>JAAALK010000289.1:44395163-45741646 GCA_019279435.1 Zizania palustris
CGAAGTGTATGTCCGGCCTCGTGGCAGTCAAGTAGAGGAGGGAGCCGATCATGCTTCGGAACTCCTTCTGATCTACGGCTTCTCCATCTTCGTCAGGGTCCAATGCTACAGATGTAGCCATTGGAGTGGCGAGGGGCTTCGCATCGGACATGTCGAACTTCTTGAGCAGGTCCTTGGTGTACTTCGTCTGGTGGACGAAAGTACCTTGTTTGCTTTGCTTGATTTGCAAACCAAGGAAAAAGGTGAGTTCACCCATCATTGACATTTCAAATTCCCTGCTCATGGTATCTGCAAACTCGGCAACCAAAGCATGAGAAGAGCCACCAAAGATGATATCATCCACATAAATCTGCACTAGGAGGAAATCTTTGCCATGCTTGAGAGTAAACAAAGTTTTATCAACAGAGCCCATCAAGTACCCTCGCTCAAGCAGAAAAGACTTAAGTCTATCATACCATGCCCGAGGGGCCTGCTTGAGTCCATAAAGAGCCTTATGAAGTTTAAGGACTTTATGTGGGTACTTGGGGTTTTCAAAACCAGGGGGTTGTTTTACATAAACATCTTCACCTATGAAGCCATTAAGAAAAGCACTTTTGACATCCATTTGATAGAGTTTGAATCCCCGGGATGTCGCAAAGGCAAGCAAAATCCTAATGGCCTCAAGGCGAGCAACAGGTGCAAAAGTTTCAGTAAAATCAATCCCTTCTAGTTGAGAAAAGCCCTGAGCTACAAGTCTAGCCTTATTTCTAACAATTGTTCCATCCTCCCCTTGTTTATTTTTAAAAATCCATTTTGTTCCAATGAAATGAACATTAGGTGGAGGATCAACTAAAGTCCAGACTTGGTTTCTTTCAAAATTCTCAAGCTCTTCATGCATGGCATTGATCCAACTAGAATCAGAAAGTGCATGACTAACATCTAAGGGCTCGAAAGAAGCAACAAAAGCAGCATTAGTGAAATGGGCATGAGAACGCGTTACCCTTTGATCAAGCTCACCAATAATCTGCTCGGGAGGATGCATCCTTTGGACATGATGTGGAGCCTCGCGGCGGGATGCAGTCTCCCCCTCAACTTGTGCGTTGGAGTGGTCCAAGATGACCGATGTTGAGGTAGTCGCTTCGGGACCTCGTGCCGAAGTAGTTGAAGCGGGGTCAGCTTCGGGGGTCGATGTCGAGGGTAGTAGGGGTTCATCCTCGAATTCTCCGGGATCCTCGTCTTCGAATAAAGTCTGTTCCATGTCGTGTTCATTTGCCTGTTCAAAAGCAGAACTAACAGAGGGGGTTGATTCATCAAAAGTCACATCACATGACTCGATGACAGTGTTAGTTTCCAAGTTATAAACACGATAAGAATGACCATGAGTAGTATAACCCAAAAAGATCCCGTCAGAAGATCGCGACTCAAATTTATCCAAGTTACCACGTTTTAGGATAAAGCAGCGACAGCCAAAAACTCGAAGATGAGTAACCTTGGGCTGTCTCCCAAAACGCAGCTCATAAGATGTCAAGTTTAAAATTGAGCGCAAGAAGATTCGGTTTGAGATGTAGCAAGCAGTGTTCATGGCCTCAGCCCAGAATTTTCTAGGAGTCCTATGCTCGTCAAGCATCGTCCTAGCCATCTCAACCAAAGTGCGGTTTTTCCTCTCAACAACACCGTTCTGTTGAGGAACCCGCGGAGCAGAGAATTGATGTTCTATGCCATGCTCCATGCAAAAGTCAACAAAGAGACTATTTTTGAACTCGGTGCCATTATCGCTTCGAATGAATTTTAATGCACCAGGGAGTTCAGTGAAAAGTCTCAAAGCCAAGCTCCGAAAGTGTGAAAACACTTCATCCTTGCTGGCAAGAAAGAAGACCCAAGAGTAGCGAGAGTAATCGTCGACAATAACTAAAACATACCACTTGCCGCCTAAAGAACTAACCCGAGAAGGACCTACAGTGTCCATATGGAGAAGTTCTCCGGGCTGTTCAGTCATCACTGTGGTGACTGGCGAATGCGAAGCGGCAATCATTTTTCCATGTCGACAAGGAGCGCAAACTAAATTCTTCTCAAACTTGAGCTTGGGCAATCCTCGGATCAGACCTAGGGCGCTCAAACGAGCGAGCAACTCAAAGCTCATATGCCCTAGTCTCCTATGCCACTTCCAAAGCTCAGAAGTCGAATGTGCAACAAGACAATGAGAAGATCCAGGTGACTTCGAAAAATCAGCTCCAAAAACTCTCCCAACCCTAAAGATCTTACACACCACAACGCCGTCAGAATTGAGCACTTGCGAAGTATCGCGATGAAATCGCACTTCGAAGCCCTCATCAAGCAACTGAGATACAGACAGCAAATTGTATCCCAGGTTCTCAACCAAAGCAACATCTTTGAGAGTGAAGTTCGCGTTAATTCTTACCACACCTTTACCTTTCACTCTACTCCTTCGATTGTTTCCGAAGGTGATGTGTTCCCTTTGCTTGGTTGTGGTGAGGCTGGAGAACCAATTTGCATCTCCGGTCATGTGGCGCGAACAACCGGAGTCCATTATCCACGTGCCCTCCAAGCCTCGACCTGTCGCCTACACATGATAAAAACGTCTCGATCGCTCAGTGCTGGGGTGAGTAAAATAATGGCGAGGCATCCAGCACTGAGTGACACGAGTAGTAGGCACAGTAAAAGCAGACGGTCTACGCACATGAAAATCAGAATGATGCAAAGTGCGAGGTCTACCTACATGCAAAGAACGCAAAGCATGACGAGGTCTCCTACTCTGACGAGGTACAAAGCTACTCGCCCGAGGTCTACCGCCATATGGAGCATGGTGGACACCTCGAGGAGCAAAACCTCTCCGAGAAGCACGAGGAGCCTCGAAAACAGGACGAGAGTAAAACTCAGACTCATGCATACCTAAAGATGGGTAACGCATGTCCTGATAGCTCATCGCCTGAGCACGTCGCTCATCCTTGATGCGACGGAAACAGAAACCAATCAAATGACCCGCCCGCTGACAATAAGAACAATGAAACACTCTCCTGGGGGCACTCTCATGGGTCACAGGAGCAACTCTCACAGGCTCCTTGGGTTTCTTCACAGTGGTTTTCTTGGGAGGATTTTTCTTGGTAGGAGGAGTGGTTTTCTTTGGTGGATGGGTAGGCTTTTTGGCTGATGGGGTGTCCAACAGAGCTCTCTCTTTCTCTAGGGTGGTGGGAGAGGTAAAAACAGTTTTGGTCTTACTGTCTGAAGCTATCCTCTCAAAACCCAAACCTAGAGCTACCCCAGCTCTGTCAGCACACAACTTGGTCTTGGCCAAGAGCAAATCCATCCTACCCTTTCCCTCAGTGCATTTATTCACCACAGAAAGAAGGTATTCATTTTCAGACATGAGATTTTCAGCTCGCTCTCTGACAGTGCCTAGCTGGTCCTTAAGGGTGATGCAAGTGTCACAAACAGGTTGCACATCCTTAGAACTACCGGCCCTCTCCAATCTAGCCTCCAAATCATGAACATGCTTATCACGTAAATTAATGCTATCGCGTAATAAAGAGCAGTTCATGCAATCAATAATTTCATGAGGTCTAGAATCCACCTCCAAAAGCTGCTTCTGTGCAGTCTCAAGCTCAGAGAGAGTTTGAGCATGAACAGAACGCAACTGAGCAAGCTCACTCATGACAACAGAACATGATTCACATTCAGCATCATCAAATTTAGACTTAAGCATGGCATATTCAGTAGAAACATTTTCTAGCCTAAGTCTAAGGTCTTTTCTTTCTCTAGCGGCTTGCACAAGTAATCTATCCTGACCAAGCACTACTTCATTCAGCTCATCTAATTTAATTAGAAGCTGGTCAGATGATAGGTTTACCTCAGATGAGTCAAGCTCATCGCCGCTGTGATCGCTGTCGGCCATGAAGCAAAGGCCGGTGAAGTCACGTCCCTTTTTGTCCTTCTTGTCCTCCTTCCTTGGGGACTCCTCCTCCTCAGAGCTCGACTCCTCAGTTGAGGAAGTGTCGATGTCGCTGAGAGCAGCAACAAAGGCTCTGGAAGCGGCCTTGGCTACTTTCTTAGCCATCTTGCCGCGCTTGCCCTTCACAAAGGGCTTCCTCTCCTTTTTGTGGAATTTGGGGTGGTCACTCTCTTCTCTCTTCTTGACCTTGGGGCAATTGGCCTTGATGTGAGAGGTGTCGCCACATTCATAGCAGCCACTAAAACCACTTCTCCGCTGATCCCGTCTCTCATGATGAAAGCGGGTGAACCTCCGGGCAATGAGAGCAAGCTCATCATCAGCTAGAGTGTCCACCTGCTCCTTTGTGACAGAGACCAGGGAGGACAAAGCAAAACCATCTGCAAGAACACAAGTGCCTGATGTGCTTGGTTCTGCAGTGGTGCCACGGCTAGTGCTAGAAACCAATGCCAATGGCTGTGGCAAAGAGCTTCTGTGCACTGCAAGAGATGCCTTGGCAATCTCTGTGGACTTCAGCTTGCTAAAGAGTTCATCACAGGTTAGAGTGTCATAGCCTGTGGACTCCTCAATGCTGGATATCTTCACCTCCCATATGCTACGGTCAAGAGCATAGAGAAGCTTGATAGCCCTATCGTGATCACTGTAAGCAAGCGTCCCGTTGGATCGCAAGTTACTCACTATCGCGTCAAAGCGAGAAAACATGGCATCTATAGATTCACCAGGTGCCTGCACAAACAGCTGATACTGTTGGTTGTAGGTGCTTTGGCGCCTGGCCTTAATCTGAGCAGAGCCCTCATGAAAGACAGTGAGTGTTGTCCAAATCTCCCTAGCAGTCCTAAGGTGCTGCACCCTATCAAACTCACTCCGACTCAGACCAATGAACAGTATGTTCCTTGCCTTCGAGTTGGCAATGTACTGATCTTTTTCGGTTTGAGTGGTGCGGGTATCAGGGATGGAGTATTGTGAGTCCACAATCTCCCAAATTGCATTTCCTTGGCTTAACAAGTAAGCCTCCATGCGCACCTTCCAGTATGCAAAATCTGTCCCATCGAACAGAGGAATTTTACAGCCTCTATCCATGTCGCCTAAAGATCACAAAACCGGTTAAGGTCAACTGGTGATCTTAACCTGCTCTGATACCAATTGTTGGACCGGAAATGGCGACCAGAGGGGGGGGGTGAATGGGAGCTTTTAAAATTTCGGGCTAAAAACTTAGCCTTCGGTTCTGTTCTGTCTTCTGCGGAACAGGCTTCGAACACTACCTTCGAAGGTCTGGTACGGAGGTACTTCGACAGCTCCGAACACAGGCTTCGCAGGAGCAAAAGTTCGAAGCCAAGAAGACTTCGCTCCACGAACAACCCTCGAAAATCTACTCTGCTAAGTCAGTGCAGGCTCCGCACACGAGGTGCTTCGAGCAGGCTTCGCACTTCACCCTTCGCAAGAGTGGACAGCCCTCTGAGGACTTCGACCAAGTACTTGGCGACAGCAACTGGTGCTGGGCTTCGTACGCGAAGGTCTACACGCACACAAAACGGATCACGCTAAGGGCTTCGACACAAGAAGCACTACGGGAAAAGATCAGGGCTTCGCTAGTAAGCAGCGAGGTCTTGCCTCGTGTTACACAGAGCGACAGCACACTGTAAAACACACTTTGCGAGAAAAACACCCTTCGCCAAAACAAGCTTCGGTGCACTAAGACTAGCGAGGTATGTAAAGCGAGCTCAAGCAAAAGCACAAAGAAGCAGGGCTTCGCCGCTTGAACAAGGAACACTGAAATAAATTGAACTCAGAACGAATACAGTGAGGTCTGTGTACAGGAGCTCAACAGTAAATGCTCAAAGTGTTGAATGTTACCTACCGAGCCCCCATATTTATAGCCCACGGCTTCATCCTAAGGAAGTGACTACTTTACCCCTAGGGTTTACATTAATTTTGTCTCTTCAGAACTAAGGGGTACAAAAGGTAGTCCACCTTTATTCTGGAGGCTTCTCTGTCAGCTGCAGAGGGGACAGTGTCAGCCTTTTTCAGAACAGACAGTGTCAGCCTTTACAGAGTTGACTTCTGGAACCTCCCTTCGCACCGGAGGGTGCGGTAGCTTTGGCGAGAAGCCTGCAGCCTGTTGGCCTTCGCTCCGCCGAAGAAGACCTTCGATACAGTGACGGTTTTGAGCCGAAGCCGTCAAAGCCCTTGGGCCTTCGCACCACCACCTCCGGAGTGGACCTCCACGGCTTCGCATCTACTCCCAGCTCGAACACCGTCCGTCCGTGTACCGAAGCCATGCATGGCCGAAGCACCACAAGTCATCCTCTCTCCGAAGCCCCACCTTCGGAGTACCACCCTTCGAAGTCCCTCCTTCGTCCAAGGCCTCCGCATGAAGCATTCCATGAGCACTTCGTCGCAGTGTCTCACTCCGAGCACACTCCTCGACGAGCCTCACCCGGACCATGCCTTCGATGCGCCTCGACTTCTGAGACCTTCGTCGGGTACCTTCGAGTGTCTCCCTCCGGAGCACACTTCGAACACCTTGCCTCCGCAGAGGACTTGATCCACCAACTCCGAAGTCACTCCATTCGGAGTACCTTCGAAGTGCCTCATGTCCGAGGACTTTGTCCCGGAGCACCTTCAGCCGGAGCCACGCTCCGCACTCTCTGCCTTCACCTGGCACGCCTCGACCCGAGGACCGACCCGGACCACCTTCGCAGCCACCGTGACGGAGCTCCCCGCTCCCCTGTCATCAAGCCTCCCGCTAGACCCAGGTTCACCTGGCTCGAACCCTGTCCGTCGCCTCCGAAGTCCCTACGCACCACAGACAAGCAAACAAGTGTATCCAGTACTCCGGAGACCTCTCCGGGTTAGCAACCTCCGGCACACACTCCGGTGTACCACCCAAAATACCGAAGCCATCGGTACGAACCCAGTCATCGTGTACTGCCGGACCCCTCCGACAGGCACACTCTGCTGCGCGGCTGCAGCAAGCAAACACCGAACACACTCCGGTGACACACCTCCGAACACCCTTCGGAGGTACCACCTCCGAAGCCCCTTCGGAGGTACCCTTCGAATAGAGGGTAAATAATCCTGTCAATCACTCATCACATACACCGAAACCACCCTTGGTTTCTCATATTTTAACCCCAAGGGCATTTGAATATTCATTTGAATAAACATGAAATGTCCAAAGTAAACCTACTGTTTTTATTGCATAAACATGTAGAGAATAATATTCTGAATTTTCTGAAATTGGAATGGCAATTTTTAGAGTCCAAATGCGCCAGATATGAATTTTACAAGTTTAAAAGTATTTCTGAAATTCATTTTTAATTTTTAAACTCCTCGGGTCCACGATGAGCCAGGCCCATGGTGAACCCGCGCACTGTGCGCGTGCGCCGGGTCGATCTGGACCGTCGGATCCAGATCCGACGCGCGAGGGCGAGGCGGGGCGCGTAAGTTACGATGGACGGTCAGGATTAAAACGTGCGAAGGGGTACCACGTGGACGCACGAGATCGCACGCCGGTTTTAAATGAAAACGAACGCGTGAGATCAAAACATAACGCTTTGACCAGATCCGACGGTGCAGATAAGATCGCGTACGTGGGCTCATGCGCGTCGTTCGATCGCGATCGCACGGTCGGGATCAGATCCGACACGGCACGGGTACTCGACCCGTGCCGGTCGTCTTCTCCGACGACGGCGAGCGGGCCAGCGGCCACGGCGAGCGACGGCGGTCCTAGCTAAGCCTAGAAATGGAAGGGGGACGCTACGGCGGTCACGATGGTACCTTGGCGGCGGTCCGGGGACGACGGGGCGTGGCCGGCGACGAGGGTAGACGCGGAAGGCTCCTCGGGTACTTGACGGTGACGGTGTTACGGCGATCTCCTTGACCAGCGGAGACGTGGCCGAGGTAGGGGACGTCCTTGCGGTCACGACGGTGGTGGAGGCGCGGGCCGGGGTGGTCCGAGGCGACGGCGAGGGGCGGCCGGAGGCGAAGCAGGGGGAAAACGCTCAAAGGCGAAGGGAGGGCGCTCTGTTCGTTCTCGAAGCGAGTGGGCGTGGGGGTCGGACGCGGCGTAGGCCGGGGGGTTAAATAGGACACCGGAGGGGGCTCGCATGCAAGGAAAGCCGAGGGGGGCTTTACTCACCGGCGAAGGCGCGGCCGGGCGCATGAAGGCGATCCAGGGGCTTAAACGCGCGCCTTAACGTGCTTAATTGACCGGTGGGCCTCGGGGGAGTTAATGCCGACCTCGGTTTAACGGAAGGGGGAGCCGGCGAGGGGATCCGAGGCGAAGTTCTCGCCGGCGGGATTAGGGGGGCTGGCGCGAGGTTGAAGACGGTTCTGATGAGCGGGGGCCACTGGCCAGCGAGCGCGGACGAGCGAGGGAGGCAGCTGACGGGTGGGGCCGGGTTGTCGGGTGCGCGCGCGAGGGGAGGAAATCGGCGCCGACAAGTGGGGTCCGGATGTTAGTCTAAGGCGCGCGGGGTAACGGGCTGGGCCGGCCGGGAGAGAGAGAAGGGAGGGAGGGGAGCCCATTACTGTTACTAAGGTTTTTCAGATTTAAAATAATTGCAGAAAATGGATTAAATATTTTGGGGTATTTCCAGAGTGGATAAAAATTTATAAAAATTCTCAAAAGCATTTCTTGGCTTTAGGATCATATACAAAAATTTTCACCTCCTAGTTTGGCCATCTACTCTATGTTGTAGTTAAAAAGGGTATAAAGGAGTATTAAAAGTATTTTCAGAAATAATAATTCCAAGAAATTGAATTTAATAATATTTTTATTGTTTTGAAAATTTGGGGTGTTACACCTGCCCACTATCCTCTTAGTCAGACAAGTACTGCTTCTCATCATTGATGCCAACATATTCCTCATCACCTTCTTCCCATGGTTCATCATCATCAACAACCTTTTTGGTACCTTTTCCCTTGTTTGAGTCAGTAGACCCATTAGAGCCATCAAAACCATGACTACCTCCCACACTAAGTGACTGAATATCAGCATGGCCACCATCAGTACCAAGTAGAGAGGGATGAGAAGATGGACCAGCATCATTATCAATAAACAAGCTCCGACTATATGCCACTACAACAGTGTCATAGAATTGCACAAACAAAGGAAGCCTCCTCAAGTGCCAATAATTGGCAATAACATTCATTAGTGTTGCATCAGTAGTTAGAGTGGCATAGCATTTGGTGTGCTTGTCGTAAAATGTCAGATTGAAGCCCTGATTTTTCCCATAAGACAACTTATGTGCTATATCCTCTGTCAAATCCATCAAATTGATAGTGTCCCTATCCACCACTAGTTGAAAATCCTATGCATTGTGTGCCACATTCCTACCATCATCGCAAGCCTCGACAAAATCTGGGACACAAACTGCTATCCTTAAAGCAGAACTATTGTCCATCCTAAAAAAATGGACAACAACAACACATATAAAATCCCTAAAACTACTTTGCCAAACTACTTATATCCACAAAAATGACAATAATTGCATTCCAACTACCACTCCGGACCACAGTGCATAAAGGTAACGCAAGGTAAAAAGGAGCACAGTGCATACCCGTCAGGAACCCATGACAGATTGATGCCCTTCGACGGAGAATCAACACTCGGGCGAAGCCGCTTTAGTTTCGGGGACGCAACCATCTTCAAGTGTTCATCAATCAACGGGATGGCGGCGGGGAACAGAGTAGCGGGGATGGTGGTGACGACGGCGGTGGTCCGTGGAAGGGGGGAACGAGGATAAGATGAGGGATTCTAGGGTTCGTCCCACTCGAGCCGGATGAAATGTGGTCTGGTTCGACCATTCAGATCTCAGCCGACAGGTCCACAGGGGCATCCATTGTCATTTTACAAAGTTTCTCTCTCCCAAAAGCTGGAAATTACTATTTTAATTAGTGCGGTGCCCACTAGCAAAGAAGCACAAAATTATAATGGTACTGAGCAAAGAAGTCCGTTTGCGGTGTGAGCCTGCTAATTTGGTGTTTTCGTGGTGTCCTATAGAAAAATTTGCCTTTTATTTTGTCCAAGGAAATGCAGTTGCAGTGATTTTCTGCAGATCGCCAGCTTCCTCTGTAAACCCAAGTGTTTTTTTCAAAACATAACCTTTATTATATCCCCATTGCTTGTAGACCAAGGAGTTCAAAGCAATTTGTGGGCACTCAGAAGCTCTTCAATAATTAGTCTCATTCTAGACAATTTATGGTTGATTTATAGCTTTCAAAATTTAGAAGCAAAGACAAAATTTATTGTTCCAATAAGTTATAAATATATGTTAGGTTTTGTATTTGAAAAAAAATCTCCGACCCAACCCAAAACCTTTGGCCCCGCCATAGATTTGGGACAAGTGAAAATACATCTTGATGCATCTAGACCCCTAATTAATTTTGGTATATTAAAGACAATGATGATCAAAAGCTATTAATCACATTGATGAGATGTATGAAGAGAATTCACAAAAAAATGGCATTACAATTGAAACGAATTTAGAGAAAAGCTCTGTTTAGTCCAAAATAGGCTCAAAGACGCAAAATGTTGAATTACATATAAATTTGAATCTAAAACCACCGTACTATAAAAAGTTTTGGGATTAAAGAAAAACTTTTTTGAAAGCTTTTGGATTGATTCAATCTCTGAGAAACCAAGGGTTGGTTTCGGTGTTTGTGATGAGTGATTGACAGGCTTTTACCCTCTGTTCGAAGGGTACCTCCGAAGGGTGTTCGGAGGAGGGTACCTCCGGAGGGGTTTCGGAGGTTGTATCTTCGAAGGGTGTTCGGAGGTGGTTTGGTTGCTGCAGCTGTTGCAGCAGAGTGTGCTTGTCGGAGGGGTCCGACAGTACACGATGACTGGGTGTGTACCGATGGCTTCGGTACTTTGGGCGGTACACCGGAGTGTGTACCGGAGGTTGCTAACCCGGAGAGGTCTCCGGAGTACTAGAAACACTTGTCTGTTTGTCTGTGGTGCGCAGGGACTTCGGAGGCGACGGACAGGTTCGCGGCAGGTGAACCAGGGTCAAGCGGGAGGCTTGATGCCAGGGGAGCGGGGAGCTCCATCACGGTGGCTGCGAAGGGGGTCCGGATCGGTCCTCGGGTCGAGGTGCGCCAGGTGAAGGCAGAGAGTGCGGAGCGTGGCTCCGGGTGAAGGTACTCCGAGACAAAGTCCTCGAAGGTGAGGCACTTCGAAGGTACTCCGGATGGAGTGACTTCGGAGTTGGTTGGAACAAGTCCTCTGCGGAGGCAAGGAATTCGAAGTGTGCTCCGGAGGGAGACATTCGAAGGTGCCCGACGAAGGTCTCAGAAGTCGAGACGCATCGAAGGCATGGTCCAGGTGAGGCTCGTCGAGGAGTGTGCTCGGGGAGAGACACTGCGACGAAGTGCTCATGGAATGCTTCATGCGGAAGCCTTGGACGAAGGAGGGACTTCGAAGGGTGGTACTCTGAAGGTGGGGCTTCGGAGTGAGGAAGGCTTCGGAGCGAGGCTAGCTCTGGAGTGAGGTTGTCTTGTGGTGCTTCGGCCTGCATGGCTTCGGTACACGGACTGACGGAGTTCGAGCTGGGTGAAGCTGCGAAGCCGTGGTGGTCCACTCCGGAGGTGTTGGTGCGAAGGCCCAAGCGCTTTGACAGCTTCGGCTCAAAACCGTCACTGTATCGGAGGCTATCTTCGGCGAAGCGAAGGCCACCAGGCTCAAGGCTTCTCGCCGAAGCTACCGCACCCTCGCGTGCGAAGGGAGGCTCCAGAAGGTCAAAGACTGCAAAGGCTGACACTGTCTGCTCTGCAAAAAGCTGACGTTGTCCCCTCTGCAAAGCTGACAGAGAAGCCTCCAGAATAAAGTTGGACTACCTTTTGTACCCCTTAGTTCTGTAGAGACAAATCCAATGTAAACCCTAGGGGTAAAGTAGTCAATTCCTTTGGGTGAACTGTGGGCTATAAATATGGGGGCTCGGTAGGTAACATTTAACACTTTGAGCATTTACTGTTGAGCTCCTGTAGCCACATACCTCGCTGTATTCATCCAGAGTTCAAATATTTTTGTGTTCCTTGTTCAAGCGGCGAAGCCCTGGTTCTTTGTGCTTTTTGCTTGAGCTCGCGTTACATACCTCGCTAGTTGTAGTGCACCGAAGCCTGTCTAGGCGAAGGTTGTTTCTGTGCGAAGTGTGTTTTTCAGCGTGCGTTCGCTCTGTGTAACTTGAGGCCAGACCTCACAGATTACTAGCGAAGCCCTGATTGAAGCCCGTTTTGCTTCTTGTGTCGAAGCCCGTAGCGAAGTCCGTTTGTGTGCGTGTAGACCTTCGTGTACGAAGCCCAGCACCAGTTGCTGCTGCCAAGTACTCGGTCGAAGTCCCCATTAGGGTGTCCACTCTTGCGAAGGGTGAAGTGCGAAGCCTGCTCGAAGCACCCTGTGTGCGGAGCCTGCACTGACTTAGCAGAGTAGATTTTCGAGGGTTGTAAGTGGAGCGAAGTCCTCTTGGCTTCGAACTTTTGCTCCTGTGAAGCCTGTGTTCGGAGCTGTCGAAGCACCTCTGAACCAGACCTTCGAAGGTTGTGTTCGAAGCCTGTTCCGCAGAAGACAGAACTGAAACCGAAGGCTAGTCATTAGCCCGACATTTTAAAAGCTCCCATTCACCCCCCCTCTGGTCGCCGTTTCCGGTCCAACAATTGGTATCAGAGCAGGTTAAGATCACCAGTTGACCTTAACCGGTTTTGTGATCTGTTGGCGACATGGATAGAGGTAGTAAAATTCCTCTGTTCGATGGGACAGATTTTGCATACTGGAAGGTGCGCATGGAGGCTTACTTGTTAAGCCAAGGAAATGCAATTTGGGAGATTGTGGACTCACAATACTCCATCCCTGAGACTCGCACCTCTCAAACAGAGAAAGATCAGTATAATGCCAACTCGAAGGCAAGAAATATACTGTTCATTGGTTTGAGCCGGAGTGAGTTTGATAGGGTGCAACACCTTAGGACTGCTAGGGAGATTTGGACAACACTCACTATTTTTCATGAGGGCTCTACTCAGATCAAGGCCAGGCGCCAAAGCACATACAATCAACAGTATCAGCTGTTTGTGCAGGCACCTGGTGAATCTATAGATGCCATGTTTTCTCGCTTTGATGCAATAGTGAGTAACTTGCGATCCAACGAGACGCTTGCTTACAATGACCATGATAGGGCTATCAAGCTTCTCTATGCTCTTGACCGTAGCATATGGGAAGTGAAGATATCCAGTATTGAGGAGTCTGCAGGTTATGACACATTGACCTGTGATGAGTTTTTCAGCAAGCTGAAGTCCACAGAGATTGCCAAGGCATCTCTTGCAGTGCACAGAAGCTCTTTGCCACAACCATTGGCATTGGTTTCTAGCACTAGCCGTGGCACCACTTCAGAACCAAGCACATCTGGCACTTGTGTTCTTGCAGATGGTTTTGCTTTGTCCTCCCTGGTCTCCGTCACAAAGGAGCAGGTAGACACTTTAGATGATGATGAGCTTGCTCTCATTGCCCGGAGGTTCACCCGCTTTCATCATGAGAGACAGGATCAGAGGAGAAGTGATTTTAGTGGTTGCTATGAATGTGGCGACACCTCTCACATTAAGGCAAATTGCCCTAAGCTCAAGAAGAGAGATGAGAGTGAGCGCCCCAAATACCACAAAAAGGAGAGGAAGCCTTTTGTGAAGGGCAAGCGCGGCAAGATGGCTAAGAAAGTAGCCAAAGCCGCTTCTAGAGCATTTGTTGCTGCTCTCAGCGACATCGACACATCCTCAACTGAGGAGTCGAGCTCTGAGGAGAAGGAGTCCCCAAGGAAGGAGGACAAGAAGGACAAGAAGGGACGAGACTTCACCGGCCTTTGCTTCATGGCCGACAGCGATCACAGCGGCGATGAGCTTGACTCATCTGAGGTAACACTATCCTATGACCAGCTTTCAATAAAACTAGATGAACTGAATGAAGTAGTTCTAGGTCAGGATAGATTGCTTGTGCAAGCCGCTAGAGAAAGGAAAGACCTTAGACTTAGGCTAGAAACTACTTCTACTGAATATGCCATGCTTAAGTCTAAGTTTAATGATGCTGAATGTGAATCTTGTTCTGTTGTCATGGGTGAGCTTGCTCAGTTGCATTCTGTACATGCTCAAACTCTTTCTGAGCTTGAGACTGCACAGAAGCAGCTTTTGGAGGTAGATTCTAGACCTCATGATGTTATTGATTGCATGAACTGCTCTTTATTACGCGAAAGCATTAATTTACGTGATAAGCATGTTCATGATTTAGAGGCTAGATTGGAGAGGGTCGGTAGTTCTAAGGATGTGCAACCTGTTTGTGACACTTGCATCACCCTTAAGGACCAGCTAGGCACTGTTAGAGAGCGAGCTGAGAACCTCATGTCCGAAAATGAATACCTTCTTTCCGTGGTAAATAAATGCACTGAGGGAAAGGATAGGATGGATTTGCTCTTGGCCAAGACCAAGTTGTGTGCTGACAGAGCAGGGGTAGCTCTAGGTTTGGGTTTTGAGAGGATACCTTCAGACAGTAAGACCAAAACTGTTTTTACCTCTCCCACTACCCTGGAGAAAGAGAGAGCTCTGTTAGACACCCCATCAGCCAAAAAGCCTACCCGACCACCAAAGAAAACCACACCTCCTGCCAAGAAAATCCCTCCCAAGAAAACCACACAGAAGAAACCCAAGGAGCCTGTGAGAGTTGCTCCTGTGACCCATGAGAGTGCCCCGAGGAGAGTTTTTCACTGTTCCTACTGTCAACGGGCGGGTCATTTGGTTGGGTTCTGTTTTTGTCGCATCAAGGATGAGCGACGCTCTCAGGCGATGAGTTACCAGGACATGCATTGCCCATCTTTAGGTATGCATGAGTCTGAGTTTTACTATCGTCCTGCTTTTAAGGCTCCTCGTGCTTCTCGGAGAGGTTTTGCTCCTCGAGGTGTTCACCATGTTCCATATGGTGTTAGACCTCGGGCGAGTAGCTTTGTACCTCGTCAGAGTAGGAGACCTCGCCATGCTTTTCGATCACAGCATGTAGGTAGACCTCGCACTTTGCATCATTTCGATTTTCCTGTGCGTAGACCGTCTACTTTTGCTGCGCCTACTACTCGTGTCACTCAGTGCTGGATGCCTCGTCATTTTTTCACTCACCCCAGCACTGAGCGATCGAGACATTCTTATCGTGTGTAGGTGACAGATCGAGGCTTGGAGGGCACGTGGATCATGGACTCCGGTTGTTCGCGCCACATGACCGGAGATGCAGCTTGGTTCTCCAGCCTCACCACAACCAAGCAAAGGGAACATATCACCTTCGGAAACAATCGAAGGAGTAGAGTGAAAGGTAAAGGTGCGGTAAGAATTAACTCGAATTTCACTCTCAAAGATGTTGCTTTGGTTGAGAACCTGGGATACAATTTGCTGTCTGTATCTCAGTTGCTTGATGAGGGCTTCGAATTGCGATTCCATCGCGATACTTCGCAAGTGCTCAATTCTGATGGCATTGTGGTGTGTAAGATCTTTAGAGTTGGGAGAGTTTTTGGAGCTGATTTTTTAGAGTCATCTGGTTCTTCTCATTGTCTTGTTGCACATTCGACTTCTGAGCTTTGGAAGTGGCATAGGAGACTAGGGCATATGAGCTTTGAGTTGCTCGCTCGTCTGAGTGCCCTAGGTCTGATCCGAGGATTGCCCAAGCTCAAGTTTGAGAAGAATTTTGTTTGCGCTCCTTGTCGACATGGAAAAATGATTGCCGTTTCTCATTCGCCAGTCACCACAGTGATGACTGAACAGCCCGGAGAGCTTCTCCACATGGACACTGTAGGTCCTTCTCGGGTTAGTTCTTTAGGCGGCAAGTGGTATGTATTAGTTATTGTCGATGATTTCTCTCGCTACTCTTGGGTCTTCTTTCTTGCTAGCAAGGATGAAGTGTTTTCACACTTTCGGAGCTTGGCTTTGAGACTTTTCACTGAACTCCCTGGTGCATTGAAATTCATTCGAAGTGATAATGGCACTGAGTTCAAAAATAGTCTCTTTGTTGACTTTTGCATGGAGGATGGCATAGAACATCAATTTTCTGCTCCGCGGGTTCCTCAACAGAACGGTGTTGTTGAGAGGAAAAACCGCACTTTGGTTGAGATGGCTAGGACGATGCTTGATGAGCATAGGACTCCTAGAAAATTCTGGGCTGAGGCCATGAACACAGCATGTTACATCTCAAACCGAATCTTCTTGCGCTCAATTTTAAACTTGACATCTTATGAGCTGCGTTTTGGGAGACAGCCCAAGGTTACTCATCTTCGAGTTTTTGGCTGTCGCTGCTTCATCCTAAAACGTGGTAATTTGGATAAATTTGAGTCGCGATCTTCTGACGGGATCTTTTTGGGTTACACTACACATGGTCATTCTTATCGTGTTTATAACTTGGAGACTAACACTGTCATCGAGTCATGTGATGTGACTTTTGATGAATCAACCCCCTCTGTTAGTTCTGCTTTTGAACAGGCAAATGAACACGACATGAAACAGACCTTATTCGAAGAAGAAGATCCCGAAGAATTCGAGGATGAACCCCTACTACCCTCGACATCAACCCCCGAAGCTGACCCCGCTTCAACTACTTCGGCACGAGGTCCCGGAGCAACTACCTCGACATCGGTCATCTTGGACCACTCCAACGCACAAGTTGAGGGGGAGACTGCATCCCGCCGCGAGGCTCCACACCATGTTCAAAGGATGCACCCTCCCGAGCAGATCATTGGTGAGCTTGATCAAAGGGTAACTCGTTCACATGCTCATTTCATTGATTCAGCTTTTGTTGCTTCTTTCGAGCCCTTAGATGTTAGTCATGCACTTTCTGATTCTAGTTGGATCAATGCCATGCATGAAGAACTTGAAAATTTTGAGAGAAACCAAGTCTGGTCTTTAGTTGATCCTCCACCAAATGTTCATTTCATTGGAACTAAATGGATTTTCAAAAACAAACAAGGGGAGGATGGGACTATAGTTAGAAACAAGGCTAGGCTTGTAGCTCAGGGCTTTTCTCAACTAGAAGGGATTGATTTTACTGAAACTTTTGCACCTGTTGCTCGCCTTGAGGCCATTAGGATTTTGCTTGCCTTTGCGACATCCCGGGGATTCAAACTCTATCAAATGGATGTCAAAAGTGCTTTTCTTAATGGCTTCATAGGTGAAGATGTTTATGTAAAACAACCCCTGGTTTTGAAAACCCCAAGTACCCGCATAAAGTCCTTAAACTTCATAAGGCTCTTTATGGACTCAAGCAGGCCCCTCGGGCTTGGTATGATAGACTTAAGTCTTTTCTGCTTGAGCGAGGGTATTTGATGGGCTCTGTTGATAAAACTTTGTTTACTCTCAAACATGGCAAAGATTTCCTCCTAGTTCAGATTTATGTGGATGATATCATTTTTGGTGGCTCTTCTCATGCTTTGGTTGTCGAGTTTGCAGATACCATGAGCAGGGAGTTTAAAATGTCCATGATGGATGAACTCACCTTTTTCCTTGGTTTGCAAATCAAGCAAAGCAAACAAGGTACTTTCGTCCACTAGACGAAGTACACCAAGGACCTGCTCAAGAAGTTCGACATGTCCGATGCGAAGCCCCTCGCCACTCCAATGGCTACATCTATAGCATTGGATCCTGACGAAGATGGAGAAGCCGTAGATCAGAAGGAGTTCCGGAGCATGATCGGCTCCCTCCTCTACTTGACTGCCACGAGGCCGGACATACACTTTGCAGTGTGTCTGTGCGCTCGTTTTCAGGCTTCACCACGAGCTTCGCACCGCCAAGCGGTAAAGCGCATCCTAAGGTATCTCAAACATACCCTTGAATTTGGCATATGGTATTCAGCGTCATCATCCTTATGTCTTCGAGGTTATTCTGATGCGGACTTTGCTGGGTGTAGGATTGATAGGAAGAGTACCTCTGGTACTTGTCATTTTCTGGGTACTTCACTGGTTTGCTGGTCTTCCCGCAAACAGTCTAGTGTTGCACAATCGACGGCTGAGGCCGAGTATGTTGCTGCAGCTAGCTGTTGCTCTCAGATTTTGTGGATGGTTTCCACTTTGCGGGATTTTGGGTTAGATTATAAGAGTGTTCCACTTTTCCGTGATAACACTAGCGCTATTTGTATTGCAAACAACCCAGTTCAGCACTCCAGAACCAAACACATTGATGTACGATATCATTTTCTCAGAGATCACAATGAGAAGGGTGATATTGAACTTCAATATGTTGATACCCAACACCAGCTTGCCGACATTTTTACAAAACCCCTCGATGCTTCTCGATTTGCTTACTTGCGTGGGGAACTTGGCATTTGTCACCCTTACGGCATTTTGTGAGGGGGAGCAGTTTTAGATGGATGTGCATTTGCTAATTGTGTTGAAATTGCATTTACATCTTTTGCACTTATATGCCTATCTATAATTCATGAAATCGTGTCAGCTCAGCTCTCTTTAATTTATCTGAAACATTCATGTGCATGATGCTTTCTTTTGAAAATCAAATCGTGCTCACTGCTTAGTCTTGAATCTAGCATGTTTAGGCAGGACTGCTTTAGCTATCTTTTATCTGCTTGATAGCAAGACACTGTTCTTTGGATGCTAAAAATTGCAACTTGAAAAATTGTTCTACATTTTCATGGATATTCATAAAGTGCCAAACAATTGGTTCACTCAGTTAAAATCAACATTTCCATGATTTGCATGATTTAAGTGACAAGATCCAGGTGGGTTTGTTTGTCGCACTACTCTATTCTAGACTGCTTTCCATTGCACATTGGTCTGAACTGGAATAGTGTAGTGTATGCCAAAATCATTGCCTTAAGCTTCTTATGGTTTTCATGCCTAGGCTTGGCCTGATTGGAAAGTATAAGGTGGACAAACAAATAACCCCTGACACTAAGAAAAGAACAACAAAATTCATTGATTCTCACGATTGCTTTTCATGCTCCATTTGAACTGGACTTGTCTGTCTAGAGTAGAATTTGACTAGCTTTGCGCAGTCCTTGCTTTTACTTGTCTAATTTCTTTGACTAAGTGGTGATGCGTTTATTTCAAAAATGGTCAGATCACATGCTTCATCATGTTTTTAGAGAATATTAATTTGAGCTGAGCCCATGATCATTGGTGTTATTGTTGGCATATTTTTGCTTCATATGTCTTTGCAATTCTGCTCATTTCAAAGCTTTGCATCGTTTACATGCTCCTTGATGCTTGCATTGCCAAAGGGGGAGAAATTCCTAAAGGGGAGAGACTTGCTTCGTTCTCTGCTGCAAGAGGGCATAATTTCAAAAGGGGGAGAAAACGCTTGACATAAAGGCTTTTTGTTGCCAAAGGGGGAAAACTTAACTCAGGGGGAGTTTTTATCTTGAGAAAGGGGAGATTTGCCGAAGGGGCTTTTGACTCTTTTGAAAACGGGGGAGGAAAATTCTTTTGTCAAGTGACATGATTTGGCTCTTTTCTGAGTTTTTATGATCACTTGTGTGCTGAAAGTTTTTAATTTTCTTGGATTTAAAGTTGGTTGTCAATGCACTCATCAAGGGGGAGATTGAGAAACCAAGGGTTGGTTTCGGTGTTTGTGATGAGTGATTGACAGGCTTTTACCCTCTGTTCGAAGGGTACCTCCGAAGGGTGTTCGGAGGAGGGTACCTCCAGAGGGGTTTCGGAGGTTGTACCTCCGAAGGGTGTTCGGAGGTGGTTTGGTTGCTGCAGCTGTTGCAGCGGAGTGTGCTTGTCGGAGGGGTTCGACAGTACACGATGACTGGGTGTGTACCGATGGCTTTGGTACTTTGGGCGGTACACCGGAGTGTGTACCGGAGGTTGCTAACCCGGAGAGGTCTCCGAAGTACTGGAAACACTTGTCTGTTTGTCTGTGGTGCGCAGGGACTTCGGAGGCGATGGATAGGTTCGCGGTAGGTGAACCAGGGTCAAGCGGGAGGCTTGATGCCAGGGGAGCGGGGAGCTCCGTCACGGTGGCTGCGAAGGGGGTCCGGGTCGGTCCTCGGGTCGAGGTGCGCCAGGTGAAGGCAGAGAGTGCGGAGCGTGGCTCCGGGTGAAGGTACTCCGAGACAAAGTCCTCGGAGGTGAGGCACTTCGAAGGTACTCCGGATGGAGTGACTTCGGAGTTGATTGGAACAAGTCCTCTGCGGAGGCAAGGAATTCGAAGTGTGCTCCGGAGGGAGACATTCGAAGGTGCCCGACGAAGGTCTCAGAAGTCGAGACGCATCGAAGGCATGGTCCGGGTGAGGCTCGTCGAGGAGTGTGCTCGGGGAGAGACACTGCGACGAAGTGCTCATGGAATGCTTCATGCGGAGGCCTTGGACGAAGGAGGGACTTCGAAGGGTGGTACTCCGAAGGTGGGGCTTCGGAGTGAGGAAGGCTTCAGAGCGAGGCTAGCTCTGGAGTGAGGTTGTCTTGTGGTGCTTCGGCCTGCATGGCTTCGGTACACGGACTGACGGAGTTTGAGCTGGGTGAAGCTGCGAAGCCGTGGTGGTCCACTCCGGAGGTGTTGGTGCGAAGGCCCAAGGGCTTTGACGGCTTCGGCTCAAAACCGTCACTGTATCGGAGGCTATCTTCGGCGAAGCGAAGGCCACCAGGCTCAAGGCTTCTCGCCGAAGCTACCGCACCCTCGCGTGCGAAGGGAGGCTCCAGAAGGTCAAAGACTACAAAGGCTGACACTGTCTGCTCTGCAAAAAGCTGACGTTGTCCCCTCTGCAAAGCTGACAGAGAAGCCTCCAGAATAAAGTTGGACTACCTTTTGTACCCCTTAGTTCTGTAGAGACAAATCCAATGTAAACCCTAGGGGTAAAGTAGTCAATTCCTTTGGGTGAACTGTGGGCTATAAATATGGGGGCTCGGTAGGTAACATTTAACACTTTGAGCATTTACTGTTGAGCTCCTGTAGCCACATACCTCGCTGTATTCATCCAGAGTTCAAATATTTTTGTGTTCCTTGTTCAAGCGGCGAAGCCCTGCTTCTTTGTGCTTTTTGCTTGAGCTCGCGTTACATACCTCGCTAGTTGTAGTGCACCGAAGCCTGTCTAGGCGAAGGTTGTTTCTGTGCGAAGTGTGTTTTTCAGCGTGCGTTCGCTCTGTGTAACTTGAGGCCAGACCTCACAGATTACTAGCGAAGCCCTGATTGAAGCCCGTTTTGCTTCTTGTGTCGAAGCCCGTAGCGAAGTCCGTTTGTGTGCGTGTGGACCTTCGTGTACGAAGCCCAGCACCAGTTGCTGCTGCCAAGTACTCGGTCGAAGTCCCCAGTAGGGTGTCCACTCTTGCGAAGGGTGAAGTGCGAAGCCTGCTCGAAGCATCCTGTGTGCGGAGCCTGCACTGACTTAGCAGAGTAGATTTTCGAGGGTTGTAAGTGGAGCGAAGTACTCTTGGCTTCGAACTTTTGCTCCTGCGAAGCCTGTGTTCGGAGCTGTCGAAGCACCTCCGAACCAGACCTTCGAAGGTTGTGTTCGAAGCTTGTTCCGCAGAAGACAGAACTGAAACCGAAGGCTAGTCATTAGCCCGAAATTTTAAAAGCTCCCATTCACCCCCCCTCTGGTCGCCGTTTCCGGTCCAACAATCTCACTTTATAATTTTCCAGCATGATCGAAACTTCTGGTTCAGCTCGAAACTTCCAAAAACATCGTTTTGTTTATGAGTTTTTATTGGCCCGAGACTTCCGAATAAGTCGTTATGTACCGATTTATTTTTTTTTTCGGAACTTCCAAAAAAGTCATTATATATTGATTTATTTTCTGTCCTAAAACTTTTGGCTTTACTTGGAACTTCCAAAAAAAGTCATTTTGTATATAATTTATTTTAGCCCGGAACTTGTAAAAAAGCTATTTTGTTTGATTTTATTTCCTAGTCCCAAACTTCCGAATTGATCTAGAACTTTTGAATTAACAGTTGCAAAATATCTTCAAATGACCACTTTTTTAGTGAGCCTCAACTCATTTTGAAGAAAAGAACTTTTGAGCAAAATGTCCAAAACACTTTTTCATTCTTTCAAAGCTAGATCTTGAGTAAATCTTTGAGATTGTATTTGAGAGTGCAACATAAATCTTCTAGTAAACTTATCGCTCGATCTTTTGAGAAGATTTTGTGTGGTTGAGTTCATTGGTTTCTTTGAAAAATCTTGAGCACAAAGGTTTGAGCATATAAATCTTTTAATGGTTTTGTTACTCTCGGAGGTGCTACCTTCTAGATGACTAGGCGTTAATCCGCGAGCACCCAGAGTGATTGTGTCGTGCTCGGTGGAGTTTGTACAAGCTCTACCTTGGATTCGACAAGGACTAGGGATAGCAATCATGCCCGATTACCCGCGGGTAAAAACCCCATTAGGATCGGGTTTATTCTTAATTTTATACACGACGTGTAAACGGGTACGAGTATAGGTATCAACTATCCATATCCGTTTACCCGATTATGCTCACTATAAAAAACCTGAAACCCTAATATTCTATATCCCTCTTCTCTCTCCTCACCCGCCGCCGCCCCCTCCAATCTCTCTTGTGCTCCTCCCCGCGAGCGAGCCACCGACTCACCGAGCACCACACATCCGTGCCTGTGCATGTGCCCCGCGCTGTTCTAGCCCACACGGCCGCGCCACTACACGCCACCGAGCGCCGCCAAGGGACGCTTTGAGCTAGCCCGTGAAGCCCATCCTGTCTGATCCCATCTCATCCTTAAAACCAAACGTCACCTTAATGAGCAAGCTACAAACCTTCTCACTATACGTATTTCTTTAGATACTATGATTACTCAAATCGTTAAAAATTGATGACGCGTGTCCTCTAATTTTTAAATTCCATCCTGCTGATTTTCCTGAACAATAAATAACTAATTTCAAACATCAGCTGTAACTTTATGAACTTGATGTACCTATAAATCTAAATCTACGGTTTCATAATTTTACGACCATTTTACTGATCTTTATGCACCGACGGCTGATCATATGAAGTGGAGAGAGGGGTTCAGGAGGATCTTGTGTGCGTGAGAGAAAAACAATATATAAAGAGAAAACACGTCATTGTACATGTCTTTTAAATAAAAAAGTCAAAACTACAAAAAACCCCAAAAGATAAAGTTACTTATTATCAACAGTGGTGCTAAGACCATTTCCATGAGCTCCTAACTTTTATTCCCTAAATTCTATATAGGATCATCCAAAGAACATCTTCAAGAGATTATCTATATGACTATTTACATTTAAATTTAGGTATTTTGGTGAAAAATGAATTTCCAAGAGTCTCGATAAATCACCATTAATCTCTTTCAGATATAAGATTAATTTGACAAATCTCCATTTTTGTTTGCAAATATTTTTTTCTCTTGCATGCGCATTGTTTTCTCTCCTATCTATATGTTGTTATAGGTTGGACGATACACATATTTGAATATATCATATTTATATGATTTTAAAAACAGAGTTCAAGATTTTAAATTAATCAATCTACAATAATTTTTCTATAATATCGATTCCTATTTTTTAAATCCTATAAATATGGTCTATAATATACAATAATTTTGTATAAATCTATGATACCTTTAAATATAGGGAAAGTTCCGTATTTGCCACTGAAAGTTCACCCGGTTCCATATATGCCATTGGATGTCTCACTGACATGTGGACCCAAGACCCACATGTCAGTGAGATAGCCAATGGCATATATGGAACTGGATAATTTTTCAATGGCATATTAGAAATAATCTCTTAAATATATGAATCATTCATCCCATAACAATACACGGGGAGAAAACAATGCACACACAAGGAAAAAATATGTACAAACGAAAATGGAGACTTGCCGAGCTAAACCTATATTTAATATAGATGAATAATGATTTAAGTAATGGATTAAGAAAATAACTCATTTAAAAAAACCGTTGGAGCTTCATTTTTACTGAAATATCTAAATTCAAATTTAAATCCTTTGGAGTCACAGGAACCCATGCAGCAAATGCAGAGAAAAAACAAAAATGTGAAACACACATCCCATAACAATATTATGCGGGGGAGAAAACAATACGCACATAAGAAAAAAATATGTACAAACGAAAACAGAGACTTGCCAAGCTAAACCTATATTTGATATAGATAAATAATGATTTAAGTAATGTATTAAGAAAACAACTCATTTAAAAAAACAGTTAGAGCCGAAATACCTAAAATCAAATATATATATATATTTATATATACTTTGCAGTCACCAAACCCAAGCAGCAAAATCTTAACTATATAAAAAGGACGACTTACTCGTCCGTCCGCCTCGTCCGTCCGCCTCGGCCGCGCATCGCGCGCAGCGCGACCACGCGCCCCTCCCCGGTCCGCCTCGACCGCGCGCCCCCTCTCCGGTCCAGGCAGTTGCGCTCCCAGCGCCCCTCCCCGGTCCACCTCGACCGCGCGCCCCCCTCCCCGCGCATCGCGCGCAGCGCGACCTCTCCGCCTCGACCGCGCACCCCCCTCCTCGGTCCGCCTCGCCCGCGCGCCCCCCTTCCCTGGCAGTGCAACTGCCTGGACCAAGTCCGAGGGCATCGCAACTGCCAGGACAAGGACCGTGCACCTCACTTTAAAACCGAGACATCTCCCCTCCGCTCTACCTCACTCATCTCTCCCCTCTGCTCTCGCCCTATACCCTACCCTACCGACGCTCCCTGTCGCTCGCCGCCGCGTGCCCGCTCCGCTTCACCGACGATCAACGCCGCTCGGCCGCTCCGCCGTCGCGCCGCCGCTCACCGGGGCCGGGTCCGCCTTCGGGTAAGAGAGAGGAAGTCAGGACAGATAAACAAACAGAAAAATCCAAAGGGAAAAAAATCTGAAGGTTAGGGTTAGGGTGAATTAACTATATAAAAAGGACGACTTACTCGTCCGTCCGCCTCGTCCGTCCGCCTCGGCCGCGCATCGCGCGCAGCGCGACCACGCGCCCCTCCCCGGTCCGCCTCGACCGCGCGCCCCCTCTCCGGTCCAGGCAGTTGCGCTCCCAGCGCCCCTCCCCGGTCCACCTCGACCGCGCGCCCCCCTCCCCGCGCATCGCGCGCAGCGCGACCTCTCCGCCTCGACCGCGCACCCCCTCCTCGGTCCGCCTCGCCCGCGCGCCCCCCTTCCCTGGCAGTGCAACTGCCTGGACCAAGTCCGAGGGCATCGCAACTGCCAGGACAAGGACCGTGCACCTCACTTTAAAACCGAGACCTCTCCCCTCCGCTCTACCTCACTCATCTCTCCCCTCTGCTCTCGCCCTATACCCTACCCTACCGACGCTCCCTGTCGCTCGCCGCCGCATGCCCGCTCCGCTTCACTGACGATCAACGCCGCTCGGCCGCTCCGCCGTCGCGCCGCCGCTCACCGGGGCCGGGTCCGCCTTCGGGTAAGAGAGAGGAAGTCAGGACAGATAAACAAACAGAAAAAATCCAAAGGGAAAAAAATCCGAAGGTTAGGGTTAGGGTTTTCACCCTAACCTTAACCCTAAACTAATAGTATGGGGCCGGGGACTCACCTTGTCTCTCGGGTCATGGCGCCGCCGCTCACCGGTGGTCGGGAGCCTACCGCCGCTCGCAGGAACTCACCGGAGGCCGGGAAGAGGGCGGCGAACCCTCTCGGGACCCTCGGGTTTTGGCCGCCCGGGCTAGCTCGACGGAGCCCCGCTCACCCTCGGGTGAGCGCGGTGCTCCGGCGAGCTAGCCGGTGGCGGCCGACCGCCGGTCGCCGCTGCCGCCGTGGGCCGCCGCCGCTGCGCGCTCGCGCCGCCGCTCGCCGCTCGCGCTCGCGCTCTCGGGACCGAATGGGGGGAAATGAATTAGGGTTTCCCCCCCGGGTTCGCGTGGCCTTTTATATGGCCGAAAACGACGCCTGGCCGTCGGATCAGATCCGACGGCCAGGATTTACTAGGCTTTTTTCGACCCAGGCGGGATGGCGAATTAACGGCCCAGGCCCAGGTTACGCGCGCGCGCGCGCGGCGAAATCCTGGCCTGGGCCCAGGAAGCCTTCGGCCTGCGCAATTTTTATAATGGGCCAGGCTTTTGCACTGTGTGGGCTGAAATATGTTTATTAATTTCCAGAATTAAAGAAATTGTTTTCTGTTTTTTGTTATTCTCTGGAAATTAAGCAAATTGCCCAAAAAATCTGATAAAATTAAGTTTGATGCTAAAATAATTTTGTAAATTTCATCATGTTCATTAAAATTACTCCTAATTTTTTCAGAATTTCTATTAGTATTTTCCATTTTACAGAATTTAATAATTGCTTTTTCCCTATTTAGTTATTCCATAGAAAATTAGAAAATCAAAAAAATTAAGATAAAACAGTTTGATGCGTGGTTAATTTCAGAGGTTGAAATTATTTTTTTACTCTCTCACTCAGTCATTGGTTTTTAATTTCAAACTCAAACTTCTTAACATTAACAAATTTTATAAAATACCAACAATTATAATATCAAATTATTTGTATTATATATGTCATTACATATATTTTAATAGCATATTTATCTGAATATATGTCATTAAATATATACTGTCCACGGCTAAAAATAACGATCATATCAGAGGAAAACTTTGACATATGAATACAACTAACAAGAAAGAGTACCACAAAACATGCATGTTGATTGCAAAAATTATCATGAGAGCGAAAAATATCTACATTTGTTGTGATGGACTTTGTGTTAACAGTAATGTAGATTAATCGAATAAATATACTATTAATACATATATACTTACAAGATAAGAAACTTGGCTTATAATTTAGCAAATTAGATGTTGGAAATATTTGTATACTCCATCATGTTCAGTTCCACTATTCTGTTTACTTCATAATAATGGTTACTTAAGTTGGTTACTTCATTATTGCATTTTTTATTATTCCTTATAAAATAAGAAAAATGCATAAAAATTAAGAAAAATAAAATTTAGATGTGAGGAAACTTTTGTATGATTCATCATGTTCAGTACCACTGTTCTTAATTATTTTCAGCATTTTCATGCTTTTTTATAATTTTCTACATTTCATAATTGCGTTTGTGTATTTTTTGAATTTTTGGCATTTTTTCGATGAATTATCCTGTTTAATTTTTTAATATTTCCCCTTTTATTCTGTTAAGATTTTCCCCTCTTTTTATTCTTACATGTGTTTCTATTCTATTTGTCAAATAATGTGTTTATATCTGATTTGTCAAATAATTCCGCTAGATATAGTTTAATTTCTTAGATATATTAAATGGCTGGCATGCGAAAGAGAACTTACGCCGACCGTCCAACTCGTAATGCGGTGGTACCTAGGTGAGCCTATATTAGTAAAATCAACTTTCCTGCAACGATGAAAGATGTTCTAAATTTCATTTTTTGTTAAGGTTTATGAAATTTGACGAGATAGAGTTCGAGCACTTAAACTATGCATGGAGTGCCGTCGCCAGAGTAGAAGTTAAGTTTCTCCCTGATGAATATGGAGAAAAACAACGATTTATTTTAATGGATATTACCGTAAGTTGCACACAATTTGGACTAAATTTTACATAGTAGTGAACATGTGAACTATTCTAAACCCTAATATTATACGTAGGGTGCTAAAATAGAAGTCATTGCATGGGAGCGGGAGGAAGTTCATAGGTTTAACATTCTCCTAAATGAAGGACAATGTTATACTATTCATTGTCTATATTTTTAACCTAATCTTGAAGAGGCATTGTACTATCGGAGCATTGCCCATGCCTATGAAGGTTCTCTTCGAAGAAATACAACAGTTGAGCCATACATTCTTCCAATCCAATTCTCTCCCTATCCAAAATATCTATTGACGTTTCATGACGCGTGGATTCGTCCGAATAAAACGTTTGTGGGTACGTACGTAAATTGAATCGGCGATGCATAGTTTCAAAAAAATAGTTGTCTTACTTATAGTATGATATGATTATTTGGACAGACATAGCTGGAGTGGTTGTCTATTGGGGGAAATTGGAACGACTTGGAGGTCTATATAGGGAGATAACACTGATGGACACTAGGTAATTCATAAGTTAGATACAACCACTTATATCGTCATAAACAATCACATTGTTTTTGCAAATCGAAAGCTAATGAGAATTTGATCTTTTTTAGCTTGAACATGATGGTTGTTGGAATTTGGGGTGACTCCCTCACTGATCACATCTCTGAATGGACAGAAGCTCATCGTAACAACCACATTGTTTTAGGAACCATGCTTCGACTTCACAAGAAGCATAGTAATTTAGTCCTAACCCATTTTATCATTAATAAAGATATAGTGATGAATTACACTAATATTTGTTCTACTTGGCGATAGGATGTTTAGAGACTTCAGAACACACTACAGTCAAGTTTAATCCGATTCATCCATCCACACTACCTTTGCAAAGTAAGTAGTTCCAACAATACAAACACAAGCTAAGAATAATGGCAATACATCACATAATATTATAGATATTGTTAATTATTTTTCTTTGAAATATAAATGCAGACTTACGGCAACGTGTGAGTTCAGGAACTATGGATCTAAGCTTTCTGAATCGGTTCATGGAAGCTAGATGGAGATATTTTGCAACGATTTATGGATCTGACTGTCCATAGTGTTACAGTCTTGTGTGTATTGTGGTGTGCGTTGTTTATGTACTTCCTCATATTCGGATGTTTTGTGTTTATTTCTATTGGGTACACCCTTTGAAGTTATTTGAATGTAATATTGGTTTTTGTGTTCATTTCGTTTAATCTATTGTGTACTCCCTTTGAAGTTATTTGAATTTGGTATTTGGTTTTGTGATCATTCGTTGAATCTATTGTGTATTCCCTTTGAAGTTATTTCAATGTAATATTTGTATTGGAATACATGTCTCAAATTCAAATACGCTTATTTACAAAATGAAAACATCATTCACTGTAATACTCTCATTCCTAACCTTGAAGAATATTTTCTTTCCTCTAACACAATCTCCAGATCCAATCTTGATTAATAATCATCCAATGCCCTATTTAAATAACAAATTTGTAATCCTAACCCTCAAAATAACCCTTTAATCCAAAACAAGTATTCTAAATCACTCTTTGGTACCAAGAAAAATAAATTAAAAACTCAAACACTTATCTGAATTAAAATCATGTTCTATCTATAATGTTTCCACTCAAGTATCGTTTGTTTGGTGGTTAACCAATTATGCAATCAACAGGTCGCTCGACGCCGCGATAACAAAGCTATCAACCATGTCAGAAAATATACCGAGGAGAGAGGGGAAAGAAGGTTATTATATTTTATGCGCCTAATTTATCATGTTTATTTGTCTATTCAAATATTTGTGCTACAACATTACACTAAAATTATTGTCTGAAAATGTGTACTCATTTTAAATTTTTAGTTATCGATGGTCGTCATAGACAAAAGAGAAATCGCTGTAACATTTTGCCTCACGGCCCTTCTGGAATTTGTATTCGACAACCATCACAGACTCCATCGGAAAGTTCATCGGACGGTGAAAATGTGTCATATCGACAACCGTCCTCATTTGTTGTTCCTACACAAAGTACCCTTACATCAGCGGGATTATTTCAAGGACAAACCTCTAATGGTATAAACTACTGCAATGTGGGTTGTGCAATTACTAATAGCAAAAATTATGTCTCATGTGATTACATAAACTTTGTGCAGGTGCAAATTCTGCTATATTAGCAACTCCAACTATCGACTCACAAGAGCAACAAGCAATTCCATCTGTTCAACAAACCCAACTTGACAGATCGATAGATCGTGCTGAGATAAGGCGTGCTCGTGAAAGAGCACGCTATGCAAGCTTGACATCAGAGCAACGAAACAAAAGACGTGCACGTGATAAAGCTCGATATGCAAGTATGACGGATGAACAGAGGCAAGCGAGGCGAGAGAACCAACGATATTCAGCAAGTATGACAGATGAGCAAAGGCAGGTTATGCGGGAAAAACGTAACCAACAAAATCGAGCAAGAAGAAGAACTCTTGGTCCAAACTGTGTCGTTCGTAATACACCACATGGCTCTGAGATAGGATCTAACAACCTTAATACAACTGACGTTGTCTACCAGAACCTACCTGTTAGCGCCCACATTTTAAAGACTCAGCCAGACTGTCGTCATTGTGGTGCGAAGAGGTTTGAATATGAGCCGCCAGGATTTTGTTGTATGAATGGCAAGGTCAAACTTCAAATACCTGCGCCACCTGAGGAGCTTCGACGGTTGTACACAGGTGAAGACATTCAATCACAACATTTTATAGAGAATATTAGATATTTTAACAGTCATTTCTCCTTCACCACAATGTACTGTGATTATGACAAGAACCTCGCAAGTGCAAGGGATGGAGTTTACACATTTAAAGCGCATGGGCAAATGTACCATAACATACATTCTTTTGGGAATGGAGACAATGAACCAAGCCACTTGCAGTTGTACTTCTATGATGATGATCCTAGCTTATCACATCGTTTCCGTCGTGCTCGAGATGAGATATATAGAGAAAGGGACATATCTATTATTAGATGTTTGGTACATATTTTGAGAGATAATCCCTACTCTGAAACATTCAGAAGCCTAGGACAGGTTGAAGACGTTGATGAATATTGTATTGTGCTAAATATGGATTATAAGCTAGACCAGAGAACTTATAACAGACCGTTAACATCAGAGGTTGCTGCTGTGTGGGTTGAGGGGAATGATATTAATAAACATTTTGATCGTAGCATCACCTTGTTTGGCAATAACAACAACTACTATTCAATTAGACCGAGTGATGGGTGCTACGACCCTTTGTCATACCCCCTATTTTTTCCAAGAGCAGAGCTCGGTTGGCATTCTGATATACCAAGATAAGGTATTGACATTAGTCAAATAAATACAACCCGACAAAGAAATGCTGACAACTCAGGTTAGCTAAGTGACTCATATTCATGTTATTACGATACTATTAATCCATACGCTAATCACCTAATTGATTTCTCTTTTCTTTGTAGATACTACCAGCAAGTTTTTTGTTTCGATGCGTGAATATTATTGCTATAAATTCCAGATGCGTAGTGGAATCTTCAACACGGTCTTGTATGGGAGACGTCTATTCCAGCAGTTTGTAGTTGATACCTACATAAAAATTGAAACGTCTCGCCTGAATTACTTCTTATACAATCAGAAGAAGATTCGTGCGGATCTTTACCAGGGCTTGATGGATAGTGTATCTGTTGGAGAACATAGAGCCAGCAGATTGGGAAAAAGATGGGTCCTACCTGCATCGTTTATCGGTGGCGGGAGGGATATGAGACGAAGATATATGGATGCTATGGCCTTAGTGCAGAAGTATGGAAAACCCGACATATTTATCACAATGACTTGTAATCCTAATTGGGAAGAGATAAGTAGGGACCTTGCACCTGGCCAAACACCACAAGATCGTCCTGATCTTGTTGTGCGTGTATTTAAAGCCAAGCTAGAGGATCTCAAATTCCAGCTATTTCGTAAACATATCCTAGGAATCATTGCAGCACAAGTCCATGTTATCGAGTTCCAAAAAAGGGGTCTACCACATGCACATTTCCTCCTTATCATGGAGTCAACATACAAATTGAGTTGTCCCGATGAGTATGATAATGTTATATCAGCAGAACTTCCAGATAAGGATAAATACCCGGAGCTATATGAAATGGTAGTGAAACATATGATGCATGGCCCGTGTGGTCCACTAAATAGGAAGAGTCCATGCATGAAAAATGGTATTTGCAAGTGCTATTATCCACGCCAGTTTAGTGACACAACTATCCAAGGCGAAGATTCTTACCCTATCTACAGGAGAAGGGATGACAAACAAAGGGTAAGAGTGAGAGGTCATGACTTAGACAACAGATGGGTTGTCCCATATAATCCCATGCTTCTAAGAAGGTATGACTGTCACGTCAATGCAGAAGTTTGTTCGAGTATTAAGGCTGTTAAGTACCTCTACAAGTATATTTATAAGGGTCATGATAGGGCGTCTGTGTCCGTCAATGAAGCTGATGAAAATCGCGAGATTAATGAGATCAATGAATATAGGGATGCTAGGTGGGTAACACCACAGGAGGCATTGTGGAGAATATTTGGATTTGATCTTAGCGGGATTTCGCCACCAGTGCTACAGTTACAGCTCCACCTCCCAGGAATGCATCTTGTGTCCTATAGAGAGAATGCTGATGTACGTGAAGTTCTCGACCAACAGGGTGCCTCAAGAACCATGTTGACTGAGTATTTCAAGGCAAATCAAGAATTTACGTGGGCACGCACATTACTTTATAGGGATTTCCCACAATATGCAGTGTGGTTGCCTGGACGTAAGCTTTGGAAAATAAGAGAACGAAGCACGCAGGTTGGGAGGATCATCTCATCACATCCAACAGAGGGAGAAAGATACTACTTGAGGGTGCTATTAAACCATGTGGTTGGTGCTACTTCATTTGAGAATTTGAGGACATATGATGGTATTGTATACCCTACATTTCGAGAAAGCGCTGAGAAAAGAGGTATTATTGAGTCAGATAACAGCATTGATGAGTGCCTCTCTGAAGCTGAAGTATTTCATATGCCTTCGTCCCTCCGAAGGTTGTTTGCTACAATATTAGTATATTGTGAACCTAGCGATGTGCGTGGACTCTGGAACAAACACTTCGAAGCAATGTCTGATGACATCCGACGATCCCAGATGAATGCATATGCAGTTGAACAAATGGTGTTATTGGATATAAGAAAATTGCTTCAGTCAATGGGTAAAGAGATAACATCATTTCCTCTTCCAGAAATTGATGAATCATATGACGCCATGGCGGGTGAGGTGAGGGAGATTTGTGAAGAGTCCTCTATACAGGTGGATAATGAGCTACTAGCGAGCACATCCTCTCTTAATGCAGAACAGAGATATGCTTATGATGTTATACTATCATCCGTTGACAACAATAGTGGAGGTGTGTTTTTTGTTGATGGTTCAGGAGGAACAGGAAAAACCTTTCTGTACAAAGCTTTATTAGCAAAAGTCCGTAGCGAGGGGAAGATAGCTATTGCTACTGCAACATCTGGTGTTGCTGCTTCCATCATGCCTGGAGGTAGGACGGCTCATTCAAGGTTCAAGATACCACTAAGCATACAAGACAATGGAGTGTGTAACTTCACCAAACAAAGTGGTACTGCGAAGCTTCTTCAAAAAGCTTCGCTTATATTATGGGATGAAGTCTCCATGACAAAAAGACAGGCAATTGAGGCGTTGGACAAGAGCATGAGGGACATAATGGAAAAGCCCAATCTACCATTTGGAGGCAAAACAATGGTTTTTGGAGGTGACTTCAGACAAGTTCTTCCAGTTATACGAAAGGGGAATAGGGCTCAAATTGTAAACGCAACATTGCGTAGATCTTACCTATGGGATAACATGCATCAGTTGAGACTTGTCCATAACATGAGAGCTCGATCAGATATATGGTTTTCAGACTACCTGCTACGGATTGGCAATGGCATTGAAGAGACCATCGATGATGACTATGTAAATTTACCCGACGAAATATGTGTACCCTACACTGGTGCAGAATCAGACATTGATAGTCTTATTGACATGGTATTTCCAATGTTAGGTGCAAACATGACTGATGCAGACTACATCACATCTCGAGCTATTTTGTCAACGAGGAATGAGAACGTTGATGCAATAAACATGAAGCTTATCGAACGTTTTCCTGGTGACGAGATGATTTATCACAGTCATGATCGAGCAGTCGATGATCCATGCAACCATTATCCGTCTGAGTTCCTGAATTCATTAACGCCAAATGGGTTACCTCCTCATATATTAAAACTCAAGGTTAATTGTCCTGTGATTTTGCTCAGAAATCTTGACCCGGCCAATGGTCTGTGTAATGGGACTAGGTTGATAGTCCGAGCATTTCAAAGAAATACTATCGATGCTGAAATTGTATTGGGACAACATGCTGGTGAGAGAGTCTTCCTTCCACGCATACCCTTGTGCCCCTCCGATGATGAGATGTTCCCCTTCAAGTTTAAGAGGAGTCAATTTCCTGTTAGGGTGAGTTTTGCAATGACAATTAATAAAGCACAGGGTCAAACAATACCGCATGTTGGAATATACCTCCCGAACCCGGTGTTCTCTCATGGACAACTATATGTAGCTCTGTCACGAGCAACTTCTCGTAGCAACATCAAAATACTCGCCGCTCCGGAGAAAATAGGGGAATCAATTCAACAAGCACGTTAACAAAGAATATCGTCTACAAGGAAGTGCTCACTGAGTAGATAAAAGAAGATGTGCTCACTGTATAGTATATTGTACGATTTCATACCAGATCTGTAATTATAAATATGCAATGACACTTTATATAGAAAACATACTTCTATGTATTGTTTTGAGGAATAATATATTACTTTGTTTCTTATCATCACAATATTACTAAACAAATGTGTTCGGCAAATATATCATGTTCTAAATATATTGCCGTTAACATTATGCATCCGTTGCAACGCACGGGCCTCTCACTATCATGTTCTAAATATATTGCCATTAATATTATGCATCCGTTGCAACGCACGAGCCTCTCACTAGTGAAGAGAAAAAACAAAAATGTGAAACGTACCGAAAAGTCTACCCACCCGCACCACGCCCTCCAACACGCAAACCCAGACGCCCCCGCACAGAAAAAGGGGAAAAGCGAAGGAAAATAAAGAAAAAGAGGGGGGGAACGCATCGCCGGAAATGGGAAAGCAGCCGCAGCCGCCACCGGCGAGGACTCCGGCGATGTCGGCGCCTCCGCGCCGCCGGAAGAAGAAGGGGCGCCCCTCCCTCCTCGACCTGCAGAAGCGCAGCCTCCGCCTCGAGAAGATGCAGGAGCCCCAGGCCCAGCGCCGCTCCACCCGCCGGAACCCCAACCTGGACTCCGGCGACGAGGCGGAGGGGACCGGCCGCCGCGAGAAGAAGCTCCGACTCGTCATGGGACTCCCCGATGGATCGGCCAAGGTGGGCATCCCATCCCCCCTCTAACCCCGACACATACCCCGATCTGAGACCTCTCTTGCCGAATCCGCACCAATTTGGCCAATTTCGTGCGAAATCTGCCTAAATTGGGGGCGCGAGGCGTTGGCCGCTTAGCCCGCGTACGGATCTACGCAGCTGCGCGGTGCCCGAGGATTTTTCTTTGCTATTTTAGCCACAAAAGGCCGCCTTTATTTATTCTTCTTTGTGCGGAGGCTCAGTGGTCAACTCAGTTCAACCTGAGCCCTCCCAATCATTCGAAAGATACACCAAAACCCTCGCATCTTTCGCATCGGCTCGCCGCCACAATAATTGGCGCAAATTTTTTAAATGGCTCGGTTCGAAGCTTTTAAACTCGTGCCCTTTTTTCGGGGGGTTTTGTCTGCCTCTCGCGCCAAATTTTGCTACATTTCACGGCATCGCTAGATCTGTACTTGGTAACTGGCGCTGGTAAACGAAAGCCCCACTTTTTCTGGTGTTTTTTTATCTCATCCGGTATTTTCGATTCTTAATCTGATTTTTGTCTGGCTGTTTTAATTTCCGTTTACCTTTCGCTGCTGCTGCTGCAGGGAGAAAAGACGACGAAAGCGACGGATGGGCGTGAAGGTTGGCGCTCCTCACTCTGTTGCATTTATTCTTCAGATTTCTAGAAACAAAAAACACCTGGGCGAATGTGTATAAAAGATTCCATTTTTAATTCTTTTAGTGGCTGAGGCATTCCAGTTTTTTCTTGTTTAATTAATGCTCGTGTCTCTGAGTGTTGCTGCGCTCGTGGGTTGATTTGTTCACTCTCCAGAGCCGTCAGATTCCGGGCCCACGACGCCTTTGCCGGACAAAAAGTTGTTACTCTTCGTCCTTGATAGGCTGCAGAAGTGAGTTGCTGTGCTCTCTGCTTGTTCTTCCTCGGTATTTCACTCACAGCTGCAAGATTTCTAATCTGAGTTGGCTTTCTTGGTTTCTTGCAGGAAGGACACTTATGGCGTCTTCTCTGATCCAGTTGATCACGAAGAGGTTTGCGTTTGAAGATGCAATGTTGCAAATGTTTCGTTTTTCATCATAAGTTTATTGATTTGCACGTGTACCCATGGTCAGCTGCCTGATTACCATGATATTATCAAGCATCCGATGGATTTTTCAACAATTCGGAAGAAGCTCGATAAGGGGGCTTATGGCAACTTGGAGCAATTTGAGGTCAGTGTGAGATCTTCTACGTGGGGTGATTGCTGTTAGCCTTTTATATTCTGTTTGGATTGTCCTTCCAACAGGCAGCAGATTTAGGATGTTTAGTAGGCAATTAACTGTTACAATTGGATCTGAAATTTTGAGTCTTTAACTTGGTTATCATTGTTTGCTAGATCTGCTACTTTAGTCTCCACCTCTGCCATGTGTGTTTCCCAATGCTAATGTCTTCCTTTTCTTTCTTTCAACATCCTTAAATACATGTTCTTCCATGTCCACAAGTTCATTAGTAAAATCTTTGCGTCTCCTCTCGTGGTCATTTTTTGTGGGAAAAATGTACTTTTTAGCCTTCTATTTTATAGTGCTTCGCTAATGTACTGTGCTTTTAGGAGCATATATCCACTCTCTTGGACTCTTACTCAAAAGAACTTGAAGCATTTATGTTTTAATAGTTTAATAGAGACCTTTGAGTTTTGCTGCCAGGGACCTTGTCTAAGATTTTGCCGCTCCACACCTGGGAGTATAGAAATCTCAACAATTCAAGGACTAGTGCAATAAAATATAAGTACATTTTATCTTGTAAATACATTTGACAAGTTTCTTCTGAAGGTAAACTTTGAAATGGAGAAGGGTGTCTTGTAAATTACCTCATGATTTTCTCTATTTGGCCATTTAGCCCAAGAAAATCTAAGGTTATTATAATTTCAAATGAGAAAAGAAAAAATGTATGTTTTTTGTTCTTTCTGCTGCATTCATGCATTGTCATTGTCATTGTCATTGACATCTGGATATGGAATTACTGTCAGCTGGTTGTACTAGGCTAGCAGAGTATGCAATTATGTATTACCTTATTATTCCTGGCGGTGCTTTTCTCGAAGATATCGATGATTTCTGCGCTATACTTAGCTTGCTGAATTTAAATTGTACTGAACCAAATCATTAGCCCTGTTGATATGCATAGAAGAAATTCTTGAATACTGAGATATCTGATATCCCATGCACTGTTTGTATGCTTCTACTTTACTTGTGGTCTCTGGCTAAATCAAAGGATGTTTAAGGTCATTTGGCTACCAAGAGTACCTACATAATGCCATAATATCATCTAAGGTAGCTGGTGCTATCTACAACAAGAGAATTTTGACTACTGATTCATGATAGACTTAACACTAAAGACATACTTAGGAGGAAAAACTTCCTGCGAACAGATCAAGGCTATTCTTGTGTACTTTGTGCCGACAACCAACTAGAAATAGTAACACACCTTTTTCTGAACTGTGCATTTGCAAAAAGATGTTGGATCAAGATAGGAATTCAATGGTCAAACAATGGAAGAATGGATGAAAGAATTGCAATACTTAAAACAATGGATAGTAAGTGATTCATCATGGAAATAATAATGATAGGGGCATGGTCGCTATGGTTGCTAAGAAATGGATGCGTGTTCAGACAACAAAGACCTGTACTCTTGGAGTGGTTACAGTCGTTCAAACAAATAATGGCAATGCAAGCACAAAGATACAAGGCAGCAACAAGGGAACAAGTGTATCGTTGGTTACACGACATTTAGGACAACAGGAAATAGAGTTAACGCAGCAAATTCATCAATGCTAAAAGCAGTTTGATAAAGGCTCTTAGTAACCTACAATGTTTAGTGTAAAGATAAGGATATACTAAACTTGTAATAGGCCACCTCTTTTAAAGCCAATTTCGCATACTGATTGACATCAGGCTTATAGAAATTGTACTTAAACTCTTTTGCCAACTTCTGGCGCTGGGGAAACCCTAAAATAAATAACCTCAGTAGGAGCCTCTCTTGCTGGTTGTTTTATCAAAAAAAACAAGAGAATTTTGAGTCTTTTTCTCTTCTTTTTATGAAATTTGCTCTATAGAACTTTGGAGCTCATTTTGCTTATGCTTGAATGTTTATGTCTGCAATACGTATTCGAGCCATGCACTTGAAAGAAACAAGTACTTCAAAATGAAAATGCTGCTAAGTAGTAGCATATCAACTGTTAGAAAGCATGTTGGACCTCAGGTTGAAATGTTTTCTTGGAAAGATGAGACACGATTGTAAAACGAGAATATTTGAACTTTTATGATCTACAGTGCTAGGAAGGTACTGCGTGCTTTCTGCGACAGCTTTGCGTTAATGAAGTTACTTGTCTGCTACCAATTCCTTAAACATGTGTAATGTACTTATGTGTGGCCTACATGATAAATTTGCATTTTCACTGATCATCTGTCTTTCTCTTTACTTTTAAATACCATTAACATCATTATCTTAATTAGTTATATCCCATGCCCTTAAGTTTTTAAACTCGCCTTAGCTGAAGACACTACAAAAATAAAGTGATTTGCCAGATCTCTCTTAAGTATCAGGTGTATTACTATTCAGTCAAAGGCACAATATTTTTTTTAAAAAAAATGTCGTGTGTTCCTAAGGCCCATCCTAGTGTGAATATTTGTGCAAATTGTCCATCTTCAATGTACTTTTCCTTCTGTGGACTCAGAATGTACTGGTGTTTTCTTAAGCTCATTTGATATGACTTGAAGTTCCAATTTTCAGGATGATGTGTTCTTGTTAACCTCAAATGCGATGTGCTACAATCCACCAGATACAATATACTATCGACAGGTAAAAAATTATGCCTTCTTGTTTTGAGTTTGTATATAACCATGAATTATGCTGCATATGTGATATTCGTGTGTTGTGCATTGTAGGCACGGGCAATCCAAGAGCTTGCCAAGAAGGATTTTGAGAACCTTAGGCAAGATAGTGATGCAAGTGATCCAGAACCAGAACAGGAGCCTAAACCAGATCCAGAACCAAAGCCTCAGCCTCGGAGGGGAAGGCCTCCAAATAAGAACACTGTCAAACAGAAAGTAGGGAGGCCACCAGTAGAACGTGCTACTGCAGACTTTTCTGGGGCAATACTTGCTACTGCTGGAAATAGTGGTCATCATACACGCCCAGCATTTGATCTGCGACAGCAAGTAATGGATAGATCCATCATTGCAGATGTACTGAGAGCTTCTTTTGCCAGTCGAAACAATGAGTACAATTGGTCTAACGAGCGCAAATCGGAAAGAATTGAAGATTACTCAGGTTTTATCTATTTTCTTTCATCAAATTTGTCTTTTGTATGGGTCAACACTGAATTGACAATTGCTGCACAAACTCATTTCCCCTTCTAACCACTCTTGATGCCCCATTCCTTTGTTCCAGGGTCCTTGAGTAAATCGTCAGCAAAAAGTGGAAAAAAACCAATTCTGATAGAAGAAAGTCATCGAAGCACTTATTATCACACTCAACCATCGAGTTCAATATATGAATTGCCAGCATCAACATCATACAATGAGACAAGGAAGTTGCTAGTTCCAGTTGAGCATCTCCTGCCTATAAGTGTTTCACCATATATACTAATATAATCTAAACGAAGTTAATAGCATGACATTATCACTGGCACTTGAAATTCAATTTTTTTCTCAGGTTGGGGTTCAGTTGCAGCAGTCCTATGCCCGCAGCTTGGCACGTTTTGCGGCGCAGCTTGGTCCTGTTGGTTGGGAAATTGCATCAAAACGAATTGAACAAATCCTTCCCCCTGGAACAAAATTTGGACGTGGGTGGGTAGGAGATGGTGAAGCGCCAAACGCATTTCAGCCACCTGTGCTTACCAGGTCTTCAACAACATTGACACCCCCAAGCAATACAGTGACATCAAATGAGCAACCAATAAATAATGGTCGAGCCAGCGCAAGTCATTCAGCAGGACCTGAGCCACCTTCAGGAACATATGCATCTTCTACGAGCACGGCTCAGATGGTGGATTGTCAGGCATTGCCAAGCCAGCAATGTGGATCGATGCCACCGGTATCAACAGAAAGAGGTGAACACCGTGTCGAGATGAAGGGCAACCATAATCTTCATGAACGGCCATCCATCCAGCAAGGTGTTAATGGCTTCAGTTCTGTTCCAGGTGCTAACCCAGATTCCCGATGAAGTTTTTTTGGTTGTAAATTGTCCACACCTAATGCCAATTTGCCCTCTTTTCCTTCTTTTTAAGGATCAAACATGTTCCTGTCTGCAGCCCAGATGGTGGCGAACCGGATGCCGACGCATGCCGCCGACTAGCTAAGCTAGTGAGTAGAGAGACCTGAGATCTACATTACATACTGAACTCTTTAACATTTGGATGCACAGTGAAGCCCATCATGGGCACCAAGCAACAAGGGACTAGCTACTCAGCACCAAACTGTTCTAAAACCCTGAGAGGATTCCTGTCCTGACCAGGCTGTTGAGCTTGAACCAAGTCGATCGACCACAGTGACCTGGTGTTGCATGATTATTTAGGAAACTTAGGATAGCATGCAGAGATGTGTAGAGGGGGTGTATTCAGTAGTACGTAGCAAACTAGTACAGAGTGAGTTGGAGTTGGAAATTCAACAAAATTCTGATGAGTAGAAACCACAGGTAACCTTCTTTATAGTTTATTCAGCCTTCTCATTTATGGCAGATGATTGATACTTGAAACATGAAGCCCATCACGAGTAGTCAGATGAAAAATGTAGGGACAAGTTCCAGTAAATTGTAGATAATTCTATATCGGGAGCGATGCTAAGCAGGTTTAAATATCGCTATCAAAATATATGTTAATATATGTGTACTGTACTTGGGTCTACCGGTGCATGAATGCATGCATGCATGCACGAAACAGTTTGAGATATAAATTGAGGATTATATTACAATGGTTTCACATATTATTGCATTATAACCTGAGCAAAAGCATGCATATATTTGAAGTTATTTTGGAATTTGCTAGATTCATCTATTGATCAACGAATTTGAACACATGTGTTTAGATTCGTTGACCTATAAATGAATCTGATAAATAAATATCAGAATGATTTAGAATGACTTACGATCAGAAACGAAGGGAGTAGGCATATACTAGATGTGCAACCATAGATGCCCTAAATCTTAGGGGTTCTCAAGTTAGACTAAGGCGTATTTGGATGATAAAGTAAAATTTAGCCGATTAATAGCTAAAGCCAACTATTAGTTGGTTAATAGTTAGCCGACTAAAATTAGTCCTTTAAATATCAGACTAATAGATAATTAAAATTAATTTTATCTTTGGTATTGTACTTCGGCTATATGGGGCCAAGAGCAATAGAGTCTAAAGTTTGCTATTAGCTCATATTAATCTAGTTTTGTGGACTGATGGGATAACAATTAACCATGTAAAAAGTGAATAATTAGCTAATATATTAGCTCATCAGTTTGGATCAACTGCAACTAATTATTAGTAGCTATTACTTCTTGTTAGTACGAATTTTTTTAAAATAATTTTTTTTTTGAAAAAATTTCAAATTTGGTATCTGAAATTAAAAAACTATAAAACTAGCCTACTGTCGGCAGTTTATCGGTCGAACCAAGCTGACGTGACACTCGTTCCACCGATGCAGTGTTGAATAAGAGCCACGTCAGCTTGGTTCGCCCAACCAACGGACGAAGCAGGCCACGTTAGTCTGGTTCGGCTAACCAACGGCTGAACCAAGCCGGTCGCGCCGCATGCCCCTACTGTCATGCCGCGCCCCCTCCCCTGTGCCCCTGCCGCCCCCTCCCCCCACGCCCCTATCGCCGCGCCGCGCTCTTTCGCCACCCACTGTCGCTCCCACGCCTGGCACACCGTCTCGCCTCCTATGCCCCACCGCCTCACCACCTTGTGCCTCTATCCCGCGCCTCGCTTCCCACGACCTTACCCGCCGAACACATTAAATGCGGCTGGCCAGCGGGCGGGTGCGGTGGACGAGGCACTCGAGCGGGAGGTAAGGTGGTGATGGCACGAGGTGAGGCGGTGGGGTGTGGGAGCCGATGCGACGGTGTGGGGCTCGGCATGCACGCGTGCATGGGGGCACGAGCGCGGGGCACGCGCGGTGCGGCGTGGCCGGTCTGGTTCGGCTGTTGGTTGGTCGAACCAGGCTGATGTGGCTCTGGTTCGACACTGTATCGGTTGAACGAAGGTCACGTCACTCTGGTTCGGTCGATTGACAATAAGCTAGTTTTATAATTTTTTGATTTAGAGTAGCAGATTTGATTTTTTTAAATATTAATTTAAAAAAGTTCTTGTTAGTACTACGTATCAAATAGACCCAAGTACCCTAGGTATATATTCATTAGAAATTTTATATTTGCTAACAGGGCCGCCGCGAGAAAGTCGAGGACCACCCCGGAAAGGCGGAAACCTCTCCGGCCTCCCCGCCACCGCCAGTCCGCCACTGCACGCCACCGTGCTCCTCATCCTGCCCTCGCGGAATCCCTCGGCTTTTGTTTCCTCAGCCGCTCGGGTGTGCTACAAGAATCTACCGGTCGGCACGCGGCTGTTGCGTCCTCCCGTCGTTCTGCCGCGTCCGCGGCTGCGCTCTCCAGCTGTTCGTCGGAATGCCACCGAGGGTTTCGCTTCAGGATTAGTCACGTGCTGTTCGTCGCCGGCGTGTTAGATCGATGTCGGTCGCCAAGAGGTACGTGCTGCGGATGTTCATCTCGCTCAAGTACGTGACGGCCAACGTGGTGGACCGCCAGAGGGGGCGCGTCGTGGTGACCGCGTCCTCCGTGGAGAGGCCCCTGCGTGACGGGCTGGAGTGCGGCCGCACCTGCAACGCCAAGGCCGCCGCTGCCGTCGGGGAGGTGCTCGCCATGCGCCTCAAGGTGGACGGCCTGGCTCGCGAGCCCATATACGCCGACGCCGCCAAGGAGGTCGAGAAGAAGGGCTTCAAGAACCGCACCAAGGTCTGGGCCATCCTCAACGCGCTCCGCGACCACGGCGTCAACCTCTGCCTCGACGACGACGGTGACCATAGGTCACATGTCTGACGAGCACCATTTGTCCAGTTCGTTCCTTCAACTCTCTCTAAATGATTATGCCAAAAAAAACTTTGAAAAATGTATGCTTTCACCCAAGAAGTTCGATTGGTGTGTCCTACGATGGCTGTAGTTCGCTGCTCTCAGTTTGTTCAACACCATGGTATTATTTGCCTATCAATAATCAACATCTGTCTATAGAAGCACATTATACAGTTAATAGTTCTACCATTGCTGTGTTGAATGCATGATCTCTGCTGAAACTTCAAGTGGTTCCTTAATCCTTATCCACCTATGGGCCATACTTTCCCAGATTTTGAGATGGAAAAATGCAGCACCTGTTTCACAGTTTCTTGAACAATAAAGCAGCTCTGCTATTTCATTATAGAAGAATAGGAAGTTTTAGTTACAGAAGGAAGAAAGAAGAGAAGAAAAGAAAAGAAAAGAAAAGAAAAGAGAATAAACAACACATTTATTTCTTGTGTTTGACTGGAAATACCAAGTAGGATTACTGGCTTACTGAGTTACTGTTGTTGTAGTGTAGTGAGGTGGAAACATCCCATAGGTTTGATGTCCAGACAAGAATGGGTACACAGGCTTCAGAGATTCATGAAAACTTCAGATAAGGTTTTGATTTGCTTACCAGGTAGCAAAACACAATTGAACTACAGAAAATAAAGTTTATACAAGTCATGTTGCAATGACATACATTTTATTGAATAGGCTAGCACAATTTCTCTTAATACTCTTACTCACATCGTGACTGATTGAGTGCTTCTAGTTTATGATAAGCTTCAAGCTGATTCAGAGCACTATCCATCAGAGCCTTCTTACACCCGTTGACAACTTCCCTTGACTTTCTAAGCTCACCCCTGACAGCAACCAGCTCATTCTCCAGGTTCTTGATCTTCAAGGTATCCCTTACCTTCTCGAGGTCCCTGATCTTCTCCTCGATCAAATGCAGTCTCTGATGATCTGCTTCAACTCCTGAATCCCAGGACATATGATCTTGCAATGGTGGAGCTGATGGGGTAATGTGCGCACACTTAGCTTCTGAACTGCTTCCTAGAAGCATTATCAGTTTCTGCGAGAGCAAGCAGAGAAGTCAGTTCAACTGAAGAAATCATAGTGAAATTAGGAATTCCATAAATTGACGCAAAAAGTTCCATTGTTTAGAAACAGTTTCTAAGCCCTATTAATCTGGCTGATCCTGACATGATCTACTGTAACCCAATAACTTTGCAAGTTCTTTCTCTGCATGCGGTTTTTGATTCTTGTTATGAACCATCGTTGTGGAAAGTTCACCCTACACATATCTTTCTTCTCATGGCCAGTGGATATCAAATTACATAACAAAACATATCCTGTTTGAAACACAAGAACACTCATTGTGTCCATCTGCAGTTTTTCAGCCGGGTGAGACTGAGACCTTACCTGCATGCTGTTCTGAACGGGTGGACCAGGGTTGACAATTTTGACGTCCTTCCTTATCCTGCTCTTGAGCCAGTGGCAAAGCTTTGCTGGATTCACCTTCCCTGTCACTGCCACAATCCATGAATCAACATCTGCAACTGAAGTTTCCACTCCTGCAGAGGAAAACAAGACGGTCGAAATGTGTCCAGCTCCAACAATGCCGATCAAAACAGCTTCCAGAAAACTAGCGCAGCGAAGAAAACCCAGGAAGGCTGGCTGTACCACTGACGCTTCCGATGCAGACCATTGCCTTCTCGACCTTCTTGACGCACCCCATGCAGCGGCACTGCATGTCGATTTGGAGCCTGAATTGCTCCACTCCTCCATCCTGTGAACAAGAACCGAAGCTATCTTGTCAGCTCGATCTGATGAAAGCAACAGAATTTCAAGGCCATGGGTGAAGTAGAGCAAGGGAGATCTCCTCAACTGTTTGAGTGGCTGAGTTCATCAGTGATCCTGTATCACACTGTATGTAGCAGATGATCACAGTCTAGGTGTGTGTATTAGGAGGAGGTCAAGGGGAGTTTAAGTGCATTTTTCAAGTCATTAGCTAGTAAATGGGCTCAAGCTCTTGGTTCACCGCCAATTAATTGGATGGAACGAAGTTTCATGCATTGCTGTGAATTTTAGAATTAGAAGAGCTACCCGTTCAAACTAGCCAATGTTCCAGTCTTCGTAGTATACACCATTATTTATTACGAGTATATATTTTTGTGAGAGAAAGTATATACTACTATTATTTTTTAGAGAAAATTTGCATTCACATAGACTTGATGCTTTAGGGCATGTTTGAGACTACTCCACTCTCTTAAAATTTGCTCCACTCCACGGAATTCACTTAGAATCAGATCTAGAGTGGAGTTGCTGCTCCACTGTAGAGTATTTGCACTTGTTTGGCTTGCGGAGGGAATTTAGATTCAAGAATAGTAGAATTTGGTAGGATTGTATTATTTTTCATGTCTATTATGTAAAACATATTAAATTAGTACTCCCTCCATTAACTTTTAAATAACGTCGTTGACTTTTATCACAAACTTTGATCATTCATCTTATCAAAAAAATTATGTAAATATATAAAAATATAAGTTATAATCGAAGTACCTTCAATATTAAAACAAATTATAATAAAATAAATGATATTTCAATTTTTTAATAAGACGAATAATCAAAATTTGTGATAAAAGTCAACAGTAACATTTAAAAAGTTAATATAGATAGTACTAAATGAAAAAATAATAAATATCAACTAAAAAGTGAATCAATAAGTTTATAATAGCATTGGTTGGTAAATTACCCCGAACTCCACGTTTTGTTTTAAAAACTGAATCCGCAGAGCACCTCCTGAGGTGCTCCACAAAAAACGTGGAGCGGAGTCGTGGATCTGCAGTTTTCGCGGATCCAAAAACTGGGATCTGAACCTGTTTGGCTAGACATTTATGGAGCGGAGCTATAAAACGTGGAGCAGAGCAGTCCCAAATAGGGCCTTAGAATCTGACGAGGAAAGGCATATTTGGTGCAACTCTAGTTTGGAGATCAATTTGAAGTTTTTTATAATAAAGTAAAGTTGTTAAAAAAATTTAATTTTAGTCTAAAATAAAAACCAGATTGCTTGACTAAATGTCTCAATCCATCCGCAATTACAAAAAGTCATAGACAGCTGTGCTAAATGAGATTTTAGCTGGTAAGAATCCAGAGAACTCGATGTTAGATTCTAGATTCTATAGATATTAAAATTTTACGATTTGTTAGCAAAATCTCACTCAATATGCCCTTAGAGACATGTAGCGTGAAGACTGACTTAGAGCATTTGCAAGAGATGAAATATGTGTTTCTCTATATTCAAATTTATATTGTGAAAATTATACTCCAACAGGATTTTCTATTCCATTTTCTACCCTATCTCATTCAATATTCATTTCTCCTCATCCCTCAAATGTAGACAACAAAACTCATTCCTTATGTCAAATTTTGAATTGACAGATTACTTCACGCTTGTCAATCCACCAATTATTCTTCATTTAACATTATTTTATCAATTGCAATTGAAATTCCTTTAAACATAGGATAAAAACACATGTTGCTTGACTAAGGGCTTGTTTGGAACTACTCCACTCCTCTAAATTTTGTTCCACTCTACGGAATCCACTTAGAATCAGATCCAGAGTGGAATTGTTGTTTCACTATGGAGTACATGTACCTGTTTGGCTCGAAGGGTAGATCCAGATTTAGGAATTGTGAAATTTGGTAGGAATGTACTATTTTGTCCCTAAGTTGTTGTATGTTTCATTTATTGACATACCTTAATGTAATTATATGCAATAAACCAACTAACCAAACTGTCTATTCAAAAATTTAGACAAACTATAGATAATTTTATTTTCAAAACTGGACAAAGGAATTAAACAGAGAGGAAAGTATCACTGAAAATATGAACCTGATGTATCAAATCACTAATACGATATTTCTCCAAAAAACAATTAATAGGGTGTAAAATAATTGGACCAGTAGCTGCAACTGCAAGCCTAGCACACATCCTGAAATCTATATATGAATTGGACCAGTGCTTTCATATGATATTTTCAGATCAAAGTACCTGATACGAAAACTGAAAATTTTAGATATCTCAACATCTTCTCATTCAGGCTCAATGCATTAGGATTTTCATTAAACTCTAATCATACATCCGAGCTACATAATTCTCGTCATACAACCAAATGACAAACTGACACAGATACATATTTTCCGCAATGTGACAATCTACAATATAAATATAAAGACGAAAAAGAAATGCATGCTGAAATTTGTAGAAAAGTACCGTCGGCAGTTTCTTCGCACATAGAAATGTGTTGATAGAACAAAACACACAAAAGCAATTGATTTGCAACAAATTTCCATTTTTCTCCCCAATTTTTTAAACTGAGAGTAGTTGCTTATTGTCCATTCATAGGCATGCACATGTCCTGCAAAAACGAGATGAACTTTGTACTTCACGAACCACAGCTCATACATTACTCTCACTTGCGGTCTGCGTGGCTGTGTTACAAAAGATTCTCCTAGTTCACTCCGGGCATAAAACCCGAACCCGAACCCCGAACCCGAGAAAACCCGAGCCCGAACCCGAGGAGCCCGAAACCCGAAGCCCGATAGCATTTTTCGGGTTGGGAACGTGAAAACCCGATAGCAGTTCGGGTATTTTCGGGTTTCAGGTCACGGTACCCGAATTACCCGAGGTACCCGAAGTTCCAGCGAGCGAACAGCGATCTGCGATCCAGGGACTCGCGCGGCTCGCGCGTGCAGCCTGCTCACACGGTCACACCGCGTCCACTGTCCAGCCCAAAAGCCCAGCCGCCCCAACACCCTGAAGTCCTGAACCCTAGCGAGTAGCGAGCGGCCAGCCCCGCCCCGACCCCGACTCTCTCCACTCCGTTCTCCTCTGGCGGCTGGCGGCTGGCAGCTGGCGACGGCCGACGGGAGATGCGGACGAGGAACAAGCAGGCGATGTTTGTACCAAACTGAGCTCCTATTTATGGTTTTCTGCTGGCACTGTTGCTATTTTAGACTGAAATGAGCTGCTGTGTTAATGTAATGGGCATGTCCTGCTGTTTTAGACTGAAATTATAAGAGTATAACTGTTAAACATGCCTTGAAACAGTGATGTTTTATTAATTTCGGGTTTTACGGGTAACCCGAAACCCGAACCCGAAAAAGCCCGAACCCGAAATGTCGGGTTTTCATCTGTTCGGGCCCAATCTCGGGTTGGGGCTCCTAAAACCCGAACTTTCAAAAACCCGAAATACCCGACCCGATCAACCCGAAAAACCCGAACGCCCAGATTGACTCCTAGTGCCCCTCTACGTCGCCTCGCAGCAGCAACAGTCCAGCGCCGGCGGAGAATCTTGACATTTTAGCTGGTGATGACGAGCGGTCGTGCCACCGCTGGTCCAACGCCGCCGAGTTGCTCGTCGCATGCCCAAGCGCCACCACATGCCCTAGCCCCCCCATCGCCCTTTTACATGTTGCACTATTTTGTTTCCGTGGCAGAAAGGAGAAGCCAATCGACACGAAAGTAATGGCACGGTGGGTAAATATTGAACAACTCCGTGACTGCTCTTAAAATTCCATTTTGCAGAGCACTTCTTGAGGTACTTAGCAAAAAATCTGGAGCAACATCTTAGATCTCATTTTTTCGGATCTAAAAACACAACACAGAGCAGGACATGTTTAGCTATAATTTTCTAGAACGGAGGTACAAATAGATAGCAGAGCAGTGTCAAACAAGGTCTAAATGTCTCAATCCATCCACAATTACAAAAAGTCATAGACAGTTGTGATAAATGAGATTTTAGCCGATAATAATCTAGAGAACTTGATGCTCATTTCTAGATTCTATTTTATGATCTTAAGCAACAAAATCTAGAGCATAATCTCACTCAATATGCACTTAGACAGAAGACATGAGACATGTAGCGTGAAGATTGACTTAGAGCATTTCCAAGAGATGCGATATTTGTTTTCTTATAGTCAAATTTAAGGTATTTGTTGCAAAAACTATAATCCAATAGATTTTCTATTCCATTTCCTACCCTATTTCATTCTATATGCATCTCTCCTCATCCTTCAAATGTAGAGAACAAAACTTATTCCCTATGTCAAATTTTGAATTGACAGATTATTTCATGCTTGTCAATTCACTAATTATTCTTTATTTAATATCATTTTATCAATTACAATTGAAATTCCTTCAAACATGTGATAAGAAAATAAATCAAATATCATTTAATTTAGTTTTTTTTGGAATATTTGAGGGTTGAGCTGCAATATATACAAATAATTTCTATATTTTATCCTTATTCACTTGTGCTCTTAAACAAACTTATATATATTGTGATTAGATTTATAATTTAACTATTATTTTAAATAAAAAAAGAATTCAAAAATATAAGTAATGGGTTTTAGGGAAGCCGCCGGAATTTGAATGCTAAAAATCAATTTTTTAAGACGAAAAAAGTTCTCAGCATTTCCTTTCAAGAAAAAGGTAGCCAACATTTCTTGTGGCCTAAGGCCCATATCCATCTCGGCCCAACAAAAGGCCTACTAATTACATGAGAGGGGGAAAACCGCAGGCAAAATGTCTCGCCGGCGGCAGCAGGGCTCCGACTCCGACGGCGAGGACGACAGCTTCCTCTACCGCTACCCGCTCCCCTCCACCGCCGATCCCAGCGCCTCGGGGCCCTCGCATGGTGGCAAGCCTGGAAGGGGCGGTGGCTCGGGCGGCCTCGCGCCGTCCAAGTCGACGGTGTACGTTTCCAACCTCGACTACGCGCTCACCAACTCCGACCTCCACACACTCTTCTCCCGCTTCGGCCGCGTCGCCCGCGTCGCCGTCCTGAAGGACCGGGAGTCCCGCCGTAGCCGAGGGGTGGCCTTCGTTCTCTTCGTCCGCCGCGAGGACGCCGCCGCCGCCGCCGCCGAGATGCACGGCAAGGTCCTCAACGGCCGCACCCTCTCCGCTTCCATCGCGAAGGACAACGGACGTGCTTCCGAGTTCATCCGCCGCCGCGTCTACCGCGACAAGTCCCGCTGCTACGAGTGCGGGGATGAGGGCCACCTCTCCTACGAGTGCCCTCGGAACCAACTCGGACCCCGCGAGAGGCCGCCTCCGTCTAAGAAGTCGCGGCGCGGTGGTGGTGGCGTCGGCGCCGGCGGCGGCGGCGGCGGCGGGCGCGGGGCATCCTGGCAGTCGGACGACGAGGATGGCTCCACGGCGTTCGAGGACGACAGGTGGGCGTCGGTGGTGGATGCAAGAGGGGAGGAGGAGAAGGCTCCTGGGAAGGACGAGGGAAATGTTCTGAAGAAGGAGAAGAGGAAAGGCTACTTCAGCGACGAGAGTGACGAGGATGAGGAGTGAGGACTGAGTTTCAGTGTGTGGTTCAAGTGTTCTTGTGTTATGTAAGATAGTAGCTTATGTATCCTAAGGTTTCCTGAAATTTCTTGAGTTAATTGATGAATAATTTCTTGCAGCAAACTTCTCACCATCTTCATTGATCTGTTTCTATGCTTGCTAAGCTGATCAGTTATGATTAATATCACATTATTACTGCTTTGGTTACTTGGTATGCTGAGAGAAACTTGCACATTGAAAATGGTGAGATATTTGTTTTGGAGTTCTTGATATAGCTTATGCTTTTTCATCATTAATCTGCTAACTAACATGCCTACATTGTTCTGTTAGGATAGTTCTTGATATAGCTTACGCTTTTTCATCATTAATCTGCTAACTAACATGCCTACATTGTTCTGTTAGGATATAACTATAGTGTCAGGACTGGTATACACTACCAGCGCCGTAGGAAGACTAATTGAGTAGCTGTAACCATAACAGAATTTTAGAACCTTCAGGATCAGTAGGAGTTCTAGAATCCTCACAGCTGGCAACAACTAAGTATGAGTTGTATTGAGTCTGTTTGAATTGTTAAAAGAATTACCCCAGGACATTGTGCCTATATAAGCAATATACCTTGGAGGAATAAAGGTGTGAAAGAACTTCAGGCTAGCCCTGTTCCCTGCCTTGCCGGCGCCAGCCAAAACGGCTCCCTCGTGCCAACCAGGTCAGGGTGTTCGTCCACCAAAGTCCCACAAATATCATCTCTGTTCTAGAATTGTCCTGCATTCATCTATCCTCTCCCAAACCCGTGACATATAGGTCGATGATTGACTGCTGATGACCTGATGACCTGATTTCTTGTTTTCTTTTGGTAAGGACCTTTTCTGCTAGTAGCTTGTTGGAACTATCTGATGTGCATACCCAGGACAGCAACGATACCCTTGTTTAGTCTTACATATATGTGCTGTTAATCTTTTTTTTTGTTAGATTGAGCTCTCCTATTATGTTAGGGTACATGTATTGCAATGACCAATAGGTGACACAAAGGCAGCTTGGTCATTTACTCATCTCCTTGTAAGTTAGCATAGAGGCACAAACCATCTTTGTTCCTAAAATGGACACATGTGAATAACTGAATATAGCTTTTTTATATAATTTTTCATATGTACCAATCCTTATTCTGATATCATTATGTTCATGTTGTTATTTTGATTTTTCTTTTAGAATAGAGGAGTTATGTTCCCCCTTTATTCATACAAACATAACCAAGCACTTGCATTTGTACCTAAATATATCATATTTAAGCAGTTAGAATCTCTCTCTACAAAATTGTAAAGGAGACATAGATAACAGGGAAAATGAAATGTCTTTAGCATTTAAACAACTCATATGTCCAAGAACAACCACAGTTAGTGTGTATTAACTCAAATATTTTCTGAAGCCAACATATATGATATATCTGATGCCTGATAAGACAATTGAGCATCATGTTGTCACTCTCGTCTTGAATGAGGTCAAGTTTCATTGTTTCATCATTGTCTCCTGATGCAATACAGAGCGTCATATAAGTTATCTTTAGAGAGCAAGTTCAAGTGAAGGTCTATCTATCTCATTATTCTCATATATGCCATGGAAGAGGAATGTAAGATCCCGTACCATTCAGGATTCAAGGTATGCATTATACAACTCAAAAAATATTTAGGCATGTGATTATTCTTTTGGCACTTTTAGTTACTTTTCTATTTCTACATCCTCCATATTACTTATAACTTTATAAGGAAGTGATTTCAACAAATGGAAAGCATGGAAGGTAGTGAACAAGTTTCAAACGACACTAGTGCCAGTATCAGGGTTCAAAATTGTCCAAGCTGGAACTTTCAGCCTTTTATTTCCATCCTGGAGATCCATTTAGCTGTACTTGAATGCCAATGCTACACTTAACATCAAGATTATAGAAGATGTTTCCGGTTTCCCTCTTTTCTAATGCCACTTGAGGTCTATGCTGTTTTGTTTCTAAATTGTGAGGACAAGTTGATGTTTGTTAGATAACCCAGTCTTGTATGCATTTGACTTCCTGTTTATTTCATGTTTTGGTTTAGCCGAAATAATGTGGGCTCCTTCTCTGTTGAGCGCGTCCTGGATTGCCGTTGCATGCCTAGTCCATGCGGTTTGGCTCTCCTTTCTCTCAGTTAGTTGTGTCTAGTGGGGGGAGTGCTGCATGCTGCGCATGGTGTGGAGCTGGGAGTGTGCCGGGTCAAGGGGGATTAGTGGGGTCTATTTGCTTTGTAACTGCATGATTTTTACTTAGGGAATAGAATCAGAAAATCTGTGTGGGTTAAGGCAGCACCAAAATCTCTCGTGTTCTTGTGTCTACACTGAAGAACTGGGCACCAACGGAGGGGTTGGATACATCAATGTTTTCAAGGAAAATGAGTTGAAACCTTTGTTGCATTGAAGAGGGCCAGACTATTCACAATATCAGTTGTCTGGTTGGCCTTCAATTTGATGAACAACTCTGTTGTCAGGAATGACATGTCACAGGTCTGATTCTGGGACAAGAATGTTGTATTTGAAGGAGACCAGAGGTCTCAGCCCTAGACCTTGTAGGCACGGAGGAGCCATTATGGCAGACGCACCGACAAGGTAGGGCTCAAATCTTTGGTATGAGTTTAATCTGATACTATGTTTTATTTCTCTTAAAACCTTTAGATTATATATTGCTAGTACCTAGATAACAAACTAGGACACTTTGCTGTTGATAGGTGTGATCAGTCATTGAAGAAAAGAACTGGTGTGATTACATTATCAATTGAGGCATGCAACAATGTTGCACGCAATCATGGATGCTTGTAACCTGTCAACTAAGCTGAAATCAAGATCTCGAAGTTGTACTTGAACTGCATTGGACTATTGGAATTTGAATATTCCAAGTCAAGGGAGATGATTATCAGACATGATGAACACCTGCTGAAAGTAACTTCCTTCTTGACGTATTCAAGGCTAATAGTATGATTGGAATCATGGTCTGACCTCCCTGATGGTGCCGATGTCATGCTGTCTAAGAATGATGTATTTGATGGCAATTCCGAGGAACTTAACTTTCGAATCCACAGTGCTCAGCGCTGGTTGGTGTTTGAGCGAAGTTTCAGAAAGTGACAAGGGAGAAGCAGCCAAGAAATTTCCAAGTAGCTATCTACCTATCATGCGAATTGTAACTGTAATATCTCACATTTGTTGGGCACGACATTACTACCACTAGTTAGATAGAAAGGTAAACTGTTGCTGCTATTTTCTGGGATCTATCTGAATTGGCTTTCTCCAGATCATCCAGAAGGTCAGACGTGATATAGATCTAGCCCTTATTCTTTTCTTTGTTGCTTAACTGTTCTCTTATACTTTTTTGAACATGATGTTTTCCTGATATTTTTGTGCAAAAAACTGTGGAGGTGCAACTGTACATGATGCCACATCTCTAGATCATCTCTAGTACAGGAATCGTCTACGTCAATGAAGCACAACCATCTGTTGACTATGCATTATCTCGACATTTCTTTGAAGCAGTTGCAAAGAGACTATGCATTTGTTTTTTCAGATGACTTTGCACTCTACTAATTATGCAACAGGAAACATGACATCCAACAGAGCGACACTTTCAATTTTGCATCTCACTAGCAGCTCATGATCCAACCATGCCCACCACAACATAATATTCACTTCGCCTTCCGAAGAAATAGCAGCACCATGGGTATGATAAGTTGGAGCAGAAGAACCATCTGTCCAAAGCAGGATGGCCTGGAACAGTGAACACCACTCTAACCAGTTAACTTTGATTCACTGTTACATCAGAAATGCCTCCTTCATAATAAAATGCACGAGATGCAGCGCTGTTATGCTCCGATCGTCAGTTAGCAGATATAAACAGCTTATCATCACAAAAGGCGACACAACCTAACCATGCTATAAGCATTCAGGTTTGCAGCTAGCAAGAGTTCAGAATAACCTCTTAAACACCTATTATGTCATGATATGACCGAACTTTGAGCTTTTCATCGGCGAGGTGGGAATGCCAGATGCATAACAGAAGCAGGCTGATTTGGTAATGGTAGAGAATCGTTAGGTGAAATCTTGCCCAGTACGTTCAGAACTTTCATCTTCTGCAGTTCTTTCCCTGACAGGGCATACGAAAATAATAGTCAAGACAAAAGATCATGCTTCCATAAACAGGTTCATGATGACTTACAGCCAAAAATAATATCACTGGAACTAAAGAACAATGGAAAAATGTTCAAAGCTGCAACAATCAGAGTGAAGAATACCTTCTTCAATCAAGAGCTTGACTGCTCTGTTCTCCAGCTCAATGGCATGCTTGCTTCGCCCAACGGATGACAGAGACCGAAGCACTACAGTTTAGTCAAAGGGCAGAATGCATTAGATATTGGTTGTGGTCAATTGTATTGAAATAAGATAAAACTTACTGTGGATATATTCTTCCTGTCCTGATTGCTCATTATTTCTCAAGAATGCCTGCAGCCTAATAAACCTTTCTTTCCAATCTTGATTGTTCGATCTTTGTGGATCAGCCAGATAATGAGCTGCAGTAGCTGCAGCATCAGGAAATGCTGTACTACTAGTACCCATAACATTACTAGATGCCAAATTAGTGGCTTTGGTATTCTGAGAAACTGGTGTAGTAGACACCAGATTGGGAGGTGGGGGACTAGCAGGCACTACAATACTTGGCTGAACAACAATCTTTCCTGGAGATTGCTTCCTGAGAGAATGCTGTGCCGGCAAACCTCCAGATGGCAAAGCAGGGGAGGTGGCAGCAGCTGCAGCAGGAGATGCAATAATAGGAGGTAACTGAGTTTGAAGCAAACTGTTCTGGTGCTTCAAACTTTGTTCCTGGGATCCATCTGCCACAGTTTTCTTTGAGCTTAGAGAACTGGTACTTTCTGCACTAGCAGAAGAGCCAGCTTTGCTATGATCAGTTTCAAGCCTCCTGCGCACATATACAAGATGGCCGTTTGGCCCTGGGTTGGTTGGATTCAAGGGGCCATTAGGTTGTGGACGCTTGATGCCAACCATCTCAGCAGCTCTATCCTTAGGAAAAGGAGAAGTTCCAGGATGCTGATTATCCTTAGGTTCTTTAGTCGATTCTCTCAATGCTGCCTTCTTTTCTGAGATGGAGTGTGGGTTGTCACCGGCGGGCATGGTGCCCCGGCAGCAAAGCAGCCTGGATTGAAATTTCCCGATCATCATTGATAGATTTGCAAAGTAGCTACATACTCAACAACTCAAGTAAGGATATTAGCAACCAACACATTACCAAGGCGTAAAAACTCGCCGAGTCAAATTCGGTAATTCTGTTTCGGCTTTGGTTTGGACCAGGGCAGACCTAGCGCGGGTGTGAGCACTACCCCTAACCCTGTATCTCAATACAATCATAAAGAACATATGATTTGCAAACTACAAGATGTATTTGTGTTGGCCCTATATGACATGGCTGTTTGAACTTTTATTTACTAGATATACAAAAACTAATCCTCTAAGAAACCTTCTCCTAATCCTGGTGGGCTCCTACCCCGATTTGCACAGGATTACTAACAGCGGGACATTGGGGGTGCAGCTGAAACCCCAATTTTTTTCTGGAAACAAGCTGCTATTAGCGCATAGGGTTTAAGGCAAAGAGAAAAGCTTCCAGATCTAGAGGAGAAGCTAGGGTTAGGGCAATGAGAAAAGGCGTGGGTGGCGAGAAGTGGGAAAATAGGATACCCGTACGGGTTCTCACCGGCGGCGAGGATGCGGCGGAAGCAGCTGGACGCCGGCGCCGCTGCTCGCGGGACGGAGCTCGGCGCAGGCGGCGGCGAATCAGCAAGGAGCCAAGCGACGGAGCAAGGGAGTGAGACTGAGGGAGTGAGGAGTGAGATAGCTTGCCGGTTGAAAGCCCATCTCACGGCCCAGCCCAATCAAGGCTAGCACAAAGGGCCCAACTTTTAGTTTTTTACTTTAAGCTATTCTAAACTGACACGAGTACTATTTCCAGAAGTAGATTTTTTTAATAAAATAACAATTGAATACTGTTTTTTTCTCGGCAGTAGATTTCTCATTAGAATAGTTATTCTACGCACGTGATATAGGATAGCATTTGTATTTATTTTGTTATAATTTGTTTTATTATTTGAAGTACTCCAAGTATAACTTATATTTTTTGCATATTTGCAAAAAAAATTGAATAAGATGAATAATCAAACGTTGAGTTAAAAGTCAACTGTAATATTTAAAAGTTAACGAAGGGGCTATTATATTGCTATATTATAGTACAGATGAAGTAGCTTTTTAGAAACAAAATAGATATATAGTTGGTATTTTTCTATATCTTAACTATATTAAAGCATGGAGTGGTCGTCCGTCTGCAGCTCCCTTTCTCGTTCTCCGTGCAGCGCCTCTCACTTCCCATAAAAAACCAATCAAAATTTATACCCTAAAAAAACCGGTGCAACCACCCTAAAAAACCGGTGCAACCGCCCCATCAAACCGCGACGTGCGCTCAACGTGCCCCGCCCCCTGTGTAACCGCCCGCCCCTGTGCATGCATGCGCGCAAGCAGGTTTCATTGCGTGAGAAGAAAAGAGGAAAAGAAAAAAGAAAAAAAGAAAAAGAATAAAAAAGAAAATAAAAAACTAGAAAAAGAAATTTGTATTTATATTTCAGTCTTTTAATTTATGTATTTTGCGCGGAAATAAAAAAACTATTATAAAATAAGATTCTGTTGCAAAGCACAGACCTTTGACTAGTTACTTTAAAAGAAGTTAGTGGTGGTGAGTCTGTCACCACCACTAGCTTCTCATTGACACGTGATGACATGATGTTTTTTAATGTTTAATTTTTTTCCCGTTATAATGTACGGACACTCAACTATTTTTTAAAAAAACTAATGTTTTTTAGGTTTTTAGATTCTATAGCTATTAAATTTCACAATATAAAGAAATAATCTAAACCGTTTGGAGAGCTTCGTATCGTGAGAGTAACTATATCTACAAAAACTCTCAAAATATTACTAATATAAGTTCGAAAATTAGAGGATTTTTCTAATTAATTGTAATGAAAGAAAAAAACATGGTGTAGGCTACAAACGTGAGCCTATAAACACGGTCCGAGTGCTCCACACGAATATGTGCTATTATTGGGGGATTTAATTATTTGACACTCGAGTGGCAATAAAATTATCACTCCGAGTCACTGACATATGGGGTTACCTGAATCACTGACATGTGGTTCATTAATTGACACATGAAGAGAGTGACAAATAGTTAAATTATCCTTATTATTGTGGTCCAATTTTTTTAGTAGAATATGATATTATTTTATTGCTTGAGTATTACTTACTATTTTAATATTACTATTTAATATATTTGTAAGTACCGTATAAGACATTATATGTATTGAAGTTATATAATAAAATATATTTTGGCTATATAAATCTTCTAATTTTAGGGCATTGTTTTGCATTTTATACCACGGTCTGAAATTCCTAAGACAGACGCATTGTTATGATCAAAATGAAGGAAATGAGCCTCAAGGCTTTAGTTTTGAGATTATACTATATATGTGAAGTTTTTATAATAAAATAAACTAGGTTAATATTTTATTTTTAGTCTAAAATGAAAACAAATTGATTAATTAAACACATTTAATACACATGTAGCTTTAAATCTAAGATTTCTTGTAATTGCGTTTGACTATCTTTAAAAAAATATGAATCTAGAGTTGTTAGAGTTGTGTTAAACTAAAGTGGTGCATCTATAACATTTGGTTTTCAAGCCATCTATCACTACGGTGGCCTTCAAAGAGAGAACAATAAAAGATATTCCCTTCGTTCCGTGTTATAAGTCATTATAGTTTTTTCAGATCCATTTACATCAATAAATCAGGACATATATATGTCTAGATTCATTGATCTGTTGATGAATCTGAAAAAGTTAAAATGACTTATAATGTGAAACGGCCTTCAAAGAGAGAACAATAAAAGATACCCCTTCGTTCTGCATTATAAGTCGTTCTAGTTTTTTCAGATCCATTCATATCAATAAATATGGACATATACATGTCTAGATTCATTGATCTGTAGATAAATCTGAAAAAAATAAAATAACTTATAATATGAAACGGTCTTCAAAGAGAGAACAATAAAAGATACTCCCTTCATTTCGTATTATAAGTCATTCTAGTTTTTTCAGATCCATTCACATCAATAAATCTGGACATATATATGTCTAAATTTATTGATTTGTGGATGAATCTGAAAAGGTTAAAATGACTTATAACGTGAAACGGAGATGGTACTACCATTAGTGAGATATTTGGTAATTTATACAACTAAGAAGTGTTTTGAAGTGTTTTTTATTTTTTGTCATGCTAACTCACCTGTCATTGACATCATGTGTTATTGTTGTTACAAAGTAAACAATGTAATAATAAGGTCATCTTGAGTGACAAACCATTAATTTCTTGACCTCTACCATGCATTGTAGCTCGACAACTTTCTATTTTATTTTCTATTTGAGTCGCTATACCTTTTCCAAGTGCAGCAAACAGTCTCAAGTCCCAACCAACATCCTGAATTCCAGACGGCCAAACTGAACGGATGCAATCGTCTGTCAGAATGTTCATCAGCATTACTGACTGAATTCCCACATTCAACAGAGGAAGGTAGTATGAAAGATGCCAAAGAGTAGCAATGCAAAAGCTATAGGCTAAGCTGACCCAGTAGACACTATCCATCCATAACCAAAATCATAGAAGTAGCTTTGCAAGAATTTGATGATACAAATGTCCCCTGATCTACTTTCTAACACAAAAACAAGTGTTCCCCTGGTGTCCACACTTACACATCCAACCAACTTAACACTAATTAAAGCCACAGAAAATAAGAATGAGAGCACGGATCAATAGAGTCCAGCAGGCACCGCGAAAATAAGAATGTGAATGCTGCTCAATCATGGTTGAGGAAGCCTACACACAGCAAAATGACATGGAGGCAAATAATCAGCTCCGTCCATCTCAACCGTGCCGATGCCAACCTGAATGCCGATGAGTGAGCTGTCTGCGCGGTTGGAGACATTGCGGCAGCTGCAAGTTACAACCAGAAGTCATATTTAACACAACTCTAGAAATGGGTTACTGATTGCAAGCAGAACAGTGTATTTGTCACAGCTAAGCCACAGTGCCACACTCACCATTGCATGCAGAGCTGGTGGTAAGATTGGCGAGGATGGTGAAAGATGTGCTATTGGTGTACCCTGCATATGAGCACGTCGCGCTCTCACAAGATGACGTGGGGGACGTGGTCGTGTTCCCGAGGAACATGTCTCCACATTTTGCAGCGGGGCAGAAAGATGAGCTTATTCCTTGCGTTGGTTGACAATCCAGCCTGAAAAATCCATACATTTGTGGGGGAGTTAGAATTGTGTGACATATACTGATGGAGTGATGGAGCACTGATTTATAAATACTAGCAAGCATGAGCTTTAGCAGAGTAAACACTAACTGCCAAGTGGAGGAGCTGCAACCACACGAGACACAGTTGTTGGCAGTCAGAATGTAACTTCCGTTCGGAACACCGAGGTTGCGGTCTACGGCTGTATTGCTAATAGCATAGGAGCAGACTGCACATATGTGTAAACGGTTAGTCCCAAACATTATTCTGAGTGAATGTGTGATAATGGGATGAGAAGGTTGTTACTTTCTGGATAAATTGAAATCAGCGAATACACTTCACATACAAGGTTCAACACACATATACAACAGGGTGTTGCCGATCGGACCAATCCAATTGGCTAGAAGGCACAACAGGACGATTGGATTGGTCTGATCGTCAATACAGCACAAAAGTAACACAGATACTACTACTACAAAAGTAACACGTATCTATATCAATCTTAACAAAAGTACTGTACATTCAAAATTTGTAAGTCCATTAAAGTTCCAGTAAGAAAGGATGTCAGCAATAATATCAAAATAATGGATAGTGGTGATTTTAGCTTGCAGAGTACTGGCATTACCATGATTATAACAAAGATAAATTAACTTGGTGACTTATGAATGAAGTGCCTTTGTAATTTACTACATGCCAAATAGGAAATGCTCTAAACTTCAGATCCAATATGCAGCAGACATATCCAATAGCTTATCCTGAAGACGTGAACTATGACCACAAATAGTAGTTTAGTAGAGATGTCACTGTGTCAGTCAGTCATTCTCAATTAATTCGAGGTCAATGGAGGATATGCGCCTGCAACTTGCTAGCTAGCAAAATAGCAAAAGCTGCAAGAGCCAAGAGGAGACAAGTTGGAACTTGGAAGACTGAATAGCTAGTAACAATTTTACAGCATCTTTCTATGCCCATTCACATGCACAACTTTTCATGGGTAATGTGAAAAGCAACACCTGAACATTTTTGGGTTTTCGGGTGTGGGGTAAGATTAATACTAGAATATACAAAGAGGAGCACAATGAGATGGAACTTTGTATTCAGATCACGGCTAAGCATATCTACCTCATACAGCACACATAACATAAGAATTCAGAAAACATTGTACAAACGCAGCTGATCATCAGCAGCAGCTAATTCAGCTATTGCAACCTGTACTTTGCTGGATGCGCCAAGATAGAGGTAAAAAGGCGCAATGCACTAACAAGTAACAAAGAAGCACAAAAAGTTACTAACGGTTCTTCTTAACTAGGAACTCTACAAGAGAATATGAAAAAAAGGTTAGAGCTTCACTAGTCACTAGATACATTATCATGGAGGCAATAGCAACTAAATACTAGCTCAGAAGCATGGCAAAGGAAGTAACTTTTAGGAGACATTTGAGTAGAAGTAGAACCTTGCAGTACAAATCAAAAGGATTTAGAGAAAAGGAGTGGTTTCCCCCCCTTTTTGTCCTACCTCGGAGTGGCACATCAAGAACCTGCCCGGCGAGAAGGCTCTTGGCGTCAGGCATCCGATTCAACGCGAGAACGGTGGCCTCCGTGGTACCGAAGTCCTGCGCGATGCCGACCAGAGAGCTCCCGGGCGGCACGACGTAGGTGTAGTGCACCACCGGCTCGCCGCCGACGGGGTCGCAGCTGCAGGGCACGGGGATCCAGAGATCCTGTCCGACGGCGATCTTGTTGGGGTCGGAGACGTTGTTGGCGGCAGCGATGTCCTGGTAGGTGACGAGGCCCGCGAAGACACCGCGGGCGATGGCGTCGAGGGTGTCCCCGGCGCGGATGCGGTAGATGGGGCGCTGGAATGTGGCCCCCACGCCGCCGGAGCAGATGCACGGGAGGCGGATGCGGAGCGGCGAGGGCGCCGGCGCGGACGGCGGTGTGGAGAGCGGGAGCCCGTTGGAGGCCAGCAACACGCGGTGGGAGCGCAGCTGGAAGAGCACGCGCACGGCGGCGAGCGTGGTGGCGTTGGCCGGCGCATACGCCACCAGCGCCTGGCATGTCGACGCCCGCTGCTTCGTAGCGCTGCACACGAACCGCGCCGCCCCCGCCGCCGGCGACAGCGCCGCGACGCAGATGTGGAGCAGCAACACGGAGACGAGCGGCGCCATTGCTACCATTGCCACAACGAAAAGGAGAGATTTTTTCCCAGCGAAGAGCTAGCTGAAGCTACGGTGAGAGTGAGAGTGAGAGTGAGACTGTGAGCTAGCTAGTGTGTGTTTACTGTGCCGGATCTTTGACGAGTCAACTCAAAATTTGAATGTTACTCCAGAAACTAGTAATTTAAAACTATTCCTAAGTTTTTTGATAAATTATTTTTGCAGTTTTGACATTATATTACGAAACGAATAGAACTAGGATCGTAACACGAATAGAAAAATATAAAAAATTATCATAAAATTATTTTTGGTTGTAAAGATATTAACGTTTTTCTCTGTTGAAAAATAAGAGGGGTCTCAAGGCCTCCTTTGAAATAAAGCAATTTTAAAGAAATTTCAGAATATTTAAACTACTTCACGTAAAAATTATGTAAAATTATAAATAAGTTTCCGGTAATTATTTGAAAGTTTTATAAAAAATAATTTTTATTACTAAAAACTGATAAATAATTAATTTGGTAGTTTTATAGAAAAAACTGTAGAAATTAAGAAAAGCTTTGCATTGTAGGATTTTCATACAAATTTTTAGAAAAAATACAATGATTATTGTGAAACCATAAAATTCATTCGTTGCAAAGGACAGAACCCTAAGAACTTCTTTGGGTTGAATCGAATATAGAAGAAAAACTAATGATCTGAAGTTCGAAGGATTTGGTACGGTAGTTCCTTATAATCTCAATTCCTATATTTTAAAGGGTTTAAAAAATAATTTTCTACTTTTAAATAAAGGAGAAGTAATTTAGGGGATAGTTTATGAATATTGTTGTAGCGTGATTTTTTTAATAAAATATCTAAAGTTAATTTTAGAAAAGTAGATAGAGATATTGTTGGAGATGCTTTAATCCATAGTAACTTCTTCTATCTATCTTAATTCCATAGGAAATTAAGCATCCATAGGTAGCTCTCTTTTTTCACTAAGACCACTACAAAGCATGAGCATGGTTAACCCCTAATGATGGAAGAAAAACTGAATAAAGCTTTGACACAAATGAATGTCCCTCTATTCAATATTTGTAACTTAACTTGATTAAGAATGTAGAATAATATATTCACCTCTAAAATTCATATGATTTTCATGTAGCTTATCCAAATGCTCGTTTCAACAAAATTCTAATGATTTCCAATCCTCCATTTTACACAAAACATCCTATCATGTTATTGTGTTTTCATATTCTTAGATCCTGTTCGGCACAACTCTAGATCCATAATTTTTTTTAGAGACGGGTCCAATTTAGTTTCAAAAAATCTTAGAACTAGAGTCGTAGATAGAATGAGGGTATTTATTTAAGTAATCTAATTTTTATTTTATACTAAAATTAGACTACTTAACCTATTTAATTATATTATACAAACCCAACATTTTTAATCTTGAAGTTATAGTTGTACCAAACAGACGTGATTCCATTTTCTCCAGCATTCCTAATTTTGCTCAATATTCTCGATTTTGCTTTTATCTGATCCTGCGATTCCATTCAGTGCTACTCAGACAGTGAGGAAGAACATGAGTAGGGAGCAGTGAGGAAGAAGGAGCCATGGAGAAGAACACGAGTAGGAGGAAGAGGATGTCATCGGTAACAGCCTTCTAACTAAAATCAATAGCGCAGATTAACCAAAGTATTAGATCTTTAAGCCTAGCTCTCTCGTGTGTTTTTAGCCTGGTTTGTTTACTGCTCACAGATGACAGCGTCACTCCCCATTGATCAGTCAGTACACGCGAGGCTGGAGCTGGAGCTGGAGCTGGACGTACGGCTAGCTCCTTGAACGATCGAGCCACAGATCTGCACGTGACGGATGCCGACGAGTGTTCATCGGGATCTTGCATTGTCTCAACTCTCATGAGCAGGTGACTGGATCTGGGATCTGGATGAGCACTCAAGCGTGAGCAGTACGTGTATGCTACTTTGCTACCACAGTATGTACGGTATAATGGAGCTGCTGCCTGCTGCAGCAGTTACACTGGTTACAGGCGTCTTGGGCAATTCATAACAGGTTAGCACTTAGCAGAACAGATGGGGTGAAAGTAGAACAAATGTGACAAAAAAAGGGGGGTTTATAAGGTTAGCCAGCAGCTGTACAGGGATAAAAATGAATTATATGTATAGTAAATAAACGAGGACAAAAAATTTGCAACAGTTGGTCAATTGCAGAGCGGGTCAGGGCATCCCTTTTCTATCCTACAAGCTCATAATCCATCACCCTCTGGTGATGAACCCTACAAATGTGACCTCCTTAAAAAGCCTGCAGCCTCCCAGCTCAACCGGGGAAGCAACATCATCACTTGTGTGGATGTGTGAGATAGCATCCCAGCTTCAGGGATCAGCGTTTGGTACATCCCACACAATGCATTCTCCCAGCGACTCTTTCGCCGAATCTGTCGGCATCATCAGGTTTGTCTGTTTTGCATGGACAGGAAGGACTACATGAATCTTGGGCTTGTGATCGGAACATCTTACCACTCCATGCTTAGATCAGGAATGCCGTTTATGCAGCAGCTTAAGTCTTCCAACTATTTACTGGATTTCCCAATGAATGAACATGGAACTGTTGTTGAGCTGCGGAGGTACACGAGTGAGTATTGTCGCTTCCCAGTTCAGATTCTTTTCACCAACAGCAATGTCTTGTGGATTCAGCTATTATCAAATTGCGTTCCTCCTGTATGGGCCAACATGTCCATATGGCAGGTGTGTTGCTCCTTCAATTCAAGAAAAAAGTTCCAGCAAGTCTCCGTTTTACCACACATAAGCTTTGCCGAGCTTGCGGCGGGCTCATCCAGCAGCCCTGGGGAAATGCTAACGACATGCAAAGTGCATCAGCTGCCACTGCCATGCAAAACTATAGTGCTCATCTGAACCGCTTGGGCAACGCCTTTGCATTAAAGAAGACTCATGTCGCCGTGTAACATGAAAGTATGAAACCCTGAAAGGAACTAGGACACTCCACCATTCCCTTGGGCAACACGCACTTTCTCTTCTTCAGAACGAAGGTGGAGATCCTTATATGTGTTTGCGGAGGCAGCAGTGAAGTTCTCCATTGCTTCAAAAATATTCTTCAGACTTAATTGCAAACTGCCTGTTTCAGCATGGGGACCTCCATCATGTAAGACCTTTGCTGACAAGGATACACCACTCCGATTAGAAATGAGCACAAGCTTCTTGTTTTGTGCTTCCAGAGCCTTGCGCATGGACTGTTCGTCCCTTTCCATCACCCTAAGGTCCCTGTCCATACCTTTATTAGCCATAAGACCCTGCCTTTGCTCTGACCTGTGCCTTTCCCAGAGGCTGAGAACATTAGATGCAAAGGCCTGCATTGCCTCAACAACTTCCTTCTCAGATATCCTTCCCACACCGACTGCCCAATTGTTACATATGACAAAAATAGGTGGTGCACCTAACCGTCCAGGAGAAAAAGGAGGCACACCGTCATCAGTTACCTCAGGTTCATAGGTAACTCCCTTCCTCAGCCAGTCATTTAAAGTACTAACATAATTCTTTTGAGCATTCACCCATGATGCGAAACATGTTATCCAATCCAAATGCTCAAGTTCTAGGCGCTTGATCAAGTCCATATGGTCTTCACCAAACTTTGCACCATCTATCATGGAGTCTATGTTTTTAGCTTGGGATATAGCATGCAGTTGGATTTGGTGGCATTCTAACATAGTGCTCCACATCCGCATGAACCTAAAAAAATAGATCTTTTCAGTTGAGAAATCCATAGCAAATATCAAAGCCAACATTGGAACATAGGCGCTAACATACACACAACCCAATTCCTTGGAATGACTGCTACGAAATGAATAGAATAGTAAGTAGAAATGCAACAACAGCAACAATAAGCAAATGGCAGCCAATCCTTTTGACATAAGTAACCATAAGCAGATAAGTTATTCTGGCAGTCCAGCCATCCTAAAATGAAAGTCCAAGAGGCCAAGCCCACCACTCACATAAACCAAGGTACTAAATATAATAAAAATTAATGGCATCAGACCATGAAACAGATCTAATAAAATGGCAGCATAATATGACTACTCACTCTTCCAATTCTAAGCTGAGGTATGGATTGCTTACCTTGTGAAAATAAATACACATTTCATGACAGAAATATGTAGCAGGACAGAGGCACTACATGTATATACATCTAATCTAGTTTTGTGTGTTTCAAGTTTTTCTATTAGTAAGTACAGAAATTAGATTAGGATCTCAAATGTCAAAATTAAATGTAAGCTCCATACTACACACTATTTATATCTGTAGTGTGTAGGCCATGGCTACTACCTTAAGAAGGCAATGTGTCTTATACTGTTATACATGAGCTATCTGCAAGACTGCAATCAGTATCTTTACAGGAAATTCACCATATCAGGTGTCTGATGAGGATAGATGGAATGAAATAAATCCGGTTTTGCTGAAATTTTGTTCTGCCAAAAAGATTTATTATTACCAAGAATTCAAAGGCAAACATTTTCAGTCACTGAACAAAACCTTGCACGACTTACTTTTCCCACCATACACACGTCACCCTTAAATTCCATGCTCAAATCTCAATGGATCAAAAACAACAACAAAATACAACAGAAGATAAAATGTTAACTAGCTAATGCAGAAACTAAATATCCAAAGAAATGCAGCTAATAAGTTTGGAAGTGGCATGTCAAGAAAGCAAAAAAAAAAAAAACAGACAGCATGTATTACTTTACTGTGTGAGCTAACATATGGAAATCACTGTTGTTACAAGGGAGAGTTACATACCCTTCGATGAGCTCACATGTTTGCGGCCATAACTCTTCATCCCGCAGCTTACTGATCTTGTCAGAAATAGTGTTCACAACCTGAATAGCTATGCTTATCTTTGTTGATAGCTTCCTGATGTTTCTTTCAGTGGCCTCAAGCTTATCCGCTTCTGCACCTTTCTCATCTAACATTTTCAGCTCCTCACATTTCTGTTCATACAACACCCGCATCGTCTCTTCAACCTGTAATACACAAACACTACTTGAGTCCACCCAGTTTAAAATTGGAGAGATGGAAATATGCATAATATTTAGAAATCATTGACCCATAAGTATGAAAAAATAAAACAAGAAACCAGAAACACTACTTGAGTCCACCCAGTTTAAAATTGGAGAGATGGAAATATGCAAATAGAGGTGATCAATTATTGTGGATGTCATTTCCTATAAAGAGAAAGAATGGTGGCACACTAGCAGAAGTCATTCAAATAATCAAATGACATCAAAAGGGCCAAGAACTTCCATAACAAATAGAAAAATGTGTATTAGAGTAGACATATCCATTGTCTAAAATGGAAAAATGCAACATAATGTTTCCTTGTTAGCAGTGGCGGAAACACCGAGGGGCAAGGGGGCACCACCCTACACACCAGCCAGACCCCCTGCCTAGTAGGTGCCCAGGACAAGAGAAATACCGCAAAAGCTATGTAAAGCAGTAAACTGGCACATGCTAGACTGTCAGCTGTGTTGCTTTCCATCCATTCGCCGCCCAGCGTAGCGCATGTCCGCTGCCCCACCCACCGACACTGCCCCAACCTCCCGACACCGCTCCACCTGTCTGGCACCACCTCACCTGCCTGTCAGTGCCGCCTCACCCACCGACACTGCCCCAACCTCCCGACACCGCTCCACCTGTCTGGCACCACCTCACCTGCCTGTCAGTGCCGCCTCACCCTGCCGTCTGCTGCCCAACCCACCCAACACCACATCACCCGCCTGAAGCTGCCCCTCTAGCCTAGCGCCACCCTGCCCACCTGGCGCTGCCCTGCTGGCACCTTGTGCCCTATGCAGGAAACTGTCGGCTCAGGTGCTCAGCGGCACCTGACCGCCACCCCACCCAGCGCCTAGTTGCCCACCCACTGCCCACTGCGAAAGTACGAAGCAGCCAAATCAGGAAGGAGTGGCATTGTGTTCTAGCTTCTTGCTTTGATTTTCTTTTGATTGTCTGATCAATTTGTCTAGTAGTGGGTCTGTGGACTGTGTTACATATATGATTGTGATCGAAATTGGGGATTGATTACTAGATTTTGATTATAAGAACACTGCTCATTTACTATTCAAGTTCAGGCAATGCCAACTGAAAGTCTGAAATCAGCAAATATTGGTACCTAAATCAAATTGAAGGGTACACTCATTGTATTTTATTGATCATAAATTATAAAATTCTATATCATTGTTATATTTATATTTTGTTATTTCAAATATTGTTGTGCAGATTGCTCCACAATCCTCTGTAGTTGGATATCATCAACTCATCGTTATCAATTTGTTTGGTATGATGTTTTTTTTCTAAATTCCCGTATATTTTACTATTTTGGCTATGATTATAAGTTTATATACAACACTCATTCACACATTAAAATTCAGCCCCCTCCTTAATTTTATGTCTGGACCTGCCATGCCTGTTAGCTAGTTGATCCACTACAGACCTTGAAAAGACACCAACCAAACAACTATTATTCTTTTAAAAAAATCTGAAAAATTCTACCTAAATCAGCCAATATAATAGAGAATGGACCAATCCAGATATTCTGCACAATGGACTGGATTCTGCACTCTCCAATCAGGATGTATGACATGCAGGTTCAAACAGGCAAAACCACACGTCCACGTGTTCAAAAGCAATCTCACAAACCAAATAAATCCTAATAAATACAGTGTATATATACCTTGACTTCCTCAAGAAGCTTCTTTTCCCACATGTACAGTTTCTGCAGCGTTGAGGACAAGTTGCCGCACCCCATTGCCTTGTCTTCTTCAAACCGCAGGATCTCTTCTTCCATTGTCGGTATCCCACAAATCATCATTGCAGACACTGTATTGGTAATTGGATCAAATTAGAACTCGCATTTGAAGACTGCAAAAGAATAGCATATCAAATCTGATATTACCAACCTTTGAAACCTGAACTCTTCTGGTAGTAAGGCATCTTCCCAACCTCAAGCATCTTGGACACCTCAATGGCTGATTTTGATGCGCGCTCAAATTGAGTCTTGATCTCCAGCACCACCTCAGCGTCATCAACATATGTCTTCTCTGATCCTGCAGGTGGCAGACCTGCGATATGCTGGTGAGGCTCTGGCCGCTGCACCTGTTCGCCCACAACACTCTTCTCTACTACATGAACATCATGCTCCTGGCTGATCCCACTGCTACTCGCTTCTGACGACTTGGATTCACGGGGCAGTTCATCCCCAGTGCTGCTCCTTCTACCTTCCTCTTTTGCTGTCTTCCCTTTGCCACTGTATCCATTCGCTGCGTGCTTCTCATCACCATAAGCTTCCTTGACCACCTCCATATCCTCATCCTCCAAGTCAGGTATGCCCTCCTCCTCGCGCACATCCTTGGAACTCCTGCTGGGAGTGTATGACACTTGAGCATCAGTTGGCTGCTCATAGTAGCTCTCATAGGCTTCAAACGGGTTCAAGAAGTCCCAAGTGGACACCGCAGGTGGAGATGGAGGTGGTGGTGGTGTGACCTCCCCGCGGGAGGACGTTGGTACATCCACCGGAGGTGGAGGAGAAGCAGCGCCGTAGTAACTGCCACCACCGTAAGGATACTGGTTGTATGAACTCGAGTTCTGCGGTGGGTATGGATACCCACCATAGCCGCGTGGCGGTGCTTGAGCATTGCCTTCGCCAGAGTAGTAGTGGACCCTGGCATCGGTGGCCTGCAGGCGGTGCTCGTAAGAGACGGATGGCGGCGGCGGCTGGCTGCGGGCATAGCTGATGTTGAAGAAGCTCTGGCCATAGCCGCCCATGCCACCATAGCCCGGCTCATAGCCACCGCTGCTACCGCCGTTCACTCCCATGCCTCCATAGCCTGGTGCATAGCCACCGCCACCAGCCCCGCCCATGCCCCCATAGCTAGGGTCATAGCTGCCGCTGCCGCCACTCATGCCGCCATAGTCCGGGGCAGGACCGTATCCATACCCATAGCCCGAACCATAAGGTGGAGGACCATACCCGGAGCCATATGGTGGTGGTCCCATCTCCGGCGGAGGAGGCACCGCTGAACCGGCGGACCGGACGATCTCTGGGCGGCGCTGAAGTTGCCCGGGTTCTTCATGGGAGTGAAACTTGATGTGGCCGTCCTCAGAATCGGAGTCCTCGTCTGATTGGAAGTGGATGTGCCCATCATCAGGGTCGATTCTCCCCTGCTTGGCGACGGGTGGCGGCTGCCCCGACGAAGAGGCGATTGCGGGCGCGGGGACCGGCGACGCGGTCGGGAGGTTGTCGCCCTTGCGGTGCGCCGGCAGGTGGAGCGTGGGCTCAGGCGGCGGCGGTGGCAGCGACTGGACGCCGCGGAGGAAGTCGTGCAGCACGGCGCCGACGTTGTTGAGCGACTCTGCGTACGCGCGGTGCGTGTCGGCGAGCGTGTAGCGATGGCGGATGGCGAGGGCCAGCAGCTCCGACCGCTCCCGGCAGTGCCGCACCGCGAACTCCTCCTCCAGCTTCGACTGGCCGCACCCCATCGAAGCGACCGGGGGAGAAGACAAGGAAGAAAAAAAACAACTTTCCCCCTTCCTCACAGCCGCCGCCGCAGCAGCTGCAGCAACCGCATGGCGGCGGCGAATCTAGCAGAGGCCGCGCAGATCTGGGCTACGGGGAGAGTAGGAGGAAGAGGTAGTGATGAAGGGGACAGAAGGCGAGCGCGAGAATCTTCTCCTTTTGGGGTGCGGGTGCCAGCGGGGAGCGGATCGTCGCGATGCGCGCTCTGCCTCTGCTTCCAGTTCCTCTTCCACCCCACGGTGAATCCCCACCCGCATGCTCCGCTCCAAAGCCGCGAGCTTGAATGGGACGGACGGACGGACGGCGAGACGGCGGCGGGCTATTCCCAATCCCAGGCGACGAGCGGACGGGGAGGGGGAAGAGAGGAGAGACTCTAGTAGCCTAGTAGCCTATATCGAGCACGGGGCGTCGAGGCCGGCCTGCTGCTGTGGGTGCGGTGGTTTTACCGGAAAATTATTCGGGGGAGACGAGGGGAGAGCGGAGGGGTGGGGTTAGGAGGAGGAGACATCCGTACTTTGACGCCTGTCGCCGGCGTGGAGGTCTGGATTTACTTTGGCTGCGGTGGGGGAGCTGCTCCTTGCAACAAGTTCATATCATGCATGCCTTCTACCCTCTTCTCCTCTACTCTCTCCTTTCATTTATAGATGGGGACCGTTACGGTGCCCCAGTTACCTCCCTTCGAGGTAATAGGTTTAAAGAATCCCGGTCATTGGTTAAAGGCATTTAAAATAAATAATTAAAAATAAAAATGGTTAACCGGCTCTAACCGGTCACCCTATTTACTTTCCGTATCCATTTTTCTAGACAATTCATGATAGCTTTAAAAGTTTTTTATTTTTTAAATCTTTTAAAAAAACATAAAATTTGAAAAAAAAAATAGAACTCTTCAAATTTATTTTGAAATGATTTTTTGAAGAGTTCTGAAATAAAATTTTGAATTTTCAAAGTTTGTTTTTATTTTTTAAAAAAAATCTGAAAAGAACATAAAACTTTGAAAATTTGAAAAAAAGCAAAACTCTTTTAAATTTATTTTCAAATCATTTTATGAAGAGTCTGAAATAAATTTTATAATTTTCAAATTTTATTTTTATTTTTAAAAAAAAATCTGAAAAGAACATCAAACTTTGAAAATTTGAAAAAAAAAACAGAACTCTTCAAAATTTATTTTAAAATGATTTTCTAAAGAGTTATAAAATATAATTTTTAATTTTAAAAGTCCTCTGTTTTTTCATAAAATTAAAAAAAAAACTTTCAAAAGTTTATCGTGCATTCTCCGGAAAAGAAATTTCAAATGATTTTTTGAATATTTGTGAAATAAATTTTCGAATTGTCAAAGTTATTTGTTTTTTTAAATTGTATATGTGTCATATGCCATAAAATAAGGGATTTCAAAATATTTTGGGCAAATTGAGAAAAGAAATATATTAGACGCATGGAAAAAATTTATTTTGCATGCATGTGGATCCCACATTTAGGAAAAAGAAGGTAATATGACCTGTTACCTCTAAGAGGTAACAAATCACCTAATTTAAATCTGAGTCATCCAATCATATAGATTGGATGGCTGATAAAATTTTGGGGTATTGTAAAAATCCCCTAGATGCTACAAGACTTAAACTACATGATTTACTCTAGTTTATCGTTTAAATCGATTATTTGGTTCTCTCTTTTGTGGTTTTATATGGGCTCAATATTGACATAATGTATAGGTTTGTAACCCATTTGATTAAATAGGGCAAAACGACATAACTAACTATACATCCAGTTTTTGTGTCTAGGTTTGTTGACTAAGGGTCCGTTTGGTTTGGGGGCGAGAATGGATAGGATGATCCCATCCATAGATTTAGGGATGGGATGATAAATTTGAAGTGTTTGGTTGGATGGATGGGATGAGACAATTTTTTGTTTGGTTAGATGTATACGACTTGGATGCGATAAGGTTAAATTTAGTGGGATCCACTTATCAAATATATTTTTTAACAAAAATATAATCAAATGAGATCTTATTTTATAGATTAAATTATAATAAATACAATGATGTAATTAGATCATAATTTGGATAAATAATTTGGGAGTAAAAATCATTTGAATATTTATAAACAAAAAAATAAATATGTAATAACCAATCAAGAGACGACACGTCATCTCATCCAATATTGGATGAGCTCATCCAGAAAAATTTCCTGAATCTCTCCATCCAGCATATTGAAGGAATATTCCTCTCGGTGGTCATCTCATCCATCTTCGCCCTCCAACCAAACAGCTGACTGGATGATATGGCTCTATCCCATCCAAGGATATCCAGCGAACCAAACACACCCTAAGCTAATCGGTCTAATAACCACATCTCGTGTCACGTTGTGTCGAGTTTAAACGAATCATATGTTGCCCGTGGGTTACGACACATGTGGTGCCTAATCGCTTGTTTATCTATCTATAGGTTGTGTCGTGTCTAGTCGTCGACTAAACTCATCATCGGCCTAATAACCATCTCAGCTCGTGTCATGCATGTTGTATCGAGTTTAAACGAATTATATCTTGCTATGAACTATGTCGCGTCTGATTGCTTATTTATCTATCTATAGTATGCTCCAGTTGGGTCGGGGCTATCTCCACTATTTTTTCTTTCGCTGTTTTTCTCTTTTTTTTTCTTTCTTTTTTTTCTCCGAGTTTGTTTGTATACTGCTCGATCGTTCTCTTCTAGGTATTTTCTGCTTTCGTTTCGCGTGTTTTGGCTGTTTTTTTTCTTCTTTTCGGTGGCTCAGTGACGTGGAATTTTGTTTCCTGGGAGGTTGCATTGGGTGCCGTGGCGGCGATCACCACGGTGACATGGCGATATAAGCTAGGTTTTGCGTTGGTTTATCTGTGAGGTGTTGCGCGTGCTTCTTGTGATTTGTGAAGCTTTTCGTGGTGCAACAAGGGGTACGGGTACGTCTGATCCGTTGGTGTTTTTGGTTTCGGCGCGTGAGAACCGCAAAGTTTACGTAGAGATATATCTCACAAATGACACGGAAGTATGATTAGAGATATTAATATGGATCTGTTTTCGGTCCTCGAAGAATTCTACTTTTATGAGTTAGGGATAGTAGATGTCGGGGAAATACTTTTATCTAATAAGGTTTTGCTGAAGGGAGTTCTTCCGAAGGGTTGCAGGTCGAAGGGTTCAACGAGCTGCCTTCGGTCAAGGAGAATTTTCCGAAGGGTATCCTCCCGAAGGGGCGCCGTCAGGACGGATTGAACGTCTACTTTATCCAAGTGTTAACACAATCTTTTAACTTTTAGCCCTACGGGGACTAAAAAACAGTGCTCTTTATAGCGGTTGTAACTAGATGATAGAACGGTCTTCTCTTTATGTATTTTTACCTATAAATATCTCTTCTTTACTGAGGTATACAGGCATCGAAATCTGATATAATCAATAGACACTCCGAATTGTCCTCGGCTATTATCCTACTCGTAGGCCTAGAACGGTCTGCAATCAACCATCTCGGTCGATAACCCTTCGAGGTTATTCAAAACTGTTTTACACACAGAGAATCAAACGGGAAAAACTTTTCCTTTGGGGTTCAACAGGAGTGGGTATAATCTTCCACTCTTCGACCCCGCTAGCTCTCCATAAAAACTCGATTCAGCTCAAGAAAAAAGGTTCAGCCTAATAACCCAATATTGTAGCTAGAAGAAGTATAAAATGTCAAAGTCATAGCTTTGCTTCTTCTCCCCCAAATCTCTCTTCACTCTTCAGTCGCAAGGCATAGCATGGTCGTCGTCGTCGTCGCGCATCGATCCTTTGTGTGGATCCATCGCTTAAAGCGCCGCTGCCGCCATGCTGTTCGTCGTGCATCCTCTGCATGGACTATCATTGAATCAACCTAAGCTGATTGTCTCTTTGAGCAAAGCTCTAGTTGTCACCGTGAGCTAAGCCCTAGCCATACACGGGTGCTAGAACGTTAATAGGCGATGTTTCATCTCTGGATATGTGGATACTGATAGTGACGACGTTGCTTACTTATGGCGTTGATCGGCTACCTCCGCTACTACCCTACACATGCATGTTGGGTAGACTTCTTTCTTCGACCTTATTTTGTACTACTCTACTCATCAAATGATAATGACTCATGGTCACTTCCTCACATGATATCCGTGATTTTGTATTACTCTACTCATCAAATGATAATGATGTTTCTAAATAACATACATGTACCTGCCGCGTATGGGGCTAGTTAATTACAGTGCTGCGCTACAACGTCAAGCCGTCGTCGCGCATCAGAACTCTCTGTGGTCGCGTATAGGGCTAGTTAATGGTTAGATTTAATTTGCTACCTCGTACTTCGCGGTACCTCCTCGAAGACGATAAAACTGCTCTTAGAAATTCATCAAGAAGTTTGATATGATACTATCACTTGCCAACTCGATCCAAATGCAGATTTTATTGCCAAATTATCCAAAATAAAAAACGAGAGCTTTTGCACCACTAAATTGCAGACCAAAAACACACGAAGTTATTATCGCTCGTCCCATAAAAATGATCAATAATAATTGCCAACAGATAGATCTATCACCTGCAGTAAACTACTACCAGCTGATGCAATGCAAGCATTCCATTTTTATTGACTTTGTAGGTTTCCATTCTTTAAACAGTGATCACTTTAAACTCATATATATCAACTCATTAACTAAAAGTAGAACGCAACTATAAAATAGAAAATATGTCTACTAATTAATTGCTTCTTTATTCCTTTTTGTATGTTTGCGCGGTAGTCGTCGGTGATCATTTTTGTTTGGTTGAAAAGGCATGTATTTTTTTCGGTTGAGGTTAAGAGTGTGTTTGGTTGAGTCATACATTTCTAAAAAAATATGTTGTTGAGCTGTAGTTAGTTGTTTGATTAGACTGTGGATTTCTATTTTAGTAGCTCCTAGTATTTGGTTACATTATTAATATGTAATTTTGCATGTAAACCATTGTAATAATAAAATTATGTAATGTTTATACTAAAATTTTGCATAAAGTGACATATTATAATGACACGGTGATTAATTTTTATTTAAAGTTGAATCGAGAAAGTGTAAAATAAAGTTGATTATCCTTTGAGTCTATTTGATTCAATTTCCAGCTTTTTGAACATGAAACTTGCCGAAAATGCTAACCAACGAAACCTAAGGGTCTGTTTGGATGGAGCTTTCGGCAGATACATCTACTTCTAGACTCTAAAACTAAAACAAACGGTTCAGATTCTGGCTCAGATCGAGACTATCAAACTACTCAAACTAACTAGCTACTGTGAATCTCTAGCTACCAAAAGCTCTCCGAATAAACCCCAAAAATCATGATTTGAAAAGGGCATCCAACTGCTAAACACAGTGTGTTACAGCCACACCACCCCCACATGACAATGGCGGACTATAGCCATTGATCAGCATGGCGAGACAAGACGAAACATGCAGAGGACCGAGCCAACACGCTCGTTTGCTCACTGGTCGCCACACTAGTAGCATCTCAAATTATCCGTCGCGTACGTACGGTTTTCAACTTCTTACTGATATAATTAAGGTTACAGCTTTCGATCGATCTTCTCGCCCACGAATGGTTTACAGTAATTAGACCGTTAATTAACCATGATAATTAGGCCTGTTTGTTCCACCTCGCTAAATTTTAGAGACTAAAGTTAAGTTTAGTCTCTAAAATACCAAACATGGTAATTAAAAGGGACTAAATTTTAGGATCTATTTGGTTGCCAGTCATAATTTGTCACGCCACAAGTGTGACAGCCACACTTGTGACGAGGAAAATTGTCGTCACATTTTGCCACACTTTTTCCACACCGGTGGCGTGACAAATTGTGACTGTCAACCAAACATGCCCTTAGTCTCTAAATTTTAGCCCTTTAGTCACCATAAGATTGCTAAAAATAGACTAAAGAGTACTAATATTAATGTCTCTCGGGACGAGACAAAATGCATTTGCAGTCATTTATTAAAGACAGTTTGATCTTTATTCAACTTATTTAACAACATTTTAGTCACTAAAACCAAATAGCTATCGACTAAAATTTAATCAAGTAAATAAATAGAGACTAAAATTTAGTTTAGCCTCTAAAATAACGAAACACGACCTTAGCTTATTTTTTGTCCACCAACCAATCTCTTAAACGATTTAGAAAACCTGCTCAATGGTCACCGCTGCAAGTACCACACAACACACTAGCAGTACTGCATGCATATGAAATTACACATTCTTCCAGGGGGTTTAGAGTGCCAAAAGGATTTCACATGACCGGAGAAATCTCTATCTCGTCATCGAAACACATGCCCGTGTACGTTTTTTTTTTAAAAAAAATTACATCACGAGCACCACCTGGAGGCTGGAGCTGGAGCTGGAGGTTGTCAGTAAAAAAACGGCCTTTACGACCGTGCGAGGTGGACGTACTGGAGCAGAGCAGGGTGAAGAAGCAATTAAGCAGCATGCATGCAGCTAGCAGTCGGTGCTGCAATGCAATCATGGCCATCCAGCTCGCAGCATTTTTACTGGAGTGACATGTTTACTACTTCACTCCCTTAAAATTTATTAAGTTTGATGGAATTCATTTAGAATCGGATCTAGGGTGGAGGTGCCGCTTCGTTATGGAGCACTTGTAATTATTTGGCTTGCAGAAAGGATTCAGCAGATTCAAAAATGGTAGAATTTGGTAAGAATATACTATTTTACCCCGGAGTTTATTCATTAATCTCTAATTATATTATTTTTCTTCTCATGCTAACTTTTAAATGATGTCATTAACTTTTATCATAAATTTTTGATCATTTGTATTATTCAAAAAAATTATGCAGATATGCAAAAATATAAGTTATACTCGAAGTAACTTCAATAATAAAACAAATTATAACAAAATAAATGATATTTGAAAAAATAAGACAGTGGTCAAAGTTTGTGATAAAAGTCAACGATGTCATTTAAAAGTTAATGGAGGTAGTACTACATGAAAAAAGTATTAAATAGCAACTAAAAAAGTAAACCGGTAAATTTATAATGGTATTGGTGGGTAAATTACCATGAATTACACGTTTTATTTTAAAAACTGAATCCGCAAAGCACCTCTCCACTACAAACGTGGACTGGAAGTGGATCTAAAAAATATCTAAACTTGTTTGGCTAAACATTTTTGAAACGGAACTATAAAACGTGAAGTCGAACAGTCCAAAATGAGGCCATAGTAACTAACAGCCTCTCGCCGTCGCCGGTGAGCTAGCTGCGTCTGCCACGCCGTAGAAAGAAGCAAGTGATAGCAACGGCCGGCCGGCCTCTCGGTGTGACTTGGACTCGCCGGTGCACAGATCCGTTTCGACTCAGCTCTCGTCGTTGACTCGTTGCAGTGGCAGTAAAACCTCGCCGGAGTGAATGGCACTGTGGCAGCGAGCTGAGCAGCCAGCTCACTTGAAGTCACTGGAAATTGATAGGCGCCGTGTAATATTAAGGTGGTGTTTGGTTTCTCGACTAAAGTTTAGTATGTGTCGCATCGGATGTTTAGGCATTAATTTAAATGATTAAACTTGAACTGATTATAAAAATAATTACAGAATGACAATTTTTAAGCCTAATTAATCCATGATTAGCAAATATTTACTGTAGAATCACGTTATCAAATCATGGCGTAATTAGGCTCATTAGATCCATCTCGCGAATAATCCACCGATTATGAAATGAGTTTTATAAATAGTATACATTTAATATTCTAAAATAACATCCAAACATCTGATGTGACGACACTACAATTTGGGACTAAATATAATAAATACTCACTCCGGTAAAAAAACAAGTCATTTTATATGTGATTTCACATACCAATGAGCAATTAATTAGCGTGTATTTTCTATGTTTGCCCCTATTAAATATAGTGTAGGAGTATGTAAACATAGCACGAAAAACAAGAAAGAAGTAGTACTACTTGAGAGGTATAGTTGTCCAGAATGCATAATAAAATGCAAAACGACTTGTTTTAACAAACTCTTGATACAAACCTAAAACGACTTGTTTTTGTGTACCGGAGTGAGTAGCCGCTCACGTAGCGGGATCTTTCTTGTTGGTATCGGCAAATTTTATGGTACGATTAAATAGGGGGCCCTTATTAGGTAAACTATAGTTATTTATAAATTAAATATAGATGTTTATTGATTATTACGTGTAGTAGTTGCTTTGTTTTGAATGGTATTTAGCAGACGGATTTTTTTTCTACCGATTTAAGTAAAAAACAGTCAGAAAAAAAGAAAAAAATTCATGAAGCGTACGTGTAATAACCTGCAGGACATAATAATTATTTAATTTTTATTTCTAAAATTATTAATTTGTCAGATTTATTATAACTCATATCTTAGTGTAACTTTCATGCCTGAGACAGGGATAGGTGTGACTACCATCTAAGTCTCATCTCTAGCTTCTTATTGCTATATAAATATATAAATATATAAATATATATATATATAATAGCTATAAAATTGTATGAAAAGATTAAACAATTTAAATAGCTATGTCGAAAATTGTATGTAGATGTCTCACCAAAATCCTGAAATCCTAAACAATAGGATTATTAGTGATATCGGTACAGTGGCATAAAATTCTTTCTCCAACTTCGCCCTTCTTCCGGTTTGCACGTGATTTAGGATCAATTTTTTTAACCTTTGACAAAGTGATCTTAACTATTAACCACCGCCGCCATGCATATTCTAATAAAAAAATTAGATTCATGTCATTATAATTTTGCGACTTCGAAGAAATACTATTATAATTTACATATTTAGATTTACGTCGTTACACAAACCCTCTCACATGCCATCATCTCCATCCCTAGTCTCGTCCAGTGGAGAAAGAATGAGATACCAATGTCTCTATCTTGCATTGGATTTCACCTAGGGCCGGCCTTGGGCCAGTGCCAACGGTTCGACCGCACCGGGCCTCCAAAAATAGGGTGCCTCCAAAATTTAGTATGCTAATAGGCCTCACAAGTATTAATAAAATCCAATTGCAAATTAGTCACTGATTTTGCATCGAGAACTGTTAGAAGAAATTGTTTTAAATAATCTAGAGATATTTCTCCTTTGTATTTAAACTTATTAGTGTGAGATTAGTTAATGACACTAAATTTTTCAATATTATTTTGTATTTTTATGGTGAATGGGAATCTCCATTTTTTGTTCCACACCAGTCCACAAAAATGTGAGGGCCGGCGCTGATTCCACCTTTGTATAGGAAGAAACAAGAAGCTAGTTAAGCTAGCTCTTCTTAATGTTCTTCGACTCTGAAGTTTTCTACTGTACTATCTACCAGTCGAATCTAGCAATCCGAGCGAGCGAGACTGACAGGCTGCTCGATCGATCGATCGCACGCGCATGCACGTAGAAATTTCTTCTCGGCACCGGCATGAAATGACAGTTATGTTCATGGTTTGCAGGAAGTTTCTGCTTCTAGCTCGCTCGCTTCGATTAATCGTCTGATCTGATCGATCTGGTCTGATATTTGTTTCAGCAAGTTGAATGGAAGCTAGACGACCATTTGGGTCTGGAGAAAATGACATGAGCTTTTGCTCCTTTTCCACCTACTACGAATGAACTTATATCCATTGAAGAATTGATATTGGTACAAGTCCATATGATCATCTAGCCGTCAAATCGTTTGCCACGTGACTTAAGTTGCGTCTGGTTGAGCCGTGTATTCTGAAAAAAAAAATTATTGTGAGATGTGAAGAAAACTAGAAAATTGTTTAGTTAGAATAGTTATGGATTTTTGTTTTGATAGTAATACTATAATGTTTGGTTGTACTATTAATATTTACTCTCAATATAAATATTGACTTGTTTAATGATGTGCATTTAGATCACTGTTTGATTCGGATTCAAGCTTCTGAGCTAGAAAGCTGGTTTTGGTTCAAGAATCTGAAAAAGGTTGTAATTCTCGTAAGAGGAAAAATTGGTCTAAAATGGCCGTTATACTGTTGTCTTTACTTACATTATATATATAATGAACACGTGTTACATGATCTGACAAAATGATCAAATAATATGAACCATAAATCATATTGCTTATATTATATGGTATATAATATAATTCAATTATGTACAAATATTCTTCTGAACTTAGAAATTATATCATTTATATTGTATGATATATATATATATATAATATACTTCTATGTATATTTCTTTAATTTTTATTATTATGATTCTTCTTGGGATATAACCAATGTTTCACTAGATTCTCTCTCGTAACTTAAAAAGGAGAATCAATTCCGCTAAATTCTAACGTAAATAATTTTATCTGTTTGATATGAATTCTTTTTAGAATCCTACCAAACGGAGCAATATTATTTGCTCCAACTTCACCTTCTTCATTCTTCCGGTTTGCACGTGATTTAGGATTAAAATTTTTTTAACCTTTGACAAAATGATCTTAACTATTAACCACTGGCGCCATATTTTAATTTACCGGTACTACGGTACTGATGAAACCAGTAGTCCGAAGCTGCAGTAAAATATATTGAAAGTGTATGTATGTAACTTGTGGACAAAAAAAAGAGATGGAAATTTGAGCTTTGCTATGACTGCACATGTACAGAATTATGCCATAAATATTTTTTGTTCTTAGCCAGGAAGCGACTAATCTCGTTTTCTAATTACGCATACGTCACATGCAGAGTGTGATTACGTCTATAGTTAAGTTTAGGGTTATTTTACGATCCTTAAGAGGTATCAGGATGTACCATATTTTCTAATGTTAATTTTGGTACCTGACACATAGGTACTATGAGGTACCAAAATTAACACTAGAAAATGTGGTACCTCCTGATACCTCTAAAGGATCGTAAAATTTCTCTTAAGTTTAAGGGGTGTTTGGTTCGAGGTACTAAATTTTAGTTTTTGTCACATCGAATATTCAGATAGTATTTTAGAGTATTAGATATAGACTATTTATCAAACATATTTATAATCAGTGGATTATTTGCGAGACGAATTTAATGAGCCTAATTACGTCATGATTTGGCAATGTGATACTACAGTAAACATTTGCTAATCATAGATTAATTAGGCTTAATAATTTCGTCTCGCGAATAATTATCCTCCGATTCTACGATTGTTTTTATAATTACTTTATTTTTAGTCCTTCAATTTATTGTCCAAACATCTGATATGACACAGACTAAATTTTAGTCTGTGGAACCAAACACCTCTTAACTTGGATCAGTTACGGAAATATATATATATATATATATATATATAACCTTCCTGATCTGCTTTGATTTTTTAAAAATATGTACCGACAATTACAGCATCAAATTAATTTTATTGAATCAACCATTAAATAGTTTTTAATAATGTGTTTATTTTATAAATTCATGTTAACCCATATATGGCGCCACATTTTTCATTCACTAAAAATATTTTCAAAAATCCCGATAAAATACATGTATGAACTTTCCCATGAGAGTTAGTTCAAGAAACATTGGATTCTGATTAGTTGGTTAATTTAAGTCTCCGTCTTTATTACCACAGCTTCGGATCCAATTATTTTTAGCTAATAATTAAATCTAGTTTAAAAAATTCTAGATCTAAAGTTGTGGATAGATTGTGAGTATTTAGTTGAGCAATCTGATTTTATTTTAGAGTAAAAATGAAAAGCAACAAACACAAAAAAAATACTCGCATTACGTCATAAATCATTCGCTAAGGTAAAACCTAAATTCTTCGAGCGCCAAAAACTTCACTGAGTGCATTATTTTGGGCACTTGATAGTGTTCAAAATGGCGGCTCTAGACGACCAACTAAGCGGGATTAGGCGCTAGACGCCATCCCAATGCCGCGCAGAGGGCGCAGAGGGCCTGGTCAGTCAGTTGGGTGCCTAGACGGGTCAACCGTGGCATCTAGGCACCCTTGAGTAGTAGTGCCTAGATCCGACGACAAGTGCAACCATCATTGTCATCGGTGGCAGAGGAACCCAGGGCAGGCTAGAGAAGAGGAGAGAGTAATGGCTAGAGGAGGAGAGCTCCTGCCTCCTGGTGCCTGGGAGAGTGGGAGAGGAGGGGATCCTGCAGTAGAATAAAGGGATGGCATCCAGAGAAGAAGAAAAACAGGCTAGCTCTAGGCGCCATCTAGGTGTCGGGTTGTCGCTGACTAGCGTATAGCGTCTACGTAAACACCGGCATTCGACAAAGATAGGTTTGCCGATTGTTTTAAAAAAACACTAAGAAAACATATAAAAATATTCATTTGCGTTTTTAGCGTCATTTAACTTCTTTTTTTTCACCGAGCGTCACATTTGGCACTCAGCAAACAAGTGTTCATCGATGTGATTTTTTTAGCGCTCTTCGTCCAGTGTGATACTTGACGGACCTTTCGTCGTAAAACAGGTTCACTGAGTGTCACGAGAACAATTTTTCCATAGTGGTTTTAGGTTTACCTAGAACTCTTATCTTCCTTTTCTTTAAGCGAAACTTTATCTGCAAGAAGTCAATGTGTGTGTGTGTTTATCTGAATATTTTTTGACGCAGCGTTCTGGTGGTCGGCTGAACAGTAATGTATACTTTCCAGAAAAGATGCACATCGCGGAGTTATCTGATACCTGCAAATGACAAGAAAACACAAGAGAGGAATGGAACTAAAACTGATGATAATCCCCAGCTCGAACAGAAACAAAAAAGGGTAAACTGAATATGTATGTATGTGACTATGTGTTGACCCCCCTAGCTTGCTACGTGTCATATATCCTGCTCCATGCACTGACAAAAACTTTTCATGAATCCAGCACACATATGCAAATAAAGCATTGATCAATCAGACAATCAGTGATCAGTCCATCATGTACAGCAAGATGCTGGCATGCCCTCCAAAACATTGCAGAAGAAAAAAAAGCAATAAATACACTGATCTACCCCCCATATATGCATGCCATCATGCACCATGCAGAGCAACAGCAATGGCTCACATCCATGCAAGCAGAGCCTTTCTTGGCTGTGCAAAGCTCACCTTACTGAATTGAATGCACCCATCTGCAGGGTGCATTTGTGCAAATGATTGAACAAGGGGACCCTTGGATTTTTTTTTAATTTTTTTTGTGTGTGTTCTGTGGTCCTGGTCAAGATCCAGTCAGCCCAATAATTTTTGACCGTCTGAAATTGCTTCGACGAATGGTGATGTACTTTTCATCAGATATTATTTGTCACTTGTGTGGCTGATGTATAAGATCGCGTGAGTTTATGACAAGGGTTAGAGTGACAAATAATTGAGCGTACTTCTTAAAGACACTTTTTTTTGGCTAGCTAATTTTTGCTTTTGAATCAAGTGCTCTTCAATCTTTTTCATACGGTTGCATTTGTACAATTGTACAAGTAGCTAGCTAGCTTCCAAATGCATGTACATGGCCACTAGCTACTAGCTTGCTTGTACACTCTCAGCCATGCATGCAAGGTATTTGGTGTTTGTGCACATGCATGGCGCCTCAAGAACTCTTCATTGGCTCTACCGCCAAAAGAGAGGGTGAAACCTACCCATGCTGATCATCTCTCAAAAGAACCAATTCAACTCGGTGTTCTTAGATTATTTGTCTCGCTTGGAGTGTGAGCTAGATAGCACCGTGAATCGACCACAAACCATCATGTATATATCATGTTGGTTTCTTGTAGCTTACTTACAATCCATGATAATGTTGCATGCATATTGTTTTGGTTAATTAGCTATGAGATCTCCATATTGGAAATAGGATATTGTTACGATACATTATACTATAGGGGCTGTTTGGCTACTGGGTTAAAGTTTGGTCCCCGTCACATCGAACGTTTGGATGTTAATTAGAAAGACTAAACTTGAGTTAATTATAAAACTAATTGTATAACTAACCCCTAGGCTAATTCACGAGATGAATTTATAAAACCTAATTAGGTCATAATTTGACAACGTGGTGTCGCTACAGTAAACATGTGCTAATGATGGATTAATTGGGATTAATAAATTCATCTCGCGAATTAGCCTAGGAGTTCTGCAATTGATTTTATAATTAGTTCATGTTTAGTCCTTCTAATTAGTATGTGAACATCCGATGTGACAATGCTAAACTTTAACCTAGGGCACCCAAACACCACCATAGTTGAACCGATTTTAATTCGATTTCAAATGGTAAATTAGTAAATTAACTGACATATAATCATCATTAGTGAATATGTGTATATCTCTTTCGTTTGCATGTTGTCATCTCCGCATCACTTATTTTTTAGATCATTCTATCATTTCTAAATTTTAAAACCCCTTAGATATAAGGAGATAAGACCATAAGGGTTATAATTCATTTTACTACCAGTAAAATTTATTTATTTATTTGCACCAGCTTTCCTTCACAATTAACAATATGAGCATCCTACTAGAGAGTTTTGGTAGATCAGGTGGGACTACCTTAATTAGAAGCTTAAGAAAAGAGCATTAATCAATTGTGAAACATCATAATTTGTGGGCAAAGAAATTATGATGTGAGTAAGAACAACTTGAACATTGCATTAGCTTATAGATTGTCTTGGTTACTTAAAATTACTTAATTTGTGTGCAATTGCATCATGATCATAAAGGCCCCCTAGCTTGTTCATACATGACTTGGGTTTGGGGTAGGTTGAGGACAAATGCTATTCTACACCACGGGTGTAGAATGCTATTCTACACCGACGTGGAATGGAGGGGTTGGGATTGGGTGGGGGGTGAGCACGATTAAGATGATCGGTGTAGAATAGCATTTACACTCATAATGTAGAATAGCGTTCCCGTATATATATATATATATATATATATATATCGCTGTCTCAAGCTCTCTATTAACAGCTACCAAAATCAACACTAAAATTGCTCGTACCTAATCCTCATGGACTATAAACTCACACTCTTAAATCTATTGTCATGTTTGTTGGGTGATCTTTTAGCAACCTAACCGTTTCTACTTCTAAAATCCGAAGATTACTTAAACGGTCTAAATTCTGACTCGAGACATATCGTGAAATTTACTGGCTACAGAATTTGAGAATGAACTAGAATTAAGAAACTAGAAAACACCAATCTATTCGGATTTTCACCGTTCGTTTCTTAGAATCTCCACCCTCACCTTTCTGGTTTCTCGAAATTGGATTGTTGTGCAGTTTTGGAAGGGAACAAATTAAAGATCGATGTGATGGTTCTTAGTTTTTTTCCGGTGGTTCATCTACTGTATCCACTTCCACGAGAAAACTCGACAAAGTGATCCATTTATATATATATATATATATGCTTCTTAAAAGAATCACTTATAGCCCTGCTCTTGAAATTTAGGGGATGTTTGGATCGAGAGGCGAAATTTTATGTTTGGACATCAATTTGAAGGACTAAACGTGAACTAATTATAAAAATAATTGCAAAATCGAAGGATAATTCGTGAGACAAATTTATTAAGACTGATTAATCCATGATTAGCAAATGTTTACCGTAGCATCACATTGTCAAATCGTAGCGTAATTAGGCTAATTAAATTCGTCTCGCGAATAATCCACCGATTATGAATAGTTTAATCTCACGATCTAAACACCCCTTAAAAGCGGTCGTTCCTTCTAACGCTTTTTGACACGGCCCTTTGCCGACAACGATCGAACTGACAAGACAACAGCCGGTTCGATCGGTGAGTAAAATTCTTCATCTATCATCCTAGATTATATTATCAAATTATATCGGTAGGTGAGAATCCATCAGCATCAGCAGGTGACAATGTCTACGACAAATGGCAATTATACCCCTAGATTTAGATTTAGATTTAGATTTAGATTTAGAGTGTTAAATAGTACAAATAATTATATTAAGTGTATAATATCTAGGGTATGTAACAAAGTCTAATAAGTAGTTCATGAGCCTAGCTATAATATATTAAAAATACAAATACCCCTATTACCGTTTATATGAACGAGAGGAAATTAAGAACGCGGAATTAAATTTTACGTTTTTTGATCATGTAAAAAAAATGTATTGTGATTTTAATGTTAATTTTGGTAACCGCCGATGTCTCGAGTACTAGAAGCTGTCAAAATTAAAACTAAAAATCATGTCACCTCTTCGAGGACGATAAAATAAAATCACTCAAGATTAAATAGCTAAATCATAACCTTATAAATATAGGCCTGGTCATTGTAATAGACATATTTTTATAGAAATTATAATACACTGCTATTATTCTTAGAAATCATTGTTATTGCATATATAGACACATGCAGCAACAATATTGCGTTAAATAATAGATGGCATAAGAACAAAGCATGGTTTAATTAGATCTTGTTGATCCCTGCCGCTCGTGCGCGCATTTATATATATATATATATATATATACACACACACACACGTGAGCGTTATTCTACACCGACTACGTACTTTATTTTAGTAGTAGATTTTATCAGTAGAATATTAATTGAGTACTATTTTTTTTTCTCAGTAGTAGATTTCTCAGTAGAATAGTTATTCTACACCCGTAGTGTAGAATAACTTTTGTATATATATATATATGCTATCCTACACCACGTGTATAAAATAGCTATTCTAATGAAAAAAAATAGTACTCTCAATTGTTATTCTACCAAAAAATCTACTACTAAAAATAATACTCATGTGGTCGGTGTAGAATAACTATTCTTTACACATGGTGTATTCTACACACGTGGTGTAAAATAACGATCTCGTATGTATATATATATATATATATATATATATATATATATATGTGTGTGTGTGTGTGTCGCGAACGCCCATGCATGCCAAGTGCTACGAGCTAGCCCATCGATCAGCGCACATGCATGCAGATGAGTACTGTTGCGATGGGAACCGAACGAACGCAGCTGAAATTTGAGGTTTCTTTAAGCGACACTACGGGAATACGGATCTCTTCACCAAGAACATGTGTCACTCGATAAAACCCTTTTTTCACTCGATAAAAGATTCAAGTGCCATGTCACATTCGGTAAAGAGCACACGGTGATCAAGCTCCCGGTCACTTGTATTGTATGTGAAAGTATTTTTATTATATAGATATCAGTCTTTAAAAAATATGCAATTCGAATGGTCAAAATTAGAGTTATAATTAATTAGTTATGAATTTTTAAAAGTTTCAGCACTGTTCTGGAATTTCAAAAAATAAAACAAAATTATTAAAAAAAAGTAAAAATTGATTTTTAAATATTTTTTATTTGTTTGGGAGGTATTCAGTCTTTAGGTAAAGTTGGAGGGTATAATTCAGACTTTTTCATTGATCTGTCACATCACCACGTCACGTCAACAAAACGCTCTTCAAATATGTAAATTGAACTGTTTTGTAATATCGTATGTATTTTTCAGACGGTAAAATTCTGTAGGGGTTATTCAGAATTGAGCGAATTTGAGAGTCTAATTTAGACTTTTTCCCTAAAATAAAAGAAGAGGGATATGACAATTGTCAAGTGATCGCAAATGGAGGGCAAATGCAATCTTCTCCATGTTTTGATGGCCGGCGACTAGTGGATCAACGAGCAGAGAGAATAATGGACAAAGTGTAGTGGGGAAATGCGATCGAGGTCGTTGCATGGTGGGGAATCTAGCTAGGGCCCTGTAGCTGCATATGCAGCAAGCACTGTGAGCAAGTGTTCTTGGGACGTACTGTGCACTGCATCGATCTGCATGCAGCTCCGATCCCATTCTGGCCTCCCAGGATTATATTAGACGGTTTCGAAGCTCTTCATGTAAAAATCTCATCTAGCTAGACTGTTGGATCATCTCAGGATCCTTACAAGAACATAAGGCTTTAGAACTCCCAAAGGAATTTATTTCCTATATATGCCCTCAGTCCTCGGATCACCTAAGACATTAATATGGCGTCAATTAATAATCCATGGTTCTAATATGAACTACACTTCAAAGATACACATATCAAATTAATAGGGACATTTCATATTTAATATAATGAACATGGTTAAAAGAAAGTCAAGTAATATATCGATCACGGCCATGTTTTACACACGCGCGTGCGGCGATCGATGCAGCCGTACGTGCAGGCCGCGGCGCAGCTGCATGCAGCTAGCTAGCTGCAGGTTACACGCGCGCGGCACGTGCAGCAGGGCGGTGGCCGCGCGCGCACGCACACGTACGAATGAACACGTTCAAGATCGGAGCAGCCGAGCAGATCATGGCTGTGAGCCTGTGCTCGTACTCATACAAAGTACCATCTCGTGACACGCATGTAGTACGTGCCTGCTGCACGCAGCAGCTAGCTAGAGCTAGCCGGCCGCGCGCGCGCGGCCGCGCGCATCGTGCGCGCGTTGGCATGCAGGAGATCGGCCGGCCGGCCGGCCGGCAAGGGGATCGTGGCCGTGCTGTGCGGCGAGGAGAGGGAGCTGATCGAGCTCGACGACTGATGAGTAGAGTAGCCGGTGAGGGCGGTGACAGAACGACAAGACACAGTACAGGCAGGAGGAGAACATGCAGTCCGAAAGATTCCTCTGCATGCATGTATGCATGGTCAGTGCACAGGCCGGCTGGTACACCCATGCACACGCACCGGGGCTCCACGTACGTACGTAAAGCATCTCCAGCTAGCTAGCATGTGCCTCGCCTCGAGTTATTGCACACCACCAAGGCACCAACGCTCGTCCCGATCAGTGGTGGCATACCGTAGATTCGGTTCGGTTTTTTTGGTTCTTTGAAATTTCGTTTTTTCAGAGTTAGGAATCGAACAATCCGAAAATTATTCGGTTCGGTTTTTTTGTCTTATCAAAATGTCAGTTTAGTTTTCGGTCTTACTCGAATAAACTGAATTAGGAATCAACTTTGTTCAGTCGTAGGCCACCTCACTAGAAATTTATTACTTTAGTTAGCAGCACAGAGCCACATACAATGTTGCCCAACCCTTCTTGTATCGTTGCTCGCTTGTCGATGCATCGTCGCTCGTCGTGCTGCCTTTCGATGCATCGTCGCCCGCCTCCTAGTGCATCGCCAGCTGCCGCCCAAGTCAACAAGCACATGAGCTAGGAAACCCTATTTGCATACCTGTAGAATGTGTTCTATTCGGTCCCAAGACTCCTAGCCAACCTCTAAAGTCCAAAAACCTCTAAACACCGCAAGCTTCTATTGAGACTATTTGGTCTTCGTGTCAATTCGGTTTTCTAAAATTAATACCCGAAATACCCGAATTTAATTCGGTTTTCTTATTCCTAGAACCAAAATTAGACCCGAATATTTCGGCTTCGGTTTTTTCAGTTTCGGCCTCGGTTTTTTGGGTTTGGATTTAGATCTTGATTTTTTATGCCCGCCCCTAACCCTGATAATGTAAATTCTAAATTCGAATCACCAAAAGGCAAGATTTCAGGATTTTTACACACGCAAATCCTGCAGCAGCAGCTGCCATCAGCCTGCCCGTTAAATCAAGATATACACACGCAAATCGAGCAAGATTGTCGCGCTAGCTGCCGCCCGGAAACTGCAGTGCCCCCTGCATGCTGCGTGAAAAGACACGCGATTTTCTTTTCTCTTGTGATGCTGCCTGCTGGAGATCGATATTATTATTATTATTATTATCATCTGACGAAGGCCATGCATGCATATATGCACAAGGTTTCACGCGTGCTGTTCGCCATGCACTCGATCGACCCGGATCCTCAGTGTAGCACTGCTCATCTTTCACTTCAAACAAAAACTTTTGAAGCTTCTCGCTTTTCTCTTCTCTCCGTCGTCCAAGGTAAGGATATCGCGGTGCCCAATCGAGTTGTTTTGGAGAAGAATTAAACGCACGGAAATGCAATGGCGCCGTACCAGCGCTAGCTTTCTCCATTCTCCAAGCTTGGAGCATGCATGCATGCATGCAGCAGCAGCAGCTAGAACGTAACACTGTTGTTCGCTCGCCGCTTTCTCTTCTTTTGGTGCCTCGATCGATCGACGATCGTTAGTCCGAAAGGGCCGTACGTGTCGTCCAGCTGAGCTATAAGCTGCAGCTGCTAGCTGGTACTACACACGAGTAGATCGATTGTTGACACAGAAAGGCGATCTGAAAGCCTGAAACCAACTTATGTCGGTAGCTGCTCGTCCGCTTGCCATTCCTGAATCAGATGAACAACCATACTGCAGCTGCTGAGCTGCATACGGCCTGCACCTGCGACGAGCTGAGAGAGAGAGAGAGAGAGAGAGAGAGAGAGAGAGAGAGAGAGAGAGAGAGAGAGAGAGAGAGAGAGAGAGTCAGAGAGAGAGAGAGAGAAGTATGGTGAAGAAGCAGGTGGTGGCCATGTGAGGTTGGATTCAATTAGCTGATCTGTAGCTAGCTTTCTGTTTACGTACAGCTAGCTGCTACAAAAGGCCTGCATTCATAGCTCAGCTGAGCTCGCAGCCACAGCTCGACTGCTTCCAGCGTTGACGGAGAGCCGGCTATGACTTGACCACCCGTTGACCGCATCTTCAGGCAGCCGACCGTGTACCGGTCACAGATGGATGGTAGCTCGATCTGCCTCTACTCGATCAGCGCGGGTGTTGTCTCAACTAGTCAACTCTCTGCAAATGAGTCAAGGGGTAGGAGTAGGGTGCAGTGGGTGTGCTTTTAACTATCGCTTTCTTTATAAATTTGAAAGTCGAAATAAACAAGCATTAGATGAAAATAAATAATTTTTCAACGACTTTAATAATTTTTTGCATGTACAGAATAAAAAGTATCTATCTCCTGTTTCTACAACTTCACCGTTTACGTACCGTATCCAATCCCTTCGCTAGTCTATGAATGTTTATTATATTCGCAATAAAAAACTGATTTATTGAATTAATATTCTCTATTCTCGGTCTTTTCACTAAGGGCTTGTTTGGTTGGTCGTCACAATTTGTCATGCCATAAGTGTGACAGCCACACTTATGGCGAGAAAAAACAACGCCACACTCTGCCACATTTTTTCTACAAAAAAATGTGGCAAAGTGTGACGACAATTTTCCTCGTTGCCACACTTGTGACGTGATAAATTATGGCTGCCAACCAAACAAGCTCTAAACCATTGTAAGAGCATCCTAGCAAAACCTTAATCCCACCCTCCATCCTCATCCTCGGCATAATGTTTCTCTCTCCAAAATCAGTCTCTAGGTGGATTTCTATCATAACATCAAAAAATAGACGTGCATCCATACTGAGGAGAGAGAAACGTCAACTTTGGTGGTTCTCTCTCCTCACACCGTCCGAAGCAATGTTGTAAGGGATTATTAAAATATAAATAAGATATTAAGTTTGCATTAGTAGTTGGAAAATATTATTAAAATATATAAAACTATGGTACGGACTATGTAATATGGATGGTCCGTTAGAGTCCGAGAAAATATGGAGGGCTCTTTTTAGATGACAGGGGAAAACAATTATTAGTCTATTTTAAGTGATCTGTCTTCATTTTAAATTACATAAGAGCCAGAGAAAACAATTAAACCGGCCCTGTTTAAGTGTTCATTTTAAAACAAATAAGGAATATCTAGTTGGTCTCCGCATATTAGTCTATTTTTAGATTCTTCTGCTATTCAGTTTCACAATCTAAAAAAAAAGAATATAAACCATTTAAAAGAAATACATTTAAATTTTGGAAGTATTTGCAGCTGAGAGAAATTTTTTCCGATCGAGAGCTGAATGTAATTGAGGAATTCTGTCAAGAAAAACGAAAAGAATAATATTAGCGTGATGGACGATTTTTTTTCAAAATAATACATTTTAAAATAATTTTCAAATCCGGTACATGCTTTTGAAAATTTTCAAATTTCAAACCTCCCGTCTAGATCGGCACTTCATCGTCCGATCTAAGTTGAACCAGTTGATCGAGCGAATCCAGCGCTCTGTCGACATTTGAAATAGACAGCTCTTTATCGTTGATAGAGCACTAGAGCCGCCCAATCAATCTAGATCGGCAGATAAAGTGCCGATCTAGGGAATCATAGATCGCCACTTAAAATGCTGAGAAAAGGTTAGTTTTATAATTTTTTAAAAAACATGTACTAGATTTGAAATTTGTTTTAGAAAATGTAACATTTCAAAAAATTCCGTGACGGACAAGTGAAGCCCAATTCTATGGCCCATGGTGTTAATAGGGCCGGGCCTAAGTCAGCTCAACTCCTAAGGCCGGTGGGCCCGCGACACTCCAACGGGAAAATCGCCAGGGCCTACGGACCCACACACCGTTACAGACCTCCCACTGACAAGGTGGACCCACCCGGAATGGCAACCCCACCATCCAGTCACTGGCCCGTGGGCCGTGGCTGCCACAGGTGCCATGTCGGGCCCACTGTCGCCTCGTTGAGAAGCATCTTGCCGAGTCAAGGTGACCGTTGGGCCGCAACGGCCGGCGGCCGGAGCTAAGAGAGAAAAAGGAAAGAGAAACCCAAACGGCCAAACCCCCACCTCCGCCTCCACCTCCGCGGTTGGCACGCACTACGCCACACGAGAGAGGCGCCTCGGAGACGACGACGACGACGATGGTCACCGCCGAGTCCAAGTCGCCGGCGCGCGCTCTGAAGAGTCTGGCGGGAGCAGCCGTCGCCGCTGTGCTGCTCCGCGGCTCGTTCAGCGCCTCCAAATGGTCCGTCCCCCGGGACCGCCGCCCGCGTCGCGTTCTTCCGTCCCCTTTTGTTTTCAATGTTTTTTTTATGCCTCTTTGGCTGGTGTGGTGGCGAGGCGGCTTATGCGATTTGGTTGGGTGTGGCAGTAAGACGGAGGCGCGGATGGCGGCTTCGCGGATGAAGCTGCTGCGGAACCGGCGGGAGGCGCAGGTGCGCCAGATGCGCCGCGACATCGCCGCGCTCCTCCGCGACCGCCAGGACGACACCGCCCGCATCCGGGTACGGATTGGTTCGCGTGTATCACACATTCGTTCCTCGAAATGTGGTTGCTTGTTGCTGTTCCGATTAGTTGTGGGGTTTTCTTGCGGCGGTGTGCATGCTCCGTTCGGGACGAATTGACCTAGGGCCACGGGGTGAGGGTTCGAGGATTTCTGGGCTGAGGATATCTACGAATCGGAATCTGCGGTGGTGTTCCATTGCTATATTGGCATGCAGTGACGAATTAATCGTTTATTGGAACAAAATGGGGAACAAATTCATAATTTGATATCTTTGGCGTGGAATGGATTAACTTCCTTAAATCGTCGTCCCTCTTTTAAGTAGCAGTTAGTATGTGAGATACTTTGTAAATACGCATTAATTCCGAAGTAATTCGAGATTTCTATTTACATCCGACTTTTTTTTACTTAGTGAGTTTGTAGCAGTAGAATCCTATGAACAAAACTGTTCTTTTACTTCTTCACAGTGAGCCAGCCATCACCTTTCGTGTTTAGCTCCAGAATATAGGTGACTTGTGGAGATATCAAGTACATAAGATTGTTGTTACTGTTAAGTGTAATCAAACACTGCAAAATATTTATCTTGGCTATTATTATACCATATTCTTATGGAGCTATTTGTTTTCTTTTTGCAGGTTGAGCATGTCATTAGAGAACAGAACATTATGGCAGCAAATGAGATAATTGATCTTTTCTGCGATCTGATTGTTACACGTCTTCCTATCATTGCAAAACAAAAGTTTGTACTTTGCAACCTATCCGTGCATTCAATTTTGTTTTTCTGAAAATTAATTTCTAACCCTTTGCGGCCAAACCTTTTTTTAGAGAATGTCCAGCAGACCTCAAAGAAGGTATTTGCAGTTTGATTTTTGCTTCTCCAAGGTGCTCAGAACTCCCTGAACTTAGTCGGATGCGCGATCTTTTTGAAAAGAAGTATGGAAAAGATTTTGTTTCTGCTGCGGTTGACTTACGACCTGATGCTTGTGTTAATAACCTCGTAAGTTTCACTGTTTGTTATGTTCAAATCGTTCAATTCTGAATATCACATTTTCTTTCTTTTTCACATCTGAACTTCATGTCCTTCTGAAGCTAATTGAGAAGCTGTCAGTTAAGAAGCCTTCTGGACAAGCTAAGCTGAAAATTCTCAAGGAGATTGCAAAGGAGCATCATATCGATTGGGATATGTCTGAGACTGAGAAGGAACTTCTTAAACCTCCTGAAGAGCTGATTGTATATGCTGTTGAAACTCTTCCGTTCATACTTCTATTTTCCATGCATGATGTGTTGGGCTGATTATGTTTAACTACTTTGCAGCAAGGGCCAAATACATTTGTTGAAGCTACCAACTTGCCAGTGAAGACTACTCTATCCGCACATGTTGTGCCACTAAATCCATATAACTACAGGTTTGTCAGTTGTTTTTTTACTTTTTAGGCTTGTAAACTCAACATATAAAATGTGAATTATGTTGACCTATATGACATTGGCTCCTCATTCATGGCTTCTTGTTCTTATGTACAGTTCTGGATATGGTGATGGCTACGATAATGAGCACACTATGGAATTCAAAGACGTTGCATCAGCTGCTCGAGCAGCTGCAGAGTCCGCCGAGAGAGCAGCTTGTGCCGCCAAGGCTGCAGCTGATGTTGTGAATAAGAAGACTCATTCATCTGACGAGGTTGACGACCAAAGAACTTTTCATGAATCCACTCATTCCAGCAAGAGACAGTCAATGAGCAACTCAAGTAGATCCTCTAGGAAGGAAGATGTGGTTGTCTTTGATGAACTAAAGCCCCAAGTAAGCAAGGCTTCCTGCAGAGAGAGCTTCAGTGGATCAAACCACATAGAAGACAAAGACACAGAACCAGTAGATTTGGGTGCAAGGAGGTCGCAGAAAAGAAACATCCGTGCTACTCGGAAGGTACACTCAGAGATAAAGTTTGATGATTCCGAGGGATTGAATTCAGAGACGGAGGATGAAAGTGATATGGAGATACAATCCATAGAAAGGCCAGCTCCTAGAAGTGAACCTTATTCAGGAACTCGTCACTCTGAAGAGAAAGAACCAAGTGACGACTTACCTGATTTGCCGAAGGCAAACCTTAATTATCGCGTTCATCCAAATATGCCTCTGGATTATGAAACTCTTACAGCACGCTTCGAGGCACTCAAATCTGGGAAGCTTCCTTAGTGTCAAGTGAAGAGTTGACGTAAAAATGTTAAATTCTTGCTCCTTATACGAAGCAAACATATGGCATATCACATACCAGTAGGCTACTTATGGTACCCACGTACTCGACGGCCTTCGATTTTTGCTGAAATGAAAGGATTCATTGTTCTAAACTGCTCCTACATTTGTATTATTCCAGTGTATATGTGATCTGAAGTGAGAATTTGATGTACTTCTGTAATTGCAGAGCGATGGAAATCACATCTCAACTGCAAATATTTTGTGCTATACTATCAATTTCAATATGTGACTTCTGATGTTGTGGTCTGCTATATTTTCAAAATAGTCTGCTTGTCGAAATGTTATGTTGATGTAGTCCATTCTAAAGTGAGTGCTGGAGTTTTCAATAACATACACTCATTGCAGCCTTGCCTAGATATCAAAACCTATGAAATGTCGAATGTCGAATCATTGCAGCTGATGGTTGTTAGCTCTCAGAGGTGGAGCCACACGTACAGCTTGCATAGCAGCACGGCATCTCCATGTCCATGGCGCTCAAGAACGCCTTCTCAACCTCCGCCGAAGCATTTCTTCCGAGAAGGCACGTCACGTACTCCATCACCATGGAGGGCATCACAAGGCAGCACGATCCTGCCGTCGCCGGAGAAGCCATACTCCTCCCGCGACACCTTCAGCAGCTCAGCTCGATCGCCGAAGACGGCCGTGCCGAGGAACGCCACCGGCACCTCGAACCGCGTGCCGTCGGCGCTCGGCGGTGTACACACGACGCAGTGGCCCTGGCCTTCTTGCCTGGCTGCCTGCCACCCCTGGCTTCTTGTGTCGCCGTCGACATCACGAGCCGCTTCCTCCCTAGAGCTGCCATCCATCCTTCGCCATTTCTTTGCCAGCTGAGCGATCCTCTTTGAGCTGATCATGGCTGATTCTTCTTGCCTTGAAAATGGAAGCTAGAAAATAGAAAACTCTTCCTTGACCTTGAGTAGTTTGCAATGCTAGATTACTAGCTACGAGTTTATAGGATTAAAGCTGGAGGGGTCGAGAGGATGGTTGGCTAAGGAGACAATGCCATGAGCATGGTTGGTGCAACATAGCAAGCAGATCAAGGAAAGGTGACTCAGATCATAAATTGTACCTGGACCCCATACTGGTAGACACGCATTGTAGATTTTTTTGAAATGATATATTTTTAAAATAAATTTCAAACGTGGTACACGTTTTTAAAAAATTATAAAATTTAACCTTATGTCGGCTGATGAAGTGTCGTCATCGATCTAGGGTTTTAGGCCCAAGATCGATATTTCATCGGTCGATACAGGTTGATTGAGCGACTTCAGCGCTTTGTCGACAGATGAAACGTCGACGAAACGCTTGATCAGCATTTCATCGATTGATAGACTGCTAGATCGGCCGATCAAGTGCTGATCCAACGCTCCATCGGCGTTTCATTTGCCAATAGAGCATTGGAGCCACCAAATCATCTTAGATCGGTTGATGAAGTACCAATTTAGGGCCTTAATAAACTCTAGATCGACACTTCATCGACCAATAGAAAGATAGTTTACCATAATCAAAATTTATTTTAAAAAATGTATCATTTCAAAAAAAACTCAAGCCTTTATACATGCATCTTGGTTTCTCTCTCCATCGCTCTCTTTTTTTGGTCTTTGACCAAGATCAGCCAATCAGGTCCAAAACTAATTATGGATAAGTTCTAATACATGTATATTTCTCCAAAAATAAGTCGTTATAGAACCATAAAACTATTTATAGGCTTAGGGTTCAAGAGTATAGGATTTTATATCATCATATTTGTTCACATATGGTTTTAAAGGGGAGATTTGCTATTTTGACACTTCCAAAGAAGTGGTTTCGTATTTTTGACATCTGGACCTATTTTCATTGACTCGGTCCTATATGTCAGCCTCAGAAGTGTCATTATAAACAAAATACACATCTTTAGAGTATCAAAATAGCAATTTTTTCGGTTTGGAAGATTTGCTATTTTGACACTCCAAAGAAGTGGCTCGCATTTTTGACATCTGGACTCACTTTCATTGACTCAGATAGTCCTATATGTCAGCCTCAGAAGTGTCATTATAAACAAAGTACACATCTTTAGAGTATCAAAATAGCAATTTTTTCGGTTTGAGAGATTTGCTATTTTTTCGGTTTTAAAGATATATATTATCTTTCATTGTATCATTGGCCTTTGAGCCATCGCCAAGTAGGCCTATACAATTAAATAGATCTACCTATCCGGGCTATCTTATTTTATCTCGGTTGTTCTTAACTACAATTGATCTTCCTATGGTGTTAAAGGGTCCATGACCTATTATAATAATAGTATTTTTAGGAGGACGAGTAACGGCGATAAATTTTACAGAATTTTTGTAGGAATTACGCTGAATTTTTCAAAATTTCTTTTAAAAAACTTTGTTCCAAATGAGCTCTCGATAGGTAAATTGTGACTATTAAGGGAAAATCGATAAAAAAAAGATTACTAAAGCCTGTACCAGGGCAGTTTATTAGGGGAATAATTCTGGACTACCATTCAAGGCCCTAAAAATACAGGATTCCCAAAATCAAAATACAACGGAGATCGACATACAGCGTAGTGGATGAAACGATATGAATTAAGGTGGCTGTTTGGTTTTAGGAGTTAGGTAAAAACGAGTAGGTCCGTTTTATTTTTCGTGTGTTTGACTTGGAATAAAAAATATTTTTCTTAGATTCGAAACCATGGGTTGCCTAAAAAAATATCCTTCTTCTTCCTCCCGCCACCCTACCCTTTTCAGCGCCGTCCGATCGGTGCACGAGAGGGGCTTCGCACAGGTGGAACTCACTTCGCAGGAGACTTCGGAAAGAACGAAGAGGCTTCACACCACTCAATTAAGATCGAACGGCTACGAAACCTAACTGCAGTCAGCCTTCCGACTGCGGACGGAGGAGCCGGTTCCCCTCTCCTCCCCCACGCCGGTTCCCTCCCGGCCTGGCAGCGGCGTCCTGGAGGTGCTGCCACTGCTGCGCGCCTCGCGTTGTGGCTGCGGGCGTCGCCCTCGTTTCATATGTAGCTTTTGCTTTCGTCGTGTGAGTTAAGTAGAAATGCCCTTGTTGCACCATTCTTTAAAACAGCGCTATTTTTTAATTTTCTGAAAAAAGAAAACTTCAAAAATTTCGAAAATTTATTTCATAACTCTTCAAAATTTTGTAGAAAATTTCTAAAATTATATTCATTTCAACTCTAGTGTTATAGTTTTCAAGTTTCTGAAATTTAGATACTGAGATTTTGAGACACACGACGTGTTTCTTTTTGGGAGCTCCAAATCGTAGGTACCACAAATAGCTAAGGTCTAATTTGAATGACGGGATTAAAATTTAGCCATTATCACGTTCGGATACTAATTAAAAAAAATTAAACATGAGTTAATTATAAAAACTAATTGCAGAATTCTTAGGCTAATTAGTGAGATGAATCTATTAAACCTAATTAATCTATCATTAGCACATTTTTACCGTAGCACCACATTATCAAATTATGAACTAATTAGGTTTAATAGATTCGTCTTGCGAATTAGCCAAGGGGTTCTTCAATTAGTTTTATAATTAACTCGTATTTAGTCATTATAATTAGCATCCGAACATTCGATGTGACCGACGAGGACAAAACTTTAGTCCACGTCGTCCAAACGGCTTCTAAGGGTGTGTTTGGTTCTGCTTTTTAAATCTACTTTTGCTGTGAAAAAGCATAAGCTGAACCAAACAGATTTACCAAAACTGCTTTTTCTATGAAAAAGCGGTTTTTTCTAGTATAAATTTGAAAGTAGCTTGGACCCTACTTTTCCGCTTTTGTTTTTCTGCTTTTCTAATTTTTAGTACAAATAAAATAGCATGAATTCAAGGTGTCTTGATTGATCTAACATTATTATGGTTTGTATTGCATTGCATAGTTTCATAAGATAATATATGGTTGTCGGTTACTTTATGAGATGAACTATGCACATTTTTATTTATCTAATATATTTTCTAGTTATTTAGTTGCATCAATGTTGAGTGTTTCCTATTTATATATATGTATAGAATATTACAATGATGAAAATTATATAAGTTATAAAAAACAGTCAACTCGCAGTAGTTTTTTCGTAGCAGCTTCAACCAAACGACTTTTAGCTTTTCCACGGCAGACAACTCACAGTAGTTTTTTCACAGCAGACAACTCACAATAGCTTTTTCATAGCTCACAGTAGAACCAAACACACTCTGAGACTACTTGGAGCAAGGGCATAGAGAAGCATTTGGCAAGAAGTTTACTAGATTGCTGCCGTTTCTAATGATTTCAGAAATGAGCGCCATGAGCGCCCTGTTTTTGTGCGTTTCAGAGTTTCAGGTAATACATGTTGTGCCATGTAGAAAAATTCAGAAAACTGAAACCATGGACCGAATGAATCCGTTAGCAGACTCACATGGCGTGCTGCAAAATGTACATGAAATCCAGCCTCGCTCGCCGATACTCTGGATATATACTGCAGCATGCAAGTTGCGGTATAGTGGCATGCATGCATGCATGCAAGATGCAACTATGCAAGCCGTGTGGGCTCTGTCAGTTCCTTCGGCCACGGACACTTATCAGACATGGTGATATGGAGATCTGGGGCAATGGATGATGGCTCATTGCATCTAGGCATCACAAGTCACTGTCAGTGCTGTACACTGGAGCACATCATCAATCATGTAGCGAGTTGGATTGGCTCCATAATTTAGCAGATGGAGTCAAAATCTCCATGTCTTCCAAGTTCCAAGTGCAACGTCTGCACGCACAACAACACTCGTGGCCTTGTCTCCTGCACACACCTATGCTGAATTTCTGATGGCCATGCTTCGATAAAAGCATGATGACTTGATCAAGAACGCAAGAGCAGTTTAGCCAAGAACACAGAGCAGAAGTTCAAGGAACCATGATCAGTTCAAGGAAGCTTGCTCAATTGGCCAAGAAGTGGCAGAGGATGGTGGCTGCCGGCGGTGTCCGGCAGGCTGCTTAGGAGCATGTCGAGAGGCCTCTGAAGATGTCGAGAGGGCGTTCTTGAGCTTCATAGCGACTCCTTGCCACAATGCTGGGTCTCAACAATCGGTTGTTGTTTGTAATTAGCTCCTGATGTATACATGATCTTGTTCAATCTCATGTAAAATGATTAGTTCTAGGACACAATGAAAAAAAGATTTCGAAATTTCCCCCAAAAGATTAGCTTTAAGCGTATATGACTGGATTTGCACGGTCAAGATGGAAAAGTGAGAGTCAATTTGGACTTTTGCGGTTAGACCCTCGCAGATCCTTCTTTGTTGTTACTTGTTACGCCCATAGGTCAGAATCCTCCGGCCGCCGCCGCCCCCGCCGCCGCCGGAAGTAGCCACTCCTCTATGCAGCTTTACTCGTGTGCCAGCGACGTGAGTCCGCCGCGGCTGTCTGGGCGCTAGCTAGGCGACGCTTGCTGCGGCGTGGTATCGGTTCTCCTCAAGAACTCGACACTCGGGTGAGAATCCCCAATCGAATAGGTCCTCTAATTGGTAATGGTTATCAAAGCGAGCAAATTCGTTTGAGTTTGTTGTTTATCTAGAGAAGTTCTTGTGGCAATGGTGTGAGATTTTAGGGCTTTCTTATTGTAATGCAAGAAAGGAAAAATGTTTCTTGTTTCAGTACGCCTGTTTAGTAACTCTGGAATACACTCATGCAGTGCCCAGTTTATTAAGAAATTAGGAAATTATTATCAATTATGCACTAACCCCAGCTTTTGCTGATCGTCTGGCCAAGAACATTACCATCCGAAAGGCTAACGTTTTTGCTACATCTAACTGTCTATCAATCGACATAAAAACATAACCTTTTCACGATTTGACAAGGGCTAGAACTTGTCCACATAATGTGTTTTTAAGTTGCGGTGTAGATAATCTCATGTATTTCCAATGCTTGCAAATATTTCATGTTTTTCCATAATTCCGCGTACATATGTCCTGAGCAGAAGGAAAGGTGCAGAATACACTTTGTTGGGTTTGTTTGTATAGGTGTGGAGCAGAAAATCCCTAACGTGTAAGAAGTTTCTTACAAGTTTCATACATGTTCTGACATAGAGGGTATCAGTTCCAGACTTCCATTATCATGTTCCTGCAAGGTAGTATCGGATTTTGTCGCTAGACCTGCTTGAGTCAGCATGTGTGTATACACAGGCCATGGTTCTCAACATGACATGTTGGCTTGCTCTGTTTTAAGTTTTGCTGCTGGCACCAGATTATAGCTTTGCTTGAAAGTTTGCTTCAGTCATTTTTTTCTTGAACTGCTACATGACTATCCAGAATTTTCAGAACTAATAGTATGAATGATATCATAAACCCAGAGCTGCAGAACTCAGGAGTCACAAACGATTTCTGTAAGAAAACAGATAGATTGGACAGGTTCCTTTGATATGAGTAATTGCAATGTGCTTTTCCCATTTTATGACTCCATATTTACATCACTCAGAAGAATAAGAATAATGAAAAATTTGTAATAATTACTAACTCCTTGTAAACTTTCAGAAGCTAGAAGCTGCTACTTGTTGGACAAACCCTACGGATGGTGCCAAGCCATTGCCACAATGGCATGGCCTCACAATGGAGCTCAGGAATGCCCTAACAACCTCTTCTGATGCATTTCTTGTGAGCAAGCACATGATGTACTCCAGGAGCTCTGCATCACAAGGCAGTGTGATCCCTCCATCGCTGGCAAAGCCAAACTCCTCCTGAGACATCCTGAGGAGCTCGACGAAGATTGTCGTGGCGAGGAACGCCAATGGCACCTCAAACCGCCTCCCATCGGCGGTGTACATGATGCAGTGGCCCTTCACTGCCACGGAAGAACTGCTGCATTCGCCAGCTCCTCCTGCTGCCGCCGCCGTCGGCGTTGTCCATGTAAGCCTCTTCCTCCCAAGGGCTGCCATTCTTTGCCACTTCTTTGCCAATTGAGCAAGTCTCTTGGCACTGATCATGGTTGGTTGGCTGGTGGTTTTCTTACTTTTGAGGTGGCAATTTGAAAAGGTATGTTGTAAGGTGTGATGCTCAGTTTCTGATTCTGGATGAGCTGATGAACTGATGGTATTGAGATAGCTAGCTAGTCTCTGAATTTATAGATGAGGGAAAAGATGGCATGCCAGTGAAGAAGTGCTAGTGTTAATGTCGGTGAGATGCATTCAGCAGGGGACAGGGCCATGATATCACAAGTCTTCACAACATGTAATGCCGAGTGTGACTGAATTAGATTTTGATGGTGACATGTGTTTGCTGCGTGCATGTTTCAGTTGAATTCTGCACACATTGCTATGCGCGGCATGCCATACTGACATGTTTAGTGGATGAGGGGCACAAAGACCCCATGTTAATTGGGTCCAACGCGTGAGGGGGTGGTTCCATCACCTATTGTGCAATGATATATTGGCAGACAGGCATGGTGAAGATGCCTCCGGTCTAGATTTTTATTGGTGTATTTCATTTTCTTCACCATCTTTTTGTTGAGAGGGTGAAAGATTATCTGCTTATTACTGGATTGGAGCAAGTTGCACATGTTGACCACACCAACTGATCAACATATGCAACTTGCTGAACAATATGAATTATCTAATTGATTGATGGCCTACCATTGTATGTGCCATCAAATTCTTAGCATCTTCTCCAGGCTTTCTTGTGGGTCTACAACCAGCTGCAAAACACGATACAGTTTATTTAGCTGAAAATTTAGAAGGGAAATTACGGACTAGTCTTACCATGGATGCCTTTGAGCATGTTCAGGACTACTGGCTGCAGCCTTCATCAAAGGTAATATAACTTCAGTGACAATTTTATTCTGGTTGCAGCTGAAAATCATCACATGTTTTTTCTCCAAAAGTCAGCCTTTTACTCCTGACACATTGTGTTTTTTACGTTACTTCTATCCTTGATATTCTGTTCCTGATGGCTTTCTGAAATCTTTATCCAACAATTCATCATTGAAAATGTTGTTTGTGCTACCTGATGTTTTCGTTCTTGACTATTTTATCAGGAGAGCAGAACATATTGTACAGAAACTTGTTGAGTACTCTGTGCAGTCAACAATTCTCATATAAAACAAAAGCTGCATCCATTCCTGATTTCCTGTATGCAACATTAACTTAAGGAAAAAATGGCAGCATATGCTGGTTGATTGTTCTCGTGATTGCTTGCAGGATCAAAATGCTTTACATAGCAATTTTCCTCATTCTATTAACTACATCTAGCTATTGTAAACTGATCTGGGTATAATACAGAATGTAGTACAATTGAAGGAGAAGACTTGGTTCTTCAGGAAGCTACAAGCAGGAAATTTGCTGGTTGACTCCAATGGTTGGCACCATACAGCTGCTGGTGTAGTGGCAGGGTGCCACCATAGAGCTCAGCAATGCTTTCTCCACCTCAACTGAAGCACTTCTCTTGAGCAAGCACAAGGCGTACTCCATTACTGCAGCATCACAAAGCAACATGATCCTGTCATCGCTTGTGAAACCAAACTCCTCTTGGAACATCCTGAGGAGCTCACTGAAGACTGCAGTGGTGAGGTACGCCAACGGGACTTCGAACCGGATCCCGTCAGCAGTGTACATGATGCAGTGGTCCTTGCCTGCTACAACAGAGGTGCAGCATTCTTCATCTTCCTTGGTGGTCATTGTGACACTCTTCCTGCCAAGTGTTGCCATCCTCTGCCACTTCTTGGCCAGCTGAACAAGTATCTTGGCACTGGTCATGGTTGGTTCTTGATCTTGGTTTTTCAGCTGGAAATCTGATGGTATGTGCTATGAGGTGCAATCGTCACTAAGTCACTTTGTGGATGAGCTGACGAGATGTAATGGTGTTGATTTTGCTGGTTGCTGAATATATAGGCAATGGAGAAGAGGCATAGTACAGATATCATTCAGATGAGTTGGCAAATCACAAATGGCAAGGGACAAGACCATGGGATTGATGCATGCGATGTTGCAGTATGATTGATTTGGATCAGTTCTTGATGGGACCAAGTATTCGGTGCATGCTATAACCAATAATGATAAGATCTAGCTGCTTTTAATCATTTGTTGCTGCCATTCCGAGCAGCGTTGGAAACAAGGGGCCTGAGCTGTTTAGACACCCGGTTTCTTGGATTGAATAGCACATACAGCTTTTTGTGCCCAATTATCCAGTTTGGAGCTCTGAATGCAGCCTTGAAATTGTGATTTGCATTGTTACTAAACATTCTTGTGGAATCGTCATTTTCATCATAGGATTTTCCTAAGGATACTTTACTTGAAAAAACATTTGAATCACATTTTGAAGCTGAAGCTTGTGCCCCTCATATTTGATTGCTCGGTCTGGATGTGTTGCATTTGCATATGATGTTTCTAGTTATAGCAGAGCTTCTCAATGCAAGTATTTAGTAGGGGTGGCAATACACCCGACGGGTCCGGAGACCGGCAGGGGACCCACAGGGGACCCGCCCCTACGGGGCCGGGGCCGGGGCCAATTTTTCCCCTGCGGGTCTGCCGGGTCGGGGGCCCGTATAAGAGTGGGGACGGGTCCGGGTTTTTGTTTTGACCCGCGGGTCCCCGATTTAGGAGAAAAAACACAATATGTATAGCCCAAATACCGAATATGTGATGATACAAAAAAATTCTAGCAATTCTCAAGTCCTCAATCACTAAATCCATGACTCATACCCACCGTGTTGCCGTCCCGTCTCCCCAACTTGCGGCAGTAAAGACATCTATCGGGTTCCCAATATGTGTTTTAAAATGTAAAATCGGGTCTGCGGGGTCCCGCCGGGTTTGCGGGGACCCGACGGGTCCGGATTCGGGTGGGGAAATCAACCCGCGGGGCTAACGGGGTCGGGTCCTACCGGGGCTGGTATTGATCAACCCGGCCCTGCCTCGCCCCTGTTGCCACCCCTAGTATTTAGGCAAGAACAACTATCCACAAACAGCAAGCCAAAACCACACTTGTTAAAAAAATTTCTTATCATCCGTACAGCCAAGAATGCCATATTTTTGCTCTTCTTTTTTCTGTTTGAGAGGAATGCCAGGCCATATGTGTTGATACTCTTGACTTTTTTTGGTGCTGAAGATATGTACATTCTTTTAAATTTTAAACTTTCATTTTGATATATATGTATATATGAGAAACCAAGGGTTGGTTTCGGAGTCTGTGATGAGTGATTGACAGTGTTTACCCTCTGATTCGAAGGGGTCCCTCCAAGGGGTTCGGAGGTTGGTTCTCCGAAGGTGTTCAGAGGCTGGTTCTCCGAAGGTGTTCGGAGGCTGTTTCACCGAAGGGTTCGGTGGGTTTGGTTGCTGCAGTTGTTGTAGCGGAGTGTGCCTGTCGAAGGGGTCCGACAGTACACAATGACTTGGTTGTACCGAAGGTCTCAGTACTTTGGGCGGTACACCAGAGTGTGTATCGGAGGTTGTTCACTCGGAGAGGTCTCCGGGGTACTAGATACACTTGTCTGCTTGTCTGTGGTGCGCAGGGGACTTCGGAGGTGACAGACGGTTCGTAGCAAGTGAACTTGGGTCAAGCGGGAGGCTTGATGCCAGGGGAGCAGGGAGCTTCGTCACGAAGGCTGCGAAGGGGTCGAGGTCGGACCTCGAGTCAAGGTGCGCTAGGAGAAGACAGTAAGTGCGGAGTGTGACTCCGGGTGAAGGTACTCCGAGACGAAGTCCTCGGAGGCGAGGCACTTCGAAGGGTACTCCGAATGGAGTGACTTCGAAGTATGGTGGATCAAGTCCTCAGCAATGAGGCAAGGTATTCGAAGTGTGCTCCGGAGGGAGACACTTGAAGGTATACCTGACGAAGGTCTCAGAAGTCGAGGTGCATCGAAGGCATGGTCCGGGTGAGGCTCGCCGAGGAGTGTGCTCGGGGAGAGACACTGCGACGAAGTGCTCATGGAATGCTTCATGCGGAGGCCTTGGACGAAGGAGGGACTTCGAAGGGTGGAACTCCGAAGGTGGGGCTTCAGAGTGAAGTAGGCTCCGGAGCGAGGCTGACTCCGGAGTGAGGATGACTTGAGGTACTTCGGCCTTGCATGGCTTCGGTACACGGACTGACGGAGTTCGAGCTGGGAGAAGCTGCGAAGCCGTGGTGGTCCACTCCGAAGGTGTTGATGCGAAGGCTCAAGGGCTTTGACGGCTTCGGCTCAAAACCGTCACTGTATCGAAGGCTGACTTCGGTGAAGCGAAGGCCGTCAGGCTCAAGGCTTCTCACCGAAGCTACCGCACCCCTCGCGTGCGAAGGGGGGCTTCAGAAGAATCCAAGACTGTAAAGGCTGACAGTGTCTGCTCTGCAAAAAGCTGACGCTGTCCCCTTTGCAAAGCTGACAAGAGAAGCCTCCAAATAAAGCAGACTACCTTTTGTACCCCTCTGTTCTGATGAGACAAAAGCAATGTAAACCCTAGGGGTAAAGTAGTCAATTCACATGGCTGAATAGTGGCTATAAATAGTGGAGGCTGGGTAGGTCACATTAACACTTTGAGCATTCATTGTAGAACTCCTGTGCTAGCCACCACACTCTGTATTCATCCCGTGAGTTCAATTTTTTTGTGTTCCCTGTTCAAGCATCGAAGTCTTGTTTCTGTGTTCATTTTCTGCTTGAGCTTGTTTGCACACCTCGCTGCATGCTTCGATCTCTTGTGTGTCACTTCGATTGATTTGAGGTAGTGCACCGAAGCCTATTTTGAGCGAAGTGTGTTTCTCAGTGTGTGTTCGCTCTGTGTAAACTGGAGGCTAGATCTCGCTGATTACTAGCGAAGCACTGATCGAAGCCCGTTTTTCTTCCCGTGTCGAAGCCCTTAGCGAAGTCTGTTTTGTGTGCATTTTGACCTTCGAAGTACGAAGCCCAGCACCAGTTGCTGTCGCTAAGTATTTGGTCTAAGTCCTCAGAGGGAAGTCCGCTCTTGCGAAGGGTGAGGTGCGAAGCCTGCACAAAGGCACCCTGTGTGCGAAGGCTGCACTGACTTAGCGGAAGCTGAATTTTTGGGTTTGTGGGTGGAGCGAAGTCTTCTTGGCGTCGAACTTTTGCTCCTTGCGAAGCCTGTGTTCGAAGCCGTCAAATACCACCGAACCTGAACTTCGAAGGGTGTGTTCGAAGCCTGTTCCGCAGAAGACAGAATTAAAACAGAAGGCTATTTTAGTCTGAAATTTTAAAAGCTCCCATTCACCCCCCCTCTGGTCGCCGTTTCCGGTCCAACAATATATAATATATATGTATGTATATATATATATGTGTATATGTATCGTATTTTTACTACATAATCTATCCATCAACTTTCTCCGTCAAGATTTGTTTGATTTTTTAGAAGTTAGGGCCTGTTTGTTAAGTCTCTAACTCTAAACTTCAGTCAAGAGCTAAATAAAACCAGCTAAACACCTCAACTCCATCTATTTTTTAGCAGCCTAACTCATGAAGCATAGTTCACCTTTTCAAGCATCTCTTTGTTCTCTAAGACTCTAAACCCATCAAATATGAACCAAGTAATTACCGATATTGACACTCATAACAATAAAACGTGGTTCTTTTCTCTCGACAAGTCACGATTATCTATTTCCAACGAGAAAATTGGTTATTTGACACTTCCAACATTGTGTTTTGCAAACTTGCCACTACCAAAACTTACTTCATAAAAACGTTACTCTCACATTATTTCTTTGTTTTTAATACTATTTTCTTCCTTTCCACAACTATGTAATTGTTTTATCTTTTTGTTGTCAGGAAATGACTCTTCTGGTCTAAGTTTCGTGTACTGTGCAAAAGAGTGGCCACCCCCACCTCCACCTCCACCGAACCCACGCGAGCACGCCACGCCGACGGCTAACATGGTCGCATAGCACATCAATCCGACCACAGGCAAGGCGAGACCCAGGAAGAGCGGTACCCACACCATCGCCGCCATCAGCTATGCCGCGAAGGCCGCCAGCATCGCGCCTAGTCGTTGGTGCAGGTGGCGTTGGTGGAGGCGGGGACGAACACTCTTTTGCATGAAGGAGGAAACTTGGGGGCGGAAGAGTCATTTCCTAATGGCAAAAAGATAAAAATAATTTCAGAATTGTGGAAAAAAATGATAATAAAAACAAAGAAATAATGTTGAGAGTAATATTTTTATGAAGTAGCCAAGCATAATGTTGGCGGTGACAAATAACTAATTTTCTAATTTCCAAACACTCGCTCCGCCAATGATCTCGGCCCGCCCGATTCACCTGACCGTGCTCCCGCTTCCGTCGTCCATCCCTCCCCGCCCGTGCGCCTCCACCCCGCTATTCAGCGTCTCCACCCTGCCCACGGGTGGCCTCCACCCCATTCGTTAGCGTCTCCGCCCTACCCACCGGCGCCCGATCCGCCCTACTGCACCTAACCTCACGCACAGGGTGATGCTGGCGAGGCTATAGTCCATGATCGATGCTGCCAATCTATTGACGGCGGCGTGCTACGAGACGAAGATGTCCGAGCCCCCATCAGTGACCCCCATTGACCAAGCCACCGAGACGGCCGTGAGTCGGCTCAGCTCGGCACGATCAGTCATCGATCCAAATTATTCATCTCGTGAGTTGACTCGTGAGCCTCGAGCTAAATTGCCAGCCCTAATATCTATTTCCAACAAAAGATTTAATTATTTGTCACTTGTGTAGCTCAGATGTGGAACCACCTAAGTCTAAAACAATAGGCTAAGATAACAAATAATTAAATAAAGGATGTTAAATCGTTAAATTTTGCAAATTTAGAGAAATGTCATTACAATTCGCATATTTAGATTCATATCATTCCAGAATTATAAGTCTTTGAAAATGTAATGACATATTTTAGAATTATTTAAAATTATAATGATATATTTTAGAATTATCTAAATTTGTAATGGTTTAATTCGGAGTTTTATAAAATACGCTGAATTATAATAACTTTTTTTAAATCGCAAAATTGTAATAGTACGCTAACTTTTCCTTAAATTTTCCATTTCCAATAGAGCCCTCGCTTCCGCCAGCGATCCCGCCGGCGCCCGCCTGCCGGCGCCCGATCCGCCCTACTGCACCTAACCTCACACACGGGGTGGTGCTGGCGAGGCTATAGTCCATGATCGACGCCGCCAGCCGGTCGGCGGCGGCGCGCTAAGGGACGGAGATGGCCGAGCGCCGCAGCCGGACGTGCCCAATCCCCAATGCGCATGCGCCTGCGGCGGCTGTTACTACGAGGACAACGGCTCGTGCGAGAGGTCGCGGTGGACAGGACGAACGACGCCGGGAGGAGTTCCGGCGGTTCATCTCGGAGGTTTGTTCTGGCCTTTTCTCCCGCAAGTGTTGAAGAGGCAGCTTAGCTCGTAAACTTGTCATCCTGATTCTAATTTCCACAGGAAAGTGTTATTGTAGAACCAAATAATCTCAGTTCTCTTCCTTTTAATTGTTGAAATAGTGTTTTGCCAAAATGTGCTCAAGCATGATGTGCCTGAATTGAGCAGTTTTTTATGTACATATTTCAGTGTTTGGGCATGTTTATCTGAATCCTTATGTTCAAAACTTCAGGTGTGTACTGTGTAGTGTTCATTCCCCTACTGCACGATAAATCAATAAGAATGCAGAATAATGAAAATGAAATGGCACATCCTTTATATCATCGTTTTGTTCATACACATGATGTTAATATTTGTATTCATTTCATTTCTCACAAAAACAGTATATTCAGACCAACCAAGGACCACAATGGTAATCCACCCTAAAAATCCTCTTTTCTAGAGTTGGAGGTACCGTTGCAACCAAATACCCCTTCCAGACAGCTTTGACGCCATGCAGAGCAGAACAGAAAAACAATTTCTGTTATGAAAACAAGAGAGATTGGACATGTTCCTTTGATATGAATAATTGCAATGTGATTTTCCCATTTCATTTCTCCATATTTACATCAGAAGAAGAATGGAAAATGAGTAACTCCTTGTAAACTTTCAGTAGCTAGAAGCTGCTACTTGTTGGACAGACCCTACGGATGGTGCCAAGCCATTGCCACAATGGCATGGCCTCACAATGGAGCTCAGGAATGCCCTAACAACTTCTTCTGATGCATTTCTTGTGAGCAAGCACATCATGTACTCCATGAGCTCTGCATCACAAGGCAGGGTGATCCCTCCATCGCTGGCGAAGCCAAACTCCTCCTGAGACATCCTGAGGAGCTCGACGAAGATTGTCGTGGCGAGGAACACCAATGGCACCTCAAACCGCCTCCCATCGGCAGTGTACATGACGCAGTGGCCCTTCCCTGCCACAGAAGAACTGCTGCATTCACTGGCTCCTCCTGCTGCTGGAGCCGTTGCCGTCCATGTAAGCCTCTTCCTCCCGAGGGCTGCCATTCTTTGCCATTTCTTTGCCAATTGAGCAAGTCTCTTGGCACTGATCATGGTTGGTTGGCTATTGGTTGACTTGTTTTTGAAAAGGTATGTTGCAAGGTGTGATGCTCAGTTTCTGACTCTGGACTAGCTGATGAGCTGATGGTATTGAGATAGCTAGTCCCTGAATTTATAGATGAGGGAAACGGTGGCATGCCAGTGAAGAAGTGCCAGTGTTGATGTTGGTGAGATGCATTCAGCAAGGGACAGGGCCATGATCTCGCAACATGCAATGCCGAGTGTGACTAAATTAGATTTTGATGGGGACATATGTTTTCTGTGTGCGTAGTTGAATTCTGCACACATTGCTATGCACTGCATGCCATAGTGTCATGTTTAGTGGATGAGGGGCACAAAGACCTCATGTTAATTGGGTCCAACACGTGAGGGGGTGGTTCCATCAGCTATTGGCAGACAGGCATGGTGCAGATGCCTCTGGTCCAGATTTCATTGATGTATTTCTTTTCTTCACCTTCTTTTGTTGAGAGGGTGAAAGATTGTCTGCTTATTATTTGAGTAGACAAATACTTCAAAATAATTAGGGGCTCCTGTTTTTATACAGCACAATTGATAGCGACACGGGGTTGTATATCACTATGGTTCAGCAATCAGCCGTCCAGTCTTTCTTTAGCAGATAAGAAGTAATCTCCATTGGATTTGCGTGTGTAGTTTGTACTTGATAAACATGCTTAAGCAGCTTAGCAATTTGATTAGGTGTGAAGGTGACCACATCAACTGCTCAACATGTGCAACTTGGTGAACAATGTGACTTATCTATTTTATTGATGGCCTACCTGATTTGTAGCATTGTATGTGCCATCGAATTCTTTGCATCTTCTATTGGCTTTGTTGCAGGTCTACAACCAGCTGCAAAATATGATATGGTAAATTTAGCTGAAAAATTTACAAGGAAAATTACAGACTAGTCTTATGATGGATGCCTTTGAGCATGTTCAGGCCTACTGGCTGCTGCCTTCATCAAAGGTAATATAACTTCACTGACATTTTATTCTGGTTGCAGCTGAACATCATCACATGTTTTTCTCCAAAAGTCGGCCTTTTACTACTGACACTTAGTGTTTTTTACATTACTTCTATCCTTCATATTCTGTCCCTAACGGCTTTCTGAATTCTTTATCCAACAATTCATCATTGAAAATGTTGTATGTGCTACCTGATGTTTTCATTTCTTGACTATTTTATCAGGAGAGCAGAACATATTGTACAGAAACTTGTTGAGTACTCTGCGCAGTCAACAATTCTCATATAAAATAAACTTGTTACTGTATGCAACATTAACTTAGGTAAAAAATGGCAGTATATGCTGGTCGATTGTTCTCATGATTGCTTGCTGGATAAAAATGCTTTACATAGCAATTTTCCTCGTTCTATTAGCTACATCTAGCTATTGTAAACTGATCTGGGTATAATACAGAATGTAGTACAATTGAAGGAGAAGACTTGGTTCTTCAGGAAGCTACAAGCAGGAAATTTGCTGGTTGACTCCAATGGTTGGCACCATACAGCTGCTGGTGTAGTGGCAGGGTGCAACCATAGAGCTCAGCAATGCTTTCTCCACCTCAACTGAAGCACTTCTCTTGAGCAAGCACAAGGCGTACTCCATTACTGCAGCATCGCAAAGCAACATGATTCTGTCATCGCTTGTGAAACCAAACTCCTCTTGGGACATCCTGAGGAGCTCACTGAAGACTGCAGTGGTGAGGTACGCCAACGGGACCTCGAACCGGATCCCATCTGCTGTGTACATGACACAATGGTCCTTGCCTGCTACAACAGAGGTGCAGCATTCTTCATCTTCCTTGGTGGTCATTGTGAGACTCTTCCTGCCAAGTGCTGCCATCCTCTGCCACTTCTTGGCCAGCTGAACAAGTCTCTTGGCACTGGTCATGGTTGGTTCTTGATCTTGGTTTTTCAGCTTGAAATCTGATGACATGTGTGATGAGGTGCAATGTTCACTTTGTGGATGAGATGTGATGGTGTTGATTTTGCTGGTTGCTGAATATATAGGTAATGGAGAAGAGGCACAGTACAGATATCATTCAGATGAGTTGGCAAATCACAAATGGCAAGGGACAAGACCATGGGATTGGTGCATGCGATGTTGCAGTATGATTAATTTGGACCAGTTCTTGATGGGACCAAGTGTTCGGTGCATGCTGGAACCAATAATGGTAAGATCTGGCTGCTTTTAATCATTTGTGGCTGCCATACTGAGCAGCATCAGAAACAAGGGGCGTGAGCCATTTAGACACCTGGTTTCTTGGATTGAATAGCACATACAGCTTTTGGTGCTCTGAATGCTGTGCTGAAATTGTGTTATGCATTGTTCACGCGGGCCCTAATATGTTGTTACTGAACATTCATGTGAAATTGTCATTTTAGGTTCTCTTAGGGCATATAGTTTAGCTGTGAGTCATCTATTGATCATAGGCCTCTATTGTAGAACCAAAATGCCTCAGAACCAAACAGACTAGATGCCACTCATTTGCCTCTCCTTTGACTGGTCAAGCATCAACAATGACAGGACTGGGATGGGAAAGGTATTTATGGCCAATCTGTTCAAAATAACCATTGTTTAATTTCATATAAATTCTAGACATTCTAGAAAATATTAGAATATGTAGGTTTCAAACATATGTTGTCTCAGCATATGTTGGTGCAGCATAGCCTGGTCCCAAGTCCAGGTACAAGGAGGAGGGTTGCGTTAGGCGTGGCGAGCCAGCTATAAAAAAACTTAGCCACTCAAATGGAAATGAAACCCAATAGAAAACCGTTGGGGCGTAACCCTCTTAGCGACGCGCCATATCGGAACCCGGGTATGGTGTTAAATGGGCAAGGGCCGGGCCGCCACCCCCTTGGTGGCGCGCCGTGTCGTGATCTGGATGCGGTGTCAAGTGAGCAAGGATCGGGTCGTCGCTTCCTTAGTGGCGCGCTACATCGGCACCCGGGTGTAGTGACAAATGTGCAAGGGTCTTCGCATCTGTCTCAACGGGTGCGAGGGGTAAGGAAGCTAGTTGAGCCGACTAGGATCCGTGTAAGTAGTTGGAACGTAGGGTCCCTTACAGGTAAGCTAAGAGAGTTAGTCGATGCAGCGAGCAGGAGGCGTGTTAATATCCTATGTGTCTAGGAGACAAAATGGAAGGGGCAAAAAGCGAAGGAGGTGGAGAACACTGGTTTCAAGCTTTGGTAATCAGGAACAGTGGCAAACAAAAATGGAGTAGGTATCCTGATTGATAAGAGCCTTAAGGATGGAGTGGTGGATGTCAAAAGGCAGGGAGATAGAATTATCTTAGTCAAACTAGTTTTGGGGGATGTGGTCTTGAACATAATAAGTGCATATGCCCCTCAGGTTGGTCTCAGTGAGAGCGAGAAGAGAAAGTTCTGGGAAGACTTAGATAGCATGGTCAGAGCAGTACCAACCAATGAGAAGCTTTTCATAGGAGGAGATCTCAATGGTCATGTAGGTTCAACAAAGGCAGGTTATGAGCTGGCTCATGGAGGTTTCGGGTATGGTAGTAGAAATCAAGAAGGAGAGGATATTTTGGACTTCGCTGTAGCCTACAACCTAGTGATAGCCAACACTTTCTTCAGAAAGAGAGATTCTCATTTGGTGACTTTTAGTAGTGGCCATCGTTCGAGCCAGATCGACTTCGTTCTCACTAGGAGAGAAGATAAACAAGCATGTTTGGATTGTAAGGTGATACCTGGAGAGAGTGTTGTGCCCCAACATAATCTTGTGGTGGCTGACTTTCGTTTTCGGATCCGTACCCATAGGGATAAACAAGCCAAAATTGCGAGGACGAAGTGGTGGAAACTCAAAGGGGAGACATCCGAAGTTTTTAAGAAAAGAGTTTCTGTGGAGGGCGCTTGGTCCGAAGAAGAAGATGCAAACAACATGTGGGTGAAGATGGCAACTTGTATTAGGAAGGTGGCATCAGAAGTGTTTGGAGTGACCAAAGGGAGCAGAGGTGAACCTAAAGATACTTGGTGGTGGACCGAGGATGTTCAAAAGGCAATAAAGGAGAAGAAAGAATGTTACAGGAGCTTGTTCCATGACAGGAGCGCGGTCAACATAGAGAGGTATAAGGTAGCAAAGAAGACTGCTAAGCGAGCTGTGAGTGAGGCAAAGGGTCGAGCCTATGATGATCTTTACCGAAGACTAAGTACAAAAGAAGGGGAGAAGGATGTCTATAAGATGGCTAGGATTCGAGAAAGGAAAACAAGGGACCTCAACCAAGTTAAATGCATTAAAGATGAGATGGATCAACTCTTGGTGAAAGGACAAGACATCAAACAGATGTGGCAGAGGTATTTTGACAATCTTTTCAATGGTGAGAATGAGACTATGGACACCCAATTGGATGACTCCTTTGATGATTTAAATAGATGCTTTGTACGCAGGATCCAAGAGTCAGAGGTCAAAGAAGCTTTAAAGAGGATGAAAGGGGGCAAGGCGATGGGTCTGGATGGTATCCCAATAGAGGTGTGGAAATGCCTTGGGGATATTGCTATCGTTTGGCTAACCAAGTTGTTCAACCATATTTTTCGATCAAACAAGATGCCCGATGAGTGGAGGAGGAGTACATTAGTACCAATCTTCAAGAACAAGGGAGATATTCAAAGTTGTACCAACTATCGAGGGATTAAGCTCATGAGCCACACTATGAAGCTTTGGGAGAGAGTTATTGAGCATCGCCTAAGAGGAATGACGCATATCACCATGAACCAATTTGGATTCATGCCTGGAAGGTCAACCATGGAAGCAATTTTTTTAATAAGACAGGTCATGGAGCGATATAAGGAGCAGAAGAAGGACTTGCACATGGTTTTTATCGACTTGGAAAAGGCCTACGATAAAATACCTAGGAATCTCATATGGTGGGCATTGGATAAGCATAAAGTCCCAACAAAGTATGTTACGCTCATTAAGGACATGTATGACAAGGTTGTGACTAGTGTCCGAACAACTGATGGTGATACAAATGTTTTCCCGATTAACATAGGACTACATCAAGGTTCAGCTTTGAGCCCTTATCTATTTGCCTTAGTGATAGATGAGGTCACGAGGGATATACAAGGAGATATCCCTTAGTGTATGCTTTTCGCTGACGATGTAGTTCTAGTAGATGAAAGCCGGGAAGGAGTAAATAGAAAGCTAGAGTTATGGCGTCAGACCCTAGAGTCAAAAGGATTTAGAATTAGCAGGACCAAAACTGAGTATATGAGATGTGACTTTGGTACTACAATTAGTGAGGATGGAGATGTAAGCTTGGGAGGCCAAGTAGTACCAAAGAAGGACACCTTCCGTTATTTGGGATCGATACTTCAGAAAGATGGTGATATTGATGAAGATGTTAGCCATAAGATCAAAGCGGGGTGGATGAAATGACGTCAAGCATCGGGAGTCCTATGTGACAAGAGAGTGCCACAGAAGTTGAAAGGCAAGTTCTACAGGACGGTGATTAGGCCTGCTATGTTATATGGAGCTGAGTGTTGGCCCACTAAGAGGCGGCATATCCAACAACTATGTGTCACAGAGATGCGTATGTTGCGTTGGATATGTGAGCACACAAGATTGGACCGAGTGAGAAACGATGACATACGCGATCGGCTAGGAGTAGCGTCAATTGAAGAAAAGCTTATGCAACACCGGTTGAGATGGTTTGGGCATGTCCACCGGAGACCCCCAGAGGCACCGGTGCACAGAGGTATCATAAGACGGGTCAATAATGTGAAGAGAGGTAGAGGGCGACCAAACTTGACATGGGAGGAGGCAATCAAAAGGGACTTGAAGGAATGGAATATCCCAAAGGAGTTGTGTTTGGATAGAAGTGCTTGGAAAGAAGCTATCCACGTGCCCGAACCGTGATTAGGCCTTTTCCCTTTTAGTGCTCTTAAAAGCTTTTCCCCTCCCCTTTCTCTCTCTCTCTCTCTTTTTGGTGACTTCTTGTTGGGTTTCAACTCTAGCCTACCCCAACTTGCTTGGGACTAAAAGGCTTTGTTGATGTTGATGTTGATGATGATGTAGGTTTCAAACCCTAGTCTGAACAGAGAGTAGATCTCGAAACATCTATAAAATCCCTAATGTGCCGACTTTCAATCCGAGCAAAAATAGAGGGGCGATCTCAGAACATCCGGGAAAATCCGGATATTCTGGCTTCTCAAAAAAACACCAATCTCGGAACATCCAGAAAATCGTGAATGTTCCGGATTGGGTCCAGGACACCCAAACCGGAGTGTCCGAGAAAATCTGGACATTCCTTTTAGGTCTATGGTTTATGATTTAAAGTATATTGTTTACAGGTTTGGGGTTTGGGGTTTGGGGTAATGCATTGTAAGATTTTCAGACGAATATTGTACTTGAAAAAAACACTTGAATCATGTTTCCAAGCTGAAGCAGTTGCCCCTCATGTCATTTTTGATTTCTTGGTCTGAATGTGTTGCATTTGCATGTGATGTTTCTACTTATAGCTGGGATTCTCAATACAACTATTTAGGCAAGAACAACTATCCCCAAACAGTAAGCCAAAACCACATGTGTTAATTATTTTTTCTTATCATCATCTGTACAGCCAAGAATGCCATGTGTGTTGATTCTTTTGACTTGTTTTAAACTTTTATTTTGATATATATTTTGCATGTTTTCTACATAACCTGTCCGTTGACTTTCTCCATTGAGATTTTTTCTACATAACATGTAAGAAGTTTCTTAGAAGTATCATACACGTTCTGACAAACAGCATATCGGTTCCAGACTTCCATTATCATTTTGCTGCAAGGTAGTATATGATATTTGGATTGTATTGTCTTGCTCTGTTTCAAGTTTTGCTGCTGTTACCAGATAATAGCTTTGCTTGACAGTTTGCTTCAGTCGTTTTTCTTGAACTGGTACAGGACAATCCAGAATTTTCTGAACTATTAGTATGAATGAAATGTCATACTTGTCGATTAGTCCGAAGCATGCATAGGCTCTCTTTGGTACTACTTATTGACAACTTATGTTTAATTTGAAAGTGAATTATGTGTCAGATGGAAAAATTATAGCCAGTTTAAATAATAATCATAACCAGTCACATAACTAGTAATCAAAATTGGTCATATCCCTGCTTATCCAATAGTCAAGATCATGTTGTAATTTATGTTATTTTAAACTGTTCCTTACTCCTTAGAACCATAACATCTGTTATGCAACCAAAAATTCAGAGCCTAAGCTTCGATATTATACACCCAGAGCTGCAAAAACTCAGGAGTCGCAAACAATTTCTGTTAAGAAAACAAGAGAGATTGGACAGGTCCTTTTATATGAATAATTGCAATGTGCTTTTCCCATTTTATGTCTCCATATTTACATCAGAAGAAGAAAGGAAAATGTGTAGCTAACTCCTTGTAAACTTTCAGAAGCTAGAAGCTGCTACTTGTTGGACAAACCCTACGGATGGTGCCAAGCCATTGCCATAGTGGCAAGGCTTCACAATGGAGCTCAGGAATGCTCTAACAACTTCTTCTGATGCATTTCTTGTGAGCAAGCACATGACATACTCCACGAGCTCTGCATCATAAGGCAGGGTGATCCCTCCATCGCTGGCGAAGCCAAACTCCTCCTGAGACATCCTGAGGAGCTCGACGAAGATCGTCGTCGCGAGGAACACCAATGGCACCTCAAACCGCCTCCCATCGGCAGTGTACATGACGCAGTGGCCCTTCACTGCCACGGAAGAACTGCTGCATTTGCCAGTTCCTCCTGCTGCTGCCTCCATTGGCGTCGTCAATGTAAGCCTCTTCCTCCCGAGGGCTGCCATTCTTTGCCACTTCTTTGCCAATTGAGCAAGTCTCTTGGCACTGACCATGGTTGGTTGGCTGGTGGTTTTTCTTACTTTTGAGCTGGCAATTTGAAAAGGTATGTTGCAAGGTGTGATTCTCAGTTTCTGATTCTCTATGAACTGATGGTATTGAGATAGCTAGCTAGTCTCTGAATTTATAGATGAGGGAAAAGATGGCATGCCAGTGAAGATGTATTCAGCAAGGGACAGGGCCATGATATCACAACATGCAATGCTGAGTGTGACTGAATTAGATTTTGATGGTGACATGTGTTTGCTGCGTGCATGTTTCAGTTGAATTCTGCACACATTGCTATGCGCGGCATGCCATACTGACATGTTTAGTGGATGAGGGGCACAAATACCCCATGTTAATTGGGTCCAACGCGTGAGGGGGTGGTTCCATCACCTATTGTGCAATGATATATTGGCAGACAGGCATGATGCAGATGCCTCTGGTCCAGATTTTTATTGATGTATTTCTTTTCTTCACCTTCTTTTGTTGAGAGGGTGAAAGATTATCTGCTTATTATTTGAGCAGACAAATACTTCAAAATAATTAGGGGCTCCTGTTTTTATAAAGCACAACTGATAGCAACAGGGGGATGTATATCACTATGGTTCAGCAATCAGCAGTCCAGTCTTCCTTTAGCAGATAAGAAGTGTCTCCAATGGATTTGCGTGTGTTCTTTGTACTTTAATAACATGCTTAGTCAGCTGCAGCTTAGCAATTTGATTAGGTGTGAAAGTGACCACATCAACTGATCAACATGTGCATTTTTCTGAACAATGTGACTTATGTAATTGATTAATAGCCTACCTGATTTGTAGCATTGTATGTGCCATCAAATTCTTAACATCTTCTATGTGCTTTCTTGCGGGTCTACAACCAGCTGCAAAACATGATATGGCAAATTTAGCCGAAAATTTAGAAGGAAATATGGAGTATGGACTAGTCTTATGATGGATGCCTTTGAGCAAGTTCAGGCCTACTGGCTGCTGCCTTCATCAAAGGTAATATAACTTTACTGACATTTTATTCTGGTTGCAGCTGAACATCATCACTTTTTTTTCTCCAAAAGTCAGCCTTTTGCTACTGACACTTTGTGGTTTTTACATTACTTCTATCCTTGATATTCCATTCCTAATGGTTTCCTGAAATCTTTATCCAACAATTCATCATTGAAAATGTTGTTTATGCCACCTGACGTTTTCATTTCTTGACTATTTTATCAGGAGAGCTAAACAGATTGTACAGAAACTTGTTGAGTACTCTGTGAAGTCAACAATTCTCATATAAAATAAACTTAAGGAAAAAAATTGCAGCATTTGTTGGCCGGTTGTTCTCTTGATTGCTTGCAGGATCAAAATTCTTTACATAGCAATTTTCCTCATTCTATTAACTACATCTACCTATTGTAAACTGATCTGGGTATAATACAGAATGAAGTACAATTGTAGGAGAAGACTTTGTTCTTCAGGAAGCTACAAGCAGGAAATTTGCTGGTTGACTCCAATGGTTGGCACCACACTGATGCCGGTGTAGTGGCAGGGTGCCACCATAGAGCTCAGCAATGCTTTCTCCACCTCAACTGAAGCACTTCTCTTGAGCAAGCACAAGGCGTACTCCATTACTGCAGCATCGCAAAGCAACATGATCCTGTCATCGCTTGGGAAACCAAACTCCTCTTGGGACATCCTGAGGAGCTCACTGAAGACTGCAGTGGTGAGGTACGCCAACGGGACCTTGAACCGGATCCCATCCGCAGTGTACATGACACAGTGGCCCTTGCCTGCTACAACAGAGGTGCAGTATTCTTCATCTTTCTTGGTGGTCATTGTGAGCCTCTTCCTTCCAAGTGCTGTCATCCTCTGCCACTTCTTGGCCAGCTGAACAAGTCTCTTGGCACTGATCATGGTTGGTTCTTGATCTTGTTTTTTCAGCTGGAAATCTGATGAGATGTGCTACAAGGTCACAAGGTACAATCTTCACTCTGTGGATGAGCTGATGAGATGTGATGGTGTTGATTTTGCTTGTTGCTGAATATATAGGCAATGAAAAATACAGAAGATGCTCAGTACAGATATCATTCAGGTGAGTTGGCAAATCACAAATGGCAAGGGACAAGACCATGGGATTGGTGCATGTGATGTTGCACTTTGATTAATTTGGATCAGTTTTTGATGGGGCCAAGTGTTCGGTGCATGCTGGAACCAATAGTGGTAAGATCTTATTGCTTTTAATCATTTATGGCTGCCATACCGAGCAGGGTTGGAAACAAGGGGCCTGAGCTGTTTAGACATCCGGTTTCTTGGATTGAGTAGCGCGTACAGCTTTTGGTGCCCAATTATCCAGTTTGGAGCTCTGAATGCAGCCCTGAAATTGTGATATGCATTGTTCACGTGGGCCCTAATCTGTTGTTACTGAACATTCCTGTGAAATTGTCATTTTAGGTTCTCTTAGGGTTTATCGTTTGGCGGTCAGTCATCTGTTGATGACGGCCTCTTTTGTAGAACCAAAATGCCTCAGAACCAGATAGACTAGATGCCACTCATTTGCCTCTCCTTTGACCAGTCAAGCATCAACAAGGTCAGGACTGAGATGGGGAAATGTCAGGACTCATGTTTGATTTCAGATAAATTCTAGACATTCTGAAAAATCCTAGAATATCTGGGTTTCAAACCCTAGCCCGAACAGACAATAGATCTCGAAACATCCGGTAAATCCCTAATGTTTTGAATTTCAACCAAGCAAAAATAGAGGGGCGTTCTCAGAACATCCAAGAAAATCCGGATGTTCTGTATTATCAACAGGACACCAATCTCGGAACATCCAGAAAATCCTGAAAGTTCTGAATCAGGTCCAAGACACCTAAACCAGAGTGTCCTAAAAATTCCAGACATTCCCTTTAGGGTTTAGAGTTGAGGATTAAAAGGTATATGGTTTAGTGGCTTAGGGTTTATAGTTTGAGTTTTTGGGTTAGGGGTAGTTTAGGATTTGTCGTTTAGGTGTTAGGGTTTAAGGTTCCTTTTTGAAAGGGTAATGCATCATAAGATTTTCCTAAGAATACTGTACTTGAAAAACATTTGAATCATGTTTCCAAGCTGAAGCATGTGCCCCTTGTGTCATTTTTGATTTCTCAGTCTGAATGTGTTACGTTTGCACATGATGTTTCTAGTTATAGCAGAGCCTCTCAATACAAGTATTTAGGCAAGAACAACTATCCGCAAACAGTAAGCCAAAACCACATGTGTTATCAGCCAAGAATGGCATATTTCTGCCCTCCTTTTTTTCTGTTTGAGAGGAATGCCAGGCCATATGTGTTGATTCTTCTGACTTTTTTCGGTGCTGAAGATATGTACATTCTTATAAATTTTAAACTTTCATTTTGATATATGTTTTGCATGTTTGCTACATAACCTGTCCATCGACTTTCTCCATTGAGATTTTTTTTGGATTTCTTAGAAGTTAGCTTACATTACATGTAAGAAGTTTCATACACATTCTGGCGTACAGGGTATCAGTTCCAGACTTCCATTATCATTTTGCTACAAGGTAGTATTAGATTTAGTTGTCAGATCTGCTTGAGTCAGCATGTGTTACACAGGCCATGGTTCTGAACTGAACATGACATGTTGGCTTGCTCTGTTTCAAGTTTGCTGCTGGCACAAGATAATAGCTTTGCTTGACAGTTTGCTTATTGACAACTTATGTTTAATTTGAAAGTGAATTACGTGTCAAATAGAAAAATTATAGCCATCTTAAACAATAATCATAATCAGCCACATAACTAATAATCAGAATTGGTCATATCTCTGCTTATCCAATAATCAAGATTATGTTTTAATCCCTATTATTTAAAGGGGGGAATTGCAGATATGCCACAAAGTACATGTGCACTTGCAAAATTGCCCCAGATCTTGCAGATTTGCAAGTTAATAGGATTCGTTGCAGATTTTCCCCATTGTCCATTTTCTACTGATTCTAATTCTTTTCTACCATTTTTCGCCATTTGCCTCATTGTCGCAAACAATTTCTGTAAGAAAACAAGAGAGGTTGGACAGGTTCCTTTGATATGAATAATTGCAATGTGCTTTTCCCATTTCATGTGTCCATATTTACATCAGAATAAGAACGGAAAATGAGTAACTAATTCCTTGTAAACTTTCAGAAGCTAGAAGCTGCTACTTGTTCGACGAACCCTACGGATGGTACCAAGCCATTGCCATAGTGGCAAGGCCTCACAATGGAGCTCAGGAATGCCCTAACAACTTCTTCTGATGCATTTCTTGTGAGCAAGCACATGACATACTCCATGAGCTCTGCATCACAAGGCAGGGTGATCCCTCCATCGCTCGCGAAGCCAAACTCCTCTTGAGACATCCTGAGGAGCTCGACGAAGATTGTCGTGGTGAGGAACGCCAATGGCACCTCAAACCGCCTCCCATCGGCGGTGTACATGACACAGTGGCCCTTCACTGCCACGGAGCTGCTGCTGCATTCGCCGGCTCCTCCTGCTGCCACCGTCGTCCATGTAAGCCTCTTCCTCCCGAGGGCTGCCATTCTCTGCCACTTCTTTGCCAACTGAGCAAGTCTCCTGGCACTGATCATGGTTGCTTCTCCTTTCTTAACTGAGAAATATCTGTATCAGGTGTTGCTCAGCTAGGTGTAGTTGCTTTTGGATGAAATGGTTGTTTCTTGGATGATGGATATATAGATGAGAGGAGAGAGAGAGAGGCATGCAGTTCAGATGCAACTGTCAGTGCAAGCTGGCAAGAGACAAGGCCATGAGCTCAGAACATGCAATGTTTCAAGGCCAAGATATGTGGTTTTGATTAGATTTCTCTGGGGCCATCAGTCAAGTTCTTGTTGGAGCCATAAACCGTGTGTGTGTGTGGATGTTTGGGCACCACATAGTGTTGCCATACTGATCTGTTTTAGTGTCTATCAAGCATGCCTCATGAAGACCACACGTAAATTGGGTCCAATGTGTCAGGCCGGGTCACATATCTTTCTGAAACATAGCATGAGAGGTGCCAGTTTCTTCCATCAGAGGATGCCGATGAGAATAGCCACAGGAAATCAGCATTTTTCAGGAAATGAAGTTGCACTGGTCTGCTGGGATAAAGCTTGTGTCTTTGTCCCATTCTATATTCTCGATAATTTACATTGGATTGAACAAAACCATATGATCTTTACCATGAGAACTTTGGAGCCCGGCTGAATTTATTTCCGGCTCGATGATTGGCCGTGCAATGCAGTACCAACTCGTACATTGGCTAGTCTTTAAGCATCAGTACCTAAGGACCAGCCAGCCATTTGGTCGTATATGTACCCTCTGTACTGTGGTGTACATACAGGACTGGTAGAACCCACACAGCTTGTGTGAATGCCTGCCTCTATGCTAGACTTGTTGATCATATGGGTGTCTAATAATCCAGCCAACTTGCTGCAATATCTAGAGTTTTCTGCCTGGAGTTTCATATGCGGCATGCCATGCATGCCATTGATTCAGTATTTCAGTCCATGCTTGTTGGTCTGCATGAGTTTCTGTGGGCATTGACTGGTTTCAAGTTACGTTTCAGGTTCCAGGTAAGAAAGCTAAGTATATAGGCTAGCTGAGGCCAGGTCAAATGGCCTAAACAACTATGGAAAATTTTATAGTGCCTCTGAATCATCTATTTTTTTAATCTGATGGCTAGATTTAACCTGAAACAATCTATTACTCTCACATGGGAAAATACTCCACCGCTTCTTCTCCACCGTATGACCTACGGAGGCGAGCTTCGATGGAGGGCGGCCGGGCGCTAGGGCATTTAGCAGTGGGGGCGGCGGATGGGCGGCATAGTGTGGGGCCACGCTGGTGGGACGCTGCGATGACGGGAGCAACTGATGGGAGCCGAGGCGTGGGGTGGTGTAGGATCGATGTACCGACTAGAGGGGGGTGAATAGGCGGTTTTTTAAAACTAATTCAATTTTAGCTAAACAATAAGCAAGGACCTAAGGCAATGGTAGCAACCAGCTTGAACAAATAGTGCAACCTAAGAGGGTAAGTAGATTACTCTAGAAAAGTTAGCTAGCACAATTTAACTTGCTCAAAATAAAAGGGGACAAGAGACAACCGAATTTTATCCCGAGGTTCGGAAATTTGCCAATTTCCTACGTCCTCATTGAGGCGAGTTTCACTTGACCGCTCTCTTCATCAAGCCTCGGATTTCTCAAAGAGAAATTAGCTTGAAGATGAGCCGGCACCGGAAGCGCAACTCTCGGGCCTCGATCACTAGTGGTAGCTCTTCTCCACTCCGGATAGGCGAGCTCCAACCTTCACAACCTCCCGGGTCTCCTCCACAACCTTCTAGGAGAGATCACCGGTTTCTTCTCCAAGCCGTCTAGGAGATGGCAATCTCCAAGAGTAACAAGCTGCAATCAAAGCTAGAAGAAGAGGATCAAGTGCCAAAATGCCAATGCAATGCAATCAACTCAATCACTTGATCACCCTTTTTCTTCCCAACCTCACTAGTGCTCAAATTAGTGCTCAATGGTGGGAGAGACTCTCTTGTGCTCAAGTATGCTCAAATGAATGCCAAAAGTCTAGCAAAGGAGCTGTAGCAAGGGTTTATATAGCCACACATCCAAAAACTAGCCGTTACACTAGTTAGGTGGCTCTCTGCGCACTGTCGGTCTGACCGCCCATCTTAGGCCGGTCTGACCGACCTCAACTGCAACGGCTAGAAAACTAGCCGTTTACTGATGTGACAGGACACCTCGGTCTGACCGGCCATGCTGGCCCGGTCGGACCGACCCTACCCGGTCTGACCGGCCATCGGCTCGGTCAGACCGATAGTGCTCCCGTCGGCTCTGTAAACCAGCAGTTTTCTAGTACTGCGCAACCCGGTCGGACCGACCCCCTGGCCGGTCGGACCACCCAACTCCAGCCGGTCTGACCGAACCCATATGGTCGGTCAGACCGCCAGGGTCAGACAACTCCAACAAAAACTGCAATTTGTGTTGCTAAGGAATCTTAGCCAAAGTGGTAACTTTTGCAACAAACACACATGTTCAAAAGATACTTCATGCAATGCAAATTGGCACTTGAAAATCAACTCATAACCAAGATGCAACCCCTCTTTATAGTACGGCAAAAACAAAACTTAAACCTAGCCTAATTGATCGCTCCAAACACCTTGATCAATTTCTAGATTCCTTCAAACCTTTTGCCATAGCCTTTAAACATTCAGATCTTCGGGTTTTTCCATCTTGTGCTCCAATTGCGCGGGACCTACTCATTTCCTTCACACTTAAGAAAAATGTTAGTCCACAAACGCGCGTTTGTCATTAATTACCAAAACTCACATGGGGCTTAGATCTTCAGGTGGCGTCGGGAATGGTGCCGCATTGGCGGGGCGATATGACGGGTCTAGGTGTGGCGACGGATGGGCACTATGACATGGGTAGGGGTTGGGAGCGGGACCAAGTCGGTCGGGGCATTGGGCCACACTGGTGGGATGCTGTGGTGGGTCCCAGCAGCGGTGGAGGCAGAAGATGGGTGCGCTGCAGCGTATGTAGGGCGGTGTTGGTAGCAGGGCCGTGGTGGTAAGGTAGCAGGGGCACGGCGGCGGGGATAGACAGGGCTACGAACAGGCGATGGCAATGTTGGAAGGACGTCAGAGCGCTGCGACGGAGGCGACGATAGATAGGTGGCTAGGCGTCGTGCGATGGGGGTGGCGAACAAGCGGTGAAGCGCCACGGCAATGGTGACGAGAGTCTGGCGGAGGGAGAGAGGACGAGAGAGTCCAGCGGAGGCAGAGAGGACGAGAGAGCCTGGTGAGGAAGAGGGAAGAAGAGAGAGAAGGTAAATTAGTAAAAAATGGGGCACCATAAAAACCCTCTTATATATAGGCACACTAGACAATGGTTCATATGACATGATATTGTAAAAAGATATATGTATCTCTATAACTGTGTATATAGGGAGAATTTTAAAATATAACTAAATTATTTTGCATTGTTAATTGTTGTTGACTAACGGTCAGATTTAAATAAGACGATATAGGATGTAATAGATCATATTTTCTATTGTTTCTTCTATCCTATGTCTTTCTTCCTCTCCCTTTCCTTCTTCCTCCCTCCATTTCTCAAGACCACACATCCATGCATGCAGAAGATGCGGGAGAGAGAGTCACCGGACAAGAGGCAATTGACTACAAATTCAATTTTATTTAATTAAACTTAACCAAGTGTTATGATTTATTTGAAGTCTTACCTCCTTATGAGCTATATGTTATGGCTTTGTATCCTATGCACAAAATCCCCTTCATACACAAACGTACAAGCCTGATTGTGTCTCTACATCCAAAATCTAACGGCAACGTTATTTTTGCAAAAAGACCCCTGCATTCTACCTTTGCTTCTCCTTACCAGTTTACAAAACCCCCCTCTAAACCCATGTGTCAAGGGCAGTGAGCCCGAGGGGAGGAGGACCTCGGCTACGTAGATCGTAGCCGTTGTCCGTGGTGGCCGGCCCGGGTTATACCCCCGTTGCCGCCGTATCTCGTCGGTGGGTTATACCCCCAGCCGCCGGTTTAGGTAGAGAGAGAGAGGTAGATGGGAAATATTCTTCTTATTCACCAATGCCTGATTACAGCTTATTTATAGCCTTGAGCCTAACCAAAAATGCTAACCAACTCCACTAATTAAGGGCTAACAGAATAGCTAACAAACTCCATTACTTAAGGGCTAATCTTTGACTAATAGATATAGATCTTATCCCTTCTGTCGGCCCTATCCTGTGCGCACCACAACCCTTTCATGGGCCCTGCGCACGTCGCGGGCCCTATGGCGCTGGGTATAGACATGTTTGAACATGACATCTCCCTCCCCGTCGAGAGCCAGCTCGTCGTCGAGCTGGAATTGGGGAAACTTGGTGCGGAGAGCTGCGACGTCTTCCCAGGTGGCCGATGCTGCTGATGCGCCCTTCCATTGGATGAGTACTTGGTGCACACCACGGGCCAGGCGGTAGCGCACTGCTTTTTCTGGTTCTGGGCTGATTGCGCCATGATGGAGGAGCGGCAACGGTGGAGGCTCTGATGGCGGAGGGTCGTGGAACTTCTTTAACAGCCCCACATGGAACACGTTGTGGATGTGTGCGCGCGGAGGAAGCTCTAGCCGAACAGCAACTTTGTTGATGATCTCGATGATGCGGTACGGCCCGAAGTAGCGTGGCTTCAGTTTACCGCTCATTGCCTGTGGAAGGGATGACGCTGCGCGCTTACGTAGTCGAAGCAGCGCCCATTCGCCGACCTGAAAGGAGATGTCGCGGTGCACCCGGTCATAGTGGCGCTTCTGGTATGCTTGTGCCTGTTCCAAGCGATAACGGATGTCAGCAAGGAACTCGGCTCGTTCCTCCATGCTCTTGGCGACGGCCGGTACTCTTGTTTCCCCTGGTTCGTAGGATCTGATGGAGGGGGGGTCACGCCCGTAGACCACGTGGAAAGGTGTGTCATGCAGGGATGTTTGATATGCTGTGTTGAAGAGGAACTCGGCCCATGGGAGCCATCTGAGCCAATCGCGTGGTTTGTCCCCCGCCAGACACCGCAGGTACATGAGTATGACGCGGTTGGCTGATTCGGACTGTCCGTCGGACTGGGGGTGGAAGGTCGTCGTCATCTGCAATTTTGTCCCCATCATCCTCATCAACTCCTGCCAGAATGTTGATGTGAACACCGTGTCTCTATCGGAGACCATGGATTGTGGAACGCCGTGGAGGCGGACGATGTCGTTGAAGAAAGCCTGGGCGACTGATTCGGCGGAGTATGGATGTGCCAATGGAATGAAATGGCAGTATTTGCTGAATCTGTCCACTACCGTGAGAATCACCGATTTGCCGCGGACCTTTGGTAGTGTTTCCACAAAGTCCAGTGCTACATCTGTCCACACACCTTGTGGAACTGGCAGTGGAAGGAGGAGGCCGGCCGGGTGTTGATGCTCGGATTTGTAGCGTTGGCAAACTGCACACCTGCGCACCGTGTCCTGCACCACCTGTTTCATGTTAGGAAAATGGAAATCATGGCGGATTCGATGGAGTGTTCGTTGTACGCCCTCATGCCCGTCTTCGTGTGTGGCCTCCACGATTTCTTGTAGCAGGGGGAGTCGACTGGGATGTATAGCCGCCCTGAAAATTGGACCATACCGTCCACCACTGCCCATGGTGTTGTTCGGTTGCCTGCTGTGCCATCTTCGTGGAGAGCAATGAGGGTCGGGTGGTTTAGCTGGGCCTGCCGTAGTTTGTCGATGAAGTCGAACCGTGGAGCAGATAGGGCGAGGATTGCTCCCTCCACGGTATCGCGCCTGGACAGTGCATCGGCGACGGTGTTTGATGCACCCGGTTTGTACTCGACGGAGAAGTCGAAGCCCAACAATTTGCCCACCCAGTGGTGTTGCGGGATGGTGGCCAATCGTTGGTCTAGCAGGTACTTCAAGCTGTAGTGGTCCGTCTTGACGGTGAAACGGCGTCCCCATAGGTATGGCCGCCAGTGGCGTACTGCTTGTACCAACCCGATGAGCTCGTGCTCGTAGGCTGCTAAGGCTTGATGACGCGGTGCCACCGGCCTGCTGAAAAAGGCAATCGGGTGCCTCTCCTAGATAAGGACCGCCCCAAACCCATGGGACGATGCGTCGCATTCGACGGCAAAGGGCTTGTCGAAGTCTGGCATAGCAAGTACTGGTGCCGAGGTCACCGCCTCCTTGAGGGCGATGAAATCCGAGTCGGCCTCCGGTCCCCATGTGAAGCCTTCCTTCTTTAGCAACTTGGTGAGTGGCGCGGCGATGGAGCCATAGTTGTGAATGAATTTGCGGTAGTATCCTGCGAGGCCAAGGAAACCGCGTACCGCCCGTGCCGAGCGAGGCATCGGCCAATCATAAATGGCCTGTACCTTGGCGGGGTCCATGGCCACTCCTGCCTCCGAGATTGTGTGCCCGAGGTAGGCGACGGAGGCGACTCCAAATGCACACTTGGTGCGCTTGACGAAGAGGGTGTGTCGCTGAAGCTCGCTAAGTACCGCGCGGAGGTGGCGGAGGTGATCTGCCCATGACTTGCTGTATATCAAAATATCGTCAAAGAAAACGAGTACAAATCGGCGAAGGAATGGCCGTAATACGTCGTTCATGAGCGCCTGAAAGGTAGCCAGGGCGTTGCAGAGCCCAAACGGCATTACCAGGAATTCATAGAGACCATCGTGTGTGCGGAAAGCCATCTTGTGGACATCCTCTGGCCTCATGCGCACCTGGTGGTATCCTGACCTTAAGTTGAGTTTGGTGAAATGTTTGGCGCCATGCAGCTCATCCAAGAGTTCGTCGACGACGGGGATCGGAAATGCGTCCTTGATTGTTACCGCATTGAGGGCGCGGTAGTCGACGCAGAATCTCCACGATCTGTCCGGCTTCTTGACCAACAGGACCGGTGATGAAAAAGCTGAGTCGCTGCGCCGGACAATGCCATTCTTGATCATGGTTGCACACTATTTCTCCAATTCAGTCTTGTGGGCGGCCGGGTATCGGTACGGCCGAACTGCCACTGGTGCGGTGTCCGGCTTGAGGATGATGCGGTGTGTTCTGCCGCGCTCGGGAGGCAGCCCCGTCGGCTCGGCGAATACCTCGGCGAAGGATGCCAGCAGATCGTCGAGGAGGGGTTCTGTCCCGGATGTTGCGTGGACGCGTGGTGGTGTTGGCGGCGCGATGTTGTGCTAGCAGACCTGCTGTTCTACTGCCTTGAACTCCATAGTCCCGACGGCCATGTTCCAGATGATGTCTCCCAGGGTAGCCAACCAGTGGGTGCCCAATACCAGGTCATAGCTGCCCAAGGGCATGATGTATAGATCCACCGCGAAATGCCGGCCGTAGATGAAGATGGGTGCTTGGCGGAGAACTCCGGGGCAGGCGATCCGTTCACCGTTGGCCACGGTCGCCGTTAGTCGAGGTCACGGTGTGATGGGCAGGCCAGCCTTCTGTGTTGTAGCCTCGCCGATGAAGCAGTGGGTTGAGCCCGTGTCGATGAGGGCGATCAATGTGGTCGCGCCCACCTGTACCTTTAGTTGGATTGTGCCACCCATTGGGACGCCGATGATGGCGTGGAGTGAGTAGACGGGTGCCTCCTCAGCGGGCTCGTCCCCTTCTAACTCTATGCCTTCAATGTAGAAGATGCGACGGCAGACCCTGTTGTGGCCGCGTGTGTAGGGCTCGTTGCAGTTATAGCAGAGTCCAAGGCGGCGCCGTTCTGCCTGCTCCTCCGTCGAGAGGCGCTTGCCTCCGGTTCGTGGCGGTGGCGGTGCTGGTGGTGCCATGGGCTGCGCCTGTGCCACTGGTAGCGCCTGGACCATGGGCGTCGGCTGGGCGGGTGCTGGAAGGGTTGTTACGGCCCCTGGCCGAGGTGCTGCCGGTTGACTTGGTGTGCGTGGTGTAGCCTTGCCGGGGGTGGTGTTGAGGCGGTCGAGCTCCACCAGTTCCAAAGCCCGCGCCAAGCTCATGGCTGCCACGAGGGATTCTGGCGCGTGAATGCGTACTTGGTGGCTGAGGGGTGGCAGCAAACCACCGGTGTAGAGCTGCACCCGTTGGCTCTCCTCAAGTCATCCAGCGCGGGGGAGAAGCGCCTGGAATCTGTTGGAGTATTCTTCAACTGTTCCCGTGCGGCGGCACTCGGTGAGCTCAAACAGAGGAGCGGACCGCAGCACCGGGCCAAAGCGCTGGTTTAGGAGCTCCTTGAAGCGACCCCAAGGCGGTGTTCCCTCGTCTTCCTGTAGCTGGATGAACCATAGTTAGGCTACGTCCTCCAAGTTGTACGACGCCATCCACACTTTCTCCTCCGGCATGGTGCGTTGCTGGCGGAAATACGACTCGCACCGATTGATAAAAATCAGTGGGTCTGATTTGCCGTCGAAGCGCGGAAAATCCATCTTCTGGAACCGTGGGGGATGGTCCGTGTGGTGCTGACCGTCATGTTGGGCGCTGGAGGTGGTCGAAGAGGTGACCTTCTCCTGCATGCCCGCCATGTCGGTTTGCATTTTTGCTACTGCGGCTGTCAGGGACTGGAGCATCTTCATCACTTCTATCATGGCTGGTTGATCGCCATCTCCCATGGTTGCCGGTGTAGAGGTTGTTGTGTGACGGGGATGGTGGCTGGGCTGGCGTGGAAGATGTGGTGGAAGAGGATCGGCGAGACGCTGATACCAGGTTGTCAAGGGCAGTGAGCTTGAGGGGAGGAGGACCTCGGCTACGTAGATCGTAGCCGCTGTCCGTGGTGGCCGGCCCGGGTTATACCCCCGTTGCCGCCGTATCTCGTCGGTGGGTTATACCCCCAGCCGCCGGTTTAGGTAGAGAGAGAGGTAGATGGGAAATATTCTTCTTATTCACCAATGCCTGATTACAGCTTATTTATAGCCTTGAGCCTAACTGAAAATGCTAACCAACTCTACTAATTAAGGGCTAACAGAATAGCTAACAAACTCCATTACTTAAGGGCTAATCTTTGACTAATAGATATAGATCTTATCCCTTCTGCCGGCCCTATCCTATGCGCACCACAGCCCTTTCATGGGCCCTGCACACGTCGCGGGCCCTATGGCGCCAGGTATAGACATGTTTGAACATGACACCATGTCATTAGATTTTGGATGTAAGGCTATAATCGGATTTACGCATTTGTGCACGAATAGAACTTTGTGTACAGGATACGGAGCCATATATTATACCTTAAAGGTGTCGCGCCCCGATTTAATAAATCAGGATTTTATTGAAATTCCATAGAAAATCAATAAAACAAGACGTTCATCATGCGACCACGTACAATACGGGCAATCATTCACGGTTCGTAGACCGCATTAATACAAAAGTGAATAAAGGCGAAGAGAAACTAATAAAATAAGGGTCCTAGATGAACGCCTCCTTCCAGTCTCGCCTTGACTGGGTCGCTACTCCAGACCTTCATCCTCCTCGTAGTAGACTGGCTCTGATGGTGTAAGTCAACGGGGTGAGTACAGAGGTACTCAGCAAGCCACCGAATGCAAATATAATGCAAGGTAATAACAAGGGAGATAGTGGCTAGTTTTGCGGAAACAGCATAATTGTAAAGTTTTAAATGTGAGCAATTTATTAGTACGGAAAAGTAAACATGTGTGCATCATTGTCTTCTAACTCGAGGGGTACAGTCAGCCCCACCTCGCTCAACAGTCCTTACGTGCCATGAATAACTTGACCATTCAAACAATTGTAAACTAACTGCGAGTAGTCACACAACCCGCCCTTGACCGTGGGCTCAGCTTTTCGAAAAGATTAAATTACTCTGATCAGAGATGTACAACTGTACCCACAAGGCACGCACTCATCACTTACACCAAAGTGTAACGAGATGACCCATTTCACGGGAACTCGTGCCAAAACCTTCCATATAGTCCTCCCCGACTCAACAGCACCCTCTTATAGGTTTCATATGGTGTCCCGACGCGTCGGAGCCCCACCATACCCCCCCTTGAGCCTCGTCGGTACAAGTCGCCCGCAGGCTTGCCCCTTGCCCCCTCCACTATGGTGCATCGAGTCGGAGCATTCCATACTTCCAGTTATGACTTACCCATTAGACTTGTGGTTGGTACGGAAGTGCTTTGCAACAGATCCCACAGACCGGTCCTTATAGTGCCCCGGGTGCGACAAACCAATGCCCGAGCTTGCACCCGGAACCCACCATACTTATAACTTAGCCAACTCCAACAGAGTCCAGAGACGAGAATAACAGGGAAATTCATATATCAGAATCCATCTATCTACGACTCATTCTTTTTATCCTATAGCAGTTGTGCCGGTACATTGGGCACTAGCTAATAATTTTATATTAGAGTGACAAGGAATTAAGGCTCAATAAGCATGGCTTGGGTTTGCACACAAGGATGGGGATCTAATAAATATAAGTGTAAGGCTTGATATTTGACTAATGCAATATTAACCTATGAGTTATAGCGATAATTTATTAAAACATGGGCTAAATAATGATCAACTGTTTCCACAGAGGTGGTCGATGACTTGCCTTGATCAGCAAATGGTGATGGAGGAACCTCGGGGTAGAACTCCTGCTCCTCGATGAACTCGTAGTCTTCTCGATACGGAAAAATTAACAGTACATTCAATAAACAGACAAAAATTCACCAAATACTAAACATACACATTTGTGGGCTTTACTATGTGGAAATAAGGTTTTAATATTCTGATGTTTAGTAAACTTAATTTCTTAGGGCTTTTTCTAATTTATTTTGCTGAATTAATAATTTATCCCTAAGGGGTTTTATTCTTTTATTTGTTAAAAATATTTTGGGTAATAGTAACATACTGTTTTTATGGCATTAATGTGTAGAGAATATTATTCTGGATTTAACAAAATTTGAATGGTGAAATTTGGAGTTAAAATGAGTAAGATATGAATTTTTGAAGTTTAAACTATTTTCTGAATTTTGTTTAAAACTAGAAAATGGGCTCTGGTCCACGGTGAGCCAGGCCCACGGTGGACCGTGCCACTGTGCGCGTGGACCGAACCGATCTGGATCGTCCGATCCAGATCAAGCGGCCAGGCGCGAGGCGGTTTCGTTTAAGTGAAAACGGACGGCTCAGATTAAAACGGAGTGAAGGGGTACGCGTGGACGCACCAGATCGCTCCAGTGCTTTAAGTTGCGATCGACGGCCGAGAGCGCACGATACCTCTTCGATCAGATCCGAGGGCCCTGATTAAATACCGAAGGGATTTAATCGTAGCCCTCCGATCGTGATCGGATGGCCACGATGCCTTCCGGCACGGCACGGTCGTAAGGGGGCACGTACCCCCTTCGTCTCCGGCGACGGCGGGCTCGGGTGCGTCCACGGCGGCGGCGGCGAGCGCCTACGTGCCTAGCTAGGGCCAGAAATGGAACGCGGAGGTGATGGGGGTCACGATGATACCTTCAGCGGCGAAGATGGGCGACGGACGGCGACGACGGCGAGGGTAGACGGCGGGGAGATCTCGGGTGCTCGACGGCGACGGCGATCCGACGGGATCCACGGCCAACCGAGGGACGGCCGAGGACGAGCGGTCGACGACGGACTCAACGGTGGCAGTGGCTAGGGCAGGGGAGGCCGGAGTCGACGGCGAGGGCTCGCCGGAGTCGAGGCACAGAGGGAGCCCGAAATTTGGGATTGGGGCTCTGCTGGTGTGGCTGAGGGCGGTGGCCGAAGGGGGTTTATATAGGGGGTTCGCCGGCGTCGGAATGGAAGGAATCCGAGGGGTTCCAAGAACTCCGGCGAGGTTTCCAAAAGCTTCGGATGCACTGCCATAAGCGTGAAAACGCGTCGGCCATAGATGGAAGGGGAGCGGTGGCGACCAGGGAAGGTGATCCGGGGTCGATCGGGCGGATTCGGGCGGCCGGCGGCAGGAAATCCGAAGGGGATCGCCGGAGAAAGGAAAGGGGGATCCCCTTCCCGGGAGGAAGACAATCCTGACAGGTGGGCTCCACCTGTCAGTGAGCGAGCGCGAGGCAAATGGCGCCGACAAGCGGGCCACGCATGTCAGAGGGCGAAAGGGGCGCGACTGAGGCTGACTGGTGGGGCCGAGGCGGGCGCGGGCGGGTGAGAGAAGAGGGGAGCGGCGCCGACAGGCGGGACCCACGGGTCAGTGGCTCATGGCTTGGACTGGGCTGGGCTTGGGTGCTTTGGAGGTTAAGGCCCATCAAGCCTTTTTAATTCTTTTCTGATTTAAAATAAATCCAGTAATTCATATATTTGATTAAGGGTTGAATCACTGTTGGTAAAAATTTGTAAAAATTCCTAAAATTATGTCTTGGCCTCTAGTTTATCTCATAAAATTTTCAGGTCCATATTTTGTTTATTTCTCCCTGTTTGGCTTTATTTGGGTTCTTTTATGATTTTCCTTTAATAAATAAATCCATAAATGATTTAAATAATATTTTTCTTTTATTTTATTTGTTTTTATTTCTTGGGGTGTTACAAAAGGCTCCCATATATAAATAGGGGATATCAATATATAAACTTAAGTCCTAAAGGACTATAAATAGGTCATGCATAGGGCGCTCCGATGAACTGATTTTATTTCTAAAATAATACATTACTAATTACCACAAAAATCATTTTCAATTTTTAGCAAGATGGGTCTCTATGAGGTAGACGAAAATGGATATACAATATTAACATATTGGGAAAGTTTATACGCCCCTAGAAGTTCATGTGATCCTTTATATGCCACTAGCTCTATAGGGTGCTAGAACCCACGTGTCAATGAAAGAGCCAATTGTATATAAGGGAACGAGTGAACTTTTAATGGCATATAAGAAATTATCGTATACTGAAAACAATAGTTTAAATATTTGATAAGAGATAATTCTATACATCGTGGAATATCATTTGACGATGAATTATCTTCTATAATCTAGAAATATATTAACCAATTCGGTCATTATAAACCATGGTACCTTGCTTATATAAGGAAAGGCAAGGTGCTTCCTAGTGTATCTCACTACGAAAACGACACGTTTGTCGAGTGCTACTTCGGGCACTTGGCAAAAGTCATTAGTATTCGTTGAGTGCCACGTCGGACACTCGGTGAAGTCATCGTCCCATCGGCCTAGCCATTAGACTGCATATTTTGCCGAATGCTGGGTAGGACACTCGGCGAAACCTATTTTACACTCAACGAATCGCTTGTACGTCGAGAGTTAGGTTGCCGTGTGCAGTTTGTCGAGTGTAGCACTCGGCGAAAACCTTCACCAAGTGAAAAATAAGCTCCGTTGAATGCCGCAAACACGGCGAAAAACTGCATTCCTGTAGTGTCTCAATCTCATTGAGCCAAGTATCAACATCTAGATAATATAGCAAAACCAAGTTGTAATCCCATACTTACCAGCCAACGCATGACATCATCTTCTATCAGTTAATGGAGGTGAATGTAGCATCAAAACCCATCCATATTAATGGAAGTGTTTGTGTGTTCTTTAGAATTATAGAAGTATATAGAGACTAAAATAGAAAATGTGATACAAATGAAGTAATCCATAGAGTGAAGTGATCCAAACAGTTTGATCCCATTAAAATCATCCTCATATGTGCTCTCTCTCTCTCTCTCTCTCTCTCTCTCTCCCTCCAACCTAAATCCTAAATAACAAAATCCATCGAGACAAAGACAATCCTACAAATGTACATCAGGATCGGAGCTACGTACAAACAGCCAACTGATGGTTGATTACTCCGACATCTATCATGGCTGCAGGGCCTCGCCATGGAGCTCAAGAACGCCCTTCTAACCTCTTCGGAGGCATCTCTCCTAAGCAAGCAACGTGATCCTGCGCTGCAGCTTCCTGTCCAACTGTGAGCAAGCTTCTTTGCATGGATCATGCATGGTTCGTGTGCTGCATGCTTTCTTGAAAAAAAATAGCTGCAGTTTGTTCGATTATTCCTAGATTGGTCGTACCTTGTTTTGAGTAGTTTGTGAGTGAAGTGGATGTGTTCATCAGCTGGTCAAGGATTTATAGGGCGAAAGGTTGAAGACGAAGGAAGGGGCAAGGGTTCAAACGTAGCTGTCACCATGCGACAGAGCCATGAGTGATGTTGTGCACGCAAAGCTGCTGCATTTTCATTGAGATTTTGATCAGAGTTGCATGGGACCAGAAGTGCAAGTGTGCAAGTTGCTGCGATGATAGGTGCAGTGATCTCTACTGTTAGCATCGTCCATGCATGCATGGCTCAGGCCTCCATGGCTGCATGGCACCATGTCTGAATCGTGCTGTTGCATGAGGAACTGATGTAGAGCCCACTCACACGGCCTATCTCGTGTTCTGAACGGTGGTTGATCGATCCAGGCAACTTGCAAATCCGAATCCGGCAGGGACCAGACGGCCGGCATGCATTGCTCTCATCTGTGCGTACGCGTTGCAGCTAGCATTGGTTGCAACAACTGATCTATGGTCAACCCGCGGTTTTTCTTGTGATGATCTGGGTCGTTTTGCTGCCCCTGGTTTTGGTAGCGGAAGAGGACGGCTGAATCGTACGTACCTCCGTCCGTCGTCGATGATGTGTGCCCATCCAGTGATGTCGCTAGCTGCTGGCTTCCTCCGGCCGTACGTCCATGCATGGCGATATGTACGTCCTCCAAGCAGCTGATCACCGTAGCTGTCTCACGCCTGCACTTAGCTTGTCCGCGCGTACAATCTGAATCGGATTCGGCCTCGGACTCCGACCATTTGTGAAGTATTGAAGCTAGCTAATATCAGTATCATGTACCTGTACAGTATACAAATATGTATCGAACAGCCAGATACACGTGTATGAGATTATCGTTGTGTACGAACAACGATGTTCTATACGGGTCACCTACAGGAGGAATTTGATGTGTATGAGAAAGTTGTGTGGACGAATCTCAATTGTTATTTCAAAACAAGAGATACAAAGATTTTTAGACAGGTTCGGGCCTCCTAGCGAATAATAACTTTACTCATGTATGTAATATGAGATTAAAGGGTTAAAATGACCTTAAACGTATGAAAACTTGTGTATAGGCGTGTATGACATGCCCGTATGAGACTCTCCCGAGCCCTTTATATACTAAAGAGATCGGGGGTTATAATTCAGTATTTTATGCACCCTATTAATGACTATTTATAACAGAGAAAACAATCAGAACATGGATTATAAATTCAAGCGTTATTTGTTGTATTAATTGAACAACTATAAACCTAAGCTTTATTATCTTCAATGAAACAATCTAGATATTGACTATGAACGTCTGAATGCTTGGTGTCAGGCTATCCCCAGATGTAAAACTCGGGAACCTTCAAACTTCCGATTGCTTCTTTTGACTTATATAATCCGATCACCGGTAAGTTGTATTTAATGTTTTTGGAAATTTGTAAAAATATCATTATATATTTTTTGTCTACGGTAGACCCTATCTATCAGGAACATAACGATGACATATTTCTAAACTGAAAAAATGTAATAACATAAAAAATAACCCTTAATGTTTTTTCTTATAATATCAGTTGTCATAAATCCACAGGAGAAGTATTCCGGATCATATCTCCGACAGAGATATATTCTCTATTTTTGCAATATTTAAAGAAACAAAATAAATCGAATATTTCCCAGTAACTCCCGAATGCTTTTCTACTATTTTTGGATATCTTCAGCAATATAGAATATTAGAGAGATAGCCATAATATTGATCTTGATAGTGGCTGTTGATTTTCTTCAAAGGACTAAACTCTATTTAGATGAATCAGAAACTACTAAAGATCTTGATGTGTTCTTGTTTATTGCTAGTTCGTAACTTTGTGGTATATTTATCGTTGATTAGGTTTGCTATTGTGTGCGTATACAGAAATCACGTTGTGATATCCATCGTCTCCGAGTAAAAATTTAAATCTGTATGCCAAAAGTTCAAAAATTTGCAAAACTAATAGGCAGTCGGCATTTGAAGTATCGACTATACCAGTCAGCACTTTAAATGCCGACTGGTGCCGATTGTACTGCCGGTTAGTTTTGCAATTTTTTAAAATAGACATACAGATTTGATTTTTTTAAAAAAATATTATTATTTAAAAAAATTCCTAAATTACCTGGTCGTAACAAAATACAGCTTTGATATTATAAGAAACCGGGGGCAGCAACCTGACCAATGCATGCAAGCCGGCTGCTGCCTGATTGCTAGCAAGTGGATGCAGGCCCATTGGATAACGTACGGAACATACCAACCAACGGGAATGGTTGTCACATGTGATGTGAGCTGCTAGAATCATACAAACAACCGCTGGAAACTGAGATATGGAATTGTCGAGCAAGTTGCGTCGCAAGAGAAGAATCAAAGGCGCCCTCAATGTCACCGAGGGTGTGTTTGGTTGAACTGTGACCGTGAAAAAAAACTATTGTGGATTGTGAAAAAACTGCCGTGTGATGTCAGCTTCGAGAAAGCTAAAATCCGTTTGGATGTAACTACTGTAGAGCTGTTTTGAGCTATGAAATGTGTAAAAAGCCAATTTATGAAATTTTGTATGATTGTATGAAATTTGAAATGTCAATTTATGAAGGTACGTATGGTTGTATGAAATTTGAAATATCAATTTATAGAATTTTGTACGGTCGTATGTAATTTGAAATGTCAATTTATTAATTTTGTATGGTTGCATGAAATTTAAAATACCAATCTGTGAATATTAGCATTATCAAATATTCAAAAGCAGAAGTCCAAAGTCAAAAGCCAGAAAGCAAGTCTGAGGAGTTTCTACAATTTCACTACGTCAAAAACTGCTTTTATTAAAACTATTGGCTTGAAATAAACTGTTTGGTTAGCTTGTGGCTTCCAAAGAGCAAAAACTAACCGACCATGAAGTAACTGATTGTACGGGGACTCTTCACCCAACTGCAATCACAGGGAGCTGCTAAGTGAGAAAAAAAGGTCGTCAAATCATTCGGAATTTGGAAATGGTTGCTTTGGAAACAAACATAATCAGCTTATCTCCCGGTATCTTGAAATCTTGATACAGGGGGCTGAGCCGAATTTGACACCTCCATAAAGGCTGAACCCTGGATGGTTGCACAATGCCTCCGCTCAATTCAGCAGCCAGCAACCAAACATTAATACGTATCTGATTGTCCAACCACTGGTCCACTGACATTGCCTCCACGGTGCGCCAAGATACCAGCAAAATTCTAATCTGAATCTCGCTGCCTCCCTTTGGAGTCACCGTTGCACGCACAAAGCTCGTGGCCTGGTTCCATGACAAAATGTTTATTAGTCAGGACCATACAGCCTAGATATAGACCATCTCTCCCTATATATTCTTGAGCTAGCTGGGTAGCAAGACACCATCAGTTCGTCCACAAAGTCGCAAGATAAGCATTCCTAAGAAACATACCTGAGAACCAAGAAGGCGAGAACAAGCAGCCATGATCCATTCCAAGAAGCTTGCTCAGCTGGCGAGGAAATTGCAGAGGGTCAAGACACTCGCCAAGGAAGACGACGCGTGCTGTTGCACTTCTCCGGTCGCAGACAAGGGCCATTGCACCGTGTACACCGCAGATGGGAGGCGGTTTCAGGTCCCACTGGGGTACCTTGGCACGGCGATCTTCAGTGAGCTCTTGTGGATGTCGCAAGAGGAATTCGGGTTCACGAGTGATGGAAGGATTACATTGCCCTGTGATGCAGCCGTGATGGAGTATGTCATGTGCTTGCTCAAAAGAAATGCATCAGAAGAAGTTGAGAGGGCGTTCCTGAGCTCTGTGCTGATGGCTTGCCAAAATTCAAGCTGCACAGTGCCACATGTGGCATTGCACCAATAATTTGCAGTTTGTAGCTCCTGAAATTGTACATAGTTTTGCAGTGTTTGTTGTCCATTTTTTTTGCCCTGTGCAATAGTGTAAAAACAATTCAGTACAGGAGAATGGAAATGAAGTCTTGGCAGACCAGCATTACAAAGCAATACGCTTCACTCATTATTTTTTTAATGCTAACGACATTAACTGTGAACTAACATAAGAGAAGCGATTAATTCACTTTAACCCCAAGCTTCAGCGTACACATCTTTACATCAAGAAGCTGAGGAAAAATTACCATTTGTTTAGAGGTGTGCTGCTATGCTAAATCACATCTGCCCCCAATAAACTGTATTTCTTAATGAAATACTGATTGGCGCAAATTACCAAATGCTTAACACTTTTACTGTTCCATAGTACTTTTATCTATGCAGGTCTTTTAAATTTTATATAATATAGAAGCAGTTTATTACTCTAAGACCTAACCCAATAGCCCAATATGAATTAAATCCAATTGTGGCAAATGCAAGTGTGTGTTAGGTTAGTTACAGTGTAGGTTAAATTAAAAATATAAAAGAAGAACCAATTTCAATTTGAGACATTTTACATGGATGTTTAGTATTTTATCAGCGGTCTTCACTCTTCAGTTCTTAACAAACCTAACAAAGAAAGTATGTAAACCAGCTCACTTCTATGTACAGTAATCCTAAAATATTAATCAAATGTTAAAATGCATTGTGTCCACCTCAATACAAATGTAACCAGTTACAAATGTAAAAACAATAAGTAGGAAACTGACTAGCACAATGAGAAGGATGAGAATGACACAGAGAAAAGATAAATACTGTGGACCCAAAAGTGCACAAGTAGTCTAAGAAGCAAAGTGGGAATCAAACTCAATCATGAAGGACAAGATAGCAACCTTTAGGAAGATAAAGTCCATGACTTTGTCTCTTGCTAATTAGTCATACTGATGGCTACACACATCCGTAGATTATGGCTACAATTTTCCTTTGTATACTATATAAGTTCATGAAACTAGCATATGCCACTTCACACCATCCATAAACTGAAGTACCAACACACCACAGCAAAAGCTCACCTCCTCAGAAGAAATACACCATGATCAGTCCTAAGAGGTTATTTCATCTGGCAAAGAAGTGGCAACACATGGCATCTCTTGGGAGGCAGAGGCTGGTGATAATAGGAGCAATCAAAGATGCCAACCTACGCTGCTCACCAGCCATTGCAGATAAGGGCCACTGCATCATTTACACAGCTGATGGAGAGCGATTTGAGGTTCCATTGACATATCTGCAAACAACTGTGTTTGGTGAGCTCCTAAGGTTATCTGAGGATGAATTTGGATTTACAAGTGAAGAAAGGATCACACTTCCTTGTGAGGCAGCAGTGATGGAGTATGTGATGTGCTTGCTTAGGAGAAAGCCCTCGGAAGAGGTGGAACAGGCAGTTGTGAACTCTGTAGTAATGCCATGTAACTACAAGAGTAGTACCAGCATGGTTTCAAAGGGTCTTAGCCAGTCACTAGCTATATTTTAGCTACTGAGAAGCACTTCTTCATGGTGTGCGACCCTTTTTGGTAAATCTTCAGAAATCTATTGTGTAAATAGATGTATATACCCCAGTAAACAAGTAAGAAATGAAGTTTTGCAGTTGGTTCAATGTTCCAATATTGCTTTTTTTACTTACAAAAATATTCCAGTATTGATACTTTGGTGTGCGCCTCTGTTTTTCTTCATGTATTTCAGCACTATGTCGGCACCCTCTCTAAGCTCTTCCTCCATACCCCGCTCTCTTTCTCTTCTTCGGGTTGTAACAAGGTGTAAATGACTGTTTCGCTCTGGACTTCAGTCCCTTCTTTTTAATGTGTTGCAACGATTCTCTCACTAGCGTATTTCAAAAAAAATACTTTGGTGAAATGATGATGCAATTGGACGCACATGAGTGAGTTGGTACACTCCAGGGATCAAGATCCTAGTGTTCCAGAGTCTAGTAAATCTTTTAGCAAGGTTTTAAATAAGTGTTATGTTCTTCCCTCTTAACTTTCTCCATTGAAGGTGTGTAATCCTATTATACTGTTGAGACTTGAGAATTGACAATATGCACATGAAAGCAATGCCTTTTAAAAAAACTTATTAATGTTGTGCCAATAATTTCCAGTTTCCACTCAAGTTGACAATATACAATATGTGAACCATTCTTTAGGATATGGCTTGAAAACTGAATATATTTTACCTCACAGTAACTTGCACCTGACAGCAGTGCATCACGGAGCTTTCAGCTGATGTGCCAAAAAGAATCCCTGAATATGACTGCAGGCATAATTTTCTCTCCCTTATCCAATTGTCCTAAGAAATAAGTCAAAATTAGATTCCATTAAAGAAGCTTCCCACTAGACTCCATAGGAAGTAGACAGGACCTAGTAAGCTACTACGAAATTACCATAGAAAAACATAACACGATTGTTGGGATCATTATCCTCTACCCAGGTGATGAGATCAGCAGTATCCAAGTGTACTACTACACGTCCATGCACATGGCTGCATTTACACCATGGACAGGTACAATTCTATGATATACTCCAGCTTCAGGCAAAAAGGCATGTAGCCTAGTGGTTAAGATACCAAAGTAGCACCTCGTGTATGGGATAGGGAGTCTTTAATCCCATTTGCTATAAAAATGTATAAATTCCAAATAAATGATTGAATGCGTAATTATATACAGTGGGATATGCAACACATATTAGGCCCCTGATATGATGCAAGGAACCAGCATCTGCAACTCTGCATGTGAGCAGAACAGCTAGCTTTATTGAACCAATTATCAATGTAGCCACAAAAGGATTCATGTGCTATAAAGACAAAGTGATGTTTCCTAAAGGTTCACTTGGAAATTGTTGTAGCTGACATTTGTCAACAAGAATAAAATGGATCAGTATTCAGTACTATGAATAAAGGAAGTCTAATTCAACAAATGTCCAGGTCCCATATTAGAACACCTATGGTCCTTCTGCGGTTGAACAAGGCATGCGACACACAAGGCAGCGGCCTAACAGAAGAAAGAACATGTAGAAGCACAGCCACAAACTCCTTAAGTCATTAAGGCCATCTTAAACAAGAATGGCATGCAACAGCATAAAGAACACGAACAAAATGAGAATCCACAATGAACATGCTAACATAGCTAGCACCAACAATTTTTTTTTTTTGAAGAAGAGAGATCCGTCTGGACCCTCCCATTTCTATTAAGAAATGATTGAAGTTCGTACAGCATACCGATAGATGGGAAACAACACCCTTAGAATACACCTAGACAGACAAAAGAGGTTTGCAACGTATCCATAGCGCTACCAAAGCTTATTACAGGTCCAACCACTATCAACAGAGATCAACCACAACATCCATTACGATAAGAGAGAGTCAAAACACAGCATCATAGCATCCAAAAATTATCATCCTCCCAGTAAGTGCCTGTTCAAGTTCCATCCTGTAGGAAGAGATGGATAGATTCCTCTCCCTTGGGTAGGGAGGATAAAAGGGGAGCCTTACAGGAGGAGCCCACACACCAGGGGCCCCACACACACACAACACTCTAACACCCCCCCGCAGTCGAAACTCCGGCGCAGCGGATGTTGAGACTGGAGCGGAACTCGGAGAAGGTGGAGGAAGGCAAGCCTTTGGTGAAGATGTCGGCGAACTGGGAGGTGGTAGGCACATGTAGGACACGGACAGCTCCCACGGCGACACGATCACGAACGAAGTGGAGGTCAATTTCCACATGCTTGGTGCGTTGGTGCTGGACGGGGTTGGTGGAGAGGTAGACGGCGCTGACATTGTCGCAGTAGACCAACGTACTCCTGGCGAGGGGGCAATGGAGCTCCCCGAGGAGCTGCCGGAGCCAAGATGCCTCGGCCACCCCATTGGCAACAGCTCGGTACTCAGCCTCGGCACTGGAGCGGGAGACAACCGGCTGCCGCTTGGATGACCAAGACACGAGGTTGCCACCAAGGAAGACGGCATAGCCGGAGGTGGAGCGACGCGTGTCTGGGCAGCCCGCCCAGTCGGCGTCAGTGTAAACCACGAGGTCAGCAACAGGAGAGCGCCGAAGGTGAAGCCCAAAGTCGAGGGAGCCGCGCAGATAGCGGAGAATCCGCTTCATAGCGGTAAGGTGCGGGTCCCTGGGGTCGTGCATGTGAAGGCACACCTGCTGCACCGCATAGGAGATATCCGGCCGAGTGAAAGTGAGGTACTGAAGGGCACCAGCAATGCTGCGGTAGGCAGTGGGATCATCCACTGGTGTGCCCTTTGTACCGGAAATCTTGGACTGAGCATCGACTGGAGTGGCACAGGGCTTGCAGTCAGTCATCCCTGCGCGTTGAAGGACATCCAAGGCGTACTGGCGCTGGTGAAGGAAGAGGCCATCAGGGCGGTGTTCCACTGTCACTCCTAAGAAGTGATGGAGCACACCAAGGTCCTTCATGGCAAACTCCTGCTGCAACGAGGAGACAATCCGCTGAAGGAGAGACTGGCTGGACGCAGTGAGAATAATGTCATCCACATAAAGCAGCAAGTAGGCTGAGTCAGCACCGCGGTGGAGTACAAACAAAGAAGTGTCACTTTTGGCTTCGCTGAACCCCACAGACACCAGGAAGGAGGCGAACCGACTGTACCAAGCCCGAGGAGCCTGCTTCAGACCATACAGAGACTTGTTGAGCCGGCAAACACGCTCAGGGTGAGCAGGATCCACAAAACCCGCAGGCTGGCTGCAGTACACAGTCTCCGTCAGGGTGCCATGGAGGAAGGCATTCTTCACATCAAGCTGGTGAACTGGCCAGGACCTCGAGAGAGCCAGGGAGAGCACGGTCCGAACAGTCGCAGGCTTCACCACCGGGCTGAAGGTCTCATCATAGTCAACTCCAGGGCGCTGGGTGAAACCCCGAAGGACCCAGCGAGCCTTGTAGCGATCCAGTGAGCCATCTGCCTTGCGTTTATGTGTCCAGATCCACTTGCCGGTGACCACATTGCAGCCAGAGGGGCGAGGCACCAGTTCCCAGGTCTGATTGGCCAGAAGGGCTGCATATTCTTCCTCCATCGCGTGGCGCCAGTGAGGATCCGCCAGGGCGCCACGAACAGTGGAGGGTATGGGAGAGACTGGCGGCGCCGTAGCGGCGGAGAGGACCAGGCGGTCAACTGGACGGAGGACCCCCGCAGCCCGCCGAGTCACCATTGGGTGAGTGTGGCGGGGATCGCGGTGGAGAAGGGGCGGGTGGTACACCGGCGGCTCGGCGCGAGAGCAGGCCGGTGCAACCCCCGTCGGGCGGCGCTGGTAGACCCGAACAGGGTCGGCGTAGCGGGAAGAAGATGCTGGGGCCGCGCGTGGCGCGGCAGGTGTCGCGGGGACACGGGGCACGGCCGAGGCCGTGTCCGGGGTGGAACACGGCGCCGACGGCAACATCGGGCCAACCCCGGGCACAGGAGGCGACAGGGACGGGGCCGCGTGCTGCACGGACGAGGACGGCGGGGCCGCGCATGGCACGGAGGGCCACGCCGGCTGGTGAGGAGTGGCCGCACAAGGCACAGCCGGGGGTACGGGGGCCGCACGTGGCACAACCGGGGGCACGGGGGCCGCGGGCGGCACGGCGGGCAGCTCCGCTGCCACACATGGCTCGGCAGCTGGCGGGAGAGCCACCGGAATAGCTGGGGTTGCACCTGCAGAAGACAAAGGTGGCTGAACCACCGGGTCAGTAGAAAACAGGGAGTCCAACTCAAGGCTAGTGGCGGGGGTGGAGTCGACGGAGAAAGGAAAGACTGACTCGGCGAAGATGACATGTCGTGAAATAAGAACACGACGAGAAGAGAGGTCAAAGCAACGGTACCCCTTATGATCGGGGGAGTAGCCGAGAAACACACAAAGGGTCGAGCGGGGCGCAAGCTTGTGAGGAGCCGTGGCGGAGGTGTTGGGATAGCAAGCGCACCCAAAAACACGAAGGTGAGAGTAGGAAGGAGGAGTACCAAACAAGGCATGGTGAGGGGTGGGAGCACACGTGGCCTTAGAAGGCAGGCGATTGAGGAGATAGGTGGCAGTAAGGAGGCTCTCAGCCCAGAAGCGAGCGGGAGCCGAAGCCTGAAAGAGCATGGAGCGCATAACATTGTTAGTGGTACGAATCATGCGCTCAGCCTTGCCGTTCTGAGGGGAGGTATAGGGGCACGACATGCGCAATTGGACTCCCTTCGAGAGGAAGAAAGCCCGAGAAACAGAGTTGTCAAACTCACGCCCGTTATCACACTGGACCGCCTTGATGATGACACCGAACTGAGTGGACACCCACGCAAAGTAGTGAGAGAGAGAGGGAAAGGTATCAGACTTGGACCGCAAGGGAAAGGTCCAAGAATAGTGAGTGAAATCATCAAGAACCACCAAATAGTATTTAAAGCCAGAAATACTCGGGATCGGGGATGTCCACAAGTCACAATGAATGAGATCAAAAGGCCGAGCGGCATGTGAGGAAGAGACAGGGAAAGGTAAACGAGTATGACGACCTAACTGGCACGCATGACAAATATGCTCACTAGCATCCCTAGAACAAGAGATAGAGGGGGTACTACTGAGCTTAGTCAAAACGTCAACGCCGGGGTGACCAAGCCGGCGATGCCAGAGAGTGGAGGAAGTGATGGCAGCAAGCACGGGCGTAGGGGAGGCCAAAGGAGGGGCAGCGGAGGGCGGAAGGCGAAGGGTGTAGAGAGGGCCAGTGCTATCACAACGGAGAAGAGGCCGTCGTGTTGCCAAATCCTTCACCGTCAACCCGCAAGGGTCAAACTCAACGGAACAGGAGTTGTCAGAGGTGAATTGACGAATAGAAAGAAGATTTGAACAATACCCGGGGCAACAAGAACGTTGGGAAGACAGAAAGAACCACATGGAGCCGCATCACCCACAGAGGTGACCGGAAGAGAGGACCCATTTCCAACCAGGATGGAAGAGGGGTACGATGGGTGGGGCGGCCTTGTGGAAGAAAGAAGATCGACGTGCGGAGTGACATGGAAGGAGGCTCCCGAGTCGGCCACCCAGTCCATGGAAGTGGGCGGTGGGCAAGAGGATAGCATGCAAGCCGCCTGGTCCCACCCACTGGACCACGGTGCCCAACTCGGAGGCGGTGAGTGCAACACCGGTGGAGCCAAGGGCAGAGACAGCAGGTGGTGAGCCGGCCCGGTGAGCAAGGCCGCTGGTGCTGGGGACGACAAAGGAGCCCCATCAGGAAACTGCCCGGGCCACATGGAAGAAGTGGCGGGGAGACCGGCGGCGCCAAATCGGCACGGGAGGGCAGCCCTGGCGGCCATGGAGGGGTGGCCGGTGGCGGCGGCCAGGGAGGTGGCTGCAGCCAAGGAGGGCCCGACAGGGGCAGCCATGAAGGGGCCGGCAGCCAGGTAGGTGCCGGCGGCGGCCATGGAGGGGGGCGCAGCGGCGACAACGTCCATGGAGGCGGCCAGGCCGAAGGGGGAGGGGCGCCCGGCGGCGGCAGAGGGGATCCCTGCGGCGGCGGCCATGGAGGGGCGCGCGGCGTCGGCGGCCAGGGAGGGGGCCAGGCCGAAGGGGAAGGGGAGCACGCCGGTCATGGTGGCGGTGACGGCAGCACCGGCGACGGCAGCGCCGGCGGCAGTAGGAGGGCCCCCCCAAGGTCGGCCAGAGCATGGCCGTGGCGCGGGGGAGGGGGGCGGCGCCCCCGGGGCCTGGGAGAGGCCGGCGAGGCCGGCAGCAGCAGGAGGGGGCCCCCCCATGGTCGGCCCCTGCATGGCCGTGGCGGGGGGGAGGGGGGGCGGCACTGTAGTGGTCAGGAGAGGGCCGGGGGCGGCAGATCCGGCCGCCCCGGCGTCGGTTCCGGGCGGAGCGGGCGGGCCGGCGGCGAAATAGCACGGGGGGAGGCCGGCAGCGGCGGATCCGGCCCCGCCGGCGTCGAGGCAGGGCGGGGGGAGCCCGGCGGCGCCGGATCGGGCCGCCCCGGCGGCGGATCCGGGCGGGAGAGGGGCGCCAGCGTCGAGGAAGGGCGGGGGAAGGCCGGTGGCGGCGGAACCCGGCGGGGGGAAGCCGGCGGCGGCAGATCCGGTCGGGAGAGGGGCGGATCCGGCCATGGTGCCGGAACCCAGCCCACGAAAAGGGGAGGAGGAGGAGAAGGAGAAGGTGGTGGAGCACGCCGGAGGAGGCGCGACGGCCATGGAGGCGACGGCAGCGGCGCCGGTGGCAGGAGAGAAGAGGAGGAGCCTAAGGCTCTGATACCATGTAGGAAGAGATGGATAGATTCCTCTCCCTTGGGTAGGGAGGATAAAAGGGGAGCCTTACAGGAGGAGCCCACACACCAGGGGCCCCACACACACACAACACTCTAACACATTCGTTGCTCTTCGCAAAGACTTCAGCAGCCACTCGCTCAAGTAGACGCACCCCCGCTGTTAGTTTTCTTGTTTTTTTCCTCCGAATTCTGTAGAATAGACCAAGTTGAAATCCAAAAACAGAATTGTGTCACTAACTCAATCGGATCATTAATTTTTTTATTTCTAAAGCAAGCATCATTTCTGCATTTCCATATAGTCCAGAAGAAAGCAGCAAGGCCCACTCCAGCTAGTTTCTTAGCTTCTTTTCCCAACTTTTTAAACCACAACTGCCACACATGTTTCATATCTATGAATGGACCAACATCAAAGCAAACTTTAATCAATCTCCAGACAAAATGAGCAATCACACAGTCGAAAAACAAATGTTGAACAATTTCTTTCTTTCCACAGAAATGACAATTCATTGAATCCCCCTTCCATCCTCTTTTTTTCAAATTGTCTTTTGTCAAAATTTTGTTCTTCCTCGTTAACCACAGGAAAATCTTAATTTTCAATGGCACCTTAACAGCCCATATATCATTGACATACTTACTCATATTTTGCATTTTTAAAGCGTTATAGAAAGATTTAACACTGAACCTCCCATTTTTTGTCAGGGTCCAATGACATACATCATTCTGATCAGAAAGCCTGATCTTACCACACGTTTCTTTCAAGCATTTCCAAGTCCTCATTCTATCTCCCAATAGATCTCTTCTAAATTTCACATTGGTATAATTATTTGCCATAGCAGTAGCCACAGAAATGTTTTTGGATAAAGTAATATCATACAGACCCGGGAAATTATCTGCCAAAGAAAAATAGCCCAACCATTTATCCTCCCAGAAGAGAGTTCTTTTACCATCACCCACTCTCTTGACACAAAATTGCATGGATAAAGCCTTAATTTTAATCAAGGCACTCCAAAATTGGGAATCACCACTTCTGAATTTAATTTTCGACAAAGGTCTGTTTTTGATATATTTTTCTCTTAAGATGTTTTGCCACATTCCTTCTTCATTCTCAAGCTTCCAAAGCCGCTTGCCCAACAAAGCCACATTCATTTTTTGTAAATCTAAAACTCCCATACCCCCAGCTTCTTTTGGCATGCAAATCACAGGCCAACCAACTAAGTGATATTTTTTCATCCCTTGATCCTCTTGCCACAGTAGTCTAGCCCTGAAGGAGTCCATTTTTTTCTCGACATACTTTGGAATGGGATAGAAAGACAACATATAGAGAGGGACATTGCTCAAGCAGGCATTCAACAAAATAAGTCTGCTCCCAATATCTAACAACTTTCCTTTCCAACAGCTCATTTTTCTTTCAATTTTTTCCTCACATTTTTTCCAATCCCCACCCAAAATTTTTGTTTCCTTAATCGGTAAACCTAAATACTTGAGAGGGAAAGCTCCCAAATTACAAGTAAAAGCCTGGCAGAATTTCTCCTTCCTTTCCTCACTCAAACCTATACAGTAGACTTCACTCTTATGAAAATTGATCTTAAGACCAGACATTTGCTCAAATAAACACAGAATAAATTTCAAATTTTTCACATTGACTAGATCATCTTGCAGTAGGAAAATTGTGTCATCAGCATATTGTAAAATGGAAATACCCTCAGGCAGCATATCCTCCCCTAAGCCAGATACAATCCCCCCTTGTACAGCTTTATCCACTAGATAAGAGAGAGCATCTGCAGCCAAATCAAAAAGAAGGGGAGACAAGGGATCTCCTTGCCTTAACCCTCTATGAGTTTTAAAGTATGGGCCAATTTTATCATTCACCTTGACATTCACCTTGCCACCCATAACAATTCTCATCACCCAATCGTTCCATTTGCTAGGGAATCCCTTAGCTTCCAACATCTGAAATAGAAATGGCCATTTGATCTTATCATAAGCTTTCTCAAAATCTATTTTTAACAAGACCCCAGATCTTTTTTTAACATGTAGGGTATTCAAAATCTCATGAAGAACCACCACACCATCCAATATATATCTTTTTTTAATAAAAGCAGTCTGATTTTTTGAGATAAGATACCCAATCACTTTTTCCAATCTATACATCAGGATTTTTGTCACAATTTTGAAGCTAACATTTAACAGACAAATGGGCCTGAAATTTTTAATCTGATCTGCATTCTCACATTTTGGGATTAAAGTCACCATACCACAATTAAGCCTGTCAATATCATTTCTGCCAATATAGAAATCATCAATGATAGCCATCAAATCAACTTTAACAATCTCCCAAAAAGTTTTGTAGAATTCAATTGGAAAACCATCAGGACCAGGAGACTTATTGCTTTCCATGCTAAACACAGCTTTTTTAATCTCATTTTCAGTAAAAGGCTTTACCATGTCAACTTTATCTACCTCTTTTAGTTGTACCATATTTGCATCTGCAATTTTGATATTAATCCTATCACCTTCCCCAAACAGAGTTTTATAAAACTCTGTGACATGTTCCATCAATTGATTTTGATCCTTGATAATGACATTTTCACTTTTCAGATAAGGTATCATATTTTTCCTTCTCCTGCCATTCGCCTTAGCATGGAAGTATTTAGTGTTACCATTTCCTTCTAATAAATCTTTCTCTTTACTTCTTTGAATCCACTTAAGATAATCTTCTCTCATTAGATTTCCTAAATTTATTTCAAGATTTTTCCTTTCAATTCTTTCAGTCCAATTCAGTCCCAGCCTTTCACTTTTCTTGTCTAGCTCAACTATACATTTCATTATATCATCTTTAGTCCTTCTATATTTTCCTTCCCAATTCATGTTCCACCCTTTTAATTTTTTTCTCAAAGCATTCACTTTTTGTTGCCACTTATCCATATGAGAACCCTCATACTTGGGATTTTGCCAAACTGTTGCGACTACCTCTTGTAAATCTGGTCTAATTAACCAGCTATTCTCAAAATGAAACGAAGATGTTCTCCCACTATTAATACCAGTGTCAATAAGAAGGGGTGAATGATCAGAAAGAATTCTTTCCATAATAATAACTTTGGTCAGAGAGAACATCATCTCCCAATCCACTGTAATCAGGCATCTGTCCAACTTTTCTAGAGTTGGATCAACATGACCATTACTCCAAGTGTAAAGACCACCCCCCCATACTTATCAAGGCGTCGCTACAGCGTCGCTTAGGCGTCGCTGTAGCGATAAGGCGGTCGGCGGGGGTAAGGCGTCCCGACGCCTTACCCCCAAGGTGCTCGCCGGGCGCACAGAGGGCCGGGGGCGGCGCAGATCTGGCGCAGGGAGGCCAGATCTAGCGCGGAGTGGTGCGCAGCGAGCCGGGCGTGGTGTACATCGGGCGCGGCGAGGTCCTGTGCGGCGCGGAGGGCGGGAGCAGCTGGACGAGAGCACAAAGAGCTCCCGTGGGCGGCGCACGGCGAGCTCCTGTGGGCGGCGCACGGCGAGCTCCTGTGGGTGGCGCACGGCGAGGTCCTGTGCGGCGTGGAGAGGTCGGGTGCGAGCTTCGCGCGGGGAGGCCATGTGCAGAGCAGAAGAGGGGAGAGGGGGGGGGGGAAGAGAGGAAGAAATGGCGGCTGGTAGGAGAGGATGAAAAAAGCTTTGGGGATGGGAGGGGAAGAGAGGAAGAAATGGCGGCTGGTAGGAGAGGATGAAAAAAGCTGGGTATGGGAGGGAAGTTAGGGTTTAGAGATGAAAAATAATCCAATGGGCCTTAAGTGGGCTGCTGGATCAAAATTGTATAAATTAATAATTAAATTGAACTCTAAATATATCATTAAATATAATTTTAAATGTATTATTATAATTTTAATTGTGTATATTTAAATTTATAAGACATATAAAGTGAAAATATTGCAATTTGATAGTATATTACTATTTTTATATTGCTATCTTGCTATTCCTATTTAAAATATATTACTTATCTATCAATATTTTTTTCTAAATCATGTATTTTCTGTGGGCGTAAGGCGTCGCCTCGCCTTACGCCTTACCGCTTAGGCGGTAAGGCGGTACTCCACCGCCTCGCCTCGCCTTAGCGCCTTAATAACTATGCACCCCCCATCTCTAGCTCTCTAAGATTATTTTGTTCAATTATTGCATTGAAAAGAAAACTCCACTTATTGCAACCCCCTTGTTTATTCTTATCCTTATCTTTTCTCAAAATATTAAAATCACCCCCATAGAGGGTAGGACCAATGCACTTTCTACAAATTTGAGAGAACTCAATGAGAAACTCCTCTTTATGAACGTGTTGAGCAGTTCCATATATAATTACCAAATTCCAGATATTTTTGTCCATTTTATTAGCCAGTTTGATTTTTACATAATAAGTTCCCTCCTCATGCTCTAAGATATCCAAGCTATCAATATTAATCCCAACCAGAATACCTCCAGATCTCCCCTGAGCAGGTGTCCAAACCCAGCTAAAATTTCTCCCAGCACTAAGACTTCTGAGAAACCTTATGGAAAAGTCACTTCTCATAGTCTCTTGTAAACCAACAAAATCAATTTTATGTTTTTTGCAAACATCTAAGAGATGTTTAACTTTGTTATCATTTCCCAAGCCTCTTATATTCCAAATAAAACCTTTCATCATCTACTTTTTTTCTTCCTAACACATTTCTTTTTTGATTGACCTTAGTGATACTAAGGTTTCCTTTAACACTCTTTTTTTATATTGTTTTTTTATTTGGAGTTGGGACAAAACAGATTCTGTCCTCTCCAAGTCAGAGTCAACATCATCAGTGTCCACCCCATCTAGCAAATCTTTTTGCACAGGTAAAATATCATGATCATCCCCATTCATATCATATTTAGTTTGTGTTTTTTGATGTTCTGCTAAAAAAAGAGCAATCCTAGCCTGTTCCAAACCTTTAATTAGTTCCAAATTTTGGTCCACTTGTTCAATGGAACAACCCAAAGAAACACCTAATACACTAACCATTTGATGTAAAGAAGCATTGTCATCATGAATAAAAGAAGGTATTTCAGTACCTTTGTCCATGAAAGCATTCTGAGCCTCCTTCCTGGAGGTGGCAAGCTCCAATACTGATCTATCTTCCTTCAATTTAAGTCTTGTGCATCTTCTTCTATCTTCTTCTTCTTGCAACAATTAAAACATATATTTGTTTGGCAGCAAGCAAGTCATGAATCATAAAGAGCATATGTGGCATACCTGATTTAACCAAATTCTCAGGATGATAGCACATTACCAAGTCCAGTTTTACGCAATGAAAGTTGTCAAACATGTTGGTAGATATCCTGAATGGCGCTAAATATATCTTAACTAATTTAGCTAAGGCAAATAACTGTTTTAGGAAGCAAATCCCCCTGACTTAGGGGGCAGGTTGGCCTGCCACGCCAGACCTGGCTGTGTCCCTGGCTCAGGTCGGCGCTGGTAGTGCTGGCCCCATATGAAAAAAGAATTGTGGGAGCAAAAGGAAAAGAAAAGTTGAGCCTAAGGGAAAATAGATCAGAAAGAGCAAATTAATTCATATTTCCTTATCTCCTGTTGCTAGTTATGTACCCACGGTACACAGCTCCACCACATGTGAAATAATAATGGCTTGAAATTAGAACAAGGAAATGATGGCCATCAAATTAAATCATGCTTCCTCAAATGATGAGTTCTGAACATAGGAGGTTCATGGCCTTGTCCCTTGGCAAATATGCAGAGTTATAACAACATTAAGGCACTATAACTTCCACGTTCTATATATATGTACAAGAAATCAACAATCTACAACACCATATCAATAGGAGTTCCTGTCGAATTTCATCACAGGAATTCAGTCATGATACATCCTAAACATCCAGATCTAGTCCAATTGGCACAGTGATGGCATATGGCTATTACTAGGAAAAGGGTTATGAGTGCTGCAAGGGATAACAAGACACTTAAGACTTCAGTTGCAGGTAAGGGCAAATGCATCGTGCTGGCAAGATTTGAGATTCCGTTGGCATACCTCAGCACAATGGTTCTTTGAGAGATTTTGAGGATTTGTCAAGAAGAGTCTCGGTTCACAAATGCAAGGAGAATCACGCTGCCTTGTGAAGCAACAGTCATGGAATACATAATATGCTTGCTCCAGGGGAAGGCCAGTGAATATGTGGAGAGGATCATCCATAGCTCTTTATTGGTACCTTACACTAATGTGTACTTTCCCTCTGAAGAAAATGCAACCAGTCATTAGAAATTTCTTGCTACTGACGGATATGTACCCCCTGTAAATTTACACCAAAGGTTGCATGTAACAGTGTATTTTTGCAAGATGATATCATCTTTTAAAAAATAAAGCTTAGTAATCTGATATAAAATTTAGAAATGGATTATGCCATAAAGAATAGTAATCAGGACGACATGACATAGAAGTAAAATACCATCCAAGACAACATAAGCACTTGATGAACAAGTGAACAACTGATACTTGATGAATTAAATAAGATTCAAGAGGCAATGATGCAAGACTACCCTCGCCTTCTTCACAAGTTCACATTCAACTTTGTTTCGAACAAACCAAGGCAAGCTATCACAAGCTGACAGTGCGCAGTGTTCGTGTAGCTCCAAGCCACAGGTGAAGAAAGTGTAACGAGAGATTCAATCCCATCCAAATCGAACCGGGTGAACAGCTATATCTCAATTCCTGATTCTACTGCTTAAGCGTGGTACGGATGTTCAGTTGCAATCTCAAGCTCAGTCATTTCAATGCCTCGTGTCACGGGGACAAACCCTACATTTACACACCGGCCTGCATGTTCTGCCGGCCCGGCGGCGCGCACGAAGGAGAGGAGATCGCGAACGAAGGGAGGCAAATGCTTCACTCTGACTCACGTACCTGAGATACAGTGGGTACACACGCCGAGAAGGTGAGGGAGCGGAGGAAGACGAGGGTGCCCGCCGATGTCCGCCATGACCGCCGCACTCGCGCGCGTTCACCACTGGGCACTGGACAGCACCCGGAAGAGACTCGAGTCCCGGAGGCAGGCATCACTCCTTCCAAAAATCACGACAATGTTGTGGAGGAGTCCGCGGTAGCACGATGCGGCGGAGCTCGACCGGCGGCCCTCGCGTAGCTGACAAAAAATTGATAATTTGTCGTTTTTTAATTACGTCGCTTTTAAGAACGACAAATAAAACTACCTAAGTGAATGCAGTGAACAGACAAAAATGCAAAATCACTACTTGATAGTGACAAATTCTCAAATCTCTGTGTATATTTAGAGTTTTGGTACATAAATGTGTATATTTATAGTTATTTTTATTAATAATGATTTATTTACAATGTCTAAGAATAAAAAAAATAAAAGGAACCGCCCGCTCCGACCATTCCTCCCACTGTCCACCTCCTCTTCCCGCGAGTGGTCGAAGGCAGCCATCAGCCGGCGAGGGACACCGTCATCACCATCATTGTCGTCTTCGCATTGATTACCTATCTCTAGCTGCAAGCATCTCAACGGGCGAACGCACATGTACGTCAGACAACATCCATCTCCGTCGTCGACCATGGGGATCGGGACCTTGGTGGCCAGGTGTGCGATGGGGGGTTTGAAATCGAAAATGGAGGCTGCGGCACGCAGGGATGGAGGTTTGTTTTCATCCGGGTTGAAACTGGATACCTGTGCACCAAACTTGGGCTGCAACCTCATGGATGGAAGTTCTCGTATGATTGGGCCGGATTCCTAGAGTTTGGCCCGTGGAAGTACGATTTTAACATGTTGTGGAAACACTGGGGCTGGTAACCTGCTCGAGGGTTTTGACCACTTCTCTTTACCTCACATAGGGGCGTGCTTCGAGCACCTTCGGGCTCCTCAAACCCTAGCGGCTGAGATTGAGTGGCCGCGTGTGGGCGTTGGTGGAGAATCGAAGGAGCTGTTGGGTGTTGGACGCCGCAGTTTTGTGCAAGTAGTCGCTGAGCCTCGCATGGCGGAGTGGGGAAACCGTGCGTGGCGCCCTAGACCGCCGCACCGACCTTCACATATCTGGAGGGCGGGGGGTGGTCAAGGGGGGATGAATCAAGGTTCAGCTTGCCCGGTGCAGCAACTGAGAGCTGGTATGGAGCATGGCGGGAAAGAGAGCTTGGTGGGGAAGGAAGAGGATGTGACTTTGGGAACAAAAGGGGATTTGCCAAAACAGTCTGCTGCCTGGGACAGAGAGGGAGAAAAATTGGCTTCATCTGAAAGCTCTGAGTCTCTTCAGACGGCAGATCCAGTGCTGCTAGGTATGGTGGAGCAACCCCCTATGGAAGAGATTAAGCAGACGGATTCTGGTAAGATTGTCTGTTTGAGATGCAAAGGTGTAGGGCATATTGCTAGGGATTGTAAAGCAAATATGTTCTGTGTGATTTGCGGAAAGCACTCTCACAAAACAGTGGATTGCTTCTTGGAGAAACAGTTGAAACCAGTGGCTAAGTTTGTTGGATCGGGGGCTAATGGTCTAGGGTGTATTTTGATTCAAAATGCTAGAGATGTCTCTAACAAAGAACATGTTAATCCTTTGGCTTTAGTTTCTGTTGAAAAAGGCAAAAACCTAACTGAAAAACAAATGGAGAATGGATTCGCTCAACAGTTTAAGTGGAATTGGCTATGGAGAGCCAAAGACATGGGAAATGGGGCGTTCCAGATCAGATTTCCAAACAAAATGAGATTGGATGAGATTGTCAACTTTGAAGAATTTACACTTAAGGGAACTGATGTTAGGATCAAAGTGAGGGCGTGGACCCAAGAGGCTGTAGCTGCGGGCAAATTGCATGTGGTCTGGGTTGTTGTTGGAGGTTTACCTGATACTATGAAGAATTACTATGCTCTTTGTGAGGTTGGATCCACTTTGGGGGTTGTGATGGAGGTGGATATGGAGTCGGTTAGGAACAAGGATGTGGTCAGGATAAAAATTGGCATGATGAACACAACTACCCTCCCTCTATCTTTAGTTCTGACTACACCCAAATTCTTAATGCATGAGGTTTTGTTCTCTCTTGAGTCAATTGTGGAGCTAGGATGGTTCAGCAACAAAGATAGGGGGGAAAGGAGCTTGGAGAGTGATAATACCACTGAAATAGGCCTGTTTGGGGATAATTTGACAAAAAAGAGAAATATTGAAAAGAAGGATGATGCCAACGAAGGGGATATTACTGCCCCTGTGGGTGACAAATTGAATAAGAGGAATGGAAATGTGAGTTTGGAAGCTTGTATGAATAGCTCTGTGATGATGAAGGATTCTGATGGAGATCTTGCTAAGAAGTTACAAATAGCAGAACTGGGTACCCATGAGGGAGAATTTGAAGAGGGCTCTAAGTTGACTGATGATATTCTCTGTGATGAAAACATGGACAATGAAAATATGCTGGATAAAGATAGTTGTAATGAGAATGAGGATGATAATATTCTGGCTGACCACAATTCTGGTGAAGAAGGGGGGAAACTTCAGATTACTGACAGTGAGGAGTATTTAGATTCGCAAGAGTCTATGGATTTTGCCACCAAGGTTGGGATTGTCATACCACCCAAAAATGCTGAACCGGAAGAGGAGGAGAAGAGGAGATGTAGTAGGCTGCGTATGAAGGAGGACAAATCTGTCATGGAGCTCGCTACCACCAAGAAAGAGGCACAAAATGCTTTTGTGCATAAAAGTACTGATATCCCCTCTTTTACATTTGATGATAATGCAACCCTTTTTGAAATGGCTAATGTCTTGGGAGTGTCTCTAGGTTGTTCTATTGATCAGGCTAATCATAATTTAGATTTGGTTAAATCTCTGGAGATGGCTAGATTAGACTTATTTCATTCTGCTAATGAGGAAACTTTAGATGTGGGTGATATTGAGATTGGAGGAAATGATGTTGAGGAACTGAATATAGAAATGCTCAATGATATTGGGTCTGATACTGCTGATGTAGATGATGAACTAATAGGAGAATGCTGAGCACAACCTTGTGGAAATGCAGATATGTTGGGAAGCCTTGGTATTACTAAGGCCAAACAAAGAAAACAGAATATGAAGAAGAAAAGAAAAATATAAATGAAAGGGCTGATATGGAATATAAGAGGTATAGGGAATTCTGAAAAAGTAAAACATCTATTAGATGTTGCGAGAGACAAAAAATTGGACTTTGTGAGTATTATTGAAACTATGAAAACAGATTATTCCCAGAGATTCCTAAAAACTCTCAGTGCTGGGAAGCTTTTCACCTGGACTTGGGCTCCTTCTCATGGGAGATCTAGGGGAATCCTGGTGGGGATTGATGAGGAAATGATGGAAATGGTGGACAAAAAAGTGGGTACTTATTATGTAAAGGTGAAGATCAAAAACAAAATGGATAAACACATTTGGAATTTGGTGGTGATCTATGGGACAGCGCATCCAGAGGATAGAAATTTGTTTCTTACTGAGTTTTCCCAAATCTGTCTAGACTCTAAGGAACCTACTATTTATGGTGGAGATTTCAACATTATTAGGAAAGAAAGTGAGAAGAATAAGGTTGGGGGTTACAATAAATGGAGTTTTTTGTTCAATGCTGTTATTGATATTCATAATCTAAGAGAGTTGAATATGAGTGGTAATCTTTATACATGGAGTAATAATCATGTGAATCCTACTTTGGAAAAATTGGATAGAATGCTGATGAATACTGATTGGTAGAAAATTTACCCACTTGCCATTGTGATAACTTTGGAGAGAATCCTTTCTGATCACTCCCCTCTCTTGATAGAGTTTGGAAGTATAAGGAAAAAAATATCAGTTTTTAAGTTTGAGAATAGTTGGATGTTAAGAGATGAGTTCATCCAAGTGGTTAGTGATGTTTGTCACTCGACTAAAGGGGGTGGATCTTCCCTAGATAGATGGCAAAAAAAGATGATTGCTTTAAGGAAAAGGTTGAAAGGTTGGAATATGAATTGGGAAGGGGTTTATAAAAGATCCAAAGCAATAATTATGGAGAGAATAGATGAGATTGATAAAAATTGTGAAAAATTTGGAATGACTTGGAATGATAGAAAGGAGAGGAGAGAGCTTGAATCTCAGTTGAAGATGCTTATGAGGGAGGAACAGTTGAAATGGTTTCAGAGAAGTAAAGAGAAAGATATTTTGGAAGGTAGCAATAATACAAAGTATTTTCATGCTAAATCTAATGGTAGACGAAGGAAAAATATGATTGCTTATCTTAAGGATGGGGAGAACACAATTTCTGATCAAAAAGAAAAAATGACTTATGTGACTAATTTCTATAAGAGTCTATTTGGAGAAGATACTAGAGTTTCCATTAAACTGAATAATGGGGGGATGGCTCAGGTGAATGAAGGAGATAAAGCTTCCCTATTAAAACCTTTCACTGAGGAAGAAGTTAAAACAGCAGTTTTTGGAATGGGCAACAATAAATCACCTGGCCCTGATGGTCTCACAATAGAATTTTATAAACAGTGCTAGAATATTATAAAACCTGATTTGTTGGACATGTTGACAGATTTTCATCAAGGAAAAGCTGATGTAGATAGACTGAACTTTGGGGTCATTACTTTGGTACCTAAATGTAAAGATGCAAATCAGATAAAAAATTTTAGGCCAATTTGTTTGTTAAATGTAAGTTTCAAGATTGTGACTAAAGTGTTAATGCTAAGGCTAGAAAAGGTTATGGATTATCTCATTGCGAGAAACCAGACTGCTTTTATTAAAGGGAGATATATTCTTGAAGGAGTTGTAGTTTTACATGAAATTCTAAACTCTTTGAATAGGAAGAAGAAACCTGGGATTGTTTTTAAGGTAGATTTTGAAAAAGCGTATGATAAGATTAAGTGGGCTTTTGTGTACCAGATGTTGGAGGCTAAAGGTTTCCCTTGTAAGTGGAATGAACTGGGTTATGAAAAGTATTATGGGGGGAAAGGTGAGCATTAAGCTCAATGATTAGATTGGACCTTATTTTAAAACCAATAGAGGTCTAAGACAAGGAGACCCCCTTTCCCCTCTTCTGTTTAACTTAGCAGCAGATGCACTTACAATTTTGATGCATAGAGCTGGAGAGAATGGGATGATTAATGGTTTGGGACAAGATTTGGTAACTAATGGGATTTTTGTGTTACAATATGTTGATGACACAATTTTCCTCCTCCAAGATGATCTGACTAGTGCAAAAAATCTTAAATTTGTTCTCTGTCTCTTTGAACAAATGTCTGGTCTGAAGATCAATTTTGACAAAAGTGAAGTTTTTTGTATTGGCATGGGTGAAGAAAAGAAGAAACAATTCTGTGAGATTCTAACATGTAAGTTGGGTACTTTGCCCATGAAATATTTGAGATTGCCGATTAATAAAAAAGATTTTAAACAGAGATAGGAAGAACTGTGAGAACAAGATTGAGAATAGGTTGAGATGCTGGCAAGGGAAATTACTAGACATTGGAGGCAGAGTACTCCTTATTAACTCTTGTTTGAGCAGTATCCCCCTGTATATGCTATCCTTCTTTCTTTTACCCAAAGGGGTAAAGAAAAAAATGGATTTCTTTAGAGCAAGGCTTTTGTGGCAAGAAGACCAAGGGATTAAAAAATATCATTTGATCAAGTGGCCTGTAATTTGCAGGCCAAAAATTTGTGGAGGTTTGGGCATACTAGATCTGCAACTGATGAATGTTGCCCTGATGGGGAAATGGATTTGGAAATTGGAAAATGAAGAGGGTATTTGGCAAGAAATGTTGAGAACTAAATATTTATCTGGCAATCCTTTGATGCAAAGGAAGAAGAAAATTGGAGATTCACAGTTATGGGTGGCACTTATTGATATGAGAAGTACTTTTATGCAATTTTGTAGGAAAAAACTGGGAAATGGCAATAGAACACTCTTTTGGGCAGAGAATTGGACAGAACACGGGAAACTGGCTGACCTGTTTCCCTCATTATATAGGGTAACTTTGACAAAAAAATATTACTGTGGCTGATGCTTTGAGAAGTGGTCTTTCAAATGTTAAATTTAGGAGGGATCTTATTGGTGAAAGATATCGGGAATGGATAAAAATGTATAAAATTTGTGAGGATGTGATACTCACAGAGGAGGAGGACAAACTTGTTTGGAGATTGACAAAAAATGGATGCTTCACTGTTAAATCCTTCTACACGACACTGAAAATGCAAGAATCTTGTAGGTGCACTGATGTGGTTTGGGACTTGAAAGTACCACTTAAGATTAAAATTTTCTTGTGGATGGCTAAAAAGGATAAAATTTTAACAAAAGTAAATCTGATGAAAAAGGGTTGGAAAGGGAACTCCAAAAGCTGTCCTTTCTGTTTCCGAGACGAGACTGTACAACATCTATTTTTTGACTGCAGTATTGCTCGTTTTGCTTGGACAATGTTAAGGGTGTGTTTTGGTCTTGGCCCTTTTACCGATATGAATCACCTGTGGTTCGTTTGGTTCGGTCGTCGGGGAAAAAAAGAAAGAGGTTTGGTTGGTGTTGGTGTTGCAGCTCTGTTTTGGAGCATTTGGAAGATAAGAAACGATATATGCTTTAAGAGGAAGAGGTTGAATGACCCGACTGAATTGATAGACTTGATATGTTTTTGGATCGCTTCATAGTCCATCTTGCAGAAATCGGCGAAAAAGGAAAGAAGTCTGGCACTGGGGGTGCGGCTGCTCGAGCAAGTAACAAGGGAGATCTTTGATCAAAAGTATGGCTGGGATGCCGGCGGGAATCGACTGTGCGACTGAGTTGGTCCTTTTGGTGGTTTGTCAGTAGTGGGTGGATGTGATGCAGATACTTGGGTGCGCAAGTAAAAACTGGTCAATGTAATAAGGTGGTGGTATGTTTCGACTTTGCATGTGTTGATTTGGAGTGTTTTGTAGTAGAACTTTGCTCATTTCTTTAATGGAAATGGGAGAGGATTCAGTCCTCTCTTTCTCAAAAAAAAATAAAAAAATGTTGCAACACTCAATAAAAAATATTCAATCACATTATAAAAAAATATTTCAAACAGACGAAACATAATATGTGATGTTGTCTAAAATATCAAAAAAAACAAACATATAAAACAACACGTTCATGTTAACGCTACGATAAAAATAAAAAAATATTAAGACATGAACTGTGCATTGTGAACAAATGTTTAACAGTAACCAGCTTTCTCCGTGTTGCCGCTTTTCTCGGCGTTATTTTGCGTGTGGAGGTGAAGTGTGCCATCTGCCATGGCCGTCCAGCCAACCACGCAGCGAAAACCCAACGAGGAGTCGGGGAGTCCGCAATGCCGCACATCCCGCGCATGGTGGAAGCTGCAGGCCGCCGTGCACTCCCCAGGTTCGCCCGCCGGAGCGCGGCCGCCTGATCCTCCCGCGTCCAGCGAGCGACGCGGAGGCCGACATGGCCACATCGGCCGATGATTGCGGCGTCGACCCTGCGGTGCAGAACGTGTCCGTGGACACGCTGTTCCTCATCGTCATCCAGGTCGCCGCCGTCGTCGCCCTCGGCAAGTTCATCCACCTCTCCCTCCGGCGACACAACCAGCCCAGCGCCATCTCCCAGATCATCGTACGTAGTAACGCCGTCGTCGTCCGTCGTCTTCTTCTCGTAATCAGTCGATCGATCGATCTCGGTCTGATTGGAAATGGGGAGTTCCTTTCTTGCAGGCGGGGGTCATGGTGGGGAGCCTGGATCTGCACGACATGATTGTTCACGTCGACGTGGAGAACGTGGAGGACACGTACGGCCGGTACGTGTCCGAGGCGCGCATCTTTTACATGTTCTACGTTGGCCTGGATGCCGACCTCGCCGCGATCTGGAACGACACGCGCCGGTGCATCATCGTCACGTACGCGAGCGTGGCCACCTGCTTGCTCCTCGCGGCCTTCGTCTCCGGCGGCATGTACGGCAGCATGATGCACACCCCGGTCAGGTCTCCAGAGCTGCTGGCCGCCGTCCTCATGCTGACGCTGGCCAACACCGCGTCCGTCGACGTCTCGCGGATGACCGCCGAGCTCAAGCTCACGGCCACGGACAGCGGCCGGCTCGTCGTCGCCACGGCGATCGCGACCAACGTCATCTGCATCGTCGGCGAGGGGGTCTTCTCGTGCATGAAGCTGGCCTCGAGCAGGACCCCGGGCTACAGCGCGCCGGAGCGGCTGGGGTGGGGCGTGCTGGCGCTGCTCAAGGTAGGCGTCGCGCTGGCGTTGCTCCGGCCGGTGGTGGCGTTCATCAACCGGCGCAATGCTGGCCGGCACCGCATTGGGAACTGGGAGCTGGTGCTGCTCCTCGTCGCCGTCTCCTTCATCGGAAACTTCCCGCAGCGCGCGGGATTCGACGGGATGCCGGTGAGCCTCCTGCTGGGACTGGCGTTCCCGAGGGAAGGGCCCGTGGCGAGGAGCGTCATGGACACGCTCGCGTACCCGCTGCACGCCTTGGTCATGCCCTTCTACTTCGGCGCCATGGGCATGAGAATAAACTTCGGCGCCATGTCCGGCGCGATTGTCGTGCCCGCCATCCTCCTCACGCTGCTCGGCCTGATCGGCAAATGCCTCGGCACCATGGGCGCCGCTAGGTACCTCAAGATGCCGCTCGCCGACGCCCTGCGCTTCGGCGTCCTGCTCAACATCAAGGGGCACGTCAACATGATCGACATGAGCTTCGCCAGCTCAGAAGGGGTACGTTTTGTGCCCTAGCTACGAGCCTAGCATGTCTAGCTAGCTAGCTACCACAGTGCCGCCACTGATTCTTGGTGGTGCGTACACTCAGATCTGGGCGGAGCAGGCGCTCATGGCGATGGTCGTCGGCAGCATCATCAGCACCGTCATCGCCGGGCCGGTGTTCGCCGCCCTGTTCCGCAAGGAGAGGGAAGCGTACGCGTGCAGTGACCAGGCACTCGAACACCTCGCGCCGGACCAGGAGCTGCGCATGCTCGCCTGCGTGCACGGCGCCCGCGGCGCGCCGGGCATGCTCAGCCTCCTCGAGCTCCTGGCGACGACTGCCCGCGCGCAGCCCACCATCCAAGTCCTTCACCTGTTCGACGCCGCCAGCATGCACGTCGCGCCGAAGTACTACCACCAGCAGGTCCAGGACAGCGACAAGCACGTCGATCGCCGCGCCGACGATACCACGCAGGTGAACTGGGCCGTCGACGTGTTCACCTCCGTGACCGGTCTCTCCATCCGCCAGGTCGACATGGCCGACCGAGGCGCCGCCGTGAACGCAAAGAACATCCACCGCTGCATGGAGGAAGTCCGTGCCGGCCTCCTGCTGCTGCCGTACTACAAAGAGCAACGCTACGATGGCAAGATGGTCTGCCGGTCCGAGGAACGCTGCCAGCTCATCCGCGTGGTGCTGGAGCGCGCCCCGTGCACCACCGGCGTCTTCTCCGACCGCCCGTTCTGGGGCGGGGGCGCCAGCTTCCAGCTGCCGACCAAGATATCACAAAGCGAAGAGACGACATCAGGAAACCAAGGCGACCAGAAGGTGGGGACCCACGTCGCCGCCGTCTTCCTCGGAGGCCCCGACGACCGAGAAGCGGTGGCGTTCGCATGCCGCCTCGCCAAGAACGACGTCGTCAGGCTGACAGTCATCCGCTTCGTTCTAGGCGTCACGCAGGACGTCCTAGCAAACGATGATCGCATCCCGACGACAAGAACCGATCGCAGCGACGCCGGGGAGGTACTGTCCGTCGTGGTCCGCCACGACGACGGCTTCGACGACGACGCCGGCGTGGGCGATCCAGACGAGCGCTGCATGTCGGAGTTCCGCCGCGCGTACGTGGCAAAGGAGCTCGCGGAGTACTCGGAGAAAGCGGTGAGCGGGCCGATGGACGTGGTGGAGGCACTGCGCGGGACGGCCGGGGCGTTTGCGCTGGTCGTGGTGGGGCGCGGCGGGCGGCAGCCGCCGGAGCTGGTGGTGGGGCTCGAGGGGTGGGCCGAGTGCGCGGAGGTGGGCCCGGTCGGGGAGATCCTCTCGTCGAACGACTCGCTGGAGATGGGCTCCGTGCTCGTCGTGCAGCAGAAGACGCCGCCGCCGTTGCACCTCGACGGCCTACCGCCGGCGATCTGACACCCCGGCCCTACACAATTAATGTACAATAAAATCAAAGTAAATCTCGAGGATTATTTTAGCTGTGTATATTTAGAGAGTAGAAACTAGATCAAATTTTGCATTATATAAGTAAAATATAACGAATAATTAACAAATACACGATCATTTGCCGTATTGTCAATTACATGCATGTTCCCCTTCCCGCGCTTTTCTCCCCTCCCCGGAACGGAAAAGATGCCCGTTTTTTCGTCTTGTTTGCAATCTTTTGTCTCCCAGAATTTTTTAGCGCCACGGCCGTGCCGTCCTCCCCGGCCGGCGAAGGCGCTCATGGTAGTGAGCTTAGCTCCGCTCATGGCGAAGGCGAAGGCTAAGGCGATGTGCTCTCGCCTGTCGCACAGCTTCCTTCCCCGAGGTAATAAGGCAAGCCTTGAATTTTTTTATAATATTTTTTAAAAAAGATTTCAAAATTGGTAGATGAATTTCAAAAATTGTAAAATTAGACTTATGTCGATAATTTATCGGCCGAACGAAGTCATATCAGACTTCGTTCGGTCATTCATCAGCCAAATATGGTCACGTCAGCGCTAACGGGTCGCGCAACTGCTACTTCGGCAGTTCGGCCGATGGAGGCTGACGTGGCCTGGTTCAGTTGTTTAAGTGCCGAACCTGACTGACTCTATAAACAGAGAGCCGAACGCCCCTTCTTCACCATGTTCGGGTTGTCTCAACATTCACCTCTAAGGTGATTTTTTCTACTTTTTATATTCAGTTTTAAATATTTTAGTAGTAGTTTAGTAGTAGTTTAGAAGTAGTTTGGTAATAGTTTAGTAGTAGTTTAAAAGTAATTTATTAGTAGTTTAGTATTGTTTTAGGAGTAATTTAGTAGTATTTTAGAATTAGTTTAATAGTAGTTTAGTAATATTTTAGGAGTAATTTCCTAGTAGTTTAGGAGTAATTTAGGAGTAATGTAACATTATTTTAGACCACCTAATGAGTACCGTACATTTAATTTACATATACTTTTGAAATAATTTAGGATTATTTTAAAGATAATTTAGGAGTGTTTTAGAGATAATTTAGGTTGTATTACACATATTTCAGAGATAATTATAGCATAATATACATATTAAATAAACAAAGTCCTTCATTGTTCGTAGATTTGTTATGCTTGCTTGGTAATCTGGTTGACATAAGACCTCACTGCATCTGTTGTGTCCTGTGTTATTCCAAGTATTTGCATGTATTTTATTTTAGTTTGTTATTTATATATTATAGCGATAATTTCAACATGATTATCGTACTATGAAAAGCTTGATGACGTAGAGTCAATGTTAAATATTTGTTTGTTGTATTCATATTGTTTGGTGCTTTACTTTAGGATAGAACTTAATTGTGGTGTGAAATTAATGTTTTCAGGCATTATGGATAGAACATCATTTAAGATTTACTATGGAGATGGTCAAGTAGTTATTGGTCATGATAGTGCTGATCTTAGTAGTTTTCAATGTACCGAGAATAGTTTAAATCGGGTAGAGGAGTGTGACATTGACAATATTAAGAAGTGGATATATCGTATTTTTGGTTAGATGTGTAGCAGTGGGATTTGCATCTGTATGTCCGATGCAGCCGTGTGCCCGAAGGGTATTTTTAGGAGATGGATCCTATTACCTCGAGTAGCATATGGAGAGGATACGCTAGAAGGGCGTTAGAGAAAGGTTGGGAACAGATTTTGCTCGTCTACTTCACTCCTCGTGTACTTCTAATTCTAGACCCAACACCAGATCAAGTTGTTGAGTCATGCGTACAATTAGAGGTCAGCCATAGTAGACAACTCCATGAGGATATCCCCGAGACAGATGTAATAGCTTCAACTCCAACTGTACAATGGTCTACTGAAGGACAAACTGACGAAGGGGAGGAAATAGAGGACATAGTTGAGTTACTTGAGAGAGAGAATTAAGATTTCGAGAAAACTGTGGAGCAGGATGGAAATGAGAACTCCAATGAAGAAGATGAAGCAGTAGATGGTAACAATGATAATGAAGAGCAAGACATTCCGATTCCCAACAAGTGGCAAGTAAAAGATTTTATTGATCTTGCTATAAGTGATGGGCGCTAGACTCATTGAGAGTATGCACATAATGAGAAGCACATGGATGTTGTGTATCCTACTAAGGATACAGTGCAAGATGCCATCAAAGTATGGTTGTTGTCACTTCGACGATCATTTTGAGTTAAGAAGTCAAACAACATGACCTATGATGTTGTGTGCGAGAATCATGATTGTCCATGGAGAGTTCATGCATGTAAACTGAAGTAGGGAATTCATTGGGTGTGCTCAATTGTGGTCCAACATAAATGAGTATTTGATACAATTGTGACTAGGCACAAGAATCTAAGTACAAGTTACATTGTGGAGTGATGTATTCTAATATCGTTGAGAATCAGTGTTTACAAATCGTCCGACTAATCGCGATTAATCGGCCTGGTCATTTTCCTGGCTACGACTAGGTGCTCCGACCCAACTAGAGCGACCAGAAATCGGGTCGTCCGACTAGTCGGCCGATTAGTGGCATTTTGGCGACCAGGAAAGAAGGGCAACCGACGGGGAAGGCAGGGGGCAGCCGGAGGAGGGTGCTGACAATGGCGCATGGGCCACGGCGGGAGGAGTGGGCCGGCGGCGGCGTGCCTTGGAGTGGGAGGGGCCACCGACGGTGCTGGTGGGAGCATGAGGAGGAGAAGGCGGCACCGGTGGGAGCGGGAGCAAGAGGAGAAGGCGGCGCTGGCGGGAGCTGTGGCGCGCAGGGGATGTTCAACGCACAGGCTTCTGAGTTGTCTCTATGGCGGCTGAGGGAGGAGATCTGCAGTAGCTGTTTGGGAGAGGGGAGATGTAAGGAGCTAGGGTTGTGGCGGCTGTGAGGTGGAGGGGAGATGTGAGGAGTGAAGTTAGGGTTTAGTTAATGGGCCTTTGCTTTTCAATTTGATGTTTGGGCTAATAAGTAATGGCTGAAATTTGGTCCATACCTGGATATTTATTGTCATATACTATATAGTGTATATATATTATGTAAATTTCCTAAAATATATGGAATAATTAAATAGAACGACCAAGATCGACTAATCGCGATTAATCGCGATTAGTTTTCTAGTCGGTACCATGGCGACTAGGCGATTTGTAAACATTGTTGAGAATGTTAGTTAGGAGCCTTGAGTTTTAATACTTACCATAGAGAGAAGATTTCAGTATACAATCAACTACTTTAAGGCTTGTAGGAATAAACAGAAGGCACTAGAGATGAAGTTTGGTACATGCGAGGACTTATACCATAACATACCTCTTTGTTTGGAGACGGCGCAAATGCGCAACCCTGGCACGTACTACACTTATCAGGAGAAGGATGCAACATTTATAGAAGGTGTGAAGATTCTACATCGAGTATTATTTGCACTCGGTGCTTGCATCCGAGTGTTCTAGTATTGTCGTCACATTCTTTGTGTGGATGGAACATTTCTAACTGAAAACCATAGATATCAAATACTAATAACTATTGGTATTGACGACAACAACTAGGTTGTCCCAATTGCCTTTGGTTTTGTGGAAAATGAGAACTACAAAAGTTAGTTGTGGTTTTTATGATAGTTGCACATTGGAGTTGTTCAAGGCACGCAAAATGTTTGTGTGCTGCATGACTGACATGTTGGGCTTATAAAGGCAGTCCAACATATGAAGAATAATCCAGATGAGCCTTATCCAGGCGAGATATATTTTACCATAACATTGTGATCATGTCTTACTCTATGTATTTAGATGGTTTCCTCCTCTATTTCTACGAATCTTAGGGGAATCGAATATCCAAACTAGAGGAGAGATCGTTTCGCTTGTCGCATCCCTTCGTGAACATATCAACCATTGTGCCATTATGGACATATAAGATAAGCCGAGACTATGGAGGAGTACACACGAAGGAAAGAAGAGCATCAACTTAAGGTAGATCATGCTAGTTCATGTTGGATGAAAAATTCTCTAGGAATTCTCGAGTGGGAGCAACGACCTACGTGCGCATGTGGCAGTCGTTGCATTATATGGACATCTCTCAGAGGCGACTCAAGAGGAAGGAGTGAATTCATGTGCCCTAACATAAATGAGCACGTCGTGGTAAGTGATGACTTAAATTAAATTCACATAATTTTTAACGCAATACTCACCTCACTATTTATTGTGATAGCAAAATGTTAGGAGATGTCCATTCCATCGGTGGATAGATGTCACGCCACCGACGTATGAGGATGGTTCTATCACAAAGGCGAAAAGTCACTCGAAGTATGAAATTAGAAAGCGAGAAGCTAATGAGCGAGCGAGGACTACGAGATGGAGTGAAGAGGACATGCAACAGAGGGAAAATAGACAGCGACAACTTAGGTTCCGAGAGGAACGAAGATTACCTGGTCATCACCACCTCTTTATCTCTATCGTCTCCTTCTTACCTGGTCATACAAAATAACTCAAACATACTTCTTTGACCCACCTTTGACTTCTATTGACCGCACGGTACTTCTAATGAGCCTAGGCTTTACCAAATCTTGCTGTCAACAAGATGGCAATGGGTATCCGATACCCATTTACCCGTGGGTAATTACCCTATTAGGGGGTGGGTATGGGGACAAATTAATACCCACAAGTATATAAATAGGTAAAAATTTATACTCCGGGTAATCGGTTACGAATATGGAAAAATGTTGGACCGGAAACGGCGACCAGAGGGGGGGTGAATGGGAGCTTTTAAAAAATCTGGCTAAAAACTAGCCTTCGGTTTCAGTTATGTCTTCTGCGGAACAGGCTTCGAACACTACCTTCGAAGGTCTGGTTCGGAGGTACTTCTACACCTTCGAACACAGGCTTCGGAGGAGCAAAAGTTCGAAGCCAAGAAGACTTCGCTCCACTTCCAACCCTCGAAAATCTACTCTGCTTAGTCAGTGCAGGCTCCGCACACAGGGTGCTTCGAGCAGGCTTCGCACTTCACCCTTCGCAAGAGTGGACTGCCCTCTGAGGACTTCGACCAAGTACTTGGCAGCAGCAACTGGTGCTGAGCTTCGTACACGAAGGTCTACACGCACACAAACAGACTACACTAGGGGCTTCGACACAAGAAGCAAAACGGGCAACAATCAGGGCTTCGCTAGTAAGCAGCGAGGTCACGCCTCCTGTTACACAGAGCGAATGCACACTGACAAAAGCACAGGAAACAGGGCTTCGCCGCTTGAACAAGGAACACAGAAAATGAACTCTCTGGATGTATTAAAATCGAAGTATGTGGCTACAGGAGCTCAACAGTAAATGCTCAAAGTGTTCAATGTTACCTACCGAGCCCCCATATTTATAGCCCACAGTTCACCCAAAGGAAGTGACTACTTTACCCCTAGGGTTTACACAAGATTTGACTCTACAGAACTAAGGGGTACAAAAGGTAGTCCACCTTTATTCTGGAGGCTTCTCTGTCAGCTTTGCAGAGGGGACAGTGTCAGCTTTTTACAGAACAGACAGTGTCAGCCTTTGCAGTCTTTGACTTTCTGCAGCCTCCCATCGCACGCGAGGGTGCGGTAGCTTCGGTGAGAAGCCTTGATCCTGGTGGCCTTCGCTCCACCGAAGTCAGTCTCCGATACAGTGACGGTTTTGAGCCGAAGCCGTCAAAGCTCTTGAGCCTTCGCACCAACACCTCCGGAGTGGACCACCACGGCTTCGCAGCTTCACCCAGCTCGAACTCCGTCAGTCCGTGTACCGAAGCCATGCAGGCCGAAGTACCTCAAGACAACCTTGCTCCTGAGCAAGCCTCGCTCTGAAGCCTTCCTCACTCCGAAGCCTCACCTTCGGAGTGCCACCCTTCGAAGTCCCTCCTTCGTCCAAGGCCTCCGGATGAAGCATTCCATGAGCCCTTAGTCGCAGTGTCTCTCCCCGAGCACACTCCTCGACGAGCCTCACTCGGACCATGCCTTCGATGCGCCTCGACTTCTGAGACCTTCGTCGGGCCATCTTCGAATGTCTCCCTCCGGAGCACACTTCGAATTCCTTGCCTCCGCAGAGGACTTGTTCCACCAACTCCGAAGTCACTCCATTCGGAGTACCTTCGAAGTGCCTCACCTCCGAGGACTTTGTCTCGGAGTACCTTCAGCCGGAGCCACGCTCCGCACTCTCTGCCTTCACCTGGCACGTCTCGACCCGAGGACCGACCCGGACCACCTTCGTAGCCACCGTGACGGAGCTCCCCGCTCCCCTGGCATCAAGCCTCCTGCTTGACCCAGGTTCACCTGCTGCGAACCTTGTCTGTCACCTCCGAAGTCCCTGCACACCACCGACAAGCAGACAAGTGTATCCAGTACTCCGGAGACCTCTCCGGGTTAGCAACCTCCGGCACACACTCCGGTGTACCGCCCAAAGTACCGAACCCTTCGGTACGAACCCAGTCATTGCGTACTGTCGGACCCCTCCGACGAGCACACTCCGCTGCACAGCTGCAGCAAGCAAACACCGAACACACTTCGGTGACAACACCTCCGAACACCCTTCGGAGGTACCACCTCCGAAGCCCCTTCGGAGGTACCCTTCGAACAGAGGGTAAAATCTCGTCAATCACTCATCACAAAACACCGAAACCAACCCTTGGTTTCTCAATCTCCCCCTTGATGAGTGCATTGACAACCAAATCGAAGTTCAAGAAAATGTAAAAATTTTCAGCACACAAGTGACCATAAAAACTCAGAAAAGAGCCAAATCATGTCACTTGATAAAAGAATTTTCTCCCCCTTTCTCACACGATTGAAAAGCCCCCTTTCGGCAATAAAACTCCCCCTGAGTTAAATTTTCCTTTTGGCAATAAAGAACCATCTCCCCCTTTATGTCAAATGTTCTCCCCCTTGAAAATTATACCCCTTGCGGCAGAGAACGAAGCAAATCTCTTCGGAATTTCTCCACCTTTGGCAATGCAAACATCAAGGAGCATGTAAAAGATGCAAAGCTTCGAATTGAGCAGAATAGCAAAGACATATGAAGCAAAAATATGCCAACAGTAACATCAATGATCATGGGCTCAGCTCAAATTAATATTCTCTAAAAGCATGATGAAGCATGTGATTTGATCAATTTTTGAAATAAAAAGCATCACCACTTAGTCAAGGAAACTAGACAAGTAAGAGCAAGGACTGCGCACAGCTAGTCAATCTCTACTCTAGACAGACAAGTCCAGTTCAAAAGGAGCTTGAAAAGCAAACTTGATAGACAATGAATTTTGTTGTTCTTTTCTTAGTGCCAGGGGTTATTTGTTTGTCCACCTTATTCTTTCCAATCCGGCCAAGCCTAGGCATGAAAGCCATAAGAAGCTTAAGGCAAAGATTTTGGTATACACTACACTATTCCAGTTCAGACCGATGTGCAATGGTAAGCAGTCTAGAATAGAGTAGTGCGACAAACAAACCCACCTGGATCTTTTCTCTTAAAAGCATGCAAATCATGGAATTGTTGATTTTAACTAAGTGAACCAATGTTTGGCACTTTATGAATATCCATGAAAATGTAGAACAGTTTTCAAGTTGCAATTTTTAGCATCCAATGAACAGTGTCTCGCTGTCAAGCAGATAAAAGATAGCTAAAGCAGTCCTGCCGAAACATGCTAGATTCAAGACTAAGCAGTGAGTATGATTTGACTTTGAAAATAAAACATCATGCACATGAATGTTCCAGATGAATTAACAAGAGCTGAGCTGACATGATTTCATGAATTATAAGCAGGCATATAAGTGCAAAATATGTAAATGCAATTTCAACACAATTAGACAAAGGCACATCCATCTAAAACAGCTCCCCCTCACAAAATGCCGTAAGGGTGACAAATGCCAAGTTCCCCACGCAAGTAAGCAAATCGAGAAGCATCGAGGGGTTTTGTAAAAATGTCGGCAAGCTGGTGTTGGGTATCAACATATTGAAGTTCAATATCACCCTTCTCATTGTGATCTCTGAGAAAGTGATACCGTACATCAATGTGTTTGGTTCTGGAGTGCTGAACCGGGTTGTTTGCAATACAAATAGCACTAGTGTTATCACAGAAAAGTGGAACACTCTTATAATCTAACCCGAAATCCCGCAAAGTGGAAACCATCCGCAAAATTTGAGAGCAACAGCTAGCTGCAGCAACATATTCGGCCTCAGCCGTTGATTGTGCAACGGCCTCAGCCGTTGATTGTGCAACACTAGACTGTTTGCGGGAAGACGAGCAAACCAGAGAGGTACCCAGAAAATGACAAGTACCAGAGGTACTCTTCCTATCAATTCTACACCCAGCAAAGTCCGCATCAGAATAACCTCGAAGACATAAAGAAGAAGACGCCGAATACCATATGCCAAACTCAAGGGTGTGTTTGAGATACCTTAGGATGCGCTTAATCGCTTGGCGGTGCGAAGCTCGTGGTGAAGCCTGAAAACGAGCGCACAGACACACAGCGAAGTGTATGTCCGGCCTCGTGGCAGTCAAGTAGAGGAGGGAGCCGATCATGCTCCGGAACTCCTTCTGATCTACGGCTTCTCCATCTTCGTCAGGGTCCAATGCTACAGATGTAGCCATTGGAGTGGCGAGGGGCTTCGCATCGGACATGTCGAACTTCTTGAGCAGGTCCTTGGTGTACTTTGTTTGGTGGACAAAAGTACCTTGTTTGCTTTGCTTGATTTGCAAACCAAGGAAGAAGGTGAGTTCACCCATCATCGACATTTCAAATTCCCTGCTCATGGTATCTGCAAACTCGGCAACTAAAGCATGAGAAGAGCCACCAAAGATGATATCATCCACATAAATCTGAACTAGGAGGAAATCTTTGCCATGCTTGAGAGTAAACAAAGTTTTATCAACAGAGCCCATCAAATACCCTCGCTCAAGCAGAAAAGACTTAAGTCTATCATACCATGCCCGAGGGGCCTGCTTGAGTCCATAAAGAGCCTTATGAAGTTTAAGGACTTTATGTGGGTACTTGGGGTTTTCAAAACCAGGGGGTTGTTTTACATAAACATCTTCACCTATGAAACCATTAAGGAAAGCACTTTTGACATCCATTTGATAGAGTTTGAATCCCCGGGATGTCGCAAAGGCAAGCAAAATCCTAATGGCCTCAAGGCGAGCAACAGGTGCAAAAGTTTCAGTAAAATCAATCCCTTCTAGTTGAGAAAAGCCCTGAGCTACAAGTCTAGCCTTATTTCTCACTATAGTCCCATCCTCCCCTTGTTTATTTTTGAAAATCCATTTTGTTCCAATGAAATGAACATTAGGTGGAGGATCAACTAAAGTCTAGACTTGGTTTCTCTCAAAATTTTCAAGTTCTTCATGCATGGCATTTGAGAAACCAAGGGTGGTTTCGGTGTTGTGATGAGTGATTGACAGGCTTTTACCCTCTGTTCGAAGGGTACCTCCGGAGGGGGTTCGGAGGTGGTACCTCCGAAGGGCGTTCGGAGGTGTGTTACCAAAGGTTGTTCGGTGTTTGCTTGCTGCAGCTGTGCAGCGGAGTGTACCTGTCGGAGGGGTCCGACAGTACGCGATGACTGGGTTCGTACCGATGGCTTCGGTACTTTGGGCGGTACACCGGAGTGTGTGCCGGAGGTTGTTAACCCGGAGAGGTCTCCGGAGTACTGGATACACTTGTTTGCTTGTCTGTGGTGCGCAGGGACTTCGGAGGCGACGGACAGGGTTCGAGCCAAGTGAACCTGGGTCAAGCGGGTGGCTTGATGCCAGGGGAGCAGGGAGCTCCGTCACGGTGGCTGCGAAGGTGGTCCGGGTCGGTCCTCGGGTCGAGTCGTGCCAGGTGAAGGCAGAGAGTGCGGAGTGTGGCTCCGGCTGAAGGTACTCCGAGACAAAGTCCTCGGAGGTGAGGCACTTCGAAGGTACTCCGAATGGAGTGACTTCGGAGTTGGTGGAACAAGTCCTCTGCAGAGGCAAGGAGTTCGAAGTGTGCTCCGGAGGGAGACACTCGAAGGTACCCGACGAAGGTCTCAGAAGTCGAGGTGCATCGAAGGCATTGTCCGGGTGAGGCTCGTCGTGGAGTGTGCTCGGGGAGAGGCACTGCGACGGAGTGCTCATGGAATGCTTCATGCGGAGGCCTTGGACGAAGGAGGGACTTCGAAGGGCGGTACTCCGAAGGTAGGGGTTCGGAGTGAGGATGACTTGTGGTACTTCGGCCATGCATGGCTTCGGTACACGGACGGACGGTGTTCGAGCTCGAAGTAGCTGCGAAGCCGTGGTGATCCACTCCGGAGGTGGTGGTGCGAAGGCCCAAGGGCTTTGACGGCTTCGGCTCAAAACCGTCACTGTATCGAAGGACTTCTTCGGCGGAGCGAAGGCCAACAGGCTGCAGGCTTCTCGCCGAAGCTACCGCACCCTCGCGTGCGAAGGGAGGTTCCAGAAGTCAACACTGTAAAGGCTGACACTGTCTGTTCTGAAAAAGGCTGACACTGTCCCCTCTGCAGCTGACAGAGAAGCCTCCAAAATAAAGGTGGACTACCTTTTGTACCCCTTAGTTCTGTAGAGACAAAATGGATGTAAACCCTAGGGGTAAAGTAGTCACTTCCTTAGGATGAAGCCGTGGGCTATAAATACGGGGGCTCGGTAGGTAACATTTAACACTTTGAGCATTTACTGTTGAGCTCCTGTAGACAGACCTCGCTGTATTCATTCTGAGTTCAATTCAATTCAGTGTTCCTTGTTCAAGCGGCGAAGCCCTGTTTTTCTTGTGCTTTTTGCTTGAGCTTGCTTTGCATACTTCGCTAGTTTAGTGCACCGAAGCCTGTTGAGGCGAAGGTAGTTTTTCGTGCGAGGTGTGCTTTGTCAGTGAGCTTTCGCTCTGTGTAACAGGAGGTGTAACCTCGCTGATTACTAGCGTAGCCCTGACCGAGTCTCGTTTTGCTTCTTGTGTCGAAGCCTTTAGCTTAGTCCGTTTTGTGTGCGTGTAGACCTTCGCGTACGAAGCCCAGCACCAGTTGCTGTCGCCAAGTACTTGGTCGAAGTCCTCAGAGGGCTGTCCACTCTTGCGAAGGGTGAAGTGCGAAGCCTGCTCAAAGCACCTTGTGTGCGGAGCCTGCACTGACTTAGCAGAGTAGATTTTTGTGGGTTGTCTGTGGAGCGAAGTCTTCTTTACTTCGAACTTTTGCTCCTCCGAAGCCTGTGTTCGGAGCTGTCAAAGTACCTCCGAACCAGACCTTCGAAGGTAGTGTTCGAAGCCTGTTCCGCAGAAGACAGAACAGAACCGAAGGCTAAGTTTTTAGCCTGAATTTTTAAAAGCTCCCATTCACCCCCCTCTGGTCGCCGTTTCCGGTCCAACAATTGGTATCAGAGCGGGTTAAGATCACCAGTTGACCTTAACCGGTTTTGTGATCTGTTGGCGACATGGATAGAGGCAGTAAAATTCCTCTGTTCGATGGGACAGACTTTGCATACTGGAAGGTGCGCATGGAGGCTTACTTGTTAAGCCAAGGAAATGCAATTTGGGAGATTGTGGACTCACAATACTCCATCCCTGATACCCGCACCACTCAAACTGAAAAAGATCAGTATATTGCCAACTCGAAGGCAAGGAACATACTGTTCATTGGTTTGAGTCGGAGTGAGTTTGACAGGGTGCAGCACCTTAGGACTGCTAGGGAGATTTGGACAACACTCACTGTCTTTCATGAGGGCTCTGCTCAGATCAAGGCCAGGCGCCAAAGCACCTACAATCAACAGTATCAGCTGTTTGTGCAGGCACCTGGTGAATCTGTAGATGCCATGTTTTCTCGCTTTGACGCGATAGTGAGTAACTTGCGATCCAACGGGACGCTTGCTTACAGTGATCACGATAGGGCTATCAAGCTTCTCTATGCTCTTGACCGTAGCATATGGGAAGTGAAGATATCCAGCATTGAGGAGTCCACAGGCTATGACACATTGACCTGTGACGAACTCTTTAGCAAGCTAAAGTCCACAGAGATTGCCAAGGCATCTCTTGCAGTGCACAGAAGCTCTTTGCCACAGCCGTTGGCATTGGTTTCTAGCACTAGCCGTGGCACCACTGCAGAACCAAGCACATCAGGCACTTGTGTTCTTGCAGATGGTTTTGCTTTGTCCTCCCTGGTCTCCGTCACAAAGGAGCAGGTGGATACTCTAGCAGATGATGAGCTTGCTCTCATTGCCCGGAGGTTCACCCGCTTTCATCATGAGAGACGGGATCAGAGGAGAAGTGGTTTTAGTGGCTGCTATGAATGTGGCGACTCCTCTCACATTAAGGCCAATTGCCCCAAGGTCAAAAAGAGAGATGAGAGTGACCGCCCCAAATTCCACAAAAAGGAGAGGAAGCCCTTTGTGAAGGGCAAGCGCGGCAAGATGGCTAAGAAAGTAGCCAAGGCCGCTTCCAGAGCCTTTGTTGCTACTCTCAGCGACATCGACACTTCCTCAACTGAGGAGTCGAGCTCTGAGGAGGAGGAGTCCCCAAGGAAGGAGGACAAGAAGGACAAGAAGGGACGTGACTTCACCGGCCTTTGCTTCATGGCCGACAGCGATCACAGCGGCGATGAGCTTGACTCATCTGAGGTAAACCTATCATCTGACCAGCTTCTAATTAAATTAGATGAGCTGAATGAAGTAGTGCTAGGTCAGGATAGATTACTTGTGCAAGCCGCTAGAGAAAGAAAAGACCTTAGACTTAGGCTAGAATCTGTATCTACTGAATATGCCATGCTTAAGTCTAAATATGATGATGCTGATTGTGAGTCATGTTCTGTTGTCATGGGTGAGCTTGCTCAGTTGCGCTCTGTACATGCTCAAACTCTCTCTGAGCTTGAGACTGCACAGAAGCAGCTTTTGGAGGTGGATTCTAGACATCATGAAATTATTGATTGCATGAACTGCTCTTTATTGCGCGATAGCATTAATTTACGTGATAAGCATGTTCATGATCTAGAGGCTAGATTGGAGAGGGCCGGTAGTTCTAAGGATGTGCAGCCTGTGTGTGACACATGCATTACCCTTAAGGACCAGCTAGGCACTGTTAGAGAGCGAGCTGAGAACCTCATGTCCGAAAATGAATACCTTCTTTCTGTGGTAAATAAATGCACTGAGGGGAAGGGTAGGATGGATTTGCTCTTGGCCAAGACCAAGTTGTGTGCTGACAGAGCCGGGGTAGCTCTAGGTTTGGGTTTTGAGAGGATAGCTTCAGACAGTAAGACCAAAACTGTTTTCACCTCTCCCACCACCCTAGAGAAAGAGAGAGCTCTGTTGGACACCCCATCAGCCAAAAAGCCTACCCATCCACCAAAGAAAACCACACCTCCTATCAAGAAAAATCCTCCCAAGAAAACCACTCAAAAGAAACCCAAGGAGCCTGTGAGAGTTGCTCCTATGACCCATGAGAGTGCCCCCAAAAGAGTGTTTCATTGTTCTTATTGTCAGCGAGCGGGTCATTTGATTGGTTTCTGTTTCCGTCGCATCAAGGATGAGCGACGTGCACAGGCGATGAGCTATCAGGACATGCATTACCCATCTCTAGGTATGCATGAGTCTGAGTATTACTCTCGTCCTGTTTTCGAGGCTCCTCGTGCTTCTCGGAGAGGTTTTGCTCCTCGAGGTGTTCACCATGTTCCATATGGTGGTAGACCTCGGGCGAGTAGCTTTGTACCTCGTCAGAGTAGGAGACCTCGTCATGCTTTGCGTTCTTTGCATGTAGGTAGACCTCGCACTTTGCATCATGCTGATTTTCATGTGCGTAGACCGTCTACTTTTACTGTGCCTACTACTCGTGTCACTCAGTGCTGGATGCCTCGTCATTATTTTACTCACCCCAGCACTGAGCGATCGAGACGTTTTCATCATGTGTAGGCGACAGGTCGAGGCTTGGAGGGCACGTGGATCATGGACTCCGGTTGTTCGCGCCACATGACCGGAGATGCAAATTGGTTCTCCAGCCTCACTTCAACCAAGCAAAGGGAACATATCACCTTCGGAAACAATCGAAGGAGTAGAGTGAAAGGTAAAGGTGTGATAAGGATTAACACGAACTTCACTCTCAAAGATGTTGCTTTGGTTGAGAACCTGGGATACAATTTGCTGTCTGTATCTCAGTTGCTTGATGAGGGCTTCGAAGTGCGATTTCATCGCAATACTTCGCAAGTGCTCAATTCTGATGGCGTTGTGGTGTGTAAGATTTTTAGAGTTGGGAGAGTTTTTGGAGCTGATTTTTCAGAGTCGTCTGGTTCTTATCATTGCCTTGTTGCACATTCGACTTCTGAGCTTTGGAAGTGGCATAGGAGACTAGGGCACATGAGCTTTGAGTTGCTCGCTCGTCTGAGCGCCCTAGGTTTGATCCGAGGATTGCCCAAGCTCAAGTTTGAGAAGAATTTAGTTTGCGCTCCATGTCGACATGGAAAAATGATTGCCGCTTCGCATTCGCCAGTCACCACAGTGATGACTGAACAGCCCGGAGAACTTCTCCATATGGACACTGTAGGTCCTTCTCGGGTTAGTTCTTTAGGCGGCAAGTGGTATGTACTTGTTATTGTCGACGATTTCTCTCGCTACTCTTGGGTCTTCTTTCTTGCCAGCAAGGATGAAGTGTTTTCACACTTTCGGAGCTTGGCTTTGAGACTTTTCACTGAACTCCCAGGTGCATTAAAATTCATTCGAAGCGATAATGGCACCGAGTTCAAAAATAGTCTCTTTGTTGACTTTTGCATGGAGCATGGCATAGAACATCAATTCTCTGCTCCGCGGGTTCCTCAACAGAACGGTGTTGTTGAGAGGAAAAACCGCACTTTGGTTGAGATGGCTAGGACGATGCTTGATGAGCATAGGACTCCTAGAAAATTCTGGGCTGAGGCCATGAACACTGCTTGTTACATCTCAAACCGAATTTTCTTGCGCTCAATTTTAAATTTGACATCTTATGAGCTGCGTTTTGGGAGACAGCCCAAGGTTAATCATCTTCGAGTTTTTGGCTGTCGCTGCTTTATCCTAAAACGTGGTAACTTGGATAAATTTGAGTCGCGATCTTCTGACGGGATCTTTTTGGGTTATACTACTCATGGTCATTCTTATCGTGTTTATAACTTGGAAACTAACACTATCATCGAGTCATGTGATGTGACTTTTGATGAATCAACCCCCTCTGTTAGTTCTGCTTTTGAACAGGCAAATGAACACGACATGGAACAGACCTTATTCGAAGACGAAGATCCCGGAGAATTCGAGGATGTACCCCTACTACCCTCGACATCAACCCCCGAAGCTGACCCCGCTTCAACTACTTCGGCACGAGGTCCCGAAGCGACTACCTCAACATCGGTCATCTTGGACCACTCCAACGCACAAGTTGAGGGGGAGACTGCATCCCGCCGCGAGGCCCCACATCATGTCCAAAGGATGCACCCTCCCGAGCAGATCATTGGTGAGCTTGATCAAAGGGTAACTCGTTCTCATGCTCATTTCACTAATGCTGCTTTTGTTGCTTCTTTCGAGCCCTTAGATGTTAGTCATGCACTTTCTGATTCTAGTTGGATCAATGCCATGCATGAAGAGCTTGAGAATTTTGAAAGAAACCAAGTCTGGACTTTAGTTGATCCTCCACCAAATGTTCATTTCATAGGAACAAAATGGATTTTCAAAAATAAACAAGGGGAGGATGGGACAATTGTTAGAAATAAGGCTAGACTTGTAGCTCAGGGCTTTTCTCAACTAGAAGGGATTGATTTTACTGAAACTTTTGCACCTGTTGCTCGCCTTGAGGCCATTAGGATGTTGCTTGCCTTTGCGACATCCCGGGGATTCAAACTCTATCAAATGGATGTCAAAAGTGCTTTTCTTAATGGATTCATAGGTGAAAATGTTTATGTAAAACAACCCCCTGGTTTTGAAAACCCCAAGTACCCACATAAAGTCCTTAAACTTCATAAGGCTCTTTATGGACTCAAGCAGGCCCCTCGGGCGTGGTATGATAGACTTAAGTCTTTTTTGCTTGAGCGAGGGTATTTGATGGGCTCTGTTGATAAAACTTTGTTTACTCTCAAGCATGGCAAAGATTTCCTCCTAGTTCAGATTTATGTGGATGATATCATCTTTGGTGGCTCTTCTCATGCTTTAGTTGCCGAGTTTGCAGATACCATGAGCAGGGAGTTTGAAATGTCGATGATGGGTGAACTCACCTTTTTCCTTGGTTTGCAAATCAAGCAAAGCAAACAAGGTACTTTTGTCCATCAGACAAAGTACACCAAGGACCTGCTCAAGAAATTCGACATGTCCGATGCGAAGCCCCTCGCCACTCCAATGGCTACATCTGTAGCATTGGACCCTGACGAAGATGGAGAAGCCGTAGATCAGAAGGAGTTCCGGAGCATGATCGGCTCCCTCCTCTACTTGACTGCCACGAGGCCGGACATACACTTCGCAGTATGTCTGTGCGCTCGTTTTCAGGCTTCACCACGAGCTTCGCACCGCCAAGCGGTTAAGCGCATTCTAAGGTATCTCAAACACACCCTTGAATTCGGCATATGGTATTCATCATCTTCATCTTTATGTCTTAGAGGTTATTCAGATGCGGATTTTGCTGGGTGTAGAATTGATAGGAAGAGTACCTCTGGTACTTGTCATTTTCTGGGTACGTCTCTGGTTTGCTGGTCTTCCCGCAAACAGTCTAGTGTTGCACAATCGACGGCTGAGGCCGAATATGTTGCTGCAGCTAGCTGTTGCTCTCAGATTTTGTGGATGGTTTCCACTTTGCGGGATTTCGGGTTAGATTATAAGAGTGTTCCACTTTTCTGTGATAACACTAGCGCTATTTGTATTGCAAACAACCCGGTTCAGCACTCCAGAACCAAACACATTGATGTACGGTATCATTTTCTCAGAGATCACAATGAGAAGGGTGATATTGAACTTCAATATGTTGATACCCAACACCAGCTTGCCGACATTTTTACAAAACCCCTCGATGCTTCTCGATTTGCTTACTTGCGTGGGGAACTTGGCATTTGTCACCCTTACGGCATTTTGTGAGGGGGAGCTGATTTTAATTGTCTTGCATATGCTCATTATGTGTGGAATTGCACTTACATCTTTTGCTATTATATGCCTGCCTTTAATTTAAAGAAATCATGACAGCTCAGCTCTATGAAATATGTCTGGAACATTGATTGTGCATGATGTTTTATTTTCTAAAACTCAAAAATTGCTCACCGCACAATCTTGTATCTAGCTTGTTTAGGCTGGACTGCTTTTAGCTATCTTTTATCTACTTGACAGCAAGACACTGTTCCTTGGATGCTGAAATTTGCAACTTAAAAATGTGTTCTTAACTCATGGATATTCATCAAGATATTTAACTTATCTGAATCAAAATCAAAAATCCATGATTTGTCTGGTTTAAATGAAAAGATCCAGGAGGGTTTGTTTGTCGCACTACTCTATTCTAAACTGCTTACCATTGCACCATGGTCTGAACTGGGATAGTTTAGTGTATACCAAAATCACCGCCTTAAGCTACAGATGGCTTTCTTGCCTAGGCTTGGCCTGATTGGAAAGTATAAGGTGGACAAACAAATAACCCCTGGCATTAAGAAAAAGAACAACAAATTTATTTGATCATCAGTTGCTTTCAAAGCTCCTTGTTGAACAAGACTTGTCTGTCTAGGATAGAAATTGTTAGCTTTGCGCAGTCCTTGCCTTCTCATGTCTAGCTGATTTGATTAAGTGGTGATGCTTTTATCTCAAAATGTCAAAATCACATGCCATCATCTTGTTTCACAGCATGTTAAATTGAGCTGAGCACATGATCATTTGTGTTAATTTTGGCATATTTTTGCATTATATGTCTTTGCAATTCTATTCATTTCGAAGCTTTGCATCTTTTCACTGCTCCTTGATGCTTGCATTGCCAAAGGGGGAGAATATGTGCTGTGTCCTCTGCCGCAAGAAGGCATAATTAAAGATTTTTGACATAAAGGGGGAGAAATTTGCTTAACTCAGGGGGAGTTCTTTTCAAGGGGAGATTTGCCAAAAGGGCTTTTACTCTTTTACAAAGGGGGAGTAACATTCTTTTATCAAGTGACATGCTTTGGCTCTTTTGAGTTTTTATGGTCACTTGTGTGCTGAAAGTTTTTAAATTTTCTTGAACTTCGATTTGGTTGTCAATGCACTCATCAAGGGGGAGATTGAGAAACCAAGGGTGGTTTCGGTGTTGTGATGAGTGATTGACAGGCTTTTACCCTCTGTTCGAAGGGTACCTCCGGAGGGGGTTCGGAGGTGGTACCTCCGAAGGGCGTTCGGAGGTGTGTTACCAAAGGTTGTTCGGTGTTTGCTTGCTGCAGCTGTGCAGCGGAGTGTACCTGTCGGAGGGGTCCGACAGTACGCGATGACTGGGTTCGTACCGATGGCTTCGGTACTTTGGGCGGTACACCGGAGTGTGTGCCGGAGGTTGTTAACCCGGAGAGGTCTCCGGAGTACTGGATACACTTGTTTGCTTGTCTGTGGTGCGCAGGGACTTCGGAGGCGACGGACAGGGTTCGAGCCAAGTGAACCTGGGTCAAGCGGGTGGCTTGATGCCAGGGGAGCAGGGAGCTCCGTCACGGTGGCTGCGAAGGTGGTCCGGGTCGGTCCTCGGGTCGAGTCGTGCCAGGTGAAGGCAGAGAGTGCGGAGTGTGGCTCCGGCTGAAGGTACTCCGAGACAAAGTCCTCGGAGGTGAGGCACTTCGAAGGTACTCCGAATGGAGTGACTTCGGAGTTGGTGGAACAAGTCCTCTGCAGAGGCAAGGAGTTCGAAGTGTGCTCCGGAGGGAGACACTCGAAGGTACCCGACGAAGGTCTCAGAAGTCGAGGTGCATCGAAGGCATTGTCCGGGTGAGGCTCGTCGTGGAGTGTGCTCGGGGAGAGGCACTGCGACGGAGTGCTCATGGAATGCTTCATGCGGAGGCCTTGGACGAAGGAGGGACTTCGAAGGGCGGTACTCCGAAGGTGGGGGTTCGGAGTGAGGATGACTTGTGGTACTTCGGCCATGCATGGCTTCGGTACACGGACGGATGGTGTTCGAGCTCGAAGTAGCTGCGAAGCCGTGGTGATCCACTCCGGAGGTGGTGGTGCGAAGGCCCAAGGGCTTTGACGGCTTCGGCTCAAAACCGTCACTGTATCGAAGAACTTCTTCGGCGGAGCGAAGGCCAACAGGCTGCAGGCTTCTCGCCGAAGCTACCGCACCCTCGCGTGCGAAGGGAGGTTCCAGAAGTCAACACTGTAAAGGCTGACACTGTCTGTTCTGAAAAAGGCTGACACTGTCCCCTCTGCAGCTGACAGAGAAGCCTCCAAAATAAAGGTGGACTACCTTTTGTACCCCTTAGTTCTGTAGAGACAAAATGGATGTAAACCCTAGGGGTAAAGTAGTCACTTCCTTAGGATGAAGCCGTGGGCTATAAATACGGGGGCTCGGTAGGTAACATTTAACACTTTGAGCATTTACTGTTGAGCTCCTGTAGACAGACCTCGCTGTATTCATTCTGAGTTCAATTCAATTCAGTGTTCCTTGTTCAAGCGGCGAAGCCCTGTTTTTCTTGTGCTTTTTGCTTGAGCTTGCTTTGCATACTTCGCTAGTTTAGTGCACCGAAGCCTGTTGAGGCGAAGGTAGTTTTTCGTGCGAGGTGTGCTTTGTCAGTGAGCTTTCGCTCTGTGTAACAGGAGGTGTAACCTCGCTGATTACTAGCGTAGCCCTGACCGAGGCCCGTTTTGCTTCTTGTGTCGAAGCCTTTAGCTTAGTCCGTTTTGTGTGCGTGTAGACCTTCGCGTACGAAGCCCAGCACCAGTTGCTGTCGCCAAGTACTTGGTCGAAGTCCTCAGAGGGCTGTCCACTCTTGCGAAGGGTGAAGTGCGAAGCCTGCTCGAAGCACCTTGTGTGCGGAGCCTGCACTGACTTAGCAGAGTAGATTTTTGTGGGTTGTCTGTGGAGCGAAGTCTTCTTTACTTCGAACTTTTGCTCCTCCGAAGCCTGTGTTCGGAGCTGTCAAAGTACCTCCGAACCAGACCTTCGAAGGTAGTGTTCGAAGCCTGTTCCGCAGAAGACAGAACAGAACCGAAGGCTAAGTTTTTAGCCTGAATTTTTAAAAGCTCCTATTCACCCCCCTCTGGTTGCCGTTTCCGGTCCAACAGCATTGATCCAACTAGAATCAGAAAGTGCATGACTAACATCTAAAGGCTCGAAAGAAGCAACAAAAGCAGCATTAGTGAAATGAGCGTGAGAACGTGTTACCCTTTGATCAAGCTCACCAATGATCTACTCGGGAGGGTGCATCCTTTGGACATGATGTGGAGCCTCGCGGCGGGATGCAGTCTCCCCCTCAACTTGTGCGTTGGAGTGGTCCAAGATGACCGATGTTGAGGTAGTCGCTTCGGGACCTCGTGCCGAAGAAGTTGAAGCGGGGTCAGCTTCGGGGGTCGATGTCGAGGGTAGTAGGGGATCATCCTCGAATTCTCCGGGATCTTCTTCTTCGAATAAGGTCTGTTCCATGTCGTGTTCATTTGCCTGTTCAAAAGCAGAACTAACAGAGGGGGTTGATTCATCAAAAGTCACATCACATGACTCGATGACAGTGTTAGTTTCCAAGTTATAAACACGATAAGAATGACCATGAGTAATATAACCCAAAAAGATTCCGTCAGAAGATCGCGACTCAAATTTATCCAAGTTACCACGTTTTAGGATAAAGCAGCGACAGCCAAAAACTCGAAGATGAGTAACCTTGGGATGTCTCCCAAAACGTAGCTCATAAGATGTCAAATTTAAAATTGAGCGCAAGAAGATTCGGTTTGAGATGTAACAAGCAGTGTTCATGGCCTCAGCCCAGAATTTTCTAGGAGTCCTATGCTCATCAAGCATCGTCCTAGCCATCTCAACCAAAGTGCGGTTTTTCCTCTCAACAACACCGTTCTGTTGAGGAACCCGCGGAGCAGAGAATTGATGTTCTATGCCATGCTCCATGCAAAAGTCAACAAAGAGACTATTTTTGAACTCGGTGCCATTATTGCTTCGAATGAATTTTAATGCACCAGGGAGTTCAGTGAAAAGTCTCAAAGCCAAGCTCCGAAAGTGTGAAAACACTTCATCCTTGCTGGCAAGAAAGAAGACCCAAGAGTAGCGAGAGAAATCATCGACAATTACTAGAACATACCACTTCCCGCCTAAAGAACTAACCCGAGAAGGACCTACAGTGTCCATATGGAGAAGTTCTCCGGGTTGTTCAGTCATCACTGTGGTGACTGGCGAATGCGAAGCAGCAATCATTTTACCATGTCGACAAGGAGCGCAAACTAAATTCTTCTCAAACTTGAGCTTGGGCAATCCTCGGATCAGACCTAGGGCGCTCAGACGAGCGAGCAACTCAAGGCTCATATGCCCTAGTCTCCTATGCCACTTCCAAAGCTCAGAAGTCGAATGTGCAACAAGACAATGAGAAGAACCAGACGACTCTGAAAAATCAGCTCCAAAAACTCTCCCAACCCTAAAGATCTTACACACCACAACGCCATCAGAATTGAGCACTTGCGAAGTATCGCGATGAAATCGCACTTCGAAGCCCTCATCAAGCAACTGAGATACAGACAACAAATTGTACCCAAGGTTTTCAACCAAAGCAACATCTTTGAGAGTGAAATTCGAGTTAATTCTTACCACACCTTTACCTTTCACTCTACTCCTTCGATTGTTTCCGAAGGTGATATGTTCCCTTTGCTTGGTTGTGGTGAGGCTGGAGAACCATGCTGCATCTCCGGTCATGTGGCGCGAACAACCGGAGTCCATGATCCACGTGCCCTCCAAGCCTCGACCTGTCGCCTACACACGATAAGAATGTCTCGATCGCTCAGTGCTGGGGTGAGTGAAATAATGACGAGGCATCCAGCACTGAGTGACACGAGTAGTAGGCGCAGTAAAAGTAGACGGTCTACGCACATAATAATCAGAATGATGCAAAGTGCGAGGTCTACCTTCATGCTGTGAAAGAACAACACGTCGAGGTCTCCTACTCTGACGAGGTACAAATCTGCTAGCCCGAGGTCTACCACCATATGGAACATGGTGAACACCTCGAGGAGCAAAACCTCTCCGAGAAGCACAAGGAGCCTCAAAGGCAGGATGATAGTACATCTCAGACTCATGCATACCTAAAGATGGGTAATGCATGTCCTGGTACCTCATCGCCTGAGAGCGTCACTCATCCTTGATGCGACGAAAACAAAACCCAACTAAATGACCCGCCCGCTGACAATAAGAACAATGGAACACTTTTCTAAGGGCACTCTCATGGGTCATAGGAGCAACTCTCACAGGCTCCTTGGGTTTCTTCTGAGTGGTTTTCTTGGGAGGATTTTTCTTGGTAGGAGGAGTGGTTTTGTTTGGTGGATGGGTAGGCTTTCTGGCTGATGGGGTGTCCAACAGAGCTCTATCTTTCTCTAGGGTGGTGGGAGAGGTAAAAACAGTTTTGGTTTTACTCTCTGAAGGTATCCTCTCAAAACCCAAACCTAGAGCTACCCCTGCTCTGTCAGCACACATCTTGGTCTTGGCCAAGAGCAAATCCATCCTACCCTTTCCCTCAGTGCATTTATTAACCACGGAAAGAAGGTATTCATTTTCGGACATGAGGTTTTCAGCTCGCTCTCTAACAGTGCCTAGCTAGTCCTTAAGGGTAATGCATGTGTCACACACAGGCTGCACATCCTTAGAACTACCGGCCCTTTCCAATCTAGCCTCTAAATCATGAACATGCTTATCACGTAAATTAATGCTTTCGCGTAATAAAGAGCAGTTCATGCAATCAATAACATCATGAGGTCTAGAATCCACCTCCAAAAGCTGCTTCTGTGCAGTCTCAAGCTCAGAAAGAGTTTGAGCATGAACAGAACGCAACTGAGCAAGCTCACTCATGACAACAGAACATGACTCACATTCAGCATCATCAAACTTAGACTTAAGCATGGCATATTCAGTAGAAATATTTTCTAGCCTAAGTCTAAGGTCTTTTCTTTCTCTAACGGCTTGCACAAGTAATCTATCCTGACCAAGCACTACTTCATTCAGCTCATCTAATTTAATTAGTAACTGGTCATATGATAAGTTTACCTCAGATGAGTCAAGCTCATCGCCGCTGTGATCGCTGTCGGCCATGAAGCAAAGGCCGGTGAAGTCTCGTCCCTTCTTGTCCTTCTTGTCCTTCTTCCTTGGGGACTCCTCCTCCTCAGAGCTCGACTCCTCAGTTGAGGATGTGTCGATGTCGCTGAGAGCAGCAACAAAGGCTCTGGAAGCGGCCTTGGCTACTTTCTTAGCCATCTTGCCGCGCTTGCCCTTCACAAAGGGCTTCCTCTCCTTTTTGTGGTATTTGGGGCGGTCACTCTCATCTCTCTTCTTGATCTTGGGGCAATTGGCCTTAATATGAGAGGTGTCGCCACATTCATAGCAACCACTAAGACCACTTCTCCTCTGATCCCGTCTCTCATGATGAAAGCGGGTGAACCTCCGGGCAATGAGAGCAAGCTCATCATCAGCTAGAGTGTCCATCTCCTAGACGGCTTGGAAAAGAAACCGGTGATCTCTCCTAGAAGGTTGTGGAGGAGACCCGGGAGGTTGTGAAGGTTGGAGCTCGCCTATCCAGAGTGGAGAAGAGCTACCACTAGTGATCGATGCCCGAGAGTTGCGCTTCTGGTGCCGGCTCATCTTCAAGCTAATTTCTCTTTGAGAAATCCGAGGTGTTGGACCGGAAACGGCGACTAGAGGGGGGTGAATGGGAGCTTTTAAAAAATCTGGCTAAAAACTAGCCTTCGGTTTCAGTTCTGTCTTCTGCGGAACAGGCTTCGAACACTACCTTCGAAGGTCTGGTTCGGAGGTACTTCTACACCTTCGAACACAGGCTTCGGAGGAGCAAAAGTTCGAAGCCAAGAAGACTTCGCTCCACTTCCAACCCTCGAAAATCTACTCTGCTTAGTCAGTGCAGGCTCCGCACACAGGGTGCTTCGAGCAGGCTTCGCACTTCACCCTTCGCAAGAGTGGACTGCCCTCTGAGGACTTCGACCAAGTACTTGGCAGCAGCAACTGGTGCTGAGCTTCGTACACGAAGGTCTACACGCACACAAACAGACTACACTAGGGGCTTCGACACAAGAAGCAAAACGGGCAACAATCAGGGCTTCGCTAGTAAGCAGCGAGGTCACGCCTCCTGTTACACAGAGCGAATGCACACTGACAAAACACACCTCGCACGAAAAACAACCTTCGCCTCAACAGGCTTTGGTGCACTACTACAGGCGAGGTATGCAAAGAGAGCTCAAGCAAAAGCACAGGAAACAGGGCCTCGCCGCTTGAACAAGGAACACAGAAAATGAACTCTCTGGATGTATTAAAATCGAAGTATGTGGCTACAGGAGCTCAACAGTAAATGCTCAAAGTGTTCAATGTTACCTACCGAGCCCCCATATTTATAGCCCACAGTTCACCCAAAGGAAGTGACTACTTTACCCCTAGGGTTTACACAAGATTTGACTCTACAGAACTAAGGGGTACAAAAGGTAGTCCACCTTTATTCTGGAGGCTTCTCTGTCATCTTTGCAGAGGGGACAGTGTCAGCTTTTTACAGAACAGACAGTGTCAGCCTTTGCAGTCTTTGACTTTCTGCAGCCTCCCATCGCACGCGAGGGTGTGGTAGCTTCGGTGAGAAGCCTTGAGCCTGGTGGCCTTCGCTCCACCGAAGTCAGTCTCCGATACAGTGACGGTTTTGAGCCGAAGCCGTCAAAGCTCTTGAGCCTTCGCACCAACACCTCCGGAGTGGACCACCACGGCTTCGCAGCTTCACCCAGCTCGAACTCCGTCAGTCCGTGTACCGAAGCCATGCAGACCGAAGTACCTCAAGACAACCTTGCTCCTGAGCAAGCCTCGCTCCGAAGCCTTCCTCACTCCGAAGCCTCACCTTCGGAGTGCCACCCTTCGAAGTCCCTCCTTCGTCCAAGGCCTCCGCATGAAGCATTCCATGAGCCCTTCGTCGCAGTGTCTCTCCCCGAGCACACTCCTCGACGAGCCTCACCCGGACCATGCCTTCGATGCGCCTCGACTTCTGAGACCTTCGTCGGGCCATCTTCGAATGTCTCCTTCCGGAGCACACTTCGAATTCCTTGCCTCCGCAGAGGACTTGTTCCACCAACTCCGAAGTCACTCCATTCGGAGTACCTTCGAAGTGCCTCACCTCCGAGAACTTTGTCTCGGAGTACCTTCAGCCGGAGCCACGCTCCGCACTCTCTGCCTTCACCTGGCACGTCTCGACCCGAGGACCGACCCGGACCACCTTCGTAGCCACCGTGACGGAGCTCCCCGCTCCCCTGGCATCAAGCCTCCTGCTTGACCCAGGTTCACCTGCTGCGAACCTTGTCCGTCGCCTCCGAAGTCCCTGCGCACCACCGACAAGCAGACAAGTGTATCCAATACTCCGGAGACCTCTCAGGGTTAGCAACCTCCGGCACACACTCCGGTGTACCGCCCAAAGTACCGAACCCTTCGGTACGAACCCAGTCATTGCGTACTGTCGGACCCCTCCGACGAGCACACTCCGCTGCACAGCTGCAGCAAGCAAACACCGAACACACTTCAGTGACAACACCTCCGAACACCCTTCGGAGGTACCACCTCCGAAGCCCCTTCGGAGGTACCCTTCGAACAGAGGGTAAAATCCTGTCAATCACTCATCACAAAATACCGAAACCAACCCTTGGTTTCTCAAAAAACATTACCCTATACCCATATACCTGAATATTAAATGGGCTAAAATAAAAAGCCCAATACTACAACAGCTTACAATCCAATCTAAACCCTTAAATCCTTCTCTCATCTCCCCTCTTCTCTTTACTCTCTTGTTCCCTTCACTCCACACCGAACACACGCCATAGCCGCTTGCTGCCAGCTCTTGCTCTCTCGACCGCCTGTATGTGCCACCGTCGCCACTCTCCCCTGTGCGCGCCGCCGCTCCCTCCCCGCACACGACGTAGCCAATAGCTGCTTCCTCACCCGCGCTGGCACCTTTGCTGTCTCTCTTACAACCACACGCGCGTCCTTGCCTCCTCGATGCACTGGTATCTCCATCTTCCCCCATAAAAATTTCATATTTTGTTTGGTTATTATCGGTTTCTTCAGATCCAAGATGTTTTTGATGGGTTTTGTACGAGGTTTTGATGGATTGAACTAATTAATATTTCTTTCTATCAATTTTTTCACAAGAGTCATGTCGGACGTCAGGTATGGATACCCGTTGGGTATTAAATACTCATGCGGGTGCGAGTATAGGGAAGAATTCATATACTCATGCGGGTACACGTATAGGTCTATATATCTGTGGTTATTTTACCCATTGCCATCCCCGTGACTAAAAAACTTGCATCATGAAACGAACGGGACGGGGTAGCTGAAATAATCTATAGTTTCTTGTTTTCATTTCATGTTAGTTATTTTCACGTGTCGTTGTACACGTTTTGTAAGCCGAATCCAATCCACAGTGCCAGAAAGTGAGGGCACACATGTGAACATTACATGTACTCGGGCGTGGCCATGTGTTTGGCCCGTTCGTGTGCACATCATATCGTTGGCATGCAGCTGTTGCATGAAGAACGTGTACATGTACGTGTACAATTACTTGTACGCATGTATCATGTACGTACTGGGTAGTTGGGAAGACCGAAGAGTTTAGTGGAGTTTCAGCTTTCCAGAAAGTTAGTTTTTAACTTTTGCAATTTAAAATGGTGATTTTTCGAAAGCTAGTTTTTAAAAAGTTAATATCTTTTAGTAACCTAGCTTTTAGAATTGTGGGATAAAATAACTGTTCTGTGAGATCCATAGAATATCGCCGTAAGGGCGGGGCATGGTTGTGTCGGGCGGGACGGGGAGGCCGGGCGACACCGAGCGAGGCAACATCGGACGAGGCGGCGGGGCCGGCCGGGGCAACGTCGGACCGGGGCGATGCCGGGGGACGGGAAGGGTGGGGCGATGCCGGGGGACAGGAAGGGCGGGCGGGAAGGACGGGGCGACGCGGCTGACCGAAGGAGAGGAAGACAATGCAGATGGAAATAGAAAACTGCGGAAAACTCAAAAGTTCAGCATAGAAACTGAATGTTTGTTTGAGCTTTTGATTTTCATGGTAGAAAGCTACTAGAAATATACGGAGAAAGGGACTCGTATTGCGTCGCAAGAGCTCTTGTGTCTGTTTTCTCGTCGCAGAGCAGCGCGGCGACCATGGCGCCGAGCTCCAAACCCGCCGCGGCCGTCGACCCCGAGGCCGTGCTCTCCCACACGTTCCCCGAGGTACCCCCTCCCCTCTCCCTCTCCCTCTCCCTCTCCCCTCTCCCCTCTCAGTTCGCCTCGTCTCCTCTCCCTCTCTCTCTCTCTCTCTCCGTCTCTCCGTTTTGGCGCTCTATAACGCCTCCCCTGTCGCGCGCGCAGGTCTCCTTCGCATACGACGAGAGGTGACAACGGAATACGCCCGCCGCCTGCGCGATGGAACGCCCCCTCACGAGCTCCTCCCGATCTGATCAGCTCCCGCGTGTTCGCTTCGCAGGGATGTAGCGCTGTACGCGCTCGGGGTTGGGGCGTGCGGCGCGGACGCCGTCGACGAGAAGGAGCTCCACTTCGTGTACCACAGGGACGGGCAGCCACACATTAAGGTTCCCCCTCTGTTCTAATTTTCGTTGGAACTCGTTGTCCTGACGCTCTACTCGTAGCGATTAAGTTGCTGAATTTGATTAGGGGAAATTCGTGTATGTGATGTAAATAGTATTGTACTGGCGTTCTTAGCTATTTGGAATCGTGTGTGGTCATTGCTTAAGTTGCAGAATATACTTGGATGTGGTAGTGCTAGTAGAATTGTAGTTTAGTAAGCAAGCAATGCTTCTTATTTCTCAGTCAACACGCACATTTGCAGACAAATTAAATTATAATCTATCAGTCATAGTCTGCTTTTACCAAAGTTGCGATGGGTTCTCTACTGTTACAATCAGCGTCTTCTTGTAGTTTCTCTATCTTGGGAGATGATGCTTGAGTACACTATATGCTTCATAGCTTGTTCAATTCAGAGTATTATGTTGACCATTGATGTCATCAAGGTTTCAATGTAGGAGTTGCATGTTCATGATTGCTGAGAATAACACTGTGAGCTTCTGCTAAATAAACAGCCCTCAATTCTTATTCTGTGACTAGCATTTCATAATTAATACCATCGTTTTATTGGGTCAGCTTTGGTGAGAATGAAACTAAAGCAATTGCTCAGGAATTATGTTTACTCATTCTGGGAGTCCATCTCGTTCTCATCTAATGACTGCAACCAGTCAGAACATTATCCTCATGCAATTTATCAACATATCGCACTGCTTTCAGATTCACATGCCATCTATAAACTCTGTTCCACATGTTTGGAAGCCCTGATTCTTAACCATTATCCTGGATTTAGTCTGGAACTAACCCAGCTCTTGTTTCTATTAAATTGCAGGCTCTTCCTAGTTTTGCTTCTTTATTTCCTAACAAGAACAGCAACGGGCTTGGATTTGTTAATGTGCCTGGCCTTAAGTAAGACATTCATTACATGATTACAGTAGCTTATGAGATTACTTAAGTTCCATGCCGTGTTTCACTACCATTAGTTTTGGCACTCATCAGTCCTTATCCATTTATCTATGTTTTTCTTTTTACATTTTTAGCAGCTCCAATATGTATTTTACAATCATTTTGGTTTTTCCCCATTCAGCTTTGATGCAAGCCTTCTATTGCACGGTCAACAATACATAGAGATATATAAGGCAATTCCTTCACGCACCAATGTAAGTTACTTTAATATACCTCTCAAAAGATTCTTCTAAGATTGACGACTCCTGTTGGGTGCCTGAGATATGTGGTATAAGGGATGATTGACTGGAACAATTATTGTTAAAGTTCCATTTGACAGTTGCTCAAAGGATATTTAGTGATTACATTACCAAATTATTATGTCCATGCAGATGAACAAATATGGATTGTATTCCATTGAAAGATGAGCTCTTGTAATTGAATTTGTGCACTCATGTTAGTTATGATCAATCGATCATAACAACAAGATAGATCACATGGAGATCATTCTCTAATTATCTTGAAAAGAAACATATCACCTTGCTTGTTTCATTTTTTGCCACTGATGAAAGAACTATTGCCCAGTATTATAATAAGTGCTAGATAGCTCAATATTATTAACTTATTGGTATTAGGATGAAAGAACATTCTTGAGAGCTCCTGCTCCCACTATCTAGCGGCAACTTATGTGTTGCTTCTTTTTCGTTCTTCAGGCTGTAAACAAGGTTAAAGTAGCTGGTTTGCATGACAAAGGTATTGAATTCAATCAATTATGCTTGTTGCCTGCTCATTCTGAATATTAATGTTTGTCATATTTCCAATCCATGCCACTGCTGGATTTGAAACAAAAGAAGAAGCATAATGCATCATAATAAACTGAAATCCTTCATGCGGGGCTCCTCAAACATAACCTATTATCTTGCTGAATTGCAACAGAAGATTTGCAGTTGCAAATTCCATCAGTATGATCATGCTGCATGCTTCGCTCTGATTAAGTAGTTGATTTTAGGTTACCATGCTTATGCCGTGACATTGCTGTCTAGTTTAGCATACTCTTTTCTTCTTCTTTGTGTTTGTTTTGTCATTTGTCGGAGCTGCCTCCCTTGTTTATACTTGTTGATTTCTCTCTTCTATGCAAAGATATACTAGTCTTTTTGCCTAAAATTCCATCATTATAGGAATCAAGTACCACAATGAAAAGAAATATTTTACAATTCCATCCTATGCCAGCATCAAATGTGCTGTTTGTTTTGTCCCTCAAGGCCTCAACTGCCCATCCACACCTGCGTGAGTGTTTGATACTTTGATCAGAGTCTCATTGACCAATTGAAATCACTTTTGATTGGCCACAATTTGCTTCCATTGAACTCTTTGACCACTTCATTGAATCTTACAACCACTGATTTGCAGCAAACAAAACAATCATGTACTCAAAATTGGGAAATGGTTCCACTGATACACTACTTTTTGTATGCAGGGAAAGCAACTATTCTTGAGCTTGAAACTACCACCTATGTCAAAGATTCTGGTGAAGTTTTATGTATGAACAGGTATGTGAGACAGCCATAAGAATTGAGTATCCCAGTTTGATTACTATGAAGTACAACAAACACTCCATGCTTAATGCAGGAGTACCATCTACTTGCGTGGTGCTGGAGGCTTTTCTGATTCTTCACGGCCATACTCCTATGCTAGTTATCCTGCTGACCAGGTTTCTCGCGTTTCTATTCCAAATTTAGCACCATCTGCCGTATATGAAGATCAGACACGACAATCCCAGGCATGTTGCTCATTCTACATGCTATTTTATGTGTTTGTGCAATTACGTGTGTTTATTGGTAATAGTGGTGCACAACATATCTCAAATAGACTATAGTAACCATTTCTGTGTGGTCGGTATTTTGTCAAGTTACTGTGAGCCATAATGTGCATGTGCTCTTAAAGTGTTTTAGAGTGAATCTTCTTTTTAGCCAAGATCAGTTCTAGTTTGCAAAATAACCAATTTATTAGTATATAACTTGAATATTGTTCTTAGCTGATCATTTTTTGTTGTTGATCCAGGCGCTCTTGTACAGGTTATCTGGGGATTATAATCCTTTGCATTCAGACCCTATGGTTGCCCAGGTTGCAGGGTATGCCACTACTGTTTGGCTGTTTGCACGCCCCTTATGTATTTATATTCATATACTAGCATCTAGGAAATATTTGTGGAATAGTGGTATATATTGCATCATATAAAGTTTTCACTGTTCATTTTTAGCAACATTTGTGGTAGAGATGATAACGAGCATCCAACCGACCAACACTTTGTCCACTCTTGTTCTTATTAAACATGTTTATAGAGGCCTAAAGAACTTGGCAGACAATGTTCCCTAAAAGGCAAAAGCCACGATTATTCCCTAACGAAGGTAAACAATGTTTGTTTGTAGTAGTTAAAGAGAACAAGAAGTAACAGTACCACCAAGAAACTCAAGTCCATCGAGCATGGTTATCGATTGTAAGACATTTGTTTGGATCTTTTCAACTCAACTCAAGAAACACTTGAGGCCAAAGCGACCGTTGCGGATTTTATTACTATTGGGATGATTTAGGCTCGAGTAATCTGTCCCATTGAATTTTCCTATGCTTCATGTTCACTTAATCCGATAAAGCTCTAGACTTGATGTTTACCTACTGTGGGATCCTCATTTTCCTGGAGTTAGCTTTCCACGAATGAAGCTTTGGCTCTTTTACTAAGATTTTAGCTGATAAGGACTTTTGCAGGTTCACTCGTCCAATACTGCATGGTCTTTGCTCCCTTGGGTTTGCAACGCGCGCTGTCATAAAAAAATTCTGCAATGGAGATCCAACAGCAGTGAAAAGCATCTTTGGTCGATTTCTTCTGCATGTCTACCCTGGGGAAACTTTAGTCACTGAAATGTGGCTGGAAGGCCAGAGGTAAATATATCTTATTCCAATTCTGTAGCTGCTGATTTCTCGCCCACAAACCCATGGAACGATTGGCTCTTGTAGGGTGCTTTATCAGACGAAGGTCAAAGAACGTAACCGCGCCGTGCTTTCTGGATACGTGTTGCTCAAACACATCCCCTCATCATTGTAAGTGCTGCATCATATCCGTGACTAAATATCATAATTTGGTGCATGCCTGCTGCTTGGCGCTTGCATTAGTGTGGTACTGTGGTAGTGTGGGGTCAGAAAAAGCTAAGCTTTCTGGGAACAGAAATCAAGTAAAATGAACAGCTGAGCTACTGCAAGTAGTAGTGGGTTGCTATTGTAATGATAACAAGTGCTCCTCCTGCACGGATCTGCAAACGATACATTGCGTAATGTATTGATTATGTATATTCACTGCTTGCTTTCCTTTGAGAACACCAGGGCCCTGCCTGGCACGTAGAAAATTAGAAAATGAATCATTTCCTTAGAATTTTATATGCTCTGATATGATGGGGCCTAATCTGAGGAATATATTGGGTACGACAGTCCATGCATGACCAGTTGTGTCAGTGGAGATACTACTTTCTCGTTTCATATTATAAATATTGATTTAAAGTTAAATTTATCTAATTTTGACCAAGTTTTTTAAAAAATATGTTAACATTTATAATATCAATTAAGTGCCCTGTTAAGACACGGTGGAGTTAATAGAACTAATTTGACCTTGTAGTTGATATATTTTTCCTATAAAATTAGTTAAAGTCTGAGAAATTTAATTTATAAATAATGAAATGACTTATAATATGGAGCGTATGAAATACTGCAGTAGAATTATGTTCGGCTAATGGTAACCTACCAGTGTAATAGCCTGATGTTGGCTCAGGACCTGACCTCGGAGCGATTGGGCTTGAGCTTTACCTCGTGGAGCTTTTCTCAAGTTTCAGACATATATTGTACGTAGAGGCCAAGTTAAAAATATATTACGATTACAATTAGGTCATTGTTAACAAATCATTTAAAATTTTAAAGATTTTTATAGAAATATTATGAAAAATCAATAAAAATGAGCTAATAAGATCCCAGCCGTAAGGTAAAACAGAAAAGTGATGCATGCTATGTGCGGATGTGCCTGTGGCTCGAGCTGTCAAAGTTTTGTGAAGAAAGATGGTTGGGTCGTCAGAGGCTGCTCAGGAATGGTTGGTTCTCTGAACAAAGATTCTTGGCAGGTCTCGCTGCAACATCTGTCAGCTGTGATGTAACGATGACAAATTCACAAAAGCGTACTGTGGGGACTTGGGGAGATCGTAATCGTTTGGTGTCCCGGCCGGCTAGGTGAAGGTGAAAGCGTGAAACGCTACCTCATCGGCTCATCCTATTCCTATTCGCGGCTTTGGATACATCTATCCAAGTATCCAATCATCCATACATAACATAGCTGGTGCCTGGTTGTCAAGTGTCAACTGTCGCGTCCACCTGCTAGTAATCCTACGTGTCCTCTTGGATCTCGTCCAGCTACAGCATATTCTTTTGGGTTGTGCTGGTACGAGAACGAACGATAGTTTAATTTCATGTACTATTTTTATCTCTGTCTCGTGATATTACAGCCTAATAAGATCAAATGAAATATTATTTTCTAATACAGTACATATGATTAGAAAATTTGATTTCATTTGATTTCTAATACTGAAAATATAGTCTCCTATCGATGAAATAATGCATGGCAATGACAATGTAATGTGCAAGTGCTTTTGGGGGACAAGCAAAACACTCACAGTACGCTACGAAGGTAGCTCCTATCCGGTCGGAATTTGCAGCTACGCTGTGCCATGCCCAACCCTGCCTGAGCCTGACCCACAGGACGTCCATGGAAAAAGATGGACACTAAAAATTACTTGTGATTTTTTTAACTATCCTATCAAAATTTGCCATGTCAAAAATAAATAAACATTATTTATAAAAAAATCCTACATTAGGAACCAGTAGGAAGACCTTATGCATCGATCTCTTCTTCCTCCTGTCTCATCTGCGCTTCCATTTTTTCGAAGCATTTCTTTGATCCACACGGGAAACAATCTAAGGTTAATTTTTTTGTGTCATTATAATTTTTACGGTTTGTCAATATATCATCAGTGTGTCAATTACAAATATAGGCTACCACAGTCACTGACAGTGGTATATAGACAATTCTTGAAAATTATAATGGCACGTGAGTAATTTTCCCAACAATCTACTGGCACTAGGGGCAGGGGTGAACCTAACATGGAGCAAGGGTACGGCTGTACCTCAATTTTTTTCAGAAAAAAAACATAACATGTGATTGTCTATCTAGATTGAATAGTAATTGTGATTATCTATCTAGATTAAATATGTTTTCGCTATAATACTTTTGTAATTGGGATTGCTTAGTTTTTGCTATGTTACATATGTGTTTCGTAGTACGTACGCTTAATTTCGCATCACTGTCGTAGAAGACGCGGCTGGGCATCGGTTAATCTGCATGGTGTAATCTCGGATTAGCTAGTCATTATGGTAAATTTTGGTGAGTGCATGCACGTGAACGCGTTGCAAAGTGGGGGCGTTGGTTGCTCTCGCGGGCCGCAACGATGGATGCCTCTGCGCTATATTATTTTGGAATATTAAATATATATTAATTATAAAATTCACGAGACGAATCTAATGATCCTGATTACGTCACGATTTGACAATGTGATGCTACAGTAAACATTCGCTAATCGTAGATTAATTAGGCTTAATAAATTCGTCTCGCGAATTATCCTTCGATTCTGCAATTATTTTTATAATTAGTTCACATTTAGTTCTTCAAATTGATGTCCAAACATCGGATGTGACATGAGCTGAAATTTCCTCTTGATCCAAATACCTCCTAAATTTGTACATAAAAAATTTAAAATATTATTAGGGAAGTCACAACCTATCGACTACATAATTTCTTAGCATTAATTATATTTTCATGTCAAATCCGACAAATGATTTATTGAGACGGAATAAATAAATGATTTCTCATGTAAGAAAAAGATCAAATATACACAGCATCGAAGGAAACGGAGAAGAGATTGAGAGCGAACAGAGAGAAATAGATAATCGGATATAAATTTATTTTAAAGAAACTATTTATTAGAGAAGCTGTGTCTACTGTACCTGAGTGATATCTAAAGAAAAGATAATAAAGACACTAATGATACTATGGGTTGGGACTGATTTAAATGACTTTGTTTTCTCATATTTATTCCATATCTGTCTTAGAGTATTTATGTAGTTTTAATCTTTTCTTCAATGCTCGTTCTTATAAAATAAATGCTACCTCCGTTACAACTAAAATTTTTTATCTTTTAAATAGAATAAATAAGAGACAATAAAATTACTTAAGTTAAATTCTTTATTGTTGGAAACAAGCTAAAACAAATTATAAAAGAAATAAGAGTAAATATAGGGTTTCATGAGAGCAAGTATAATAAGCTGACGTAAGTAGGCTACAAGATTTGTCACATTAAATTAATATTAAGGTGAAGGAGAGAGAGAAAAAAGAGAAAAAAGTAGGCTACTAGCTAACAACATGCTGATATATAAGTTCTAATAAACTTTATGTGATAGTATGATATGCTATACATTAAATATATAATATATATAACTAACTATTATATACTATTATATAAGTAGACTATTAGATTGGCTATATGTGATATAACACAAATATAAAACCAACAACTAGCTAAATTGACTATAGCCGTAAAGGCAACACTAATGTATATAGATTAAGTGGTCTTTATGTGTGGGTCCAAAAGAAGTGATCTATAGCAATTGTAATTTTCACAATGTATCAAATAGCAAAAAAATTTAAGTGGGTCCTTTCGTAGTATGAACACCCACACCATGGTGAGAGAGAGAAAAAGTGAGAAAGGGATAATATTATTTTTTATTCTTTATGGGTAATCTTTAGGCATATGATAAGCTAAAGTTATAGATGAGTATATAGACCATTTATACAATGTATAAAAACTAGTTATAAGATTGTTTATTTTATACGGACCAATTTTGAGCAATACGTAGATGCCATAAGGGCGTGTTTGGTTGAGCTGTGGATTTTGAAAAAGCTATTGTGAGCTGTGGAAAAGCTGAAAGTTATTTGGTTGGAGTAGCTGTAAATTTCTGTTTTGAAAGTAAATGTCTGTAATCCCTAATCCCCCTGATATTTCGTTGCACTATTAATATGCACTCAATATAAACAATGGATTTTAATGATATGCATTTAGATCATTATTGTAATAAGAAAACTAAAACAAAATTATTTATAACTGAAATATATTTACGTTTTCTAACAATCATATATTAACTTTTATTCTTACAAAACTATTTAGTTTTAAGTATTCTATATCAACAGAAGAGATATTTCATTAATGGCAAATATGTAGGTAATTTTCACCAAAAAATGGATGCAAGAATCTAGGGTACCCTCAACACCATAAAAATCTACATTCCAGCTTCTGCAGGTGGAAAGCTGGTTAAAAAAAAATCTAAGGCCATGTTTGGATCTTTAGTCCGGAATTTTAGTCCCGTCACATCGGATGTTTGGATGCTATTTGAAGTATTAAATGTAGTCAATTTATAAAACCCATTAATAATCGGTGGATTATTCGCGAGACGAATCTAATGAGCCTAATTATGCCATAATTTGACAATGTGATGCTACAGTAAATATTTGCTAATTATGGATTAATTAGTTTTAAAAAAATTATCTCGTGAATAATCCTCCAATTCTATAATTAATTTTATAATCAATTCAAGTTTAATTCTTCAAATTGATGTCAAAACATCTGATGTGTCACGGACTAAACTATAGTCCATGCAACCAATCACCCCCTAAATCAAAAGCACCTTCGGAGAGACTCGCATCCCGAGACCAGCGTAGTTGGTCCCAAATTTGCCATGATTGGTGTTGGATTTGGAGGTTTGCGTTGTGTAGACGGCTGCCCGCCCGCCCTATTGGCTTTGCCTTGCCTGCACTTTACCTCTCCGGTACTCCCTCCATCGTTTAAAAAAAATAGATATACCACTTTCGTATAACATATTTTTTTAATTATGTTATTATCTCCGTTTATTTTTAAATAACGCCCGTTGATTTTTATTAAAACATTTAATTATTTAACTTATTCAAAAATATTGTGTAAATATAAAAAATTATGATTAAAGTATCTTCAATAATAACACAGATTATAACAAAATAAGTGATATTTCAATTTTTTGAATAAGACGATTTTTCAAACGTTGTGATAAAAGTCAACGATGTCATTTAAAAATGAATAGAGACAATACTATCTTATAATAAAAATATATATAATATCTAAAATAATAATATACTAAAACTTATTTTAGACTTGTATTAAAAATTATATAAAATAAGTCGTTTTATATTTTATTATACATTTTGGACGACTAAACCACTATGTAGCTCTCCCTCATCGCTTGCGCTATTTTTACTCTAGCATTGTATTTAATAAAGATAAACATAAAAATACATACTAATTAATTACTTCTTACTATCTAAAATCATATCCAAAATCATTTGATTTTAGAAACTAAATGAGTATAACAAATAAATACAATGTCTTTTTGCATGTACTTGAACACTAATATCGCTTGCATGAACGAAGGTAACAAGTGGGCCCAGACCCACCGTATTGACGGACATGGCCCACATGTCAGTAACTCCCCCGACGACAGCGACGTCGACAACGCAAACAGCCAAATCCAACAACCCGAAGCTGACGTGGCGGTTATCCTCGTCAGTTAAAATGAAGTCGCCTTTTATATTAACCTTCTCTTATTTTTTTACTTCTCGTAAAAAAATCCATCTATATATATATACAGACACGAAAACACTATTCTATACCACGTGTGTATAATAATTATTCTAAATCGACAACTTTCAGTAGAATAACAATTGAGTACTACTTTTTTCAGTAGTAGATTTTTCAATAGAATAACTATTCTACACACGTGGCGTAGAATAGCATATAACATATTTTATAAGACTCGCATCCTATTGTATTTTATATCACAGTACTAGGTAATCCATTTAGACATGGAGTCTAATTTATCTAAATTTTATCATGTTTAAAAATATATTAATATATATAATATTATAAAAATAACTTATTAAATATATTTTTATGGTATGTTTAATAAAATAATTTGATATAATAGCTATTAATATTTTTCTATGAAATTTATTAAATTACATAAATTTTTTTAAAAAAATACATTAGTGAAAAAATTACTTAACCTTAAGTATTGGAGTTGGCCCATTTTATCTCCTATATTATGAAACTAGATGTTCCATCCTTCCAAGTATGAAGTATGATACATAGGCCTATGATATATAGGCATTTTTTAATTTATGATGCTATTTGAAATAGTCTGTATATTTTAGACATAAAATAAGTGATTTAATTTTTTTAGAGGTTAAGGTTATGTTTGGTTTGGTGCACGCGGAGAAACGGGACAAAATGATTCTTGAATATGAAGTGATATGGTTATTTGGTTTGAGGAATGAAATAGAAACACGATTTCTAGAAACAAGATATTTCTTGTAGATACTGAACTGTGATACTATTTTTTTGCCAAAGGAAATAGTTCGGAACCATCTCATTTTATTCCTCCGCGCATTACCCGAACAAAACAATACCTAAGGCGTTGATTGGTTCTTTAGTCTAAAAGTTTAGTTCTGTCACATGTTTGGATGCTATTTTGGAGTATTAAATGTAGACTATTTATAAAATTCATTCATAATTAGTGGATTATTCACGAGACGAATCTAATAAGTCTAATTACACCATGATTTGACAATGTGATGCTACAATAAACATTTGCTAATCGTGGATTAATTAAGTTTAATAAATTCGTCTTGTGAATAATCCTTCGATTCTGCAATTAATTTTATAATTAGTTCGCGTTTCATCCTTTAAATTGATTTTCAAACATCCGATATGATACGAACTAAACTTTAATCAGGGAAACTAAAAAACTCCTAAATAGACCAACAAAATAAGATGAAGTGAAATTTTCTACTAGTGAATTGGTAACGGAAAAAAAGAAGAAAAAAAGCAAGGAAAATAAGAGAGAGAAAGGAGCGCAGCAGCATCAGTCATCAGTGTGCTCCCTTGTCCCATCGCTTTCCCCTCTCTCCTCTCTTGTTGGCCTCTCGCTTGCCGCTAGCGGATGCGATTCCCTCTCCGCCGCCGCCGCCGCCTCGTCCGCGCGTAGCAAGCCTCCAGGTCGCCGGCGCAAGGAGGGGGAATGGCGAGCGCGTCGGAGGACGACGCAGGCTCGGAGCGCTGCTGCGGCAGCTACAGCCCCAGCGCCGACGTCAGCGAGTCCGAGACCTCCAGCGACTGCTCCGCGCCGACCACCACCACCACCACCACTCGCCGCTTCGCATCCTCCTCCTCGGCCTCCCGCCTCGCCTCCTCCTCCTCCTCTCTCCCCACCCCGCCCTCCGCCGCCGCGTTCTTCCTCTCCAGCAAACCCGCCGCCGACCTCTCCGGTTAGAGCCTCTGCTTTGCTTGCTTAGATCTCACTCCACCTCTCCCCAGTCCTCTCCTCTCTCTCTGCTTTTCACCTCAAGCGATGATTGATGCTTCGTTTGTGTTTGCTGGACTTACCAGAGGTCGACATGATGAAGGAGCGCTTCGCCAAGCTCCTGCTCGGCGAGGACATGTCCGGCAGCGGCAAGGGCGTCTGCACCGCGCTCGCCATCTCCAACGCCATCACCAACCTCTCCGGTACGCTCCCCGAAGCCATGTTCGCGCCACCCACGAACCCACATTGCCGTCATTTATGACGAGAAAAGTGGAATAAATGCGCCACTGTTTCCGATTCCAGCCACCGTGTTCGGCGAGCTGTGGAGGCTGGAGCCGCTCGCGTCGGCGAGGAAGGCGATGTGGACGAGGGAGATGGATTGGATGCTCTCCATCGCCGATTCCATCGTGGAGCTCACCCCGTCAATCCAGGAACTCCCCGACGGTGGGGGCCAGTTCGAGGTCATGGTGCCGCGGCCGCGCAGCGACCTCTACATGAACCTCCCCGCGCTCAAGAAGCTCGATGCCATGCTGCTCGCCATGATTGACGGATTCAAGTTGACGGACTTCTGCTATGTGGATAGGGGAATCGTGGTTGATGACAATGCGGGGCCGTTTTCGTCTTCATCGTCCTCTTGTGGCCGGCCGTCGGTGCGGCAGGAGGAGAAATGGTGGCTTCCGTGCCCACGAGTGCCACCAAAGGGGCTGTCTGACGATGCGAGGAGGAAGCTACAGCAAGCCAGGGATTGTGCAAATCAGATACTGAAGGCAGCCATGGCGATTAACAGTGACGTGCTTTCGGAGATGGAGATCCCAGAAGTGTACTTGGAGTCGTTACCAAAGGTAAATAAACACTTAAGATTAGTAATTCGTTGGTACTAGCTACTAAGAACTGCTGCTGATTAGAGTGGACCAAATGACCAGTGTGTGAAATTTGCAGTGAACAGGACCACTTCTCACCTTACAAGCTTGTAAATGTAGCTCTGTTTATGCGTCTATTAGTAAAAGATGTGTGGTAAAAGTGATGGGTTCTTTTATGGCAATATTGTCCATTTGCTTGAGCTAGCCTTGTTGCCACTGCATGATCCAATTTATTTCCAATGCACATCCATAGAGACCCCCTTTTTTCACATGGAATCAATTCATATGTAGTAGACTAGTAGAGCTTTCATAGAAATTGGAGAAGAAATCAACCTTGTATACTCTCTCATAGCTCTCATGGAGTTAATGTGTATAACTTCCAATACAGTCAAGGCTTTCTTGAAGGCTTGGAACATTGGATGCATGTACTTAAGTCATCTCTTCTTGTTATGGAATTATGGAAATAGGTTAATTATTGGCCTTTTAGATTAAATTCTTACATCTTACGTGAGGAGGTCTCAGCAAATTTCACATTGTCTTGGTTTACTTCACGTTTATTTGGCAAGATGTTTTTAGCATCTGATGTTGACATGTTGTATATTGCAATCAGCAATTCAGCATTCCATTTTAGTGAAAAGTTGAGTCTGCCGGATGGTTGTGCACAGATTAAGGTGAATACATTCTTACCAATTATCACAGGAAGGTCAAATTTGAAGGCTTTTAGAATTTGAATAACATTTTTAAAACTAGTTTAGGATGGAGAGTATTGTAAACAAATACCTGGACAAGTTCAATTGGATTTCTTTCCCTTTTTTAGTCTGTGATTGCCCACATCATGCACAAAACTAAGGCTAATGATGGATGTTCTTATTAAAGCACTAATTTTTGCCAATGTAATGCATGAACAGTTTGCTAAATCTGGTCATGAATATGGTATCTAGACATCAACTGTAGGCTTATCTCATAATATGCTTTAGAAGAACACGGTTTTGAAGTTTCATGCTATCTTTTAACCTTTTACAGTAGCTGAATAAAAGTAATTGCATAGTACCTTCTTTAAATGAATATTCATGTCACATTTGACATATTTTACTCTGCATTTATGTGCTTAATACCTTCCTAAAAGAGCACCTCTTCAGTGATCATGGTTATTTCCATAAATTCTGCACACAGTAATCTTTTCTTTTTCTTGCAGAGTGGTAAATCATGCTTGGGTGAGATAATTTACCGATATATAACAGCTGAGCATTTCTCACCGGAGTGCCTCCTTGATTGCTTGGATCTGTCATCAGAACACCACACACTTGAAGTTGCAAACAGAATAGAAGCTGCCATACATGTTTGGAGAATGAAAGGCCAAAAGAAATCCACACCTCAAGCGAAATCGAAGAAATCTTGGGGTGGAAAAGTGAAGGGCCTTGTTGGAGATACAAAGAGTCATGTTTTGTCCCAGAGAGCTGATGGATTGTTGCAGAGCCTAAGATTACGATACCCTGGTTTGCCCCAAACCTCGCTTGACATGAACAAAATCCAGTATAACAAGGTTATTCCTCACATTTACTCATTTGGATATGTCAGACAAGTGGGTTAGGCTCAGTTAGAATTGAATGGTCCATTCACCTTCCATTTCCTAAACCAAACACAGCATTTTTCTAACTAGATCTTTATTTACGTAATGGAGATCTCAAATCTCATTAAGCAAATGAAATATTTCTAACTAGATCTGAACAGTGCAATTGTTTGCATTAGAACCTTTGCTTTTTCTAATATCAGTTAATGTAGATGTCAATGAAATAAAATAATTGTTTTTTCTTATGTATCTTGTCCAGGATGTTGGGCAGTCCATACTTGAGAGTTACTCAAGAGTTCTGGAGAGCTTGGCATTCAACATAATTGCCAGAATCGACGATGTAATTTATGTGGACGATGCAACAAAGAAGTCTGCCGCTGCCGAGTCTGTTTCAATCTTCAACCGTGGCATAGGCTTACCAGTTCAGAAGATAATCTCCCCAAGTCCGTTCTCAATTCAGAATACGCCGTATGCCTCTCCGTTTGCTACGCCCACTTTCTGCTCCTCCACTCCTGTTACAGGCAGCCCTGTAAGGGTACAACCTCCATTAAACAAAAACAACTTGCCAGGAAAACAGGAGGTTAAAGTTGAGAAGATGTTTTCTGGTGATATAGAGAAGGTTTGGACGTATACTGGAAACCTGAGCGCTAGGAAAGACGCTGGAGCTGCCCCTGAAAGGGACTGAAGGGTAGTGAATGAAGTTCAGAATTTATGCGTCTCAGCAAGGTCAGCAGGTCTCAACAGATCCTGGTATGGTCGTTAGCTAGATTTTCCCTGTACAGAAGCAACATGATTCATTTTTTGCGCATTCTTAGCGAGATTGTGTATCTCTACTTACAAGTAAGAGAATGACCCTTGAGCCTTGATCCCACATGAACAAGTAATAGTTTCTCGTAGCTGTCTCTCAGTCATGTACTCTTGTGCATGTTTATACTAGCTGGTTGAGTTAGCAGCACGTGATTGAAGTTCAACATGTTCAGGCGCTGCTGTTTTTTTTTTGTCCCTGGATGCATTCGTTTCTCTAACAATCAACTTCACTTGCAGTGGAGTGATCTACTTGTAGTCTTGTTGCCTTCCCTTTTTTCTCTGCAGCTGCATATCTTGGGTTCTGTATCTATCAAAATATTGTTGAAAGCAATTTCCCTTCAACGTCTGTTTGCAGAAGCTAAAATCCAAAACTAATATGATACTGTTGTACTTTTAAATTTCTTAATATCTCTGAACTTTGATGGCTGTCAGGCAGTTCAGGCTTCTTGCCCTGCACATCATGCAACTTCCTGTTGGAAATTTATTGAGTCATTATCATTTCTAGTGTTGATTTATCCAGGGTACAGAATCGATGTATTTAAGTTAGGAGATGCCTATGACTGTTTTTTTCTTATCAATCACATTTTTAAGCATTACTAGCTGAGTACTCTGTGTTGCAATGTGAACAAATTACAACATGGAAATAACAACATGCAAATAGAGATAAAGAAGTTGGAGCTCAAGAGTTTTGATTTGATGTGAGAAAGAGTAGTGGTGGACTTTTTTTAAAGTAGTATAGATATGAACACTAAGCAAATTTTATGCCTCTTTTTCTTTTTGGGAGGACTTCACTCTATCATTCTTAGTTTCATTCTAAAACTCTATGGTGGAGTAGATCCCCGATGAAGCAGATTTGAGAATAAAATATGTTTGGGAAAATTCACTCTATCATTTTTAGTTTTATTCTAAAACTCTATGGTGGAGTAGATCCACTATGAAGCAGATTTGAGAATAAAATATGTTTGGGAAGCAGTTTAGCTCTAGCTTTATGAAAGGTGGTTTAGGTGGTGCAATGTCTATTATACCCTTTGTCCGATTCAATGTGAATTGACACAATATGTTTTTATACGTGGCATGCTATATATTTACAGTACATGTTTTTTAAGAAATAAAAACACCTATATATATTATATGAATCGTGTAAGCATCCTATAATAAGAAAAGAAAAATATGTCACCACTATTACATTAGTTCTAATAAAGAGAAATAGCCGTTGCTATTTCATCACAAAAACATCCATAGTCGCAATATTTGCTACAGAGGTTGACCTATTAGATGCTTGTTGAGAAACTGCATACTTGTTATACCTTTTTGGGATCGTAGAGATATAATTTGGATCGCGATCACAATTTGCAAAGTCTAAGTCTTCACTCAAATGCTCTCGACCAAAATTATGAAACACCATAGTAGTTGCTACAATCTTTTTTGTTTATCCATGAAATAGTTAGGCATCTTATATAGAATTTATCATTTCATCTTTCAAACTCTGAATGTTCGCTCAATAACATTATGAATTGATGAGTGCACTATATTAATTTTTTTTGGAATAGATGGCTCCATACCTCGATGCCATTTTGGAAGGTGATACTTTTCACCCTTATAAGAAGCTAGATATACTGGTTAGGGGGTAGCGGCGACACCGGACTGAGAATAGTGGCAATAGCGGTAGTGGTGCTGAATTGGGAACGGAAGGGGTGGCGATGGGTGGAGGCTGCGGCTTCTGTTGCGTGAGAGGTAGGTTTCTGTGTCGGGTAATTCTCTCTGAACTTCATGGATAGATTGAAAAATAGTATCCGTGGAGCACCTTTTTAGGGGGAAATATCATGTGCAATCACTTATGTTGGTGTAATCGTACAATCAAGCGATCTGGTGCTTCCAATCAAGCTATCTGGTGTATCCACGTGAAATCTAATTCTTTTTTACGTTTAACCCCTTTTATATGTAACCGTTAGATCTAGATTGGATGCACCAGATCGCTTGATTGCACAATTACACCAACATAAGTGATTGCACATAATATTCCCCCTTTTTTAGCTGCTCGAGCGTTTTGTGCTGTAGGAGGACTAGCTCCACGGAGTTGATTGCTCTAGTCTCTAGAGGTGTTTGGGAGAGCTCCACCTTGTTCCATTGTGAAGTCTGCAATTAGAGTTCTCCCAAAGAGAGGCGAGATATGAAAAATTTCGTATTATAATCCAACAACATCCAACTAGATTTTTGAAAAAATTGTAATTGGGCCTTCAGTGGGCCTGATTTAAGGATATGAATTTTTACTTGGGCCTGATTTGTCCTACATGTGACTAGAAGCTGATTTTATGCGGGCCGTTAATGGGTCTGAAAGGCCGTGATGGATCTGAAAATTGCGGACTTGGGCTGATAATGGGCCTAAGCAGATATCTACGGGCTTTTATTAACATCATCATCATCATCATCATGTTGGAAATAATTGAGTTGTGCTGTTCTTTTAATCTGTTTTTATCCGCTTGACGCATTCTACTCGTCTGATTGAAACGTTTACGTCGCTAAGTGAAATATCGTTTTCAACGGTTGAAATATTCATCTTTAACGTGTAAAACATTTATATTCAACAGTCTTTAATATTTAATAGTGAAATATAGCATAAAACATTCATCTTCATCGTAAAACATTCATCTTCGACAAATAGACGAAATATTTTGAAATAAAAACTTCAATAGGTGAAACATTCATCTTCGACAGGATATTTGAAATAAAAAAATGTGAAAACCTTTTTCAAATGGTGAAACATTGAGCTTTCAACTAATGTAATGGATGAAACATTTATCTTCGACTACTGAAACATTTATCTTCGACAACTTCTTCAAATTTTGTTGCTGGCTGTGTGGATTGTGTGTATGCTAAGTTATCTATGTGCTAGGCTAGCTTAAAGATGGCAATGGGTCTATACCCATTAGGGTTGACCCTCTCAAACCCATATCCGTTAAGAAAAAACCTCCCCATCGGGTTACCCATATATACATGCGGGTCTATTTTTTTTTCTAAACCCATACTCATACGAGTAAAATATATCTATCGGGTAACTCATACCTATCGGCATGGTAGATGATTGTCAGGTCACTGGAGTCACCTGATGCTTGAAGTCACTACTAACCGTCTGGAGAGCAAAGATGTGGACAACGTGTCGCGTACTCGCATGTAGGTGATGGAACAATGGAGGTGGGTGGCACTAAAGCCTAGAGCGTGGAGGCAGTGGAGCACTAGCGACAACTGACATTAGAGGCCGAGCGGTAATTTTGATGACTTCTAAACCGAACGGTCTATATTTGATGTCTGGAACACATACCATCAGTTGTCGTAGGAACTAGGGGTTGGGAGAGAAGCACCGACCAATGTAGAGGAATTTAAAAAAACTAAAATAAACATATTGTTTTTTAATGGATTACGAGCTATTGAATTTAATTATAAATAAATAATTTATTGGGTGACGAGTATTCGTCGGGGTTACGGGTATGAATAGTATGAAACATATCCATACCTGTATACTCGCCGGGTTTTATTTTTTTCATTAATAAACCCACGAATAAATAATTTAACCTATATATATATATAAGATAAAAATCCATCTTTCTGGGATAACTACGTTGCACGTGCTAGGCTAGCTTGTTGGGATGAGCGTCTGACGCTCCCGACAACAAGCATTTTCGTTATAATTAACCCTATTTTATTTGTCCATTCCTCCAGTTTGAGCCATAATGAGCTCATAAGGTTGCGCAAGATTGCTTGGTTGAGTTGTCTCTTAAAATTTTTACTATTCTTTTCTGTCCTCTGGTTGCTTTGGCTGCCTAATCATCTTATGTATCTGTGATTTTCTCTCTTAATATGCAGGAATACGACGAGAGGCTCAAGCTTGCGCCGTCAGCAATGGCTGGATCAGCTGTGATCACAACTGCAGCTGAATGATATGATGTCGTCCCATGGGTACAAGCAGAGTACTGTGGTGAAGCAGTTGACAGATTAACCATGATAACAACCAAAACACACCCGTACACATTCATTATGCATATTAATCTTATGTCAGATCAACTGTCTGCTCTGCTCCTATGGAGCCTCTCCAGGTTTGGGTTTCACTTGAAGTTTGGACTCAGACTAGCTAGTCTAATGAACTAGCGACTAGTCAGATACCTGTGCTTTGCAATAGAACTTATAACATGATCTTTGTACAAAATTCATGTTTTTGTATGATTTTTCAGAAATTTAAGGTTTTTACACAAAATTCATACATCCGCGCATGACAGGGCAGGCGGGGCAGATATCGCGCATGCAAGACAGGCACAAGGAGGTGCACATGAACGGACAGACGAACCATCTGACCGCTTTATAATAGTTAAGATATATGCATATCACATTAGCTACTGACCTTCTTATGACTAGATTGTCCTGCGTTCTTCACCTCTTCAAAAAACGCAGATGTCAAATGTAATAATATCCATTCATAAAACGCAGCTGTTCAAATGTAGAAATTTTTGCAGGCCAGGCAAGCATGCCACTTAAACAAACAGAAAACACAGTTCACAATGGCATTTAGCATCATCAAAGGATGACAGAATAAATGCCTTATTATGAAAAAACAGTAAGCAATAAAACCAAATAATGTAAAATGGTGATTCCATGGCGACTTCGGCTGACATGAAGTTTATTCAGTAGTACACTCCAGCATCATCGGTAGATTGACGAATCAGATCATTGCAATTCATGGAGATGGAACATCTTCCGCATCGTCAGGTCTGGAGTCATTTGATAAGCCATCAATTTTTTTAAAACCAGAGGAAGGCCGTTCATCAGATATATCTGAAGCTTGTGCTGGAAGTTGACTACTCATGCTCCGATTACTAGGTAGGAGATCTCTTTCTTTAGTCTGCTTCGTCTCCAAGGCCGGTAAATCCATTACTTCACCTTTGGGTTTATCATATGCTTGTATGCCACTTGACATGTCCTTGGTTGACTTGGGCACATCGTTTTTGTTGCTGACTTCTTGCTGGACCCCTGAAGCTTCTTTCCCTGATTGGTCCTGAGCTTCTTCTTGAGATGTTCCATTGTTCATCTGATTGATGTTTTCGTGGAGGTCTGTTTTTCCAGGCCCATCAGTTCCAGTTCCTCGCGCCTCAGTTTCCTCAGTGGGCTCCTGTTTGCCTTGTGGTGATGGTACAATAGTAGATTCGTAAGCCTTTTGTTGGCTGCTATCTTCTTCAGTTGCTTCCATGCTTCCCTTGGGTAATGGAGGTTGTATGTATGCCGGCGCTTCTAACATGTTAGAGCTTATTCCATTGACATCCTTCTCATCTATAGTTGATTTTGTACTGGACTGCTCAGTTTGCTGTTGCTCCCTGGGTTTTTCTTCAGTTGGTGTCCCTGTGTTTTCTTGAGAATTTGATAGTACCCTTTCTTCGGAGAGCGCTCCTGTACCAGCACTGTTTTCAGATCGACCAACAGCTTGGTTGGCTGAGAGAGTTGCGTTTGGTTGGTTGCTCTCCTGGCCATCTTGGGGCATAATGCCTTTTTCATTACTTGACAAATCAAGGGAATCTTCACGTCGAGTACGGACACCATCCGCATCTGTAACTGGAGGACAATGGTTTAAGATTCATTAGGGGTGTAAATACGAGATACCAGTCCTAACATTACATTGCAGGCTTTGCTATGATGACTTGGTGGGTATTCGTAGAAGAGGAATCACCATTTACGAGTTTGGGCTAGCAAATTTCTGACATGATCACTAGATATTGATCTAAACTGATCTTTTAATCAAAGGCTTTTACCCTCAATTAGATTAGCTATAGAAAAATTCTGCGCGCAGAGACCATTTGACCAATTCAACAACATATTACCTATCATGGGAGGAAGCCGTTTCGGTGCATTAGGGGTAGATTCTCTAATTTCCAATGAAGGATTTGTATGATCTTCGCTTGATGGCTCTATAGGACCTGCTGAGGATGCTATGGTATCTTGTACTGCAGATTCTTGCGATACAGTTGTTTGATCACCTGTAGCAATATTCGACGCTTTTTCACTTGATTCAATAGGGGAACGTGTCTGCGCAGCATTAGAACCACCATCTGCAATACAGTAAACAGAGTTAGCTAGGGCAGAAGCATTAGCTCTGATCACCACTAATAAGCAAAACAGAAAAATTATCAATCTTCGAGGAATTGAAGTCGTGTAATTAGCGCAAGGCCTTGTCTGACGTAGTTTCAGTAAAGGGTGTTTCATTTGCCCATACAAGACAGAGAACAACTACCCAGTGGAGTGAATGTTTGTTCAGTAGATACTGGTTTAGAAGGTGCGGTACCTTGTGGAGCATCAGGGGTTGGTTCTTGCCTTGTTGTAGGTGCCACGACTGTTTCACCAGCAGAGGGTGGCTTTGGTGACTCGAAATTAGCAGGTGGTCCTTCAACATTGCCTTCATTTTGTGGCTGCCGTCCGTATTCTTCTGAAGTCACCAAGCTGTTCCCAGGTTTATCATATGCTTGTATGCCACTTGACATGTCCTTGGTTGACTTGGGCACATCGTTTTTGTTGCTGACTTCTTGCTGGACCCCTGAAGCTTCTTTCCCTGATTGGTTCTGAGCTTCTTCTTGAGATGTTCCATTGTCCATCTGATTGATGTTTCCGTGGAGGTCTGTTTTTCCAGGCCCATCAGTTCCAGTTCCTTGCGCCACAGTTTCCTCAGCGGGCTCCTGTTTGCCTTGTGGTGATGGTGCAGTAGTAGCTTCGTAAGCCTTTTGTTGGCTCCTATCTTCTTCAGTTGCTTCCATGCTTCCCTTGGGTAATGGAGGTTGTATGTATGCCGGCGCTTCTAACATGTTAGAGCTTACTCCATTGGCATCCTTCTCATCTATAGATGATTTTGTACTGGACTGCTCAGTTTGCTGTTGCTCCCTGGGTTTTTCTTCAGTTGGTGTCCCGGTGTTTTCTTGAGAATTTGATAGTACCCTTTCTTCGGAGAGTGCTCCTGTACCAGCACTGTTTTCAGACTGACTAACCGCTTGGTTGGCTGAGAGAGTTGCATTTGGTTGGTTGCTCTCCTGGCCATCTTGGGACATAAAGCCATTTTCATCACTTGACAAATCAACGGAATCTTCACGTCGAGTACGGACACCATCCACATCTGAAACTGGAGGACAATGGTTTCAGATTCATTAGTGGTGTAAATATGAGATACCTTTCCTAACATTACATTGAAGGCATAATATCAACACATTACAAGGCTTTGCTACGATGACTTGGTGGATATTCGTTGAGGAATCACCATTTACGAGTTTGGGCTAGCAAATTTCCGACGTGATCACTAGATATTGATCTAAACTGATCTTTTAATCAAAGGCTTTCACCCTCAATTAGATTAGCTATAGCAAAAAATCTGTGCACAGTGACCAATTCAACAACATATTACCTGTCATGGGAGGAAGCGGTTTCGGTGCATTAGGGGTAGATTCTCGAAGTTCCAACGAAGGATTTGTACGATCATCGCTTGATTGCTCTATAGGACCTTCTGAGGATGCTATGGTATCTTGAACAGCAGATTCTTGCGGTACGGCTGTTTGATCACCTGTAGCAATATTTGGCCCTTTTTCGCTAGATTCAATAGGGGGACGCGTCTGCGCAGAAATGGAAACACCATCTGCAAAGCAATAAACAGAATTAGCAAGGGCAGAAGCTTTAGCTCTGATCACCACTCATAAGCAAAACCGAAAAATTATCAATCTTCGAGGAATTGAAGTAGTGTAATTAGCGCTAGCCCTTGTATGACGTAGTTTCAGTGAAGGGTGTTTCATTTGCCAATACAAGACAGAGAACAACTACCCAGTGGAGTGAATGTTTGATCAGTAGATACTGGTTTAGATGGTGTGGTACCTTGTGGAGCATCAGGGGTTGGTTCTTGGCTTGTTGTAGGTGCCACGACTGTTTCACCAGCAGAGGGCGGCCTTTGTGACTCGAAATTAGCAGGTGGTCCTTCAACATTGCCTTCGGTTTGTGGCTGCCGTCTGTATTCTTCTGAAGTCACCAAGCTGTTCCCAGGTTTATCATATGCTTGTATGCCACTTGACGTGCCCTTGGTTGAGTTGGGCACATCGTTTTTGTTGCTGATTTCTTGCTGGACCCCTGAAGCTTCTTTCCCTGATTGGTCTTGAGCTTCTTCTTGAGATGTTCCATTGTTCATCTGATTGATGTTTCCGTGGAGGTCTGTTTTTCCAGGCCGATCAGCTCCAGTTCCTCGTGCCTCAGTTTCCTCAGCGGGCTCCTGTTTGCCTTGTGGTGATGGTACCGTAGTAGATTCGTAAGCCTTTTGTTGGCTCCTATCTTCTTCAGTTGCTTCCATGCTTCCCTTGGGTAATGGAGGTTGTACGAATGTCTGCGCTTCTAATATGTTAGAGCTTACTCCATTGGCATCCTTCTCATCTATAGATGATTTTGTACTGGACTGCTCAGTTTGCTGTTGCTCCCTGGGTTTTTCTTCAGTTGGTGTCCCAGTGTTTTCTTGAGAATTTGATAGTACCCTTTCTTCAGAGAGCGCTCCTGTACCAGCAATGTTTTCAGATTGACCAACTGCTTGATTGGCTGAGAGAGTTGCATTTGGTTGGCTGCTCTCCTGGCCATCTTGGGGCATAATGCCTTTTTCATCACCTGACAAATCAAGGGAATCTTCACGTCGAGTACGGACACCATCCGCATCTGTAACAGGAGGACAATGTTTTCAGATTCATTACTGGTGTAAATACGAGATACCTGTCCTAACATTACATTGCAGGCATAATATCAATACATTACAAGGCTTTGCTATGATGACTAGGTGGGTATTCGTAGAGGAGGAATCACCATTTACGAGTTTGGGTTAGCAAATTTCCGACGTGATCAGTAGATATTGATCTAAACTGATCTTTTAATCAAAGGCTTTTACCCTCAATTAGATTAGCTATAACAAAAATCTGCACGCAGTGACAATTTCAACAACATATTACCTGACATGGGAGGAAATGGTTTCGGTGCATTAGGGGTAGATTCTCGAATTTCCAACGAAGGATTTGTAGGATCGTCGCTTGATGGCTCTATAGGACCTTCTGAGGATGCTATGGTATCTTGAACAGCATATTCTTGCGATACGGCTGTTTGATAACCTGTAGCAATATTCAGCACTTTTTCGCTTGATTCAATAGGGGGACGCGTCTTCGCAGAAATGGAAACACCATCTGCAATGCAATAAACAGAATTAGCAAGGGCGGAAGCTTTAGCTCTGATCACCACTCATAAGCAAAACCGAAAAATTATCAATCTTCGAGCAATTGAAGTCGTGTAATTAGCGCTAGGCCTTGTCTGACGTAGTTTCAGTAAAGGGTGTTTCATTTGCCCATACAAGACAGAAAACAACTACCTAGTGGAGTGAATGTTTCTTCAGTAGAAACTGGTTTAGATGGTGTGGTACCTTGTGGAGCATCAGGGGTTGGTTCTTGGCTTGTTGTAGGTGCCACAACTGTTTCACCAGCAGAGGGCGGCCTTTGTGACTCGAAATTAGCAGGTGGTCCTTCAACATTGCCATTGGTTTGTGGCTGCCATCTGTATTCTTCTGAAGCCACCAAGCTGTTCCCAGGTTTATCATATGCTTGTATGCCACTTGACGTGTCCTTGGTTGACTTGGGCACATCGTCTTTGTTGCTGACTTCTTGCTGGACCCCTGAAGCTTCTTTATCTGGTTGTTCCTGAGCTTCATCTTGAGATGTTCCATTGTTCATCTGATTGATATTTCCGTGGAGGTCTGTTTTTCCAGGCCCATCAGTTCCAGTTCCTTGCGCCTCAGTTTCCTCAGGAGGTTCCTGTTTGTCTTGTGGTGATGGTGCAGTAGTAGCTTCATAAGCCTTTTGTTGGCTCCTATCTTCTTCAGTTGCTTCCATGCTTCCCTTGGGTAATGGAGGTTGTATGTATGTCGGCGCTTCTAACATGTTAGAGCTTACTCCATTGGCAACCTTCTCATCTATAGATGATTCTGTACTGGACTGCTCAGTTTGCTGTTGCTCCTTGGGTTTTTCTTCAGTTGGTGTCCCTGTGCTTTCTTGAGAATTTGATAGTACCCTTTCTTCGGAGAGCGCTCCTGTACCAGCACTGTTTTCAGATCGACCAACCGCTTGGTTGGCTGAGAGAGTTGCATTTGGTTGGTTGCTCTCCTGGCCATCTTGGGGCATAATGCCTTTTTCATCACCTGACAAATCAAGGGAATCTTCACGTCGAGTACGGACACCATCCGCATCTGTAACAGGAGGACAATGTTTTCAGATTCATTAGTGGTGATGGTGTAAATACGAGATATCTGTCCTAACATTACATTGCAGGCATAATATCAACACATTACAAGGGTTTGCTATTATTAGGCAATAGGAGATTGTATCTTGCATATTTAGGCAGGGCAGTCAATTAGGATCAGACCTGCCATGTTTAGAGATTGTGATCTTGCATATTTGGGCAGGGCAGTCAATTAGGATCAAACCTGCCATGTTTAGAGATTGTGATTTATTTCCTATCCATGTAATTACTGCCATATATAGCAGCAGCAGCTGCCCTATAAATACAGGCCCCCTCTCCATTGAGAGCATGGCCAATTGCCTCAACCTCACCTTTCTACATGGTATCAGAGCAATCTGATCTTGGCCCTCCCTCTCCTTCCCCAACCTAGCTGCGCCGCCCAACAGCCGCGCCAGCATGTCCTCAGAGTCCTCCACCACCTCCGCCATGGCTGACGCCATCAACCCAGCCGTTTGCCCATATGCTCTCGTAAACGTGAAGACCCACATTCCCATGACCCTCGAGCTGCGACCCTCTAACTACACCAAGTGGTCGACAGCCTTCCACGCCATGTGTGGCAAATTCGGGCTGCTCCAGCACCTTGCCATCGTCTCCCCTACGCCCACCAATGACGCATGGGTGCAGGCTGACTTTTGCATCCGCAGTTGGATCTTCGGCACCGTCTCCGACTCCGTCCTCAACCTCGCTATGACCGGTGCCCAACAGACCGCCGGCCAGCTCTGGACGGCAATCGCCGCCCTGTACCAAGCCAACAAGGCACCCCGCGCCGTCTTCCTAAGTCACGAGTTCCACTCGATGACCCAGGGCGACTCCTCCATCGACGAGTACTGTGTGCGCATGAAGGAGGCTGCCGACAGTCTTCGCGACGTCGACCAAACCATCACCGAGCCCGACCTCGTCCTCAACCTACTCCGCGGCCTCAATGAGAAGTACCAATCTGTCGCCGACAACATCGCCGCCCAGGAACCTCTCACCTTTGCTGTTGCCAGGAATCAGCTCCTCCTCAAGGAGCTGCGTCTCAAGAACGAGGACAAGGTCCGCGCCGCTTCGGCCCTTCTCGCCACCTTCAACGGCGCCCCTGGTGGTGCCCTGCCGACCGCAGTCCAGCAGCAGCAGCCGCGCCAGCAGCAACAGCCGCGCCAGCAGCAGCACGGCAACGGTGGCCGACGCGACAACAGGCGCAACAACACCCGGCGCGACAGCAAGCGTCAGCCCTGGGGTTTTGATCCTTGGACTGGCGCACGTGTCAACCCCGGCGAGCGCGTCATACCTCCCTGGGAGCGCGACCAGGGCAGTTCCGGCGCCCCTGGCAGACACCCATGGCAGCCCCCACGCCAACAGGGGCTGCTCGGTGCCCCTCCTCAGGCGCACACAGCGTTCGCCCCTGTCCAGCCTGGTGGACCGACATGGGACTCGGCTGGCCTAATTGCTGCCTTGCAGCACCTAGCTGTCCAGGGCAGCCCCTCATGGGTTGTTGACTCCGGCGCTTCAACTCACATGGCGACCTCTGATGGTATGCTCCTCCAGCGCCTTCCCCCCTCCACCTCATCTATAACAGTAGGCAATGGCACTAGTATTCCGGTCACGTCCAGAGGTCACTCCATCCTACCCACCACCTCAGCAAACTTCTCCCTTAATAACATTCTTGTCGCCCCTTCTCTCATTCATAATCTTTTATCCGTTCGTCAATTCACCCGTGAAAATCGTTGTTCTCTTGAATTTGATGCTCTTGGTTTTTCTGTTAAGGATACCCAGACGGGACGAGTGATTCATCGCTGCAATAGTACCGGCGATCTCTACACCATACCTGCTATCCCTCCGACCGCTGGCACCTCCTCACATGCTCTCCTGGCTGTTTCGTCGACCCTGTGGCACCAGCGTCTCGGCCATCCAGCACCTGCTGCTTTAGAACATCTAAATAAACTTCATGCTGTTTCCTACAATAAAGTAGACCGCTCCCTCTGCCATTCATGTCAGTTAGGCAAGCACACGCGTCTACCCTTCAGTACCTCCCAGTCTTGTACTTATGCACCGTTTGAACTAATTCACTGTGATGTTTGGACCTCTCCCATCCCTAGTATTTCTGGTTTTTCATACTATTTAGTCTGTCTGGATGATTACAGTCACTATTGTTGGGTTTTTCCTCTCCACCGCAAATCCGAGGTCCACCAACACTTAGTTCAGCTCACAGCCCTTGCACAAACCCAATTTAACCTCCCTGTAAAATGCTTCCAAACCGACAATGGCAGAGAATTTGTCAACACAGCCAACACCACCTTCCTCGCTGCTCGGGGAACACTTCTTCGTCTCTCCTGCCCATACACTTCCCCTCAAAATGGCAAGGCAGAACGCACCATTCGCACACTCAACAACTCAATTCGCACCATGCTGCTCCACGCTTCAATGCCACCCACATACTGGGCTGAGGCTCTTGCTGCCGCCTGCTACTTACTCAACAGGCGCCCTTCCTCCTCCATATCCCATGAGGTTCCTTTCACTCGCCTCCATGGACAGCCACCCACCTACAGCCACCTTCGCGTCTTTGGGTGCCTCTGCTATCCAAACCTACAGGCCACTTCCCCACATAAGCTTGCACCTCGCTCTGCGGCTTGCATTTTCCTTGGGTATCCTTCCTCTCATAAGGGCTATAGGTGTCTCAACCTGACAACTCAAAGCATCATTATTTCTCGTCATGTTGTGTTCGATGAGACTGTTTTTCCCTTTTCCACCACCGGTGTCATCCCATTCCCTCGCTCCCTGGATTTTCTTCTGGACAACGATTCGGTTTCGGTGCCTTGCTCTATTGTTCCTACAGGTGGAGGTTCCTCCTCGACAACCACGGTTGCCCCGTCCACCTTGGACGCTGTGCAGCCGCCCCCTGATGATGAGCCGGACCCGGCTTTTCTCCTGCCTGGGGGACGCAACCATGTGCCCCCCAGCCCCAGTTCGGCTTCTCCACCACCGGGCGGGTGTGGTCACGTACCCCCGCCTGGTCTTCCTGTGGTTCCGTTTCCACGGACCTACAGTCGACGACCACAGCCGGTGCCTGCGCCACCAGTTGTGCCTGCCGCACCGACGCCCCAGGCTGCGTCCACAGCTGCAGCTCCATCTCCGCCGCTCACGCGCACCAGGACCGGCGCCCTCCCACGTGTGAGCTACGAGGGGCTCGCCGCCACCTCCTCGCCCTCACCATCGCCTCTACCGGCGAACTACCGCAGCGCTCTGGCCGATGCCAACTGGCGGGCTGCGATGATGGATGAGTACCAGGCCCTCGTCGACAACAACACCTGGCGTCTTGTTCCGTGCCCTCCTGGCGCGAATGTTGTGACAGGCAAGTGGATTTTCCGGCACAAATTCCATGCCGATGGGTCCCTCGCTCGTCACAAGGCCCGCTGGGTGGTCCGCGGATTTTCTCAACGAGAAGGCATTGACTACGACGAGACCTTTAGTCCGGTGGTCAAACAGGCCACCATTCGGACCGTTCTCAGCATTGCCGTCTCCCGTGCCTGGCCGATCCATCAGCTGGACGTGAAGAATGCCTTTCTTCACGGCCACCTCAACGAGACAGTCTACTGCCAGCAGCCACCGGGTTTCGTTGACCCCGCCGCTGCAGATCACGTCTGTCTCCTGCAAAAGTCCTTGTACGGACTGAAGCAGGCCCCAAGAGCTTGGTACCAGCGGTTCGCGACCTTCCTTCAACAGCTCGGCTTCGTCGCCTCCACCTATGACACATCCCTCTTTGTTCTCACCGAGGGGACGAGTCTCGCCTACTTGCTGCTCTACGTCGATGACATCATCCTCACCGCCTCGACTCCAACTCTTCTGCAACAACTCATGGCCCGACTCCAGTCTGAGTTCGCCATGACCGACTTGGGTGCTCTCCACCACTTCCTCGGTGTCGCCGTCACCCGCACCTCCGACGGCCTGTTCCTGTCGCAGCGACAGTACGCCATCGATCTCCTCCAACGGGCAGGCATGGCTGAGTGTCATCCTACGGCAACCCCTGTTGACACTCAGGCCAAACTCTCCGCCCATGAAGGCAACAAACTGTCAGACAAGGACAGCTCAGAATACAGGAGCATAGCAGGGGCTCTTCAGTACCTGACTTTGACACGTCCTGATCTGGCTTATGCAGTTCAACAGGTGTGTCTCTTTATGCACGGCCCACGGGAGCCTCATCGCGCGCTGATCAAGCGAATCCTGCGCTATGTGAAGGGAACACTCTCCTCAGGTCTTCACATTGGGCGCGGCTCCATCCAGACGCTGACTGCCTACTCCGATGCCGACTGGGCCGGCTGTCCAGATTCTGGACGCTCCACCTCCGGCTACTGCGTCTACCTCGGCGATAATCTGGTCTCGTGGTCCTCCAAGCGCCAGACCACGGTGTCCCGCTCTAGTGCTGAGGCCGAGTACCGCGCTGTGGCCCACGTTGTGGCTGAGTGCTGTTGGCTTCGCCAGCTACTTCAGGAGCTCCACCTCCAGCTGCCATCTGCCACTGTTGTCTTCTGCGACAACGTCAGCGCCGTATACATGACGACCAATCCGGTCCACCACAAGCGCACGAAGCACATCGAGATCGACATTCACTTTGTGCGCGACAAGGTGGCCCTTGGCGAGGTTCGGGTGCTTCATGTTCCTTCGTCTCATCAGTTTGCTGACATCATGACGAAGGGCCTCCCAACGCCACTATTTACAGAATTCAGAACCAGCCTGTGCGTCCGCAAGCCTCCTGCTTCGGCTGCGGGCGGGTATTAGGCAATAGGAGATTGTATCTTGCATATTTAGGCAGGGCAGTCAATTAGGATCAGACCTGCCATGTTTAGAGATTGTGATCTTGCATATTTGGGCAGGGCAGTCAATTAGGATCAAACCTGCCATGTTTAGAGATTGTGATTTATTTCCTATCCATGTAATTACTGCCATATATAGCAGCAGCAGCTGCCCTATAAATACAGGCCCCCTCTCCATTGAGAGCATGGCCAATTGCCTCAACCTCACCTTTCTACAGCTATGATGACTAGGTGGGTATTCGTAGAGGAGGAATCACCATTTATGACATTGGGCTAGCAAATTTCTGGCGTGATCACTAGATATTGATCTAAACTGATCTTTTAATCAAAGGCTTTTACCCTCAATTATATTAGCTATAGCAAAAATCTGCGCTCAGTGACCAATTCAACAACATATTACCTGTCATGGGAGGAAGACGTTTCGGTGCATTAGGGGTAGATTCTTGAATTTCAAACGAAGGATTTGTACGATCGTCGCTTGATGGCTCTATAGGACCTTCTGAGGATGCTATGGTATCTTGAACAGCAGATTCTTGCGATACGGCTGTTTGATCATCTGTAGCAATATTCGACGCTTTTTCGATTGATTCAATAGGGGGATGCGTCTGCGCAGAAATGGAAACACCATCTGCAATGCAATAAACAGAATTAGCTAGGGCAGAAGCTTTAGCTCTGATCACCACTCATAAGCAAAAACGAAAAATTATCAGTATTCAAGGAATTGAAGTCGTGTAGTTAGCGCTAGGCCTTGTCTGACGTAGTTTCAGTAAAGGTTGTTTGTTTCATTTGCCTATTCAAGACAGAGAAAAACTACCCAGAGGAGTGAAAGTTTGTTCAGTAGATACTGGTTTAGAAGGTGTGGTACCTTGTGGAGCATCAGGGGTTGGTTCTTGGCTTGCTGTAGGTGCCACGACTGTTTCACCAGCAGAGGGCGGCCTTGGTGACTCGAAATTAGCAGGTGGTCCTTCAACATTGCCTTCGGTTTGTGGCTGCCGTCTGTATTCTTCTGAAGTCACCAAGCTGTTCCCAGGTTTATCATATGCTTGTATGCCCCTTGATATGTCCTTGGTTGACTTGGGCACATCGTTTTTGTTGCTCACTTCTTGCTGGACGCCTGAAGCTTCTTTCCCTGATTGGTCTTGAGCTTCTTCTTGAGATGTTCCATTGTTCATCTGATTGATGTTTCCGTGGAGGTCTGTTTTTCCAGGCCCATCAGTTCCAGTTCCTCGTGCCTCAGTTTCCTCAGCGGGCTCCTGTTTGCCTTGTGGTGATGGTACAGTAGTAGATTCGTAATCCTTTTGTTGGCTCCTATCTTCTTCAGTTGTTTCCATGCTTCCCTTGGGTAATGGAGGTTGTATGTATGTCTGTGCTTCTAACATGTTAGAGCTTACTCCATTGGCATCTTTCTCATCTATAGATGATTTTGTACTGGACTGCTCAGTTTTCTGTTGCTCCCTGGGTTTTTCTTCAGTTCGTGTCCCTGTGTTTTCTTGAGAATTTGATAGTACCCTTTCTTCGGAGAGCGCTCCTGTACCAGCACTGTTTTCTGATTGACCAACCGCTTGATTGGCTGAGAGAGTTGCATTTGGTTGGCTGCTCTCCTTGCCATCTTGGGGCATAATGCCTTTTTCATCACCTGACAAATCAAGGGAATCTTCACGTCGAGTACGGACACCATCCGCATCTGTAACAGGACAATGTTTTCAGATTCATTACTTGTGTAAATACAAGATACCTGTCCTAACATTACATTGCAGGCATAATATCAACACATTACAAGGCTTTGCTATGATGACTAGGTGGGTATTCGTAGAGGAGGAATCACCATTTACGAGATTGGGCTAGCAAATTTCCGACGAAATCACTAGATATTGATCTAAACTGAACTTTTAATCAAAGGCTTTTACCCTCAATTAGATTAGCTATAACAAAAATCTGCGCGCAGTGACCAATTCAACAACATATTACCTGTCATGGGAGGAAGTGGTTTCGGTGCATTCGGGGTCGATTCTCGAATTTCCAACGAAGGATTTGTACGATCGTCGCTTGATGGCTCTATAGGACCTTCTGAGGATTCTATGGTATCTTGAACAGCAGATTCTTGCGATACGGCTGTTTGATCACCTGTAGCAATATTCAGCGCTTTTTCGCTTGATTCAATAGGGGGACGCATCTGAGCAGAAATGGAAACACCATCTGCAACGCAATAAACAGAATTAGCAAGGACAGAAGCTTTAGCTCTGATCACCACTCATAAGAAAAACCTAAAAATTATTAATCTTCGAGGAATTGAATCTTGTAATTAGCGCTAGGCCTTGTCTGACGTAGTTTCAGTAAAGGGTGTTTCATTTGCCCATACAAGATAGAGAACAACTACCTAGTGGAGTGAATGTTTCTTCAGTAGATACTGGTTTAGATGGTGTGGTACCATGTGGAGCATCAGGGGTTGGTTCTTGGCTTGTTGTAGGTGCCATGACTGTTTCACCAGCAGAGGGCGGCCTTGGTGACTCGAAATTAGCAGGTGGTCCTTCAACATTGCCTTCGGTTTGTGGCTGCCGTCCGTATTCTTCTGAAGTCACCAAGCTGTTCCCAGGTTTATCATATGCTTGTCTGCCACTTGACATGTCCTTGGTTGACTTGGGCACATCGCTTTTGTTGCTCACTGCTTGCTGGACCCCTGAAGCTTCTTTCCCTGATTGGTCTTGAGCTTCTTCTTGAGATGTTGCATTGTTCATCTGATTGATGTTTCCGTGGAGGTCTGTTTTTCCAGGCCCATCAGTTCCAGTTCCTCGTCCCTCAGTTTCCTCAGTGGGCTCCTGTTTGCCTTGTGGTGATGGTATAGTAGTAGATTCGTAAGCCTTTTGTTGGCTCCTATATTCTTCAGTTGCTTCCATGCTTCCCTTGGGTAATGGAGGTTGTATGTATGTCTGTGCTTCTAACATGTTAGAGCTTACTCCATTGGCATCCTGCTCATCTATAGATGATTTTGTACTGGACTGCTCAGTTTGCTGTTGCTCCCTGGGTTTTTCTTCAGTTGGTGTCCCTGTGTTTTCTTGAGAATTTGATAATACCCTTTCTTCAGAAATTGCTGGTGCATGCTGTATTTCTTGATGACCCTTGTTTTTTTGTGGTGGTTTGGTTTGTTCAACTTCATCAGCAATAGCTACTTCTTTTCTTGGCCCAACAGATGAAATTGGTTCTGCAGAATGAAACAAGAAATCATTGGTTTGCTAGTTCAACAAATGACCTTGAATGTGGTGAAACTGTTAGTTAGAGGATGTTATGGTTCAACCATAGGCTTGGTAAAAGCCCCACACTGTTCCTCCGCAGTCCAAACTAACAGAGAATACTGACCTGGAGTAATTTTATGTTCCGAAACAGCTGTTTCGTTGGCTGGTTTCAGTCGCTCAACTTTATCAAAGGCATCAGCAGATAATTTTTTAGCAGGCATGGAGTCGGGCAGTTTCTCAGGAGGTAGGGATGATGGATATGCTGCCAGTGGTTGCTTCTCATGATCATGTGAATGTCCTGTGTCCTCGCCAACTTCCTGAACTTCCCTTGAAGCTTCACTTGGGGTTGACGCAGGCTGGGTGATTTGGTGACCAAAAGTCATTTCTTTTGCCTTGGTTTCATCAGCTGACACAACATATGTCTCTTCTTTCCTTGATTTAGCAGAGGAAGGCAGTTCTGAGTAATGGTCTGAGTCTTGGTCTGAAATACAAGAAATAACCTTAGTATTGATCTAAAATACAAGAAAGAACCTAGTAGTAGCAGAATTGTTGCTTTTGTGACATATAACAGCAGAGTAAACATTACAGTTATTTTAACACTGCTCACCAGGAGATACTTCGCCTGATGCCAAACTGTGTTGAGTGTCTAGGGCTGATGTTGTACCAGTTGTTATATGCGCCTTGGCTTCTTCAACAATGGAACCATGTGAATCAGAGAAAGGTCCTTCGCGTGGTTCAGAATGGTGTTTAACATTAGGAACTTGTTCTTGACTTGGAATTGACCCATCAATGCTATGATCCTCTGGAGGTGATATGTCTTGTTGACCAATTATTGTTTGTGATGCCTTGGTTTGATCAGGTGTAGCAACAGTACTCTCTTCCTCTTTTGGCTCTCTTGATGAAGACTTCTGTGCAGAATTAGCAGAATCTTGATCTGAAATGCAAGAAATATGTTTATATTTAGTACCAGAAGATGCTGTTTTTTCAGATAGCTCTTCTCTTGTTAAATCAGCTATAAACTTTTTAGAACGTGTACTGTGTTTCCACAGTAAAGAATATCAAATTACCTTCCAAGGCTATTTTATGTTTGGCAGGTGCTACCTCATCTGGTGTGCTACCATATTGATTGTGAGCAGCTGATGCTGATAGTGTTCTAGGCATCTTGGCTTCTTGATCTGCAGAGGATGACCTGGCTTTGTTTAAGTCACCATCAGGTATATCTTGGGGGGATATGGAATCATGTACATCCAGGAGAGGCGCTGGTCCAGGAGTTTCTGCATGTTGTTGTGCTAGTTGATTAGTTAAATTTCTTGTGAATGATTCATCACTGCAGTTTGTGCGAAACCAATCTTTTGAATCTAAACATTGAGCTTTAGATATCATCATATTTTTTCATAAATAACAGTAATATGAACATCACCTGTTGGTCCTTCATGTATTTTAGAAGCAAGCTCTGTACGAGTGTCTTGTTCTTGGCTTGATGAAATTGAATTGTCAATACTTTGATAATCAGGATTAGCTTTCCTTACATCAGATACATCTGTAGATGGAGGTTTTGATGTTCCTGTTGCCGGTGAAATTTCTTGTTGACCAATAGTGGTTTGCAAGTCTTTGTCTTGACCAGGTGCAGCAGATGAAAATAGTTCTGTAGAGTGATCTGAATCATTAATCTCTTCATTCCTTGGCTTCCCAGAGGAAGATAACTGTGTAGAGGGAGATGAATATCGATCTAAAATGCAAGAGCCAATGTCAGCACATAGATGGTGTGCTAAATAGCCACAATAAGATATTAGATAACCAATTACCTGCTGAAGTTAATTTCTGTTCAGAAAGAGCTACTTCACCATGTGGAGCATCTGGAGATGCTGATGGCCTCATTGATTTAACTTTGCCAGAGGTGTCAAAAGGTATATCTTCAGTAGGCACTGTTTCATGTGACACAAAAGGTGGAGATGTTTGGGTAGCAGATGGTGTCTGTGCCCCTTGAACTCGTAAAGGTCTTCTGGGAAGCTCACTGCTACTGGTAGTACCACTTGCATGTGTCAAATCAACCACGGCATCCGGAATTTTGGTTAGGCTTGGCAAAGGTCTAATTTTCTTTTCATCAGTGATGCTGTCATCTGCATGAGGAGTTGGTCCTTCAGGTGCTTCAAAAGCATGTTCAGCTCGGAAAAGTTTCTCTTGGTTTGGAACATCAGGAGTCTCTTGACTTGGAATTATTCGTGGAGCATTTTGGGTATCTGATGTTGGAGGCTTTCTCATGCCTGGAGTCTCTTGTTGACCAATGGTTTTTGGCAGTGCCTTGGTCTGTTCGGTAGCAGAAAGAACAGTCTCTTGTGAAGAATGAACTAAATCTTGATCTGAAATGCAAGAAGCAATGCCAGTGTTAGTGTTTTGAGGAAATTTATAAGTCTGTAATTACATTTCCACATGAAATAGAAACTGATTACCTGACAGTTCCAGTTTCTGTTGAACACGGGCTACTTCACCCAATGCAGTATCAGGTTGAGTGCCCACAATTGATGTTTGGTTAGGTACAAATGAAATAGCTTCTTGATCAGTTGAATGTGGACCAAGTTTCTTAGGACTGACCAAAGAATCATCAGGTACATCTTGGGTGGAAGCAGATCCTAGAGCATCAGGATGTGTTGGTTGTTGGGTTGCGGCAAATGATTGTGCTCCCTGATCAAGTAAAATGGCTGACCCATCACCACTGGTAGGACCGATGTAACCATGGGTTGGTGTTGAATCAGAACTAGACTTTAAACTTAGTTCTTTCCTAGATATAGGTTTAATTGTCTCTTTGTCAGCTACAGAACCATAGATATCAGGAGTTGGCTCTCCATGTGGTTCAAAAGAAGATTTAACATGAGAACCTTGATCATCAGGGGCAGGTTCCTGAAAATTTTCAGAAGCAAGTTGGGCATCTGAGACTGGAGAGTCCATTTTTCCTGGCACAGGTGTAATACCTTCTCGACCAGGAATCCTCTGTGGTGCATGCGAAACTTGTTCTTGAGTTGGAATAGGTGGCACAACTAAATAATCAGTTGGATGATTATCAGGAGAAACTTCCTGGATCTTGCTTATCACACCTTGGTTATACGAGGTCGAAACTTCTCTTGTGATTGGTGCAGACGGTTTGGTTTGTTGACGAGAAATTTTTTGTGGGGCCTTTGTTTGATCAGCTACAGAAACATTAGTAACTTCTTTTCTTGGCTCAACAGGTGAAAGGTGTTGTGTGGCCCGAGCTGATTCTTGCTCTGAAATACATGAAGCAAAATGTTAGATTCGAGGCTGTTTTTATATTCCAAATTTTCCTAGTCTGCTAAAAGGTGTTTTTTTCTTTTGTCAACACTAAAGAGAAATTGGTTACCTGACAGAGTGGATTTCTGCTCGGCCTGGACGACTTCAGCTGCTAAGGTACCACCAAGTTGGGATTCCAAACTTGATGCTGGCACAGCAGTAGATATGTTGACAAACTCTTGATCACCAATGTCACGAGGATCAGGAATTGCTCTCTTGGTAGGAGTAGAAGTGGCAAGAGAACCCATATTATGTGCTCTTTCAGCAGTGCCAGCTCCTGGGAATGATGGCAAAGCATGTTGAACATCATCAGATGTTTGTTGTGCTAATGGTGCAGGTGGTTCTGCTATCTGCTTTGCGGATCTTTTGGTGATCTCATTGGCAACCTGACCACTTGGAATTGCTTCTTGGCTCATTGATGTTGGCATTTGATCAGTGGTAGATAAACCATGATTGTCTTGTGAAACTGCAGAGTTCTTCTGGTAAACAGAAGGTATTTTCTCCACCGCAACAGGGCCCTGAGAATCTGCAGGCGGTGCTTCAGGTGTTGTGGCTTCACTTTCTTTGAGCATCTCCCTAAGCCTCTCAGTCGAGAATGTTCTTTCTCTTGTGGCTTGGGCGTCTATTCCATATTCTTCCTGTGAAGGTGGTGAAACCTTGCCTCTCTGGTCTGTAAATGGTGATGTGAATTCCTTATGAACATATTGATCATCTGATTGGAATTCTGTTGAAACATTCTTTCTTTGATCAGCAGCCAGTGTTCTGGATTCTGCATTGGCATGTTGGGTATCATGAAAACCAAAAGATTGTGTTATGTCGAATGTAGAGACAGGGTCTTTAATTTCTTCAGAGGTCCTAGATTCCCTGGTGGAGTCCTTAACATCTGGAGACTGTATTGTCTCATCAATAAATGACACTTTGGCTCCCTTAGTAGAACCACGAGCATCATCAGGTGCATCCTGTCTTGATTGAGAACTACCTTCCAGATGGTCAGTAGATTGCTCTCTAGATGTAAAATCAGTAGTCTTTCTTTCTCCAGATGTGTCTTGAGCATCTCCAGACACCATTTTCTTTGGTGCAGAAATAGTTTCTCTGCTTTGCTTTCCTTTATCCCAAGTATCTCTGCTTTGCCTGTTTTCATCCCAAGTAACTTGAACTTCTGCCTGCTTTGATAGAGGAAGAACAGCTTGCTGACCGTCTGCAGGTTTTTTGCTGGATGATGCAGAATCATCAAACATTGTGTGTTCAAAGGTATGTTTATCATCTTCCTCTGCAATGTGAGTCGGTGCAGAGCCACTGTGCCCAGCCTTCTTAGTGCTGTCTTCAGGAGATATCTTTTTGAGTGGTGTAATTATACTGGGAGAATCTTTAACCTCTTCTCTGGGTGGGGGCACAGCTAGTCCTGAAGCATTCAAAAGTTGCGGTCTGGATGAGACAGAATTAGTAGGCTTTGAATATTTAAAGGTGCCATTAGCATCTTGAACTGCTATTCTGTTAGGTGTTGAAGCAGTTCCTCTAGGTTGCTTGCTGCTGTCTTCATCACTTGTAAATTCTTTTCTGGATGGAGCCACATTAAGACCATCATGAGTTCCTATTTGTCCTGCTGGAGTAGTTATACCCTGCCAAGTATCTGAAGATTGTTCTCTAAGCAATGTAGCATCAACAGCCTTTGTTTCTTCAAATGTGACTTGAGCGTCTTTGCCAACCATTGGCCTTGGCTCAAGAGCAGCATCTCTAGCTTGTCCAGTGGTGTCTTCAGTATCGGAATGTCTTCTTTTCAATGGCAAAGTTGCATGGCGAGGATCTGGTTCTTGCTTCCATGAAGGTGAATCAGCTCTAGGAGAATTCAATTCAGGCATACTGTATGCTGTAGAATCAGGAATTTTTGTTTCTTTGAAGGTGCCTTCAGTATCTTGAGCTGTTGCATCCCATGACATAGGAATGGTGTCTTTAATAGGCTTTATGGTATTTTCAAGTCCAGGATCTTTCTTTTGAAATGGCGTGGTAGTTTTGTGAGGATCATCTACTTCTTGCTTTGGGAGGGAAGCAGAATCTTGCAGAGAATCAGAATGTTGTCCATGAGATGATGTGGAATCAACAGCCTCCGATTCTCTAAAGACATCCCTACTATCTTGAGGTGCTTTCCAAGTTGGTGGAGTAGTTCCTCTAGGTTTCTTGTTGTTGTCTTCAACACTCGGATATCTTGTTGGAGAGGGTGGATACACACTACGAGCATCTTTAGCTGTTGCTTTCTGTGATGGAGTGATGGCAGCTCGGGAGGTATCTGAAGGTTGTACCATAAACAGTATAGAATCATTGGGTTTTGTTTCTTGAGAGGTATCTTGTGCATCTTGACCCACCATTTTCCTAGGCTCAAGAGCAGTATCCCTTGGTTGTTTGGTGGTATCTTCAATATCAGACAATCTTTTTACAGACTGTGAAATAGAACCATGGGGGTCTTCCATTGCTTCTTGCTTTTGTGAGGAAGGATCAGTTCTCCATGGCCCCAAAAGTTGATGTCGGGTTGATGCAGAATCAACAATCTTTGTTTCAAAGCTATCTTTAGCATCTCGATCTCCCATTTGTCGTGGCAAACCATTAATGTCTTCTGCTTCCTTTGTGGTGCCTTCAGTATCAGGGTATCTCCTTCGGAATGGCATAGTTGTGTTACGAGCATCAGCTGTTTCTTGCTTTGGGAGGGAAGCAGCAGCTGGCCGAACATCTGAAGGTTGCTCTCTAGATGATGTGGAATCAACACTCTTCGATTCTCGGAAGGCATCTCTAGCATCTTGAACTGCTTTCTCTCTTGGTGTAGATGCAGTTCTTCTGGGTTGCCTGCTGGTATCTTCTATAGTTGGATGTCTTGTTGGGGAAAATGGATTCACTTCAAGAGCATCCTTGCCTTCTGCTTGCTTCGATGGAGTATCATGGGGTTGTGGTCTGCCTCTAAATATTGCCGAGTCAAGAGCCTTTGTTTCTTTAGAGCCGTCTTGAGCATCCTTGTCCAACATTTCCCTTGGCTTAAAATAAGTGTCTCCAGGATGTTTGGTGGTATCTTCAACATCGGCATAGCTTTTCTCGAGTGGTGAAATTGTTGAACGTGGATATTCAATTCCTTCTTGCTTTTGCAAATGAGAATCACTTCTCTGATAATGAAAGGGTTGAACTTGGGGTGATGCAGAATCAGAGAACTTTGTTTCTTCAGATGTGTCTTCGGCATCTTGACCTGCCATCTTTTGTGGCATAGCAGTGATATCTTCCGATTTACTGGTGGTTTCCTGAAATGTTGAAGTTGTGCTGTGAACATCATATACTCTGCGCCCTGGGAGAGGACCCTCCTCCCCCTCCACTTGCCAAGGATCTGAAGGCTGCTCTCTGGTAGATGTGGAATCAGTAGCTTTTGATTCTACAAAGGTGACCCTAGCATCTTGGGCAATTATACGCCTTGGTATAGAACCAGGATCTCCAGGTTGCTTGCTATCAGCTTGAGCAACTTCATATCCTTCTTGGGATGATGGAGTTGGGTTGCGAACATATTTAGCTTCTGCTTGCCTCGAAGAAAGTGTTGCAGCTCGCAAAATATCTGAAGGTAGTTCTCTAGGCAATGCAGATTCGCCACCATTAGTTTCTTCAAAGCTGTCTTGAGCCTCAATTTGCCTTGGCCCAGAAGCAGTGTGCTTAGATTTCTTGGTGCTATCTTGATCATCAAAATATCTTTTCTTCAATGTTGAAGCAGTAAATTGAGGATCTTCAGTTGGTGGTTGTTTTTGTGGAATAGATTTTTGAGAATCCAATGTCCGTGCTTTGAATGATGCAGAATCAGCCATCTTTGTTTCTTCAAAGGTTTCTTGAGTCATCATTGGCCTTGAAGTGGTGGTATCTCTAGCTTGCTTCCAATTATCTCGACCATCCATACATCCTCTTTGCGATTGTGCAACTATATCATAACCATCTTCATTCAACACTTCTTTTGGTGAAGAAACATCCACTCCTCGAGAACCCAATAGCTGTGCTTTGGATGGTGGAGATTCAGCAACTTCTCCAGTGCTGCCTTGGGAATCATACGGTGCTGGCCTTGGTTTAGGTCTCTCCCTACTTTGCTGGATGAACTCTTGAGCACCTTGATATCCTATAGGAATAGGTGTGGCTCTGTGAGGACTTTCAGACATTGCTTTCTTTGATGGAAGAGAGTCATCTGAAGCATCTATAGGTTGTGATCTAGATGGTGCAGAGTCATAAGTCCTTGTTCCTTCAGTGGTATCATGTTTATCTTGGTCCCTTTCTTGCCTTGGTAAAGAAGCATTTTTTCTTGATCTCTGAGTGGTATCTTGAGCATCATCATAGGCTGCTCGGAACCATTTAGCTTGGGCATCTTCATCACTTATCTCGGGTTTAGTGGGGAGATCTGTTTCAGTGGTGTCAGAGGGAACCGATGCATCTCTAATGCTGGGCTTGCCAGCATCAGTTCCTGAAAGCTTATCAGGTGCAGCAGGGAAGGTACCTGGGCTTGAGATAAATGAGGTGCTTGTTATTTGAGTATTGCTAGGAGTACTTTGGATTGAGGATGGAGTTTCTGGATGGGCAGGAAAGAAGGTAGTTTGTTTGCTTTCGACAGTTGATGATTTATGAGTAGTAGTAGTTTGGCTTGAGGATACTGGTGCCTTGTCAGATAAAGAATAAATAGGATGAGGCTGCTCTGCCTGAGGAGCAGCTGGAGATGTTGAGACAGTACCAGCAGGAGGAGGAACCAATATTGTTGTGTGAGGCTTTGTGCTGGTGCGCTTCAGTGTGTCTAGTCGAGTTCTACGGCCCGTGGGTGACCGATGCTCTCTCTGCCACTGCTGCTGCTGCTGCTTCTGTTTCTCAAGTTCCTCCAATTTATGTTGTTCTTCCAATTTATGCCGTTCCTCCACCCTTGCCATATCCCTCAGTACTTTCTTCCAAGAATTCCGGCTAGAAATATCATTCCACCACCTCTGCACATTCTTCCTTGAGTCATAAAGGTAGACAAAATCGTCAGATGCTGTGATGTGGTGGGAGTTTGGCAGGTGTACAAGGTCAGCAAGGGTGAATCTGTCGCCAGCAAGGAATTTACTGTCACTGAGTCTTTGGTCATAAACTTCTAGAACCTCTTTTAGCTTGGTCTTCTGCATCTCTATATCTTCATCTTCTTCATCCAGGGGAAAGGCCAAGTGGCAGAATAAGGCCCGGCTTGGAGGGTTGAAAGCATGCTCCTCATGATGGAGCCATTGCTCGATTGAAGCCCTCTCGAGGGCATCCTTCCCAAGGAGGAATTGATATCCATGTTCATAAGTTTCTGCAATGTAGCGGCAGATTTCTCTGGAATCTGAAATAAGAAGACAGGCAATCAATTTGGAGTGAAGGACAGACTGTATTATTTTGAAAGGCTTATATTCAATTATTCAGTAACATAACAAAACAATTACAATGAGGCTTGAGACTTCATATTACTTGAAGCGTAGAATATGAGGTGTCAGGTTGCATGTAGAAGTATATGTTTGTCTTCTTTTACTGTTTTGGCCCATGGCCCATATAATTACATGTGTGTGTATATATATATATATATAAATATATATATATATATATAAACAGTGGAATAGAGGGGATCGAGAAGCTTCTAGCAAAAAAACATTCCTAAAATTCTTCAGTGCATAATGTGAGGACTAATTTGCTGGCAGGATGTATTCTTTGAAACAAGCTGGTTGGAACTCAATCAAGATAATCAGGAAGCACTAGCTACGCACTCTCTCCGTTTTAAAATATAAGCATTTCTAGTTTTGCATTGCCCTATGTCAAACCATCTTAGGTTTGACCAAGTTTAAAGAAAAATAATAATATTTGTTTGGGAATATTCCCAAAGATTTTGCCTTAAATATGAATGCATGGAGATAAGTTATTAATGTGTCTGAACCTTGATTAATATAGCCTACCTAACTTGTTTGGGATTGAAAGACTTTGTTGTTGTTGTTGTTGTAGATGTGAATATTATTATTTATAAATTTAGTCAAACTTATGATATGTTAACTTAGAACAAAATGAGAAATGCTTATATTTTAAGACGGAATGAGTATTAGTTAACTACCATGTCAAAATGAAATGAGATATAGTCTGGTGAATTACTAAAATTTTCTTCATTTTCCAAAATAATAAAATTTCATGACAAATTCATGTACCAAGCTATCAAACTATGTGGATTTTGCATGTTCGTAATATAGATTCCTAAAAACAGCCCAATGAATTATCTATCTCTAGAGAAGCCCTGATTGCTTGGTTATCTCTAGTGTAACCCGCTAGCCCCTACTCTGCTACTCCCCCCTAGCTGTACCTCTGTTCTACTCTGTATGTTTGATATTTAATAAATAACGGAGCCTCTCCTACTGGTTACCTCAAAAAAAATTATCTATCTCCTTGCAGCAAGCTAATTAGATTATTATTGTTTAACTGTAGAAAAGGTAGACTTACAGAAATGTAGGTCCATCATGGAATAGTAATTGATATTCACAAATCTGAAATATTACCTTCCAGAAATTTAGGTCCATCATAGAATGGAACTGGTGCATGGGATGATGCCTGAAGAATGCAGAGAAAGAGAGCATGATACTGAGCTAACAATGCATAAGCTCTTGATATAATTCCTTTTGTGCCTGAACAATTACAAGAATTAGAGGCAATTACCTGGAGTCTAAGTAGGCTCTTGTAAGAAGCTGTGTGAGTCTCAAAATTGATATCCTTCTCATAGAGGCATGCGAGCACCCTTGACACGTCAGGTAAGATCATAGACTTCTCATGATACACCTTCACAATAGGCGTTCCAGTACCAAGCCCTGCCATGAAGGAAAGACCCTATGCTACCAATGCTGAAACAATGTAATGTATTAACTCCACTCTCAAATATAATAGGTTCCCTTCCTCTTGGTCCAAGCAAAGAAAAGATGCTTAAAGTATAAAACTGGAGGATGGGCCGAATATTGTAAGAGCATAGACAAAAAAATGTTGATTAAAAAAAGGAAAAAGAGATAAATGACAAAAAAGATAAAAGGCTATGGTAAACAAAAATCAGATAACTGAGATTGTTTGACCTACAAGCTATGGCATGAGGTTGCAAAATTCTATTCGGAGTACAAAATTCTAGCAGGCATTCCACGGAGGCAAGAATTGCATGTTTTTAACATAGTAAAGCTAACTAATTATAGACAAACATTGTATAGCAAAAAGAGAAAAGATAAAAGAAACTACATTATAGCATCCAACATGCAGAGGATCTTGTGCCTCTTTTTGTCTGATTTGTAAACATGACCCATCAAACATGGAATTTCGTGCAGCTAAATGAGTTAGGCATTGGTAAACATCCATAGTTTGATTGGCATTTTGGCAATGATGCACGTAAGACTGTAAACAGAAGTTACCCTTTGTAATCGGAAGAAAAGGTTCAGTTTATTACCATAAACTGATCCATAAACATATCTGTTTGAGATCTGGACAGAAACTCAGAAACTGAGCCCTTAGCTATTTGGCCTTGACAAGGTTATAATAGCCACAAATCATACATTCCAGCCCTTGATAGTATATATAACTAGAGGATTGAGTTTTGTTCCATAGCTGAAGCACAACTTGCACACCTCAAAGGTGAAGACTGAAGGGTAAAACAAGCGCAGTTCCTCCTCGGAATCACAGATGATAAATAATTACTTTACTGGAGGTGAAGAGTAAAGTTCATCCACTCATAATGCTCAGCTGCACTGCCACTTTATTCATGCCTTGCTCCTTTCACCATAGGGGCAGAACAAAGTAGAAACTGTTAGGGGAGCAGAAAAGTAACGCTATCAATGCAAGTTAAGCATCAGAACTTCAGAAGGTGTTACCTGCACAAGCTCAAAGGGCCTCTGAACGGTAGGACGAATGATCCACGTTGTCATGCCAGCAGAGGACGCACTGAGAATATTTATTCTCGCTGAAACGCAAGGACAAAATCTTGGCACGTTAGGGCATCCAACTTTAACTCGAATCTTAGTTACGAGCAAAGTTGAGCATGCAGTGCCTTGTTCAGCCCACAACTCGCATGCTATGTGTTTCTTCTTCTTTTCGTACAGCTGCACAACTGATAGATCATGTTGACATCATGATGGAACATCCTTCTTCAACAAAATTAGGAAGAACAACATGACATAGACATGACAAACAGTAAAACAGAAAAAATGTTATCATGTCCAAAAAGAATGTAGGACATCCAAGTTGTAGGCAGTAGGTAGTAAAAAAAGATAAACATAACCACAGCGTCTGAAAGAATAATGCACGCCCTAAATTTGGCTTCTTATTGAACTATAAGTTACAACTTGTTAGTACAAGAATCAGACCAATAATGTACATTTCACAATAACTCTTCCTATGTTACATCATGTAAGGAACCCGGAAGTGAGAAGCCAAAAAAAAAAATGACAACAGCTTGATGGACACAAGACTGCATCTGAAAACTGTGAATTCAGTCGACTGCAGCAGACATGCATCAACCTGTACTGAGCTACTGGCGCTGGACGTGGGAGGAACTGGCGCTGATCTCAGACCCTTCCATATGGACTGAAAACATGTACGCCCACACCATTCAGTGTCCACGCCCCCTCAAAGCTGAAAATAGTCCACCCAGTATTTTCTCCTTATGCTTCCCCTCATGCTCATCGCCAACCTGTGATATTGTTTGACAAGAACATAAATCTTAAATCATTAATCATTTAAGTAAGAATGCATTAATTACAATGACCAACCTCCTCTGCTATTCTCTGAAGAGTTTCTAATATTTCAGAGAAATCTGGCCTTTCAGCAGGGTCCTGTTGCCAACATTTCTGAAGAAGCTCAGAAAGTTTTGCATGAGCATTTTTCGGTATTGTAGGCCGTAATCCCTGCAAATGAGGCATACCATATTAGAACGTATCAATGCTGTGGTCGTCTATATAATTAAGATTCATAGACTAAAGCTTTCAGAAAAGGTTTCATAACCAAGACCAGGTTCATAATTAAGATTCATAGACTAGAATGTTAGAATGTCTCTGATTTGTCAAGGGGTAAACAAAAACCCTGAAGAGAACCTTAATGATACTGTGCAGTTTTTTACTGGTGCATTTGCATACTTTTTTAATGCTGTTTTTCTTACATGGTTTATATCCCAAACATCTACATGATTTATTAATGGAACAAAAACAACTCAAAGCAAGCTATCTTATCCATGCACATTGGCCCAAAATATGTATGGTGCCTATATCATGGTATCAGGTGATTACTTGGTTGACAGGATAAGTTAAGAGATCCACTTCTAAATACAATAAAAACAAATAATACTACGTGTAGAAGGAAAGTTGGCAGACAATGTTTACCTTCTGAACCACACCTACAGCTGCTTGTAATGGTGTCAGGTACTCGTAAGGTATCTGCAAGCAATAAATTGCTATACCCATTACCAATACATTTCAAAACAATTGATTCAAAGTTACAACTGAATAGGGTATAACAGAAGTACCTTCCCTGTGAGCAGTTCCCACAACAAAATTCCAAAACTAAAAACATCAGCCTTGTGGTCATAGGGCTTATGTTCTATAACCTACAACAGGTAAAATTTTGTGAGGTGATATACCAAGGACAGAATAGTATACCGAAGCTAGTTTAACAGCTGTTGCAAACTCATGATCCCATTTGGAAGGTGTATTTTAAATATTACAGCAGTATACAATACAGAAAAACAGATAAATAAATGCCTTTCTGGCATAAAGATAGAGACGAGAGAGATATCACAGGATGAAAGTCCTCAAATACTTGCTTCACGAATGACCATGCACTGCCACTGTGTAGTGTGTACTATCTCTATCTGCCTAGGAAATGAAAACTACAAAATTTTACTGTTGAGAATTCCCCTTTTGCTTCGAATGAACCAGCAAATAAGATTATCATTTTTCCTCTCAAATAAATGGGAAAACATAGATTTTGTTAAAATAGAGCATGAACCATGGAAATGAAGACAGAACTTGGTTGTTTCAGATACATAGCTGCTAGCCTGCTACACATACTACTAGTCTACTATACTAGTATACTACTCTTTACAACTTATCCTGTGGTCTTATCCTTTCTTGAAGACTTGCATGGGTACATTATAAACAACAAAGTTTGCATATGATGATGCACATAGTTAACACCAAACAATAGATAAATCACCTCTGGGGCCATCCATCGATACGTCCCTGTTTCTGCAGTCATTACTCCAGATTGAGCTTTAACACGTGCAACGCCAAAATCAGCAACCTTAACTGTCTGCAAGGGGGGAAACAGTTTGTCAGGCAAAAATTTCAAATTTCGCTATATAAATCACACATTAAAAACTAAAAAGAAAGGTTTGCCATAACACTACAGTTCATCATAAAGGACTTCCAATATACCACCACAAAGGAAACGATTCCCTGTAAACAGTGAGTTGCTTGTTACCAATGATGGCAATATCTGACAAGTTAGAACAAAAATCCAGATAACATACTCTGAATTACAGGCGACTCACATATATTATGCTCATTTTTCAGTGTTTCAAATGAATATTTCTTGAAAACACTGCTCCGTCGTAATAATTTTGAAAGGAAGAACGGGAAGTCAGAAATCGCTGTTTTACATAAGATTTTGCAAACAGAAGTTTGTAGCTAGAGAAGTACCATATGGAATTATGGATTGAATTTGATAGGTAGAAACAAGAAATTCTACCTAGCCGATCGAAAACCAGCGTGGAGCCAGTGCTGGCACAAGGAACTTGGTTCCCAAGAAAACATGTGTTTTGTATATTTCTATGTAGAGAAGAAAACTAACTTGACTGAAATAAAAATAAACTAGGAGACATGAGTATTCACATTATGGAAGTAATTTACTAATTTCCCTACATTACTTACCCCATTTTCATCCATAAGGAGATTAGCGGTTTTCAAGTCTCGATGAATAATATTATTTTGGTGCAAGTAGCTCATGCCTTTTGAAACATCCATAGCAACTCCAAGTAAAGCAGGGAGCCTGAATACATCTTTATGTCTATGTAGGTAATCATACACACTCCCACCGGACATATATTCTGGACGAGAGAATACCAGGTTCACAATTACTATCACAATAAACAAACAGAACTTGAATGGATACAGTTTTTAAGGTATCATACCTGTGACTATACATAGATTTGGAGGTTTAGTGCAGGCACCAATAAATTGCACAACATTCTTGTGGCGAACCTTCCTAAAATCCAAAATATAACCCTATAAAAATGTAAATGGAAAAGCACATGGAAGAACTAATGGAAAACATTGATCGATAAGGGTGATGCAGTTAGAACCTTAAGATGTAGTTAAACCTATATAGCTCATAGTAGGGTAAAACAATCCATAAGCAAACAAATGATTGATATAATCATATAATAAGATGTTGACAGGTAAATAGCATAATAATTGAAAGAAGTCGTTTTAGCTCTGAAGATAAGAAATTAAGTGCAACTGTACTCTTTTTAAAAGATATTTTTTCAAATTTATATATGAATTCATGTACAAAAGAAGAAACAACACTTAATGGGATAAAGTAATTACATGTTGAACAAATAAAAAACACAAAAGAGCAGATCATGTAGCATACCTCATGATATATACTTCCTGGGCAAATTCACGCTGCATGTCCACATTTATCCTCTCAGGTTTGAGCACTTTAATAGCAACATCTTGACTGCAAAATGTACCCCGGTAACTGGGAAAAGAAACAGGTCAGTTAAGTGACTCATCAAAGCACACATTGAATTTTCATCATAGTCATCAACAAGCACTCACAGATCACCATATGATCCAGATGCTACTTTATTCCCAAACTTGAGTAGCTTCACATCAATCTCCCATTCACTAGCACCATCAGTAGGGATTTCAACGTGGTCAGCTGCTGAGTTCTCGCCAATCTGCATGCTTTCAACTGGAGAAGACCATGAATGAGATGTAGACCATCCCTGCGTCTGTCAAATTCAAACCCAAACAGAATATAAGCATTTGACTAAGGACTGAATCACTATTAAGAGGAAGTTTTGTGGTTGACCTCATCAATCTTGCCAATTTCTTTACGTACTGATTCTACTAAATCCTCTGTTTCCTAAAAAAACAAACAGATAAACAAATGTTAAATAGAGGAGAATACAGAATGATATGCAAATCACAAATATGCATTGGTTCTTATTTTTTTATACTGATATTGTCTCATTTGTTTGATCGCAAAACTGTCCAGGAGTTAGGGAATACTAACATCAATCACCTCCTTAATATAGCAGCATGATTCATGGCATTAGTTATAAAATCTTCAGCATATGCACAGAATGTGCAGATTAATTCCAACAGGAAGTCTTGACTCAGCAATCATTGGACTGATAACCTTAAGATGCTACACTATAATTAGGGATGGGAGTGAGTCCATACATGGGAACCCATTGACCCAATAGTTAACCTATGAATGCACCATTTCTTCAATGCTAGTGGAAAAATATATTCTGATTTGAAGTATAGTGGCTTAGTGAATCAATGAGTACCCATGGATTGACCCACTCCCATCCCTAATAATAATAATATAATTTATCATGTATTTTGTATGATTGTATCAAATCGATATGCCAGACTTCACCAGGCTCTTATCAAAGCTCGAAAGACATATTAAGCAATCTCAGACCATGAAGTGCATTTTAGTTGTATATCCGTAAGTGTGAATACTTCTCAATCATGAGACCTCATGCAGCTCCATATGCCTGTCATGCATATCCTGCAGTATGATTTAACGGGTATAGGGCTATATAACAAAGATAAAGTGCAGTTGTATCAAATCAATAAGATTTGTTCAGAAAAAGGGAAGAATCCTATTAAACATATTATGATTTCCTTATTCTATGATGACCAAATGTCCAAAATATTTGTGTGACATGTGAAAAATGCTGATAGAAAACATGCTCCAACTAAAACCATAGACAAGTGGAGGTGCAGTCATGTTTGTGGATTTTTTTCTTTTGCTGCTGCTGCAAGAGCACAGTTACGCAAAGACATAATCATCAAGTGAGTAGCCAGCATAGCTCCATAAAAATGTTCAGATACCTCATCATGCCAACCAACAACAACAAACACATCAAGTGAGTAGCCATCATTTGTTGAAAATGCATGTGCTTCCTGAATGTTTAGGCCAAGTTCACCAAGCAGGGATGTGAGCTGGAAGTTTCATATAACATGGTTTCAGTTAACAAATGCACAAAAATATTAATATTTAATCAAGTTACGGCCATGAAAGATATCAATAAAGATATGGACAATATAAACTGTTCCTAATAGAATCCTCAAACATGCATAGGTTTACCTCACTGAGAAGCTTTGGCTTGTCAATGGTAGAGAAGGTGATTTCATGCATGGGGCTGTATGACCACAAAATACAAGAAAATTATTGTACGCTGCATAGAAACAAGCACTTCCATAGGAGAAATGCAACAATTAGAGTTTCCCAATACCTTGTGCAATGTTCACTCCCAAAATATAATTATTTAACTTGAACAAATGGTATTATAAGATAAAAAAAGAGGGCACAGATGTAACTGGCAGCAACAATCGACCTGTATTGAGATCCAACATTATCTGAAGCGCTATCATGATCTTGCCCTTGAGACTTGCTAGCCTCAAGAGCAAGGGCCTCAAGATTTGTAGTTGAACCAAAGGCAGGAGGAGGGTGAATGCTGAGTACAAAATTTACATATTAAAACATAGTAAAGTACAATATATCATTTGCAAAACCAAATGAAAATTAAGCAACAGATGATAAGGCACAGGTACCTTTGTTGCCTGTTCAACAACCTTGAAGCAACTTCCTCCCCTGCAGTGTTCGAATCACCATCAGTCTGATTCCCATCAAGAATTGGAGACACCTAAGGAATCAAGACTATCCAATAAGGATAATGACCAAAAATAGTAGGTCTTTACATATGATTACCCATATTTGTTAACAATAATAAGAAAACTGCAAAACTTGTACTGAAAGGAAGATCTGAAATTTAAAAGAACAACACACCATCACTTTGAAAAATAAAAGAACATACAAGAACAGAGGCATTCAACTATAATTAGAAATAGCTAAGGTCAGCCAGCATATGCCACTGTTTGAATCAAGTGTGCATGGCAACAAAACGTATCAGGTAAAACTAACAATTGAAAAGGCTCATAGCAATAGCATGTTGAAAATTTTCATTAGTCAAAGGAACACTGTGGCTGCTTAACAACTATTCTATTGAAACATCCAAAACTCATACATGGAATCTATCAAGTGATTGGCTGATTGCTGAAAAAATATATATCTCAAGTACACACAGTGTTGATGCAAAAGCCATAAGGTGATTTCCTATTGTTAGCAATATAAAGAACTGACACAAAGTGGATCAAAGAAAATACTTGTACTGTTTTCCATTATCTGCCAGACTGGTGTTTTCATTAAGTTGCATGTTCCAAAATCTGGCCATGCTTGTATAGATTGGTGATGCATTTTGGCCTGGAACACTGATTAGAGTCTAGGGGGTATGTAATGAATCTGAATGGAACCATGGATTCCACCCTCTGGTTCAAAAACAATGTACTGCTGGATCACCTGTTTGTTCGAATCAAAAGGTATTAAATGGCAATCATCCCATCCTTGATGGAATATAAGTCCAGCTTAAAAGCTAATCGGGGAAGAACGTTTCCAAGTTTCTGGCTGGAAAGCCAAACAACCACCATATAAAATCTCCATTGACTCGCTCAGTGCAGCCTTCGTGCTGATGATTGCTGACTGAACCAAAGGATGAAACCGACTTTAAAAAGAGGAAATGACCAATGGAAAAACTGAACCCCAGCCAAGCAACTATCAGCAAATTGTCAAACCATATAATTTAGTGAAGTTAAGTCAAGCTATGTAGTATCTGCGAAATTTTGCGTTTTGGGTTGTCTACAGTAATTGCATCAGTGGAGTTGAGAATTGCATCCCAAAAACTATCAGATGATGACAATTCGTAAGGAACACCTCACCTGCACGGCACGCACGGCGAAAGCTGGCCGCTGCGCCGGATCCTTCGCCTGCTCCAAGAGCCGCTTATGAGTCAGCACGTCCTCCGCCCTCTCCACGTTCACATCCATCACGTAACTGCAGCCCAAGCAAAACCAAACCCAAACCCAAATCAGTTCAGGTCGCCGCAGCATCATCGACACTGCCTCACTCGATCCACGCCGCCGCAGCAGAGCAGCATCGGCGTGGGATCGCGCGCGCGCGCAAGTACGCACCGGGCGGGCAGGCGGTTGAAGTGGTTCCAGAGCTCGTCGTCGAACCCCTCGGACCGCGCCTCGGGCACTCCGGCGTCGTGGAGGCGCCGGAGCACCTCGGTGTACACCTCCAGCTTGTGGTGGTGATGCTGCTTACGCGCCTGCGCCGCCGCGGCGGACGACGACGACGACGTGGCCCCGCCGGCGGCGTGGCTGCCGCGGCTCTCCGCCGCCTCCTCCACCGCCATTAGCCCGCCGCTCTAGGGTCTCGATCTCGTCGGAATTAGGAAAGCAGACGAAAAGGGAAAAAATTATTGTGCGCGATTTTTTAGGAGAAAAAAGAAATCTCGAAAGTGAAACCGCGAGGAGAGATTTTGCAGTGACAAGTGCGCACGGTGTAAACAAACATGAAATTATAGTTTTTAAGAACTTTTATACTTGCGAAAAACCATAAAAATTATAATGGCATAAAAAATTAATCCTAAAAAGAAAATCTTCGGAGCGTATTTTAGATTTTTAAAATTCAAAACATCAATTTTAGGGTTTTAAAAATCACAACCAGAAAAACTGGTTAAAGTTTGATTGATTATTGGAATTTTTAAGTTGCAGTGTGCGTTTTGTTGGAGAGCTGAAGTGATTGTATTCTAATTTTTAAGCTTTTTATAAATGAAGTAGGACGGAATGGTTTTTATAAAAAAAATATTTCTCTGAATAATATATAAGGTAATAAAAAATAGTGAACACGGTCATAATGGTTAAGACATGAGAATGACAGTAAGCCTATGTTATAAAATAGAATAAACTTATTGTATCCATAAAAACTAGAATGGATTCAGGGGTGTTTGGTTTGAGGGACTAAATTTTAGTATCTGTCACATCGAATGTTTAGATATTATTTTAGAGTATTAAATATAGACTATTTGCAAAACTCATTCATAATTGGTGGATTATTTGCGAGATAAATTTAATGAGCATAATTATATCATGATTTAACAATGTGATTCTACAATAAACATTTTCTAATCATAGATTAATTAGGCTTAATAAATTCGTCTCGTGAATTATCCTCCGATTCTACAGTTATTTTTATAATTAGTTTATTTTTAGTATTTCAATTTGATGTCAAACATCCAATGTGACACGAACTAAATTTTGGTCCCTCAACCAAACAAGCCCCTCAATCTCAAACTTAAAAACTGGAACAAAACTATAAATTTCTGCATGCTCTTTGATAGGATGGCCAATTCAGTTTTGGATTTGCCTGGTCAGGCTGTTCTGGGGTCAGTGTGCCATGTGCTGTTCTACTGTGAGATATGATTGTATATTCTTTGGTCCTCTTCTTTGCTGGATCTCTAATTCGAGGAGGAGAAGATGAGCTGGGTTATTCAGTTTCGACAATGTGATCTTTGTTTTAAACATCTTTTCCCTGAAATAAAAGATGTTCAGCCGATCAAGAACGCAAGGGCATCAGCAATGTATATATACTATATGATGTATAAGTTGGGTCTCACATTAAATAGCAATAACTATAGCAAATTGTTATAAGGGTGAGTCAGGTAGGTACTAGAAACTATAATACATAGCTGCACTACAAAAATTGGTAGGCAACAGCCATGGAGTCAGATGGAGTATTAGTCACCGATGATGGGGTTATTTTATTCTTTGTTAGTAGTGTGATCAAAAAAGTACTATATTTTATTGCTTATGGGCAGTCCATAGCTATATATACTACTTTTACTAAAGACCACTATAAAGACTACTTCCACAATAGTTCACCTAATTTATAGAAATATTTTAATCTTATGGACCACTTTTTTCATACATGCTGGATACCCTAAGGCTCGGCAGAAAAAGGGAAGAACTTTGAAATAATAGGGTCCCCTCAATTGCAGGATGGACCACTTTTTTCGTACATCGATAGTAATCTTATTTTGAGGTTTCCTTAAACTGTTTGCTTTCGGAGCGATGATGGATAGGACGATCGATGGATTTAGGGATGAGATGATACATTTGAGGTGTTTGATTGAATGAGATGAGATAATTTTTTATTTAGTTAGATTTATATAGTTTGGATGAAAAAATAAATTTAGTGTGACCAACTTGTCAAATATAATTTTTTATCAAAAAATATAATTATATGAGATCTTATCTTTATAAAGAGATCTTATTTTATAGATTAAATTATAATCAATATAATAATGTAATTAGATCATAAATTGAATAAATAATTTAGGAGTAAAGACATTTGAATATCTATAAACAAAAAAATAAATGTGTAAGACGACACCTCATCCAGAAAATTCCCGAATTCCTCTATCTAACATATCGAAGAAATATCTCTTTGAGTAGTCATTTCATTCACCTTCATCCGCTACCTAAATAGCCGACCGGATGAGATGACCTTACCCAATAAAAAAATATCCGATGAACCAAACGACGCGACGTAAGTTCATAAAATATTAGATCACAACATTAGAGGCTCTACCATTATGTTTCAAGTGCATCAACCGGTTACATAAAACTAACATCGATCGTAAATTTGTAATGTTTTTGTCTTTTAAACTTAAACTATTTGTTATATATATATAATATTTATGTATTGCTGTATCACGTACCTATATTGCCGGCGACCTTGCGTCTATCGGTAGTAAAAATTTACTATTTTGACACTTTAAAAATGTACACTTTATTATAATAGTATTTCTAAGGCTGACATTAGCACCGTTTGAGTCAATAAAAACGGTTTCAGATATCAAAAACACAAAACAACTTCTTGGGATCTCTTCATTGGCAGACACACTGGAACGGGAACTTAACAGGAAGATCGAGAAGGCGGCGGTGCCCGCCCGCGACGAGCCGACGGCGACTCGGGACTGATAAAGAAATGGAGAAAGGACCCGTGGGAATATTCATGCCATCGCCGGCGGCAGTTGGTGGCCGCCGCCTCGTCGTCGTCCTGCTGCGATGCTACTTTTTTTTTTGCCGGCGGCAGCAGCGCTCGGCCAGCCTACGTGCTACGCGCCCACCGGATCGATATGATTAGCAAAAGCTAAAACACACACTGATATATAATGGTGATGATTACGATGGCAATGATGTGTGATCAGTGTCGGCTAATTAAGCGCGCCGCCCGTTCATGCGATGCACATGCATGCTTGCACTACCGGGAGACTACGCGTTAATTAGAGTTTAACGCTGTCCGAAATTTTATTCAGTTCTGCGTTTAAGCATTTCTACGGTACTCGTTACTTTTAACTTGTTATTACTGATAGTAATTCTTTCTATTCAAATTTACTTATTATTTTACTATTTACTCCAATTTACATGTTAAATGTGACTTACTATCAATTTATATACATGAAAAAATGAAAATAATTAAACAAGTTTGACCCTCAATAGAATAGCAAGTTTGATCGGCTTGCTAGATGTAACAAGTGTGGAGAAAAGAATAGGAAATCCCCTAAAATAATAAGTCAAATAACAAGTACAATAGATATATATTTTTGAACTATAAGTATTATTTTAAATAATAGCAAGTATGATAACAAGTACAATGGATATACTCGTAGCGGTGGCGGTGGCTTCAACAATTTTTTCTGGATATTTCTATTTTATACTTCGAGATTTCGTAAGATCATAAACTACTAATACATTTTTAAAAAAATGACAGAAATAAAAAATTGTGTCTTGTAATTTCATAAATTTACTATTTATTACTAAGATTAATATTCTAAAGCGTGTGAATTTTGTTTAAAGTCAAACCTCTTTAAAAACGTGTTAATATGTGATAAATACCCTATAAAAATATATTTTATGATAAATTTAATAAAATTAATTTGGTGTTTTAGTTGTTAATGTATTTTCTATAAATTCAATCAAATTTCAAAAAAGAATAATATATAAACAAAATCAAACAAATTATAATAAGCAGCAGGGACGTCAGGAAATGAGAGGAGAAATGGATAAGAGGAGGGCTCTGACGCGGCGACAACTCGGGGCCGCTGCAAAAGGCGATGCAGATTTGATTCTCCATGGAATCCTCATCTTGTCTCGTCTAGTCTCTGCATCTTCCTCTTCTTAAAATTTTCCTTAGAATTAAACATGACAGTTAGTTTAGCTAGTTAGGGAACACATGGCATTATGGAAACTTAGAGCATCTCTGAGAGAGTCTTTTAAAGGCTTCTTTCTTTATAATTTAAAGATTATATGTAAATATATAGCTCCAATAGATATTTTATCTAGCTCTCTAAAATAAAGTGTTCTCAATATTTATGGAACAAATCCTTACTTGTAGGGAACCAATATCTCTTCCCAATATACAATATAGAGATTCTTTTGGAGGAAATCATATATATAGAGAATAACATCTATAATTACAATCTCTAAAAATGATATAGGGACTTGATTTTTAGAGTATCTCTTGGAGATGCTCTTAGTATCGGATCGCATTAAAACTCCGATCAAAAGAAAAAATAGATTTAATTATCAACCGGCCTTATCGAAAATAGGATTAACTATATATTCGAGCCATAACACACGGTTTTGGGGATGAGATCGTCCCATCTCGCGTTTGGTTGCGTGTGATGAGGATGTTTCTATTTTCTATTTAGTTGGTGTGTCGAGAAAAATAGGATGGTGACAATTTTAACTCCGTTATAACAGTTTTTTGTGGGGCCCATTTGTCATTTATGTGGGTCCCACATGTCATGCTATCATTTTTTTCTTTCTCCACTATCTCTCATACTCATCCACTCTAATCCTCGGTGGTGTTCGTCGCTGTCTGTCACCCTCGATCGTCGTCGCATGCCTTGGTTGCCTGCCTCGATTGTCGCCCCGAGTCGACGCCTACCCCGGCCACCGACCCGCCCGCCCTAGCCACCGACCCGCCCTAGCCACCACCTTGAGTCGCTGCCTGCTCCGTACCGTTTTGAGTGGATAGAGCAAAAGAAGGATGGCTCCGTTCGCCCGATTTTTATGGACAGAAATATTCCCATTTTGAGGAATATACCTCAAATATTCAACCAAACACTATCGAAAACAGGCTCACTCCATCTCATCCCGTCTTGTCCCTCTAACCAAACGCACGCTAAACTCAACGAAAATCCCAGCCCACACATCTGTATGGTACGGAATACTGGCCCATCCAAACGAAGCCCGTCACCTGTGGATTTATGGGCTCTCTAGCCAGATCGGCCCACTGAGGGCCCGTTTGAGAGTATTCAAAGGAACGAATTTAATGTGTTGAAAAGTTGATAAATAGCTATCAAATGATTCTTTTTTCAATATATCTCATACACAAGTTTTTTAATGAAATTAATGTCCCTTTATACTTTTTAAGAATAGGTGCAAAAATTTAGCAATCAAGTGGCCAATCCATTAAACTAAGTCGATTTATTGATGCTAATCTCCTTCGTTTTGACATTTGACAACGAACAAAAGAAAGCCAAGCTATATCAAATCTCAAGATTTTATAAACAATGCACCATAGTAGTCAGAGAAATAAAGGAGGAACAGAAGAGACAAATGTTCAGGTAACGTGCTAGATTGTTTGGTAGAGCTTCAGATCTTGAAATTTATACTGAAGTTAGAGTGGAGCACTACTTGAAACTAGTTAGAACCTGTTCCAATACTCCAATTTATTTTTCTAGAGTGCTTTCAGTGAATCCACTTCTCAAGAAAAATGTTTGGCTTGGTTTCAGCTCCATAGAACAAAGAAGCTGGAGCTGGAGCTCTACCAAACACACCATAGCTCCATTATATTATAATTACTGCTTTAGCTAATATCTCTTTCTCCATGTTTAGCGGAGATGTTTGAAAAAGGAAAAAAACACTAAAGTAGAGATGGTCCAGAGAAGGATGATGGTCCAAGCTAAGCAAGAAAAAACTGAACTGAAAGATTGTTATTTATTTAATATTTTTAAAAGAACTGCGATTTTGCATTGTATATATGGTTCATAAATTAAGATTTTTTATTTATTCAATATATTTTATATATTATTTCATATTAATGATTGGTATTTTATTCTTTACCACGAGAGAATATTACTCTAGAAATGGTGCACAGTTACGTACACAAGATTTGGGTAACCATGTGACCTTCAAATTTATGTACTTAGTGCATATATTACTAGTCTTCGACTAATAGACGGTGTTAGTTTGGTTTCATGGGCTAAAATTTAGTTCGATGTTTAGACATCAATTTGAAAGATTAAACATAAAATAATTATAAAAATAATTGCAGAATCGGAGGATTATTCGCGAGATAATTTATTAAGCCTAATTAATTTATGATTAGAAAATGTTTACCGTCGCGTCACATTATCAAATCACGGCATAATTATGCTCATTAGATTCGTCTCATAAATAATCCACCGATTATGAATGGATTTTATAAATAGATTATATTTAACACTCTAGAATAACATCCAAACATCTAATGTAACGGGACTAAGTTTTAAATTTTTAAACTAAAGAACCTAACGAGACGTACTAAGGTGCCTAGTTCATTTGGAGTTGTTGGTTGTCTTATATTTATTATCTACAAAAACTGGAATAGTTTACGGGTTGTCTTACATGATCAAAAGTGAACGTTCCCATGATCTCGGCATGGTGCATGCGTGCATTCGGTTTTAAACTATGGCAATGTGAAGTCTAGCTAGGTACGACAAGTCAACGAATGCACGCTAGGAAAGACCTGTCTAGACATCAAGATCAGTGGACTTTAATTTCTTTTGATAGGTTTCATTGAACCTGGACGCCTCCAAGATGCTAGGACAACGACGATCCCATGTGTATGTGTAGACGTATTGTATTCATTTCAAATTTAGTGTAAATGATAATAGTCTAGTATATTTAGCGATCTTAATATATAATGACAATGTTATTAATCGAAAAATATATAATGATATTATTGATCTAAAAATCTTGAAATCTTATGATCCGTTTGTTTTAACTCTATCATCTATTCGTTGAATATTCTCATCTAGTCGTTGGTCTGAGTAGAGTATCGAGCTCGTGAGATTCTCCGAAGAAGCCAATATTTTGTCGTTTTTGGATTCTAGTTTATTTTAATTATACAACTATTGATTTTCACAACGCGAGTATAGAATATGTATCATTTATTTTAACTTTAGATTCTAAAATTAAATATTTTCACACGTGAATGACGAACAATATTCATTTCACTTGACAGGGAATATATAGTTGGTACATCGATCGACCTACAATGCAACGAATCGGATCCGAAAAAAAAAACTAGAATCAGAGTCTAACACGGTTAGATTTGAAAAAAAGAACATGTATAAGAAAACAGGATGCAAATATTTTCAATTATATTTTTGAGTGCACATCTATTTAAAGAAATATTCGCTATATATAAGATGAAATTTAATTAAATATATCAAAACATAATATTTTTAAACAAACCCATTCAATAGTTAAACCACAATTATATTTAGGCCATGTTTAGATGACATTGCTTATTTTTAGGGACTAAAACTTATTTATTTTTGTATGGACTAAAATTTAGTCCTCTCCGATTTAAAAACTAAACAACATTTAATGAGGGGTTCATAAATGATGATAGAATATGCATGATACTTTTAGTCTCTATAAGCAACTTCTAAGGAACTAATGAACTAAACTTTAAGGACTAAAGTTTAGTGCCCATAAACAATGATGTTTAAGATTTCAGATACTAAATGAGATTAAACTTTAGTCCTAAAAATAAGCAACTCGGATCCAAACAAACTTAAACCGTTGAAACATGAATCAGGTGACCGGTTCATTATGTCCGTTTTTTCACTATGCCTAATGTGCATTTGATATGGATGGATAGATAGAGAGAAGGAAAACGTTAGTTCACGTGGCCTTCGGCCCAACAAGTACATGTACATCCATCGGTGTAGAATGGCAGGAGGGCCAGATTTGTTTGGAAAGAGTAACTAGTTTATTGCGGTGGTTTTACTGATGTGATATTTCATATCGATGGTTTTAATGACGTGATAATCTACGTGACACTTCGATGCTGATTTGATCTGGTTTTAATCACCAACAAGTTCTAGTATAACTGTGACACTTCGATGTTGATTTGATCTGGTTTTAATTACCAACAAGTAGAACTCACTTCTTCGGTTCTTCTTCTTCCTTTTTCTTCATCTCTCCTATTTCTTCTTTCTTTTATTTCTCTCTCCTCCTCTTGCCATCTCAGTGCACGACACGAGGTGCTGGGGGGCACCTGCGCGGAGACACCTAGCGGTGTGGGGTGCTCGGGGTGGCACTCCTCGGACTCGATCGGAGCTCCTGGCACTGCCTCGTCAACCACATGTGTAACACCCAAATTTCTAAAAAGATGAAAATACATTTTATTTATATTTTTCTGAAAATGATTATTTTTGAATTTCCTATAATGCTAAAAATGTCCAAATAAACTAAAACCTAGAGAAAAAGTCTAAACCAGAGCCTAAGAAAATTTCTATAAAATTCCAAGACCAAGACCTAATTTTGAGAATCTTTACAAATTTTTATCACCCTTTGAAGCAACCCAAATATTTTAAATCAAATTCAGTAATTATTTTTATTCAAAAGTGCTTTTAAACAGTAGCGGCCCCCTTTCCCCTTTTCCCCCTCAAGAAGAGCTCGGCACCGGGCTGAACTTCAGCACCGCCTATCATCCACAGACCGATGGTCAAACCGAAAGGGTGAACTAAGTGTTGGAAGATATGCTTAGAGCCTACACCCTAGACTTTGGCGGAATATGGAATAAGAACTTGCCCTATGCGGAGTTTTCCTACAACAACAGCTATCAAGTCAGTCTGCAGATGTCCCCGTTTGAGGCAATTTACGGACGTAAGTGCAGGACGCCACTACTCTGGGATCAGACCGGGGAGTCACAGCTATTCTGGACAGATATTTTACGAGCAGCAGAAGAGAAGATTAAGGACATTAGGAACAGGTTAAAGATAGCTCAGTCTAGACAAAAGAGCTATGCCGATAACCGACGAAGAGATCTGAATTTTGAGGAAGGCGATTATGTCTACCTCCGAGTCATTCCCCTCTGAGGCACCCAAAGGTTCAACATGAGAGGAAAGTTAGCTCCCCATTATGTAGGACCCTTTTAGATCCTTCACTGGCAAGGAGAGGTTGCATATCAGTTGGAGCTACCACCATCTTTAGCAGGAGTCCATGATGTGTTTCACGTCTCTCAGCTGAAGAAATACATCGAGAAATCCGTTCGGATTCTAGAGATCAAGGAAAGAGTGACTAGAAGTCGAGTGGTCCGCTTCTGCAAGGTTCAGTGGGATAATCACCCCGTCGAAGAAGCCATATGGGAAAAGGAGGAGGAGATAAAGACCCAATATCACGAGCTATTTGAGGAGCCTTCCGAATCTCGAGGACGAGATTCTCTGTAAGGGGATAGGTTTGTAACACCCCAAATTTCAAAAAGGTGAAAATACATTTTATTTATATTTTTTCTGAAAAGGATTGTTTTTGAATTTCCTATAAAGCTAAAAATGTCCAAATAAACTAAAACCTAGAGAAAAAGTCCAAACCAGAGCCTAAGAAAATTTCTATAAAATCCCAAGACCAAGACCTATTTTTGAGAATTTTTACAAATTTTTATCACCCTTGGAAGCAACCCAAATATTTTAAATCAATTTCAGTAATTATTTTTATTCACGGTTGATCTGAGCCCTCCATCGCATACCACTTCAACGTTTTAATCCTGGTCGTCCACGTCCATTTAACACTCCCGCACCGCCCGCAGCCGTCCGATCGTGATCCAACGGCGATTCGCGATCCGGCGCACACGCACAGTGCGCTTGTTTATGGTGGGTTCGGTTCACCGTGGACCGGCGACTGTTTTTGGTTTAAATTAAATTCCAGAAATTGTTTTTAACTTCAAAACTTCATATCTTGCTCATTTTAGCTCCAAATTTGACCATTTCAATTTCAGAAATTCCAGAATAAAAACAGTAGGTTTATTCAGAAATTCCAGAATAAAAACAGGGTTTATTCAGAAATTTTTATTAATTATTAATGGGAGATTTAAAATACATTAAGATACACTTATATTTCTTTTTAGAAAAAATATAACTCCTTCAGAAATTAATTTAGAAATTCAAATATTAATTTAAGAAGTTTAATAACTTTAATTTAGCCCAACCAAAGCATATATGCTTGTTGTGTGATTTTGAATTGTTTAATTGAATGCTATGTTTATTCGTATCGAGAAGATTACGAGTCTACGACGTCGTCGAAGAACCGGAGCATTACCCCGATGTTCCTCCGTCACCCTTCGCTGAGCAAGGCAAGTCACCAAACTAAATTTTGAGCATATTGAACCTAGTTTTCCTAAACTATCGCTAAAACACATAGGTTATACATGCATTAGTCAAATTGAAAGCCTTATGTTATATTTATTCAGATCCCCGATCTTGAAGTGCAAACCCAAGCCATGCTATTGGACCTAAACTCCTTGTCACCATACTACTAGTATTATTAGATAGTGTCCAATGTATTGACACAACCGCTATAGGTTAAAAACGTGTCGTAGAAACTTGGATTCTATTATATGATCCCCATTATTCTCTCATCCCTGGAATTCTGTTGGTTATGGAGTTTTGGTTAAGTGTGTAAGCATGGTAGGTTCCAAGTGCAAGCTAGGGAATTGGTCGGTAGCACCCGGGGCACTATAAGGACCGGTCTGTGGGATCCATTGCAATACATTTCCGTACTAACCACAAGTCTAGTGGGTAAGTCCTAACTAAGGTATGGAGTGTTCCAACTCGAGGCACCACTTGGAGATGGGTAAGCAGCACCTGCGGGTGGCTTGTACCGACGTGGCGCAAAAGGGGGTGCGATGTTAGCCCGGAGTGGCCGGGCACGCCGGCGAAACCAAGAGCGGTGTTATCGGATTGGAGCATTTCATGCTGAGGTTTTGGCACGAGTTCCCATGGTATGGGTCATCTCGTTACACTTTGGTGTGTGGGATGAGTGCGTGCCTTGTGGGTACAGTGGTACACCTCTGATCAGAGTTTAAATCTTTTCGAAAAGCCGAGCTCACGGTCAAGAGTGATTTGCGTGACTACTCGCAGTTAGTTTATGTCTATGAATGTTGCATGATGATTTGGCATATAAGGACTGTTGAGTGAGGAGGGAAAATGTAATCCTCGAGTTAGATGATGTTACATTGTTCATGTTTATTATTCTATACAATTAAATTTGACTACACTAAATGCTGCAACTGAAAAATGTACTTTTCCGCACTTTAAGCCACTAGTATTGCATTCTCGGTGGCTTGTTGAGTACTTTTGTAATCATACCCTTTGGACAAACACTTCAGAGACAACGTACTACGAGGAGGATGGTCTTGTAGCGCCCTGATTTAACAAATCGAGACATTATTGAATTTCATAAGAAAAACAATAATACAAGAGGTTCATCATGCGACAGCGTACATACGACAGTATTCATGGTACGCAGACCATATTTATTACATCAAAGTTTTGGTAAAAACAGTAATAAAGATAATTAAAATTCTGCATGACGAACGTCTCCTTCAGGATCTTTCTTCTCGACTGGGTCGCTACTCCAGACCGTCTTCGTAGTAGGCATCCTCTGAGGTGTTCAACGGGTATGAGTACAAAAAGTACTCAACAAGCCACCGCAAATGCAAGTAATAATGCAGGATAATAAACAAGGATGGGTAATGGCTAACAGTGCGGAAAAGTACAGTTTCATTTATTGCAGTTAGTGTAATCAATTTTATCATGCGGAAACATAAACATGAACATTGATAACATCATCTAACTCGAGGGGTACAGTCAGCCCCACCTCGCTCAACAGTCCTTACATGTCAATCCATCATGCACATACATATTCAAAGTAATCTAACTGTGGGATGTCACGCAACCCGCCCTTGACTGTTGGCTCGGCTTTTCGAAAAGATTTAAGACTCTGATCAGAGATGTACTACTGTACCCACAAGGCACACACTCATCCCAAACGAGATGACCCATACCACGGAAACTCGTGCCAAAACCTCGACATGAAATGTTCCAAGCGATAACCACCCGCTCTAGGTTTCGCCGGCGCGCCGGGCCGCATCCCGGCAAACGTCGCACCCCCTTTTGCGCCACATTGGTACAAGTCACCCGCAGGTGCTACTTGACCCATCTCCAAATGGTGGCCTCGGTTTGGAACAACCCATACCTTAGTTAGTACTTACCCACTAGACTTGTGGTTAGTACGGAAGTGTATTGCAACGGATCCCTCAGACCGGTCCTTATAGTGCCCCGGGTGTTACCGACCAATGCCCTAGCTTGCACCCGGAACCCACCATGCATACACTCACAACCATAACTCATCACCAACAGGAATCCAAGGATAAGAAGTAACGGGGATCATATGGTAGAACCATTTTACTACGACTCATTTTTATCCTATAGCGATCGTGTCAATACATTGGACACTAGCTAATATCATTAATCATGTGGTGACAAGGAGATTAGGCGAGATAGCATGGCTTGGGTTGCACATCAAGGTCGGGGGATCCTAAATAAATATATTGTAAGGGTTTCATTTGACTAATGCATGTATAGCTTATGAGTTTTAGCGATAGTTTAATCAAACATGGGTTCAATATGCTCAAAAGATTGGTTTGGTGACTTGCCTTGTTCAGCGAAAGGCGACGGGGGAACTTCCGGGTAATATTCTGGTTCTTCGACGGCGTCGCAATCTTCTCGAGCACAAAACAAAAATAATAAACAATTAAAATAAATAAAATAAACATTGCAAACATTTCATTTAAATTTGTTCAAGTTGTAGAGAGTTAAAATAAGGATTTTCTGGAATTTGAATGGATTGATTTGGAGTTCAAATGGAAAGGATACGAATTTTAGAAGTTCATACTCATTCACATGAAATGATAGAACCCAAAAAAGAGAGGAAATAATCGCGAGATTATTACTTCGGATTAAATGAGGCGATCGATCCGAGATCAACATGCTCACTTAGAGTAAAATGATTGAACTCAACTTAGGACGATGATAGATCGACTTGAGTCATTATCGTTGAATGACAAATCAACAAAGATAGCTCAACACGAATTTAGATCATGAATAACGTTGTGATAAATTAGATTGGAATGGAATCAAGGATTAATAGATTGGAACGTGTCCTACGGATATGACAATTAATAGTATATCAAAATAGACTATAAATGCAATGATTTAATCAAAGGAAAAAATAGAAATCCAATAACTAGATATGATAATAAGGTTTACGAAACAACCTCTTAACATGATAAAAGATTAAAATCGGAATAAATTGATACAACTTCATCACAACGATTTAAGAGGGAAAAACGAAAAAGGTGGGGCCTCACCGAAGGGCGACGATGAAGGCGAATGAGACAAAAATAATGTGGTGAAGATGCAGCCATTGCAACAAGGACTTGGCCGACGGGGTAGTTGCGTACAACATTAGTGGAGAGGCGAGCAGCAGTGAGCGTTGGCATAAGGTGCACGGCGGCCTGGCGACGACGGCGACAAATCTCACCGGTGTTCAGAGGCGGTGCGAAGGAAGGAAGGCCATCCAGGGAGCAGCGGCGATAGCCTGGGACACAAATAGATGGCAAAAATGGAATCAGTACACGACGGGGATCGTTACCGTGGAGAAAACGACGACCGATGTGGTATGGACGAGACTGGCGACGAGCGGAGCTCCGGGATAATGTTGGCGTGGTCATCGCCGGTGGGGCTCCGGCGAGGAACCGCCCAAAAAGAACGGAGGCCGAAGGGGTGCGGGCAGTTGCGGACCCGACAATGTAGAAGGCAGTGGTCGAGGGGGTCTCCGGTGGCGAGTGGGGGTGGCTGAAGCTTGAACAAAGGCACCGAAGGAGAAACTCACGGCGTGGGCGAAAAATTGAATGGGAGTTCGGAGGGTATTTATAGGAGACGGACACCAAAGATCGCGGAACACAAAGACAGTTTCGAGGGCTATGGATTTGGCCGGAATTGGGGTGAGATTAGGGGATTTTTCGGTGCCACAGGGCGAAGTTTTTGGGCATTTCCCGCTGGAGAAGAAAGAACTGACATGTGGGGCCGGGGATGCAGCGGCAGAGGCAGCCAACGGCGCATGCGGCCGAAACAGTGCGCATGCAGGCGGTAATGGCTGGCGCAGAGAAAAAAAAGAGGCGGGGCCCACGCGGTGCGGAAAAAGGAACAGGCGGGAAAACACGTTAATTAATCATGGTGGAGCCCACGCGAATGGAGGCACGGCTCACGCGCAGTGCACGCGGCTGCATGCTTGGACGAAAAAGGTGCCCGGTGATTAAGCAATGTTAATTTATTTTCTCATTTAATTAATTTCGGAATTGATGTTTGTATTTATTATATTAGTTATAAAAATCCTAAAAATCCAGAGAAAATTTCTAAGATGTATTATTGACTTATAAAATTTAATAAAATTTTCCAAACTAAAATTTTAATTATTTCTCGAAAATTTTAATTCCCCAATTTAAAATAGTTGTTGAAGTTCATCTCAATTTCTATGCAGGTTACAAAGGCCCTCAAATTTTATAAAAATTTATAAAATTTAGTTTGTCTTTTAGGAATTGAAAATAAATTTCTTAACTCAAATTTTGAATTATTTATCACTATTTTTATTTATTCATGTGTAGAAATTCAAAATATAAAAATGGTTTTAAAAGCAGTCAAGCGATTGTTGCAGGTGCAGGCGCATGCAAGCGGGGCCCACGCACGGAAAAAAAAACGGCTGCGCATGGAACGGGAAAACGGGATAATAAATCGAAGCGGGGCCCACACGTTGATAGCATGCACACGGTTAAAGCTGAAAAAACGCTAGTGATTAAGGAATTTAATTAAGGAATTAATTAATTAATTTCTGAAATGGTATTTCAATTATTTATTATTTCAGTCATTAATTAGTCAAACTTAATTTTTACATTTAATATTATTATCTTCTCCAAATTATTTATTTCTGAAAATTAAAGTTAATTTATGGTAAAAAGTGAAAAGTTTTTGGAAAGTTTGGAGTCTAAAATAAATTTAGAAATTTTGGATTTCAAATAAATCGCTCATTTATATTTTAAAGAATAATTGGTGATCGAGAATATTTGTATTCACGTCGAAATTAAATATTCAGAACTTGAACGCAAAATTAAGGCTTTAAATTCATTTTGGTATCTAAAATATAATAAAGATTTAAAAAGGTATTTTTCCATGGGGTTTAAATAATTCGAATGAAAAATATATTTTTAATTTTCATAAACGATAAGGGAATATTATTTCTAATTGAAATGATTTATCACAACATTTACGTTGAAATATATTTTATTAGTTAGTGTTAGAGTCTTGCGATGAAATGTTATTGATTATATATTATTTAATTTCTTTTGCGCCAAAAATTCTAGAAAGATTTTTGGGAAGCAAGTGAGAGCAACGCAAAATTTAGGAAAATACTCGAGCTACGATTTATTTTTAAATGATTTTTTTAGGTCCGTATTTTAGATCACTTATTTATGATCTACATTTAATATATTTTTTTTGAAATTTATTTATTAATTAATTAATTTTATTTTCAACGCATTATGAAAATCAGGGCGTTACAGGTCTGGAGTAGCGACCCAGTCAAGAAAACGATCTGGAAGAAGATGTTCATCATGTAGTTCTATTTTCATAGTTTCTTTTAAAATTTATGCTTATGTAATAATGTGGTCTACGAACCACGGATGATTGACCGTATGTATGTTGTCGCGTGATGAACATCTTATTATTATTGTTTTTCTATAGAAATTCAATAAGGTTCCGATTTGGTAAAATCGGGGCGTTACAACATGTCCTCATCTACCAACCCAACCTCCCACTCCTCCACCGCCACGTTCAGTTTTGGACTAGCTTTAATTTATTTTTTAAAGTAAAATGTTTGAGTGAATTTTCAAAGTGAAAATACATCTCCTAAGAGCAACTCTAGCGATACCTACTCAGGTTCTCAAACTCATTTTTAAAAACTCACGAAAAAATCAAGGTTCAGTAGGGACCGTACTTAGCTCTTAAAAATAGAAATACTCTTAAAAGATAACACCAGGTCCTCATTCCCAGACCTCCTTTCCTGGCTCTCATACGTGCCACCTCTCCCGCAGGCTTTTTCCGCACGCACGAAAGCCCCCGCCGCTAGGTATTTCTACCTGTGCGCTGATCCCCACCCACGGCGGTGCTCGCGCTCGTAGGCCACAGGTCGCGGGCAGGCTCACCGTGCCGTTGAGCTCCCTTCCCCGGTGACGCTCACGCTCACATGCCATATAGGTCACGGCCACAACCAAGTCATGTTGAGCCCTCCTCTTGGCGACGCTCGCTAGCTCGTAGGTCACAGGTCACGGCTGTGGCCAGGTCGTGCTGAGCCCCCGGCGACACTCAGCACTAGCAGTCCAGGTCAGGCAACGCTCTCATTCGCTAGGCTAGGTTGCCGAAAGTCCCGCCCATTCGCCTACGCCATGTCGCCAGGATCCCCCACCACTCTAAATTTAAATTTGAATATTTCTATTTGTATTTATAAATTTAAATATAGTCATTCATTATTAAATAATAAATAAATTATTATGTATTGTGCTTTTATTAAATATATGTGCATAGTGTGTGATGAAGTGGTAGAAATTGAAAATAAAGCCTCTATTTTGAAAGTCATTTACTGGAGTGGAACTCAAAAAATAGGCCTCTCAAAAATAAAGGAGCCTTCAAATCAAAAGTTGGGGCCTTGATTTAATGACCGCTACTGAAGTTACTCTAAAAGCATCTCGATTAATTTTTATCTTATTAGAGATGCAAAGTTATCTTAGTGGAGCGCGTGGTGTTGGGAAGAGGGCTTCAGTCCCCTTATATAGCCACGCCAGTTGGCAGATAGCCTGCTGACTAAGTATTGCAGCTCCATCGACAGACCATATGCCGACAGAGCGCAGTCAACAATGGATCAATGGTTCCGTCGGTAGATGGTATGACAATAGAAGTCGTACCCACTGAGTCTACGTTGCCCTCTGTTTGCAGATCATCACTGGTAGAGGGTAGATTGATAGATGGTCCGCTAACAAATAAAGAACGAAAAAATCTGTCACTAGACCGTAGCCCGACAATCTGATTTTTTACAATTTTTGAAATCACCTGACAGATTAAATTTTTTTAATAAAATGTATTATTTAAAAAAAACTTGACTTGATCGAAGTCAACCAATTGATTAATTACTCGATAGCTAGGAAACCGAAAGTGCCATTAATTTTGCTACATGACACCATAAAAATATGACATTTGATCATGGATATCGCAAAAACGTAGTTTTGCTTGAAAACATCCTAAAATTAGGTATCTTGTGTATTTAAAAAAATTATCTCTAAAAAATATTAAAATATTAGTGATGATGTTCCGCAGCAAATACACTCAATTTTAAGATGTTTTTAAGCAAAACTACGTTTTTTTCCATGTCGAGCAAATGTCATGTTTTTACAGCGTCCTATAACACATTTTGCTTAAAGGGAATGATGAGTGTACATATACCTAGTTAGATCATAATCCAACAAGGAATAAAAACCGGTATATATATATATATATATATATATATGCAAATTTAGTTGACAAATGGACAAGCCATCCAACACGAACAAAGGGTAGAGAGGGCGGGGGAAAGCCGGAAAGGTAGGTAGGTATATTTCCTTAATTTCGTGTGCCGTGGATTGCTTCACCTACCGATCGAGAGAGACGCAACGCATTAAAGGGGTGTTTGGATCTACGAGCTAAATTTTAGCCCATATCACATCGAATGTTTCAATATTAATTTAAAAAACTAAACGTAAACTAATTATAAAAATAATTACAGAATCGGAGACTAAATCGCGAGACGAATTTTTAAGCCTAATTAATCTATAATTAGCAAATGTTTACTATAGCATCACATTGTCAAACCATGGTGTAATTAGGCTCAGCTCATTAGATTCGTCTCGTGAATAATCCTACGATTATGAATAATTTTTGTAAATAGTCTACATTTAATACTCCAAAATAGTATTTAAACATTAGATATGATAGTGTCTAAAATTTAGCCCCGGTCCAAACACCCTAATCCTATCTGCTGATGTGAGGTGAATGCATGCATCATGCATGGCCTGACCCGACTTGACGTGCATATGTATATATGCATGCAGCTGCCTTCGCCTGGTCGCAACGTCGCAGGCCCTTAATTTCACCCTTTCTTCACCGGCAAAAGCTACCACGTACCTTTCGCTGGTAGCGTGGAGAAACCGGCCACACGACTACATATGCATGCATGGTCGAGTACTCCACTTCAACTACAGGACACGTACGGGAATGTTTGTTGATATTTACATTTATATTTGGATGTAGTTTACAAGATGCATGGCTAGCTAGCTAGCTGGTTGGTGACAGTGATAAGCTATCAACCAATGTTCTGACCTAGCTTTATATTGTTTGGAATAATATGTGTTATATATATATATATATATATTACTAGTCTTAGTCAACACGATTTAATTTGTACGTCTTAGATGAAGTTTGGTTCTTTATTTAGTCCAAAAGTTTAGCTTCGTTACGTCGGATGTTTGGATGCTATTTTAGAATATTAAATGTAAATTATTTATAAAACTCATACATAATCGGTGGATTACTCACGAGACGAATCTAATCATGCCACGATTTGACAATGTGGTGCTACAGTAAACATTTGCTAATCGTGGATTAATTGAGCTTAATCAATTCTTCTCGTGAATAATCCTACGATTTTTTAATTATTTTTATAATTAGTTCACATTTAATCCTATAAATTAATGCCCAAACGTCTGATTTGATTTGACACCGACTAAACTTTAAATCATACAACCAAATAATGTCCTCTCACTACGGGACTGTGCGTGTTTGCCGAGTGCCTAGGGCACTCGGCGAAGCCCCGAATACACTCGGCAAAGGGTTCGCCGAGTGCCACACTCGGCGAACCCCACTCGGCACTAGCCGTGTCGGCGACGTGCGGGTTCGCCGAGTGCTTTTTATCGGGCACTCGGCGAAGTCTTTGCCGAGTGCAATATAGACTTCGCCGAGTGCCACGTATAGCACTCGGCGAAGTCCACGGTTGACGGCCGGGGTGGCCGTTAACGGGGCTTCGCCGAGTGCCCCCCGTGGCACTCGGCGAAGGGGGTGTGCCGAGTGCCCCCCGTGGCACTCGGCGAAGGTGGCTCGGGGGGGGGGGCACGTGGCGCTAAGGGGGTTCGCCGAGTGCCCCACGTGGCACTCGGCGAAGGGCTCGGGGGAGGGGGGGCACGTGGCGCTAAGGGGGTTCGCCGAGTGCCCCACGTGGCACTCGGCGAAGGGGGTGTGCCGAGTGCCTCCACGTGGCACTCGGCGAAGGGGCTCGGGGGAGGGGGGGCACGTGGCGCGTGGGGCTTCGCCGAGTGCCCCCGTGGCACTCGGCACACCCCCTTCGCCGAGTGCCACGTGGAGGCACTCGGCAAAGCCTCCCCAGAGTGCACAGAAACGTGCCACGTGGCACGTTTCTGTGCACTGCAGGTGGCTTTGCCGAGTGTAACACTCGGCAAAAAATTTTTAAAATTTTTTTTTTCATTTATTTCTTGCATATTTCATCCAAAAAACACATTCAATCACAAAATGCATCACAAATTCACATTTATTCACAAAATTTGCCCCAAAATTCACACTGAATCACAGATATTCACAGAAATCACATACACATCACAAAAATCACATTTACATCACAAATTTCACGATCACATCACAATTTCACGTTCACGTCACAAATACAAGTTCAAATTGATACACAAGTTCAAGTTCGCGTTAACGGTGACAAGTTTAAGTTAATTAACAAATTTATCACGGCAACTCACACCACGCCTCACAAATTATCATTACCGCTATGACCAGTGTGTGGAGATGGCTGCGTGTTTGATCCTGCTGCCGATGGATGAAACTGAAAAAAAAAGAAAAATAGTTAGAACACTTGTATATAACAAAACCGACAATAACAATATTAGAAACTCACATTGCCGCTCTGTGGAGTCCGTGGAGATTGTTGAGGTTGAGGAGGAAGTACAGGCAGACCCATATGACCTGAGAAAGATCCACCCATCTGCGCAAACCACTGCTGCATCTGGGTCTGCATCTCGGCTTGCATCTGAGCTTGCATCTGAGCCTGCAGCCGAGCCTCCATCTGGGTCTGCCACTCGGTCCTTTGTGATCTTTCTTCATTTAGTTGGGCCTACAAAACATTATTTCAGAGTTAATGTTCTCAAACAAACAATGTGAAGTGAAGTGTTCGATGATTAATGAAAATGAACTAACCTGTAGATCAGCAATCAGACCCATAGATGTGTCTCGGCGAGGACGTATACCCGGACCGGAAGTCGAGCTCCGAGCTCTGACCTCAGATAGAGAGGGGGTACTACGGGTATCAATGGCGCCGTCGCCCATCAAATATCGCCCATGTCTCTTTCCTCCTCCAGCCCTCATGACCACCTCGCCGTCGATGTCATGTGCGATTGGGTCATAATCGGCGCCATGCACTTCCCTTGCCATCTCTGAATATTCTTGGAGGCGTTGATATGCATTCCGATTAGTGTACGACTCAGCGGGGTCATTTGGATTGTAGGTATTGCCTTCAACCGCCCTCCCTTTGTGAGCCAGAGCATATGCCATGACTTGGGAGCATTCCTGACCCGCATTGGCCGTTGACTGAAACAAGAAGATAGTTAGAGTTATATTGTGCAATTAAGCGAAAAAAAGAAACATGTAACTACATACCCATCTCGCCCTGAACTGGTCGAGGTTCAGCGAGCCTTGATGGTGTGCTGCCCCCGGCATGAGTAGGCGTCGCTGGCGGCATGCCTCGTGACTGCTCTGCCACTCGGCAGAACACCACCTATCAACAATTTGGCCCCAACACTCAAGATGAGCGGCACACCACTGTGGAGGAACCTATTTGATGCAAGTGAATTTGTTAATGACATAATATTAAGTATTAGAAGATACACGAGAATACACTTACCATCATGTATTCCTCTCGTGTCAGAAAGGTGGTTCGGGCATCCTTTTTGTTTTTCCTCTCTCGACGGTGCTGAGCGCAGAAGTCAATAACAGCTTGAATGCGCGCCTCATAATGCATGTCGGTGACAAGCTTCTTGGCGGCTCTATTAATAACTGCGGCAGCCTGATCCGCATACCCCTCATCACATCTATAAAAATCCTGCATATAGATGTAAAGAGAATGTTATATGTTTTGACATGTTAATAGTATTGACACATATATTAAGAAAATAAACTTACCCAGAGCTCAGCCCTGACTCGATCGGCTAGGTGGGCAAATTGTCTGCCTTCTCGGTCAGGGGCGTCCGGCGCACTTTCATAGTGCCTCCATGAGTACGCCGGCTCCGTCCTCCCATCCAAAGATATCAAACCAGGGAACTTTTCCTTGATAAGAAGCCCGAGGATACCGTTTACATGGCGTGAGCACTCACGACCTCCTCGTTCAACCATAATCCAGTTCCTATCCCGATATCATTAAAAAGTATTAGTATATATTAAAAATTAAACTAACGAAAAGAATATATTATATACTTTCTACAACAACTTACCTATTTCCATCTGGTCGAATGAGCGGACGATCAGCTACTGCCACTGGTCGCCTCGGGAGTGACGAAGGACCACGCAACCACACTGCAGCCGCTTCTGTAGTCTGCTCCTCTCCCTCTGCCCCAACCTCCCCACCCTCTGCCCCCACCTCCTCCTCCTCCTCCACCCTAGCCTGCTCCTCCTCTTCCTCATCCGGCACGTAATCATCGTCGCGACGGGATGCCGGTATATGGCTAGTGTCACTCGAGGGCGCGGGTGCCTTTCCTCTCACTGCTGACTTCTTCGTTCTCCTACCTCGAGGTCTAGATGAGGACCCGACCTCATCTTGAGAGGGGGTGGATCTACCGCCTTTTCCTACTACTGCACTTATTAATTTCTTTAAACCCCCCACCATATTTCAATCACCTGCTACGAAAAAGAGTAAATCACTTTAGATAAACCGTGAAATGTGTTCTAAACGCATTTATTGTAAAATTAAACATAATTCTCATACAGCTGCTAGAAATAGTCATCGCCGTCCGGATTTGCTGGATCATATGTATCGTCATCACTATCACGTGATATGATGTAATCGTCCAGCTGTTCAGGAGGTGGAATGTTGTCATCACGTTGAGTGCTTGAGTGCAATCTCTCTAGCAGTTCTAAGTCTCTTCCATTATGAATCTCGTCTCCTTCGTCGGCATCGGCACCACTTTCGTTATCTACTTCCATCGTCTCCGTCAAGTCAATAACAAACATGCCTGGTAGCCCATCTTCTTGAAAGAACTCTCCGTCGTATGTGTTCGGGTCTATGTTATAGTCTTCGTTGTTGGGAACAGGCAGTTTACCGTGTGGCGACACCTTATACACAACATCCCAACCTTTAAGACGTGCGACGGTTTTGCACGGGTAAGAGAGATAGTAAACTTGTGTTGCCTGTTGAGCCACAATATAAACATCTTCACTCGGCAAGGTGGTATCTTGACGAATTTCTATTAAGCCAAGTTCGGGAGTCTGTCTCACTACTTTGGGATTGAACCAGTGGCATTTAAATATAACGGGGTTAAGAGGTTTGCTCCCATCAAAACTCAATTCATATATTTCTTCGAGTCGTCCATAGTAGTCAACCCCGTCTGTTCCCGGAGTAAAAACTCCAGAATTTGTGGTTCTTCGGTTAGGTCGGCTCTGTTCATGGCTTGTTGTGTGGAAACGATAGCCGTTTACGTCGTAAGCTTTGAATGTCTTAACCTTGTAGGCACAGCCATTCGCAACTTGCCTCAATTCGGAACTCATTGTCGTGTCGGTTCTTCCCTATAGGTTTAAACACGATGAACATGTATATTAGTCGCATATAAGATATAATTGAAAGGTATAACTAACTAAAAGTTAATTTGAGAAATACCTTAGTTTTGAACCAAGAAATGAAATCGGGATTGCCATTTCCCACACCATACTTAAGAAGGGCAGTGGATTCCTCAATGTTAGCCTCCCTCGAACCACGCCAAAATCGTCGATGAAATTCCTCAATGTACGGTTCCACTTCGGAAAGGTTTGTCAGGACATACAACATAATCAAACGCCACTCTTCATGTTGTAAGGTCTTGTTAGCAGCACCACTTGCACTTCCTAGTTGGCCTCTGAAGATGCTGAGATTTGATTCTTCTTCTGGAAGATTGTAACGGGCAGGTGGATTATGCACGCTTGGAAGATTGTCCGCATAATATCTAGTTGTGAAGTTTGACACCTCCTCCAAAACATATGCCTCAGCTATGGATGCTTCAATTTTGCATTTGTTCTTACATTTATTCCGAAGAATCTTTTGGAATCTCTCAATTGAATAGCACCAACGGCTTTGAACCGGACCTCCCATCCGAGCCTCATACGGAAGGTGCAATATCATATGTTGCATCGGATTGAAAAAACCAGGCGGAAAGATCTTTTCTAGCTTGCATAATAACACGGGCGCTAGTGTCTCCATGTCTGCTACCACGGTGTGAGACAACTGTTTAGCACAAAGTTGACGAAAAAAATTGCTCAATTCAGCTAGAACTCGCCAGACATCCTCGGGGACATAGCCACGAATCATGACCGGGAGCAACCGCTCAATCCATATGTGATAGTCATGACTTTTGAGTCCGTTTATTCGCAGAGTAGCTAGATTAACTCCCCTCTTCAGATTAGCTGCATAGCCATCAGGAAACATTAATGTTTGAAACCACTCAAGTACTTCCCTCCTTTGTCCCCTTGTTAGAACAAAATCAGACTTTGGCTTCGTCCAGGATTTCCCGCTTCTAGGAGGTATCATGTCGAGCTTAGGTCTATTGCATATAGCCGCTTGATCCAGTCGGGCCTTGACATTGTCTTTCGTCTTCTCAGGAATATCCATGATTGTGCCGAAAATGGCCTCGGCAACATTTTTCTCAGTGTGCATCACATCAATGTTGTGCGGAAGGAGAAGATCATCGAAATAAGGAAGATTCCATAAACATGGCTTGTGAGTCCATGCATGATGCTCACCATATCCGATAAAACCAGCTCCTTGTGTATTAATTTGCAAAGACTCTAATTGAGCTCGAACATCGGCTCCGGTCATTTTAATTGGTGCTGAGCCTTTAACAGACACATCTTTTGTAAAATTCCTCTTATCCTTCCTGAATGGATGGTTCCGAGGAAGGAATTGTCGGTGCTTGTCAAACGAGGAATATTTTCCACCCTTAGCTAGCCAAACGAACTTTAGAGTCGACCGACAAATCGGGCATGCGAACTTCCCATGCACGCACCAGCCGCAAAATATCGAATATGCCGGTAGGTCATGTAGAGAGTACATATACCAGACATGCATTCTGAAGTTTGTCTTTGTACATCGATCATATGTCAACACACCGTCTTCCCACGCATGGACCAAATCATCCATCAAAGGCTCCATATACACACTCATATTTTTCCCCGGGTATTCAGGCCCTGGAATTATCAAGGACAAGAAAATATTCTGTCGTTGAAATATGACGCCGGGAGGAAGGTTGAGGGGAATAACAAACATTGGCCAACAACTGTATGCGGCAGCCGTCATACCATATGGATTGAACCCATCTGTTGCTATAGCAATTCGTACATTACGTGGCTCTAAAGCTTTCTCGGGATGGAGCTGATCAAATTTTTTCCACGCTTCTCCATCTGATGGATGACCTAGCTTGTCTGGGTTGTAACGAATCCCATTTTTATGCCATGTCATCTGTTTAGCAGATTCCTCGGTCATGTACAGCCGTTGGATCCTCGGTACAAAGGGAAGGTACCGAAGGATCTTCACGGGAATTGAGAGTTGTTTCTTCACACCATCATCGGAGTCTACCTCCAGATACCTAGAGGATTTGCATTTCACGCAGCAGGTTGCGTCTGCGTATTGTTTTCTGAATAAAATGCATCCGTTGGGACAAGCATGTATTTGCTCATAAGGCATCTTAAGTGCACGGAGGACTTTCTTAGACTCGTACATGCTCTTCGGAAGATTGTGACCTTCTGGAAGAAGGCTACCAACAACCGTCAGCATAACATCGAAGCATTCTCGACTCAAGCTAAACTGCGACTTGATGGCCAATAGTCGTGCGATGGCATCCAGTTGAGAAACCTTAGTGTGACCGTGAAGAGGTTGCTTTGACGCGGACAACATGTCATAAAATGCTTTTGCCGTTGGCTCCGGGACTTCCTCTTCACGTGCTTCGTCAAAATGCGCATCTTCAAAGTCATCTAGCATAAATCCAACCCCTCCCTCATCATCGTCCATGCGATGTCGCAACACCTCCTCTCTAGGACGTTGCGACTCACCATGATACGTCCAACGGGTATAATTTGGCATAAACCCATATTTGCATAGGTGTTTACCCATAGCATCCTTTGTTTGTCGACGCTTATTCTCGCACCGACTACATGGACACCAGGTCTTGTCACGTACATTCTGTCTACCAAACGCTGTCTCTAAGAATACTTCAGTGTTCTTGATCCAATCCATGGTCACCTCGGCCTGACTAGGGCGACCCGTGTACATCCACTCACGATGATCCATCTTGTACTAAACTAGGAAACAACACCCGTGTTTAGGGGTTAGTGAGAAACGAGATGAATATAACAGTCTAATAGGTAAGATAGGTCCTAATCCCACCAGACAATGCGTAGATTGAGCTCGTATTCACGCTCCGTTCCGATCCAACCCAAAATTTCGACAGCACCTCCCCGCTGCTCTCCAAACGCACGTCTGGGCAACCTGCCAAGAGGATGTGCGTTCGGAGAACAACGGGGACGTGCTGTCGAAACCCTGGGTCGAATCAGAACGGAGCATGAAAACGAGCTCAATCTACGCATCCTCCAGCTGTCCAAACGTGGACAGTTCGAAACAGTTACGGCGACAGATATGCAAACACATGCATATTCCAAACCGTAACTCTTCCGAATGGGAGACGCCTAGGTTACGCGACAATAACCAAAAAAATTTTTTTGACAACATCTTGTCTCTAATACATAGCAAATCTAGCATGCATAAATAGGACGGCACGATGGCCGTCACCCACATACACACATCACGACGTGATGGCTGACATCCACATACACATATATATATCACGGCACGATGGCCGGCATCCACATACACAAGATATTAATCAAAATAACCATTAAATCATAACAAGAATTACAACGATTATATTAAAATTTCTAAAACATGTATAAGCATTTATTTATATTAATCTTCTTGACATGCATGTAAATAAAATTGTAATATTATTTACGAGGAAGGGATGTTGAAAGCAAACAAAACATGTGACGTTGTATTAGACAATAAAAAACATGTACAAAACATATTAATCATTCATGTTCAAGCAAAATATTAATCCTATGTTCTAAGGTTACCGGTAGGGTTTGATGCGAGATGAGGACGATGAAGTCGAGAAGAGGACGGTGACACCGGTAAGAGATCGCTAAGCAAACTAGATCTATCTAAAAAACAATAAAAATATTAGTTATAAGATAAAGTAATTAAAAAATGTGCAATATATATATGCAATATAATGCATGTCTCAAATGTTATACACATTATTTGATGAGAGTAAGTATATATGCAAATGGACACACAAATATATATGCATATATATAACAAATGACCACACAAATATATATGCCACCAATTAGTAGCCCTTTCTTGCTAGCCTCCACATTATGCATGTCCATGTTATACATGCATTTACTATTTGAGATGCAATTTTTACATATTTTTAGGTATTTCTATTTGAAAGGAAAAATGGCATTATACATGTATATATACCTAGGAAAGAGGGCGGAGCCGGTGGCTAGGGCCGGCGGCCGGGGGCGGCGGAGCCGGCGGCCGGGCTCGACGCCGGCGGCCGGGGTCGACGCCGGCGGCGCGGGGGGCGGACGGGCGCGGGCGCCCCGGCGGCAAAGGGCGCAGCCGGGCGGGGGGGCGCAGCCGGGCGGGGGGGCGCAGCCGGCCGGGCGGGGGGGGGCGCAGCCGGGCGGTGGGGCGCAGCCGGGCGGCGGGGCTGGAGGGAGCAGGGGGCGCGGCGGGGCAGGAGGGAGCAGGAGGGGGCGCGGCGGCGGCGGAGGGAGCAGATCTGGCTTAAATGCGCCAGATCTGCTCGCGGCCCCATTTTAACCCGAACGGGAATTCGCCGAGTGCCATATTTGGCAGCACTCGGCGAAATGGTTTTATTTTTTTTTCTATTTTCACTTCTTTGCCGAGTGCATTTGGACCTGGCACTCGGCAAAGATGAATTTTTGATTGTTTGCCGAGTGCCAGGTCCAAATGCACTCGGCAAACAATTTTTTATACTATTTTCAAAAAAAAAACAAAAATAGAATAAAGACTGTAAAAAATCTCATAATTTGGCATTATATAATATACACTAATATTTAATCATAGAAAATTTCTAACTTCAAATAAACAAATATAAGGCACTTTTAGTTTAAATTTGGGATCTTTTACTTAAAATCTTATAAACAACTTTTTTAACCAAAAATAGCAAACTAACTCTAAAAAATGTCAATTTTTGACATGGTATAAGATAAATTGAGTTTTAGTAGTACAAAAAGTTTTAAGTTCAAACAAATATTTGAATATCGATTTGCTTCTAAACCTAACTCATTTCATCCCTAAACTCCTAAACCTTCTCTCAGGTTGTCCAATTTCTAAAGGTCATACTTGAAAACTTTGTCGAAACATTATGAATTTTTTACCATATCATATATGTATGATATAATGACACCATGTCAAGTGTCATATTTTTTAGGCATCAATTACATTTTCTATAATTAAAAAACCATTAACCTGCATATTGCCGGTCGAGTGTCGTAAATTAGATTTTAAATATTTAGTTATATTTAGTTGTAAAAGATTACAAATGTAATCATGAACACAAATATGATTTTTCCATAATTTTTGAGTCATTATTTCATGTACACGCATTTCAAATTTGACCCACTTGGAAGTAAATCCTAGAAATACAAATATTTTATTAAAAATACCAAACCCACTCATAAAAGTATGAAAATTTACCAATGATTAAAAGATGTTGAATTAGGACTGTAAAAAAAAATTCAAGTTCAAAAAATGTTTTAAATGTGATATAGAGTGAAATTCTGTTTTCACATGAAATAATGGGATCATCACAGTTTGCCGAGTGCATTTAGCTATGGCACTCGGCAAAAGTGATTTTTTTTGTCTTTGCCGAGTGCCAGGTCCAAATGCACTCGGCAAACAATTTTTTATACTATTTTCAAAAAAAAAACAAAAATAGAATAAAGACAGTAAAAAATCCCATAATTTGTAATTATATAATATACACTAATATTTCATCCTAGAAAATTTCTTTGTTCAAATAATCAAATATAAGGCACATAGAGTTTAAATTTGGGATCTTTTACTTAAAATCTTATAAACAACTTTTTTAACCAAAAATAGCAAAGTAACTCTAAAAAATGTCAAATTTTGACATGGTATAAGATAAATTGAGTTTTAGTAGTACAAAAAGTTTTAAGTTCAAACAAATATTTGAATATCTATTTGCTTCTAAACCTAACTCATTTCATCCCTAAACTCCTAAACCTTCTCTCAGGTTGTCCAATTTCTAAAGGTCATACTTGAAAACTTTGTCGAAACATTATGAATTTTTTACCATATCATATATGTATGATATAATGACACCATGTCAAGTGTCATATTTTTTAGGCATCAATTACATTTTCTATAATTAAAAAACCATTAACCTGCATATTGCCGGTCGAGTGTCGTAAATTAGATTTTAAATATTTAGTTATATTTAGTTGTAAAAGATTACAAATGTAATCATGAACACAAATATGATTTTTCCATAATTTTTGAGTCATTATTTCATGTACACGCATTTCAAATTTGACCCACTTGGAAGTAAATCCTAGAAATACAAATATTTTATTAAAAATACCAAACCCACTCATAAAAGTATGAAAATTTATCAAGGATTAAAAGATGTTGAATTATAACTGTACAAAAAAATTCAGGTTCAAAACATTTTTAAAATGTGATATGGACTCAAAATGTGTTTTCACATGAAATAATGGGTATTTCATCTTTACCGAGTGTTTTATTAAATACACTCGGCAAAGCAGCTAACTTGACACGTGGCGCACAGGTTTGCCGAGTGTCAGGTTTGACACTCGGCAAACCCTAGGATTTGCCGAGTGTCTGTTAGTGACACTCGGCAAAGAACATTTTTTGCCCGTCCCGTTATCACGCCGTCATGACTACCTGGTGAGCGATTTTTTACGAAATATTTGCCGAGTGTATTTTACGTGGCACTCGGCAAAGATGGGAGTATGCCGAGTGTAACGTGTTTGCCGAGTGTATTTGTTTGTACACTCGGCAAAGGTTCGTTTGCCGAGTGCCCGAGGGAATGCGCTCGGCAAATCTTAGGGCACTCGGCAAACGTTGTGTTTCCGGTAGTGTCTTAATCTGGTTAATATGCAGTTTTCTCATATGATTAAAGAAGTATTTTTTTTGTGATGAACGCGTTTGGCCACGAAGTCATGAACACACAAATTAAAGCAAAAAAGTCAACCATGTTTGACATCAGCTGGCGCAAGAGAATATTCATCTAGTAACTGACCCCTCCCATCTATACCAAACACAACAATACAAATATCATTTCCTGCAATAAAGTCATTCTTCTGCTGTGAAGGGAAATAAAATATGTTTTCCTCCCTTCCGAGACACCATTTTATTATATTAATGAAATGTAAAATTATCTAAATCAGTAATATGTACTATGATAATATAAAAAATATTTTAGATGAGTGATAAATTATTAAATATGTCTGCACTAGCACTGATTCCTCAATCTACGAAAAACATTTTATTTCTCTGACAATTTTTTTATTAAGCTACCACTGATATATTCCTCTATCTGCTAAAAAACATTTTATTTTTCTGACAAAAAATATTTTATTTTTAGCCTTCTAATTTTATTAGAAAATACGTTTCTATACTATTATCTACAACCTATTTAAGATCATTTACATATCACTTTATAATAATTTTTTAATCAATAAATAATGCATTGGTCTTTTACTCTTGGCATTAATTTATTAATTTTATCTTAAAATAAAATCTATATACACGCATAATTCGATCAAAAGTCTCTAACTTTGCACACGGCTACACAAACAAGACGCACATATATATGCTTAAGTTGTATGAGAGCTCAGCTGCTAGTCCATTTTTATTTACTGTTTTCTTGTTTGCCGAGTGCTAAATTTTGGGCACTCGGTAAACCTTCCGGCAATGCTCCGTTATACTATTTTATTTGCCGAGTGTGAAATTTGGCACTCGGTAAAGTGTTCGCCGAGTGCCCGATAAAAAACACTCGGCAAACAATTGATCGCCGATAGTGTTTTTACCGTGCGTCGTTCGCCGAGTGCAACACTCGGTGAAGCCTTTGCCGAGTGCAAACAAGGCTTCGCCGAGTGCTTTTGGCACTCGACAAATAACATTTATCCCGTAGTGATAGCTAGGAAACCGAAAGTGACATTAATTTGATATTATCTCACGCAATTACCAAACAGGGCGTCATGGGATATCATGCTTGCTCATCCAAACCAGTAACTAAACTGATCAATATATAATGCTAAGTTAATTGCAACTGCTACCGAGTCTTTGACGTGCATGCATAGGATCCATTCACATGCACGAGGGGGCATGTAGAAAAAGATTATTACCTACTGCTTCTTTCTTCAATACTTGTTTTTATATAATTCTAAAACACTTGTAACTACTGTAATTACTTACTCATTTCAACATAAAATATAAGGACTTTTAGCGTGTAGACACATATATTAAGTAGATATATAAAAAATATAATACCCTTATGGGAGTAGATGATGAGTATAGGTCCAGGAGTGGTTGAACCAAGTAACGGAGTCTAAATATAGTTCATGTATTTTAGAGATAAATGTTATATTTTATCTTTTAAGGGAAGGCAAATTTTGCTACATATATGACACCATAAAAATATGACATTTGATCATGGATATCGCAAAAACGTAGTTTTGCTTGAAAACATCCTAAAATTAGGTATCTTGGGTATTTAAAAAAATCATCTCTAAAAAATATTAAAATATTAGTGGTGATGTTCCGCAGCAAATACACTCAATTTTAGGATGTCTTTAAGCAAAACTACTTTTTTTCCATGTCGAGCAAATGTCATGTTTTTACAGCGTCCTATAACACATTTTGCTTAAAGGGAATGATGAGTGTACATATACCTAGTTAGATCATAATCCAACAAGGAATAAAAACCGGTATATATATATATATATATATATATATATATGCAAATTTAGTTGACAAATAATGGACAAGCCATCCAACACGAACAAAGGGTAGAGAGGGCGGGGGAAAGCCGGAAAGGTAGGTAGGTGATTGCTTCACCTACCGATCGAGAGAGACGCAACGCATTAAAGGGGTGTTTGGATCTACGAGCTAAATTTTAGCCCATATCACATCGAATGTTTCGATATTAATTTGAAGGACTAAACGTAAACTAATTATAAAAATAATTACGGAATCGGTGACTAAATCGCGAGACGATTTTTTTAAGCCTAATTAATCTATAATTAGCAAATGTTTACTGTAGCATCACATTGTCAAATCAAGGTGTAATTAGAACTCATTAGATTCGTCTCGTGAATAATCATCCGATTATGAATAATTTTTGTAAATAGTCTACATTTAATACTCCAAAATAGTATTTTAAACACTAGATATGATAGAGACTAAAATTTTAACCCACGATCTAAACGCCCCTAATCCTAACTGATGTGAGGTGAATGCATGCATCATGCGTGGCCTGACCCGACTTGACGTGCATATGTATATATGCATGCAGCTGCCTTCGCCTGGTCGCAACGTCGCAGGCCCTTAATTTCACCCTTTCTTCACCGGCAAAAGCTACCACGTACCTTTCGCTGGTAGCGTGGAGAAACCGGCCACACGACTACATATGCATGCATGGTCGAGTACTCCACTTCAACTACAGGACACGTACGGGAATGTTTGTTGATATTTACATTTATATTTGGATGTAGTTTACAAGATGCATGGCTAGCTAGCTAGCTGGTTGGTGACAGTGATAAGCTATCAACCAATGTTCTGACCTAGCTTTATATTGTTTGGAATAATATGTGTTATATATATATATATATTACTAGTCTTAGTCAACACGATTTAATTTGTACGTCTTACATGAAGTTTGGTTCTTTATTTAGTCCAAAAGTTTAGTTTCGTTACGTCGGATGTTTGAATACTATATTTTAGAATATTAAATGTAGATTATTTATAAAACTCATACATAATCGGTGGATTACTCACGAGACGAATCTAATCATGCCACGATTTGACAATGTGGTGCTACAGTAAACATTTGCTAATCGTGGATTAATTGAGCTTAATCAATTCTTCTCGTGAATAATCCTACGATTTTTTAATTATTTTTATAATTAGTTCACATTTAATCCTATAAATTAATGCCCAAACGTCTGATTTGATTTGACACCGACTAAACTTTAAATCATACAACCAAATAATGTCCTCTTAATCTGGTTAATATGCAGTTTTCTCATATGATTAAAGAAGTATTTTTTTTGTGATGAGCGCGTTTGGCCACGAAGTCATGAACACACAAATTAAAGCAAAAAAGTCAACCATGTTTGACATCAGCTGGCGCAAGAGAATATTCATCTAGTAACTGACCCCTCCCATCTATACCAAACACAACAATACAAATATCATTTCCTGCAATAAAGTCATTCTTCTGCTGTGAAGGGAAATAAAATATGTTTTCCTCCCTTCCGAGACACCATTTTATTATATTAATGAAATGTAAAATTATCTAAATCAGTAATATGTACTATGATAATATAAAAAAATATTTTAGATGAGTGATAAATTATTAAATATGTCTGCACTAGCACTGATTCCTCAATCTACGAAAAACATTTTATTTCTCTGACAATTTTTTTATTAAGCTACCACTGATATATATATATATTCCTCTATCTGCTAAAAAACATTTTATTTTTCTGACAAAAAATATTTTATTTTTAGCCTTCTAATTTTATTAGAAAATACGTTTCTATACTATTATCTACAACCTATTTAAGATCATTTACATATCACTTTATAATAATTTTTTAATCAATAAATAATGCATTGGTCTTTTACTCTTGGCATTAATTTATTAATTTTATCTTAAAATAAAATCTATATACACGCATAATTCGATCAAAAGTTTCTAACTTTGCACACGGCTACACAAACAAGACGCACATATATATGCTTAAGTTGTATGAGAGCTCAGCTTCTAGTCCATGGAGTAGCAGCTGTGCTTGAAGGCGTCGAGGTTGTGCTCGAACACCGGCACGAAGGCGTCGACGCTGCCGTCGCCGAGGTAGGAGGGGACAAGGAAGAGCATCCCCTCCGTCGGGAAGTAGGACGGCATGAAGTAGCTCGGGCTGCCGCTGCCGAAGTCAAGCTCGTAGAAGGGGAAGGTGAGCCAGCTGTCCACCTCCAGGTCCGGGCAGAGCACGTCCGTGAGCACGGCCGTCGGCGCCAGACCTTCGCTCTCCACGGCGCCGGAGCTCGCGAAGTCCACGAACGACCGGAAGTAGGGGGCGTCCACCCGCTCCACCGCATCGTGGATCACCTGCGCCGCGTGCCTCAGAGGCCTGTTCAGGAGGTCGCCGACGGTGGCGCGCGGGAACGCCCAGAGCACCAGGTTGCCGAAGTAGCCCGCCGGCGCAGACAGGCGGCGCCGCCCGTCGACGGAGATGCGGATGGTGGAGGTCGTGAGCGGGTTGCCGAGGCCGCGCGCGCGCGTCATGGTGCGCCACACGTGGGCCAGGATGGTCTCGAACCGGCTGAACGGCCGGCCGCGCCCCTCCGACGCCGTGGCGCGGAGCCTGGCGATGAAGTCCTTGGTGAAGTGCGCCTTGTGGATGACGATGTTGTACTGGTTCTCGCCGTGCTTGTCGTTGCCGCCCGCGGCGGCGGACGGCGGCGGACGGTAGTACTCCACGCCACGGTGCTCGAACTCGACGAGCGGCGGGTCCCGCGGGCGGAAGAGGTCCGTGTGGTGGTGCGGCGGAGACGGGCCGACGGCGAGCCCCCGCGCGGCGCGGCCCCACGCGACGAGGAAGTCGCTGGTGGCGTGGCCGTCCGCCACGGCGTGGTTGGCCGTGAACCCGACCGCGAGCGACCCACACGCGAACCGCGTGAGCTGCACCTGCACCACCTCCTCGATCTCACCCTCCAGGCTTGGGTGCAGCTGCACCACCACCGGCGAGGGCTTTGCCGGCGCAATGTCCACGAGGCTGGCGTCCACGCACGCCTCCACCAGGCGCGCGCCGTGGTCATTGAGCAGCACGCCCCGGAGCTCCCCGTCAGTGCCACGGCACACCTTCCCGGCGAACGTCCTGTACACCCCGAGCACCGCGGCGAGCCCCCGCTCGATGTCCGCCGTGGAGGGCCCCGGCGGCCTGAACGCGTAGATGATACCCATCTGCATATTGTACGTGACCTTGTCGAACAGCGACGACGGCACATGCTCGGTGGTGACCGGCGGCGGCGCCCCCGCCGGGTAGCACGGCTTGACGATCTTGGAGCTCACCACCTTGACCTCCATCGCTTACCTCTGCACTGCTTTGCCCCAGACCGAGATGGATCGAGCTCGACTGCTCGAGCACACAATGCTCTGAGCTCTCGTGATGCGTCGGGCGCGCGCTATAAATAAGCAGCCGCTCACAGGGGGTAGGTGGGTGATCCCTAGCTGCTACCACCACGAAAATAATTTCATTTTTCAACTGTCGGATTATCTGTAACGTAAATCTAAACGGATTAGCTCAAAGAAAAAGTAAGAAGAAAATTGATCCAAGCTAGCATCAATCCGATCGAGCAGGGGGAGTTGTTCCATATATAGTAACCGATTGTTTGATTTCACATTGCCATGGTCATCAACTAACTCACTTGATTGACACTGCACGGCTCTTCAATGTTTTGTTTTTTTAGGAGAGAAAATTTTAAATCGATTAAACTAAGGGTACGTTTGGATCGTAAGTGTTGGATTTATAATTAAAGAATTAGAATTCAATTCTACGAGGTGGGTTGTTTGGGCCACCATTGAATTGGAATTATCAGACCGGAATTCACATTTCTGTCCAATTTCTCTTCAAGAAAAAAGAATTGACTGGATTTCTTATATTTGTTAAAATTGATCATTGTATTATGTATTCCTTCATCAAGCTTGTTTTTTGTAGCTAATATCTTTTGTATTAATGGAATTGATTCAATGGTTTGATCAACCAAACAGGTTTGAGAATTAGTTATCGTATTTCAATTCTATGGAATGCCCAAACATAAATATTGGATTTCAATTAAATTTCATATAATTCAATGTTTTATAGAATTTGAAATGAATTCCAATTCTTTCAGTATCTGAGATCCAAACAGATATATCATGTGGGCCATTTGGGTTGGTTAATCCAATGAACTACATTGCTAGCAAACTTTAGTTCCACCCCACCTATGTAAGAAGGCTACGAGCACCTTATAAGAGAAAATAATTATCCTCCCATTAAATCGATCTTTTGAAATGAGAAATATATTTTACTTATAAGAATGCGTCGAATGCGCACGAACGTTTAAAACATGGGGCAAGATCGGCATAGACCAGTGTTACGTGAGAGCCAAGTCCGGGACACTAACAGTAGCCTATTCGCATCCAAAATTAGATTTGGATTTGGATTTAGATCTATATTTATTTTATATTTTAATTTGGATCTAGATTTAATTTATATTTAGATATGTGAAAGAGATGTGAGTTAGCTGACACCAAATCTCTTCAGAATTCCATTAAAACGTGCTCAGGCAAAAATAGTACCAGGATGAGTGACCTCCTGGGAAGTTATCGTTAACATTTCCGACACACCCACGGCCTTCAAACAAGATTGGGTTCACGTGCCTATTTCAAAAAAAAATTATATTTAGATTCCGATTTCGATTTGGATTTAGGTTCGGATCTGGGTAGGTCAGTAGGTGGGCGGGGGCCCTGCTGCACGCGTGGACGGCCAGACGCGGCATGTGCGTGCGTGCGTGCGTGCATGCGAGAGCGGCCCAAAACACGCCGGCCGGTGTGTCACGTTGGTTTTTTTGGAGACACAAACACGTTACAACCTACACGTGCCTGAGTACTTAAAGCGTGCGTCCATCTCTCTCGCCTGTTCCAGATGGCCAGGTGTCACTCTACTCAGCTAGGCATGCACACTGCAGTGAAGAAATCGAGTGGCGTCTACTGCACTGCACGCGACACATGTACGTCTCACTAACTGCAGTTCCACGTGGTGTAATGGCCACCCGTTTAGTGGATCTTAATGGCTGGTATACGCTACCCGAGTAACTGCTAATAAAGTTTGTAAGCCGTCTCAACCACGGCTTTGCGTTCTATCTTATCATATTAATTAGCACGACACGTACTTAGAAACCATATTTTCAATAATTTTTTTATACATGTCTCTCATTTATTTTTTTACTCCGTCTAATCGGTTTTCATTTTTACGTGCCGATATAATATCTTGGTTTTCGTATAGCTTCTTCATTTTCTATTATCTCTTTTTATTATTTGTTCGTTGCATTAATTTTTTTTAAAATAGTCTAATAAATGTCTAACACACTATCTTTAGGGTTAGAATTACTCTAAGATTATTCACAGTGGTGGGTTTCATAACACTGTTTCCTAAAAATTTACATCAGCTTTGTAATTAAATGAAATACCCTCTCTAAGTGGAGAGTTTCATTTCACTATTTCCTAGGCTAACCAATATAATTAAATGCAACTAGCTCTCATGAAATACCCTCTCTCTGATGAAACGATTTGGCTCTCAGTAGACGTTTCATTTCATTTCATCGGTCCTGGAAACGGGTTAGCACCATGTCATGGTGATGACACTACTTCCTTCTTTTTCCTCATTAATTTAATATCATGTCAACAAAAAATTTGATGTGTCATGGTAATTAATACAATGAAACCCCTCCATGAAACCTCCACTGTAAATAGACTAATGAGCTAATGTACAATGACAAGTTCCAGGGCGCCGAAAGGTTTCAGTGACTTTTCAGGCAAAGGTGAATCATATCGATATCGATCAGACCGACATTTAATTATCGTGTCATTTACTCTTTCTCTGCACTATAATATTATAAATTAAGACCAATATTTTCATAATATCAAGTGTAATGAATATAGACAACGCGACTATAGATTTGTTACATTATAAAATATTAAACCTAATCTAATTCTTCAACCACTAACCTATGAAAACGTTAAATAAAAACTACGGTAACATTCCTATACTTAACCGCACACGACGTAAGTGGGATAGGTGGATGCACGTACATACGGAGAGTGTCGGATGGTAATTACTTCTTGTTTGGTTTCGGTTCAATAATCGTCGATGGTGCAGGTACTTACTCAAACGAGATTCTGCGCCGTCTGATCGGACGGGCGCGCGAGAAGGGCTTCGTACAGGTAGGATTCACTTCGCAAGAGGCTTCGGAGAAAACGAAGGGGGCTCCACACCGTCCAATCAAGATCGGACGGCTACGGAGCTCGACTGCCCTCTGCAGTCAGCCCTCCAACTATAAAGGAGCTGCTCCCGTACTTACTATACCAATTAAGTACCTTTTTGGTTCAAATGTTTAGTCTCATTACATCGGATGTTTGGATATTATTTTTGAGTATTAAATATATATTATTTATAAAATTCATTCATAATCAGTGGATTATTCATGAGACGAATTTAGTTAGCCTAAGGCCCTGTTTGGGGGAGTTGCAGATTCTCAGAATCAGCTAGTCCGAGTATCTAGCTGGCTGGTTGAAGTAACTAGCTGTTGGGTGAGTAGGTTTTATTCAGTGACATAGTGGGTAAATAAAAATCTGCAGAATCTGGAGAAGCTGGGGTTAGCCAGCTTATCAGCTACTAGGCTTAGAGAGACTAACCGTTTCTGCAGATTTTGAAAATCTGGACTACCCGAGATGCTGTTTGGGGGAGCTTCTAGATACTAGAAGTATCTAGCCAGCCAGAAGCTCCCCTAAACAAGGCCTAATTATGTTATGATTTGACAATATGACGCTACAATAAATATTTGCCAATCATGGATTAATTAAGTTTAATAAATTTGTCTCACCAGTAATCCTTCGATTCTACAACTATTTTTATAATTAGTTCACGTTTAATCCTTCGAATTGAATATCTGATATGACACGGACTAAACTTTAGTCCATGGAACCAAACGCCGCTTAATTAATACAATATCTATTTTATGTTTTGTCTATATTAACTAATTTATATGTATATAGGGTATATAACATTGACAGCACGAATTACACCGAGGAAATATGATCTAATTTAAAATTTAAAATTGATGACATCAATTTAATTCGACCAACGATGTGAATGATTCTTGTGCCAGTATCAATAGCTGGAAACTAAGCTAGCTCTATCTGATTTTTTCACAGTACCAGACCATTGTTTTATTGGAAGTGTCCATTCAAAGTGTACGTATCCATTGAGAATACAAATCCGTAGCTAAGTTTTGCACATTACGCGCCTCATGAGATTAAATGTTTTTTGGTAAGTTGAAACAAATGGACTAGTTTTTTTCTACCAGTTTAATATTTTTGGGAGAAATAGTTTACCTTAACAAGGGCTAAATGACAAACAAGCTTTGATGCCTCTGCAATTTACCTTAACAAGGGCCAAATGACAAGCAAACTTTGATGCCTCTGCAAGGCCGAAGCCCACCGAGCTAGCAAGGCCGATAGCAAGCCCCAAACCCTTCGTCACAAGCAAAGCCCGCTCCGAAGCGTATTACTGAGATTACTCCCAAAAGCTACAAGGCAGAAGCCAAAGCACTGAGGTCCGAGGGACCTCTTCGAAGCCCCCTCCCAGCTTCGCTTGGGCTCCGCCCGATGCGGTTGCGAAGCCTCCCTTCGATGCTATCTACAACGGAGGACCCCTTTGGATCGAAGCCTTTTGCCACGCTCCGACTCAAATGTAAAATATGCCAATACCACTACAGTGTAAAGACCAAACCAGGGGCCCTGCCCTTAGTATTGACACATGTACTAGCTTAGACTTTATCCTTTTTACCCATACGAAACTCTGTAGCCAGAGCCTTGTAAGTAGAGGGTAAAATGGATCTTTCTTTTTATATTTGCCCATAAAAGTATGACATTACTCTTGTAAGAAGAGGGAATAACCAAAAATAACTATGAACTGAATGTAAGGTTATTATCCTTCAAAGAGACCTAAACCATTATAAAACCTCCTCTCTTTCGTACACTATCCATATTACAGAAACTTATTTGTAGCTAAAGCAATTGCTACAACAATATCTACTATTATAAAGCGGCTAGTTTTCCGTGTTCCGTCCGCAAGCCCCGCCTTCTCACTTCCCATAAAAAACCAATTAAAACCTATACCCTATAAAAACCGATGTCGGAACTGCTGCAATCGCCCGGCCCTGGAGCGCGACGTGCGCCCCGCCCCTGTGCAACCGTCCTGCATGCAACGCGCAGAAAAACCGATGCCGGAACTACTGCAACCGCCCGGCCCTGGAGCACGACGTGCGCCCCACCCCTGTGCAACCGTCCTGCATGCAACACGCAGGGCTTGGCTGCGTGAGAAAGAAAGAAGAAAAGAGGAAAAAGAAAAAAAAGAAGAAAAAAGGAAAAATAATAAAAAGAAAATTAAAAATAAGAAAAAAGAAAAGAAAACTGTATTTATATTTTAGTCTTTTAAATACCTTGTCTCCGTAGCTTCGTGGAGCAACCAATTCTATGGAGTTGAGTCTCATGTAGTATAAAATGTTAAAAAGGTGTTTCACGGATCTAAATTGTGAAACTATTTACTATAGATCTATTTCGTTATATATTAATTCCACCGTAGAGTTTTAAAGTGGATAAAATAATGATGGAGCATAGCCCTCCCAAACGTACACTTAATACCATTGAATTGAATGATTAACCTGACCTGGGCACTTATGTGTTTACATCCCTGCGAGCTAGCCACCGAACAGTTCTGATAGCTATAGTATTTTTAGAATTTGAAGCTCGTTAAATAATTTAGATTCAATCCGATCCGATCGAAAAACTCAATAGCTATAAAATTTAAAAATAAAAAAAATCTAAAAATAAAGTATAACTGAGAATATTTTTAAAATAATATTTTTTTGAAAAAATTCAACTTTATATACCCGATTAAAAAAATTGCATAAATGGGTACTCCTCGACTGACCATGCTTGGTTCAGTTGAAAGTCGATCGAACCAGGTCTCCCATGCCACGCCCCGCACACCACTGCCGCCCCGCGCCAGCATGCCATGCGCTGCGCCCAGCTCGGGCTCGAGCGTGCATGCGTGGGCTGGCGCGGCAGCGCGGGGCGGTAGCGGGGGCACAGAACGGGCGAGCGGGGTAGTAGCAGTAGCAGGAGTGCAGGGCGGGTGCACGGGGCGGTAGTAGGGGTGCTGGGTGGGTGCGCAGGACGACAACATGGGACGGGGCGGGCGCCCAGGGTGGCAGCGGGGGCGTGGGGCGAGTGCGGGTCAGCGGGGCGCGGGAGCGCACGACACGGCATGGGAGGCCTTGTTCGGTCGATGGTCAGCTGAACTAGGCTGACGTAGCCCTGGTTCGGCCGATGGTCAGCCGACAGATGACTATTTTGTAATTTTTTGAAATGGTTATACAAATATGTATTTTTCAAAAAAACATTATTAAAAAAATTCATTGAGAATACGCCAATTTCTCTAAAATTTTATCAGATACATACTGAAACTCTTCCAACCCAAAACCGACGGTTCTATGCAAGCATGAAGCGTGCATGTCTTTCTCAATAATGCTTGTCACTTGTTTCATTTTATAGTAGTTCCGGATATGGTTGTACTTAATTAGCCACAACTAAGCAATTAATTTCATTTTCATCTTAAGATAAGTTATAGGTACTTTTAGAATATAAAGTTGAACCAAACAATCTACATCCCGGATCAAAATAATAAGGATCAATAATTATATAATCTATAATGAATTATAATTAAGAACTTGGAAACACACTAGATTTTTTATATTTTCACCGGCTAGATATTTCGACTAGCTAGCTATTATGAACCGAAATAAACATGCTCTATATAAGAGACTTTGAGTTTACAATTTTTATGAACGTCGTGATACAAGTTTATCTTTAGATTCCGCGCCTTTTAAGTTACATAATATAAAGAAAAATCAATATTATTTAGGTGGCGTTTGGTTCAGGAGTCTGATAGAACGGAATGGCTCCGTTCCAGATTCTGAGAACGGAATGGTTTTATTCTGCGTTTGGAAGCAAAAACGGAGCCACTCTGTTTTTTGTTTGGTTCTGGAATCTGATAGAACAGAATAGCTCTATCCCTTGTTTGGTTCAAGAGCAGAAATCAAACATAAAATACAATGATTAGTACATAATTTCAATAGTTCAACACACATAATTCAAAACACATAATTAGGTCCATAATTTTAAAAGTTAGCACATAATTTTAATAGTTCAACACACATAGTTCCACACATACATAATTCAACACACATAATTCAAAACACATAATTAGGTCCATACTAAAATGATACGTGTAAACATAGCTAATAATTAGTTTTGATTAAGAAAGGTTGAGATCCATGATATCTTGTAAAGCAATGGCAACTTTATGAACGCTCTTGCAATATCGGGATTAGCCACCAAATAAGCAAAATACTTGGATTTGTGCTCGAGCTCAAAACCTGGAAGGTTGTCCACCTCCTCAAACAAACCCTCTGGCGTTGTCTTAGCTGCGACCACTTCCTTGATGACTTCTGCTAATGAGGCTAGTGTTTCAGTACCACGATCAATTGCTCTAACCAAGCCATCTACTACACTGTCATCCTTCTTAGCTCTCTTTGATGGTTTATTACCTGATGATGTCCCACTCTCATTCGGAGTCATCCCATCCTTATGTGAGTTGTCACACATATCTACAGAAAACTGTTCTTGTGAGGTCCTGACAAATTGTCCTGTTGCCACACTGTTGCCAAATATTGTAGCCAAAATGCCATAGTATGGAAGAGGCTTATTTATGAATTCATCATCACCTTTATTTTTTCCATCCTAACAAGTAGCATCATAATTAGTATATATGTCAACACTAAATGGAACAAAATAATATACAATTGGAGTCACATATTATACCTCAAAATGATGTGTGTAGTGTTCATGATGAAAAGTAACGATGAAATCAACTTCATCCCAACCAGCAGCACTGAGGTTCTTGAGGTAGTTAATTCTGGAATATTTTTCTTCAATGTCTTCAAGTGATTTGCAATTTGATCAGCCGTCCTGTTGATCTTGAAATGATCATTCAAAGCATTAGCACAACCATTCAGATGAACTTTTTTAAAACCAGTAGATGTTTTTTTGCCCTCAGACACAAGGTTGGCAAGAAAAGTTTGCACAAAAGTTGATTGACTTGTTGTCCATTGAGTGTTTCCACCACCACTTTTTCCCTCTCCCTCCATTGCATGAAAATTAGAACATTTCAGCACCATACAAAACAAATTTCAGCACCATACAAAACAAATTTCAGCAGGCCGCAGCTGGCCACGCGCGGGCGGCCACGCGCGGGCGCAGCGGGCGGCGGGCGCAGCCGGCTGGCGCAGCAGGGGGCCACGCGCGGGCGGCGGGCGCAGGCGGCGACTCCGGTGCTGCGGGGCTGCGGGAGGAAGAGGAGCACCGGAGGAGGAGAAGAAAAGACTCACCTGATTTCTTCGGGAGGGAGGAGTGCGGGGCTGCGGACGAGAAAGGAGCGAGCCGCTCGGTTCGCTCATTTTTTGGGGAACGAATGGTTCCGGATCTGGGAAGAATATTTTCTTTTTGGAACCATTCCATTCCACCTAATTCTAAGCCAAACACATGAAGAATGGAACGGAGCCGCTCGCTTCCACCTAACTCATGAACCAAACACCACCTTAATGAGCTGCGTATTCGGGAGGACGTGTATGGTTGAATTGTAAATTCTAATAAAACTGCTATAAACTTTGAAAAGCTATAAAGTTTTTTGGTTGGAGTAATTGAACTTTTATAAACGGTAAATAATTTCACAAAGATTAATAGTAAGAAACAACGATTTCATACTTAACTAACAACTAATATAATAAGTTTATACATATCGACAAGTGATGTGACAAGGATATATAACTTTTATTTTATCGTAGTAAAAAAACTGTTATGGTTGTAAATCTAGTTTTATCATATACCTGTTTTGTTTAGTTTTTGTCTTTTTAACTGAACCCAACCTACCTAAAGTGTTAGGGTCATCAGAATATCTCTCAAACATGACCTAAAGCTAGGTCTAATTAAGATTTTAGTATTCTCTGTTTGTTTTAGAATGTAAGTTATTCTAATTTTATAAATTGTTTTAGAATGCAAGTTATTCTAATTTTATAAATTGTTTTAGAATGTAAGTTATTCTAATTTTATAAACTGTTTTAGAATGTAAGTTATTCTGTTTTTTAATTAACTAGTCAGATGTGTGCTTTGCAACAGAGAACTTTATTTTTTAACAGTGTATTTGTGTAAAATTTATGTTTCCGCGTGATTTTTCAGAAATCTAAGGGTTTTTATACAAAATTCGTACATCCGGGTAAAAATAAAGAAATTAAAATACAAAAATATTTTTTTCTTTTTTTTTCTTTTTTTCTTTTTCTTTTTTTCTTCTTTCTCATGTTTTCTTTTTAGGTCGCTTGCAGCGCCTCGCGCTGCCCTGCGTGCATGCGGCCGGGGGCGGGCGGTTGCGTGCGCGCCGGACGCGCGAGGAATAGTTTGGGCGGTTTTTATGAGGCATAAGTTTTGACTGATTTTTTATTAGACGTGGGATGATGTCATTATATTATATTAGTTAGATTCATAGATACTTTGAGGTGGCTCGGCCAGCTTGCTAACCGGGCCGGTTGGGCCTGACATCATCAATTGGATGGGCCTGAAAATGATGGGTAGGGAGAAAATGGGAATGACATGGGCCAGCGGAGTGGTCGTAAGGCTCGGTATAGGGTCGAAATTTGTATGTTTTTTTTGAAAAAAAAATCCATCATTATAATTTCTAATAAAAAATTATTATTGTTTAAAATTATCGGTATGGAGTTTGATTGTGGCCAAGGAAACTTTGAATTGTTTTTGGAGGGGCTATCCGAGAATTAGTGTTCAGGGGAGTGTCAGTACGTGGCTCGGTCACACGTGGCTCGGTCATGTACGTAGTCCGAAAAATCAGCTTAACTCCAATATCTTGGAATTCTGAGTGTGTCAATTAGTTTAACACTGTAACTGATAAGGTACACAAAGATATTAGTAGTAACGCCCATCAGCTATCGAGCCGATAACCGCGATACGCATCAGGTGACATGTATTGACCGAGAGAATCCGTAGCTCATGATGTATGTAAACCATTAGGCCAATCATACAATCAACTGATACATAATACCTGCACCGTTCGGACAAGCGATGCATTGTATATTCGAGCCAATTGACGATTCCCAATGCAGATGAGATGTGATATGGAATTAAAAATAACCTACCGGTTTATGCTTTGATAGAATCTAAACCTAGTATACCAGAGAGTGCGTCTATATTATCAAATCATCATAACAACAAGATCAGACTTAATCAAGACAATTGCTAAATTATGAATAACTCATAGTATTTCAACACCTCTGGCACACATTATTCAAATGAATGATGCACAACAATAAATCAGATACAATAGATCAAGATGTCGGACCTAACCGATAAAGCCTCAAAATACTATATCCAATTTGAATCAATTTAAGAGATCGTAATGATGTAGCCTTAGATGACACGACTAATACATTAAGATAAATCAATGATTATACTGATCAAACCAGTGCTCCACAAGAGATCAAAGCGATGCAGCCTTGAGAAACACTGATCTAGCTGATACAATCATTGGGGTGGCAGGACTTACCTCTTTGCCAGAGGTTGAAGCAATGCAGCCCAACTCCAGGTGCCCACTCCCACCGAGAGTAATCTTGAATAAACAAGGGTGGCGATGCCCCAAGAGTTGTTTTGTGATTGTAGTTGTGTGTCCTCTAATCTACCTAATATGTACATATTTATAGTCTGGAGACTTGCCATCCACTACGATCGTAACTGATATCTCTATCGGCTCCTCCATAACCGGTCATGTATAATGGACAGACTTCTTTGACCAACCTTTGATCGAACCTCTTTGACTTCCGTTGACCACATCAGATCTTTACTGGGTTTTGGCCTTAACAAAATTTTGCCATCAACAGGAAGCAGATAGGAGTGTTCGGATCATTGGGCTAAAATTTAGCTCTTATCATATCAAATGTTTGGGTGCTAATTAAAATAACTAAACATGAGCTAATTATAAAACTAATTGCAGAAGCCTTAGCCTAATTTACGAAATGAATTTATTAATCCTAATTAATCTATCGCTAGCACATTTGTACTATAGTACCACATTGTCAAATCATGAACTAATTAGGTTTAATAGATTCGTCTTACAAATTAGCCTTTATTTATGTAGTTAGTTTTAGAATTAACCTACGTTTAATAATTCTAATTAGCACCAAAATATCCAATGTGCTGATGCTAAAATTTAACACAAAAGATCCAAACAAAGCCTAAGAAAAAGAAAGAAATGAAACTTGCTCGCAAGACCAAAACGAGGACAAGAGGTTTTAAACATATAGTATGTTACAATTTTAAGTCATGTGTTGGGAGCTACAAGCAAGTAGCAACTACCACTATTCTTACAATCTTTGATTAATTATCAAATATATATAATCTCTTTGTTCATGTTCGTTTGTACTATGAAATATTTATTTCTAATAGTAGATTGCTATAATATGAAATAAAGAGATCCAGTAGTAATTAAAGAACGGATAATTTTAAACATGACACACCCCTGAATATCAAGTGATGCTATGTCAGATCATCTTAACCTATACTAAAACTCATATTTGCAGCCGAAATGCAAGCAACATCTCCGTTTGTCGTCTCTTAGGTAGTGTTTGGTTTGATGTACGATGAGGAATGGAACTGGATGGTTCGAAATCATCTCGTTCGCCAAAAAATCAGTACCACGGTTCAACATCTAGGGAATATTCTGTTTCTAGAAATAGTTCGGTTCCACTTGATTTAACCTCATCACTCGAACCAAACAACAGTATCACCTCATATCTAGAAACTATTCCATTCCGTTCCTCCTCGTACAAGAAACCAAACACTACGAACATATCGTTTACATACGGATCGAAAAATCTTGATGAAACGTGGAAATATCCCTGATTCAACCGAGATGGCATCATCAGCACATCTCGTAAACTAAATCAATCCAATCTCATTCCATTTTTTAATAAAATCGAAATACCACGTCGTCTCGTATATGTTTCTTAAACAACGGATTAATTAACGTGAGCTGCAACCAAATAAATAGTTAATCAATCAATCAATTAATTGATCACTCCATGGCGTAGCAGCACTCCTTGAAGGCGTCGAGGTTGTGGTGGAAGACGGGGACGAAGGCGTCCACGCTGCCGTCGCCGATGTAGGAGGGGACGAGGAAGAGCATCCCCTCCGTCGGGAAGTAGCTCGGCATGAAGTAGCTCGGGCTGCCGGTGCCGAAGTCCAGCTCGTAGAAGGGGAAGGTGAGCCAGCTGTCCACCTCGACGTTCGGGCAGAGCACGTCCTTGAGCACGGCGCTCGGTGCCAGCCCTTCCTTCTCGGCGGCGCCGGAGCAGGCGAAGTCCACGAACGACCGGAAGTAGGCGCCGTCCACCCGCGCCACCTCGTCGTGGATCACCTGCGCCGCGTGCTTTAGCGGCTTGCCCAGGAGGTCGGCCACCGTGGCGCTCGGGAACGCCCAGAGCACCATGTTGCCGAAGTACTCCGCCGGCTGGCCGAGGCGGTGGCGGCCATCGACGGAGAGGCGGATGGTGGAGGTCTCGTCGAGGCTGAGGCCGCGCGCCCGCGTCATGGTGCGCCACAGGTGGGCGAGGACGGTCTCGAACCGGCTGAACGGCCGGCCGCGCCCTTCCGACGCCTTGGCGCGGAGCCCGGCGATGAAGTCCTTGGTGAAGTGCGCCTTGTGGATGACGATGTTGTCCGCTTCGCCGCCTTGGCCGTGCTTGTCGGTGGGCGACGGCAGGTAGTACTCCCTGATACGGTGGTCGTACTCGACGCGAGGCGAGGACCGTGGCTTGAAGAGGTCGGCTTGGTGGTGCACAGGCGGGAGGCCCATGGGGAGCCCCCGGGTGGCGCGGCCCCACGCGACGAGGAAGTTGCTGGTGGCGTGGCCGTCGGCGACGACGTGGTTGGACGTGAACCCGACGGCGAGGGAGCCGCACCGGAACCGCGTCAGCTGCAGCAGCACCACCTCCTCGAGCTCCTCCCCCAGGTCGGGGTGCAGCTTCAGCAGCTCCGGCGTGGGCTTCGCCGGCGCCATGTCCACGAGGTTGGCGTCCACGGTCGCCTCGACAAGGCGCACGCCGCGGTCATTGAGCACCACGGCCGGCGTGCCGTCGGGCGCCTCCCCGAGCTGCCCCGCAAACGCGCGGTACTCGGCGAGCACCGCGGCCAGCCCCTTCTCTATCGCCGCCGTGGACGGCGCCGGCGCCCAGAAGGCGTAGATGATGGCCATCTGCATCCGGTACGTGACCTTGTCGAAGATGGACAGAGGGACGTACTCCACGGCAGCTCCGGCATCGTAGGCCGGCTTGACCAGCTTGTTGCTCAGCACCTTCACCTCCATTGCTGCTTTCTTTGATTCTTCAATTAATTCGTCAATCAATCAATCAATCAATCGCAGGAAGCTAGCAGATCGAGCTCTCCTCGATCGCACAATGCAAGGAGATGAGAGGTAAGGCAAGGCAAGCAGGCAAGCAAGCTCAGCTCGTACTTAATAATTCGGTTTGGGCTGCACGACTCGCCGTGCAATATATATAGGAAAAAGGCGGGAACTTAACGGCGAGGGTTGGTGGGGATCACTAGCTCGTAGCTCGCTCCAAGCTCTGACCTGCTTCGTTTCGTTCTTGCTGGATTCTGAGACTTTGAACAGGCCGCATGCGTTTGACCGGTGACGAGTGGCTCTGGCTGCAGTTGCAGCTACTTCGATTTCAGGAAACGTGCTCGATGTCAGTGATGCGTAAGGCCACCTCCAATGCATGAATGCTTAAAGAGATGCTAAAGTAATAAAATGTGCTAAGCATTTGGTTTAAGAGCCCCAATTTTCAATGCAAGATGCTAAAGAAAGGTGCTTAAACTTATTTTTTAAATCATAGCATCTTATTAAGCATTCTATTGTCCAATGCTAATTTCTTATTTGTAGTGCTACAACAGTTAAATCAGATAATTGAGTTAATTGTACATTGTTTTGTGCTTTGTCTCACCCAGCTCTCAGACCGCATCGCCGTCCGCCCCTCCCCACCCCTCCCCTCCCCTATTCTTCCTCCACAGCAGGAGTAGCAGCTTTGCAGTGTCCTCTGCCCCTCCGATCGCATCGCCCTCCGCCCCTCTCCTCTTCTTCCTCCGCCCCTACCTCCTTCTTCCTTCGCCCCTCCCCTCTTCTTCCTCCGCAGCAGGAGTAGCACCTTTGCCCGCCGCTGCTTTTCCCCACATCTCCTCCGATTAATCAATCCCCTTCCCTTTCCTCCCTCTTCTTCGCCTCTTCCGACGCCGGCGCTGAGAGGAGGGGGGAGAGGAGGGGAAGACGAAGGAAGCCGTGGCGGTGAGGGTTCCGTTTGGGGTGGTGGCGATCACGGTGGTCGTGTTCCTGGTCGGCGTCGTCATGCCCACGGCGGCCGCGCAGTTCCTAGCACCTACGTCCACCAGCGACAGTAAGAGACGGCCATCTATCTCTCTATCCCTCTCGCTCTCCCCGTCGCTCTCGTCTGGCCGCTATCATTATCGCGTGGTCGACCGCTTGCTTGTTCCGTCCTGGCTGCAACAACATCTGGGTGTTCTTCGGTCATATGTTACCGCATGCTCTGGATTAGCAAATTAGTTTTTCATGCATGCATGGCTTTGTTGGTTGACTGGCCTAACACCTTTCTAAGCTGCGTGTTATTTATTTTTTGCAAGCGTCGGCAAAACATCGATGCCACATTTGGCACCGCCTCTTGCATGGAGCATCCGGTTTTGCAAAAAAAAAACCGGTTTTTCCGCTTAAACACCTGTTTAAGCACTGCATTGGAGCTGCCCTAAAACCAACTCTCCTGGAGTCCTGGCTGCTAGCAAATGCGTCACACGACTACACGATCACCGTGTACAAACTACCTTGCAGTCGGCAGGCGCACACACACACTACATGTATATTTTTTTTCATAGTTTTGGTGTCGTCAGAATATAATATTTGGCTCGTACGTTCCAGGAAACCGGCCTCAAGCGTCAAACAAGCCTAGATTGATGAGCTTCTTGTTAGGGCTAGCTAGCTCGGTCTCGACACGCAGCTAAATTGGAGATTATTTTTGCTTGATCCGTTCGTCAACCATATATAGAACTTAAATTTAACTTCTTTCTTAGATTTTCGTTGAGTTATATGTTATTACGTAGAAATTCAAATATTAGTGGATATATATATATATATATATATGTGTTAGTATATATATACCGCAAATTCCGTCCACACTACTCTCCCTCAGGAGAAGTCCAACTCCTCTCGGCGTGCACCAAACCGCCCCGCATGCAAGGAAAAGTACGAGAAGAAAAAAGAAAAAAAGAAAAATAAAAAAATGTATTTTTGTATTTCAGTTCTTTAATTTCTGGATCGTAGAAGTACGAATTTTGCGTAAAAATCCTTAGATTTCTAAAAAATCATGTAGAAACTAAGAATTTTGCATAAATGCCCTTGGATTTCTAAAAAATCACGCAAAACTATGAATTTTGCATATACACAGTTAGATTCGCTGAATTTTTTTATCATTGTAAAAATAAAATAAACTCCGTCGCAAAGTACAAACGCCTTACTATTAGGCTATTCACAGTGGTGGGTTTCATAACACTGTTTTTTAGAAGTCCACATCAGCTCTACAACTGAATGAATACCCTATCTCAATGGAGAGTTTCATTTCACTATTTCCTAGGCTAACCAGTATAATTAAATGCAACTACCTCTCATGAAATATCCTCTCTCTGATGAAACGATTTGGCTCTCAGTGGGTGTTTTATTTAGTTTCATCCGTCTTGGGAACGGGTTAGCAGCATGTCATGGTGATGACACTACTTCATTCTCTTCCTTTATTAATTGAATGTCATATCAGCAAAAAGGTACGACACCCATAAAATTTCCATTATGAGTATCTCGCATCAGTGCCAACATGGAAAAACGAAAGGGAAAATTACTCACATGCCATTATAATTTTCAGAAATTGCTTATATGCCACTGTCAGTGACTGTAGCGGCCCCTATATGTCAGTGACCCATCGATGGTATATTGGCAAACCGCAAAAATTGTAATGGCACAGAAAAAATTAACCCAAAACGAAATGCACGCAATGTACTTTGTCCGCAGCTCGATTCGTCTCCGTTTCCTTTTCGCCGATCGATCGCCATCGCTTAGATCGCTACCGTACCCACTAGATTTTTCTTGGCGCGCAGAGACGCACACAGATCGAAACGCCGATCCCTCACCGGATCGGACACCGGTCGATCGTCGTCGTCGACGTCAACCTGGGCTGTGTTTGGGCGGTTTTGCCGTCCGTCCGTCCGTCACCTGCAATATGCCACTTGCTTGCCGCATGCAAGCAGAGCGTACGTGCAGCCGTACACGACGTCGAGAGAGACGAGTGGTCTGCTTTGCTTTGCTTCGCTTCTTCACCTAACCATGCATCTCACTCTCACACCTGCGTGCCACAAGGTCAGCAAGGTTTCATCATCGAATACGTCGCGTTGTAGTCTATTGATAATATTATATAACTAATAGAATCGATTTTAGCTATCGGTTTTTATAATAATTTAGTACTGCAATTTATTGTATTTTACATATAACTATTATCATTAGACTGTCTCCAACAATAGGAGACAAAACAAGATACCTATACGTGGTATGGGTCGCAGTGAAGTTAATGAGTCTCGCACCTAAAAATGTTTGTTTCTAATAGAGAAAGCAAAACGTGAATACATGGTGAGATTCGTTGCGCGTGAAGAGAAGCAAGGAAACCCTGTTTTGGGTTCCGCTTGGCCCCTCTTGCCTAAAATGGGTACTGTGTTTATCTACTCTGTTGGAGCTAGATTTTGTATGCAAAAGTTATATGAAACATCCATTTTTAGGTTTGGATATCGTAATGGATATAAGAATTTGTATGTATATTCCTTTCGTTGACTGCTATCACCTTCCCATTAACTACTTTTAGAAGATCTTACCTTTATAAATTCCACTAGTAATTAAGATAATGGTAGAAAACATTTTTAACTACTGAATAAAATAGAATCAAAAGCCAGGATTTATCATGTTATTAATAGAATGCACAGTAAAATTACATCGTAATATTCTTGATCGGTACACCCATTATCTCTTAAGAGGTAATACTTAAAATTAATTTAGATCTTTGATTTTAGTTAGGATTAAAAAAATAAACTGTTCGAAAAGTCTGGAGGCTGAGCTGTTTCTGTTTGTTTGGTGAGAACTCTCCGAGTGTGAACCCATGCCGCTTGTTAATTGACTGACGATGATACTACCGATCAACTGATATCATTTACTAAAACTAGTAAGGTGTCCCCTAAGTTCCAACGAATTGATAATTTTAATGAGAATATATTTAGAGCATGATATATTTATTATTCACATGTTTAATAATATATATATATATATTGCAGTGATAAGAAAATTTTCAGCGAATCTAACTATCTATATGCAAAATTCATAGTTTTGTGTGATTTTTCAGAAATTTAAGAGCCTTTGCGCAAAATTTTTAGTTTATGTGTGATTTTTCAAAAATTTTAAAGTATATTTTCATTTTTCTTTCTTTTTTCTCTTTCCTTTTTTCCTTTTCTTCAATGTTGCATGCATGCGGTTGGGCGCATGCAGGAGGTTGGGGGCGCCTGCTGAAGGGTGGGGCGGACCGGGCGGACCATTTGGCCGTTTTATAATAGTTAAGATTGCACAATTAGAAAATTACAGTTTCACCCGTTCAACACAGATTTAATTTACTTTGTTACTTAGTTCATAAATTAATTTATCCTTCCTCAGGTTATAACGAGGAATGTTTAATTAGTGTATATATTTACCCATATTAAATAGGTGCATGATAATCAGATTCAATAATGTCTTATCATTCCATTGGTTACCATCGCATGTTAGCAAGATACAAAACCATTCCATTGGTTACCACCACAGGTTAGCGGGATACAAAACGACTTCTTTTTGAGAATTTTAGATACGACCCTAAAATGATTTTATTTTAGAAACTAAAGCGAGCATGTGTTATTATACTCGTTTACATCATAAGTTTTTATTGGCTAGAGTAACAAGCTAATAAGTGAAGTTAAAGTATGATCCGACTTTTAAATTTAAATTTGAAATACTATTCCTTTCCCACAAAGAAAAAAGAATGTGAATTATTAAATGTTGACTCCGTGAAGTAAAAGTTAATTGATAAATAATAAAAAATCAGTTCATTACCAAATTGACAATCCTTACCACCTTTTCTTTACTCGAATTACCTGCAGATCGATAGTCAAAGCTGCTACATGTCTCCCTTTTTTACCTACAAGTGTGGAAGCACCGTCAAGTCAAAGCTGTTAGAACACGAACGAGTCAACTCAGCAATTAATCGTAAGCAATTACCAATTCAACTATGAGCATTTCTAAATTTGTAAGAGATAGATAACTCGAAAACTCAGTATTTTTTATATATATCTAATAAAAATTACTATATAAATATTTTTACTCTCAAACACGCTAATGATACTTTATTTTATATATTTTACTCTTGTATACTACTACTTTCGTTTATGAATATAAATTATTCTGGTATTTTCTAGATTAATTAATAAATTTAAAATATGTGTGTTTATATTTATTAATCTATAGATAAATCTAAAAAATATCAGACTTACGGAAATGTAGTTAATACTAAGTAAACCCTACATGTCATACCTAACCAAGTTTTAATTCAGTCATTAGATATGATTCAGCATATAAATATATCTATGTAAATGTATTATATAATAAAATAAAGTGGTTTAATTTTTTCTCTATAATAAAAACTTAACGAAATGACGCCCTTCATACATATTTAGGATTTCTTTAAACTAGACTAAAACAAGAAAATAGATACCAAACAAATTAAAGCCTATGTCTAAAAGCGAAGATGAAAATGACATGGCTAGGCTAGAGTTCATCCTGATTTTTCTCCACCTAATCACGAGCAGCACATATTCCTTTTGTACTTATATATTACTATCGTGTTGTTATCTAGTCCAAGTGTTCAAGCATAATTTTTTCAGGATCCGTACGAAATAGGGTCTAGCCAGTTTTGAGCGTTCTACTCCAGCTTTAGTATGGATTTCAGGATCCGGAGTTTTATCAAAGAGACCCATAATATAATTTAATAATTTAGTATTTTATTTTTAGTCTAAAATAAAACTAGATTACTTAACTAAATACGCTTAATCTGTTTATAACTCCGAACAGATTTTTTAAGTAGGTTAGATCAGGTCTAAAAAATTTTGTATCTAGAGTTGCGACAAACGTGACATATATAAGGTGCGTTTGGTTGGGATTTTAATTTCTACCGTTAAACACCTAAAAGTCAAACTAAACAGCCTAAATTCCTAAAAAAACACAAAAATTTGAAGTGTATTTTTTGTCGGCGGCTCATAATAACTTAATTTTACGCAACTCATACTTGTTGTTTTCCATCAATTTAAAGCCGAAAATGGCGACAGCTAGCCTGCAATATACACGTTTCACGATCAATTCAGTAAAACTAATTTAATATTATAATTGTTATAGACTTATAATAATATAAGTAACATATAAATATAAATATATAGCTGGCTGTATATATATATATACGTGACTACTGTTGCAATTCAATTCAATTATTAATTCTCGCTACCTACCTATTGCTGCTCCTGTTGCGGTTCAAAATTCTCAATCTCAATCGAGATTAATTGATGAAAAGGTTCAATCCGTTCAAATTCACCTACTATATATTCAATCCGTTCAAAGTCAACTTGATTCTACTTGTCGTCAGGGCAATCTCAACTCATAGTGTCTTGAGTGATGTCTTATTTTGCCATGTCAAAAAGACACTATATCTAGAAACTATGTTCTCAACTCTAATTTCTTAGTATACATCTACAATATTTTTTATACTATTCTTTTTTCTCTCTCTCCCTCTTTTATCCAATCATATTGTCTTATAAGACATGGTTTCTTAAAATTTTATTCTCTCTCTTTTTTAACTCTATTACCACATCATATTATTTCCTACATAACAATTTAATAAATGATTAAGACACTATCTTATATGGAGAGTTGAAAATGCCCTGACAATTTGATCGATGTTTCGGCTAATTAATGTGTACGTTAATATCGGGCCTAATTAAACCCAAATTGCAATGACACACTCAGTTCTCTAGCTATCTTTTCAACTTTGTAATATTTATTTACGGTCCATCCGTTAACTTTTAAATGACGCGGTTGACTTTTAATTCAATGCTTGACTATTTGTTTTATTCAAAAAATTTATGTAAATATGTAAAAATATAAGTTATACGTAGAGTACATTCAATAATAAAAGCAATTATAACAAAATAAATAATATTTCAATTTTTTTTGAATAAAACGAGTGGTCAAACGTCATTGAGATAAAAGTCAATTATGTCATTTAAAAGTTAACTGAGGTAGTATTATCAAGCAAATTTCATAAAAATACTAGCTGTTCGTTTCACAAAAGCAGTAACTATATGTACATAGGTCATACTATAAGTATTCGTTATATTATATTATGAAATATTAAATTCGATTGTAGGTTACAATATTATGAGATAAGTGAGGATGATAAAAATGGTATTACTCTGAAATAAGCCACACCAGCCGACTTTGTTTAAAGACCATGAAGTCCTGAGCACGTTTAACATTAAAGTCCTAACGAGATTTGGTGCTAGCTATCACATCCTTTTCACGGTCTTAAATTTATTTTGTTTGATGTTTAATTGATAATATTATTATTCAAGACAATTTTTTTTGATATTGTATAAAGTGGTGATACAAATAAGCTCGAATAATATCAAAACATGAGAGTCTCAACCAGGGCTTAAACGATAGGAAATTTTAATTGAGTTTAATTTCCTGTGAAACTTGATATACAAACGTGTCGACTACAACAAACTCTTTGAAAGTGAGTGCATCAATCTCATTAGGAAAACACTGCATATGTTATGTTCTTATTGACCAGGTATGATACGCACGTTGAAAAGAGGGATGGTCTTCACGGGTGTGATGGGAAGAGAGAGATAGAAATTATGTCTTTGAATTTTCATATGAAACATGCACTTCATTTTCGAACAGAAGAGCTCAACTTGCCACTGGTCCAGCCTAGAAAGAAGCACCCTGGATGATATCCAAGGATCAATTTTGCTAAAAAAAGACCTAACCTAAAAACTTTTTAGGAAGCCACATCCAGATGCTGCAGATGTAGCTACCTTCAGAATCTACAACTCTCTAAACAGTATAGATTTTTCCTCTAGGTTGAAAAATTAGTAACATAGAATGTAAAAAATTAACCAATATCCAGGAGCTAGGAATATCTTTTCTAAATTCTTATGAGAATTGATCCTCTAAGTGCAGCAAGGAGTAGTATCCTGATCAATCCCACAAAGGTCAAAGGCACAGCTAGCTCTACTACAGACACCATTAGCAAACTGAGCTCTCCCTATATATGTATATATGTCCATCTATGGATGATTACAGATATGGTACAAATTTGATGTCTGGTGCCAGCTTAATGTAGTTGCAAAGTTTACAGATGAACCAAACCCCAAAAGGCTTCAATTCTGGGAAAAAAAGGGTCAATATTTCTGTGCCAGCTTAATGTAGTTGCAAAGTTTACAGATGAACCAAACCCCAAAAGGCTTCAATTCTGGAAAAAACAAAGGGTCAATATTTCTGCTTGCAACGATGCTACATTGTCAGCGTATCAGGGAGTGAGGTTGGAGCTCCCAGAATCTTGCCACCAACGTCAGGGAAGCATTCATGGTCTGGCAGTGGGACAACCGAACCATCAGCCTCAACCTTAACTGGGTATTTGAGCAGGTGCCCTTGCAACGTTGTCAGTTCTTCTGAGGTGAATCTGTCCCAGTTCTTTTCAGCTATCCCATTCACAAACTTAACACAATCCAAGCTTGATGGATCCTTGAAGCGGTCGTGGGTCATCCCGAGGTGCTCTGCCCATAGAGAAGTTCTATATCCATATATCTGCAAAGGATATGTTGTATAGTAGTTCTTTAGGAGGCGAACATGAAATCTACGACAATACCTTTGAGGTGTCGTGGATCTAAAAGAGAGTTAGACAATGCTCAGTGCTAGAATATAAAGTGAATTGTCTATCTTGACCGATCAGCTTAAACTTTTAAGTTAAATTTGTTGATGCATACAACTTAGTATGGTATCAGAGCCAGAGATATCTTGAGAAGCAAACCACAAACCTGACCGCGAGGATGACTCCGCTTTGTAGACCATGCATGATGAGGCTGGTATGCACCCATGGCAATTTCAGTATCTCTAGAACCAGCCAGCGATCTTTGGTTGATGTTTGCTGAGCCCAAAATAACATACTCATCATCTACAATCATCCCTTTTGCATGAACGTAGATCATGAACCTCCGATATTTTCTAGCCAAGGCCTATGAATTTGAAGATCAGGACAATTAAAATATGCAGGTGCATACATAGTAGACTTTTCGAAAGGAAAATTTGGATCTATCCTCATAACAAGCAGATTATGAGAAATCAAAACAGATTAAAGTGACAAAATCTCATTATCATACTATCAACTAAAAGAGGGAAAATAAACATATGGGAATGAGTAAATAATGACCATAGCATTTATAATAAAATTACAAGAATCGAGTTCAGAATCAAAAGAGACAATCAATCAATATGATGGTAAATACTTCAAACATTTAGAACAATGTGTAAAAATGATATGGTAACCATAAATGGTTTGTTTTACCGATTGTTAGGCAAATCACCCTCTATTATATCAGGTGTAATCCTAATCATACAGTTACTGACACCTCTATCATCTCATAAATAATACCACTAAGCTAATTCATTAGCCCGACATACTACTTTATGAAAGCAACTTTCCTAACCAGGGAATAAACATCTTTAAAGAAAGTTAAACTAAACTTTTTTTTCTAGGACTAAAGATCAATCTCACTACCCACACAATGAGTTTGGTAGACGACGAAAAGATGCCAAACAGAAAGATGATACTGATATTAGATTTCTATTTGAGCTAATGTTTATCTTAAAAAGAATAATCTAGAATGAAAGAACTACCACTGCACTTCTGTCAGTAGACTCAGGGATGCCATTCGATGATGATTCTTCCCGATTGCCAAGACAGTAGAAGTTCAAATAATCTTGAGGATGTGCATTCTTAATATCTTTGGCCTTGAGCTCTTGTGCAATTATTTGATACATCATCTTCATTGTCTGAGCCTGGGAGTGAGGACAAATCATGAGTGCTAATGCTCAGATGAAAAATTCCTATTTGGACCAACCATAGTTTTGCTTTCATGAGAAGTAAAAAAGGACTTCAACACCAAGGACTCATTTCCCGCAGCCAGTTCTCAAGACCTCAATAAAGACACATAATTCAGCTATAGCCAAGAGATAATGTTGGTGCAAAATAAAACAACCAGTGAACATAGATATGCATGACAATGTGAAAATCTGTAAACATTGTAGTTTTGTGAAACTAATGACACAATACAACTGATTAATTGAAATTTCATCCTTTCTAAAAATAATAAAGGAATTTACCTGAAAGAAAAGAATCTCTTGTACAGAGCTGCTGTAGGGACTCCTTCAGGCCACATTGGTATGACTACATAAACTGCAAATCGTTTACCATCCCTGATCTTGCTTGCGATTTTGAGGGCCAATTCAATAGGTACCAGATTGCCAGCACCTGCAGTAGATTAAGAGATCAATTCCACTTTGTCTAAATCTAGTATAATGTTACAGATTTACAGTCACACAACAGCGTGAAAAAAAGGAAGAATTTGTCCAACCTAAAAGTACAACATCCATAAATAAAGTATGTTGTCCATGCATATTTATTTATTTATTGCCTTTTTTTAGAAGCAGAAGATTATGTAGGTAACTTGGGGGGTGTTAAGTTACAACTATAAGGGAAATGATAAGTTGCAGGCTGGATAGAAAAGAACAAAACAGTACACCTGAATTCTTATAGGATGGCCAAGCATACGAAGACCCAAGGAAATATTGATTTTCAATATAAATGAAATGCTGTGCGGATCTGATTGCCCGGACATAAGCAGTGTGGATGCTCTGATCAATTATCAAGTCCTTCCGGCAAATAAGATTCTGCGGAAGTATATTAAATAGTTAAAACATTATACCAGAGCACATTTTGAAATGATACAGGACAAGAGAAAGTAATAGTAACAATATAGCACTGCCAACTTCAGCATAGCTGTAGATTTGTGAGATTTTTCAAACATTGTCATTGAGTATCTACAGTCTTCAAGCTAACCTGCTGTGAAGCTTCTTTGCAATGACTAGGAAATCCTTTTAAAGAACCAGAGTCTATTGACCGAAATACCTGAAAAACTAACATATTTATAACACTGACAAAATTTGAGAAGTATTTAGCATAAGCAGAAATTAAAAGAGCAGAGCTAGAACCTGAACATGCCATCTTTCAGGTTCTTCTTCTTTTGAAACCCACAAACTAACATCATCATCTGGAACAGTACGTGAAGGGCTAAGTATCCATGAGATGCGTTCCAACTTTATCAGGGCATCATCTTTCCAGTGAGATGCTCTTCTGAATCGCTGACGCCATTTTGTTGCCTTTCTCCAGCGTTGCTCAAAATTTTTCAAGACGTCGTATGCAGCTGGACCATCGATCCTACAATGAAGATCATGCCATGGTTGCCTAGGCCCCCCCTTTGCACCTGACTGCATCAAGAGAGTATTGAAGAACTGGCAGTCACAAAAACATCCATTGCAGCATTGCACCACTGCCCAGAAGCTTACTTCACTCCATTTTGATAAGACATGGACAAGTTATGTAGAACTTATTACTGACAAAAAAAGTACTCACCGAAAATGTAGGGTTATGATAATCATTTTCAAATACTGTGTTAAGATCTTTAAAAAGCCTATGTTCAGGTGTATCATAACGCCCATCGCAAAGATCCAGGCCACCGATGAAAGCAGTAATCTTCCGTTTGTTTCCACAAGCTTGCGTGTCAACCAGCACACATTTCTGATGATGAGTAAACAAAGTCCCAACAACCTGCAAGCTACAAATCCAAGACAATCAGAATGGGGAATAAAACTCGACATCTAAGCTGCAGAGTAAGTATTCACAAAACAATAAATGGGGAGCTTATTTGAAACAATAGATGGCAGCCATCTCCTGATTTTATTTAGACAAGGTTATCTATCAACTTGGTTATGTCATGCTATATCCAAATGACACCAAACCATAATAATGTCTTTATTAGAACATTAAAGTTCTCCAAGAAGGGGAACACTTCCTTAAGGTTTACAATGATAAACATAATCTGAGTCCTATAAAAAAACAACAAATAACAGCCATAATATTGTGTCTGGCACTTGCCTGTTGTTTGAAAATGCTCAGCTTACTGCTGGCATATCGAGGTGAAAGAACACAGATGACTGAGGAATGCTTGAAAAATTTTCTAATCTCTTCATCATGCGTCGCCATCACACCACCCTGCAAAAGAACAGAAAGGAGGAGCTTTTATGGACCAAAAGTAACAGCACGCATGAGTTATGATGGGGATGATAAACTTGCAGCCTGTTTATTCAGATTCAGAGGAAAGTCATGCAGACCAAATATTCAGGTTATCAGAATTCAGAACTGAAATACACCGACCTGTGAACTACTAAATTCATACTCATGGAGCAACTCCAACGAATTCCATGCCATTGCATCAACATCAAATGCTTACAGTAACATCCTGAAGTCCCCAAACTAAGCATGAGCGGTAAAATTATGCAGAAAAACCAGATTATTGTGTGTAATTCCTCACCGTCTTGATGAACAACTTGTTGTGCGACGTCTTGTCGTCCCACACGAGCAGGCACACTCTCACTCCCTCCTGCGACTTGTACTTGAGCAGATCTCCCAGCGTGAGGCGGCCACCTTGAGGCAGCGGCGGCCTCGACGGCGACGGCTCGCGAACGAGCCTCACTTTGTCGTAAACCGACCAGCCGACGATGTATATCATGTGGTGCGCCTCGAGGATGGCGTGGCAGATGTCCTCCCAGCACGAGCTGTGCTCGAATAGCTTCCCTGGTTCGAGCTCGATCTTCGGCAGGTCACCTTCCTTGACGTGGGCGTCCTGGTACAGCGTGACGCGGCTGCCGTGGCGGAGCGGGAAGTATGAGTCCCTGATGCCCTGGTGCTCGGGGTCGCCAGGGATGCCGTGCTGGTAGAGCGGGTTGGTGGCGACGTGATTGAACCGGAAGCGGAGGCGGAGCGCCGTGCCGGGCTTGTACGGCTTGCCGTTGGTGCCGATGATGGGGAACCAGCCCTCGACATCCTCGCACGAGTCGACCTGCTCGGCGGGGACGGTGGCCGTGCCGATGAGCTGCGCGCCGAACACGTCGTTGTCCTTAACATGGAACTCGAGCGCGGCGGCGCGGTGCGCGAGCGGCACCGCAAACTGCTCCTCCCAGATCGGCTCTTGTGTGTTCGGTATAACGCCCGTGCGCGCCACCACTGCGCTGGCGACGGACAGCGTGACGTAGGGGTCGCTGGTGATGATCTTCCGGTGGTGGTGGTTCCTCTCGTCCTGCAGGGGCCAACTGCGGGGCTGCTTGGGCGCGCAGGAGGTGGCCGGACCGCAGGCGGCGAAGCACCTCCGGACATGCTCTGACAACATGTCCATGTTGGGGAGCAAGCGCGCCTCGAGTATCCACAGGTCGAGGTCCCCATGAAGCAGGATGGTCTTCGCCGGAAACTCGCCGCCGGCAGACGACGCCATCGGCGGCGACGAGGTTTACCTAGGAGGCACGGCTGCTTCCAGCGTCCAAACACCAAGGCAGGGGACCTTCAACTCCGGTAGGCCACCCCTCTTATACCCACCACCTGCTTCCTCGACGCCGGCTCCGGCGGGGCGGCAAGCGGGACGCAAACGGCAAAGCACGGGCCTTATAGGTGGCGCCGTGGCGGGGGATGTCGGCCTTGGCGATTTATTAGCCTAAAATAGCACAGGCCTCACTCCCCAGTGCCATTATCGCATCAGCTGAGGTCTAAACTGTAAAAAATGCGAGAAGCCGCTTCGTGGGACGCAACGGTCGCCTGGTGCGTCCTACGCTGCCACGCGGGGCCGCGGCGAAACCCACGCTGCCGGCACCGGCACCGGCACCGGCACCGGTGAGCTGGGAGATCCGATCTTACGGCGAAGCTGGCAGAAACCAAACAATCAGGCTGGGTTTGGCTTCGGCTTTGGTTTTTGTCGTCGTGGGCACGCACGGCGCGTCGCGGTGGGCGGCGTGGCGGTGGCGTGGCGCCGAGGGAATGAAGCGGGCGACGGTCGGGGCGTCGTAGCTAGCTTCAGGGGGAGGCGGCTTGCGCTGGAGAAGGAAGGAAGCCGAGCGACATAGAGAGAGAAAGGCGGCCCCGCTGTCCATTTCCGCTACCCAAAGCCACCTTCTTCTTCCCCACCCCCGGCCATGTGACGAGAGGGAGGGAGGAGGATGACGTCTTCTTCCTGCAACCGCCAACGGCCACCCGCAAGTTGCAAAGGCAGCAGGCGTGATTTCGCGTGTGCGCCGGCCCCAAGATTTTATCCGATTCGCCGCTGCCCACTGGCCTCCCAAGAAAGAAGAACTTCAATGCAAAGTCCGGAAGCCACTTGGGCTTCCTTTTTGTGTGCTCTCTTTTGATGATGCAGTTGTACTCGCTTCATTCATATTTTGGGGCTGGTTCATATAGCTACAATTTTAACATGTATGTTAGATTTTGATTTGTATAGTATAATAGAATGATTTAAACTTTTATTTTTTGTTTAAAATAAAAACTAGGTTACTCAGCTAAATACAACTCCAATTTCTAAAAAATTTTGGAGCTAAATCGGACCAGCTTAAAAAAAATCTGAATCTGAAGCTATGACAAATGAAGCATTTACCTATTATAATCTATATGTTTTATGTTTCATAAGGTTGGACCAATTGGCCACCAAGAGAAGTTCAAAGGGTGAAGCAGAACACGCACAATGTGGCCTCAGACTCTGCAACATCTATCCTTATCTCTAGGTAGAAGATAATAAAGTTAGTTTAGATTTTATGTTAAAATACCCACAAGTATAAATATGTGCACATGAGATCTTTATGATCAATCTATTCAATTCTAATTTCTGACGCAACGCCACCTTTTTAGAAGTAGAGGTAATGTAGTTTTTCTCGACGATTTCTTATCTCAGGTTAGGCTGCATTAGTTTAGTTCGATCTCTAACAAGAAACAAGTCTCATGCAGCAATTTCATGTCTCGAGTTAGGTTGCATTGCTTTAGTTCGATCTCTAGAAGGAACATGTTTTGTCACATGCCAGATGCATCTATTTAGCCAAGACATTCTCGGTTCAATCTGATATTTTGATTGAGTTCTTGTGTCTGCTAGTTATCCTGATATATTGGATCTATCTAAGGTTGTATTGCTCTAATCTCTTAGTTAGATCCAATATATCAATCACGGGTGTGCTAGATCTATTTTCGAGATAGACTCTTCTTGTTGCTTTCAACATCATATTGTCTTGGTTTAGTCTGATCTACTAGGTTATTGTTAATAAGATTGATTCTATCAAGTCGGTGGATTCAATCCATCGTTTCATCGGAGTTCTAGCCAATGAGGTATCATGCTTATGAGAGCTTCATCATGATCCCAGCCAATCAAGTCATCCCAAATTTCTAGCGTGCATCGGTTGGTGGGAAAAGTTGGTATTAGTTTATCGACCGATTGATTCTATAAAATATTTCATCTCCTTGTTTTTACCGTGCAACAGATGCTTTTTTGGATTTTCAGTTGATATGCTATTCCTCGCACTCATGCATGTCAGATGTGCAATCAATATGATGTTTGCTCAGACAATCAATATCTCTAAATCTTGTAAATTGTAGGATCAAATTAACTAGCACACCTAAGAACCATTTCTAAGGGTTCCTTTGGTTTAGCTTTTGAAAGCAGCTTTTGCTTCCTAGAAACTGAAAGCCAAAGCAAAGGGCATATTCCAAGCTAGCAGCTTTTAGTAAAAATAGTTTTTGGTGCAGTGAAACTGTGAAAGCTTCTTCAGACCTGTTTTCTGCGGCTTTTGGCTTCTAGCTTCGAAACCATACAAAATTTCATAAATTGAAATTTTAAATTTCATACAACCATACAAAATTCCATAAATTGACATTTCAAATTTCATACAACCATACAAAATTCTATAAATTGACATTTAAAATTTCATACAATCGTACAAAATTCCATAAATTAATATTTCAAATTTCATACAACCATACAAAATTTTATAAATTGACATTTCAAATTTCATACAACCATACAAAATTTCATAAATTGACATTTTAAATTTCATACAATCATACAAAATTTCATAAATTGATTTTTTACACAACTCACAGCTCAAAGCAGCTTCTCTACAGTCGTTTCAGCCAAACGGCTTTCAACTTTCTCACAGCCGACATCTCACAGAAGCTTTTCTACAGCCCACAACTCACATCAGCTTTTTTCCACAACCACAGCTCCACCAAATACACCCTAAGTATTTATGACATGTACTGGAGATAAGGAGACTCTCTCAGACCTTCGAGTGTAAAGATGCAGAGATCCCTATGTGATTTTTGTGTCAACACATATTTTATATCATAAACCGTTTATCTTTTTGTTATTTTTTAATTTTAATCAAGTTTAAACAAAAAATAATTCTATATTTATTTGATATTTTAAATAATACATATATGACCCGTAATATTGCAACATAAGATTATATTTGATATTTTATAACACAACAAATCTAAACAGTCATAACATATAGATTTGTTATACTATGAAATGTCAAATCCGGTCTTAGTCCTAATATTATGAACAAAGGATATTGTTTAAAATATCAAATAAATATAGTATTAAAACATATTTTATAATTATTTAAATAAATTAATCTGATGATATACTTATTAATATATTTTTTTATAAAAAATAGTTAAACTTAAATAAGTTTAATTTATTAAGGAGTCAAATGACTTACAATATGTAGTATTGTAACAGAAGTTATAGCTTGTTTTAATCGTGGATGTTTGGGGAAAATTCCGGTGAATATAGTAACTCTCAAAAATTTGTAAAAATATGTTCGCATCATTCAGTAACAATGCAACCTACACGTATATTAAAAATATATGTAAGAATATTATAATATCTTACAGTATACTCACTCCACGTCATAGTTAATTTTTATCTCAACATTTGATCATTTGTCTTATTTAAAATAATTTGAAATATCATTTATTTGTTATAATTTATTTATTATTAAAGGTACTTCAATCATAACTTATATTTTATATATTTACACAAAATTTTTGAATAAAATGAATAGTCAAATATCGTGATAAAGGACAACGAGATGATTTAAAAATGAACGGAGATAGTAAGCGGGAATAGTTGTGTGGAGTAAATAATAATCAAATCTGAGGATAATACGTGTGTTTTAGATGTTAAAGATATATTTTATAGGTATTAGATGACTAACTATACATTTGGAAAAAAAAAAGAACAGGGAAGAACTTACATTCTACTATAGTAGAATTTAATTAGTGACGGTGAAATTTTAAAAAGTTAAAATCGTCAGAAAATAAGTGATATAGAGATGACAATGATATATATATATATAAATTTCATAATAATGATTATATCTAAAACATGACTAATAATATATATATATATATATACCCTAATAATGATTATATATATTCAAAATATGATTAATTAAAGTAGTAACTTGCATAAGAAATCAACGCCTAACATATGTTGTTCTTACAGTTGCCCGTAGCTTTCGGAATCCATTAGCAACAACGTTAAGCTCACGACTTGACTGATTATATATTCTGATGTATATGATGCATGTGGCCGGCCACTAATTAATAAGCAGTAGTTATTATTGGTCGCTTTAATTTGTGCTTCAATTCCTTTCGCCTCACGTTACGCTGCTTCCTGCGCATAAATAAATAGCTCCTTTCCACAGAAAAGATGCGATGCGACCTCTAAGCTAAGGTTCGTTTTTTTAAAAAAATAAAAGCGAAATAATCATTTTCGAGCAACAAGGGAGATTTAGGGCATCTTTGTTTCAGCTTCTAGCAGCTAGAGATTCTTAGTAGCTAGCTAGTATAAGTAGCTGGTGTTTTTCGGCTTCTGGATTCTAGTTAATTTTCAGATTTTGCAGCTATTGATTCTCACAATCTGAGTCTAGAATCTGAACCGTTTGTTTTTGTGTCGGATTCTAGAAGTAGACGCAGCTGTCAGAAGAGCTGAAACAAACAGACCCTTAAAAAATTACAAACGCAGCATACATGCCTCAGTTGAGAATATAGAAAAAACGGAGGGACAGAGAGGAGATATAGGACTGAAAAACAGGGGGTTAGAAGGTGAATGGTAAAGCTAAAAGAAGCGATTTAAATTTTGATACGATGAGATCAACGACACCATCAGCTGAGTTGAAAGAGTTTTTGGAGATTTTTTGATTTCATTCCTTCCATATATTCCACCATGTATAAATGATCAACCCATTTAAGTATGTTCTTTTTTTTGGAAAAACTTTTACCATTAGGATCCCCACCAACCTTGTATATTGTCACATGACAACATTGGTGGATTATCGGTGATATTGAAGTGTTGAAATAAGTGATTCCAAACTCCAACGGTGAAGCCACAACGGAATGTAAGATGAGACAATGGAGTTTCAAAATCAACCAAACATAAGGGGCAGATTGGGTTGCAAGCCCATCCACTCTTTAGAGGTTATTTGCAGTAAGAATCTTTTGCTTTAATAGCTAGGGTCCAGACGAAGAACTTATACTTGGGTTCAGCTTGGGTCTTCTACAGGTTAGAATGAATGACAGTGAAGATTGATACAAGGAACTGAGCCTGATAGGCAGAGAAGTTGGTGTAAACACCGTCAATGGTCCATTTCTAAGAGATTTCATCTGTCACATTTGGTTGAATATTGACTTGACGAAGTAGGTCAGCTATGGGCAAGTATTGCCAGAGCTGATCTATAGAATTTAGGCGCCTAATCCACTGAATCCATGAGTTTTCAACCAATGCTTTGGAGACAATTTGTTGTTTTTTCGTATAGATGGTGAAAAGATCAGGGGCAAGTGATGAAAGGGGAGTGTGGTTCAGCCAATTGTCATACGAGAAGCTGATATCTTCAGCATTTCCAAGAGAGATGTAAGTGGAGGCTTGGAAAAATATGGTATCTTGCTCATTATAGGGAATGTGGAGTCCGGTCCAAGAGCGAGTTTTATCTTTGCACTGGTACCAAAGCCATCTCATCTTGTTAGGGTTCTTTATTAGCCATTTATTTTTCAGAAGCATTGTCAAATAGAAAATTGGGACAAAAGAAAGTGCAAACTTTATGAGAGTCTCCCTTCCAGCTTTAGAGATTACTTTGCATTTTCATCTTGTAAGCCTTGAGCTCACTTTATCAATTAGAGGTTGGAGGTCGTTTTTTTCAGCTTGGATGAGCAAAGTGGCAGTCTTAGATATTTAGGGGGGAAGGTGGTAAGCTTGGCTGGAAAAACACAGCAAAGGATGTCCTCAACATTTCTGGAGTCTATGTAGATTGGGAGGAGCTCAATTTTTGTTAGATTAACCAACAAACCAGATAAGGTAAGGCTCGTTGGATCGACTAATTTTTATAGGAATTCTCGAGTAATTATATTAATTTATGTGCAAATTTTCATAGGATTTAATTTGGTATTATTCACCCCTTTGAAACGAAGGATCGGAGGATATGAAGATTAGAGGTGGCAAAACCATCAAATTAGAGGTTTGTTCTTCCTCCAAGTAGAAAGGGTGCAATTCATGTGTAGCTGATATCTGAATTAAAAAGTAATAGGCTTTAAGGCAATGTTTACTTTATTTTGGAATTATTTTAATCTATAAGTAGGGATTATAATAATTTAGAGGAAAATAAACCATGAGATGTTTATCAACTTAGTATAAATTATTATGTTTGTATAATAAAATACATACTACTTTCAAAATGAAGTGTGAAGGGTTGAGACTTCGGTATGGGATGACAATGGGTAATTTTTAAAGTGTAATACATATTTTAGTCTTTCTAGAATAATAAGTTTCAAAAAGTTAGTTTCCATTGACTTATTACTCCCTCATTCTCGTTAACTCCATCATCTAACAACTCGACGTGATGACCAAGATGAGAGATGTGGAGCTTAAATTCTGTTCGCATGCCGTATCTGTTACTTCATTTTTCCGCACCCTCAACCTGCATGTGCATGTGCCACACGGAGTACTAGTAAAAGAAGAAACAAAAGTGGAAGTCAAAGCTATGTATGTGGACTCTAAATCAATTCACACATAATACGATGTGCTTCTTTAATGGCTCAACTATTAGACAATGTAGATTGTGGGAAACCGAAAAACACTTAGACGAGGAGATAATGGAAAGGAGGGAGTATTATATTACTATAAACTAGATTGTATCAAACATATCTCACACGGTTACATCCAAGCCTAATGAATAAAAAAACTAGCTCAACTAGATATGTAAGGACTAATTACTCGAGCTCGTACACGATAATTAAATTACTAGATGAATGTGTTTTTTTGAATTGCATAAACATGCACTAGTGGAGTCCTACTAAATTCATGTGATGTCTTTGTTTTACTTAAGAATGAATGAAAACATGAGGAAAGCTAAGTTGATAACTAATCAGTGACAGATCGAGCTTGGTGAATCATACTTTTGATCGTGGCAAAGAGGTTGAAGTAAAACAAACATAATTTTGCAATGCTTTCTCTAATTTTGAAGTTTAGATTTTTCGAAAAGTCGGAGCTTTCTAAACAATTTATCCCTTTTCAAAATTCGATCTTAGTCTATTAGGAATGTTAAATTAATTAGCATTCACTTCCTAGTCGAAATCCATTTAAAAAATATTCAATCATTTGTGTATATAATAAGTTTTCATATTTTAGAGTTATGTCTCTAGGGCTATAAATACACCAGAGACATCAGTAGTACTTAAGATTTGTTGAAATCAAAATCTATCTCTACTACTCTATTGGTTGATACCGTAATTGGTTAGATTGTTGTTTTGCTATTCCATAATTCCACTTTTCTTTTACCTTCTTGAGACTCATATAATATCATTTTATTCATACTAGTTTTTTATTGTTTGTCGTAGCAATTGTCCTACTTTCTTTAACCTTTTTGAGACTCATATAATATATCAGTATTTGAGTATTTGAGTGATTGTTTATTTTATTCATAATAGTTTTTTATTGCTTGCCGGAGCAATTGCCCTAGGTGGTTTGGTTTATCGTGCTCCGTCAAAATCACGAACAACATTTAAAGTTGATGTAGCGATCGCTAAGATGTAACATTCATATATTATAGTCGAATCGTAGTTATCTCTTAATCGAGGATTTACCACTCTCATTGAAAGAGCAGGTCATTCAAGTCCACTCATTGTAAATTATAATAAGCTTGAACATTTCGGCGTTAGGGTCAAGAAAGTCCCAATCCTGCAGTCTGAATTCTTAATGATCAGAGGCTTCCATCCATTTTCAGACGCAGTATGTTTGCGACTAGATCCAGTTATGAATTCTGAGTTGCATTGTCAAGCATGCATCTTCATTCCAACGCAAGTCTCTGGTTGCAATAGCACAAAAATCCATTTAATTAATGGGATTAAAACTCAGATCGAGGAGGAGATGAAATCATGGAAACCAAGGGGAAAACTTCATGCTCAAATGCTCAGCTTGATTTTTTCTTTTTTTAAGAAGACCACGCAGGGTTTAAAATTATACGTATCTTTCTTATTTACGAATTAAAGCAAAAGCACACGTTTACAAAACAAAAAAAAAAACAGCTCATGAACAAAAGTATATCTGTATATTACTGTACAAATTACGGAAGAACAAATCCACAAACATTGACATGAACTGACTGATCGATCGATGAACTTAACATGCATTCGTGCAAGCTCATGCATGGCGGCGTACGTACGTGTCTTGCATCTAGGGAAGTCGAAGGGGAGTGAGAGGAGCCATAGGGCGACGGCTCCACAGGTTCACCTCCTTCCTCGGCTCCGACGCCGCCACCAGCAGGCCGCCGCCGAGCACAAGAAGCGGCGCCGAGTGCGCCACAAACGCCTCCTCGTCGTCGTCACTGGCCCTCCTATCCGCGTCCCTCCAGTCGAAGTCCTCGAACGCCGCACGGCCGCTCGTGAACCGCTTCATCTGCCCCAACCCTACCGGCGCCGGCGCCGGCGCTGCTGCCACTGCGGTGCGCCCGGGCCTCCCCTTGAAGAAGCTACCCCTCGACGATGACCGCGACCTGCTGCGCCGGAAGAGCATCGGCATCCTCTTGACGAGCGAGCTCTTCGGCGGCTTGGGCGCGCGCGGCAGCGGGCAGGCGCCGTTCTTGCAGCAGGCCTTGGCCTTCTTGATCTGGCCGATGCAGGACACCTTGGGCGACGACGGCTCCGGCGTCCGGAACCCCGAGCGGTGCTCCCCGCGGCTGCCCTTCCTCCCTCCCCCGGCCCCGCGCGCCTCCGGCGGGACGATGGACACGATGGGCCCCGAGAAGGCGTTGCGGCGGTTGAACGACGACCTCCCGTGGGGCGGAACGACGGCGGAGGAGGTGGTCGTGACCGAGAAGGACGCGGCCGTGCTCTTGAGGAACGAGACGATGGCACCACCGGTGAAGCTCCCGCGGGACCTCGCTTGCTTCGGCCTCTTCCCCATTGGCATGAGCTAGCGCGCTCTCTAGACTAGCTTGCTTCGACTGCAAGGTCGTTAATTATATACCACCATTTCCATGGCGATTGGCAGCACGAGATAATTATAATTGATTTGGTGAATACAATAAATTTGATGGAGAGCGCGGTCAAAGAGAAAATGGGTGATAATAATTTTATGGTGATTGATCGAGTAGCTTCGTCTAGCTAGCTCCTTCCAAAATATATATAATAAGACGTGTATCGATTTAAAAAAACAATCTTTTTATATTTTTATGAATAATTAATATAAAAGAATATTTTTTTGTTATGCGTGTGATATATATAAGAGTAGTTGAATTCATATATGAAATTATGCACATATGATATTGATTTTATAATAGTTAATGATATATAGCCCAAAAATTATTGTCAAAGTTCTACAATAAAAAACAGTGATAAAAACTAATATGTCTTATCCTTTTGAGAGAGAGGGTAGCATCAGACATTAACCAATGCAAGCTATATATTTTCTTCTTTCAATAAAGACTTTATTTTTAACGATCTTTACAAGTACGTATAAATTACTTAAGTTTCAGTAAAACACTAAAACTAACTGGCGATATTATTTGATTGGGCAGAGAGTATAAATTCTGTGTGTATTAATCGATAAAACATGTTAAAAAAATCAAGTATTTATGAAACAAAAGTCAAATACTAAAAACCAAACCTTTACAACGAGAGCATATATAGCAGACAACCATAGATCGATCGAGCAGCAAGGGAAGCGGTGGTATGCGTTGGCTTTTTCCGCGCGCGAATATATCGACTGAATCGATCATCGTCGTCTCTCCGTGCGCGCGTTGAACGGCGACTTCTTCCTCCATAGCCTGGAAACGACCTGGCTAATTAATTAATTAATTGTGGTCCGCGACCGCGACCAAATCCGCCGCGCTTCCATCCTCGACCGGCGGCCGTCGCGTGCTCTCGCGTTCGGGCGGCGGCGCGCGCGCGGCGGCGGCAGCGGCAGCGGCAGCGGCCGACGACTAGGTGTCGGCGGTAGCTACACACGCATGGTGCAGCTCATACGTATATACTAACGAAACGATACAGCGAGCTGTGCGCGTGTGAGACAGTGAGAGTGACGGACACGTACGGTGCCACGCGCGGTGACGCGCGTTTGCGTGCTGGTAGCAGTTACATTTTACATTCTGTTTTGGTTCTTTTTTGGATTTCATGTTTCTCTTTTAGGTTGGGTCCTCTCGCCTCGTTGCGATATTCTTTGCTAAAAACTTAGCCTAAAGCTCTTAGATAAATAATAGTGACGTTTTTATGTTGTGATCTCTCAAAGATATTATTTAAATATCTTAATAATTTCTCTCTTATTAGTGTTGGCTGGTCTCGCTTAGTAACGACTTGCTTTTTGTTAGTGTTGTCCTTGGTTAAGGTTGATGATGACCCATGTAGTGTGTAATTTTTGTTTTTTTTCTGATTACAATCTTTCGTGCGAATAATATTGTAATTTTTTCGTCTTGATTAATATAATCCCACTTGTGTGGCTTGCTAAAAATAGTGCTGCGCATTAACTGATGTTGAGTTGTGACGGCATAGACAATTTCAAATCGTAATATAATTTATGCATACTACTGTACGATGTAAACGGAGTAGTTTGCGAGAGCCCATCGAAGAATTTGTCGTAGCTGATGATGACTAGTTAATGTACGAAGAATCAGCATTCATGTTAATCCTGTTAGGCTATTTATAATGGGGTTTCATGAGGTGTTTTATGATATTAATTACCATGCCACATCAGATTTTTTACTGACATGTCATTCAATTAATGAGTGAAGAGAAGAAAGTAGTGTCATCACTATGACATGGTGCTAATCCGTTTCCAAGACGGATGTAACGAAATGAAACGTCCACTAAGAGTCAAATTATTTCATCAGAGAAAGAGTATTTCATGAGAACTAATTGTATTTAATTACACCGGTTAGCCTAAGAAATAGTGAAATAAAACTCTCTACTGAGAGAGGGTATTTCATTCAGTTGCAAAGATGACGTGGACTTCTAGGAAACAATGTTATGAAACCAACCACTGTGAATAGCCTTATATATTCGACCGATCACCCGCGCGTCTAGTCTGAATATGACCTACAAGCTACATGTTGTCCAAACACATGTGATCTGAAGAAACTGGAACTCTGAATATTAGTAATTGTGTACGTAATAGTATTGACTCCACTCACTACTACAAAACGACACTGTAGCGGTGGGCAAAAATGTACTATAGTGGCGGGCAACCAGTCCGCCACTGCTCTAACGCCACTGCTAACCCAGTGGCGGGCTCGCTGATGTCATCTACGTGCCACTGCTGTAGCAGCAGTGGCGAGCAGATGACGTCAGCGAGCCCGCCACCACTGTTTCAACAGCAGTGACGGGCGCGCTGATGTCATTTGTTCGCCACTGCTATGACTAACAGCAGTGGCGGGCAGATGATGTTAGCGTGCCCGCCACTACTGTGTATTCTCCATTACACAGAATGTTATAAACATTAATTCACACAGTCCCACAAACAAAAATACAGAAATATACAGCTTCACACAGCCATCCACATCCACAGTAGCAACACAACCACAAAAATTATCAGCTCTCACAACCATACACACCAGCAACACAACATCAAGACAACAACAACTCATCTCATCAATTTACAAATTTACAAAGTTTACATTTCATTACACATCAAGTTTACAAAGTTTACATGTATCAAAACTTCAAAATTAACAATTGTTCACAAATACATGCTCATTTTGTTTAAAGTTTCTTCTCGAAAGGCCAGCTCTTATCTTGCGCATCTTCTTTTTGCTTCTGAGCTTCAAAATTCTTGGAAATTTGTTGTTCAAGCCTTTTAGGTCTTCCGTCCCAACGTCTCAGAGTTGGATGCTTGGCCACTTCACCCTTAGGATCGGAGAGTATTCCATGCTCATGAATAATTTCATGCATCGTGAAGCAGCACATTCTTGATATGATTCTATACATTTTTGCATTAGAGAGTTGGCTCTTCCCGACAACGGTTGATGTACCTAACGTCTGCATACGTAACATATAAGTACATACGTTGCAGGTTATATTAGATTAACACACAATAAATCAACTTACTTCTTTAGTATCCTCAGATACTGTTCGCACATACTTTCCTAAGTCATTGCTCATGAAATTACAAGTGTAATACCCGCAATGCACCGAACTAGCACTACAAGAAAACATGAAATTTCCGTCAGCTTTTTTAATTTCCGTCGGCTTTTCCGAAAGCCGACGGGAGTTAATTAACTTCCGTCGGCCTACGGGAGCCGATTGAAGTTAATTTAACTTCTGTCGGCCTACACCTTGACCGACGGAAATTGAATTTTTGCTCCCGACAGCTCCAGTGGGCGCTAATAATTTTTGTCGGCGAGATTTCGACCGACGGAAGTTAAGTATATTTTTCATAACTTCCGTCGGCTTATGTATGGCCGACAGAAGTTATTTGCCCTAATTAAGCCGCACCACACTGCCTCTGCCTCCTCGCCCTCTCACCGCCACCTCCACGCCCCGAGGCCTCCACGCCACCTGTGCCTCCCCTGCCCTCCCATCGCCGCCTCCACGCTCTGAGGCCTCCATGCCGCCTCTACCTCCCCCGCCCTCCCACCGCCGCCTCCACGCCGCATCTGCCTCCCCGCCCTCTCACCGCCGCCTCCACGCCCCGAGGCCTCCACGCTGCCTGTGCCTCCCCCGCCCTCCCACCGTCGCCTCCATGCTCTGAGGCCTCCACGTCACCGCCTCCACGCCGCCTCTGCCTCCCCCGCCCTCCCACCGCCGCCTTCATGATCCAAGGCCTCCACGCCCCCACCACCACCACTAGGGTTAGGGTTAGGCTCCTCCCCTCCCACCGACCGGCGTCCTCACCTCCCCGACAGCTAGAGCCCGGCGTGATTCCGCTGAGGAGAAAGCGGGCCGTCGCCAAGAAGAAGCCGCCGGAGTCGCCCGCCGCCGACGCGCCCTTGCGGGAGCGGGAGATGGCTCAACGGCCAGGAACGTACGGCGCCCCTAATCCCGACTCTCCTACCCCTTTGCATGGTACTGGTTGCAATTGGGATACACTTGCCTGTGATTTGTGATGCATTTTGGTTGGTTGGTTGAAAATTTTCGAATGCAGTTAGTTGAATGAGAATGGCTCAGTAGTGAATGTGAAGCGATTGATAGTTCTAGTAGATGGATAGTAGATGGATAGCTTGTCTTGTTTATGATTAGTTCATTCTGTTGGTAATTGTTTATGAGATTTGCTATAAGATATGTAAATTGCATTGTAAGGTTCCATGTGAAGTATGTAGTTTGGAGATAAACATCTATCTTTATGTCCTCATTATCATCTTTATCTCGTAGATAATTTCTTCTCATGACACATGCATCTATAAATAAAAAGTAACTTGAGCAGTTATGTTGCTTTCTATTTTTATTCCCTTTCTTTGTCTTCTCCCTTGTGTGCTTGATTGCTAACCACTTAACTGTGTACTACTCTAAGATGAAGAATGGTACTGAATTCCTGCTAACAGATACTGTTGGATTCATTCAAAAATTACCTACTATGCTGGTATGATGTTCCAATATCTCTAGAGTAAATTTTAGTTTCTAGAACATCCATGTGATGTGCTCTGTTTGGTTTCACAGTAATTACCACAACACAAAAATCACACAACATAGGATAGGCTAAACATGACGGATATGTGCATGCGACTGACTGCAGTTTTAATTGCTGAAGTAAATTATGTGTATCCAGATGTGTTAGTTTATATATACAAGTGGTTCTTTCCTTTATTATTCCTGTAATCTAAGATGTTACATCCACCATTTTATTCAGGGGTGTCTCCTTAATTGAATCCTTAGAGACTAACAATATATATTTGATCCATTGTTTTATTTAACACATTCCTTTTTTAAAAGAAGCACAATTCCCTTTTGGGCTTGTTTATGGCAACAGTGAGGTTTTCATTATACTGTTTTGCTCTTCTGCTATATGTGAATTATATCTTATGCATTTCAGTGCTAAAAGCATAGTACATATTTCATTTGATGTTAGATAATTGGGTAAACTCATAAGGAGCTGCAGAATATAAACATGTACAAGACTCCAAGGGATAAGCTTGTTTGCATCCTGAACTATTGTAAAGTCAAAAACAACTTACTTGTAAATGCTTCTATCCTGAACTATTGTAAAGTCATCAACAACTTACTTACTTGTAAATGCTTCTATTCTTGATTTCCTCAAATCTGATGTTGTCAACATTAACACAAACATTAACACCAATTAGAGCAGCAAAGTTACAAATTTTCTTTTTTTCGGATTTTTTAGTTAACTTCCGTCGGCCAACATTAGCCGACGGAAGTTATTGGCCCGTCGACAGAAAAAAGAAAAAACAAAAAAAGTAATTTTCGTCAGCTAGGATTTGGCCGACGGAAGTTACCAGGAAAGTTACCAATTTCCTGGTAACTTCCGTCGGCTAGGTTTGGCCGACGGAAGTTAGCTAACTTCCGTCTACCCGCTTTCGTCAGCCAAATGCCGACAGAAGTTAGCCTTTTGCCGATGGAAGTTAGCTTCTTCCGTCGGGAAAGGGCTAACTTCCGTCGGCCAAGCCGACGGAAGTTTCCTGGATTGTTGTAGTGTAGGAAGTTGTTTATGACACTTCAAAATAAACAAAGTTAGAACGATATATAGTTTGGTTTTATTATTTGAATTAAGAAATTTCAAAATATAATCTTATCGGATAGTTAGTTCTGATATGCATTTCTTTCGGCCTTTGTGGATCATGTGGACCTCTAATAACTCGCCACTATAGTGTTTTTGCCCAACGCCACTACAATGGTGGTTTGTAGTAGTGACTAATCGTTGAACTAATGCGAGGTGTGCATGGTTTGACTTTCAAATATGCAACTATATATGCGAGTTCATTCAATCCCTAAAATGAACTTTACCAAATCCCATATTATTAGTTATAACTACGCGCGTACGCAATTATTAATCATGATTCCATGAAAGCTAGTAATATATGCTGCAGATGGCTGAGTATACATGAAATTGTATGTATGACCGATCGAGTTGTGTTTCTTTACTGAACTGTACATGCATGTCGTCATCGTATTCTGAAGGATTGTTCTGAATAAACTGCATATATGCCTATCAACATTATTGAGCACATACATCAACATATCAATATTTGATCCCGTGGTGCTTCATGTTTTATAGCTCCACTCCACAAACGTTTAGCCAAACAGGTTTAGATTTTAGTTTTTGGATCTACGAAAAATGCAGATCCACGACTCCGCTCCACGTTTTTTCTCAGGAGGTGCTCTGCGGATTCAGTTTTTAAAACAAAACATGGAGTTCACGGTAATTTACCCACTGATGTCATTATAAACTTATCGGTTCGCTTTTTAGTCGATATTTATTACTTTTTCATTTAGTACTACCTATATTAACTTTTAAATGACACTATTGACTTTTATCACAAACTTTGATTATTCGTCTTGTTCAAAAAAATCGAAATATCATTTATTTTGTTATAATTTGTTTTATTATTGAAGGTACTTTGAGTATAACTTATATTTTTGCATATTTACATAATTTTTTTGATAAGACGAATGATCAAAGTTTGTGATAAAAGTCAACGACATCATTTAAAAGTTAATGGAGGGAGTACTAAGTTAATATATTTCACATAATGGGCATGAAAAATAATATAATTGGAGATTCATGAATAAACTCCAGGGTAAAAAAGTACATTCCTACCAAATTGTACCATTCTTGAATATGAATTCCCTCTGCAAGCCAAACAAGTGCAAATACTCCACAGTGGAGCAGCGACTTCACTCTATATCTGATTCTAAGTGATTTCCGTCGAGTGGAGAAAATTTTAAGGGAGTGGAGTAGTCCCAGACATATCCTTAATTAAAGCAAAAGTGCTAAGCATGCATCTAAATTCCTTGCTTGTGTACAACGTACGTTATAGTATTAGGCAATTTTACGATTAATTCCAAATAAGATTATTCATGCCATCCGCAAGAATTAGCATGAACACAATGACTATAATTTCACTAAGCATAATTAATAATCGTACAAATATGTAACACATGTAATGTATGGTTGTCGAGGAAAAATTCGTGGTTGGTGCATAGATACTCCTTCAGGTGGTTTCGGATCGCAACACCCGACGGCGACCGACGGTAGACGTGGACGGAAGACGCGCCATGTTGTCAAACTTGAGTAGTCGCGTGGAGCGCTTTCTAAAAACCTTATTCGCCCTCTCCCAGTGCAAATCGCATGGGCGACAGATTTTGAAGACCTACTCTCCTATTCTCGGTGCACTTTGGAGAACGGAATGGAGTAGACTATGATGGCGGCACAACAGAGAAAGGAGACAGAAAAAACTCCCAACTTTGTTCTGTTATCTTTTTCTTCATATTGAATAGGCCAGATCTATGAGTATTTATATGGGAGCAACCAGATCTCATGTTGCGATCACGATCTCAATCAAGTCGGTTTCCATATAACCATAACATGCAAATTATGCCAGATTCCCAAAGAATCGGAACAATAAATGGAAAGACCGTGTCTCCGCAAGGCGAGGGATCGAATTTTAGGAACATGTGGTCGGGCTCGGCAGGCCGACCCCCGACTCCCAAGAGCCGACTCGGATCAAGCACTCAGCAGTGCTAACCCCAACTCCTAACTCTTTGGCTCAGATTTGGCACTTGGGAGTGCTGACTCCCCAGTCCAACTTCCGACCACTTTGTATTCCTTTTCTTATCATGTGCCTTTGAGATTTATTTAAAAATTTCTGAAATATTCATATGGGTACATAGTTATTGCCATTGCCTCACCAAATCCTACTGCTTGCTCCTCTCCATTGCTGTCACCTCTTTATCTCCTCCTTGTTCTTCTTCTTCATCGTATCTTCTTCTCTATTTTGGCTCAAGGTAGAGGCCTCACCGATGATGATCACATAGAAAGCACATCGGAACAATGAAAAAAAGGACAAATAGCCTCTCCATGACAAAGTTACTCATGCATCATAAAGATGTTTATTATTTGCAAGCAATAACACAAAGAAAATCAACAGAACTCAGTATACTAACACATGAAATAAGAACATCAGATACAATCAAGTTCATGCAAGATATAGAAACATAGATCAAAGTTCAAACAGAAATATCATTGCAAGAACAGGGAACACAAAAGCCTCTGAGTACAAATAGTGTGACAGTTGGCACTATAACAAAAGATGAATAGAAGGTTCTAAAACTAGGTAAAGTGTTCTAGCAAGTGTTGCCCTGGACCTCAGCCTACCTATTGACGTGCTTTTTATCACACACTGAAACACACGCGGCCTGGGAGATTTGTTTGACTCCAGTGCAGGTCCTACGTCTTAGAAAAGGGTTCAGGGCGTGCCAATCAGTTTGACCCTACAACTGATAAGGGATCAGAAAAAATAGACGTTATAAGTAGCATAGTCGATCGGTTGGCAATTCGATGACTATGTCGTAAAGGATAAAACCGTGAACCAGTGCGCCAATCGGCCGGACGGCTGATAGCCCAGATTAGCCCAATCGAGCGAGCGCGCCATCAGAAGATAGAGAAAATAAAATTTGCTTATAGGATGTTGGGCACCCTTCGACGGTGAACATGATATGGAGATGAATTGAAGATAACATATTAGCTTGTACTCTGATAGAAATAAATAAAGCATGCCAGATAATAGATCTATTGTTGACGCAGAAATGTGCTCCCGCACTTGGGCCGGTTCGATGTCCAAAAGTATGGCAATGATACCGACGTCGCGTTCCGACTACCTTGGATAGTGACAAGGGATTTGGAGTCACCAGGCAATCAGATAAATAATTGATATTTCAATCTAATTGGCCAAAAAGTACTAGTAACAATGTAAACAGTAACAAAATGATCAAAATGCCTGGAATCGGCCAATTCGGAGGCCGATTCGGAGTTACAGCGGAGACTAGTCCGAAAGGTCCCGAGGGCACCTTCGGCCTCAGGCCCGGTCAGACCGAAGATATAATCTCGGTTGCACCGGAGGTGCGAAGGGGCTTCGGGTGGTGTCCCTAAGGCAGATGCGAAGGGATGGCTACGGCGATCTGACCAGCGAAGTTTCTCCAGCCGGACCGGCTGTATAACTCCCGTCGCACTATGTAGAGGGGTTCGTCGGGTGGCCTTCGGTGCACGGTGCTTCGGCGCATGCAGACTCTGGTGCGGGACTTCGGTGCATGGGTTTCGGTAGATGGCTTCGGCGCGGTGCGGAGACGCCCGGTCGGACCGACAGTACTAGATCCAATCTTTTAGGCCTTGGCAACCCTAGTGGATGAAATCCAATCACCTTCACACTTCGCAGGGGAGTTTGTGAAGACAATTACTCTGCAAAACAATAAGAAAACAACGACAATTCGGTCTCGGGACCGAATCACCGGTGAAAGCCGATAAAAACGATAAAAAACTCGTACGAGGGTGAAACAGAAGGTTTTCAGATCAAACCTACAAAGAGCTCGCGGTAATGTGGCAAAGTACGGTCAATTTACTGATCAAATTGACGAAGTTCTACTACTAGGGTAAAAGTAATGCATGGGCGAAAAAGTAGTACGATTCAAAAGTAAGGCATTATGATGATCTGTGTGTAGATGCCATGAATCGGCCTTGCCCCTTGGTATTTATAGGGGGTGTACTGGTTTATCTAGCACCCAAGATGAGTAATTCTCGACCAAAAATCGTTAGGATATGATTAGGGGATCGAAACAACCGAAAACTGCTATTTTATCCCTAATCCCGGACGATGGCCGGTCTGACCGGACCCATTGGGCCGGTCTAACCGGGCCTACTTGGCCGATTGGACCGGCCTACTATGGCCGGTCAGACCGGCCTTTGCTAGATCTATCACATTTTCGGTCAAACATATCGTCTTATGGTATTTTGCGCATTTTGACCATTAGTGACATTTTTGGGTGTAAACACATGCCCCCTGCCTTTTAGCGAACTTGGTGAGCTAAAAGCATGAGGGCCAAGCGCGATACAATCACATCGACCTTATGTGTTTCAGGTGTTCTTTTGTGAGTTCCCCAAAAGTATCAAATCGTCCATTTCATAACTCAAGGCGTGTGGATTTGTTGGGGACGATTAGTACAAACTATTTAGAATGACAAGGGGACTTAAGCGCCAGATTTTTCATCAAATCGGCCTTTAGCAATTTTGCTCGTTTCACCCCCCGAGTCCCTTGTGAAGCCACGGTATTTATTTAGCGAGGGTTGAAGCTGGCTTGCTAGCCATCTTCAGTCTCCATACCTAGCGTGTCCCAGCTACAGCCGTGGGCTTGCCGGGTTGGCTACCTTCGAATTATTTGGCCTCTTTCCCTCTAAGGTACTTGGCGCAAAGGCGTTTGTTAATAACAAAAAATGGCATTAAAGGCTAGATTGTCAAAATATCAATTTTGGTGATTTGGGCCAAAAATACACATGTCCAGGGTCCGTCCGAAGCCCTACAGGGCTGAAGGTCCATTGAGCTATGGGCTACGAAAGCCTCTAGCCAGCCCATGGGCTTCGGCCAGGAATAGGGTTGGCAACGGGTACCCGAAACCCGAAACCCGATGGGTTTTTACTCCATTAGGGCACGGGTCTGGGTCAATTTTTCGACCCGCGGGTCTGTTAATGGGCAGAAATTTGAACCCATCGGGTTCGCGGGTTCGGGTCTGGGATCGTAGAACCCGAACCCATAAACCCGTGGGTTTTTTTTACCCGGCCCAATAATTATACATGCCTCTATTTTAGCCTTTGAGCCCATAATCCAACCCAATACCTTGACCCAATATACAGAGTATATAACAGAGAATAGCCATCCCAAACCCTAAACCCAAACCTAGGCTATATAGAATTATGGTTGGTGGCCAATGAAATTGTTATTCATGCTATTTTTATCAGTTTTGCTAGTGTCGCGGGCTCTGTGCATGGCTCTGTGGAGCAGACTAGCAGTGCATGCTTATGCTAGTTAACGGGCATGGGTGACCCATGGGCGACCCGAGACCCGAACGGGCATGGGTCTGGGCTTAAAAACGAACCCGTGATGGGCATGGGTTTTTTAACGGGTCTCATTTTAGTGTCGCGGGCACGGGTCTGGGCGGGCAAAACCCGACGGGTCTGTGCCCGTTGCCAACCCTAGCCAGGAAGCCTTCGGAGGCTCACGCCACCGAAGCTTCGGCTCGAGGAGCAGGCCTCGACGGGCTTGGCCGAAGCCCACTTCGGCAAAGATGGAGTTGTATGCGACTCCAGCTCAGTTTTATCTCCATCTGGTCGGGTTATTAGCAGATTAGAATGGAAATTAAGCCCCTATAAATAGAGAGGCGAGGCCAGCGTAGAGAACCCCCAACACAAACCAAACCAAAGCCCTAGCTTTGATCGTATTTACTTTACCTTTATTTTCCTGTACCTCTTCGTGGGTTTTCCTGGAAGCCCTCCGCCGGCCACTACGGAACAGTGGTAACCCTTGTTACTTCGCTTGTGAAGTATCCGTTAATCTACATAATAGATTGCTATCACCTTGTTACTTCGCCTGTGAAGTATCCGCTAATCTGTGTAACATATTGCTACCTTCACTACTAGTGCAACACTTAGCAGAATTCGGTCCTCAGGCCAAATTGGTACTTCGAACTCTCTTTGTTGCAGGTTCCCACGTTTGGAGCTACTTCGTCGAAGGTGTCCGGAGCTGAGAGATTGGTTTCGGAGGTCACCAGGACACCCTTCGGTGAGACTGCGGGCTCCGACGACAGGCTTCGCCAGCACACTTCGTCGCAACAGGCTTTGCCACGATTGCACTCCGCACTGGACGAAGTTACACCCGCGCGCAGCCCTCGCGTCATTGTTCTGTAATTTGCCGTATCAGAGGCCTCACGCCGAACCCCGCTGTTCGGAGGTGATCGTCGTGTTTAGATCCGTTCGGAGTCCATCTTCGGTCGGATCAGTCTGAACGTCGAAGCCCCCTTCGGCGGGACACTTCGCACCAGATGCCGAAGGTACACTTCGGTGACCCCTTCGCACCAGACTTCGAAGCAGACAGGCTCTGACCGGTTTGCTGATTCTATTCTGTTTAATATATTTCTTTCGGCTAATTGGATTATTTTGTGTGATCTGATTGCCTGGCGACTCCACCCCCCTTATCACGACTAAGGGTAGTCGGAACGCGACGCCAATGCTGCGTCACGCTTAGGCTTGTCCCTAAGTATCCGCACACTTTTGGATCGTCGAACTGACCCAAGTGCGAGGGCACTTTTCCGTGTCAACACACTTTCTAGCGACTCCGCTGGGGAAAACTACGCCAACATGACAAGTACATCTACATCGGCCACCGGTACATCTACGTCTACTGCGTCGTCTACACCGCTGATGGACGCAATAGGAGGCGCGGATATTGACAACCGCAACATCTTGACACCTACACTTGAAGATATCCCCACAGAAGACCGAGCAGAGATCGAGGCAAAGTTAAAGGCACTCCAAGACACGCACGGGCTTCATCAGGCGCGACATCATCACCCCCGACCTCGCTCAGGTCCAGGTAACACCTGTATCGCCTTGTTTATCTTTTTTAGAGATTGAGCAAAAAATAGTCGCATCAGTAGATCAAGCCGTTAGCGCTTCGCTAGCCAACCGTTTAGATTCGGCAGTCAACTCCCAAGTAGAGGCGACTCTTAGGAGGTTCGGATTTACTGAGGTCGTACGCCCGGTTCCTATTTCTAGTGCACCTCCGGCAAACCACGTATACGGTAGAACTAATGACAGCACTGGCACAATCATGACTCCGGCCTCAACACTTATGGCCGAGACTAATCATTACACCTACAGTCAAAACAACCCTTGCACCGCCACCTGCGCCAGTACCCGCGCTGCCCGCACCACATGCACAGGCACCCGGACATGAGCATGTCATACAGATAGCGCGCAGGGAAGAAGCCCATGGCCGACACGCCGATATCCCACCGCGTGTCGCGCCCCCGCATGAGAGGCGCACACAAGCAACATTCCAAGATGATATAGAGGAGCGGGTCCGCGCACTATTTAGAGAGTGTGTCGGCTTCATGCCCAAGGGACGGGTTTGGGTTTATCGTAAGCCATACCCCGACCATCTTGACACAGTACCCTACCTCCGCGGCTATAGAATCCCCGAATTCACTAAGTTCGATGGCGAGGGTAGCAAAACTACACTAGAGCACGTTAGTCAATTTTTGGTGCAGTGTGGAGAAGTTAGCGGGATAGATGCACTAAAAGTTAGACTATTTTCTCTCTCGCTATCAGGCACCACTTTCACTTGGTTTTCAGCACTCCCCCCGAAATCCATTCAGACATGGGACGATTTAGAGCGGAAATTCCACGATTACTTCTACACAGGTGAGACATAACTTAGGCTTTCTCATTTTACGTCGGTTAAACAGAAATCTAATGAAAATGCCTCTGAGTACATTAAGCGTTTTAGGGACACCAGAAACCGATGTTTTAGCCTTAATATTTCGGAAAGGGACTTGGCAGAATTAGCTTTTAATGGGTTGCGTTCCGAGATTAAAGAGAGGTTAGATAACCAAAACTTTTTAGAAGTTAGCCAAGTTTTGCAACAGGCTCTGGTCCAGGAAGGCCGAACCAAAGATAAAAAGTTTATTAAGACGTTTAGCAAGCCTAGGGCTGAAATCCACATCATGGAACGCTCTGACGAGGAAGAGTCAGAGGAGGAGGATTCGGCCGACATGTACGCGGTCGAATGGGTGTGGAACTCTAGGAATAAACATGTAACCTGCTCCGAGTTACGGCCATCCCCCACAAATAATCGGCCTAGTGAGGTCAAGTGCTCGTTTGATATAACTAAATGTGACAAAATATTTGATTTTCTCTTAAAAAGTCAGCTTCTCAGGTTACCTAAGGGTCAAGTCATTCCATCTGCCGATGAGTTAAAGAGGCATCCGTACTGTAAGTGGCATGATTCACATTCACATAATACTAACGACTGCAATGTTTTTCGACGACAGATTCAATCGGCCATAGAAGAATGTTGGACCGGAAACGGCGACCAGAGGGGGGGTGAATGGGAGCTTTTTAAAATTTCGGGCTAAAAACTTAGCCTTCGGTTCTGTTCAGTCTTCTGCGGAACAGGCTTCGAACACAACCTTCGAAGGTCTGGTTCGGAGGTACTTCGACACCTTCGAACACAGGCTTCGGAGTGGCAAAAGTTCGAAGCCAAGAAGACTTCGCTCCACTTACAACCCTCGAAAATCTACTCTGCTAAGTCAGTGCAGGCTCCGCACACAGGGTGCTTTGAGCAGACTTCGCACTTCACCCTTCGCAGGAGTGGACAGCCCTCTGAGGACTTCGACCAAGTACTTGGCGGCAGCAACTGGTGCTGGGCTTCGTACGCGAAGGTCTACACGCACACAAAACGGACCACGCTAAGGGCTTCGACACAAGAAGCACAACGGGAAAAGATCAGGGCTTCGCTAGTAAGCAGCGAGGTCTTGCCTCGTGTTACACAGAGCGACAGCACACTGACAAAACACACCTCGCACGAAAAACAACCTTCGCCTCAACAGGCTTCGGTGCACTAAACTAGCGAAGTATGTAGATCGAGCTCAAGCAAAAAAGCACAAGACAAACAGGGCTTCGCCGCTTGAACAAGGAACACTGAAAATGAACTCAGGATGTATTCAATCGAAGTGTGGCTACAGGAGCTCAACAGTAAATGCTCAAAGTGTTAAATGTTACCTACCGAGCCCCCATATTTATAGCCCACGGCTTCATCCTAAGGAAGTGACTACTTTACCCCTAGGGTTTACATCCATTTTGTCTCTACAGAACTAAGGGGTACAAAAGGTAGTCCACCTTTATTTTGGAGGCTTCTCTGTCAGCTGCAGAGGGGACAGTGTCAGCCTTTTCAGAACAGACAGTGTCAGCCTTTACAGTGTTGACTTCTGGAACCTCCCTTCGCACGCGAGGGGTGCGGAAGCTTCGGCGAGAAGCCTGCAGCCTGTTGGCCTTCGCTCCGCCGAAGAAGACCTTCGATACAGTGACGGTTTTGAGCCGAAGCCGTCAAAGCCCTTGGGCCTTCGCACCACCACCTCCGGAGTGGATCACCACGGCTTCGCAGCTACTCCGAGCTCGAACACCGTCCGTCCGTGTACCGAAGCCATGCATGGCCGAAGCACCTCAAGTCAACCTCACTCCGGAGCTAGCCTCGCTCCGAAGTCCTTCACACTCCGAAGCCCTACCTTCGGAGTAGCACCCTTCGAAGTCCCTCCTTCGTCCAAGGCCTCCGCATGAAGCATTCCATGAGCACTTCGTCGCAGTGTCTCACTCCGAGCACACTCCTCGACGAGCCTCACCCGGACCATGCCTTCGATGCACCTTGACTTCTGAGACCTTCGTCGGGCAACCTTCGAGTGTCTCCCTCCGGAGCACACTTCGAACCCTTGCCTCCGCAGAGGACTTGGTCCACCAACTCCGAAGTCACTCCATTCGGAGTACCTTCGAAGTGCCTCACCTCCGAGGACTTTGTCTCGGAGTACCTTCAGCCGGAGCCACGCTCCGCACTCTCTGCCTTCACCTGGCACGCCTCGACCCGAGGACCGACCCGGACCACCTTCGCTGCCACCGTGACGGAGCTCCCCGCTCCCCTGGCATCAAGCCACCCGCTTGACCCAGGTTCACCTGGCTCGAACCCTGTCCGTCGCCACCGAAGTCCCTGCGCACCACCGACAAGCAAACAAGTGTATCCAGTACTCCGGAGACCTCTCCGGGTTAGCAACCTCCGGCACACACTCCGGTGTACCGCCCAAAGTACCGAAGCCATCGGTACGAACCCAGTCATCGCGTACTGCCGGACCCCTCCGACAAGTACACTCCGCTGCAACAGCTGCAGCAACCACACACCGAACACCCTTCGGTGACACACCTCCGAACACCCTTCGGAGGACCACCTCCGAACACCCTTCGGAGGACCACCTCCGAAGCCCCTCCGGAGGTACCCTTCGAACAGAGGGTAAATAAACCTGTCAATCACTCATCACATACACCGAAACCACCCTTGGTTTCTCAATCTCCCCCTTGATGAGTGCATTGACAACCAAATTGTAGTTCAAGAAAATGTAAAAATTTTCAGCACACAAGTGACCATAAAAACTCAAAAAGAGCCAAAGCATGTCACTTGATAAAAGAAATTTTCTCCCCCTTTGTAAAAGAGTAAAAGCCCCTTCGGCAAAACTCCCTTTGGATAAAAATTCCCCCTGAGTTTGAGCAAATTTTTCTCCCTCTTTATGTCAAAAATCTCTCCCCCTTTAGAAATAATGCCTTCTTGCGGCAGAGAACATAGCAAAATCTCTCCCCCTTTGGCAATGCAAGCATCAAGGAGCATTCAAAAGATGCAAAGCTTGGAAATGAATAGAATTGCAAAGACATATAATGCAAAAATATGCCAAAATTTACACAAATGATCATGGGCTCAGCTTAATTTAACAATCTGTGAATCAAGATGATGGCATGTGATTTTGTCATTTTGAAGTGAAAGCATCACCACTTAGTCACAGTAGCTAGACATGAAAGGCAAGGACTGCGCAAAGCTAACAAATTCTACCCTAGACAGACAAGTCTTGTTCAAAAGGAGCTGTGAAAGCAAACTTGATGATCAATTAATTTTGTTGTTCTTTTTCTTAATGCCAGGGGTTATTTGTTTGTCCACCTTATACTTTCCAATCAGGCCAAGCCTAGGCATGAAAGCCATCTGAAGCTTAAGGCGGTGATTTTGGCATACACTACACTATTCCAGTTCAGACCAAAGTGCAATGGTAAGCAGTCTAGAATAGAGTAGTGCGACAAACAAACCCTCCTGGATCTTTTCATTGAAACCAGACAAATCATGGATTTTGATTTTGATGAGTTAATTATTTTGAAGAGTATCCATGAATCAAGAACACAATTTTCAAGTTGCATATTTTAGCATCCAAGGAACAGTGTCTTGCTGTCAAGTAGATAAAAGATAGCTAAAAGCAGTCCAGCCTAAACAAGCTAGATACAAGATTGCGCGGTGAGCAAGTTTTGATTTTAGAAAATAAAACATCATGCACAATCAATGTTCCAGACATATTTCACAGAGCTGAGCTGTCATGATTTCTTTGAATTAAAAGCAGGCATATAATAGCAAAATATGTAAATGCAATTTCACCCATAAAGAGCATATGCAAGACAGTTAAAATCAGCTCCCCCTCACAAAATGCCGTAAGGATGACAAATACCAAGTTCCCCACGCAAGTAAGCAAATCGAGAAGCATCGAGGGGTTTTGTAAAAATATCGGCAAGCTGGTGTTGGGTATCAACATATTGAAGTTCAATATCACCCTTCTCATTGTGATCTCTGAGAAAATGATACCGTACATCAATGTGTTTGGTTCTGGAGTGCTGAACCGGGTTGTTTGCAATACAAATAGCACTAGTGTTATCACAGAAAAGTGGAACACTCTTATAATCTAACCCGAAATCCCGCAAAGTGGAAACCATCCACAAAATCTGAGAGCAACAGCTAGCTGCAGCAACATATTCGGCCTCGGCCGTCGATTGTGCAACACTAGACTGTTTGCGGGAAGACCAGCAAACCAGAGACGTACCCAGAAAATGACAAGTACCAGAGGTACTCTTCCTATCAATTCTACACCCAGCAAAATCCGCATCTGAATAACCTCTAAGACATAAAGATGAAGACGATGAATACCATATGCCAAATTCAAGGGTGTGTTTGAGATACCTGAGTATGCGCTTAACCGCTTGGCGGTGCGAAGCTCGTGGTGAAGCCTGAAAACGAGCGCACAGACACACAGCGAAGTGTATGTCCGGCCTCGTGGCAGTCAAGTAGAGGAGGGAGCCGATCATGCTCCGAAACTCCTTCTGATCTACGGCTTCTCCATCTTCGTCAGGGTCCAATGCTACAGATGTAGCCATTGGAGTGGCGAGGGGCTTCGCATCGGACATGTCGAATTTCTTGAGCAGGTCCTTGGTGTACTTTGTCTGGTGGACAAAAGTACCTTGTTTGCTTTGCTTGATTTGCAAACCAAGGAAAAAGGTGAGTTCACCCATCATCGACATTTCAAACTCCCTGCTCATGGTATCTGCAAACTCGGCAACTAAAGCATGAGACGAGCCACCAAAGATGATATCATCCACATAAATCTGCACTAGAAGGAAATCTTTGCCATGCTTGAGAGTAAACAGAGTTTTATCAACAGAGCCCATCAAATACCCTCGCTCAAGCAGAAAAGACTTAAGTCTATCATACCAAGCCCGAGGGGCCTGCTTGAGTCCATAAAGAGCCTTATGAAGTTTAAGGACTTTATGTGGGTACTTGGGGTTTTCAAAACCAGGGGGTTGTTTTACATAAACATCTTCACCTATGAAGCCATTAAGAAAAGCACTTTTGACATCCATTTGATAGAGTTTGAATCCCCGGGATGTCGCAAAGGCAAGCAAAATCCTAATGGCCTCAAGGCGAGCAACAGGTGCAAAAGTTTCAGTAAAATCAATCCCTTCTAGTTGAGAAAAGCCCTGAGCTACTAGTCTGGCCTTATTTCTAACAATTGTTCCATCCTCCCCTTGTTTATTTTTAAAAATCCATTTTGTTCCAATGAAATGAACATTTGGTGGAGGATCAACTAAAGTCCAGACTTGGTTTCTTTCAAAATTCTCAAGCTCTTCATGCATGGCATTGATCCAACTAGAATCAGAAAGTGCATGACTAACATCTAAGGGCTCGAAAGAAGCAACAAAAGCAGCATTAGTGAAATGGGCATGAGAACGAGTTACCCTTTGATCAAGCTCACCAATGATCTGCTCGGGAGGGTGCATCCTTTGGACATGATGTGGAGCCTCGCGGCGGGATGCAGTCTCCCCCTCAACTTGTGCGTTGGAGTGGTCCAAGATGACCGATGTTGAGGTAGTCGCTTCGGGACCTCGTGCCGAAGTAGTTGAAGCGGGGTCAGCTTCGGGGGTCGATGTCGAGGGTAGTAGGGGTTCATCCTCGAACTCTCCGGGATCTTCTTCTTCGAATATGGTCTGTTCCATGTCGTGTTCATTTGCCTGTTCAAAAGCAGAACTAACAGAGGGGGTTGATTCATCAAAAGTCACATCACATGACTCGATGACAGTGTTAGTTTCCAAGTTATAAACACGATAAGAATGACCATGAGTAGAATAACCCAAAAAGATCCCGTCAGAAGATCGCGACTCAAATTTATCCAAGTTACCACGTTTTAGGATAAACAGCGACAGCCAAAAACTCGAAGATGAGTAACCTTGGGCTGTCTCCCAAAACGCAGCTCATAAGATGTCAAATTTAAAATTGAGCGCAAGAAAATTCGGTTTGAGATGTAACATGCTGTGTTCATGGCCTCAGCCCAGAATTTTCTAGGAGTCCTATGCTCATCAAGCATCGTCCTAGCCATCTCAACCAAAGTGCGGTTTTTCCTCTCAACAACACCATTCTGTTGAGGAACCCGCGGAGCAGAGAATTGATGTTCTATGCCATGCTCCATGCAAAAGTCAACAAAGAGACTATTTTTGAACTCGGTGCCATTATCGCTTCGAATGAATTTTAATGCACCAGGGAGTTCAGTGAAAAGTCTCAAAGCCAAGCTCCGAAAGTGTGAAAACACTTCGTCCTTGCTGGCAAGAAAGAAGACCCAAGAGTAGCGAGAGAAATCGTCGACAATAACTAAAACATACCACTTGCCGCCTAAAGAACTAACCCGAGAAGGACCTACAGTGTCCATATGGAGAAGTTCTCCGGGCAGTTCAGTCATCACTGTGGTGACTGGCGAATGCGAAGCGGCAATCATTTTTCCATGTCGACAAGGAGTGCAGACTAAATTCTTCTCAAACTTGAGCTTGGGCAATCCTCGGATCAAACCTAGGGCGCTCAGACGAGCGAGCAACTCAAAGCTCATATGCCCTAGTCTCCTATGCCACTTCCAAAGCTCAGAAGTCGAATGTGCAACAAGGCAATGAGAAGAACCAGATGAATCTGAAAAATCAGCTCCAAAAACTCTCCCTACCCTGAAGATCTTACACACCACAACGCCATCAGAATTGAGCACTTGCGAAGTATCGCGATGAAATCGCACTTCGAAGCCCTCATCAAGCAACTGAGATACAGACAGCAAATTGTATCCCAGATTCTCAACCAAAGCAACATCCTTGAGAGTGAAGTTAGAATTAATTCTTACCACACCTTTACCTTTCACTCTACTCCTTCGATTGTTTCCGAAGGTGATATGTTCCCTTTGCTTGGTTGTGGTGAGGCTGGAGAACCAAGCTGCATCTCCGGTCATGTGGCGCGAACAACCGGAGTCCATGATCCACGTGCCCTCCAAGCCTCGACCTGTCGCCTACACATGATAAGAACGCCTCGTTCGCTCAGTGCTGGGGTGAGTAAAATAATGACGAGGCATCCAGCACTGAGTGACACGAGTAGTAGGCACAGTAAAAGTAGACGGTCTACGCACATAAAAATCAGAATGATGCAAAGTGCGAGGTCTACCTACATGCAAAGAATGCAAAGCATGTCGAGGTCTCCTATTCTGACGAGGTACAGAGCTACTCGCCCGAGGTCTACCACCATATGGAACATGGTGAACACCTCGAGGAGCAAAACCTCTCCGAGAAGCACGAGGAGCCTCGAAAACAGGACGAGAGTAATACTCAGACTCATGCATACCTAAAGATGGGTAGTGCATGTCCTGATAGCTCATCGCCTGAGCACGTCGCTCATCCTTGATGCGACGGAAACAGAAACCAATCAAATGACCCGCCCGCTGACAATAAGAACAATGAAACACTCTCCTGGGGGCACTCTCATGGGTCACAGGAGCAACTCTCACAGGCTCCTTGGGTTTCTTCACAGTGGTTTTCTTGGGAGGATTTTTCTTGGTAGGAGGTGTGATTTTCTTTGGTGGATGGGTAGGCTTTTTGGCTGATGGGGTGTCCAACAGAGCTCTCTCTTTCTCTAGGGTGGTGGGAGAGGTGAAAACAGTTTTGGTCTTACTGTCTGAAGCTATCCTCTCAAAACCCAAACCTAGAGCTACCCCGGCTCTGTCAGCACACAACTTGGTCTTGGCCAAGAGCAAATCCATCCTACCCTTCCCCTCAGTGCATTTATTTACCACAGAAAGAAGGTATTCATTTTCAGACATGAGGTTTTCAGCTCGCTCTCTGACAGTGCCTAGCTGGTCCTTAAGGGTAATGCAAGTGTCACATACAGGCTGCACATCCTTAGAACTACCGGCCCTCTCCAATCTAGCCTCTAGATCATGAACATGCTTATCACGTAAAGAAATGCTATCGCGTAATAAAGAGTAGTTCATGCAATCAATAATATCATGAGGTCTAGAATCCACCTCCAAAAGCTGCTTCTGTGCAGTCTCAAGCTCAGAAAGAGTTTGAGCATGAACAGAACGCAACTGAGCAAGCTCACTCATGACAACAGAACATGATTCACATTCAGCATCATCAAATTTAGACTTAAGCATGGCATATTCAGTAGACATATTTTCTAGCCTAAGTCTAAGGTCTTTCCTTTCTCTAGCGGCTTGCACAAGTAATCTATCCTGACCAAGCACAACCTCATTCAGCTCATCTAATTTAATTAGAAGCTGGTCAGATGATAGGTTTACCTCAGATGAGTCAAGCTCATCGCCGCTGTGATCGCTGTCGGCCATGAAGCAAAGGCCGGTGAAGTCACGTCCCTTCTTGTCCTTCTTGTCCTCCTTCCTTGGGGACTCCTCCTCCTCAGAGCTCGACTCCTCAGTTGAGGAAGTGTCGATGTCGCTGAGAGCAGCAACAAAAGCTCTGGAAGCGGCCTTGGCTACTTTCTTAGCCATCTTGCCGCGCTTGCCCTTCACAAAGGGCTTCCTCTCCTTTTTGTGGAATTTGGGGCGGTCACTCTCATCTCTCTTCTTGACCTTGGGGCAATTGGCCTTAATGTGAGAGGTGTCGCCACATTCATAGCATCCACTAAAACCACTTCTCCGCTGATCCCGTCTCTCATGATGAAAGCGGGTGAACCTCCGGGCAATGAGAGCAAGCTCGTCATCTGCTAGAGTATCCACCTGCTCCTTTGTGACGGAGACCAGGGAGGACAAAGCAAAACCATCTGCAAGAACACAAGTGCCTGATGTGCTTGGTTCTGCAGTGGTGCCACGGCTAGTGCTAGAAACCAATGCCAATGGCTGTGGCAAAGAGCTTCTGTGCACTGCAAGAGATGCCTTGGCAATCTCTGTGGACTTCAGCTTGCTAAAAAGTTCATCACAGGTTAGAGTGTCATAGCCTGTGGACTCCTCAATGCTGGATATCTTCACCTCCCATATGCTACGGTCAAGAGCATAGAGAAGCTTGATAGCCCTATCATGATCACTGTAAGCAAGCGTCCCGTTGGATCGCAAGTTACTCACTATCGCGTCAAAGCGAGAAAACATGGCATCTATAGATTCACCAGGTGCCTGCACAAACAGCTGATACTGTTGGTTGTAGGTGCTTTGGCGCCTGGCCTTAATCTGAGTAGAGCCCTCATGATAAATAGTGAGCGTTGTCCAAATTTCCCTAGCAGTCCTAAGGTGCTGCACCCTGTCAAACTCACTCCGACTCAAACCAATGAACAGTATGTTCCTTGCCTTCGAGTTGGCAATATATTGATCTTTTTCGGTTTGAGTGGTGCGGGTATCAGGGATGGAGTATTGTGAGTCCACAATCTCCCAAATTGCATTTCCTTGGCTTAACAAGTAAGCCTCCATGCGCACCTTCCAGTATGCAAAATCTGTCCCATCGAACAGAGGAATTTTACTGCCTCTATCCATGTCGCCAACAGATCACAAAACCGGTTAAGGTCAACTGGTGATCTTAACCCGCTCTGATACCAATTGTTGGACCGGAAACGGCGACCAGAGGGGGGGTGAATGGGAGCTTTTTAAAATTTCGGGCTAAAAACTTAGCCTTCGGTTCTGTTCAGTCTTCTGCGGAACAGGCTTCGAACACAACCTTCGAAGGTCTGGTTCGGAGGTACTTCGACACCTTCGAACACAGGCTTCGGAGTGGCAAAAGTTCGAAGCCAAGAAGACTTCGCTCCACTTACAACCCTCGAAAATCTACTCTGCTAAGTCAGTGCAGGCTCCGCACACAGGGTGCTTTGAGCAGACTTCGCACTTCACCCTTCGCAGGAGTGGACAGCCCTCTGAGGACTTCGACCAAGTACTTGGCGGCAGCAACTGGTGCTGGGCTTCGTACGCGAAGGTCTACACGCACACAAAACGGACCACGCTAAGGGCTTCGACACAAGAAGCACAACGGGAAAAGATCAGGGCTTCGCTAGTAAGCAGCGAGGTCTTGCCTCGTGTTACACAGAGCGACAGCACACTGACAAAACACACCTCGCACGAAAAACAACCTTCGCCTCAACAGGCTTCGGTGCACTAAACTAGCGAAGTATGTAGATCGAGCTCAAGCAAAAAAGCACAAGACAAACAGGGCTTCGCCGCTTGAACAAGGAACACTGAAAATGAACTCAGGATGTATTCAATCGAAGTGTGGCTACAGGAGCTCAACAGTAAATGCTCAAAGTGTTAAATGTTACCTACCGAGCCCCCATATTTATAGCCCACGGCTTCATCCTAAGGAAGTGACTACTTTACCCCTAGGGTTTACATCCATTTTGTCTCTACAGAACTAAGGGGTACAAAAGGTAGTCCACCTTTATTTTGGAGGCTTCTCTGTCAGCTGCAGAGGGGACAGTGTCAGCCTTTTCAGAACAGACAGTGTCAGCCTTTACAGTGTTGACTTCTGGAACCTCCCTTCGCACGCGAGGGGTGCGGAAGCTTCGGCGAGAAGCCTGCAGCCTGTTGGCCTTCGCTCCGCCGAAGAAGACCTTCGATACAGTGACGGTTTTGAGCCGAAGCCGTCAAAGCCCTTGGGCCTTCGCACCACCACCTCCGGAGTGGATCACCACGGCTTCGCAGCTACTCCGAGCTCGAACACCGTCCGTCCGTGTACCGAAGCCATGCATGGCCGAAGCACCTCAAGTCAACCTCACTCCGGAGCTAGCCTCGCTCCGAAGTCCTTCACACTCCGAAGCCCTACCTTCGGAGTAGCACCCTTCGAAGTCCCTCCTTCGTCCAAGGCCTCCGCATGAAGCATTCCATGAGCACTTCGTCGCAGTGTCTCACTCCGAGCACACTCCTCGACGAGCCTCACCCGGACCATGCCTTCGATGCACCTTGACTTCTGAGACCTTCGTCGGGCAACCTTCGAGTGTCTCCCTCCGGAGCACACTTCGAACCCTTGCCTCCGCAGAGGACTTGGTCCACCAACTCCGAAGTCACTCCATTCGGAGTACCTTCGAAGTGCCTCACCTCCGAGGACTTTGTCTCGGAGTACCTTCAGCCGGAGCCACGCTCCGCACTCTCTGCCTTCACCTGGCACGCCTCGACCCGAGGACCGACCCGGACCACCTTCGCTGCCACCGTGACGGAGCTCCCCGCTCCCCTGGCATCAAGCCACCCGCTTGACCCAGGTTCACCTGGCTCGAACCCTGTCCGTCGCCACCGAAGTCCCTGCGCACCACCGACAAGCAAACAAGTGTATCCAGTACTCCGGAGACCTCTCCGGGTTAGCAACCTCCGGCACACACTCCGGTGTACCGCCCAAAGTACCGAAGCCATCGGTACGAACCCAGTCATCGCGTACTGCCGGACCCCTCCGACAAGTACACTCCGCTGCAACAGCTGCAGCAACCACACACCGAACACCCTTCGGTGACACACCTCCGAACACCCTTCGGAGGACCACCTCCGAACACCCTTCGGAGGACCACCTCCGAAGCCCCTCCGGAGGTACCCTTCGAACAGAGGGTAAATAAACCTGTCAATCACTCATCACATACACCGAAACCACCCTTGGTTTCTCAAAGAAGGACGGTTGAAGATAGACCATGATCCAAAGATGAAGCTAGATAAGGACCCCTTTCCCGTCAACGCCGTCGACCTCGGCGAGAAGAAGGTGTTGATTCGGCATGAACAGGCCGAGTCAGCTAAGGGGAAGGATGTAATTGTTGGAGAGCCACGCATTCGCACACTCATACCGAAGAACCCCGAGGTAGGAGTGTGGAAACAAAACATTAATACCCCTTCGGCTAAGACTCACAAGACGTCGAAGGTAACATATGACATGCTATTGAATAAGCATCGAAGAAGGGCCAAGGAAGCAGGACCACACGCTAAGAAGATAAAGCAGCCGAAGGGTCTGGGACCCTCGGAGGGTAGCTTCAGACTGAAGCAGCCGAACCCTCCGCACGAAGGCTTCGGGCCGCGGTGGCCTGATACTTCGCACGGTGGTTTTGAGCCACAATGGCTAAATCCCCCGTACAGTAGCTTTGAGCCCCAATGGCCGGGCCCCCTCTACAGCAACTTCGGCCCGCACTGGCCGAACGTACCTTCGGCCTGGCAGGACCCTTCACTGGTATGGTCCGAGATACCATCAACTCTGCTGAACCCTCCTCCGGGTAACGGGTTCGGCTCACAGTGGGCGAGGCCACTAGAGCCGCCATTGCCTCCGCCGTATGACTGGGCGGGGACCCCGTGGGCTCCGTACGTATCCGGGTCAGGGTACCCTCCGCAACCTAACACTATGCCTTGTTTCCTTAGGAGTATTATGGATGGCAGGGGCAGATAGACGCAGCGGAGGGGGGCATCGTCCACATACTATCCGTGGTGCCTCCGAATCGGACCATGTAGAGCGAAACCGAAGGGTGCGAGCACGCGAAGGCCGAGGTCAGAGAGTCTGAAGCCATCACCATCAGAGTTGGGTCTCAGGAGGTCCCAATCCCGAAGACTTTGTCACCGAGGTCTGACAGAGGTAAGTCCCATGCTTCGGCCAAGCTCTGCGCCGAAGCCTGGTTCGGTCGGCCGAACGAGTCCTGTCCGTCTCTCGGGGTTCGCAGTGAAGCCCCCTCCGAACACAGGGTGCACAAGGCCGAAGGGCATAGTACCACTTCGGCCACAATTAATGGAAGCCGAATAGTGGCACCCGGCACCAAGCCCCAGTCGTCTTGGGCACCTCCAGGCATGTCCAAATCAAAGAAGAGACACCTACAACGACTACGAGCACAGGAGATGCGCGAGAAGGAAGCTGAAGCCGAGCGCGACGCTATCTTCGAAGAAATCCGCCCTCGGCCAGCTACAAGACAGGTATGGAGGGAGAAGTCGGTTGAGATAACCAACTCGTCTCCTAGTCCGAGCGATGACGATGACGACATGCTCGACGATGATTACTCGCCCATCTCTGAAGGGCCCGCACCCCAGGTGATGGACATCAACATCATCACGCTGCCCGCCGAGTTCGCCCTACCACAGGACGAGGCCGAGGTCGCTCAATTAAACCTCGGTCCACGCAACGCCATCTTCGAGAAGCCCGAGGACTCGGCTCACCATCTAAAGCCTTTCTACGTCAGAGGTCACATCGATGGAAAGCCGATTTCCTGAATGCTCGTCGACGGCGGCGCCACTGTTAACTTAATGCCTTAATCGTTGTTGAAGAAACTTGGCAGAGATGAGGATGATCTGAAGAAAACCAACTTGATGCTCAACGGCTTCAACGGCGAGAGCTCCGAGGCCAAGGGAGTACTCTCTATGGAGTTGACGGTGGGCAACAAGACGTTACCAATAGCATTTTTCGTCATCGACGTACAAGGTACGCAGAATGGCTCGCTAACATTGTGCCTGTGGAGAAGAAAGGGAGCGGCAAGATACGGGTTTGTATTGATTTTAGGGATCTGAACTGGGCCACTCCAAAGGACGAGTATCCAATGCCGATAGCCGACATGTTAATCAACGATGCTTCAGGACACAAGGTACTGAGTTTTCTTGATGGCAATGCTGGTTATAATCAAATTTTTATAGCCGAAGAGAACGTCTACAAGACTGCCTTTCGATGCCCTGGTTTTGTCGGTTTGTTCGAATGGGTCGTCATGACCTTCAGTTTAAAGAATGTTGGTGCCACGTACCAGCGCGCTATGAACTTGATCTTTCATGACTTGTTAGGAGTTATGTTAGAAGTTTACATCGATGATGTCGTAGTCAAATCGGATGCTATGGGAAACCATTTAGCTGATTTGAAGGTTGATTTTGATATAATGCGGCAGTATGGGTTGAAAATGAACCCACTCAAGTGCGCTTTTGGTGTGTCGGTGGGAAAGTTATTAGGTTTCATGATTCACAGGAGAGGCATAGAAATTGATCCTAAGAGACTTGAGAAGATTAGAAACATTGCGGTGCTGACATGCAAAAGGGATGTACAAAAATTGCTAGGCAAGATGAACTATTTGCGTCGCTTTATATCCAACTTGTCGGCAAGATTGATGCATTTGTCCCCATACTCCGGCTAAAGAATGAAGCCGAGTTCACCTGGGGGGCAAGCCAACAAAGTGCTTTCGAGAAGATCAAGGAGTGCTTGTCATCACCGCCTGTGGTGAGAGCACCTAAAGTCGGGATTCCGTTTCGGTTATACATCGTTGCTGAAGATAGCGTGATTGGGGCCATGCTAACCCATGAGGTAGAGGGAAAAGATTGCATCATCACATTCTTGAGCAGCCGCCTGCTGGACGCCGAAACCAGGTACGTGTTTGTAGAACGATTGTGTTATCACTTTACTACGCATGCACCAAATTGCGTCATTATCTTCTCCCTACTACATGTGTGGTCATTTGCCAAACCGATGTTATAAAGCACAAGTTGCAGAAGCCGATCCTAAGTGGAAGAATCGGAAAATGGGCTTACACGTTGATTGAGTACGACTTGGCCTACGAACCCCTAAGAGCGATGAAAGGCCAAATCATAGCCAACATTATAGTTGATCACCACATATATGTCAGCTAGAGTGACAACATTGCTCTTGTTGAGGTATTGCCATGGAAGCTTTATTTTGACGGTTCGGCTTGCAAGAGTGGCCAAGGTATCAGAGTGGTTCTCATATCGCCTAATGGAATGCACTTTGAAACTTCGGCCCGTCTAGAATTTTCTTCCACTAATAACCAAGCCGAATACGAAGCATTATTGCTATGTCTTGAATTGCTAGAATCTGTAGGTGCTAGACATGTTCACGTATATGGTGATTCTTTATTAGTAGTGCAACAAGTAGCTAAGAGTGCTCAATGTTTTAACGGCTTGCTGAATAGTTACTTGGATAAATGTCTAGACATAACTACTACTTTTGATGACTTCAAAATCTCTCACGTGTCAAGAGAAGCCAATCCAGTCGCCAATGATTTGGCTCAGCAAGCATCTGACTACCAAGTCAGGAGAGGAAAATTTTTGTATTAGAGAAGCCGGTGTTTGGTCTCACTGCCGAAGCCGGTAATGGTGGGCAGGCACACCCTCCGGATCGAACCCCTCTGGTCGCCGAAGGTCACTATGCGCCAGAGGTCCTGGATCGGAGTACCCTGCCGACCAAAGGAGTTGGCACGCCGAGGTCTATAGGCTGAAGCCTTCTGCACGGAGAAGGCTCCCCGGAGTCCGAACTCTCCGAAGGGCTTCGGCCCAGCACACTTCAAACGGCCACCCCGGCCAGGCTTCGGTGGGAGCTGGAATGGCTCGGGGGGCATCCCGAAGTCGGTAATTTAGAATTTTTTTCAGAAGGTGGACCAGCGAGACCCTCTGAAACCTATAAGGGTGATTGGAGAGTCCCAATCGTCCAGTATTTGAGAGACCCTAGTCAAAGGGTTGATCGGAAGGTTCGGCGACAAGCGTTCAAATTCGTGTTGGTAGACGACACATTATATCGCCGAACCATCGACGAAATACTATTAAAGTGTTTAGACCATGAGCAATCCCAGGTGGCTACGGGGGAAGTTCATGAAGGACTTTGCGACACTCATCAGTCGGCCCAAAAAATGAGTTGGATACTCAAAAGAGCAGGTTTTTATTGGCCGACTATGACTGAAGATTGTTTCATGTACTATAGAGGGTGTGAAGCATGTTAGAAGTTTGGCAATATCCAGTTAGCTCCTGCCACATTGCTCAATCCTATTGTCAAGCCATGGTCATTTCGAGGTTGGGGTTTAGACTTCATCGGCAAGATTCACCCTCCTTCCTCAAAAGGGCATCGGTTCGTGTTGATGGCGATGGATTACTTCACTAAATGGACCGAGGTCGTACCTCTCAAGAACAGGACTCACGGTGAGGTACGTGATTTTATTTTAAAGCACATCATACATAGATTCGGCATTCCTCAAACTCTTACTACGGATCCAGGTAGTTCATTTGTCTCTAGAGAAGTAAGGGACTTCACCGAATACTATGGTATTAAGTTGATAAACTCTTCACCTTACTATGCTCAGGCCAATGGTCAGGCCGAGTCTAGTAATAAAACCGTGATTAAGCTTATTAAGAAGAAAATTGAAGAGTTTCCTAAAAGGTGGCATGAAGTGCTTTCCGAGGCGCTATGGGCTTGTAGAATTGCAAAGCACGGTGCTACCAAGGTCAGTCCATATGAGTTGGTATATGGATAAGAGGTTGTTCTGCTTGTAGAGGTAGATCTTGGCTCCTTAAGAGTGTTAAAGCAAGATGGCTTATCGGTCGACGAGTATGAAACTCTTCTAAAGGATAATCTAGTGGAAGTGACCGATAAGAGACTAAGGGCTTTAGAAGCCATATAAGTAGACAAGAAGAGAGTAGCTAAAGCCTACAATAAAAAGGTTAAACCAAAATATGTTTCAAATAGGAGACTTGGTGTGGAAAACGATTTTACCCTTAGGCACAAAGAGTCCCAAGTTTGGTAAATGGTCACCTAGTTGGGAAGGTCCTTTTAAGATAGCCGAAATCGCTCCCGGCAACACATACGTGTTGGAATCCCTACAAGGAGAGCGGTTTCGAAGAGTTTTGAATGGTAGGTACTTGAAAAGGTGTAACACCCCAGAAATAAAATAAGAATTAAAATAAAAGAAAAATATTATTAAATACATTTCTGCAATTTATAATTAAAGAAAATCCCAAAAGAGCCCTAATAAAGCCAAACAGGGAGAAATATTCAAAATCTGGACTTGAAGATTTTATGAGATAAACTAGAGGCCAAAATATAATTTTAGGAATTTTTACAAATTTGTATCAACATTGATTCAACCCTAAATCAAATATATGAATTACTGGAATTATTTTAAATCAAAAAAGATTTTAAATCCTTAATGGGCCGCAACCCCGAATTCGCCCTCAACCCAGCCCAGCCCAGCCGTAACTCACTGACCAGTGGGGCCCGCCTGTCGGCGCCACTTCCCTCCTCTCTCTCCCGCGCCCGTCCCCGCTCGGCCCCACATGGCAGCCACCCACATCCCTAACCCTCCCTCTGACCGCTCGGTCCTGCCTGTCGGCCCTTCCTTTTTAGTTTTGCCCACTGACAGGTGGAGCCCACATGTCAGATTCGTCTTCCTCCCAGGCAGGGGATCCCCTTTCCTTTTCCCCGGCGATCCCCTTTGGATTTCTTGCCGCCGGCCGCCCGATCCCGCCCGATCGCCCCAGGATCACCTTCCCCGAGCATCACCGACCCCATTCCATCCATAGCCCACGTGGTTTCGTGATTATGGAAGTATATCCGAGGATTTGGAAACCTCACCGGAGATGGAAACAAACCTTCGGGTTCCCCGGTTTAGCTTTCCATCCTCGCCGCTGGTGACCCCTATAAATACCCCTGTGGTCGCCGCCCTCTGCCCACACCGTAGCAGCCCGAGCCGAGCGAGAACAGAGCGCCCATTTCCCATTTTTCGGGCTCCCTCTCTGCTTCAACTCCGGCGAGCCCTCGCCGTCGATCCTGGCCCCCTTCGCCCTAGCCACCGCCACCGTCGGGTATGTCGTCGCCAGCCCGTCCTCGGCCACGCCTCCAACGGCCGTGAGGACCGTCGAACCGCCGTCGCCGTCAAGCTCCCGAAGACCCCTCACCGTCTACCCTCGCCGTCGGTCACCTTCGGACCTCCATCTTCGCCGTCGAATGTACGGTCATGACCGCCCTCCCCTCCTCGTTCCATTTTTGCCGTTAGCTAGGTCCCTAGGCGCTCGCCGCCGCCGTCGCTGTCGCACCCGAGGCCGCCGTCGCTGGAGACGAAGGGGGGTACGTGCCCCCTTACGTCGTGCCGTGCCGGATCGCGCCGCGACCGTCCGATCGTGATCGGAGGGCTACAATTAAATCCCTTCGGGATTTAATCAGGGCCCTCGGATCTGGTCAAAGTGGTACCGTGTGTTCACAACCGTCGATCGTAACTTAAATCCCCGGAGCGATCTCACGCGTCCACGTCATACCGGTTCGCGGGATTTAATCGCAGCCGTCCATTTCCACTTAACCCCTCCCGCCTCGCGCCTGGCCGCCAGATCCAGATCCGACGGCTCTGGAGCAACCGGTCCACGCGCACAGTAGCCAATCCACCGTGAGCCTAGTTCACCGTGGACCAGAGCCCATTTCCAGTTTAAATAAAAATCCAGAAAATAGTTTAAACTTTGAAAATTCATAACTTGCTCGTTTTAATTCCAAATTTCACCATTCAAATTTTGTTAAATTCAGTACATCATTCTCTACACATTAATGCCATAAAAATAGTATGCTACTTTGGCACAAAATAATCTTAGAAATTAAATGAATAAAAACCCCTTAGGGATAAATTATTAATTCAGGAAATAAATTAATAAAAACACCCAAAATGTAACTTTTAATGATCTTAAATATAACCTCAGTACAATAAAAGCTCAAATCACATATTTAAACCACAAAACTTGTTTGCTTATGTTTTGTGATGATTTATTGAAATATGTTGTTTATTTTTCCGTATCGAGAAGACTACGAGTTCGTCGAGGAGCCGGAGTTCTACCCCGAGGTACCTCCATCCCCATTTGCTGATCAAGTCAAGTCATCGACCACCCCTGTGGAAACAGTTGATCATTATTGAGCCCATGTTTTAATAAATTATCGCTATAACTCATAGGTTAATATTGCATTAGTCAAAATATCAAGCCTTACACTTATATTTATTAGATCCCCGTCCTTGTGTGCAAACCCAAGCCATGCTTATTGAGCCTTAACTCCTTGTCACTCTACTATAAAATTATTAGCTAGTGCCCAATGTACCGGCACAACTGCTATAGGATAAAAAGAATGAGTCGTAGATAGCTGGATTCTGTATATGAATTTCCCCGTTATTCTCGTCTTTGGACTCTGTTGGAGTTGGCTAAGTTATAAGTATGGTGGGTTCTGGGTGCAAGCTCGGGCATTGGTTGGTCGCACCCGGGGCACTATAAGGACCGGTCTGCGGGATCTGTTGCAAAGCACTTCCGTACCAACCACAAGTCTAATGGGTAAGTCCTAACTGGAAGTATGGAATACTCCGACTCGATGCACCATAGTGGAGGGGGCAAGGGGCAAGCCTGCGGGCGACTTGTACTGACGAGGCTCAAGGGGGGTATGGTGGGGCTCCGACGCGTCGGGACACCATATGAAACCTATAAGAGGGTGCTGTTGAGTCGGGGAGGACTATATGGAAGGTTTTGGCACGAGTTCCCGTGAAATGGGTCATCTCGTTACACTTTGGTGTAGGTGATGAGTGCGTGCCTTGTGGGTACAGTGGTACATCTCTGATCAGAGTAATTTAATCTTTTCGAAAAGTCGAGCCCACGGTCAAGGGCGGGTTGTGTGACTACTCGCAGTTAGTTTACTATTGTTTGAATGGTTGAGTTATTCATGGCATGTAAGGACTGTTGAGCGAGGTGGGGCTGACTGTACCCCTCGAGTTAGAAGATGATGATGCATTCACATGTTTACGTTTCAGTACTAATAAATTGTTCACATTAAATTGCTTTACAAACTAACCGCTTCCGCAAAATTAGCCACTTTCTCCCTTGTTATTACCTTGCATTATATTTGCATTCGGTGGCTTGCTGAGTACCCCTGTACTCATCCCGTTGACTTACACCATCAGAGCCCGTCTACTACGAGGAGGATGCAGGTCTGGAGTAGCGACCCAGTCAAGGCGAGACTGGAAGGAGGCGTTCATCTAGGACCCTTATTTTATTAGTTTCTCTTCACCTTTATTCACTTTTGTATTAATGCGGTCTACGAACCGTGAATGATTGCCCGTATTGTACGAGGTCGCATGATGAACGTCTTGTTTTATTGATTTTCTATGGAATTTCAATAAAGTCCTGATTTATTAAATCGGGGCGCGACAAGATGGTATCAGAGTCGACTTGACTGTAGGAAGCCAAACAGACCTGACCTTAGGACTTATATTAACTATATTTTCTTACAAAAAATTACTTATCCTCTCATCTTCCGAGATTTTCACAAAAACTTTCTCTCTTTTGTAGATGTCGGTCCATACCATGAGCGGGACTCTTCGTGACGAGGCCGGATTCATCCGCGAGCTTCGCGTGCTCGTCGACTTCTTGGGGGTTCCCCATGAGCCCGCGTTCCACGGGATCTTTCCCGATGCGAGCGAGAGCTACTGCGAGGTCACGGTTGTTATCCGCCCCTCCTCCACGCAGCCACCCTTCTACACCCATGGAGTCGGAGGACCTTCGTTCGTGGTGGCCAGCCAGCGCGCAGCACTCCAGGCCCTCGCCGGGCTTCGACTGGTCTACGACTGCCACCTCTGCGACACCGTCTACCGCTTCATGCCCATGCGCACACCAGGGAGTCACCGCAGCATATACATCAGCTCCCTCACACAGAGCAACTCCGCCATCGCACGCACCATGAGACTTATGGAGGCCATGGACAACCTCCACACCGAGGCCATTCTGGATGCAGACAGCCAGCATGACACGATTGACTTCTACCGCCATACATCGGAGAACCTGAACCGCGAAAATGCAGAGCTCCGTCGGCAAGTACAGCAGAACCTCTAGTTGACCCTCAAGGTGGAGGAGGTGAGGCGTCAGAACGAGCTTCTACGCCAAGGCGCCCTGGTCAATACCCAGCTCCGCCAGCAGATCCAAGAGCTGAAGAAGGACATTGAGGAGATCGCACCCCTCCCGCCTCGCAAGCGTAAATCCCTTCGGATCCCCACCGTGAGCCCCAAGAGGATTTCACGCAGTGCTCCACCTGCCGGACCTTCCAGTTCCACCTCCTCGGCCGTCTCCATCGAGCCCGTGATCGAGCCGTCCCTAGAGCTACCATAGATGTAGTACTTACGATTGATTGTTTCCTTTACTTTGTTTTGGATTGTATGACCACCCATGTCTAAAATAAGGCATGAGTGAAGAACTAAATAAAAGACAATAAATGTAATCGCAAGAACGATCTTTTGAAATAAAGTTTAGCAGTGTTCCCCCTTTAAAGATATTGTTATTTTGGAAACCTCAGGATGTCGAACAACCAAGGCTCCGACGTTCCTCAGAGCAGAGGAGATAATGGGAACCTACCTCAGTGGGGAGCAACTGGGCAGAGGCAAGCCCCGGTTGCCAACCACCCCACTCTGGCCGAGATGATGGCCACACAAAACCAACTGGTATCTGCCCTTCTGAACCAGATGCAACAACAGCAGCAGCAGATGCAATAGCAGCAGGCTCACTTCTTCCGTCTCCACCAACAGCCCGAGCTGCCACGACCCGCCACTCCAGCTCCCGCTCCCGCCTCCCAACTCTCGGAGTTCCTCCGAGTCCGCCCACCGACCTTCTCGAGCACCACCAACCCCATGGAGGCTGGGGATTGGTTGAGGACCATCGAGAAGAAGCTCGACCTCCTAACCTGCACTGAGCAGGAGAGGGTGGCCTTCGCCACCCACCAGCTTCAGGGTCCCGCCGCAGAGTGGTGGGACAATCTGCGCGAGACCTTGCCCGAGGGACACGTCCATACGTGGGCGGAGTTCTCGGTTGCTTTTCGTGCCGCTCACATCCCCGACGGCATTATAGCTCAGAAGCAACAAGAGTTTAGGGACCTGCGGCAGGGGAGCAGGTCCGTAACTTAATATTTGCATGAGTTCAACCGACTGGCCAGGTACGCACCTGAGGAGGTCCGTACAGATGCGGCCAGGCAGGCCAAGTTCCTTCGGGAACTGAAGGATGAGCTGTCCCTATAGCTTATCTCCGGAGATTTCGCCAACTTCCAAAAGTTGGTGAACAAAGCTATTATTCAGGAGACCCAACAAAACAAGGTCGACCTGAAGAGAAAGAGAATGATCGCCTTCAAGCAGAATCAAGGCATGGCTCAGAGGCCCCGTTTCACCCCTCCTCCACCAGCACCACAGTACCACCCCCGCCCGGTATATCGTCCGGCACCACCTGCCGCCAACACCGGAGCCGCACAACCTCACCCCGCTCCTGCCGCACCAGCCGCCCCATCCGCCCTGGCTAAGAAGGCGGAGGTTTTGCGAGACAGGCACGGCAAGCCTGTGGTATGCTTCAACTGCCGCCAAGAGGGGCACTACTCTCACCAGTGCCCTCATCCCGAGCGTACCCAAGGCGTCGCATCAAACCCTGTCGTCCGCGCCAAAGTCAACCACGTCACCGCCGAAGAAGCCCAGGCCGCCCCGGAAATTATCATGGGTAAGTTTATGGTACATTCATCACTTGCAGTGGTATTATTTGACACCGGAGCTACACACTCCTTTATATCAACTGCTTTTGTGGAAAGAAATGCCCTGGACATATGTGAACTACCCAGACCAGTATTAATAGCTACCCCGGGCAAGCAAACCCTTGCCTATTCCTTTAGTCCAAGGGTATGGGTAGATATCCAAGGCACGATATTTTGGGCCGATCCCATTCTAATAGAATGCCAAGGTTTGGATCTCATTCTAGGGATGGATTGGTTAAATAAACACCAAGGAGTAATAGAATGTGCCCAGAGAAAAGTGACTGTGACCAGTGAAGAAGGGACTGTCGTCACATTCCAGATGCCAAGCATGAAGACCGGAAGACCAAGACTACATCAGATTACCTTGGAGGAAATACCGATAGTCAGTGAATACCCGGACGTATTCCCAGAGGATTTACCAGGGATGCCACCCAAGAGGGACATCGAGTTCAGGATTGATTTGGTACCCGGGACTACCCCTATTTACAAGCGACCATACCGGATGGCCGCTAATGAGCTAGCTGAGATGAAGCAACAGTTGGAGGATCTCGAGAGGAAAGGCTACATCAAACCAAGTACATCACCATGGGGTGCCCCCGTCATCTTTGTCGAGAAGAAAGAAGACAAGGCTAAGCGTATGTGTGTGGATTACCGCGCTTTGAATGAAGTGACCATCAAGAACAAGTACCCGTTGCCTCGGATCGATGATCTCTTTGACCAGCTGAAGGGGGCTACGGTATTCTCAAAGATCGACCTGTGGTCTGGTTATCATCAGTTAAGGATTCGAGAAGAGGATATACCCAAGACGGCCTTTACCACTCGTTATGGATTATATGAGTGTACGGTTATGTCCTTTGGATTGACCAACGCCCCTGCATTCTTCATGAACATGATGAACAAGGTATTTATGGAATATTTGGACAAATTCATCGTGGTCTTTATAGACGACATCCTCATTTATTCCAAGGACCAGAAAGAGCACGAGACTCACCTCCGGTTAACCTTAGGAAAGCTAAGGGAACATCAGTTATACGCCAAGTACAGTAAGTCCAAGTTTTGGACGGCGGAAGTGAAGTTCCTTGGACACATTATCTCTGCACAAGGCATTGTAGTAGATCCTTCCACCGTGGAAGCAGTTACAGACTGGTTGCCACCCACGAACGTATCTGAGATACGAAGTTTTCTGGGTTTGGACGGATATTACCAGAGATTCATTGAGAATTTTTCTAAGATAGCCAAGCCAATGACCAAGTTATTGCAGAAAGGAGAGAAGTTTGAATGGACTCCTGAATGCGAGGAAAGTTTCCGCACTCTCAAGACCCGTCTGGTGTCAGCACCCATACTGACCCTACCCGATATCCGGAAAGACTTCCATGTCTATTGCGACGCATCTCGCCAAGGATTAGGATGTGTTCTTATGCAAGATGGAAAGGTTATCTCTTATGCCTCCCGTCAGTTGAGACCCCATGAGTTGAACTACCCGACCCACGATTTGGAACTTGCCGCTGTAGTGCACGCCCTTAAGATTTGGAGGCATTATTTGGTCGGAAATCGCTGTGAGATCTTTACGGATCACAAGAGTTTGAAGTACATCTTCACACAGCCAGACCTTAATCTGAGGCAAAGACGATGGTTGGAATTAATAAAGGACTATGATTTAGGTATCCACTACCACCCCGGAAAAGCAAATGTGGTAGCCGATGCATTAAGTCGCAAGGGATATTGCACAGCCATTATGATTCAGGATCACGCGCCCTCACTATGTAAAGAGATGGAAAAGTTAAATCTCGGGTTGACCACCGGAGCATACCTAGCCACCTTGGAGACTCAACATGTCTTGTTCCAACAAATCCGAGAATCTCAATTAGAAGACTCGGATATCACCGCCATTAAGAAGAACATGAGGCAAGAAAAAGCCCCAGGATTTTCAGAGGACGAGAATGGCACCATATGGTTTGGAACCCGGATATGTGTACCAGATAAACCCGAGATAAAGACCCTTATCCTGAGAGAAGCCCATGAAGCTTTATACTCCATTCATCTCGGAAGTACCAAGATGTACCAGGACCTGAAGGAATGTTATTGGTGAGTTAGCATGAAGAGGGAGATTGCACAGTTCGTCGCCGAGTGTGACACCTGTAGAAGAGTAAAAGCTGAACACCAGAGACCTGCAGGACTGTTACAGCCATTGAAAGTACCTAAATGGAAGTGGGAAGAGATCGGTATGGATTTCATCACCGGACTCCCAAAGACCCAACTTGGATATGATTCTATTTGGGTGATTATTGACCAACTCACGAAAGTAGCGCATTTCATAGCCATCAAGACGACCTTTAGTGGCCCTAAGCTTGCAGAACTATACATGGCCCGCATTGTGTGTCTTCATGGAGTACCCAAGAAGATAGTGTCCGATAGAGGAAGTCAGTTCACCTCTCGTTTTTGGAAGAACCTTCAAGAAGAGATGGGAACAAGATTGAACTTTAGCATTGCCTACCACCCTCAGATAGATGGACAAACTGAAAGGGTGAATCAGATATTAGAAGATATGCTACGGGCATGCGTCTTGGATTTTGGAGCCACTTGGGACAAGAGCTTACCGTACGCTGAGTTTTCGTACAACAACAGCTATCAAGCCAGTCTTCAGATGTATCCTTTTGAAGCCCTATATGGACGTAAGTGCAGAACGCCTCTACTTTGGGATCAAACTGGTGAATCTCAAGTGTTCGGAATGGACATCCTTCGAGAAGCTGAAGAGAAGGTACGGATCATCAGAGACCGACTCAAGATAGCCCAATCACGACAGAAGAGCTACGCGGACAATCGGCGCCGAGACCTAGCCTTTGAAGAGGGAGATCATGTCTACCTTCGAGTTACACCCCTCCGTGGCACTCAATGGTTTAACATGAGAGGAAAGTTGGCCCCCCGATATGTTGGACCATTTCCCATTATTCGACGCCAAGGCGAAGTTGCTTATCAGTTGGAACTACCACCCTCATTGGTAGGAGTACATGACGTGTTTCACGTTTCCCAACTCAAGAAGTGTCTTCGAGTCCCAACAGAGCAAGTGGACCTACAGCAGTTGGATGTTCAAGAGGATCTGACCTATGTGGAAAAGCCTGTCAAGATATTGAAGGTCAAGGAAAGGATCACCAGGAGTCGGGTCATCCGCTTCTGCAAAGTGCAGTGGAGCAATCATCCTGTAGAGGAAGCTACCTGGGAAAAAGAAGATGAACTCAAGGCACAGCATCCTGAGCTATTCGAGGATTGATCCGAATCTCGAGGACGAGATTCTCTGTAAGGGGGATAGGATTGTAACACCCCAGAAATAAAATAAGAATTAAAATAAAAGAAAAATATTATTAAATACATTTCTGCAATTTATAATTAAAGAAAATCCCAAAAGAGCCCTAATAAAGCCAAACAGGGAGAAATATTCAAAATCTGGACTTGAAGATTTTATGAGATAAACTAGAGGCCAAAATATAATTTTAGGAATTTTTACAAATTTTTATCAACAGTGATTCAACCCTAAATCAAATATATGAATTAATGGAATTATTTTAAATCAGAAAAGATTTTAAATCCTTAATGGGCCGCAACCCCGAATTCGCCCTCAACCCAGCCCAGCCCAGCCCAGCCGTAACTCACTGACCAGTGGGGCCCGCCTGTCGGCGCCGCTTCCCTCCTCTCTCTCCCGCGCCCGTCCCCGCTCGGCCCCACATGGCAGCCACCCACACCCCTAACCCTCCCTCTGACCGCTCGGTCCTGCCTGTCGGCCCTTCCTTTTTAGTTTTGCCCACTGACAGGTGGAGCCCACATGTCAGATTCATCTTCCTCCCGGGCAGGGGATCCCCTTTCCTTTTCCCCGGCGATCCCCTTCGGATTTCTTGCCGCCGGCCGCCCGATCCCGCCCGATCGCCCCAGGATCACCTTCCCCGAGCATCACCGACCCCATTCCATCCATAGCCCACGTGGTTTCGTGATTATGGAAGTATATCCGAGGATTTGGAAACCTCACCGGAGATGGAAACAAACCTTCGGGTTCCCCGGTTTAGCTTTCCATCCTCGCCGCCGGTGACCCCTATAAATACCCCTGTGGTCGCCGCCCTCTGCCCACACCGTAGCAGCCCGAGCCGAGCGAGAACAGAGCGCACATTTCCCTTTTTTCGGGCTCCCTCTCTGCTTCAACTCCGGCGAGCCCTCGTCGTCGATCTTGGCCCCCTTCGCCCTAGCCACCGCCACCGTCGGGTCTGTCGTCGCCAGCCCGTCCTCGGCCACGCCTCCAACGGCCGTGAGGACCGTCGAACCACCGTCGCCGTCAAGCTCCCGAAGACCCCTCACCGTCTACCCTCGCCGCCGGTCACCTTCGGACCTCCATCTTCGTCGTTGAAGGTACGGTCATGACCGCCCTCCCCTCCTCGTTCCATTTTTGCCGTTAGCCAGGTCCCTAGGCGCTCACCGCCGCCGTCGCTGTCGCACCCGAGGCCGCCGTCGCCGGAGATGAAGGGGGGTACGTGCCCCCTTACGTCGTGCCGTGCCGGATCGCGCCGCGACCGTCCGATCGTGATCGGAGGGCTACAATTAAATCCCTTCGGGATTTAATCAGGGCCCTTGGATATGGTCAAAGCGGTACCGTGTGTTCACAACCATCGATCGTAACTTAAATCCCCGGAGCGATCTCACGCGTCCACGTCATACCGGTTCGCGGGATTTAATCGCAGCCGTCCATTTCCACTTAACCCCTCCCGCCTCGCGCCTGGCCGCCAGATCCAGATCCGACGGCTCTGGAGCAACCGGTCCACGCGCACAGTAGCCAATCCACCGTGAGCCTAGTTCACCGTGGACCAGAGCCCATTTCCAGTTTAAATAAAAATCCAAAAAATAGTTTAAACTTTGAAAATTCATAACTTTCTCGTTTTAACTCCAAATTTCACCATTCAAATTTTGTTAAATTCAGTACATCATTCTCTACACATTAATGCCATAAAAATAGTATGCTACTTTGGCACAAAATAATCTTAGAAATTAAATGAATAAAAACCCCTTAGGGATAAATTATTAATTCAGGAAATAAATTAATAAAAACACCCAAAATGTAACTTTTAATGATCTTAAATATAACCTCAGTACAATAAAAGCTCAAATCACATATTTAAACCACAAAACTTGTTTGCTTATGTTTTGTGATGATTTATTGAAATATGTTGTTTATTTTTCCCTATCGAGAAGACTACGAGTTCGTCGAGGAGCCGGAGTTCTACCCCGAGGTACCTCCATCCCCATTTGCTGATCAAGTCAAGTCATCGACCACCCCTGTGGAAACAGTTGATCATTATTGAGCCCATGTTTTAATAAATTATCGCTATAACTCATAGGTTAATATTGCATTAGTCAAAATATCAAGCCTTACACTTATATTTATTAGATCCCCGTCCTTGTGTGCAAACCCAAGCCATGCTTATTGAGCCTTAACTCCTTGTCACTCTACTATAAAATTATTAGCTAGTGCCCAATGTACCGGCACAACTGCTATAGGATAAAAAGAATGAGTCGTAGATAGCTGGATTCTGTATATGAATTTCCCCGTTATTCTCGTCTTTGGACTCTGTTGGAGTTGGCTAAGTTATAAGTATGGTGGGTTCTGGGTGCAAGCTCGGGCATTGGTTGGTCGCACCCGGGGCACTATAAGGACCGGTCTGCGGGATCTGTTGCAAAGCACTTCCGTACCAACCACAAGTCTAATGGGTAAGTCCTAACTGGAAGTATGGAATACTCCGACTCGATGCACCATAGTGGAGGGGGCAAGGGGCAAGCCTGCGGGCGACTTGTACTGACGAGGCTCAAGGGGGGTATGGTGGGGCTCCGACGCGTCGGGACACCATATGAAACCTATAAGAGGGTGCTGTTGAGTCGGGGAGGACTATATGGAAGGTTTTGGCACGAGTTCCCGTGAAATGGGTCATCTCGTTACACTTTGGTGTAGGTGATGAGTGCGTGCCTTGTGGGTACAGTGGTACATCTCTGATCAGAGTAATTTAATCTTTTCGAAAAGTCGAGCCCACGGTCAAGGGCGGGTTGTGTGACTACTCGCAGTTAGTTTACTATTGTTTGAATGGTTGAGTTATTCATGGCATGTAAGGACTGTTGAGCGAGGTGGGGCTGACTGTACCCCTCGAGTTAGAAGATGATGATGCATTCACATGTTTACGTTTCAGTACTAATAAATTGTTCACATTAAATTGCTTTACAAACTAACCGCTTCCGCAAAATTAGCCACTTTCTCCCTTGTTATTACCTTGCATTATATTTGCATTCGGTGGCTTGCTGAGTACCCCTGTACTCATCCCGTTGACTTACACCATCAGAGCCCGTCTACTACGAGGAGGATGCAGGTCTGGAGTAGCGACCCAGTCAAGGCGAGACTGGAAGGAGGCGTTCATCTAGGACCCTTATTTTATTAGTTTCTCTTCACCTTTATTCACTTTTGTATTAATGCGGTCTACGAACCGTGAATGATTGCCCGTATTGTACGAGGTCGCATGATGAACGTCTTGTTTTATTGATTTTCTATGGAATTTCAATAAAGTCCTGATTTGTGCAAAAAATACACATGTACAGGGTCCGTCCGAAGCCCTACAGGGCCGAAGGTCCATTGAGTTATGGGCTCTGAAGGCCTCTAGCCAGCCCATGGGCTTCTATCGAGAAGCCTTCGGAGGCCCACGCCACCGAAGCTTCGGCCCGAGGAGCAGGCCTTGACGGGCCTGGCCGAAGCCCACTTCGGCGGAGATGGAGTTGTATGCGACTCTAGCTCAGTTTTTATCTCCATCCGGCCGGGTTAATAGCAGATTATATTGGAAATTAAGCCCCTATAAATAGAGAGGCGAGGCCAGCGTAGAGAACCCCCAACACAAACCAAACCAAAGCCCTAGCTTTGATCGTATTTACTTTACCTTTATTTTCCTGTACCTCTTCGTGGGTTTGCCTGGAAGCCATCCGCCGGCCACTACGGAACAGTGGTAACCCTTGTTACTTCGCTTGTGAAGTATCCGTTAATCTACGTAATAGATTGCTATCGCCTTGTTACTTCGCCTGTGAAGTATCCGCTAATCTGTGTAACATATTGCTACCTTCACTACTAGTGCAACACTTAGCAGAATTCGGTCCTCAGGCCGAATTGGTACTTCGAACTATCTTTGTTGCAGGTTCCCACGTTCGGACCTACTTCGTCGGAGGTGTCCGGAGCTGAGAGATCAGTTTCGGAGGTCACCAGGACACCCTTCGGCGAGACTGTGGGCTCCGACGATAGGCTTCGCTAGCACACTTCGTCGCAACAGGCTTTTCCACGATTGCACTCCGCACTGGACGAAGTTACGCCCACGCGTGGCCCTCGCGTCATTGTTCTATAATTTTTCGTATCAGAGGCCTCACGCCGAACCCCACTGTTCAGAGGTGATCATCGCGTTTAGATCCGTTCGGAGTCCATCTTCGGTCAGATCAGTCTGAACACCGAAGCCCCCTTCGGTGGGACACTTCGCACCAGACGCCGAAGGTACACTTCGGTGACCCCTTCGCACCAGACTTCGAAGCAGACAGGCTTTGACCGGTTTGCTGATTCTATTCTGTTTAATATATTTCTTTCGGCTAATTGGATTATTTTGTGTGATTTGATTGCCTGGCGACTCCACCCCCTTATCACGACTAAGGGTAGTCGGAACGCGACGTCGATTCTGTGTCACGCTTAGACTTGTCCCTAAGTATCCGCACACTTTTGGATCATCGAACTGACCCAAGTGCGGGGGCACGTTTCCGTGTCAACAGCATTGTAACCGCCTCTTTTGGGACTTAGTTATCCCGGGAGGTGCCCATGAGAGTAGTAGGTTCGATCTCGGGGCTATAGACTCATTCCTAGAAGCCTTGGCCGAATGGGAAGTACCCAAATCAGCCCTGATAATTTTGCGATCATTATGAATATCCTCATGTGAACTGTCGGTCGGACTGACCATGCTGGGTCGGTTAGACCGGTTCTTGCCGAGAGCTTGAAAAGGGGTGGTCGGATCGGCCATGCTAGGCTGGTCAGACCGGTGTACTATAGTCGGTCGGACCAGCCCTAAAGCGGTGGTCGGACCGGCAATTTTTTCTTTGGCGAACTTTTCTGAGTCGCCTCCATCCTGCTTTGGGAGGATTCCGAGGATTGGGACGTCACAAACACCTGTTACGTCAGCAACGGTTGTCTCATTGTGTTTACCTCCCTGGTCCCTTTCCTTCATCTTTGAAGATCTAGGCCGACTCTTTCAAGTTTGGACATTATGATCAAACCCATGCCTCTCTGTCGGTCTCCTTGGTTTTGCCGATTCTTGGTGGAATGCCATCTGGTGTGATGGAAACGGCATTTGAGGTGGTCAGAATGGCATCCATGGGATGAAGTATGGAGACGGACATCCATATTGGGGCATTGGGCATGCCCCCCGTGACATCATTGGAAAGTCGTATGAGTAGGACGGTGAAGAAAACCCCAATGAATTAGGACTATGATCAAATCCTCCTCCAGGGGTTGGATTTGGCCTCCCTAAATTGTCGGGCCGACGAGTTGCTCTTTGCTCGGCCATAAGCTCATATTTTTCAGGAGTGCATCAAAAGTAACCATCGGTCGTCTAACCGTCTTGTCATCAAGCGACCTTTCTTTATCCACAGATTTGCGTGCATCCAACCGAGGTTCTTCAACTACCACGTTTTTTCCCTTAGCTGATTCAACTTGATCAGGCTGAATCAATACTCTAGTGTCGCAATCAATATTAAGGGGAAAAGGGTTGTCTTCAAACTTCAATCGTCCTTCATTGATGGCCGATTGAACTTGTTGGCGGAAAACATAGCACTTACCAATAGAATGAGTGTAAGAGTCGTGCCACTTACAATATTTACGGTCTCCTAGCTCCTCTGCCAACGGGATGATATGGCCTTCGCGCACCTTGACATGTCATCTCTTAAAGAGATAATCGAATATCTTATCACACTTGGTCAAATCAAAGGTGTATTTACCTCCTGAGCTCTTTTGAGGTGTTGGTTTTAAATTAGAGCACACGAATGGACTCCCCTCATTTGTCCAAGCCCATTCGGTTGTATAGACATCGAACTCCCTATTCTTGCTAGATGATCGCTCACCGGCAGCCTTTTCAGGGTCGTTTACAATTTTATCCTTACCCGTGACTCGGCTTTCAATAGCCATAGCGTTTTGTAGTACTTGACCAATATCTGTGAAGGTCTATCCACGTGTAGCTTCTTTAATGTGGACAAGCAAACCATCAAATGCGAGTTCGGCCAAATCTTTATCGTTAATGGCTAAGTCAGAGTATCGGCTTTTGGTTTCTAAGAACCTTTGAATGTAAGAGTCAATGGTCTCATTAGTCTGTTGCCTAACCGATCTCAAAGTAGCTAGTTGACATTCTATTTTACTAGGAGAGAATTGCATATGAAACTTCTGGACCAAATCTTCCCAAGCAAAAATAGAATGGACGGGCAAGGATATAAACCACTCATAAGCAGTCGCGCTTAACAATAGAGAAAACAAGCTAACTTTATGCTCATTGCAGCTGCTCGCTTCACCACACTGGACTAAAAACCACGCTACATGATCTCTTGTGGCCTCGGTAGTACTACCACTAAACCTCATGAATTCTGGCACTTCAAAACCATTAGGTAGCTTGTAATAATCAAAATATATAGGGTACGGCTGTGGGTCGCCTGGGCCCCTTGACCCGTGCTCTAAATATTCTCTGAGTGTGGCGTACAATTTCTTCCTCAACACTTTAGGCCTTGTACGACTATTCTTCTGTGTCACTGGCCCAAAGGGAGAAGTCTTAACGGGAGTGTGACCAAGACCGTCTCGCTGGCCATGAGGGTTAGCGGTGGGAATGATATTCTTGATCGGTGTGCAATTTGTATCAACATCTACTGTCGGTGAGTGTGGGTAGACCGATCGCGGAGTGCTAACGGGGGATGTGAAAACATCATCGGCCGAGCGAGACAAACAATCCTGAGTCGATGTAGTGTAATGGGGTGTGTGCCTGGAACTATATGCGGGTGGGGTAGCTAAAGACGTAGCAAGTGCGGTTAGTGAAACTATCGGTGCATGCGGCGGTGGTGTAAAAAATGTGCCAGGGTACACGCTGGTTAGACCTGCCTGATGTTTCCAATCGGATCGACCATGCCCGTCCGGTCGAACCGGCTAGCTAGAGTCAGTCAGACCAACGTTTGTCGGGGGTGCGGTCACATCGGCCTGACGGTCGATCGGTGCTACCGGGTACGTACCGGTCGGACCGGCCCAGAAGCCGGTCGGACCAACCATTGCTAGTGGCGTGGGGCACCGGTGCGCTAGATAGGTGATGCGGGCTGGCATGCATCGGCTGGACCGTCCTGGTATAGCCGATCGGACCGACCATGTTCGTCCGGTTTGATCGTCCAGCTAGGTCTAGTCTGATCGACAAAGGTCTGAGGGGCTTCGGCCATGAAAGTCGAGGTCGTTGATGCAGCATCTCCTCTTGTGCTCTTAGGGGTGAAAACGGATCGGATTCGGACGGATAGTGTTCATACCATATCCTATACCACTTTTTTTGAACGGATTCGGAGCGGGTACGGATAGCATGCGGATATGGATATGGAGCGGATTATTTCGGATATCGGATTTGGTGCGGATTCGGTGTGGATTCGGTGCGGACTCGAATCTTAAACGGATTGAAATTATCGAATGATTACAAATTTAAAAACGCATTTTGTCAAATTAAATTCACATATCATATTTATAGTGCACCTCTATTACTCTTGCTGCACCGCACCCCAGACGCCACTTTGCTAGGGGGCCACGGAAGTACGGAACCACCGTGCTAGGCCTTGCATAGTTGCATGCTGCACACCAGTTCGCTAGCTCCCAGCAGCTTAGCATGGCTAATTTTTACTCATCCCAACCTTTTTATCATGGCAGTTTTAGGGTTCTGGACCCCAGCACATTGCATCTTGCATGCTACACGTCAGTTTGCATCCAACATAGAAAAATGACAACAACAAATACAAAACGCATAGAAAAATGCATAACAAAAAAATGACAGACAGACAAAACACACATTAGAGTAATAGTTTGGTCTGTTTACGGTTTACCTCATTACATGGAAACAAACAAATAACAATAACAAAAAACAACATCACATATCTCATTGTGATTTAATTTAGTCTCAAACACAGTCTACACAGGATGCCAAGTCACATGAATTTCAGAAATTACCTATTTACCTGCTCTGTGCAGTAGCTCTGTGAGCCATAGTGACTTAGTGAGTGCAATGCAATCTGCAGTGCAGTGAAACCATAGTGGATCACCTGCTGGGTCTCGGGCTCTCGGCTACGGCGGCGCTAGTGCAGGGGTACAGATCCAGGGCTCTAGGCCAACTGTCAAGCCATGGCTGTACGAGGGCGCCAGCGCCGAGTTCTTGGACGGCTTCTAGCGTGGCAGAGACCACAGGTCCACAGCGCTCAGCGGTAGTGAGTAGTGGCCAGGCGAGTAGTGGGCAGCGGCGGTCGGTGCCTCGGCGGCGCCATGGCGACCGGCAGAACCAGAAGGGGCGAAGGGGAACGGCCAAACAAAAACAATTGAACCAGTCAACCAGAAGCTAGGTTTTGTTTATTATCGGGCTAATGGGCCAATGTATTTGTTATGGGCTAGGGGCAGTAGGATAACAATTTAAATTCGGATTATCCGGTTTTAGGGGATTCGGATAATCCGCACAAAAAACTGGATAATCCGAATCTGACATATTTATTTGAAACCATATCCGTATCTGGATCCGAATGAAAAAATCTGAATCCGAATCCGAATCCGTTGGATTTCAAAAATTTACTACCGCATCCTCAATCCGATCGGATTCGGATCGGATCGGATATTATCCGATCCGTTTTCACCCCTATGTGCTCTCTTCCATCCTACTGTGTATGCGATAGGCAGGGGGAGTGCTAGCAATCATAGTAGGGGAACCGATTTCAGAAAAGCCTAGTCTTTCCAACTTAGCCTTCACCCTAGACTCTATCTCGAGTCCCCAAATTTCAGTGAACATGCGGCTAATCGCTTCCTCTACCTTGGTGGCTACTTTTGCTTGAATTATGGGGAAGAGAAGAAAGAGTGGGAGATTACCTTAGTCGGCGTGGTGAATGTGGTACTCCCCAAGCATGAGTTCTTCGAGCTCCTTCTTTTTGGCTTCGATCTTCGTGTAGTCTTCTGCCGAGAGGTCCTCCAAAGTGGGGGTAACCGTGTCGTCGTCATCCTCCGTGTTCCCTGCCATGCTTGTCGGTGTAGAGGGTACCATTGACGTAGTCGTAGTACTCGTACCCACCGCCGATGTAGTTGTACTTGGCGTAGTCGTGGTTGGCATTGTCCCCAGCAGAGTCGCCAAAAAGCGTGTTGACGCAGAAATGCGCCCCCGCACTTGGGCCGGTTCGACGTCCAAAAGTATCGCAACAATACCGATATCGCGTTTCGACTACCCTGGATAGTGATAAGGGATTTGGAGTCATCAGGCAATCAGATAAATAATTGATATTTCAATCTAATTGGCCAAAAAGTACTAGTAACAATGTAAACATTAACAAAATGATCAAAATACCTGGAATCGGCCAATTTGGAGGCCGATTCGGAGTTACAGCGGAGACTAGTCCGAAGGGTCCCTAGGGCACCTTTGGCCTCAGGCCCGGTCAGACCGGAGGTATAATCTCGGTCGGACCATAGGTGCGAAGGGGCTTCGGGCGGTGTCCCGAAGGCAGATGCGAAGGGATGTCTACGGCGATCTGACCAGCGAAGTATCTCCGGTCAGATCGGCCGTATAACTCCGGTCGCACCGCGTGGAGGGGTTCGTCGGGTGGCCTTCGATGCACGGTGCTTCGGCACACGCAGACTTTGGTGCGGGACTTCGGCGCATGGGTTTCGGCAGATGGCTTCAGCGTAGTGCGGAGACACCTGGTCGGACAAACCTAGTACCGCCGATCGGACCGACAGTACCAGATCCAATTTTTAGGCCTTGGAAACCCTAGTTGATGAAATCCAATCACCTTCACACTTCGCAGAGGAGTTTGTGAAGACAATTACTCTGTAAAACAATAAGAAAACAACGGCAATTCGGTCTCGGGACCGAATCATCGGTGAAAGCCGATAAAAACGATAAAAAACTCGTACGAGGGTGAAACGAAAGGTTTTCAGATCAAACCGACAAAGAGCTCACGGTAATGTGGCGAAGTACAGTCAATTTACTGATCAAATTGACGAAGTTCTACTGCTAGAGTAAAAGTAATGCATGGGCGAAAAAGTAGTACGATTTAAAAGTAAGGCATTATGATGATCTGTGTGTAGATGCCATGAATCGGCCTTGCCCCTTGGTATTTATAGGGGTTGGACTGGTTTATCTGGCGCCCAAGATGAGTAATTATTGGCCAAAAATCATTAGGATATGATTAGGGGATCGAAACAACCAAAAACTGCTATTTTATCCCTAATCCCGGACGATGGCCGGTCTGACCGGACCCATTGGGCCGGTCTGACCAGGCCTACTTGGCCGGTTGGACCGTCCTACTATGGTCGGTCAGACCGGCCTTTGCCAGATCTGTCACATTTTCGGTCAAACGTACTGTCTTTTGGTATTTTGCGCATTTTGACCATTAGTGACATTTTTGGGTGTAAACATCTATATCATGGAAATCATCACAATAACTAGATCGGACCTAAGCGAGACAGTAGCTAGTCATGATGATCTGAACAATATATCAACGAATCGGGCAAACTTTATTTAGATGAACAGTATACGATATGAAAAAGATACAACAGCAAGAGATATCGGACTTAACCGATGAAGCCTCAAGGTATCAAACCCAGATCACTTTAATCTAAGAGATCAAACCTAACTGATGCAGCCTTAGACCTAGCCAAATACATTGAGGACAACCGGCGATCATGCTATTTCATCGTTCTCCTCAAGAGATCGGACTGAACTAATGCAGCCGTGAGGATACTAACCTAGTTGGCACAAAAGTCGGGGGTGGCGGGACTCACCTCATTGCTGGAGATCAAACTGATGCAGCCCAGCTCCGAGATCCCGAGTCCCACCGGATAACCTTGGGGCACAAGGGTGGCGATGCGCCGATTATAGATTAAACGAGAGTTAACTAATCCTAACCTAACGGATACATATTTATATTTCATTATTTTGTAGACTTGCCGTCCAAGTAATCTATCCATCCAATTTTGGATGAATTTGTAACCGTTGTTGTGCTTATCTACATTGGATCCCCTTCCGATCATGCAGTTGTTGGGCTTTACCAATTCTTGGCGTCAACACTACCCTTCCTTTTATAGTCTACTTAGACATGCGAAGTGACTACTCTACCCCTAGGGTTTATAGATTAGACTCACACGGTCCAGAGGGTTTTACATGTAGTCCTACTTTACACTTTATTCGAAGCTTCGCAAATACGCCAACTTTTCTTGCTTCTTTTCGACGGAGCCTCGTAGAACTTGACGAAGTGTCTAAGTGACTCCGTTTGTTGCTCTAAAGCGCAGAGGCTTCACTACATCGAAGTCTTGACTTCGAGTGCGATGATTTTGAGCTGAAGCCATCAAAGCCCTTGTCTCCTTCGCACCATGCCTTCTAAGTGGACCACCATGACTCCATAGCTTTCCCAGCTCGACTGTTGTCTATCCGTGTACCGAAGCCCGCATGGTTGAAGCCACGACAAGCCTTCCATACTTCGAAGTGCCCTTTCGAAGTACGCCTCCGTCCAGAGCACATATTCGGAGTGCCTACCTTCGGAGATCTTGGTCAACCATCCTTCTAAGCATCTCCTTTCGGAGCATACCTTCGAAATGCCTCTTTGAAATGCCTCCCTCTAGAGTGCATCTTTGAAGTGCCTTCCTATCTTCGTTTCATGCACTTGTGTTCGAAGCCCTCCGTCCAAAGAACCTTCGAATACCCTTCAAGCCACCTTTGAATTCACCCAGCTTCCTTGATCCTATGACACCAAGTCTCCCACCTGGTCCTGATCCCTCGCTATTGATAGCCAAGTTGCATCCACTTCCTGCCCTCCACAAGACAAGCAAACATTGTTCCGTAGCACCCTTCGATACACATCGAATCCTTCGGTGTACCCTTCGGGGTAAGACCCTGCATTGCACTCACACTTCGGTGCACATACCAAATATGGACCACTTCGGTAAGAACACACCAACTATTGATCCCTTCGGTAATCATCCCTTCGAACATATATACTTGTCAATCGCTCATCATAGACAAAACCAAGATACATCTCAACTTGGTTTCTCAATCTCCCCCTTAATGAGTGCATTGACAACAATCACATAAATTAGAGAAAATTTGAGAATCAGCACACAAATGAACATAAAAAATAAGAAAAGAGTCAAATCATGTCATTTGATTTTAAATTCTCCCCCTTTTAAACAAATTTCAACTCCCCTTTGACATTTTAGCAGCAAGATGAAATTCCTCCCTTTGTAAAAGTATGATATGTATGAGAAAAATTCTTCCCCTTTGGCAATGCAAGCCTCTGATTTGACACAAAATTCCCCTCTTTGACACAAAAGATGCAAGGAGAAGTGTTATGGTGGAGTGTAGATGCAAGCCTCTAAGACATGATTAATAGCAATTACAGTACAAAGCAAACATTTGCCTTGAATATTGTCTTAGAGTACTATATGATAAGCTCAAGTGTATAATATCCAAAGAAGATCATAACAAGCAATAACATTTTGAGCAAGCGAAAACATCACCACTTAGACTAGCAGACTAGACATGGTAAACATGAAGTGCAAAGGCTAGCAAATATCTACCTAGACAAGCTTATCCAAAAACATGGAGATTCAGCAAACTTGTTAACGACTGTTTTCAAGCCTTTTGATTCCTTATTAATTTTGATTCAGTGCTAGGGTTATTTGCTTGTTAATCTTATGCTAGCCGACCAAACTAAGCCTAAGTCAAAGAAAGAAAATCAGAAGCTTAAAGCATTAGTCTTGGTATACATTGCAAAGTCCTAATACATACCAAAGTGTTATGGTAACCAATCTAGAACATAAACAATATAACAAAGCAAACCCGCTCAATCTTTTCATGTAAGCACAAAAGGCTCAATATCAATTTCTTGTTTTTATATCATTTTCAGTACAAGATGCCCATGAAATGCATTTAGATGTTCAAGTTGCATTTTTGCTTCCAAAGAAAAGAACGTAGCTATTAAACCTGTAAAAGATAGCAAAAATATTTAGCCTACATATGTTAGTTACTAGACTAAGTGATGACCATATTTAAATTTTTAAGACATAAAAGTCATACTTACGATAGATATCAAATATATCAAATAAGCTTAATCAACATGATCATATACAATAATACGAAGGCTCCTGCCTGACCAAGGAGATTCAGTGCCCAAGGACAAATTGTTACTCTGCCATTCCAATTCTTGTCAATTACACGTAAATTAAAGCTCACGACCCATGCATGCATACATACGACACAGATGCAATGGTCTCTTTGATCGGCTCTGCATCCACTATATATTGGAAGTGGAAATTGAGCTCGACAGCTTGGGATCTTGGCATCTTGCATCCTTTTATGGCAACCTCAGCAGTTGTCACTTGTCAGTGCTCAGAAACTGATGACACGAACGGCAACGCAGGCAATGACACGAGCCATCTCCGACATCAAACTAGATGAATAATTACAAGCAGCAGATGCCCACAGGAATATGACCCTACACCCCCAACACACAACCAACAGCATGGTACTTACTCTACAGGTTAAACATCACATAGATTCTACAGGTCCAAAAACTGGGGCAACCAATGCAGAAAGCTTAGCTCCTAATGAAGTGAGGGATCACAAGTATCACACACGGTTACAGTTATGTAGCATCCACTGAAATGTGAGAGTATGGTGCCTCCACGCAGGGCCTCTTCTCGGTAGCCTTCTCTGAATCTTTGGGTTCTGCATTGGTTAGAATGTCTTCGTAAAGTTTGACAGAATCCTTGGAGAATTCGGTCAGCGATTCGAACACACTGGCCAAGCCAATCTTGAATCCGTTGAGAGTGACGTTGTGTGTATCGCGCATACAAGCATGGTGCTTCGCTTTCTCAGACTCTACCCTTTTCCTCAGCGCATTCAGCATCTCTTTCTTCTCTGATAGGTGCTCCATGCGCTGCTTTGCGTCGTGCTCGGGTCTGTGCTCCAGAAGCTTGGTCTCAATAACCTTGTTTTCTGCTCTCTTGTAGGCAGTGATCTTTTTGTCCATCTCTTTTGCCAGGCTGTCCACCTTTCTTTTCTGCTGCTGCTCTTCCCCTTGCTTGAGCCATAGCACTCTCACACTTCTGATAAAATTTCTCATGGTGAAGGCCACCCGCTTGTTTTGAAACTTCAACAGGGTAGTGTACCAGTCATGGCAAATCACAACCAAAGGTGGTGCGCTCGCCCTATCAGGGGTAATCGACGATAACCCCCGAGAATAGCGGATGGTATCAGTTAGGATGAACTTGGACAGCCAGCCATCAAGAGCTTCGACATAAGCCTTCTGAGCGCTCACATAGATCATAAAACAGGACCTCCAATTACGCAGTTCAGCCTCCAACTTAAGAGTAGCATGCCGCTGGGCATCATTACAGAATTTACCATAAGCAGGGCAGGTGAATGAATTCACCTCAAACATTATCTGTCTCTGGGTTTCATGTGAATCCACCATTATTTTCCAACTTCTGGTTAACCTGCCAAGGAGAAAGCATGGCATCAGTTTTAACTGTAATGAGACTATCAATCCTATGCATGGATGTAAGGTCAGCTTACCCCTGCAACAGCTCAACAAGTTGCGGTTGCAGTTCCTCATCCCGCAATTTTTGTATTCTATCAGATATTGATTCTGCTGCCTTTAGAGAAACCCAGATCCTTGTGTACAAATCTCTAACAGTTGTCCTGGTCTTTTCAGCACAGCGCAGCTCAGAACCTTTGGCATCTTGGTTTCTCAGTTGCACGCACTTCTTCTCATAAGTTTGTCGGATTTGATCTATAGTCTGCAAACTACCAGCTAATATTAAAATGATGTAAATATATCTGATGACTTGGGCAACAAATTGTCTTGCTTAACATGATACAGGGGGTACAAAATGGAGTAAAACAAGGGCCCAGTGTGTTGCTTTCAATTTGAGAAATCATATAATGCTGTCAGTGTGATGACTGTGTCCAGAGCTCCCAAAGAGGTTTTCAAACCTAAATTCATTCACTAATTTGACAAGGTAGTGCTGCTTTAGCTCAGACAATTAGTTGTTTTAACCAGAAATAGAACAATAGCACCTCACATGTAAAGATAATTCAGTATGCTCTCTTTTATTTTATCTATGCAGACACATGGAAGATCTATCTCAAATGACTCTACCAGATGCAGAAGGACATCATCAACAACAATCAATAACGCACCTTAACTTCTTCATAGAGCTTCTTCTCCCAGGCATACAATCTCCCTAAAGTTTGTGAGTGACTTCCTGATTTCATCCCACCATAGTCATCGAAAATATCGCTCTTAGTTTCACTCTTATCTGTCCATGACAAACTATTAGAGCTCGCTCCCAGCTCAGTTCTGTAGGATGATGACACAGACGAAGGAGACCGATGCCATGTAATGGCATGAATTATCTTTGATGAATTTTCTGCAGCAGGTAAGAAATGCCAAAGTTAAAAGGACATCACACATTCACACATATACTGATAAGTGATAATAACAGGACTAATGAATTGCTTCAACAGGACTGAAAGAGCAGATTCATGATACTAATCATCAAGCAGGTGCCTTTAGCCTTTTTGCAGCTAGAAAAGAATCACTTTGGCTATCAACTATCATCAGGAGCCCCATATAGGTAGGCATAAAAAGCCCTGAAAATGGTCCACGAAATGACTGCAGAGTAGAAAAGGTGATAACAAATTGACAGTGGGTGGCTTATGCCTATTACATCATCAGCCAAGAATATTTAAAGGCACTTTTTTAAGAAATATGCTCTGTCTAATCTCCAGAGGTACATGCGGTCCTAAAGAAAGAACAGTACCATCTAAATTCCATGACACAATGAGTATAAAAAGGTATCCAACTAATAACAAAAGCCCTTCTTGGATTAAAGATCTACCCAAACCACTCAAAACTAGCAGCTTTACACCCCCAAACCTTACAATTTTCCCCCAACGGCAAAAGGGATTTGACCATCCCGGCAGTAGAATGTTTGTGACATAGTCGAACAAGTCGCAGTAAGAGACAGAAATCAAGGCAGAAAAGGTGTGGAACACAGTAAAGGGGGCACCTTTGAGCTCTGGGACACGGGAGGCGGCCTCGAGCATGCCGGACACCTCCTTGCCGGCCTCGGCGGCGCGCCCGAAGAGCTCCTCGATCTCCTTGAGCGCGGCGAGCAGCTCGCGCCCTGGCTGCGACACGGCCACCTCCAGTCCGCCATTATTATTCCCGGCAACCTCGCCCACATCTTTGGCCTCTTTTTGCTTGGCTACTCCGAGCGAAGCATCTGCTTTGGGGGTCTTGGCATTCACCGCCTTTGCCCCCTCGTCGTCTTCCTCCTCCACCGCCTCCTCCAACTCCGGGATCCCCTCCCGCTCCCTCACCGCGCGCATCTCCTCGTCGCTGATGGCCGCGGCCGCCGCCACCTCCTCCGCTCCGTAGAACGGGTTAAAGAAGTCCCACCCGCCGACGGCCGATGCCACAGGAGGAGGAGGCGGTGTCCCCGGTGGCGCGTAGTAGTACGGACACCCCATATCCAGCGTCCTCGCACCGCCGTCGTCCACCTCCGTCAGCACTTGCTCCTGCTCCTGCTCCTGCGGCGGCGGCGTGGGGGGCGAGGGAAGCGACGGCGCCGGCGCCGGCTTGGGCGACCCTGGCGGCGACGACGTCGGGGTGGGGAGAGTAATGAGTATCGGCGCCGGCGCCGTATGCCGCGCGACGAACACATCCAGCGCGTCGGCGACGGACCGGAGCGCCACCGCGTACGCCGCGTGCGCCACCGCCAGCGCGAACCTCCGGTCTGCCGCCGCCTTGATAAGCCGCTTCCGGTCACGGCACACCGCCACAGGGTCCCCACACCCGCCACCGCCGCCGAGGCGGGAGGCGGCGCAGTTCCCCATCTGAACCTAAACCCTAAACCCTACCACCACCACCACCACCACCGATGAGGGTTTTGAGGAGGGTTTAGCTCTAGAGCAGGGGAAGGGAGGCTTGAAGGGGACACAGAGGAGAGGGAGAGGAGGGAGTCAAAGTCAAAGTGGGCTGGGGGTGCGTGCAACAGTGGCCAGTGGGAGAGACGAAGGGGAAAAGGAGAGAGGAGAAGAGACCAGACAGTGATGGAGGAGTGAAGTTTCTCGTAATTATCAGACGGAGATTTAATGTTATTTTTTATTTTAAGAGTAATATATATATATATATATGTGTGTGTGTTTTAAAATATATAACAAGGGTAGAACTGACCTTTTTAGGTAGGTTTTAAAAATATATAAGAAGGGTAGAATTGTCTTTTTGATTGTATTTTGTTGAAGGATAAGAATGAATGAGATGTAATGATTTAGTTTTTATTAAATCATACAAAAAATTTTGTAAATTGAACGAGATAAGCTCACGAGGAGGGAGAGAATGATACGGAGGTACTTATTGATAGCAAAAATAGTATTAATAGTTAGAGTTGTCAAAATATTAAGTTTTAGTAATTTAGTCGAAAATATACTAAGTCTTGGCACAGGTCGGTCAGACCGGCTCAACCTGTGTTCAAGTCCAATTAGATGATCCCGGGGTATTTTTTACCCCTAATTGATTTTTAATGATTTGGACTCGTGTCTAACTCAAATTAGAGCTCAGTCACGTCATGCCCAACCTCTATAAATAGAGGCAATGCTGATTCAAGGAGGACCCCCCTAAAACCCTAATAGATTCAATCTATTATTTCCTTGAATCGTACCTTTACTTTTCAATCTACCTTTTTTGCCCTAGGTTTAGTTTTAATGTCCATCTTCGTGAGTTTGCATTGAAAGATCTCCGTTCGTCGCGTCGTAATCACGGTAAGTCTTTGTCGGTTCGCTCGTGAATCGTCCGCTTCATTCACGTAACGGATTTCTATCGTTTTATCGGTTTTACCGGTGATTCGTCACTTGGCCGAATTGCCCTTGGTTTCTTGGTGTTTTGTAGTACTTCATCTTCTTCTTCACCAAGAACCCTCACATCAAGGCACTTTCATCGGAGTCATCGCCGATGAAGCAGTGAGTTAGCCGTCTCTGACTGTCAGTTTGATCGATGGTCTAGGACCGGTCTGACCGCATCATGGGATGACTTGGAAGCACTAGTGACGACACATACAATGGGAGTCCATAGTAGGGGTGGCAGTTTGGCTAGGGTCTCGCGAGCCAGCTCGTACGTACTCGAGCCGAGCATCTTGGCTCAGTTAGCATTCGAGTCAAGCCGAGCCGGCTTGTGAGCAGGCTTGTTGGCTCGGTCACCGGCACATGGAGTGAATATGTCCCTCTATCTAGCACATAAAATCATAGATTCATGGGTAGTGGACAACATCAAACCGCGTATTTACGTTATTGTGTGAGAACTTAGCTGTGAACACCGGACACATCTTCTCTGCCCTCCTAACGGTTGGTGCCACTGATGCCCTCGACGGTCAGCGGTCCCTAGCCCACTACCCCCACCGGCCACCGTACTGTCACCTACACTCAGAGTTGTCATTTGATTTTCTGAGAGGAATGTGTACCCCCATGATGCCACTTTTTAAGTTACGAGAACATAATATATTGAAAGAGATTGAAAAAGACAAGTGAATATTAATACTACTGAGCCAAGTCAAGCCAACACGTGGCTCGGCCGAGCCCGAAATGAGCCATAATTTTGGCTCGCTAAGCTATCCGAACTGAGCTCGGCTCGGCTCACTAAAGAGGTGGCTCAGCCGAGCCGAGCTGAGCTCAGTTCGTTGCCAGCCTAGTCCGTAGCATGACGCCAATCGACAACAAAATGTCGATACTAGAGAGTGCATGAGTTCATATAACAAATTTTCTTAATGCACTCATCTAATATCTTAGGAGAATATAAAGTTATTTTTTGATAGAACAAACGTCTATCATACACCCTAAAAATTGGATTGGAAATTTTATCCAGATGAAACTAAACCACCTTAGTTCACAACTTTAAACTCTTATAGACAGTTTATAGTTCCAATAGAGATATAACTATATAAGTTGTTTATAAGATAAAATTTATTGTTTAAATAAGTGATAAGCTTATATTAGATCTTCTTGGTGAAAACAGCTATTATTTTCATGTTTCTTGAGGTTATTTAGATCTACGGTGCATCCAATATAAAATATTCCAAACAATACTAGTATTGATTAATTACCAATCAAAACAAATCTAGTATAATACAATATTTTTATCATATTATATACTAGATAATAACTTATATTTTAAAAGTAGTTTAAAACATAAAAAATGACAGTAGTTTTTATGTTAATACTAAACTAACTTATAAATGAGCTAAAATCATCTAAATGATCTAAAAGCATCCATTATATTTGTTATCATACTTGTTATCCTTTAAAATAACAAGAATGATCGATTGTACTTGCTACTTGACTAAATGTAGACTATTTACAAAACGCATTCATAATCAGTAGATTATTCGCGAGCCGAATCTAATGACCTTAATTACATTATGATTTGACAATGTGATGCTACAATAAACATTTACTAATTATGGATTAATTATGCTTAAAAACCGTCTCGTGAATTATCCTTCGATTCTGTAATTATTTTTATAATTAGTTCATGTTTAGTCCTTCAAATTGATGTCCAAACATCCGATGTGACACGGACTAAATCCTTATTATTTTAGATGACTTCCTATTCTTCCCCACACTTACCACATCTAACAAGTCAACCAAACTTGCTACTTCATCGAGTGTTGAGTTTGTTTAATTATTTTTATTTTATATATATATATAAATTGATAAAATATAGCTACATTCAAATAGAAAAATCGTATTTAACGAGTACATTAGAGTGAATAGCAAAATAGCAAACCGTTATATCTAATCTCGTTGCCTATTCAGTTCAAGAGTGAATGAAAAAATATTTTTAGTTTAAAAAATATTCTCTCTAGATCCGAAGAGCTTCATCCTAGGAAAAAACTGGATAGAAAGCAAGCTCGACGGGGATGACATCAGCGTGAAAAGAAGGTGAGCTCAGCTAGACGACCCGAAGGAAGAAGATGATTGGTTAAATTCTTAAACCAAACAATCAAATTCGGGGGGCATGAGAAATTTAGGTGGTGTTTGGTTTGCTGGACTAAAGTTTAGTCCATGTTACATCGAATGTTTGGACATCAATTTAAAAGATTAAACTTGAATTGATTATAAAAATAATTACAGAATTGGAGGATTATTCACGAGACAATTTTTAAGGCTAATTAATACATAATTAGCAAATGTTTAATGTAGCATTACATTGTCAAATCATGGCGTAATTAGACTCATTAGATTCGTCTTGCGAATAATCCACCGATTATGAATGAGTTTTATAAATAGTTTACATTTAATACTCTAAATTAACATCCAAACATCCAATGTGACGGAACTAAAATTTAGAACAAAAAAGTGCCTTATTCTATTCCAATCTCGGTACGAGGAGAGGAATAGTTCCGGACAGTTTCAAGTAAAGCTAAGATTCACTTTGCACCCCATTTCACTGTAAAATCGTTGAATATTTTTTATAAAATTTGAGTGGAACTGACAAGACTTCTTAAATTCTGTTCATGTTTCATGGAGTTGTATTCAGGCTACATAAAATTTTATCGAAATTATATATGGAATTGGATGAAAAGTGAAATATAATGCTGCGAAGTGGATGAAAAGTGAAATAAAGTACAATATAATCTACTGGTGCAAAAAAGTACAGTTTACTCTTTTTTTCTACTTTTCGGAAACCCGCATGTTCAATTTCGTACAGGAGCAAAGTACAGAGTCAGCCGTGCTTCGCAATGATCATCGGCAGTTAGAGATTCCCAGTAGATAGCTAATTTGAGTAGTTGATGTTTTTAGTTTTTGGATTCTAGTTCATTTTTAGATTATGTAGCTATTAATTCTCATGACCTGAGTTGAGAATCTAGACCGTTTATTTCCGCTTCAGATTTTAGAAATATTTTTAGCCGCCGGAAGTTGAAACAAGCAAACCCTAAAATTTTGATAAAAGATTCCTGATTGTTGCAATGTGGATCCCAACCACTCACGAAGCCTTGCTCTGTACCATCGGATCTCAGCTAAATGGTTAAGATTCGTTGACTGAGATTGTCAAATCTATTGAAAGGACCTGCTTTGCTCAAATATTTCAAAGGTTAACGTAGCTGTACGTATTTTTTTCACTTGATTCGTATATTTTTTGTAAGACCTTTTTAAATAAAAATAAAAAATAAATCATTCTAAACATATTTATCAACATTGTAACATTGAACTCGTTCGTTTAAATCCTACGATTATTTGGTCGGAGTGAGATCCTCCCTTCCACTGTTTCTGTGACTGGTACCACCAGTTTTGGTGAGGACGATTATCTGACAAGCATGATTAGGATTCCTTTAGAACGGTTCGGTTATTAGCAGCTTATCATTAATTAAAGTAGAATTAGCTGATATGGCAAATGGAAAAATTATTAAAAAAATCAAGTATTAATCTTAATCAATAGTATAACTAATAATCGGAGTCAATACTACTTATCAAATAATTAAGATGGGTGTTATAATCATGGTTATTTTAAGTTTTTTTTTTAAAAAAATAGATCATATGGACCTAACCTTATTTGAAGATCTTGAGTGTGTCGAAATGTGATACGAGAAGTTATCAGGAGGTCACCATCCTGTACTACGTCCACCTGAGCACGTTTAACAAGGTGTTAGATTTGGTGTCAACTAACTCACATTACTTTCACGATTTTAAGGTATTTTAAAAGGGACTTAGATTATGCGGCTGTCAGCAGGTGGATTAAACAATCTGACAGAGCCCGAGTTACAAGGGCAATGGCTGTTTTTGCACCGAGAACCAGTGGCGAATTCGCTCGCATTTGCGTCATCTTGCACAGCCGCATGATATCGATCGGGGAGTAGATCAGATGTAGTGGGCGACATGGGAAATCAGGCCCGGTTTTCCTGGCAGAACCTGCACTTTGTGTCTGCACGCTGCACCGAACCGGAATCCCGCGTCGAGTGTCCGGTGAAATTTCTGCAGCTTCTGTTTATCTATGTAATACAAGGTCCGTTCTATTTTGTCACGTAAGTAAATAAGATGTCATATTTAGAAATTATAGTAATAATCATGGTTTCTTAGTGTGTATCCACGATATTTTTTATATGTTTCTCTCATTTCTCTATCTATTTTCCACCCAATCTTTTTTCATTTGTGTCTTGGATGTTACGAAAGTGTGATGTCTTGTTTTAAGGATTTGTTTGATTCCACCTTGCTAAAGTTTAGAGATTAAAGGTTAGTACCTAAATTGCTAAACATGGTGATTAAAATGAGCTAAACTTTGATTTATGAACTTTAGCCATTTAGTCCACAAGATGATGCTAAAAGGAAATAAAGAGTACTAATGATCGGTTATACCTCTCATTAATGCTAAAAGGTGTATGCAGTATTTTATTATGTTAGTTTGGTTTTTGTTAAATTTATTTAATAGTAATATTTAATCACTAGAATCAAATAACTAGTGACTAAAGTTTAGTCAAGTAAATAAGTGAGGATTAAAGTTTTCTTTACTCCCTAGATGAATCAAACACGATGTTAAATATGATTATTTCATTTAGTATCATTTCTCTTTATTAATTTGCTTATTGTATTAGATTTTTTCCTTATACGCCATCTTATTAAATGCTTAAAACACCATCGTACTAATGATTTTTGGGACTGCTCTAAACTATCTAACAAAACTATCTAACAAGTACGTACGTATGTGTATGTCGAGTACTGTGTATTATACGTTATCCGTGCATTTTTTTTTCTGAATTGTGATACTGTAATCTGGTGAAGCCGCATGCCAAAGTGGTCCCCGTAAAGGCCGCAAGCTCCGCGAGAGAACCGATGTTTCGAGCCACACTAGCTAGTGACTAGTAGTGAGTGCTGTGCTGCTGTGTTTTTCTCCTCACGGATCTCTCGAGCACTGCATTCGTCTATTCGCTACCACCTCATAGCACTGTTTCCTAAAATATCACGTCAGCTTTACAACTGAATGAAATACCTTCTCTTCTCTCAGTGGAGAGTTTTATTTCACTGTTTCCTAAGCTAACCAGTGTAATTAAATGCAACTAACTCTCATGAAATACCCTCTCTCTGATGAAACGATTTAGCTCTCAATGGTTGTTTCATTTCGTTTCATCCGTCTTGAAAACGGGTTAGCACCATGTCATGGTGATGACACTACTTCCTTCTCTTTCTTCATTAATTGAATGACCATGTAAGCAAAAAATCTAATGTGGCATAATAATTAATACCATGAAACCCCTCATAAAACCCCCATTGTGAATAGCTTTACTGCAGCTATCTCGTGTACATACAAGTGTTACCTTTCCGAACTCTCGTTGACTTGTGAGTTGTGATTCAAGAGTGCGTTTGATTTATGCAAGTAAAATCTTAATTAATATAAAGTGTCGAGTTTTCCATCCGTTCGTCCGGTCCTACGCGTCTCCCCCGTGTCCCTACGCGCAAAAGCTGGCCGCATACATGTGTGCTGGCGGAGCGCCCCGCTGCGCGCGCGTGAGAAAGAAAAGAAAATTATATTTTTATATTTTGGTTTTTTAATTTACTCCCTCCGGTTTCAAAAAGAATGTTGTTTTGGACATGATTTAAGATACCAAGGAATGATTAATTTGTGTATACTTTCTTTGTTTGCCCCTATTAAATACAATGCATTAGTAAAGATAGCACGGGAAACAAGAAGAAAGTAGTACTACTTCGGGGGTATAAACGTCCAAAATGCACAATAAAATATAAAACGACATCTTTTAGGCAACTCTTGACACAAGTCTAAAACGACTTTCTTTAGAAAACTAGAGGGAGTATGTATTTTTGTGGACGTATGAATTTTATGTAAAAATCTTTAGATTTCTAGAAAATCGTGTAGAAATATAAATTTAACGTAAAGATGGGTAGGTTGGCTTCATTGCTATGGCCAAGGCCATTTAACTCGACGTCTTCCTCCTCCCAAAGCACACAATGAATCCCCTCTGCATTCTGTCTAGCATGCTTGCCGTCATCCGCTCGTCGGTCGCCGTTGCCCTGTTGGAAGAGGGGGGCTGCGATAGGAAGAAGAAAGGAGGAGGCGCTGGGAGGAAGATGAATAGGAGAGAAGCAGACATGATGAGGACGCACGAGTCTGAGAAACCAGGGTAAACGAGAGAGAAAAAGGAAAGGAAAAAGAAAAGGAAAAAAGAAAGGGAGAAAATGATTTTTTTTTTTTGCAAAACTTACATAATTTGTATAAGTAATAACCTTTCATTTTGTATGGTTTTATAACTTATTTTTTCATAAGTGGCCATAAAGATATAAAGCACAATTGATAGTATATACATGAAAGCATTGAATAATTATATATTAAATGTACCTTTTCTTTTAGTTAATCTAATAGCCAAGTTATTATATGAGTTCACTGTATTGTTGGTTTTACACGACATGACACTTATATTTAACCAGCACTATTATCCTTGCTCTGAGTTAGGATTGAGCTTTATATTTTGATTTTTAAGTGTTTTATTCAAAGAACATGCCATCAATAGAAAATATTGTAGTTTTTTAAGAGGCTATTTGTTACAGTTTCAACTTTGAGATTCATATTAGATCTCGGATGGGGTGATTTTTTATATAAATAATGTCCATGTTTGGTAACCCTAAATCTCAATCCATTCCCCGTGGATGGGTTGGGATTTGAAATTTCTAAATAGACACTCAACGGTGGTAAATGTGATCTAGTTTTATAATTTTCTGAACCGGCTATAAAATTCCAATTTTGTGAAAAAACATTATTTATAAAAAAAACGACCACGGTCAACACGCGTATGGGCTGGAAATTGTTGGGAGCGAAGAGGTATTGCTCACGTGCTGCGCCTGGGCCTCCAACTCGAGCTCGTAATTAATCGGGAAAAAAGAATAGTAGTTGTTCGATTAATCTGACCACGAACGAAAGGATCTTCGTTACAGTGAAGCACGTAACTTACTGAATTTTGGAACTGACGCTTCGCGGTGTACCTTTGTTTTTTTTATTTGTCATGATGTTTTTCTCTGTAATACTACCGTAACGTACTATGTTAATAGCATGTAGGATCATTTAAATTAATGCCATACTATCTCAGAATTGAGGTAAATCAAGGGTCAAACTAACCTTGGAGCCGAGGCTTAAGCTAAACAAAGAAATAATAGCGCCACTAGTGAATGTTACGGAGTACAAATGCACATCATCTATGATCCTTACTGTCTAATACATAGGCAAGTAGGTATCGCTGATTTAGTGTGCTAGCGAGTTCACGTTACTACGAGGACCATCTCAAGCACTGTTTGTTTGAGCTTTAGTTTTTAAAGTTTTATAAAAAAAATAAATTTTGACTTTTGCAATTTAGAATGATGGCTTTTCGAAAGTTAGTTTTTGGAAAGCTAATACCGTTTAACAAATTAGCTTTTGAAATTGTGGGATGAAGTGACTATTCTGTAGGATCCACGGAATGTCACCGCGAGGGCGGGGCGTGGCTGCGCCGGACGGGGCGGGGAGGCCGGGCGGTGGCGATGCCGGAAGGGGCGACAGGGAAGGGTGGGGCGACGTCGGACAGGGCGGCGGGGCCGACCGAGGGGATGTCGGATGGGGCAATGCTGGGGAACGGCGAGGAAAGGCGGAACGACGCCGGACGACCGAAGGAGAGGAAGCCAGCACAAATGAAGATGGAAAGTTACGAAAAGCTCACATTTAACTGTTTTTGGGTTTTCTATGTAATCATAAGTTCTGTGACTTTTGGCTTTCGGAAAACTCAGCCTAGAAGTTGGCCGTTTGTTTGAGCTTTTGACTTTCTAGGGTGGAAAGCTATCGAAAAACTCAAACAAACAGGGCCTCAATGAGATGTAACATGTGCTTTGGTACGAGGTTGGAACACACAACCCTTGTTTTCGCTAAGGGTCTCTTTGGTAAAGTTCCGGATATTAAAATTCATACTGAAATCAGAGTGAAGCATTTGAAGTTGGTTAGACCCTGTTCATTTTTTTAGAGTGTTCACAGTGAGATTTACTCTTCAAGAAAAATATTTGACTTAGATCCAACTTCACAAAATAAAGAAATTAGATCTGGAGCCGTACCAAATACACACTACATCAAAACAGTGGAAAGATAAAATGTTGTTTGGTAGACGAAAGTCTAGACGGGCATGCCTTTTCGTAACTGGACATACCAAAACCCTAGACGCGCGCGAGGCCCTACCCGATCCCTCCCCTGCCCGGCCCGAACGGAGGCGGCCGTATAAAGTTCTCCGTCATTGCCCATCCCGGCGGTTACCTCACCACCACCGCCGCGGCCGCATCGACAGCGAAGAGGGGGAGACAACCGCCGCGACGGAACAGCCCGGCAACCGCCCAGCGCGCAGGTAAACAGCCGGCAGCCGCCCATCGTGCCCTCCTTCCCTGCTTCAGCCGGCTTGCGTCGCGTCTCCGCCGTGTTACAACCCCGGCGCCGCCCCCATTGATTTCTCTCTCTCTCTCTCTCGCGCGCGCCTGTCGCGTTTCCGGATCTGAGAGTTCCCCCGCATTGTGCTCTGCAGCCATGGATCGGTACCAGAGGGTGGAGAAGCCGAGGGTGGAGGCGCCCATCAAGGAGAACGAGATCCGCATCACCACGCAAGGGAGGATGCGCAACTACATCACCTACGCGACCACCTTGCTCCAGGTACACCGCCATGCCTCGCTCGCTCGCTCGCCCCCGCGTGGAGAGGTTTCGTGCGGTTTGAATCTTCGTTTTAGCGCCAGAATGTTTGGTGCCATTGGTGGTACGCTCGTGGATTGGTCGGTGGTAACTGACGAGGTTTAGGGTTGATTAAAAAGCAAGCCGAATGATTGGGCCGTACGTAATATTATACTACTATGCACAAAAGTTTTCTTAATGCAAGCGGAGTGAGATGAGCAGAAAGCTGTTGCTTTTTCCTTCGTCACACTTTATTTCGTAGGATTTCTATTATACTACTGTATTGTTACAAGGTAATGGCTCTGTGCTTTACAGTGTATGGTATACTAAACAGTCATGTGATGTAGCTGCCAATTTCTGTAGAGCATTGGAGGCAAGTGCTTCTGTTGTGCTTGCTAAACACAAAATTTAATGCCTAATACGGTGAAACATAGCATCTGTTTTGGATAAAATGCAGGGCATGGCTACAAACGTTCCCATCTTTGTGGTGCGATTGATGTGCCACTATGGACATGGAACAATTGAAATTGTGATCTGTTATGGCTGTTAGAGGTGTTTATCAATGTTAGAAAAACCGGTGATCGGTAATTGATCAGCCAACCACCGAGCAGGGATTAATCGGTTAATCGGGGATAAAATGAATTAATCAGTTGATCAATTAATCGGTTGACTAAATATTTAAATAATATATTATAGTGTTCATATTTAATATTTATAGCAGAAATGGTCACTTAGAATATGTAGAAGTGAGATAACATGCATCCTTGTCTTTTCTTTATTTTCACCCTAACGCACTAATCACAACCTTCACAGGCAAAGCATGCCGTGTATCACTTTTCCTCCTTTTCCACCACAACACAACATCCCTCTGTCTCTCTCAAACCTACCCTTTCCCCATCGCTGAAGAAGGTCAATGCTAGCACATCTGGAGGGCGTGGCTCCGACGTCTGGAGGGCAGCAGTGCGAGGCTACCGCAGGACGGCACATGCTCGGTGAGGAAGGCATGGACGATGCACGCTCTAGCTGGGCAGCATTGGATTTGGCTCGTGCGGGGGCTGGATCTGGATGGGCGACAACTGGATGCAGGAGAGGGAAAGGGGAAAATGGGCACGAGAATAGAGCTGGGGGGAGGGAACCCTAAAATTTATTGGCTTTTATCAGGCTGATTAATCGGTGGGCAATTAATCGGTTTGACCAATTGATTAATCAATGGGTCGATTTGGCTGTAAATTGAATGGACTGGGGACTATCACCGATTAATCGGCTGATCGACCAATTTTTTTCAACACTGGTGTTTAATTGCCATGCTTTATGTAGTTGTTTCTGTCGACAAGCATCACTTCCCAATCATATTTCAAGTTTAGTTTCTGCAATGGTGCTGTAGTACATGGATATCATTGCCTTCCTTCATCTATTATGTACTATATGATTGAATGTGATTGTGATGTCACGTCCATGTTTCTTATTTGGAAATTGCTCCTCATGTTGTTCCTGGCCTTTTGAGACCAACTACATTGTTGTTTGTTACTGCCTTTTTGGATATTTTAAACAGTATGATCCCTCTTCAAGGCTTGTTTGTTTAATTCCGCCTTTCGAAACACACTCTATGATTTATATATTAATTTTGCTTGACCTGTTTCATAGGGTTTGGGCCTGTTATTCCATTGTTGATACCATGGTTGTTACGGTGTTGCTATATCACCATTATGGTGAAAGTATGTTACTATGGTGTTTTTTGGCAATTCACTGCAGGGGCGCCACAATGCAACTGGCCTGTGGTGACCGTCACAAGCCCGTGGTGCTCCCATGGCATTCTATGGTACCACGAAGGGCATGACAAGCACCATAGAAGGGGTGCACAATCAGTGTTCTAAAAGGCGGCGCTAGCGGCCATTAGGCATTGGGCGGCCCAGGCGCCTAGGTGGTCAACCACGGCGCTGGGCGGTTGACCATGGCTCTAGGCGGCGCTTGGGTGGCGCGGCGCGGTGGCGTCGTGGCTCCCGACAGCCAGATCTGACGATCAGAGACGCATGTGTGGCCAGATCCGACGACGAGCGGAACACGCGCGACCAAATTCGACGACGAGCGGTGTGCACGTGGCTAGATCCGGTGACGAGCGGCACGCGCATGACCAGATCCGGCGACGAGCGACACGTGCATAGCCAGATCCGGCGACGGGAGGTTGGTGCGCCACAGTGGTGAGAGGCATGCGCATCTGTCGTCGCCGGTGGAGAGGGGAGTGGCACATTTGGAGGAGAGTGGAACACCTAGGGGAGGAGGAGAGGAGAGCAGCTCCTAAGATGGAGGAGGCGGGGGGAGCTGCGTCTGGAGGTGGAGGAGAGGGAAGGGGAGCCAGCGCAAGGAGTATGAGGGGAGGGGAGCATCTGAAACGGAAGAAAAGGAGGCAACTCTAGGCGCCCCTAGGTGCTAGGCGCCGGGTCCCCGCCCGACTAGCGCCTAGCGGCTAGCACCTTTTAGAACACTGTGCACAATTGCTTACATGTTGGCTCGATACTCTAAGGCTTTGGCTCTCACTGCCTGCAGTTTCAGCGACAACTGCAATCCGCTACAACTCACAATATGGCTTGGTCCGATGAACACAGTGTTACTAACCTTGATTAGAGAGAAGATAATCACACCATTAAGGTGGATGTATATATATAGCCATGAGATGGGCCTAGATGACTTAGATGATATATGACATATGGGCCTTAACACCCCCCTCAAACTCAAGGTGGATCATAAACATTGAGTTTGAGCAAATGAAGCCGATGTTGCTCTCGAGTCTGTGCTTTAGTGAAGAAATCTGCAACTTGTAATTCGGATGGCACATACTGAAGAGCAATAGTCTTTTGATGACAATGAGACCGAGTAAATGATGCATGAACACCAATGTGCTTTGTAAGATCATGCTTCACAGGATTCTTAGCAATCTGTATGGCTCCAGTATTATCACATAGAAGAGGTGTAGGATCATCACAAGAAATACCAAAATCTGCCAACAACCATCGAAGCCATATAATCTCAGATGTGGTAGTAGCAAGAGCTCGAAGTTCTGCCTCTGTACTGGAGCGAGACACCACTGCCTGCTTCTTGGACTTCCATGTAAGAGGAGAACCAAGAAGAATGCAATAACCAGTGATAGAGCAGCGATCTATTGGATCACTCGCCCAAGTGGAGTCCGAGTAAGCATAAAGCTGAAGTTGACTATCACGAGCATAAAACAAACACTGAGATGATGTCCCTTGTAAATATCGCAGCACACGAAGTAAATGCCCAAAATGAACCGAAGTAGGGGCACTCACAAACTGACTCAAAATATGGACAACGTGAGCAATGTCTCAGGTCTGGTAACAGTGAGATAAACAAGACTGCCCACAATGTGCCTATATCGAGAGGGATCCTCAAGAGGTGTGCCATCAGTCGGACGAAGCTGTAAATGAAGATCCATAGGTGTTACAACTGTCCGATTATCAGTAATTCCAGAACGAGAAATAAGATATCGAATGTATCTGGACTAAAAAAGATAATAGCCCTTGGCAGAATGTAAAACCTCAATCCCTAAGAAATATTTGAGAGGGCCCAGGTCAGACATCATAAATTGCTCACTAAGTTGCTTCTTCACCTGAGAAATATGTTCCACATCATCACCCGTTATCAACATATCATCGACATACAAAAGAAGCAAAGTGCGTCCATGTGAAGAGAGATGAACAAACAAGGCACTCTTGCTCAACTCTCATGTCCTGGTGCCCATACTCAAAATGGTGTTGCTGAACGCAAACATCGCCATCTCATAGAGACTGCTCACACTCTTCTGATTGCCTCTTTTGTTCCTTCGCATTTCTAGGGCGAAGCTGCTTCTACTGTTGTTTATCTCATTAACCGATAACCTTCATCCAAACTGTCTGGCAAGAGCCATGGTGAAGTACTTTTTGCTACTCCTAGGTATGATCATCTCCGGGTGTTTGGGTGTACGTGCTATGTTCTACTTGCACCTCGTGAGTGAACTAAGTTTACAGCCCAATTAGTTGAGTAGACAGGACAGCCCGCGACGGGCGGCAGACGAGTACAAGCCCCGACGGTGGCTGGACAGGCCGCGACGGTGGCCGGACGACCGGACGAGCCTGACGGTGGCTGGACGGGCTGCGACGGCAGGGAGAGCCGCAACGGCGGCGGTCGGGGAGACGAGCGGGAGGTGGAAACAGGGGAAAAACAGAACATGATTAAGGATACCATGTTACTAACCTTGATTAGAGAGAAGATAATCACACCATTAAGGTGGATGTATATATATAGCCATGAGATGGGCCTAGATGACTTAGATGATATATGACATATGGGCCTTAACACACAGTAGATAGAACAATACACAACCTTACAGACCTTAGCAATAGACTACATCTAACATTGAAACTCATCACCACAATCAACACCTAGCACCCCATCAGCAACATGGTATATCAGTAGACTACATCTAGCTTTAAAACTCATCACCACAATCATCACCTAGCACCCCATCAGCAGCATGGTATAGCAGTAGACTACATCTAGCATTAAAACTCATCACCACAATTATCACCTAGCATCCATCAGTAGCATGGTATTGAAGAAGCCATAGTTTTGGATGTGACTTAGTCCTGCAATTAGATCAAAATCAATGCAGTTAGAACTTTGAAACGATAAACAACCATTGCAAATGCATGCCAACATTTACTTCCCACAATAACAGGTGGAATAATTTAGTGACAACTTACAAGGCTAGATTGCAGTTTTGCTCCATTGCTCAAAATGCGGAGTGTAACATTACTCTTAGCTAACATGCAACCATCTATTGTTGAGATATAATATAACTATATAACTATATATAAGAGGCATAAACTGTTCTAGTCTAAGAGATATGCTCAACATACGAAGAATGGGCTCCGGCAGCGGCGCTGGCATGCCTTGGCCTCACCCGTCTTCCCTGTTGCCTCAAGCGCATGCTTGGGCCTTGCCTTCCCCTACTCCGCAGGAGGGGCTCAGGCCCCGCCTTCCCCGTTGCCTCAAGCGCATGCTTGGGCCTTGCCTTCCCCTGTTGTCACTTGCGCATCAGGTCCCTCCACCGCTACTGACATAAATGCTTCAGCTTGAGGCATTCCTGTCGAAGCATTCAGTGCACTATTTTCGTTGAGGTTACGCCGCGAGCTTGGATTAGGTCCTTTGACTGTTTCAGTAAGCATTTGTGCATTCTTGGTTCTGTACTTTCAAATGTGAGCAATGATGGTTTATCTGGTTTTGTAGGGTTTAGGGAAGCATTTGTGAATTGATTAAATAATTAAAGATTTAAAGTTGCATCTATGAGCAATGTTGCAACTATTTCTGTAGGGTTAATTCATTAGATTACAATGTCAAGTTCATCTGTCAGAAATGTGGCACAAGCTAATCTGTGAGCAATGTTGTGGGTGTCATGGTTCCTGTCAATTCATATTGTCTCATTTTTTACTATAGTATGAGAGGTACAATGAGCTTTGGAATGCTCTCGACTCCGCCATTAGAGAGATACAAGATAGTGCCATAGAGTTGAGGAATGTGTTCCACGCTTGCCATGCAGGGCTGCTGTTCCCACTCTTGCTTTAGGATGGATGAGATTGCAGAGATGCTTAATAGTACTTCTTTGAACCTCCAGGACGCCTTGCTTGGACCATTACCGTCGTCTGACGTGGAAGAGCTCTTGACCATAAACTTAGATGATGGGGTTGATGAGTTCGATTGGTTTGACTTTGTTGACTTAGAAGAGATCTGTGATCGCCGCTTGAATTAGTTTGACATGTAGTGTTTATGTATGGGTTATATCCTATGTATGTCTCCATTGTACAGTAATGACTGTCACTGGTTGAGATCCATGGACAGGGAGGATAGCTAAACATTGTGACAAATTTGATAACTGTCACTGGTTGAGATCATCGACAGAGGTGTTGGTGTCCTTCCCTGAACCTGAGCCGATCGGAGGCATGCTAGAAGAATCTGAGCGATCTAATACCAAATTGTCACAGGTATAGGGATTCAATGGACGAGGGGAATAGCAAAACATTGTGACTGAATTGATAAATACTGTTAAGCGTCGGTACAATCTCATCCATCTTGAAACATGAGTGAGACAATAGCCTTGCATGGCAAGCGTGGGACAATTAGATATGACATGAACCATGACACATACAACATTTGCTTAGGAAGGTGGGGCCCGAGCCGCCTCTTGTGGCAGTGGGGAGGCGGAGACCGATCGAACAACAGCGGGGGAGGTGGGGCCCGAGCTGGTTGCACTAACGTTGCCGTCGGAGCCCATTCTTCCTTAGGGTCAAGGTGTCGGGGTAGAGGAGGAAGCTCGAGTGAGATTCGCTTCGAAGATTACACAAGGCCTGATCCACCTCTTGTGGCAACGGGGGAGGGGGAGATCGATTCATCGGCAGCGGGGGAGGTGGGGCTCGAGCTGGTTGCGTTGGCTTCGTCGTTGGAGCCTTTTCTTCCTTCGCGTCGAGGTGTTGAGGTGGAGGAGGAAGCTCGAGTGAGATCTGTTTGGGGAAGCTGCCTTTGTTATGTTAATTGGGTTCACAACGGCTGAGACTCCCCACCCCTACGAATCGCCATTCCTATCACTCCTAGGAATTGCTGCGGCACTGCTCCTAGGCTATCTAATCATCATGGCGGGGCTTGAGCCAGTCGTGCCACCGCCGTCTGAGCCTATCCTTCCTTCGTGTTGAGGTGTCATGGTTGAGGAAGCTCGCTCTAGTGAGATCTGTTTAGGAGATTTAACAGAGAAGTTGCCTTTGTTCTGTTAACTTGGTTCACAACAGCTTAGACTCCCACTCCTATGAATCACCAATCCTCACTCCTAGGAACTGATGTGGTGTTGGCACCATCTCCCTTCTCTTTCTCGGTTTCTCCTTATTGTTTTAGCCTCTTGCTGCCACTTGTTGCCCATCGGATCTGGTTGCCACTGCTTTCGACCAGGATTGTCGCCGCCTTCAGCCCAGATCTCCTTGCTGCCGCCTTCCGTGAAGAGCGTTGCCGCCGTAGGCTAGGAGTGCTGCTGCCTCCTTTGGCCAAGATGGTGCTTGCCTCCTAACTACTTAGTTTTTTAATAAAGTTTATGTATAAATTTAATTTGTCAACTTATATATTCTCTTGCTAGATTAACTAGTTATTCATTTCTTTAGTTGCTACTTTGATTTTATAAAATCCTAGACTATAAATTTTTGCGCTGCATTTACATGTCCTAGTGTATTTCACTATTCACCATGCCAATTATGTTTATGACGTTGCCACGCCGCACGCCATGGACTGTGTAAAGGTGTGAAGGTGGTATGCCACCATGCTTTGCCACACCGCCATAATAACCTTGATTGATAGTCATAGTTGTTATGGCGTCGCCATATCGTCGCCATATCATCGCCATATCGCCGTGGCGGTTTTTTGCAATTCGCCACGCCACGCCATATCGCCGAAGGCTTATGGCGAGCGCCACAGTCGTGTGGCGTCGCTATGGCGCTGTGTGGCGTCCGCCACGGCCGTGGCGCTCGCCATATACAGCTGCCGCCGCCGCCACTGTCTGGGGCTCTGGGCGCGACGCGGCGCGGGTGCGGCGCGGCGAGGGCCGAGGGCGCTGCGCGGCGAGGGCGCTGCGCGGCGAGGGCGAGGGCGCGGCGAGGGGGCTCCACAGCGAGGGCGCGGCGAGGGGGGGGGGAGGGGATTGTGTGGCGGCGGCTGGAGGGAATGGGAGGCGGCTGGAGAGAATGGGAGGTGAGAGAGAGAAAGGGAGGGGTTGAGAAAATTAGGGTTAGGAAATGGGCTTTAGTTTAGACTGGGCTTTAAATGGGCTATTGGATCAAATTTATAAAACAGATTATTAAATGAACATTTATATATAATATTAGACATAATTTTATATATTTTATTGCAATTTTAATTATATATTTTTATTTTATAAGATATATAAATTAACATTATTGCAACTTGATATGAAATTGCTATTTTTATAATACTATATTACTATTCTTATTTGCAATTTAGTACTTATATATTGATATATTTTTTAAAATCCTTAAATTCTATAAGCTATTTTTCTATATTGGTCGCCACGCCGATGTGTCTATGGCGACGCCACGCCGCGCGCCATAAGCGTTGTAAAGTTGTGAAGGTGCTAGGTCGCCGCGCATCGCCGTGTCGCCATAACAACTATGTTGATAGTGTTGTAGAACTTTTAACATGCAAGAAATGTCCTATAATATTCTTTGCATGTCCTTATATCACATGGTAGTATTCCTTTTGAAATCTATAAATCTCTTGTGTAGCTTATCCTTTGCACCTTTATTTTTCCTAAAGGATAAAGGTTCTGATGAAGTTGTATTCAAGGCAATGGGAAGAGCAATCAACAAAACTGTGATGATTGCAGAGTTGATCAAGGTACTTCTGATTGTTGCTCGGAGAAACTACTTCTAACATTCTTCTAAGTGGGTTATGCTCTTTTGTTCTGCAGAGAAGAATTGTCGGTCTCCATCAAAACACCACCACTGGATCTACTGATATCACAGATATGTGGGAGCCACTGGAGGAAGGCTTACTCCCGTAAGAAGTTACTCCTTTGCATTGTTGAATAGACTGACCTAGATAATGAGTTTTTGGTTTTGTAAATTATCTGATTTTCCCCTCTGCAGACTTGAAACAACAAGGCATGTATCTATGATAACTATAACTCTGTCAAAGAAGGACCTGGACACATCGTCTGTCGGGTATGCAACTATGCATACTGTTTTTATTAACTTTATGTCAGCCTTGAGATTTTTTTCCTAAAACGCGTTTTGCTGGTAGCCTTTGTTCTACTCCCTGCAGTTGTGCTGTCAATCAATAATGTTGTTGGCCCTCTTTGGGACAGCTTAAATCAGCAGCAGGTTGTTTGCCAAATGGAAAAAAAATATTTGTAGCCTAGTGTCATGGACTTAGATCATGGGCTGGAGGGCTTGGCCTGCCTATGAACAGTACCACGCGGTACTGTAGCAGTAAGAGATCCAGTCAACTCAGGAGGGGATCCGTCTATAACAGGAAAGGAAATAAGGGAATCCAGCTAAAGAAGGCAGGAGACTAAGGAAATCATATAAGCACCAGATATATAGATTTGGTTAGCTTTGGAATTAGTAAGGCAAGATATAGACTGCTGTTTTGATTGCTGTTTCCTTTTATTAGAATCTTCCTGTTTAGGAGAGGTGGTTTGGTAGTATATAAACCAATCCTTGCACCTTGTTTTACCATGCTTGTAATCTGGCTTTTGCCTTCCGGGTTGAGTCCCTTGCCTTCTTGCTGCGCCACCTACAACAGTGCTGCCGCGGCGGAGAGGTCTGTGGCCTCGTCCGGCTATCAATTACAAGTATCAATTGAGAAGTATCACCCTACCAATGATAACTTGGTATCAGAGCTCTCGGGTTCTCCTTCTGCTGCGATGAGTTCCTAATCTGGCACCCGTTCGGAGAGCATCGCCGATGACATGTTGAAGGCTATTATGCAGCGCTTAGATGCCATCGAAGAGAAGTTGCAACCGTTGCAACCAATCCAGGCAAAAGTCGCGGAATTGGAAGCAGTGGTGACAAAGCAAGGGCGGCAGTAGCAGGCGCTGAACATTGCAATCAGCCACCTAGAGACGACACAAAGCACGCCAGGAGCGGACTGATGCGATTGAAGAGAAGCTATAGCCGATCCAACCCTTAGAGGAGAGGGTAGCTGCATTGAAGGTGCCCGTCTAGAATCCTAGACGGCAACATCCCTAGACTGCTGTCGATACTGTCGTTGATCACATGGATCCACCTCCGCACCACCCCCAGGGTCGCAGCGCGGTCGGCCTCAACAGGACCAGGTCAGGCGACGACTCGGTGAGTGATGTCAACAGTGTTGCGGAGGCCAATGCTACTTCCCTAACCGTGCAAAGCACACCCTCGCGTGCACGGACGTTGGCTGGGCCGACGGTTGGAGGATCGACATGGGATGCCTTGGCGGCACCAACAGCCCAGCTCGAGGATGAGCTGGTTTTCAAGGGGGAAGAGATGTCATGGTCATGGATTTAGATCATGGGCCGGAGCGCCCAGCCCATCTATGAATAGTACCACGAGGTACTGTTCACGTGAACAGTACCATAGGTACTGTAGCAGCAAGAGATCCAGCCAAATCAGGAGGTGATCCGGCTATAACAGGAAAGGGAAGATCAGGCTGTAGTAGGAAAGGAGATAAGGGAATCCAGCTAAAGAAGGCAGGAGACCAAGGAAATCATATAAGCACCATATATATAGATTTGGTTAGCTCTGGAATTAGTAAGGCAGGATATAGTCTGCTGTTTTGATTGCTGTTTCCTTTTATTAGAATCTTTCTGTTTAGGAGAGGGGGTTTGGTAGTATATAAACCAATCCCTGCACCTTGTTTTTCCATGCTTGTAATCTGGCTTTTGCCTTCCAGGTTGAGTCCCCTGCCTTCTCGCCGCGCCGCCTACAACGGTGCTGCTGCGGCGGAGAGGTCCGGGGCCTCGTCCGGCTATCAATTACAAGCATCAATTGAGAAGTAGAGTGAATTAATACCATTGAATCCCTGGCCGGTGATACCTAGGGAATAATCATAATCTGAGAATGACCTAAGGCCCTGATTGTTTCAGCTTGAAATTGTAGTAATTTAGCTAATAGAAAAAAACATGGTTGTACTAGTTTATTGGATTGTTATAATCTACACTCCGGATTATAATAAGTTGATCTATTTGTATCAACTTATAATAATAAGCTGAATTACTATAATCCTAAGCTGAAATAAACATGCTCTAATAATCACAATCCCATGAAGACCCGATTATCTAGACCGCCGGTCTTATTTTGTACCCATACCCTTCGAAGTTGCTCTAAATTACCTGCAAATTGCCGTTAAAGTAATTGGCACTCAAGGGTATTTAAGTCTGTTCATTCTTTAGGTAGCTAGATCATTCAATAATTGGGGTTATTTATAATCCCTAATTCCCTATTATTTTAAGCTGTACCAAAAGGGGGCATTGTCTCATTAGTTTCATTAGACATTCATTTATATTGCATAATGCATACACGATTTTGTGTACTGATTGGTTAATTTCTGGTAATTCGATCTTGTTTTAGGCACTATTTGAATTGTTAGCATCTGTATTAAATTATTAATACAATGTGATCAGCCTGTTGCATGAACTTCTAAGAGCAAATAATCAATAGACTATGTTTTATTACTTATGATATTAAACATTATTGTATGGATAGATACCAATCTCCTTTGCCTGCTGATAAGGTTAAGCCTTTGGTTGAATATGACAATGAAGAAGGTACCATGCAAAATTCACTTGTAATATTCTTTTACATCTTATCTGTTGTTTTTGGCTTAATATTTCATTGTACTTGTAGATGTTCCATCACCTGCTGGTCGAGGGAGAGGCCGTGGTGGTCGAGGTTTTGCAAGGGGAAGAGGTAGAGGTGCACGAGGTGAGGCTAAGCGCTGTTGAATAAATCATGCCAGAGTATAAAAGTGCAATATTGTTCCTTACACATTGATTTCAGGAAATGGATACATTGATTATGCTGATGGTGGATGGGAGGATGACCATGCTCCTGCATATGTGGGCAATGGGTTCCGTGGAAGAGGACGAGGTTTTAGGGGCCGTGGCAGGAGAGGTGGCGGCTATGGTGGGTTGCCTGATTATCAGCAGGATGGAGGATACTATGATGAGGCACCAGGTCATGCTCCACACCGAGGTGGTTAAACTGCACATCTATCAATTAGTTTGTATGCATAAAACGTTTTGTTAATCTGTTGCATCTCTTGTATTGTGAAAGCAGGCCGTGGTCATGTTCGAGGCCGTGGGAGAGGCCCAGCCCGAGGCAGAGGACGTGGTGGCAATGGCAATGGTGTGATGCATGTAGCTGTGGTTGGCGCATAAGTTGTTTGCTGCTAATTCCAGAGCTGCTGTTTGTTGGATGCCTGCTCCAAGTCTGAAGATGTATCATCTGTGTTGTTTATGGTTTAAAACCATATACTTTTTTATAAGTTTTGACCTTGTACGAGAATGCAGCCAGATTTTGATGTTTGACTAGGTTTGTAGGATAGTATCTCTATAATGCTAGTTTTATTCTAGTAGGTGTCTAAGACTAACTGTAGTGTTCAGTTGGTAAAGGTTTAGAGCAGTGCATTCTTTCAATTTTTATATAAACTTTGGCAATTATTTGGTTTATAATGTAAGTTTGATTGTAGTTAGGATGCCTTTCAATTTTATAGTGAGCAAAAAAGATTGAATTTTTAGACGGAAGCAAAGACACCTGAAAGGGAAATGTTTTTTTAATCTCATTTAAAGTCAACTTTGTGCTGTAGAACTATCAATAAGCCAAAAGTAAAATACAATGAGTTGGAGCTCTAATTTTCCTGTCAATGATATTGGTGACTATCATTTACTCGTTTTCTTATAAATGATTCGAAGAGTATTTGAGCATATTGATTTAAGATTGAATATATGCAGATTTGTCTTTAGATGTAGGGACTGTTTGATATAGTTTTAGCTCTAAAATCATGACTTATCTATGTTTGCAAGTTATGCTGATTTTAGAGTTTGCATAATAATAATAATAATAATAATAATAATAATAATAATAATAATAATAATATAAAGTGATCGGAACTTTTTCTAAAATAAAAGGCAATCGCATATAACTTATGATCAAATATTTATTATTGTTTTTTTGAAAACTTATGATCAAATATTTATTATTGTTTTTTTGAAGAAGGTCACGTGTCTAAGACTTTAACTTATTTGAAGGTTATAGTAGTGAGATGTGATATGAAGATTTTTCGCCGTGGCCAGGTGTTTACATTTCGTTCCACATTTTTTTATTTTAGTTAGACTAAATTAAAAAAACATTTGATTTGGAGTTATGTCAAACAGCATGGCAAAAGAAAACTCTAATTTGAAGCCAAAAAATTAGAGAAATTAGCGACCGCTGTTCAAATTCGAATTATATAGCATGTGAGCAGAAAACGGCTGATCTTTTTCGCGAGGCCGTGAAGCCGCAGTCTTTTGCTCTTCGCCTCGCCCGCACGCCCCGGACGCAGCGCTCCATCGATCTCGTCGCCGACGCCGCGATGCCGGAAGACGTCGAGATGAACGATTCCCAGCCCCAGCCCGCCGCAGCGGCCTCCCCCGACGCCGCCGCCCCCGCTGCCTCCACCCTGCAGCGTAAGTTGCCGGACCTGCTCTCGAGCTGCCCCTCCTCCAAAACCCTAGATTAGCTTTCGGCGTCGCGCTGAGGGAGTGTGACTCGCGTTTGTTCGATTGGACTCGCGTGGTGCTTGCAGATCTGAAGGAGATCGCGTCCGTGATCGAGGCCGGGTCCCTGACCAAGGAGGTTCGCCGGATCTCCCGCGCTGTGCGCCTCACTGTCGCGCTACGCCGCCGCCTCGCCTCCCGCGATGTCTCCTTTTTCCTCGCCTTTGCGCTGCCACATTCTTCCGAGGCCTTCGCGCGTCTCTCTTCCCTCGTGCCCAAGGTATTTTCACTCTACCGCTCGAGCAATTCATTTCGTTAACGCTAGTTTCTACTTACTAGATGTCAGTGGCGGCTCCAGGAATTTTCCTTTGGGTGTTCCTAACTTCCTATTCTACGCTTTAAAATTTTTACAAGACTGAATTTAAAATACAATATGATTTTTTTAAAAAAACATGACATAAATATAATAATAGTATCTCGTAATTTTATAAATCCACTAAAACCAAATTCACGAGTAGTTTCTCTCATTAAAACCAAGATATTTTGTTGATAGTTACTTCAATAAGTACCCTAGCATAAATAAATAGACAAGAAATAGAATATAACAGCACACCATTCTTTTGAATAATCAAAGCATGCAATCCTACCTATAAGTATAGCCAATTGAAGTGCAATCTATGTTACATCATATGTTAAAAATAATAGCACAATTAGTATTTTCATCTATTTGATTATGTACTAGTATTTTCACATATTAAACAAAATAAACTAGCACATAAAATATAAAAAATGATGCAATTTAAGTGCAGTGTTCTAAAAGGCGGCTCTAGGCGCTCGCCTAGGCGGGATTAGGCGCTAGGCGCCACCCCAGCACCGCGTGGAGCACCTGGGCGGCCAAGGTGCCTAGGCGGGTCAACCGCGGCCTAGGCGCCCTGGACGGCGACGGTGACTACAGTAATAAACCGGTCTTTGGGGGATAAAAAGCAAAAAACTCCGGCTGTGTTTAGGGTTTTTTAGCTACTCCTGGGCTCCATTCGCTGCCGTTCGTCACGCTCCAACGTTCTAGCCTCGTGCGACACGGTTTGGCCTCACGTGCGCCCCGCTCCGTCCACGCCTTGGTCTCCATTCTCCGACGCGGTTCGGCTTCGTGCCTCACAGCCGCTCGCCCTTCGCTCTGGTCTCCACTCTCTAGCAGTCCATTGCCACTCCTCTCCTCCCGATTTGCACATGCACTTTGCAGTTTAGTAGAAAATGTAGTGTTGTCTTTATGTTGAGAGTCTTCTAACCTAGGTGCCCCAGGCGCTAGGCGGCCAGGCAACGCCCGACTAGCGCCTAGCGCCTTTTAGAACACTGTTTAAGTGAGATATTTTTAACTATTAGTAGTCTTATGGGCCAAAATATAGGGTGGTCCACGGCCCACCTGGACCAGTAGAACCGCCACCGCTAGATGTACTTTTATGATTGTGAATAAATGAATGGTGATGCTTGCATCTTAGGATTATAGGACTGACAAAAAAGGATTTGGCATCCTGTGCAATTTTTTTAATGTTTGCGGCATGGCTGCTTAATCCCATGGTGATGCAATGGCACATTGGAGTTCCATATGTTAGAACTGTTTGCTGCACAGAAGATACACATATGCCTCGAAACAAATTAGCAGCATTCTTTATTTAGACTTGTTGGCAGATAAAATAATTTGGTCATGTCATGTGATGTTTTTTGCGCTTCACAGCTTGGCTTATCAAACACATGGTAGATCATTGAGGATTTCTTATCTCAGAAGAAGGAAAAGGAACTCAGAATCTAGATAATTGTTTTAAGGCAACTGTTGTTTCTTTTGTGATGCAGTAAAGCCTTGTTTAAGTTATTTTGTCGTACTACTAAGTTTCACTATTGAAAAAGCTAGGTTCTTTGTGCTCTGATACTTGAAAATCTTGTATTTGATGCTTAGGAGCTATAACTTGTTTCCATTCCATCGCATACACATTTAAACTTATAGAAGCTTATGTCTTTATTTGTTTAAAGGTTCTTAACATTCATAGGGTGCTGTTTTTTTAGGAAGATGGGAGTGAAATGGATGTTGATTTGGCAGCTCCAGCGGCTCAAGTGTCAATCAAGCATGGCCTCCCAGAAACTGAAATATACTGTTACTTGCTTGTGCTGATTTTCCTTATTGATAATAAGAAATACGATGAGGTGTGTATGAGATTTGTGTCCTTTTTATTATTGGTGTTAACTTACTAATTGGATGCTTTTTGTTCAGGCTAAAGCATGTGCTTGTGCAAGCATTGCTCGTTTGAAGAATCTTAACAGGAGAACAGTTGATGTATTAGCTTCAAGGATTTACACCTATTACTCGTATGCCCATGAAGTCACCAACAGCCTTGCTGAAATTCGTGGGTGAGTTCATCTGATCTTTATTGAATCATGGTTCTCAATCTGCCGTGGTTAAGCATTCACTCTTCAGTTTGCATTGTTCACTTTTCAAAAATTCCTTGATACCTTTGAACTCATTTTTTACTGTATTGATTTACCTCTCATACATAATATGTTTTGTCAGAACTCTTCTGTCGTTGCACAGAATGGCAACTTTACATCGTGATGAGCTTGGCCAGGTTTTGCCCATACATATTTTTATTTTTAAATGGTTGGATAAATGTTGTTGAAATATGGGAATTGACTAGTGTTTTCTATTGCAGGAAACTCTACTCAACCTGCTTCTTCGCAATTATCTGCACTACAACTTGTATGATCAGGCAGAAAAGCTTAGGTCAAAGGCACCACGTTTTGAAGCACATTCCAATCAGCAGGTAATTCATCAACTAGCTCACTTATTATCTTGCCGCATTCTAATTTGTTACAATTTTGTATAGACGTGTTATTTTACTTGATAATTTGTGCTTAGGTTTATTAGTGATTTAATGATGACTGAGCTATGAAATTGTCATTTCTTCATCTTGTTATGTAGAGACCATGTGCATGCAAGTGACTTCTACCCCTATTGCAGTTCTGCAGGTATCTGTTCTACTTGGGCAAGATTAGGACAATTCAGTTGGAGTACACTGATGCAAAGGAAAGCCTACTGCAAGCTGCTCGAAAGGCACCCACTACAGCTCGTGGGTTCCGAGTTCAGTGCAACAAATGGGCTATTATTGTGAGGCTACTTTTAGGAGAGATACCAGAGAGGACTGTTTTCATGCAGAAAGGAATGAAGGCGGCTTTGACACCATATTTTGAGCTTACAAATGTAAGTTCCATCCATTTTTGTGCAAAAATATGACATTCTGCTAACGGTACATTTTTTAACTTTGTTTTATGTATGATCTCCAGGCTGTTCGAGTTGGGGACCTGGAATTGTTCCGAGCAGTTGCAGAAAAATTTGCTAGCACTTTCAGCGCAGACAGGACACGTAATTTGATAGTGAGACTGCGCCACAATGTTATCCGAACTGGACTGCGCAACATTAGCATTTCATACTCACGGATCTCCCTTTCTGACATTGCCAAGAAGCTTAGGTTGGACTCTGATAACCCTGTCGCTGATGCTGAAAGCATTGTTGCAAAAGCAATCAGAGATGGGGCAATTGATGCAACCATTGATCATGCCAATGGTTGGATGGTGTCAAAAGAGACTGGTGATGTCTACTCAACAAATGAGCCGCAAATCGCGTTCAACTCCAGGATTGCATTTTGCCTGAACATGCACAACGAAGGGGTCAAAGCACTGAGGTTCCCTCCGAATTCCCACAAGGAAAAGGAGAGTGCTGAGAAGAGGCGTGAGAGGCTCCAACAGGAGGAAGAACTAGCCAAGCACATGGCTGAGGAGGACGATGACGACTTTTAGATGGTGATTTCTTTCCATGCTTTCAGCTGCCGCCACAATAGTTCCTTTTTGAAGAAGCACATGCTATCCATTCAGTTTTAAGAGCCACTAAATCCGCAAACTCGAGCTCTGCTTGCTGGTAAATTTCAAACCATGCAATCGTTGTCATCAGCTCAGTGTGTTCTTTGTTTCTAGCAATTACGTATCACTCAAATTGCTTAGAAAGCAACGTATTTATTCCTGAAATATTGTATCGTTCAATCCTGGGAGGCAAGAGCTGCGAGATCACTATGCTACATTCCATTCTCTGTTTTCCTTTCTGGAAAAGGGATAATGCACAATGATTTTAAGACAATGACACGTTCCAGTTCTCTCGTTTTCGTGAATTCCATTTGTATTGTATTGCTCTGTGTTCATAGAGTCACTCCTTTGTGCCGACGACGATTGGTCACTGTGCTGTGCCGATGATAGTAGTTTGCTATATATTGTTGGAATCGAATTAAGGGTTATTAAATTATTGTTTTTTAAGAGTGGAATAGATGTATTTATTTAAAAATATATAAATAATAGTGTAATTATTTTTTCTCAGCTCCAACTTCAGATCTTGGAGCTCTGCGAAATAATTTGTCTATCCTAATTCCTAACAAGACATTACTTCTACATCTTTAAGTTTGTCAAAAAAAATATTTTTATTTCCTTACCTATTTTCGGTTATAAATTAATTATTTACTTTAATACCCTTAAATATTACATCATAAATTCATAATACTGATTTCTTGTTTTTTAACGCTAATTTACCAACTTAACGGGAGTCTGCCCGTAGCAACGTAAAGGAAACTAAGACGCTATTAAGGGCCCATTTGGTACGACTCTAGATTCTAATTCTTGTGATTCTGATTCTAATTCTTCATAGGAGTGATTCTACGGTGAATCAGAATTTGTGATATCATTTGGTTAGCGAAATTGATTCTAATTCTTATAAGTAGAATAATTACATAGTTATATAACAGGCCACTCAAAAAACTATAAGTATATTTATTTTTGGATACTTTGCCAACCAAAAACTTGATTTCCAGTAATTATAATTGTTGACTTTGTTACCATTGATAAATATATTTAAAATATTTTTATATAATGACGATGATGATGCTAATATCATTGAGAAACTAATGGTCAATAATGTTGAAGATTATACCAAAATACAATATAGTATTAATACACTTTATATTTCTCAACAAAAGTACCACATGATCTTTAGACATACACTTGGCGTTCATGAAAATAAAGGTAGAATGGATCATCTTCACATTGGAGACGTACGGATGATGAACTATCAACAGAGGCTTCTTAGTTCTTGCCATGCGATAGAGAGTCGGCAATGTCACGGGAGAGGCATTACGCGATGGACTATATGGTGATTGTGGGGTTGACGTCGACGGTCGTGGGGAGCAGGCTACCGTCGTAGACGTACAAGTTGTTGGCTTCCCAGCTCTCGTCGGTGCCGTCGACGGCGCCATCATTGGGGTTGGCGCTCATTTGGCACCTGCCTATCTGGTGTGCCAAGTAGAAGATCGTCCACTTGTTGGAGCCCGGGTATATGGGGCCCTTCTCGATGGTCACCTCGTCGAGGAACGCCTCTAGGTCCTCATCGCGGATGCCCTTGCAGTGGAGGCGAGAGGGAAAGAGGAAGGGGATGATGCAAATTCATCAGAGAATCAGCTATTTCGCTGATTCTCCATTCCTTTACAAAAAGAAGAATTGATTCGAAGTGATTCACTTGAGAAGTTGTCCCTATAAAACTGTTTGGTTAGGATTCTCTTGATTCTGTAGAGAATCAGCTAAGAGAATCCGTACCAAACGAGACCTAAGAGTGATTGCAATGCTCCGACATGACTTATAGCAACTTCAATAAATTCTTAATCTTTAAATTTTAGATTTTTCTACAAAATAGTCTCTAATAGACTTCCAATATGAATCCAAAATTTTAGAGTCTTCAAACTGAAACATCTTGCTCTCAATCTTTTCACACGATCCTAGTTGTACCTAAAATTTTTCACCGCCCTTCCCTCGTCCTCTTCAAGACGAGTAACAACCCATCTACATAACCGAGGAAAACCTAGTCTATAAGATTGGGGAAAAACTCAAAACTTTGGAATAGAAAAATTAATCACACAAACAACTCAGTAGATCAATGCATCAACAATCAAAGCAACTGAACTACATGGGTAGATCTCAAGAGAGAGGCAGTTCTACTACGTGTGCGGATCGTAGAAGAGAGACATGCGAACTACAGATCGTACGAGATTTTTACTAAAAAATAATTGGTAGTTTATCTATATGAACATAATTTTTAATATAAGAATTCAAGTTTAAAAATTCTGATAGAAGAGTGAATATTTTTAGCGATGAAATAAAGGAAAAGAATCTATAAAAAAAATTTATAGAGAGCTGAATTTTATAATTTCTGTTGAAGTTGCTAGACTGCCACGTTGGAACGGAATTACGGAACCTCCATCTCAGCTTGAATCATGGTTCCAACTGAGGAGGCGTGGCCTGCAGAGACGTTGATAGTTTCGGCCTGAAAAAAATTAGTATCGTAGCTGGAAGCTACTAGTTACATGCGTTGGCGTGCCCGACTGCCAGCCGCCCCGCTTCCGTCGCCGTCGCCGTCGCCGTCGCCGAAGTCCCTACTCCTACCACCGTCGCCCAAAGCCTCCGCTCCGGCCGCCGTCACCCGAAGCCCCGCTTGCGCTCGCGCTCCCGCTGTCGTTAAAGCCACATTCTATTGTAACTGGCACGAGCAAGCTGCTACTGTCACCAAGCAAGCGTAGCTCTCTCTCACAACTCCTGAAATCCACCGTGGAGATAGACAACAACACCGCTACTTCTAAAATCTAGCGTGAAACAAACAGTATAGTTTTTAGATTCAGATTGTGAGAATTATTAACTATAAAATTTAAAAATAAATTAGAATCCAAAACTGAAAATACCCATTATCCAAATTAACTAGCTACAGTTATTAAAAGAACAAACGGCGGTGAAACCCATCCATCCAAACACTGCCCCGAACGCTCAAATTTCCGTCTCCCCGCGGCGGCCCCCACAAACCGCCAAATCTCCCACGCGATTTCCACTTTTCTTTTCGCGCGCGCGCTCCACTCCGGAAAACCGATCCGCGCCTCCACCGCTCCGCCAATAGCAGCCACCCCCGTGCTCCATCCAACGGCGCTCGCTGTCCCCCGCCGCACTCACGCGGATCGCTCCCCGATCGGACGGCTCACCATCTCCCTCCCATCTCTATATGTATCTCCCTCCCAAACCATAGCTTTCATCAAAATCGCCACCGAAGTGTCTCCAATTCCTCCGCCGCCGCCGCCGCCGCCGCGAGAGGTGTGAGAAGATGTCTGGGCGCGGAAAGGGCGGCAAGGGGCTGGGCAAGGGCGGGGCGAAGCGTCACCGGAAGGTGCTCCGCGACAACATCCAGGGGATCACCAAGCCGGCGATCCGGAGGCTGGCGAGGAGGGGCGGCGTCAAGCGCATCTCGGGGCTCATCTACGAGGAGACCCGCGGGGTGCTCAAGATCTTCCTGGAGAACGTCATCCGCGACGCCGTCACCTACACGGAGCACGCCCGCCGCAAGACCGTCACCGCCATGGACGTCGTCTACGCGCTCAAGCGCCAGGGCCGCACCCTCTACGGCTTCGGCGGCTAGGCCCCAGCCTCTCCCTCTCCCTCTCCCCCGCTTTGCCCCGTGTAGTTCGGTTGGATGGTGATGGCTTGTTGGTGATCTGGTTGTGCCCTGGTGGTTACCTGGCTTCACATCTCGTACATTTTGAAGCCATCAATTGTTAGGATTCTTGTTTGTTTCACCCTCCGCATTTTCAATCCAGTTAAAATGCTTGTCAAAATCCTTACTTTTCCTTGTCGCGTGGTTGAATTTTGACACATCAATGCTGGATTGCTGTTGTATCCTATATTCTTGGGGAGTTGCTGCTGATGAATCGGTGACCCACAATGGGCGGTTCTTTTGCAGCGAGATTTTGCTCTTCGCGACGACGCTGCTGCAGTCGGTCGTCTTGGCTGAGCCCAGCAGGCAATGTACACTGCTTCAACCACACTTGGAATCTCGTCTAGCTCAAGCTGAAATCGGAAGTCCCACCGGTTTTGAAGTATAAATCTTGAAGAATTCTAGCGTGTTCCAGAACTGAACCTTCAACTAGGACACCTACACCTTATTCTGAATTCAGATATCTGGTGCCTTGGTAATGGAACCTTTCATTAAGCTGCAAGAAAATTTCAGTTCGCTCTTTCGTTTTTGTTCGTGACTTCCATTTGCCTGGAAATGGAGCAATCATTGGTATGGTATGCCGGCGAAGATATGTCCCATAAATGAATTTTACAAAGAGGCTGGTCACACTGGGGATGTAGCTCAGATGGTAGAGCGCTCGCTTAGCATGCGAGAGGCACGGGGATCGATACCCCGCATCTCCATTCTATGCTATAATTTTTTCATGCAGAAAAAAGTTCAATCTTTTGCAGGTTTTTTTCAGCAGTTCAGATAATCATGGATACAGTAAACGAAATCAGAACCTGAAACATGTTCTTATTAAACTAGTCAGATGCCAAAATCTTATTTTCAACAGGGTATTTGTGTAAAATTCATGTTTGTGTGATTTTTCACAAATCTAAAGGTTTTTATACAAAATTCGTACATCCGCGTAAAATAAAGAAATTAAAAACAGAAATGCAAAAGTATGTTTTTCTTCTTTTTTAATTTTCTTAATTTTCTTTTTTTCTTTTTCTTCGTTCTCACGCCTAGTGGTTGCAACTTGCAACAGATGCTGCGTGCCTCGCGCTGCTTGCATGCGGCGGTTGCTACGGGCCGCTCGGCGCGCGGGCGAGCCGCGCGCGGTTTTCATAGGGCATAAGTTTTGCCCGGTTTTTTATGGGATGTGGAAGACGCACTCACGTGGTTGCAGATGGAGACGGAATCGGCGGAAGTCTGCACTTTATATTAGTTAAGATATTTTTTTGAAAAAAAGCTACAAAAAACAAGTGGCTTGGCTTTATTAGAAAGCCAGAGTACGAAACAGGGACACTGGGGTTACCAGCTATCAGTTTTACAGACCAACTTAACGACCAACAACTCCAAAACACTGACAAGGAACACGCAAAGCTCCAGCCTCACACAACTTACTAACCAGACAACTAACAAGACTACCACAGTCAGGACCAAAAGACAGACCACTAGGATCACCAAAAAAACAGACTGATTACAAGTCACTCGGACTTGCATTCCTCGATCGATTTGTGATGGACCTGGTGTGAGCATGGAGCGAGGCCAGACATCTGGTAGCATTCTCCTTTAGGCACGTCGGCATCAGCGGCAACCACTGTGCAAGCATAGATAAAAAACGATATAGTAAGCTCATAATGTTGCTAGGAATCCGATTCTGGAAGACCATATCATTTCGAAAAAGCCACAAGGTCCAAACACAGCCAGCAAAAAACCAAAAATTGATCAAGTTTTCCCTCAAACACTTATGATTAAAAAACTTCTCAATGAAAGAGTCAATATTCATCGGACATCTGGTCCACCTCATAACATCTCTTATAAACACCCACAAAAACTGAGCAATATGACAGCCAAAGAAACGATGATCAACATCCTCCAACTGACCACAAGAAATACAACCCGGGTTACCCGACCACCCCAACTTTGACAAATGACAACCAATAGGAACTCTCTTTTTAAAGAGAAGCCAAACAAAAATCTTAATCTTCAGAGGAATACAACTCCGTTAGATAATCGCCCCCTAGTGTCTTTGACGCCACCAAACACAATCATTTGGTAAATACTATTGGTTTTGAAGCCTTTTTTATCCAACCGCCAAATCAAAACATCACATTCATTATTAAGAGCCACATCACTAATCAAGGTTTGGAGCATATTCCACTGGTTCAACTCATCCTCATACAGGGACCTACGCAACTCAATGCTCCACACCCCATCATCATACATATCAGAAACAGTGGCACATGGATTACTACAAATATCAAAGATTTTGAAAAACCGAACACTAAGAGGAACCTCTCCAATTCAACTGTCCCTCCAAAAAGAAACCTTATCCCCCGAACCCACACAGTAACCACAAGCTCTCTGAATCCAACTCTTAACCCTAAGGAGGCCTTTCCAAAAATAAGAACCACCCACAGGAGAAGATTGAAAAAAACCACCAGCTCGACAATACTTATTTCTAAGGAGAGAGTAACACAATCCCTCATTGCCAGATTCCAAGTTATAAATCCATTTGCAGATCAAGGCAGAATTCATAGCTCTACAATCTAAGAAACCCAAGCCACCAACATTTTTGGGAATACAAAGAGATTTCCAATTCACCAAGTAATATTTTCTCTTGTTCTCCAAACCCCCAGAAGAAACGAGCTTTAATTCTGTCAATGTTTTGATGCATTGTTTCAGGCAACAAAAACACCCCATGGTATACATTGGAATAGAGCTAAGACAGGAATTGATCAAGATCAACTTGCCCCCATAAGACAAGTGACCACATTTCCAACTAGATATTTTTTCTCAATCTTAACTATCAAATGATTAAGGTCACCGACAGAGGGTTTAGAGGCAGACACAGAAACACCCAGATAAGTGATTGGGAATTCACCCAACTTACAGTTAAATTTGTCAGCAACTCTCTTAGCCTCATCAGAGTTAACCCCAAAACAAAAACTTTGCTTTTTTGGTAGTTAATCCTCATGCCTGACATAGCCTCATAACAATACAGAAGAAACTTCATAACACTAATGTTATAATCATCATAATCCATGAAAAGGATAGTGTCATTAGCATATTGAAGATTAACCAAACCACCTCTAACAAGATGAGAGACCAAACCTCTTAAGTGGCCATTTTCTTTAGCTCTATGGAGGATTTCAGCAAGGGCATCACCAACAATATTAAACAGAAGAGGAGATAGGGGATCACTATAGGACTGAGTGTAGCGACTAGAGGGGGTGAATGGGCGTCTCAAAAATTCGTTCGAATCGATGGCCTTCTCCCAACACCCAACGCACCTCAAAAATAGCCAGCAGAGACAAAAAAGATCTCAAAACACTAAAAATATTCTAGCCAAAAAACGACCGATGTCCTAATCAAAAAGACACCACCAGAGTGCTTAGAGGCAGATTGAACATCAAATCAGTAATCATATGACATATAAAATGGTATTTCAGGAAGCAACAAATATTTCATCCAATACATACACCATCAATAGTTCACAAGCATTTACTCAGACAAAATAAATGCAGAAATAAATATTGATTTAAACAAGCATTTCAACAAACACTATTCATTCCAGCATTTCATTTATCAATAAGCAAGCACAAAGGAATCTCCAGGAAATAAACATTCAGCTCATACACATACTAAACACAGTAACCAAATATTAGCCATGGCATGCAATTCAATGTACAATGGTGCGTGTGTTCAGTAATATTAATGAGTGCCAACAGGAAATATTTCTGTGCAATACTTCATTCAGCAATAGGCTTTTAAAATTCAAAGCAAACACAATAGACTTACCTCGATTTTCGTGCCTATTTGTTGCGACAAATGAATCAACAGGCAAACACACCTCGTGACTTCTGCCAAGATCAGCCTCTGCGCTGAGGGCCCTCATGTGCCAAGCATTGGAGCCTTCCTGCCGAAGACGTTCGACGCCGCACACGCCGCACTGACCGATTCGGCCGCACACGCTGAGTCCGCCGCAAGCGCCGTAGCCCCGCCAGAAAACTGGAGCCGCGCGAGCCGCTGGAAAACAACTCGCCGCTTGGGCGATGAACAGGAAAATCGGAGAGAATAAAATTTGTGGCGGCTTGAATTTTCAAAGGTAGGAGATGACACAAGGTAAAGTGAACTCTGATTTCAAAAGTGGTTGAGTTGAGAAACCCTAGGGGGAATTTGGGCTCTATTTATAGGCAGCCCAATAAATCAGGAATATCCTAATTTATCCTTAGGGTTTTTTACAGACGCCGAAATAAACTAGAAAAAACCAAAATGCCATTAGGATTTTTATAGACTCGACTAACACAGACTGTGGGCCTAAAAGGAAAAATAGTAAAATCCTATCTAAAGGTAACTTGTCGTGATGCGGAGCTTTCGTAGCAGCTACGGCTTCACTCCAAGACTGTCGGATCCTCGATGGGCGGTCTTGGATGGTTGTATCGGTTTTATGCCGAAACCGACAAAGCGTCTGCTGTCTTCGCACCGGGTACCCGTATTGGGCCAGCCCGATTCTGCGGCTCTCTCAGACGGCAATCGCTCGCCGCCCGTTTACTTGGGTCAAACCCGGTCAACAGACCAGTAGATCCTCTATCGTTTTTGGCCCATGTACTCGGATTGGCCGGCCCGACTCCGCATCCCCTCTACCCGGCAGTCGCTCGCCGCCCGTGTACCTGAGTCACACGTGACCCAAGACATGACAATTATCGTCTCCTCTCTCTTTGACTTCTGTTGACAATCACTCATCACATCTGGAGACATGATGTAACACACTGATTTTCGTCAGGCGTTAAAAATAAAATTAAGTAATTAATAAATGAATTTCAAGAAAAGGATTCAGTATAAATCGATAAATAAGAAATATAAAATACGAGCTTAAAAATTTCATTTAAAAATAAATCGCGACTAGTGCAATTTTCCCAAAATTTTTTCGGGATTTTTGGTGCAAATGAATTAATTAAGATATAATCGATATCATCTTATCGCAAAACTCCAACACTAATTATTAAAATATATTTCAACACAAATGTTGTGTGAATAAAATATATGATATTTCAATTAAAGCTAATATAAAACCAAATAAAATTTGGCAAGAGAAATTTCTAATAAATTTCTCCCACCTCAAATATATTTAGGTTTTTATTAAGAATTTTTGTAACTAGAATAGTAATCCATAATATTTCAATGAATAACTTTAATAAAAAAATAATAATTGAATCACTCTATTTCCAATATAATTTAAATCATCATTTCCGACTATCTATATCTTTTCCCAATCAAAAATCCGTAGGAATCAACGTTCTATTTTCGGTCGCGAAATTAAAATCTCATTTTAACTGCGTGTTTAAGTTCCATTAAAAATCACTTTAAAAATTATTTTTATATTCCCAAAAATGAATTAAAAACCTTGGTTTGGTGTTCATGTTCGGAATTTATAATTTCGACTTGAATACAAAATTTATTGATTTTCCAAACCGCCATTTATTCGCTCGTTATTTCTTTAAAATCCAAGATTTCAAAATTTATTTTAAATTTCAAACTTTCCAAAAACTTTTTAATTTTTCTTAAAAATCCAAATTTAAATTCTCAGAAAAATATTTTCCTATTTTTTTCCTCCTTTCCTTTTCTTTTCTTTCCTTTTTTCCTTTTCTCTTTCCTTCTTTTCCCTTTTCCCTTCTCTCCCTTGCTTTCTTTTTCCTGCGCACCTCGTGCACGCAACCACCTCCACTCCCTCCTTCCATTTCTCCATTCCTCTTCCTTTTTTCCCCTTTCCTTCTTCTCACTCTATTTTCCTTCCTTTCTCTTTCCATTTCTCTCTCTTTCTATTTCTCCCTCCTCCTTCCATTTCTCCATTCCCCTTCCTTTTTTCCTCTTTCCTTCTTCTCCCTCTATTTTCCTTCATTTCTCTTTCCATTTATCTCTCTTTCTATTTCTCCCTCCTCTTTCCATTTCTCACTCCTCTTTCCATTTCTCCCATAGCCCTTCTCCCCCCTATAAAAACCATGCCACCCTCTCATTCTCCCGACACTAGCCTCTCCTCCTCCCTATGCCACCCTCTCCAAAACCATCCACGTCGGCTGCACAATCATGCCGTCCTGTGCCCCGTGCGCCATCCGTTGTATAGCGCCAAGCCGATACTCCGCATCATCGTCCTTTGTTCCCTCCCGGTGAGAACACATTTTCTTTTGATTCACTTGCTCCTATCAATTAAAATGTTCCATGTCTAATTATCGCATCATAATTGTTTCTATTCCGCTATGTCGTCTTGTTCATCGATACGTTTCAACTATTAATTAATATTGATCCTAAAATATCATTATCAAAACTGGATGATCCCGCTTTGATTATAATATATATAATAGGTTATTCTCACATCGTTCCTTAATCCTTGATAATCTATTTAATCTAATTTATTCATTATTTTTTTACTAGATCCTTTATCATCAAATTAATAATATCTATCTCGATTTATTAGGTCAAAATCTCATTTCAACTACGTATTTAAATTTCGTTAAAAATCCTTTTTAGATTATTTTTATATCGTGAATTTCTGAAAATGAATTAAAAAGAGATAAATAAATAAATACCATGATAAATGATTCAAAATTTGAGTGGAGGAATTTATGCAAAATAATATTTTAGGAATAGAAAATATAAATGAAATTCGGAAATAATACCCATTATTCATTTTAAACTTCAAAAATTCATATCTCCTTTATTTATACTCCAAATTTCACCATTCAAATTTTGTAAAATCTATCTCTTTATTCTCTACACTTTTATGCAATAAAAATAATATATTTATTTGGCACAAAATATTCTTATTAAATAATCAAGAAAAGTCCCCTTTAGGATTTAATTAATACTTCATTAAATAATTCATAAAAACCCTTAAAAACTCATTTATTAATTTCAGAGGACCTAATTACTCCATTTCACTATTTTTAATACAATAAAAATAGAATGTTTATTTTGCCCATTCCATTCTATTAAATAATATTGCAAAAGCCCTTTTAGGATAAGTAATTAATTATTATAATAAAAACTCAACACTTTATAAATATATCATAAAGACTTATATGATAACTTCAGAAGACATAATAACTTCTTCTCACTATTTTAGTCCAACCAACATGGTAGGGTTACTTTGTACACTTTTGTTTACCATTAAATAGGAAAGTAAAGACCCCTGAGGGTAGAATGCTTAAGACAATTTATAAAATTCAGGAATCTCTTTAAAAACCAATCTTAAATATTTAGGAAATAATTTCCTAGAATTTAAGACTATCGCCTTTACTTAATTCAACAACAACTTGTATGCTTGTATGAATGATTTCTTTTGGATTGTTTATTGAATGTCGTGTCTATTTTCCGTATCGAGAAGATTGCGACATCATCGAAGATCCCAAGTTTTACCCCGAGGTTCCACTTTCACCGTTTGCGGATCAAGGCAAGTCATCGACCACCACTGTGGAAACAGTTGATCATTATTGAGCCCATGTTTTAATAAATTATCGCTATAACTCATAGGATAATATTGCATTAGTCAAAGATCAAGCCTTACACTTATATTTATTAGATCCCCGTCCTTGTGTGCAAACCCAAGCCATGCTTATTGAGCCTTAACTCCTTGTCACTTTACAAATATTATATTAGCTAGTGCCCAATGTACCGGCACCACTGCTATAGGATAAAAGAAATGAGTCGTAGATTAGATGGATTCTGGTATATGAAATACCCCGTTATTCTTGTCTCTGGACTCTGTTGGAGTTAGGTATGTTATAAGTATGGTGGGTTCCGGGTGCAAGCTCGGGTTTTGGTATGTCGCACCCGGGGCACTATAAGGACCGGTCTGTGGGATCTGTTGCAAAGCACTTCCGTACCAACCACAAGTCTAATGGGTAAGTCCTAACTGGAAGTATGGAATACTCCGGCTCGATGCACCATAGAGGAGGGGGCAAGGGGCTAGCCTGCGGGCGACTTGTACCGACGAGGTTCAAGGGGGGTATGGTGGGGCTCCGATGCGTCGGGACACCATATGAAACCCATAAGAGGATGCTGTTGAGTCGGGGAGGACTATATGGAAGGTTTTGGCACGAGTTCCCGTGAAATGGGTCATCTCGTTACACTTTGGTGTAGGTGATGAGTGCGTGCCTTGTGGGTACAGTGGTACATCTCTGATCAGAGTAAAATCAATCTTTTCGAAAAGCCGAGCCCACGGTCAAGGGCGGGTTGTGTGACTACTCGCAGTTAGTTTACTATTGTTTGAATGGTTGAGTTATTCATGGCATGTAAGGACTGCTGAGCGAGGTGGGGCTGACTGTACCCCTCGAGTTAGAAGAATGATGATGCATACACATGTTTACGTTTCCGTACTAATACATTGTTCACATTAAATTGCTTTACAAATTACTCGCTTCCGCAAAATTAGCCACTATCTCCCTTGCTATTACCTTGCATAATATTTGCATTCGGTGGCTTGTTGAGTACTCCTGTACTCACCCCGTTGACTTACACCATCAGAGCCAGTCTACTACGAGGAGGATGCAGGTCTGGAGTAGCGACCCAGTCAAGGCGAGACTGGAAGGAGGCGTTCATCTAGGACCTTTATTTTATTAGTTTCTCTTCACCTTTATTCACTTTTGTATTAATGCGGTCTACGAACTGTGAATGATTGCCCGTATTGTACGTGGTCGCATGATGAACGTCTTGTTTTATTGATTTTCTATGGAATTTCAATAAAGTCCTGATTTATTAAATCGGGGCGCGACACATGAGGCCCATGATTTTTAACATGGCTCCTCAATCACCTTGCCTCAACCCTTTATAAGTTCTAAAACCCCCAGCTCACCATTGACATTAATTGCCACTTTACCCCCCTCAACAACTTGCTGGATCCAACTAACCCATTTATCAGGAAAACTCTTCCTCCTCAAGACTTCGAACAAAAACTTCTAGTTAACTTTATCATATGTTTTTTCAAAATCAAGTTTAAGGATCACCCCTTATGTTTATTCTTTTTCAAGTCACGAGCCACCTCATGAAGGGTCACAATCCCCTCAAGAATATTTCGACCATGGATAAAGGCCGATTGGCAAGTATCAATGACCTTCTCAATACATGAGGACAACTGGGCAGTCAAGACCTTCGTGATAATTTTGTAACAAATATTTAGCAGATAAATAGGCCTAAACTGTTTAATATCGTTAGCTTCAAGGACTTTGGGGATAAGAACAATGCTACCAAAGTTGATCCTATGAAGGTTAAGTCTTCCTTCAAACAACTCGTCAAGCATTTCCTTCAAGCAACCTCTCACCTGAGGCCAAAAAGATTTATAAAAAGTAGTAGGGAGACCATCAGGCCCATGAGCCGTATTTGTTTTCATCTGCTTGATAGCCATGTCTAACTCACCGAACCCAAAAGGTTTAATCAACTCTTCACCATCAGCCAATTTCATACCTCTTCTATTACTCCACATATCAGATGTGAGATGGATAAGAGGTAAGTTTTCAGAACCGAACAAGTTTTTATAATAATTAGTGATGTGATTTTTCAATTCACAGGGATCAGAAATATCAACTCCATCACAATCTAAGGAAAGAATACTAGCTTTTCTCTTCCTCCCGTTAGCTATACCATGAAAAAAAAGAAGTGTTAGCATCTCCATGGAGAATCCATTTTTGCTCACTCCTCTTTTGCTAGTAAGACGCCTCTTGCTCATAGACCCTCATCAACTCACTCTCCATCTCAAACAACTCCCTCCAGATATGTTCATGGTCTGAGACTATCTCGGTAGCTACCTCTAGCTCCTGAACTAAAAAACTCAAAACGGGTTTTTTCCTTTTTGAAATTACTCATGAAGTTAGCACCCCACCCCTTCATCAATCTCCTTAAGCAATAACTTTGGAGCTTCTAAAAATCCATCACATATTGAGCACCTCTAGCAGTCCAACTAGAAATTAGCCACGGTTTAAAGATTTCATCAGATAACCACATGGTTTCAAACTTAAAACCATTTTGTTTATGAGGAAGCTCCCTATCTAGATCAACAAAGATAGGGCAGTGATCCGAGCCAATTCTGGGAGTATTAAACACCAAGGTCAGAGGATAATTGACATCCCAACTAGATGAGGCCAGAATCCTATCAAGAACCTCCATGGCGAGGTTGATTTGGTTATTAGACCAGGTAAATTTAGCCCCCACCCGATGCAATTCAATCAAATCACAGTTAGTAATAAACGAATTGAACTGACTCATCCAAAGGAGATTGGGACTACCTCTAGATTTTTCATCGGGGAATCTAATGAGATTAAAGTCCCCGCCCAACAATAAAGGCACCCGCACCAAGTTAATTTTCTCTTCCATCTCTTTTAAGAAATCTATTTTCCTTCCATCCAAAACAGGGCCATATACATTAATCAATTCCCACACAACACCATTCATCTTAGTTTCCACAAGAACACTCATAAAGAACTCTCCTTGGTCCACTTGTTTAACAACGACCACATCAAGATTAACCCCTAAAAGTAGACCTCTCGAATGCCCAAAGGCCAGTTTAGTTAACCAAAAGAAATCTCTATTACCACAAACACATCTAATTCTTTTTGAGTAAAAGAAGCATGAATAGTTTCTTGAATACACACTTCATCACATCTATACTTAGCAATTAGATCAGCTAAGCACCTCTTCTTGCCAACCGATCGCAGACCTCTTATATTCCAGAATAAAATTTTCATGGGCCAGGATTCTTATCAAGAACCTCTCCTTTCAAGTACATAACCTCATCAAAACAACTCTCAGATTGCAAGCCAGTACTAAGGGGGGGGGGGCACACCTGAGGCCCTCTCAGTCACTGAAGCTTCAATAACATCATTCTTCAAGGAACTTTGTTCCTTGGCCAAACACACTAACGCTTGGGCCAATTCTTTAGCTTTAAGCAAGCTAATATTCTCATCAACAACAACTCAATTTGACCCCAAGTCCACCCCCACATCCCCCGCTATTTTAGCCAAGCAATCAGAATGTAAAGATTGGAAAGCAGTAAATTTAGAAATACCTGCGACTTCATCTTGGTTTAGCTTCCTCTGCTGGGCCTTTAGGGGAATAGGAACACCATCCCTTTTGATCCGCAAACTTTTCCTCAAAGCAACTGGAGGGGCTTTCACCTTTTTAATCTTCTTCACTTTTTAGCAACAGAGAGGTTCCCAACTCTTGATGGCACATTCTGTGAGATCCCAACATCACAACTCTTCACTTGTCCAAAACCCTCTTGATGATCCCAGGCCAAAAGCATCTCCACAAATTTATCGGCAGAATATGGCACAATGGCAAGTGAGGAAGATCTGTCATCTGGGATCTCAAGCGGAAAATCCATAGCTTCGGCCGAGGAATCAACATTCATCATGGAAATCAAAGCATCCTTCAAACCACCAGACTCCTCACAACAATCTTCACCAGATAACTCTTCAAAGTAATCAGGTATATCTACTTTTCCACCATCATCTGACAAATCCTTTTCAGGAGAAAAATCCCCAACATGCTTTTTCCCTTTATCAACATAATCGCCATTTTTATCACCAGGAGGCTGACTAGAAGAGGGAGGAGCAGGTTTTGGATTAGCAGTTTTTTGCCCTGCCACCAAACCCAATTAGTTAGGCAAGTTTATCCGACCAGTAGGGACTTTCAATTCATCTGGCTTAGGAGGATCAAAACCTTTAGTTTCAACTTCAGGAATCCACCTAATCCTGTACCCCTTAAAGTTGATGAAAACTTCCGACACCCCCTCAATCTGTGATGGCTCTCGACACATTAGACTAACCCTCACTGGTCCAATCCTCTTAAATGAACCCTCATCCAACTCTACCGGATAGCCAATCAGATGAGCCAAACGTCGCATGAGCTTAACATTTCACGCAACCTGAGGCACCCCAAGCGCATTAACCACACTGATTGGAATCCAACGGAAATCATTCAAGGCGCATCCATAAGCTGAACCAGAAGACAATCGTAGAAATTACATCTAGAAAGAGGTAACAAAAAAGATCATTTGCCTTCAAATCATGCCCAAATCAAGGCCCATTGATGGAAGCTATAGGCTACAAGCTACCATCACTACAAGAGCAATATGTACGAGATATAAGGGTTATGTTCGTTTCAAATTTGAATTATAACATTTTAATTTTTTTAATAAGATAAAACAAATAAAGTAACTTATTTTGTCAGCTTATTATAATCTAGAGTAAAAATTATAACAATTCAGTAAAATGAAAGCGTTTTTTATAAGCTGAATTATTATAATTCAAAACTAAAACAAACATGTCTTGAGAGTTTAGCCCTTGACAACTTTTTAAGACCAAAACTAGGCCCATAGATGAAAGCTTGAAACTATTGCACACCATTATCTCTGACCATGCTAGAAAGGGTACTACAAATTGTAGAACATTGATGAAACCTAATTAAAGATGCCAACATAGAATTTTCTTCGGGGAACACCTCCCCGTACTCGTTGCCAGAGAAATATTCCTCGTTCTTGTCTTCGCTAGCTGCGACGGGATATATATTTTCCTATCTCTGTCTCCCCTAGGTGAAAATTCCTCGTGGAGCCTCCATCCCCGTGAGATGTAGCACACGACTATGGCTTGCGCCGCTGGCCACCACGCACTAGTAGCTAGCCCCTACGTGCGCTCCGATGTTGGCCTCCCACGTGTGCTCTGTCGCCGGCCTCCCTCGCGTGCAACGGGCCATCGACCTCCTATGCGTGCTCCGTTGCTGGCTTCCCACGCGCACTCCGTTGGTCGCCACACATATATAGGCGCCGACCACAACTAGTTGCCTGACAGGCGGGCTGCAAGAATCGATGAAGGCAATCCCTATATAGGCAATCTCTACAGGGAATATTGAAGATAAATATTAGGGTTTAAGTTGTGTACATATACTTCATCTATTGGGTCAGGCTTTATCTTTATGAATTGTAGCGGATCTCAATGGGGATTGGACCGAGGAGTAAAGGTTCTAATGAATACTTATTATACCTAACTTGTAATAGAAGATTTCTCGTCGGGGATCGGGCCTAGAGTCGGTATTCTACCTCCCTATTTGAATGACTCTTGCTTATTTTTAGAGACTCATTTTAGACAGGATTACACATACCAAAGTGATATTAAATTGAGCAACATAGGTTGTCCCAATTGGTTATCGAGGCAAGATTCTAGTGGTGTCACCCAAGTTCAACTCTTGCTGGCCACACATTCCTCATTTTTTAGTGTTTTTATTACCAGAAACGCTTCGGGAGAAGAGAAGAAACGTTTCGATTGTCACTGTGACTAATATTTGTACACTCTCATCTAAACACCAAAACGACTATTATTTGTACACCGGAGGGAGTAAAATTTAGTCTCATTTAGTCCCTAAAGTCTGAAACAACTTTGCTTCCTAAAGTTTAGTTCATAAGTCACTCTGGTATTGTTTACTGGGACTAAAAGTATCGTGCACACTCTGCACTCATTTATGAACATCTCATTAAATACTATTTAGTCCTTACATTTAATAAGGGGACTAATCTTTAGTCCCTATTAAAATAAGTAAGTTTAGTCCCTAAAAATAAATAAGATCATTAATTTAATGCTCGATTTTGTCCTCATTTTATGAAGTTTAAAAAATCTGAATTGTGTTAGACTTTTGAGCTCGAGCCATGCTCGGTCTGCAAAAATAACATAAACAACTAGGTCAAGTTGGGCTCGGGCTTTTCCAAGCATAGCCTGGCTCGGGACTTGAGTGACAGTATCTCCGATAGATACTTTAAAAATCAAGTCCCTATAATTTTTTGAGATTATGATTGTATATTCTATTCTCTCTATATATGTCTTTCAACTGAATCTTTAAATTTTAGTCCCTAAAATATTTATTTGGTCCACCTTAACTAAATTTAAAGGTTGTTTCCTGGCCGCAGTCTTTGATCATTCTCTGAAGCGTTCACGGTTGTTTGCTTGCTGCCCTTGACTGCTCAGGAAATGTGCTGCTTGAGTGCTTGCTACGGGTGATTGCACATCGAATTCTTTGCTAGCTCCTTTCCCCCCACAATTCTCCACAAGTGCAGCAAAATTTTGGTAACAAAGAGAGAAATTGTGGCAGCACGCCGGAAGGATATTAAAAACATATATGTTCCCTATAAGTAAGTAAGGATTATTTTCATGATTATTGATAACACTTTGTTTTTGAAAGCTAAATAGAATGTCTATTGAAACTATATTTTAACTATAATCTATAATTCACAGAGAAAAAACTACTTTAAAGAATCGATATGCTATGAGAAAGCACATATCTTGAGCTATTCTGGCACTGTGCCGTGGGCCCGACAGATTTGCCCCGTTTCCCAGGAAAAAGTCAAACAGAGCCTCGCGGGTCGCTTCTCGGATCCAATCGGAGTATCGGACCATCCAGATTCCAGACTCGCCGGCTCGCCGCGCCGCCGCCGATCCAAAAACACTACCCGTCGAGCCGCCGCCGATCCAAAAACACTACCCGTCGAGCCGCCGCCGTTGTAAATCTTAAACTCACGCCGCCGGTGACCATGGCGTTCGCCGCCCGCATGAAGGAGCTCGTGAGGAAGTACGGCAAGGTGGCCGTCGGCGTCCACCTCTCCGTCTCGTGCGCCTCCATCACCGGCCTCTACGTCGCCATCAACAACAACGTCGACGTCGACGCCATCTTCCGCAGGATCGGAATATCCCCCGGTGTACGCGAGGAGGCCGAGGCCCCCCCCGCCGCCACCGGAGGCGAGGTCATGCGGGAGCCCACCCTCGGCGACGGTGTCCCCGGGGAGCTGCCGCCGCGCAACCGGACGAGGGAGCTCGTGGCGTCCAGCGGCGGCGCGCTTGCCCTCGCCCTCATCTGCAACAAGGCTCTGTTGCCGGTGAGGATTCCCGTCACCGTCGCGCTAACGCCGCCCGTCGCCAGGTTCCTCGCACGCGTGAAGCTCGTCAAGACCTGAGCTGTGAGCCATTTTCTCTATGTTCTTATCTGCAAGTTTAGTGTCGCCTGGTAGGAGCAGAAATTAATGCAATTGATGATTCAAGCACGTTCTGTCTTCTATGTCGAATTTGTAAACTTCGCAATGAAAAAATAGCAAATCTCTCCTTTGCAATATACTATGCAATTTGGGGTCTCGGTTCATTCTGAGGACATCGAGTCTTTGGAGCAAACATATCCTTTTTGTTTTTAGAAAGATTATAAATTGAAAACCTTGAAATATATGCAATTTGTGAGTCTCGGTTCATTCTGATGATGTCGAGTTTGAACAAAAAATGTTTATTTTGTTTTTGATTGTTTTCTTGTTTTCAGTATGGATTACAGTATTACACTTCCCTATGGGTGGTAGCAATGCTATACATGTACACAAAACATTTCTCCTTTTCTTTTTAGGGTACATTAGATGAAGAAAAACTTTAGTCAAGCCTACTTTGAGATAGATTATGCAGATCTTATTAAAAAGGAACCAATTCTGAGCCAAAAGGTTCAGCTCTCCACTTCTCCACCAATTCAGAGAGAATCACAATAAGTATTTGAACTTCCATCAACCTAAACCATGGGCATCTCGTCTTACCCCATGCATGTATAGGCAAATATAGGCTAGATCAATCTGTTTTAGTAATGATCATAACAATAGTGTTAATGTGTTTTTGGATCAAAAGTTGACGTGAAATTATTCTATGGCTGCTCATTACCCATTGAAATAACTGAGCAAGGTGTGATAGGGTAGATACCACAATACCACATTGGCTTAAGAAATTCCGTGGGTCTTTTTTGGGCAGTCTTAAGAAATAATCCAAATTTCCCCTTCATCCAAACAGCCCATAAGATGTATGTATGGACACATACTTGCCTTGAGCTAACTTGTTGATTTGTTGCTAAGCAAGAACTCACTTCCAAGCATTCATGTTATAAGAGTGCCTAAGCTGTCGGGCATACCTTCTGGAATAAACGAATTTTCATGATCTAGTTGCTTATCTGCTCATACTCAAATACAAAAGGAAATATGTATTTTCTGTTTTAAAGAGCTATTCTGCATAGGACCACATTCTATTTAACCAAATGCAGTACCTTATCTAAGACCTTTTTAGCTTTCTTTGCCCATGTCGTGATTCTAATTTAGGTTGAATACATGTGGAAGTTTCGTGTTACATGTTGCAGTGAATTTCCTAAATTTCTCAGAATTCATAAATTCTATTCAATCTTTGTACTCATTGGAGTGATCTGACTTCAGTAGATGTTATTCAGGTGTTCCATGTTCTGGTAATTGATGCATAAGATTCCACCTTCCAGGGCAGCCTGCATGCCGCCATTTGGCGCCGTCTGTTTATTAATCCGTATCAGGTCAAGGATGAATGCCCTTGCCCTTGCATCAACAAAGTTTTACACCTGGAACTCGTGATGTTCTGTAAACTTTTTGTTGCATTTCATTCTCTAATTTTTGTAACATCCGCAAAAAAAAGTTGAAACCAAAATAGGCACGGTGACTAATGTACGAAGTTCATTTATACAGGTTGAAGTGTTGAGCGTCGTTTGTTTTGTGACGATGTGCAACTGAGTTCAAAGTATATGGATCATTTTACTCCATACATTCTCATCTCAAGCTGTAAAACTTATCCCACTGAAATTTTCAGTCGTGTGATTATAAAGAAGGGGTATCCGGTAAAGATAACATGGATTGACACTTCTGCAAATACTTCGTCCGGTAAAAAAGTACGTGACATTTAACTTTTTGCGTGCTCTTTGATGTACAAATTTGATCATAATTTTATATTACACCAATTTCTTTTTTTTGTAAATATGAGGTTGTGAAAGTGTTTTTTCATAACAAATAAAATTGGATCATTTTTCTGCTATCCTAAAATATAATGTGTTTAAGTTTTGATATGATTTGTGTTGGAGATGTGACCTTCGAGTACCTACAGTTAGGTTTATCAAGCTCGACTAAGTATCTGTTTGGTTCAGATTTTTGAACCACCTTCTTAGTTCAGAAGTTGGAATCTAAACCAAACAACTCTTTTGGTCATCCAATTTTTTCAGAATCTGTAATTTCTCGTAATACAAATTTGAAAGGCGGTATAACTCAGATTTCACAAATTCTCAGTTCAACTTTGAATGAATATTATCTACCATACTATTAAAACATATTAGTTCATGTAAAATTTTAGTAAAATATATAATTTTAGTGTATTTTAAAAGTATATAATTTTAATATAAACATTACAAAATTTCTTGACTAAAATGATTTAAATGCAAAATTACACATTAATAATATAACTAAACATCAAGAACTATCAAAATATAAATCCGCAATTATTCCAGCCAAACAGTTTCTCGATTTTTTTACAGCTCACAGTAGCTTTTTTACAGCTCACAATGCATAGCAATTTTTTTAGAATCTATAGCTCAACCAAACACACCTTAAGGGCAAGCTAACACCAGCGTTGACTGTCCGGTATGGCTTGTAGGTAAGCCCACAGATTTTACATTACTTATACATTTTTACTTTAATTACTCCTTAATTACTCCTCCATTAATTTTTAAATGACGCGTTATTTTTATATTAACATTTGACCATTCGTCTTATTTAAAAAACTTTTTGAAATGTCATTTATTTTGTTCTAGTTTGTTTTATTATTGAAAGTACTTTAAGTATAACTTATATATTTGCATATTTGCAAAAAAAATTTAAATAAGACAAATAGTCAAAGATTGAGACAAAAGTTAACTACGTCATTTAAAAGTTAACGGAAAAGTTAATGGAGGGAGTATTACTCAAAAAATACAATAATATGGGCATATTGTATTTGAGAACGAGGGAATAAATATTTTAGAAATTATTAACCGTAGAAATTCTAAAAATTTGACCAGATTTTAGTTCAACCATCACTTGTTTTTTTATAGCAGTGAGCATCACGAGATCTGTAAAATAACATTTATATGACGATGATGAAGCTTTGCTTTTTATAAGTAGGAGAATTGCATCAAGATTGGTGCGACATAATAGATTTGTACGCTTCCGCGGCCCATCTAGCACCCACTGTTTCACTCGCTGCGTCGTCTCTTTTGTGGGTCGCGGCCTGGAACTCCGCGGGAACGGCGCCACCGGCCAGCGCCCCGCCGTCTGCAGGCAAGGTGAGGCAAGCTGCCCCCTTCGCGCCGCATCCACCGGAGGAAACATGGTCGTCTGCGTTGCGGTCGTCGGCCACCAGGTTAGAAAAAAAACCCTCGTCGCGCCGGATCCTTCGATCTGATCTCGTCTATTCGCCGGCGCCGGCGCCGGTAGGACGAAAAAAAAGCTCTGATCTTTTCCGTCTCCCCTGGCGCCGCGCAGAACAACCCGCTGTACTTGCAGAGCTTCACGGAGGCGGACGACTCTCTCAAGCTCCACCATGTCGTCCACTGCTCCCTCGACGTCATCGACGAGCGAGGTAGGCATGCGCCTCATCCCAGATCTGCATGTTTCTCAAATAGGCAGCTTCAAATTCCATGTTGTATGATGACAAATCGGAGAAACTGAGAGTTTATACTTTCGTGAGCTTCTGAATACCCATAGAACTAAGCCTGCAGGGGTTCCAGATGAGTGTTACCAGAGCTTTTCTGATACCGTTTGTAGTCGAGGAGATTCCTCTTATTTGTTTCTTTTGTTTGCGTTCATTCGCTTTGACAGTGAACAATCCTAAAAGGAACTCACCTGCACTGAACGAAACATTTTTGGGTCTTCTATATCCGACTGAGAACTACAAAGTGTAAGTCAATACTCACTTCTATGTTTCTGTTATTACTTTTTTTTCCAAGTTTATACTGCCTGTCTATCTCCACTTGTTAGTGAAGATTATTTGTTCTTCATTAAGAAGTGAAGACAAAGGGTAGCTTTTGGCGAATTGGCGTAATACATAATTACGCAACAGGTTCAAGTTTAAAGAACCTCGAAGGGTTCAAAGTGTATAACTAATGACCTCAGCTAAATTTGAGGCCTCTGTTCAGGATAATAACATTTGAATGTAGTCTGTATTAATTGGGATTTCTGGTATTCGATCCCCTTTACATTGTACAGGAAGGGTATTTATAAGCAAAAATACATAGGATAATACTTAATTACCCTCTATGTTAAACCGTCTATTACAGCGTATACAATGATCTTTATAGGGATAAATAAGTAACTCCTCTTGTAAACACACTCGAAGCTATACTACTTCGAAGGGCATCCAAAGCCCACAATTTCAAAGGTTTCCTCTGAGTTGTTTCCGAAGGCTTCGAATCATCTTCAATGCTGAAGGGTAGTCTTCGAGCATGTGGCCTCATCTTAGAGTTCTTCTCGAGGCTTTGTCTTGAGGCTTCACTTAATGCTTGTTAAATGCAATTGTTAGCTCCTGTCAGGGTGAAGACACTTCCCCAACAGTAGCATATTACAAAAAGAGAGATTATACTGTCTAGCAGTATAATAGGGTTTTATGCTTTTATTAACTGGGAAAAAACCCAAGAATTATACAAATTGTCATTCTGATAGGTGATAGCTGGTTTTAATATACTCACGGTTCACCTCATTGACATATATTACTGCTGATGGAGCACTTCAGTTTTTTGATATTCTGCTGTTGATTGCAGGATTACTAACAAACTGATAGTCCATGACAATTTATTATGTGCAGCTATGGCTATTTGACAAACACGAAGGTCAAGTTTATCATGGTCACAACTGATCTTGATGTCAAAGATGCAGATGCCCGAAATGTAAGCCCTGAAAACCTTCTAATTGTGCTATTTTTTAAATAACATTTCAAAATAAAGATGTAAGGTAAAATCTATCTTCTTTCATTAGTTTGTGAAGAACAGGTACTTAGATATTTTTTGTAATACAGATCGTTGTAAGAATGCTCTGAAAAAAAGGTTTGATGTTCATGCTTATTCATGCCATTTAATGTAGAAAGCATATATGATATGTATTTGTTTTAGTAAGTCAGATATTGAGTTCTGGATTATATGTGTTTGTTTTCTAAGAACCTAGAATACTATATGATATGGTTCCTAAATGCACTGAAATAATGGCACAGCCATTTGTGCATGGCCATATAACTTATAGCTCATGCTTGCTGTGCTATCACCTCAAAGGCTCCAACTTCATTTTCTCAGTTTTTCAGGAAATTCCATGCTGCATATGTAGATGCCGTTTCAAACCCCTTCCATGTTCCGGGGAAGAAGATTGCCTCGAGAAGCTTTAGTGCAAGAGTAAGCACCATTGTGAAATCCTTCAGTTCAGGGACAACTGCCTGAGCGCCACTGAATTCCCCCATGATTAAGTACTGTGCGTCTGTGCCTTTCCCCTTTGTCAATGATTCATTTTGGAATATCTCCTTGGTGTCCTGTATGCATACTGAACAAGATGATAATTTAGTAATGGAAAAAAGAGAAAAGGATAAGATGGTCTCATTCAAAGATTGTGTGCCCTTTTCTTCATTCGGTGCTCCTATTCTCCATCCAGTGATGTTAGTTCCTTTCTTTTAGCTTGGGTTGTCTCCTGCTGCTCCTATTTCCCTTAGCTGCAGATAGTAATTCAATCTATGTGCAAAGTTCCCCTGTATACTGATGAGAAGGCAGCTCCTTGGCCTCCATCAGGTAGACAGCTCCTACTCACACAATCCAGGATCCACTGGTTGCTCTTCTCTTCCTCCAGCTGCTTTTTTTTTGGGCTAAGCTGGAAAAAGTATTTTCTTTTGTAAGTTTGAATTAGACTTGACCTGATCACTGTCAAATTAAACCAGTTAGCTGACCTTACCATATACCCTCCCAAATAATCCGAGATAATAACTCTGTCAAGACTTGTAAGGTAAATCACCATCCCATCTGATATCTGAATGCATAACAGTTTGCCCATAGTTTCACACAGGAATTGGATGGCTAGGCACAGCATAGAGGCGACATGAACGTTCGACTGTACGAGTGACATCTCCGTTGGTTTGTCACGAGTGGTGGCCACATGCTACTTCACTCACTGCCAGCACCAAACTCTAGGTACTTTACCATCTTCAGAGTCTACTAGGTATATGATTGGAACGCTGGAATTTTATTATCATCTTCAATTTTACCATCTTCAGTTACTACCTTGATTCTAATAAGTTTATTTCTAAGTTTGTTTTAAGTAGAACTACTATAAATTTAATTAAGTTTATAGCAAATGATATTAACACATCCCATATCAAACAAGATATAGATTTTTTTTGTAATAGATCTAATGGTCCTTATTTGATACGCAGTTATTGTTATTATTTTCTATAAACTTATAAACTTGATCAGACAGGAACAAAATTATGTTTTTAGATGGTTGGAGTACTATCTACTGCCTAGTAACTGCTCACATTTTACTATGACTGAGCCTAGTAATTGTTATATATATACATACATATATACGGGAACACCATTTTACATTACGGATGTAGAATGTTATTATACACCGATCAACCCAACCGTGCACACCTCATCTAGCGTGCCCCCATGCCTCACCCAATCCTGACCCCTCAATTCTACGTCGGTGTAGAATAGCATTCTACACCCATGGTGTAGAATAACATTTGTATTACATGAGACAGTTTTTATACAACATCCAAAGCATGATATGAATAGTGATATTAAATTACTATATCGAATTAGTAATATATATATATATATATTGAGATAGATAGATCTATAATTAGTTTCTAGATGACATGGAAAATATAAAGTATATATGGTATTTAGCATTGGGTAATTTTTTCCTTATCCCTAACAAAATCTAATGCATCATTAATAAAAGTCATGAAATATCTCTTTTCATTTTTTTGTCAACATATCATTCATCTCGCATGGATTAGAATGCATGAGTTTTAAAAGTGTTGAGTTTCTCTCCTCATACGTCTTGTGAGGCTTCTAAGGTTGCTTTGATTGTACACAACTATGACATTTAGAACCTTTAACAATTGTGAAATTCAGAATTAAACACATACTGGACAAACGAGACATCAAGCCAAAATTAATGTGACAAACTTAAATGCCAAATACTTGCATCATAATTAATGTTGCCACAAATATGGTTCACTGACTTATTACAAAAATCAGAAAGGGAAAACGGAATAAATCTCCACAATCATAGCCTTTACCAATAAATTATCTACGTTTTGATAAAACTAATTTATTGGACTCTAAGACTACTTTAAACTCGTCCTTCAATAGAATGGAACCGCTAACAAGATTCTTGTTAATTATAGGGATATGTTGCACGTTTCTCAGTTGCACGATCTTTTCCGAAGTAAACTTAAGATCTACCGTGCCAAAATCATGAACAGAAACAGATGACCAATTCCCCATTAGGATGGAAGAGTCCCAGACGGTTTGATAAGAAGAAAACATAGAGATGTCACCACTCACATGAACATTGGCACCCGTATCAAACCACCAGTTTGTGATTTGACAAACAGAAAGCACAATAAATGGGTTACCGTACCCATCATCAGTATTGCTGATGGTCACCATGTTGACATTCTTAGTCTTTTTCCCTTTGCGTTCTGCACGATCTGGACAATCCTTAGAGAAATGTCTCAGTTCATCGCAAGTGAAGCAATTTAACTCAGCTATATTTTTATTCTTTTTAAAGGTAGTGGTTCTTATAACCTTGTTTGGCTTATGTTTCCTTTTGCTCTTGTTATGTGGGAATTTCTACACCAAGTTGGTGCTAAACTGACCCTCGCCTCCTTTCTCAGAAGCGTCATTTTCTCGAGCTTTCTCTTCAACATCAAGAGACACTATCAGGTTTTCAACTGATATCTCCTGTCTTTGATGTTTTAGAGTAGTGGCGAAGTTTCTCCATGAAGAAGGCAACTTTGCAATAATGCACCCAACCACAAACTTGTCCGGTAGAAGATACTTAACGAAGTCAAATTCCTTGACAATGCACACAACCTCATGGGCTTGTTCTACCACAGAACGGTTGTTCATCATCCTATAGTCGTGAAAACTCTCTATGAGGTATAGTTCACTGCCTACATCTGATGCACCATATTTTGCAACCAGAGCATCCCACAATTCTTTCGCATATGTCACAGTGATGTAAACATCACACAGATGGTCAGAGAGCACGCCTAGAATGCATCCCACGAAGAGATTATTGGCCTCTGCGAACTTCTTCTCATTAGAAGAGAGTTTACCTTCAAGTTTGCCAAGTTTCGCTTCCATACATTCATAGCAGTAAGCCAGAGACAAACTTTTGCTTGCCATCTCTTAAAATGCACACCAAAGAATTTTTCTGGACCCAATGCATCCACAAATCCAGCCATTGCATTAATCGTAGATTGCCTAGAATAAGGTTTTTTGATTATTGGAATATTAGGCAATTTCATGACTAATTTCCGAATAAGATAATTCATGGCATTTGCTACATTTAGCATGAACACAGTAACCATATTTTCGCAAAACATGATTAAGAACCGTATAGAAAAGTAAACCACATACTGTATGGTTGTCGAAGATGAATCTGCAGTCTGTGCAGAAGTACTCCTTGTGGTGTCGGATCACATTACCCGACGGCGACCGACAGTAGATGTAGACGAAAGACGCGTCGTGATGATGAACTTGAGCAGTCGTGCGGAGCGTTTCCCAAAAGCCTTATTCGTCCTCTCCCAGTGCAGGATTGCAAGGACGACAAATTTCAGAGACCTCCTCTCTCGTTCTCGGTGCACGCCGACGAACGAAATGGAGTAGACTACAACGACAACACAACAAAGAGAAGGTATAACGAGAACTCTAGCACAGTTCTGTTATGATTCTCATACCTTTGATTCGACAAGATCTACGATTATTTATATAGGAGCATCTCGATCTCGTGTCGCGATCACGATCTCAATCAAGTTGGTTTCTATATAACCATATCCCGCAAACTTCATCACGATCCTAAAGAATCGTAACAAGAAAAGGAAAGACCGTATTCCCACAAGACAAGGAGTCCGATTCTAGGAATACGTGGTCAGTCTCGGCAAGCCGACCCCTGATTCCCGAGTCCCGACTTGGATCAAGCACTCGGCAGTGCTGATCCCGACTCCCGAGTCTTGGTACAAATTCAACACTCGGTATTTCTTTTCTTGGCTCGGGACTTTGAAATTTATTTAGGAATTTTTGAAATATTTATATAGGTCTATCTCAAAATTCCAATAAGTCGTTCTAGTATTTTTTACATTTATCTATAAAGAATATATATATATATATATGTGTGTGTGTGTTTAGATTTATTTGTTTATAGATAAATCTAAGAAATACTAGAATAACTTATATTCGGAAATGAATGTAGTAAAATTTAGTCGACAATTTTATAGCTAAATCTAATTTATCACAAAATCACGTTGAGAGAGACGTCTTCTCTCTACTTGGTGGTCGTTTTCTTCTTGCTGTTGAGGAAGTGGTACTCTTGCTGAGGGGGATGAGCCACGCGCATGGCCACATTGCCGCATATCGTGAGGCATCGGTGCCGGAGTCGGAACCGATACTGAAGCCGGCGCCGATGTCCGGCAGTGGAGCTAGCTAGCACCGTCATGGCCTCCTGCTTCGATCATCTTCGTCTCCCCACGTGACCGCATGCATCCTCATCATAGGTTTTCTCTGAGTGTTCGTTGTTGTTGATGTGCACTAGCTCATGATTTTTTAAATATACCATCAAAGTTGCAAATATTGATTTTTTAAATATATAAAAATCTTATATTTTAGAATGGATGTAATATCCAGTATCATTCGAGAACCAATCATATATGGCACTCAAAACATGCATTTACAGTAAGTGATCTTCGTTTCAATCGATCAGCAGACAAGTTTCATACAAACATCAACCTTGCAAATTGTGGGGATCGTTCACCGGCTTTTTCATCTGGAAGCTTCTAGAACTTTCCGTCATCCTTGGCCGTGTTTGTTTTAGGTTAAGATTGTAGTAATTCATTTTATAAAAATAAAAATAAGCTAGATTGTACTAGCTTAATCTGCACTATAGATTATAATAAACTAGCATAATAAACCGATCAATTTATTTTAACTTACGGAAATAAGCTACATTACTATAATCTTGAACTAAAACAAACTGACCATATTATTTCTTCCCCACTTCCTCCACTGTACCCCACCATAGTGCAAATTAAGCTCAATCGATTGCTTGCGGTAATAAAGGTAGTGTTTGGTTTAGTGTACGATGAGGAATGAAATGGGATGGTTCGGAACCATCTCGTTCACAAAAAAAAAAACAGTATCACACGGTTCAGCATCTACAGAGAATATTTTATTTCTAAGGATCGTTTGGTTCCTCTTGATTCCACCCTATCCCTCAAACAAAACAGCAGTATCATCCCATATCAAAAACTGAACCATTATATTCCTCATATAAGGAACCAAACACTACCCAAATCAACACATCAGAATTAAGCTAGTGAACGATGTAAATCACCAGCTTTGTCGAGTACCAAAGATTTATTGAGTGTATTCTATTGAGCACTCAGCAAACAAACCCATAAGCGGTTGGCACTCTGGCAGGGGCACACGGCAAACTCTTGATTTCCGGTAATGAATTAAAACCAGCTAGTAGCCAATCAAGCGTTGGAAGCTCAAGGAAGATTCTAGAACATTCCTCCACCTTGCTTCATACCCATGCCTGTACAATACATCTATCGTTTCTCTGCTAGCTCCACACACAGTACAAAACACAGCATCTCCCTCCACTGCACCATGACCACTTCAAGTCATCAAGATGTACCGATTCTCCATCAACGAATCGATCGCATCTATCAGCATCCGCCTCACCGGAAGCATGCTCGATTGCTCGTCGTCGTCGGCCGGCGCCGGCTTAGCCTGAACCTGAAGCATGCACACAGAGAGCCGCAGAACGTACTACGAGAGCAAAGTTCATCAAATCCATGGAGCTATCTAGCTCATCCGATATATATAATCGTCTTCAACCCAGAGATCATCGATCTAGAAAAGGCACAACGAATCATCTAACCAAGAACGACACACGTACAGGTACAGTACGACGATTAGAACAAGAAAACACAGCAGATCCATCAGAAATTAATTAATCATGGCTAAACCAAAGCTATTGAAGCCCCAAGTATTATTATTGCGCTAAAATGTAATCTGTTACAGTTTACCGGGCTCGAGATTACGACGAACTCATCTTGCAATCGAGAGAGGAGATGAGAAGGATCGGATCGGAGCAAAAGCACAGACTTGGCGAGCTGCAAAGCAAGCTACATACCCGCTAAGAAGCATGGGTAATTGAAGGCAGGTCCTTCTCCCCTCTCCTCTCTCTCCCTCACCCCGCTATATCTCGTCTACTCCTCGTCGTCGTCTTCCTCGGCCTCCTCCCTGTAGCTCGTTGCACCCTTTGATTTCCTTCGTCTCCTGGTAGATCTCGGTGATCAGGCGGTAGCGCGTCGGCGCCGCCCTTGGCGGCGCCCTTGGCGGCGCCTGCTCGTCCTTCACCGTCTTCACGGCGCCGGTAGCCTGCAGCTGGGGCGGCAAGAAGGCCGGCGCCGCTGCAGGCGGCGTGGCGATCACGGAGAGCAGGGAGGAGGAGCGTGAGGCGGGCGGCGCGGAGGGGGAGAGCTCGGACGACGTTGTAGCCGTCCTGCAGGCTGACGTGCCGAAGCTCTCGCTGAGGAGGACGAGCTGCTCGGCCACTTCGAGCTCGCGCGCCGAGAAGTTCCACCCCCTCCACGGCGACGGCACCGCCTCCTCCTCGGGCTTCGGTTCCACCATCTTCTTCGTGCTGTAGGGTGCCGAGCAGGTGTGCACGCAGCCGCGTCGGCCAAATTTTGCCTCCTCTCTCTTGTACTGGCCGGTTCTCTTTCTTGGCTCAATTTTTTTCTTTTCCCTTTGCTTTTAAAGCCCCGTTTTATTTTCTTCCTCCTTTTTTTTATACTGAGGGGTGGATTAATATATACTTTCTTGTACATGTAACTGGCATACTGATCATCCTCATCTTCTCCTTCCAGATTTGATTTGGTTTTGTCACGTATTAATTGTACTCCATAAATCACTACCTCTTCGAGAGGCCGTCGTTATACGCCAACTATATATATGCTTTTAAAAAGTATTCTGACGTTCTGCTATAGCTTTGGCGTGTCGTTTAGCTTAGTCAATTTGACGTGTTAGAAGTTATCACGGTAGATAAGTCGTAAGGTTGCTAGCGGCATTAAAAATGCATATGAACTTGGCATTTTGTATATCAAACACCACAATAACCTCTAGTGTGTGCATAAAGAAATCATTCGAAGGAAGTAAGAAATGTATCTTTGGGGTTTTCATAATTGAATTGATACTCGTATTCAATTCAATATATAGATTTGCTCTACCCATGGACTATAGTCAATAAGTTGGGCCCACCATAGACGACTAGAATTGTGCAACAAGTCAACTTACACTACAGGGAATCAGCAAAACCGAAGGAAGTTAGGCAAAATCCAACAGAAAAAACTAACTTCTATCGGTAAAACGCTAACTTTCATCGGTTTCTAGCCGATGGAAGCGTGTAGACGGAAATTGACTAACTTTCGTCGGCCAAGCCTAGTCGACGAAAGTTACCAGGAAATAAGTAACTTCCGTCGACCTAGATGTGGCCGACAAAAGTTACTGGCCAATAACTTTTGTCGACTATTGTCAGTCGACGAAAGTTACTGGTTTTTAACTTCCATTTGCTGACCATAGCTGACGGAAGTTACTGATTTTTTTATTTTTCTGGTTCACCCATTCACATTCACATCTATAGACATAATCACACATTCACAATCATATACACATCCACAAAGACATTCACACATTTAAAATCACATCCACAAATACATTCACATTGTTCACCTCCACAAACACATTCACAAATTAACCAAACATTCACATTCTCCACCTTCATGAACAATTCATATTCACAAACTTAACTATTCAAGGTTACAAATCACATTAAAGGCACAAGACATTCAAAGTAATAACAAGTCGTATTCAAATTCACAAGTCGCGTTCAAATCCATAAACTGACAAGTCATGTGAAGAAATAACATTCATACTCACTCAACATCCTCACTTGGTTTGAATTGTGGGCGCCGCTGCCTCTCGGATCATTAACATTTAAAGCCGAGGCTCCACTGTTATTCCAACCACTATACATCCACCGACGATCCTCGGCCATTCTAGAGGAAAAACATTCATTCAATCGAGATTTAAGTACCATACATTTCTATATATCACGACCCTATATATATAGGAAAATATATGTCCTAAACCCACTCAAGAGTGATTGACTGAGCATGGATTTATGACAAGCCTACAGTTTGGACGAAATTTCAGCAGCATAACCCTGTTGTTCTCCAATTGCACGCCTGATAATGGTGCAATGGAGAACAACAAGATTATGACTCTGAAATCTCATTCGGAATCATGACTCATCATAAATACCACACTCTGTCGCCCACTCCGAGGCTATACAAAAAGGTACAATTCTAGATCCACACATCTCACACGCATGGCACGTGTGAGACATGTTGGTTCGAAATGGGTGACACATATGTTTCATTACACTACTAACATTTTTCTCACATACAACATTGCATACGGAAGTATATATAATACTAGCCACCCTAATGAAATCATCAACAAACTACAAATTAATACAAGAACAAATGTAATAGCATAATAGCACAACATTGCATATGAAAAGAAGAACATTACATACCGAAGTATAATGATAGTCACCCTAATGAAATCATCAACAAACTAAAAATTAATACAAAAATAAATGTAATAGCATAATAACACATTATCACGTCTTAACATGGCTAATAACACAAAAATAACATTGATAAATTTAACATATTCTGAATAATAGTGAATACCTCAGAGGTGGTGACGAGCAAGCAAGGAGGCGGTGGCCTGGTGGAGACGACGACACTGGTGGCCGAGTGGCCTTTAGCGTTGTGGTGGTATCGAGGAGGTGGAAGCCAGCGGCGACTGACTGGGCGATGGCGACAACGGGGTGGGCGGAGGAGGCAGCCGAGTGGCGGCGGCCGGTGGGAGCCGGTGTGGGGTGGCTGGGGGTGGTAGGCGACGGTGGGCGGGCAGCGGTTGGGCGCACGAGAGAGAGGCAGGTTGGGAAACAGGAAAACCTAGGTTTCCCTGTACACGCATGAGGGAAATATTGCTTAACTTCTGTCGGCCACTTAACTTTCATCGGCTACAGTAAATGCTGACGAAAGTTAAGTTAACTTCTGTCGGTTTCGGAAATGTCAATGGAAATTTAAATAGTCGACGAAAATTTACGGTTTTCTTGTAGTGTTATATTAGGCTCTGTAGCTAATCTGACATGTTAGGTTTTAGCTAGACTAGGGCAAATTATAACATGAACTTGATTTCCATCCTTCAAAACAAGGACCAATTAAGTCTTAGGATGGGGCCAAGGTTAACCATCCTGATGGATTGGTTATCACCCTGCATGTCAGAATATAGAATACTTTTTTATATTAATTATAACATTATTTAGTATATTTATAATACATAATATCAAGATACAACACTAATATATTTTTCATTAGTGAAAGCACTATAAAATAGAGTCATAATCTATCTTGAATCACCTGCAAAATAAAAAAAACAACCAACCATGGGCTCAAGACTATATTAGTTATCAAAAGTGATATCTTCTTATATTTATAGATACAAAATCATCAATAATAGTATATATATATCAATTTGATTCAAGATAGTTTTTCTATATATAAAGTGGCTAGACATTCAATCCTTCGTGTGACATTAATTGTCGACCTCGAATAGTTTTTCAACAATTTTAACTTTGTAAAACTACTTTTAGCTGATATTTACATGTATAGTAAATAATATTCGATAAGAAATTAATACATTTGATATCAATCTACGTATCTAACAAACTCAAAAATCTCCCAATACAATACATATGACTATTTGGTAAAATCATTTGCAAGACTCTCGTTTCAGATCAAAGATTATCAAGCTTAATATTAGATGATCTATTTTATGAAAAAGTTTCTACAAATTTAACACAACATTTTCTTAATTAAATATCATCCAATATATTAATGCCTTTCGAGCTAAGAAAAAAAACAAATATTTCAAATCCTAAGCCACGCCACTAAATCTAACTCGTAATAGGTCTAGTATATATGTATATATAATTTTGGATCCCTAAATTTTCTAGGACCTAGCCGATCGCACCCCTCGCACGTGTTAGGAATTTAGGCATTTTAATGTTAAATTTAATACATAAATAGCATGCAATTATTATGATGATATAAATAGCAGTAGCTTGAAACATATTTATCATCAAACACATGACGATATAGTTAAAGAAATAGAATGCAAAGGTTGTTAGGATGTACCCAACGGAGGGACCCATGCTCAAAGCACCGGTTTCTCCATTCACGTTATTCGTCATAATGTGTTGCTTGATGTAGTCGATCGGGGCTTGATGCAGGACATTGTTCGTAGTGCAGTCCCACGAACGGGCACCGGGAGGAAGACGATGGCGTGCGCAGCAACCGCGACCACCAGGATGGAGCGAGCAGTCGCGAAGATGCTCCCTAAAAACCTGATCGCCCGCACACCCGGCAGGTGTCTCGATCACGGGCGTGGCTTCGGAGGCCTGCTCTCCCAACTCTCTGTGCGCGCAGAAGGTTGGGACGGGGCTGGTTTGAGGCAACATCACGAGGAAAGAGAGAAGAAGAATGTTTTGTCCAGCTACTGCCCCCTTTATATAGCTCTCATGCAGAGGGAGACGGAAAGCCAACAGTCACCGTTATTAAACTCGCTCATGAAGAGAGAGACGGAAGGCCAATAGTCATCTCTCATGAATAGGGAGACGGAAGGCCAACGGTCTCTGCAATTAAGCTTTTTCATGAATGGGAAGACGAAAGGCCAACAGTCATCTCTCATGAATAGGGAGACGGAAGGCCAATGGTCTCCGCAATTAAGCTTTCTCATGAATGGGGAGACGGAAGGCCAACGGTCATCTCTCATGAATAGGGAGACGGAAGGCCAACGGTCTCCGCAATTAAGCTTTCTCATGAATGTGGAGACGAAAGGCCAACAGTCATTGCAGTATTTTAGGGTGGCGCGACACAGTGGCAAAACACGGTTCCATTACCGTCGCCGCTCACACCCTTAGCCTGTCTCAACTTCTCAATAGACACACAATCAGTCCATCTATTTAAGTTGAGCAAAAGACATGTGAACATTCAATATGGGACTAAAAATTTTAGTGCACCGTAGCATTATCGTAGGTGTAACACCCCAAATTTTAAAAGGAATAAAAATATTATTTAATATATTTTCTTGGAATTAATTATTTTGGAAAAACCTTTAATACACTCTTTCACCATTTTGAACTACAACATAGGTGAAATGACCAAACCAGGAGCTGAAAATTTTTATGTATGATCCTAAGGCTAAGATATATTTTTGAGAATTTTTACAAATTTTTTTCAACCTTGAAAGTAGCCCTAAGATTTTAATCTATTTCCTGAAATTATTTTTATTCAGAAATACTTTGAGACAGTAATGGGCCTCCCTCCTCCCTTTCTCTCTCTCTCTCCCGGCCGGCCCAGCCCATTACCCTCGCCCGCCTCGGACTGACAGCCTGACCCCACCCGTTAATGAGCCTCTCTCACCTCGCGCGCACGCCCGACACCCCGGCTCCACCTGTCGGCGCCAACCGCCCCCTCTCGCGCCCGAGCCCGGCCACACCCGTCAGCCGCCTCGCTCGTGCGCTCGCGCTCGCTGGCCAGTGGCCCCCACCTGTCGGATCCGTCTTCCCCGCGAGATCCGCCCCCAAATCCCCCCTCACCGGCCAAAACCCTAACCCCACCTCGGATTCGCTCTCGCCGGCCCCCTCTCCTTAATTACTCGTCGGCATTGATTCCCCTGCGTTCTCCCGACCGTTTCCCCCATTATTCCATCGCATCATCGCCCCTAGATCGAGCGCACGCATGCAAGGCAGGAGCTCACCGACGTTGAAGAGAGGCTTTACTCTCGGCCTCCCCCGATTACGCCCCCTCTGCCCCCACCGATGACCCTATTTAAACCCCCTGGCCGTCCGCATTGCACCCCTACGCCCTATCACCGCGAAAACGAACCAGAGCGCCCCAATTCGACTTTTTACTCTCCACCGCCACCCGCACTCCAGTCGTCGCTCGCCGTCGCCGGAGTCCCCCTCCGTCCTCGCCGACCGCACCGCTACAACCGCAAGGACCTCACCAACCCCGGCCACCACTCCATCGTCGACGAACCCCACCGGATCACCGTCGTCGCCAAGGACCCGAACACCTTCACCGCCTCCGCTCGTCGCCGGCCTTGCTTCGTCGACCGTTCGTCACCGCAAGGGTACCCTCATGTTCCCCTAGTCGTCCTCTTTCCGTTTTAGGCCTTAGCTCCGACCACCGTCGCTCGCCGTGGCCGCTGGCCCGCTCGCCATCGTCGGGGAAGATGACCGGCACGGGTCGAGTACCCGTGCCGTGTCGGATTTGATCCCGACCGTGCGATCGCGATCGGACGACGCCTGTGACCCCACGTGCGCGATCTAATCCGCACCGTCGGATCTGAACGAAATGTTACATTTTAATCTCGTGCATTCGTTTCTATTTAAAACCCATGTTTAATCTGAGCCGTTCATCGCGTACCGGTTCGATGTTTTAATCCTGGTCGTCCACATCACTTTAACTCCCCCGCCTCGCCCTCGCGCGTTGGATCCGGATCCAACGGTCCAGATCGATCCGGTGCACGCGCACAGTGCGCAGGTTCACCGTGGGCCTGGCTCACTGTGGACCCGAGGGGATTTAAATTTGAAAATAAATTCCAGAAACTGCTTTAAACTTGTAAAATTCATATCTGGCGCATTTTAACTTCAAAAATTACCATTCCACTTTCAGAAAATTTGTAATATTATTCTCTACATGTTCATTCAATAAAAACAATATGTTTACTTTGGATTTTTCATGTTTATTTAAAGAGGTATTCAAATGCCCTTAGGGTAAAAATATAAATTTAATTATTTAAATATCAGTAAAGCTTATATTTATTTATTTCCTGTTAATATGATGAGACCACTAAGTTTTCCCTTAACCTTTCATTTTAAATTAATTAGAAAGCTTAAAAAGAGATCATTTCACAATTTAAAATCACTTTTAGAAAGGGCCATATTTCTTTATAGTTCCTTTTAAAATTATTTATAAAATAGATTTTAGAAACTTAATAACTTGGTTTTCCTTAAATTAAACCAATTTAAACCTATGTGCTTGTTGTGTGATTTTGTATTGTTTAAATTGAATGTTGTATTTATTTTCTTTTTATTTATATTGGGAAGACTACGATGTCGCCGAGGAGCCGGAGTACTTTCCCGAAGTTCCTCCCTCCCCATTCGCTGAACAAGGCAAGCCACCAAACCAATCTTTTGAGAATATTGGACCCATGTTTTATTAAACTATTGCTAAAATACATAGGTTATACATGCATTAGTCAAATGAAACCCTTACAATATATTTATTTAGGATCCCCTGACCTTGATGTGCAACCCAAGCCATGCTCTCTAGCCTAAACTCCTTGTCACCAAATGATTAGTATTACAAGCTAGTGTCCAATGTATTGACACGATTTCTATAGGATAAAAAAATGAGTCGTAGCGATTGGTTCTACTATATGATCCCCGTTATTCTCATCTTTGGAATTCTGTCGGTGTTGGAGTTTTGGTTGTGAGTGAATGCATGGTGGGTTCCGGGTGCAAGCTAGGGCATTGGTCGGTAGCACCCGGGGCACTATAAGGACCGGTCTGCGGGATCCGTTGCAATACACTTCCGTACTAACCACAAGTCTAATGGGTAAGTCCTAACTAAGGTATGGAGTGTTTCAAACCGAGGCCACCATTTGGAGATGGGTCAAGAAGCACCTGCGGGTGGCTTGTACCAATGTGGCGCAAAAGGGGGTGCGACGTTAGACGGGATGTGGTCCGGCGCGCCGGCGAAACCTAGAGCGGGTGGTTATCGCTTGGAGCATTTCATGCCGAGGTTTTGGCACGAGTTCCCGTGGTATGGGTCATCTCGTTTGGGATGAGTGCGTGCCTTGTGGGTACAGTAGTACATCTCTGATCAGAGTCATTAATTTTTTCGAAAAGCCGTGCCCACGGTCAAGGGCGGGTTGCGTGACATCCCATAGTTAGTTTACTTTTGATGTGTATGTGCATGATGGTTTGACATGTAAGTACTGTTGTGCGATGAGGTAAAATGTACTCCTCGAGTTAGATGATGTTATTGTTGTTCATGTTTACTTCCCGCATGATAAAATTTGACTACATTAACTGAAAATGTACTTTTCGCACTTTTAGCCAATTATCCTTCCTTTGCTATTACCTTGCATTATTACTTGCATTTGCGGTGGCTTGTTGAGTACTTTTGTACTCATACTCGTTGAACCCCATAGAGGATGCCTACTATGAAGACAGTCTGGAGTAGCGACCCAGTCAAGAGAAAAGATCTTGAAGAAGGCGTTCGTCATGCATTTTAATTATCTTAATTACTGTTTTTATTAAAACTATGATGTAATAAATATGGTCTGCGTACCATGAATATTGTCGTATGTACGATTGTCGCATGATGAACCTCTTGTATTATTGTTTTTCTATGGAAATTCAATAATGTTCCGATTTCGGTAAATCGGGGCGCTACAGTGGGCCTTTGCATTTAACGTATTATTGAATAAATCAAAATGGGTCAAGCCCATGTATATCCAACAATCTCCACCAATGCGAAGCCACAAAAATGCTCTCGTCTTTCAAGCGTTTAATATACCAGTGTTTCGGTGGAGACTGTTAAGTTGAACATCCACCTAGAGCAAAGACTATATTTATTCACAACTGTACAATGTACTATGCCTTGAATTGACAGTTTTGTGTGTAATAAGTTTCATCCAAGTCATTTACTGATACTAGGTTGCCAAACGCATCCCCTCTGGTTGGAGCATATAAGTCACACTCCAGGGCCTTTTATGAGTATCTAGAGATTACCCAGATCTCATAAACTGTGACTAGCAGTTGAACTCATATAGGTGTGTTCCTCAAAAAATGTTCTGTAGGACAACATCTTTGCTTCAACAAGCCACTTGGAACACATTAAGGTGAAAACACCAACCTGCCATACAACTAGGAAAGAAATACATCTGAAATGGACCTTGTTAAGGGTCTTTCCTCTCAGTCTACCACTAGCTTGTTTCACCATTCTAATTCACGGGATCTCCGATCACAAAGAATAGGTTACCACCATGATAGGCTTCAAGTGGGTCTCAAGCCCATCTCACTCGATGCAATATCTATCACATTGCGTGACAGTCCCTTAGTAAATTGATCTGCCAGATTTTTAGACGTATGGACATAGTCCAACGCTATCACTCCGGAGTTTCTCATTTTTCTGACAGATTTCAAACGCCTCTTTATGTGCCTAGTCGACTTCATGTTATCCTTAGAACTGTTTACCTTAATAATCATGGTCTGATTATCACATTTCATAGAAATAGCCGCCATGGGTTTTTTAACCACCGGTAAATCCATAAGGAGTTCACGAAGCCACTCAGCCTCAACCGAGGCGGTGTCCAACACTGTGAGTTCTGCTTCCATAGTTGACCTCGTTAAAATGGTCTGCTTGCAAGACTTCCAAGAAACCGCACCACCACGTAGTGAGAACACATATCCACTTGTGGCATATATCTCATCAGCATCAGATATCCAGTTTGCATCACAATAACCGTCCAGTACCCTCGGGTACCAGGTATAGTGAATGCCAAAGCTCATTGTCCCTTTTAGATAGCACAATACTCTCTCAAGAGCACGCCAATGATCATCTCCCGGATTTGACACAAACCGGCTGAGTTTGCTCACAGCAAACGAGATGTCAGGCCTCGTAGCGCTAGCCAAATACATGAGCGAACCAATTATTTGGGAATATTTTAATTGATCCTTAGCTATTCTCTGTTTTTCCTCAATTTCTTGCTAGGATCATAAGGCGTAGGAGCAGGTTCACATTCGCTAAACCCAAAGCGACTCAAAACCTTTTCCACATAATGGGACTGCACAAGTGTGATCCCACCGTTGCCTTCTCTCAATAGCTTAATGTTAAGAATAACATCAGCTTCTCCCAAATCTTTCATCTCAAAATTATTGGACAAAAAGTCCTTCACTTCCTTGATCATGTCAAAGCTAGTGCCAAAAATCAGTATGTCGTCAACATAAAGACACAAGATAACTCCCTCGCCCCCACCATACCGATAATAAATACATTTATCTGCTTCATTAACAACAAAACCGACAGACGTCAAAGTCTTATCAAACTTTTCATGCCATTGCTTGGGTGCTTGTTTAAGACCGTATAATGATTTCAATAATTTACACACCATGTCTTCTTGACCATTTGCTACAAACCCCGCAGGCTGCTCCATGTAGATCTCCTCATCTAACTCTCCATTCAGGAAATTTGTTTTAACGTCCATCTGATGGACGAGAAGACCATGAGAGGCAACCAAGGAAAGTAACACATGAATCGTGGTCAATCTAGCCACCGGTGAATATGTATCAAAGAAATCTTCACCTTCCCTCAGTGAATAGCCTTTAATCACAAGCCTTGCCTTGTACCTCTCAATTGTACCATCAGGTCTAAGCTTTTTCTTGAACACCCATTTACTTCCAATGGGTTTGCACCCATAAGGACGTTTAACGACTTCCCAAGTACTATTAGACATAATAGAATCCATCTCACTCCTTATTGCTTCCTTCCACTAGTCAGCATCAGGAGAAGAATATGCCTCTTCAATAGTTCTTGGTGTGTCATCCACAAGGTACACAATATAATCATCACCAAAAAGATTTTGCAATCCTTTGTCTCTTACTCTTTCGAGTTGCTATACTGTCATCCTCGTCATAATTATGCATATGGGGTTCCTCAATGTGTTCTATCGGAATAAAATACTCATGGGGTATTTCAGGTTTAGTGCTAGATGTGTCATGTGTAATTTTCATAGGAAAATCACTCTCAAAAAATGTAGCGTCTCTGGATTCCATGATTGTGCCAACTAGCATGTCCGGTACCCCAGAATTTATGATTAAGAATCTATATCCAACGCTGTGGAAAGCATAACCAAGGAAAATACAATCACAATTTTAGGTCCTAATTTGCGCTTCTTGTTAATTGGCACATTCACTTTGGCCAAACAACCCCAAGTACGCAAATATGAGAGATTTAATTTTTTTATTTTCCCATTCCTCGAATGGTGTTATTTCTTTGTCTTTTGTGGGAACTTTATTCAGGACATGACATGCAGTCAAAATTGCCTCACCCCACCAATCTTTAGACAGACCCGAAGTCTCTAACATGGCATTAAACAAATCAGTTAGAGTACGGTTCTTTCTTTCGGCAATCCCATTGGATTGTGGGGAATATGGCGGTGTCCTCTCATGAATAATCCCGTGTTCCACACAAAAATCAGAAAATTCTCTTGGAAAATACTCTCCACCGCGATCAGACCGTAACCGTTTAATTTTCCTCTCAAGTTGGTTCTCAACTTCAGCTTTATAGGTTTTAAAATAATACAACGCTTCATCTTTTGATTTCAAAAAATACACATAACAAAATCTAGTAGAGTCATTTATAAATGTGATAAAATAACGCTTGCCACCTTTAGTCAATATTCTGTTCATCTCACATAAATCAGAATGAATTAAATCCAGCGGTGCCAAGTTCCTCGCTGTAACACCCCAGAAATTAAAAAGGAATAAAATAAAAAGAAAATATTATTTAAATCATTTCTGAATTTCTTATTAAAGGAAAAACCCCAAAAGAACCCAAATAAAGCCAAACAGGGAGAAATACTTAAAATCTGGACTTGAAAATTTTATGAGATGAACTAGAGGCCAAAATATAATTTTAGGAATTTTTACAAATTTTTATCAACAGTGGTTCAACTCTTAATCAAATAAATGAATTCCTGGAATTATTTTAAATCAGAAAAGGATTAAAAAGCTTAATGGGCCTCAATCCTGAAACCTCCCTCCAACGGCCTTTTGGCCCAGCCCATCACTGCCCTCCCACTGACAAGCGGGACCCGCCTGTCGGCGCTCGCCTCCCCTCTCTCCTCCCGCCCGCGCCCCGTCTGGCCCCACACGTCAGCCCCCTTGCGCCCTCTGACCGCCCGGCCCCGCCTGTCTGCCCTTTCCTTTTCCGTCACTCACTGACAGGTGGAGCCCACCTTTCAGATCCATCGTCTCCGATGGAAGGGGATCGCTCCCCTTCCTTCCCCGGCGATCTCCTTCTGTCTTCTCGCCGCCGGCCGCCGGATCGCCTTGGATCCCTTCCGATCGCCTTCCCTGGTCACCACCGCCCCCTTTCCTTCCATAGCCGACGCGTTTTCACCTTTTTGGAAAGCTTCCCGAAGCTTTTGGTAACCCTCGCCGGAGCTCTCGGGATCCCCTCGGTTCCCTGCCATTCTGACGCCGGCGACCCCCTATAAGAACCCCCCCTCGGCCACCGCCCTCAACCCACACCTCCTAAGCCCTAACCGAAGCCTTCCGGAGCGCCGTCGCCTCTTCTTCGAGTTTCGGCACTGCTCTGACTCCGGCAAGTGATCGCCGTCGCCTCGGACCCCCGCTGCCCTAGCCGTCGCCACCGTCGGGTCCGTCGTCGACCGCCCCACCTCGTCCACCCCTCCGTTGGTCGTGGACACCGCCGGGCCGCCGTCACCGTCGAGCACCCGTACGCCCTCCGTCGTCTACGCTCGCCGCCGGTCATCTCCAAGCCCCCATCTTCGCCACCAAAGGTACTAACGTGACCCCCAACACCTCCGCGTTCCATTTTTGCCGTTAGCTATGCCCTTAGGCGCTCGACGCCGCCGCCATGGTCGCACCCGAACCCGCCGTCGCCGGAGACGAAGGGGGTACGCGCCCCCTTACGTCGTGCCGTGCCGGACGCGGTCGTGGCCGTCCGATCACGATCGGAGGGCTACGATTAAATCCCTTCGGGATTTAATCCAAGCCCTCGGATCTGATCGAAGGGGTATCGTGCGATCGCGGCCGTTGATCGCAACTTAAAACCCCGGATCCATCCGGTGCGTCCACGTGTACCCATCTGTCACGTTTTAATCACAGCCGTCCAATTTCATTTAAACCTCCCGCCTCGCGCCTGGCCGCTGGATCAAGATCCAACGGATCTGGTTGATCCGGTCCACGCCACAGTGGCGCGGTCCACCGTGGGCCTGGCTCACCGTGGACCAGAGCCCATTTTCTGTTTAAATAAAATTCCAGAAATTGATTTAAACTTTGAAAATTCATATCTTGCTCAAATTAACTCTAAATTTCACCATTCAAATTTTGTTAGAACCAGAATATTATTCTCTACACATTAATACAATAAAAACAGTATGCTTCTGTTACTTAAAATATTATTACTAAATAAATGAATAAAAATCCCTTAGGATTAAAATTTATAATACAGAAAATAAATTGGGAAAAATCCTAAAATATTAGACTTCACTGTTTTATATCAAACTCAGAATATTAAAATACTACTTCACATAAAAACACCCACAAATGATGTATGTTCCTTTATTTGGTGAATTTTATCTGTTTATTGAATGTATTGTTTATTTCCCGTATCGAGAAGACTACGAGTTCGTCGAGGAGCAGGAGTTCTACCCCGAGGTTCCTCCGTCACCCTTTGCTGATCAAGGCAAGTCATCGACCACCTCTGTGGAAACAGTTGATCATATTTGAGCCCATGTTTTAGTAAATTATCGCTATAACCCATAGGATAAATATTGCATTAGTCAAACATCAAAGCCCTACACTTATATTTATTAGACCCCCGTCCTTGTGTGCAAACCCAAGCCATGCTTATTGAGCCTCAACTCCTTGTCACTCTACAAATATTATATTAGCTAGTGCCCAATGTACCGGCACAACTGCTATAGGATATAAAGAATGAGTCGTAGAGTAGATGGATTCTGGTATATGAAATACCCTGTTATTCTTGTCTCTGGACTCTGTTGGAGTTAGGTATGTTATAAGTATGGTGGGTTCCGGGTGCAAGCTCGGGTTTTGGTATGTCGCACCCGGGGCACTATAAGGACCGGTCTGCGGGATCTGTTGCAAAGCACTTCCGTACCAACCACAAGTCTAATGGGTAAGTCCTAACCGGAAGTGTGGAACCCTCCGTCTCACGGCACCATAGTGGAGGGGGCAAGGGGCTAGCCCTCAGGGCGCCTTGTACCGACGATGGCTCAAGAGGGGGTATTGTGGAAACTCGACATGGCGAGACACGGTACGAAACCTATAAGAGGGTGCTGCTGAGTCGGGGAAGACCATATGGAAGGTTTTGGCACGAGTTCCCGTGTGATGGGTCATCTCGTTACACTTCGGTGTAGGTGATGAGTGCGTGCCTTGTGGGTACAGTGGTACATCTCTGATCAGAGTAAAATCAATCTTTTCGAAAAGCCGAGCCCACGGTCAAGGGCGGGTTGTGCGACTACTCGCAGTTAGTTTACAATTGTTTGAATGGATGAGTTATTCATGGCATGTAAGGACTGTTGTGCGGGGAGGTAAAACGTACTCCTCGAGTTAGAAGATGATGATGATGCATTCACATGTTTACTTTTCCGTACAAATAAAATGCTCACATTAAATGCTTTACAAATATGTTGCTTCCGCTAAACTAGCCACTATCTCCCTTGTTATTATCTTGCATTTATACTTGCATTCGGTGGCTTGCTGAGTACATCTGTACTCACCCCGTTGACTTACACCATCAGAGCCAGTCTACTATGAGGAGGATGAAGGTCTGGAGTAGCGACCCAGTCAAGGCGAAACTGGAAGGAGGCGTTCATCTAGGACCCTTATTTTATTAGTTTCTCTTCATCTTTATTCACTTTTGTATTAATGCGGTCTACGAACCGTGAATGATTGCCCGTATTGTACGTGGTCGCTTTATGAACGTCTTGGTTTATTGATATTCTTTGGAATTTCAATAAAAGTCCTGATTTATTAAATCGGGGCGCGACAAGATGGTATCAGAGCCGACTTGACTGTAGGAAGCCAAACAGACCTGACCTTAGGAGTTATATATATATTCACTATATTTTACAAAAGATCACTTATTCTCTCATCTTTCGAGGTTTTCACAAAATTTTCTCTCTTTTGTAGATGCCGATCCGTACCGTGAATGGGAACCTTCGTGACGAGACCGGATTCATCCGCGAGCTACGCATGCTCGTCAGTTTCCTCGGATTCGAGCATGAGCCGATGTACCATGGAGTCTTCCCCGACGAGGAAGAGAGCTACTGCGAGGTCACCATCGTCGTCCAGCCCTCCCCTCAGACAACTCACACCTACCGCGGAGGAGGACCTACCTTCCTGGTAGCCAGTCAGCGCACCGCTCTCCAGGCACTTACGGAGCTCCGGATGATCTACGACAGCGAGCTCTACGACACGGACTTCCGCTTTGTACCTCTTCGCACCCTAGGGAGTCCACACAGTGTCTTCGTCAGCACCCTCTCCCAGCGCCATTCGGCGATTGGACATACCATGCGCTTGTTGGAGGCCATGGATGATCTCCACTACGAGGCGCTGCAGGACGCCAATGGACAGCGCGACACTATCAGCTTCTACCGCCATTCCTCCGAGGACCTGAACCGCGAGAACGGAGAGCTTCGTCGCCGCATCCAGCAGGGACACCGCTTGGCTGCCGAGGCAGAGGAGTTGCGGCGTCAGAATGAGCTCCTTCGACAGCGTGTCGCCACCAACCCACACCTCCGCTACCAGATCGAGGAGTTGAAGAAGGACATCGAGGAGATCGCACCTCTTCCGCCTCGCCGGAAGAAACCCATTCAGACTCCCATAGTGAGGCCCAAGAGGATCTCCCGCAGCGCACCACCCGCCGGACCGTCCAGTTCCTCGACCCCACCCGTCTCCCACGAGCCCGAGATCGAGCCGTCCCCCGAGCTGCCTTAGACGTAGTTTTACGATTGATTGTTATTTTTTGTTATTTTGCTTGCTTGTATTAGCATTCATGTCAAAATAAAAGGCATGAATGAGAGAATAAGTAAATGTAACCGCAAGAACGGTATCCTTTTGGAATAAAATATAAAGAAGTTCACCCAAAATAAATGTGTACACATTGAAAATTCCAGGATGACCAACACCCAGGGATCAGACGCTCCTCAGAACGGAGGGGATAGTGGCAACCTGCCATAATGGGGAGCCACCGGGCAGAGGCAAGCCCCGGTCGCCAACCACCCCACCTTGGCTGAAATGATGGCCACTCAAAATCAGTTGGTCTCAGCCCTCCTGCACCAGATGCAGCAGCAGCAGCAGCAGATGCAAGAGCAACAGGCTCACTTCTTTCGCCTCCACCAACAGCCCGAGCTGCCCCGACCCGCCACACCAGCTCCCGCTCCCGCAACTCAGCTCTCGGAGTTCCTCCGAGTCCGCCCACCGACCTTCTCAAGCACCACCAACCCCATGGAGGCTGGGGATTGGTTGCGGGCGATCGAGAAGAAGCTCGATCTCCTGACCTGCACTGAGCAGGAGAGGGTGGCCTTCGCCACCCACCAACTTCATGGTCCCGCCGCTGAGTGGTGGGACAACCACCACGAGACTCTGCCCGAGGGCCACGCCCCCACTTGGGCGGAGTTCTCAGCTGCCTTTCGTGCCGCCCACATCCCCGACGGCATCGTTGCCCAGAAGCAACAAGAGTTCCGAGATCTGCAGCAGGGGAGCAGATCTGTCACTGAGTATCTACATGAGTTTAACCGTCTGGCCCGGTATGCACCAGAGGAGGTCCGTACAGACGCGGCCAGACAGGCCAAGTTCCTTAGGGGACTGAAGGACGAGTTGTCCCTACAACTCATCTCCGGAGATTTCGCCAACTTCCAAAAGTTGGTGAACAAAGCTATTATGCAAGAGACTCAACAGAATAAAGTTGACCTGAAGAAGAAGAGGATGATAGCCTTCAGGCAGAACCAGGGTATGGCCCAGAGACCCCGTTTTGCTCCACCCCCACCAGCGCCACAGTACCACCCCCGGCCTGTATATCGCCCAGCGCCACCAGCTGCCAATGCCGGAGCCAGCCAACCTCGTGCCGCTCCAGCCGCACCGACCGCCCCAGCTGCCCCGGCCAAGAAGGCAGAGATCCTGCGCGACAAGCACGGCAAGCCCGTGGTTTGTTTCAACTGCCGTCAGGAGGGGCATTACTCCAATGCTTGTCCCCATCCTAAGCGCGTTCAAGGAGTTGCCGCGAACCCCGCCATCCGCGCCCGAGTCAATCACGTCACCGCGGAAGAAGCTCAGGCCGCACCAGAGATAGTGATGGGTAAGTTCTTGGTACATTCAGCACTTGCAGTGGTTTTATTTGACACTAGAGCTACGCACTCCTTCATATCAACTGATTTTGTGGAAAAGAACAAACTAAACACCGAAGATCTACCCATAGCCGTACAAATAGTCACCCCAGGAAAACAAACCTTAGCCCTAAATTATAGCCCAAAGGTATGGATAGATATTCACGGCACCATATTTTGGGCCGACCCCATCCTAATAGAGTGCCAAGACCTAGATCTCATTCTAGGAATGGATTGGTTAAATAAGTACCAAGGGGTGATAGAATGTGCCCAGAGAAAAGTAACTGTGACCAGCGAAGAAGGGACTGCCGTCACATTTCAGATGCCAAGACTGAAGATCAGAAGACCAAGACTGCACCAGATTACCTTGGAAGAAATACCAATAGTCTGTGAGTACCCGGACGTGTTTCCAGAGGATTTACCGGGAATGCCACCCAGGAGGGACATCGAGTTCAGGATTGACTTGGTGCCTGGAACCACCCCTATTTACAAGCGACCATACCGGATGGCCGCTAATGAATTAGCTGAGATGAAACAACAGTTGGAGGATCTTGAGAAGAAAAGGCTATATCAGACCAAGCACATCACCGTGGGGTGCCCCCGTCATCTTCGTCGAGAAGAAAGAAGACAAGGCAAAGCGTATGTGTGTGGATTATCGCGCTTTGAATGAGGTAACCATCAAGAATAAGTACCCGTTGCCTCGGATCGATGATCTCTTCGACCAGCTAAAAGGAGCTACGGTATTCTCGAAGATCGACTTGCGTTCTGGTTATCATCAGTTAAGGATCCGAGAAGAGGATATACCCAAGACTGCTTTCACCACCCGTTATGGATTATATGAGTGCACAGTTATGTCCTTTGGATTGACCAACGCCCCTGCATTCTTCATGAATATGATGAATAAAGTGTTCATGGAGTATTTGGACAAGTTTATAGTGGTCTTCATAGATGACATCCTCATTTATTCCAAGGACCAGAAGGAGCACGAGACTCACCTCCGTTTAACCTTAGGAAAGTTAAGGGAACATCAATTGTATGCCAAGTACAGCAAATGCAAGTTTTGGACGACAGAAGTAAAGTTCCTCGGACACATCATCTCTGCGCAAGGAATCGCAGTAGACCCTGCCACCGTAGAAGCAGTTACAGATTGGTTGCCACCCACGAACGTATCCGAGATACGAAGTTTCCTGGGATTGGCCGGATATTACCGAAGATTCATCGAGAATTTTTCTAAGATAGCTAAGCCAATGACCAAGTTGTTGCAGAAAGGAGAGAAGTTCGAATGGACTCCTGAATGCGAGGAAAGTTTCCGCACCCTCAAGACTCGTTTGGTATCCGCACCTATACTGACCCTACCCGATATCCGCAAAGACTTCCATGTCTATTGCGACGCATCTCGCCAAGGATTGGGATGTGTTCTTATGCAAGATGGGAAAGTTATCTCTTATGCCTCCCGTCAGTTGAGACCTCATGAGTTAAATTATCCGACCCATGATTTGGAATTAGCCGCCGTAGTGCACGCTCTTAAGATTTGGAGGCACTATTTGGTTGGAAATCGCTGTGAGATCTTTACAGATCACAAGAGTTTGAAGTATATCTTCACACAGCCTGACCTCAATCTGAGGCAAAGACGATGGTTGGAACTAATCAAGGACTATGACCTAGGTATTCACTACCACCCCGGAAAAGCAAATGTGGTAGCTGATGCCTTAAGTCGCAAGGGATATTGCACATCCATGATGATTCAAGAACACGCACCCTTGTTATGTAAGGAGATGGAAAAGTTGAATCTTGGATTGACCACCAGAGCATATCTAACCACCTTGGAGACCCAGCCTATTCTATTTGAGCAGATCCGTGAAGCTCAGTTAGAGGACCCGGATATAGCTGTCATTAGGAAGAACATGAGGCAAGGAAAAGCCCCCGGATTTTCAGAGGACGAGAATGGCACCATATGGTTTGGAACTCGGATATGTGTGCCGGATAAACCTGAAATAAAGACCCTTATCCTAAGAGAAGCCCATGAGACATTGTACTCCATTCATCCCGGCAGTACCAAGATGTACCAGGATCTGAAAGAACGTTATTGGTGGGTCAGCATGAAAAGAGAGATTGCACAGTTCGTCGCCGAATGTGACACCTGCAGAAGAGTAAAAGCTGAACACCAGAGACCTGCAGGATTGTTACAGCCACTTAAGGTGCCGGAATGGAAGTGGGAAGAAATCGGAATGGATTTTATCACCGGATTACCAAAGACCCAACTTGGGTATGATTCTATATGGGTGATCATTGATCGGCTTACAAAGGTAGCTCATTTCATAGCCGTCAAGACGACCTATAGTGGCCCTAAGCTAGCAGAGCTATATATGGCCCGGATAGTATGTCTTCATGGAGTGCCCAAGAAGATAGTGTCTGACCGAGGAAGTCAGTTTACCTCTCGTTTTGGAAGAACCTCCAAGAGGAGATGGGCACGAGATTGAATTTCAGTACCGCCTACCATCCTCAGACAGATGGACAAACAGAAAGGGTAAATCAGATACTAGAGGATATGCTTCGAGCATGTGTTTTGGATTTTGGAGCCACTTGGGACAAAAGCTTGCCATATGCAGAATTTTCATACAACAATAGCTATCAAGCCAGTCTTCAGATGTCTCCTTTTGAGGCCCTATATGGACGTAAGTGCAGAACTCCTCTACTTTGGGACCAAACAGGTGAATCCCAAGTATTCGGAACCGACATTCTTCGTGAAGCTGAAGAGAAGGTACGAATCATCAGAGACCGACTCAAGACAGCCCAATCGCGACAGAAGAGCTACGCCGACAATTGCCGTCGAGACCTAGCCTTTGAAGAAGGAGAACATGTCTATCTTCGAGTTACGCCTCTTCGTGGGACTCAACGGTTTAACATGAGAGGAAAGTTGGCCCCTCGATATGTTGGACCATTTCCCGTTGTTCGACGCCAAGGCGAAGTAGCTTATCAGTTGGAACTACCACCTTCGTTGACTGGAGTGCATGATGTGTTCCATGTATCTCAACTCAAGAAGTGTCTTCGCGTCCCCACGGAGCAAGTGGATCTTCAGCAGTTGGATGTCCAAGAAGATCTGACCTATGTAGAAAAACCGGTCAAGATATTGGAAGTCAAAGAAAGAACCACCAGGAGTCGAGTCATCCGCTTCTGCAAAGTGCAGTGGAGCAATCATCCAGTAGAGGAAGCTACATGGGAAAAAGAAGATGAACTCAAGGCACAACATCCTGAACTATTCGAGGATTGATCCGAATCTCGAGGACGAGATTCTCTGTAAGGGGGATAGGATTGTAACACCCCAGAAATTAAAAAGGAATAAAATAAAAAGAAAATATTATTTAAATCATTTCTGAATTTCTTATTAAAGGAAAAAACCCCAAAAGAAAATATAATTTTAGGAATTTTTACAAATTTTTATCAACAGTGGTTCAACTCTTAATCAAATAAATGAATTCCTGGAATTATTTTAAATCAGAAAAGGATTAAAAAGCTTAATGGGCCTCAATCCTGAAACCTCCCTCCAACGGCCTTTTGGCCCAGCCCATCACTGCCCTCCCACTGACAAGCGGGACCCGCCTGTCGGCGCTCGCCTCCCCTCTCTCCTCCCGCCCGCGCCCCGTCTGGCCCCACACGTCAGCCCCCTTGCGCCCTCTGACCGCCCGGCCCCGCCTGTCTGCCCTTTCCTTTTCCGTCACTCACTGACAGGTGGAGCCCACCTGTCAGATCCATCGTCTCCGATGGAAGGGGATCGCTCCCCTTCCTTCCCCGGTGATCTCCTTCTGTCTTCTCGCCGCCGGCCGCCAGATCGCCTTGGATCCCCTCCGATCGCCTTCCCTGGTCACCACCGCCCCCTTTCCTTCCATAGCCGACGCGTTTTCACCTTTTTGGAAAGCTTCCCGAAGCTTTTGGTAACCCTCGTCGGAGCTCTCGGGATCCCCTCGGTTCCCTGCCATTCTGACGCCGGCGACCCCCTATAAGAACCCCCCTCGGCCACCGCCCTCAACCCACACCTCCTAAGCCCTAACCGAAGCCTTCCGGAGCGCCGTCGCCTCTTCTTCGAGTTTCGGCACTGCTCTGACTCCGGCAAGTGATCGCCGTTGCCTCGGACCCCCGCTGCCCTAGCCGTCGCCACCGTCGGGTCCGTCGTCGACCGCCCCACCTCGTCCACCCCTCCGTTGGTCGTGGACACCGCCGGGCCGCCGTCACCGTCGAGCACCCGTACGCCCTCCGTCGTCTACGCTCGCCGCCGGTCATCTCCAAGCCCCCATCTTCGCCACCAAAGGTACTAACGTGACCCCCAACACCTCCGCGTTCCATTTTTGCCGTTAGCTATGCCCTTAGGCGCTCGACGCCGCCGCCATGGTCGCACCCGAACCCGCCGTCGCCGGAGACGAAGGGGGTACGCGCCCCCTTACGTCGTGCCGTGCCGGACGCAGTCGTGGCCGTCCGATCACGATCGGAGGGCTACGATTAAATCCCTTCGGGATTTAATCCAAGCCCTCGGATCTGATCGAAGGGGTATCGTGCGATCGCGGCCGTTGATCGCAACTTAAAACCCCGGATCCATCCGGTGCGTCCACGTGTACCCATCTGTCACGTTTTAATCACAGCCGTCCAATTTCATTTAAACCTCCCGCCTCGCGCCTGGCCGCTGGATCAAGATCCAACGGATCTGGTTGATCCGGTCCATGCCACAGTGGCGCGGTCCACCGTGGGCCTGGCTCACCGTGGACCAGAGCCCATTTTCTGTTTAAATAAAATTCCAGAAATTGATTTAAACTTTGAAAATTCATATCTTGCTCAAATTAACTCTAAATTTCACCATTCAAATTTTGTTAGAACCAGAATATTATTCTCTACACATTAATACAATAAAAACAGTATGCTTCTGTTACTTAAAATATTATTACTAAATAAATGAATAAAAATCCCTTAGGATTAAAATTTATAATACAGAAAATAAATTGGGAAAAATCCTAAAATATTAGACTTCACTGTTTTATATCAAACTCAGAATATTAAAATACTACTTCACATAAAAACACCCACAAATGATGTATGTTCCTTTATTTGGTGAATTTTATCTGTTTATTGAATGTATTGTTTATTTCCCGTATCGAGAAGACTACGAGTTCGTCGAGGAGCAGGAGTTCTACCCCGAGGTTCCTCCGTCACCCTTTGCTGATCAAGGCAAGTCATCGACCACCTCTGTGGAAACAGTTGATCATATTTGAGCCCATGTTTTAGTAAATTATCGCTATAACCCATAGGATAAATATTGCATTAGTCAAACATCAAAGCCCTACACTTATATTTATTAGACCCCCGTCCTTGTGTGCAAACCCAAGCCATGCTTATTGAGCCTCAACTCCTTGTCACTCTACAAATATTATATTAGCTAGTGCCCAATGTACCGGCACAACTGCTATAGGATATAAAGAATGAGTCGTAGAGTAGATGGATTCTGGTATATGAAATACCCTGTTATTCTTGTCTCTGGACTCTGTTGGAGTTAGGTATGTTATAAGTATGGTGGGTTCCGGGTGCAAGCTCGGGTTTTGGTATGTCGCACCCGGGGCACTATAAGGACCGGTCTGCGGGATCTGTTGCAAAGCACTTCCGTACCAACCACAAGTCTAATGGGTAAGTCCTAACCGGAAGTGTGGAACCCTCCGTCTCACGGCACCATAGTGGAGGGGGCAAGGGGCTAGCCCTCAGGGCGCCTTGTACCGACGATGGCTCAAGAGGGGGTATTGTGGAAACTCGACATGGCGAGACACGGTACGAAACCTATAAGAGGGTGCTGCTGAGTCGGGGAAGACCATATGGAAGGTTTTGGCACGAGTTCCCGTGTGATGGGTCATCTCGTTACACTTCGGTGTAGGTGATGAGTGCGTGCCTTGTGGGTACAGTGGTACATCTCTGATCAGAGTAAAATCAATCTTTTCGAAAAGCCGAGCCCACGGTCAAGGGCGGGTTGTGCGACTACTCGCAGTTAGTTTACAATTGTTTGAATGGATGAGTTATTCATGGCATGTAAGGACTGTTGTGCGGGGAGGTAAAACGTACTCCTCGAGTTAGAAGATGATGATGATGCATTCACATGTTTACTTTTCCGTACAAATAAAATGCTCACATTAAATGCTTTACAAATATGCTGCTTCCGCTAAACTAGCCACTATCTCCCTTGTTATTATCTTGCATTTATACTTGCATTCGGTGGCTTGCTTAGTACATCTGTACTCACCCCGTTGACTTACACCATCAGAGCCAGTCTACTATGAGGAGGATGAAGGTCTGGAGTAGCGACCCAGTCAAGGCGAGACTGGAAGGAGGCGTTCATCTAGGACCCTTATTTTATTAGTTTCTCTTCATCTTTATTCACTTTTGTATTAATGCGGTCTACGAACCGTGAATGATTGCCCGTATTGTACGTGGTCGCTTTATGAACGTCTTGGTTTATTGATATTCTTTGGAATTTCAATAAAAGTCCTGATTTATTAAATCGGGGCGCGACACTCGCCTCCGTAGCCTTGTGAGGCTTGCGAGGTTGCTTAGATTGCACACACACATGACACTTACAAGTTTTGACTAAATCAAATTTTGGGATTAAATTTAACTTTGCTAACCGCGATAGAACACCAAAGTTAACATGACATAGTCGTGAATGCCAAATATTCGACTCATTCGAAATAACATTGTTCACATTATTATTACACACATCATGCAACGATAAACGGAACAAGCCTCCGCAGTCATAACCTTTACCAACAAATGTACCATACTTCGAAAATGTACACTTATTGGATTCAAACATAAGTTTATAACCATCTCGACACACTTGAGATCCGCTAACTAGATTCTTTTTGATGGAGGGGACATGCTGCACGTTCTTCAATGGCATCGTCTTTCCCGAAGTAAACTTCAGAATGACCGTACCAACACCAAGAACACACGCGGATGATCCATTTCCCATCAGCAAGGATCCAGTCCCGCTGACCCGATAAGAAGAAAACAAAGAAATATCAGCACACACATGAATATTAGCACCGGTGTCAATCCACCACTCAGGCGAATAACAAACTGAAAGAACAGTAGGTAAATAATTACCATACCCTGGTGCTCCTCCACCGGTCTCACATATCACCATGTTAGCTGATTTCTTCTCATGCTTATATTTGCGGTCTGGGCACGCACTCGCCCAGTGCTCAGTGCTCCCGCAAACAAAGCATCCACCTTCTTTGTTGCCCTTTTTCTTCTTAAATGTGGTTGTTTGTTTAGGCTTGACGTTCTCTTGTTTGTTCTTCTTCTTCTTGTTACGAGATGCATTATTGGAAATTTTCTTCTGCACCATATTGGCACTAGAAGACTCAATTCCTTTTCCGCGTGCGGGCAAGCTTCAACTTAAAAGTCACCTGATTTGGCACCAGCCAAAGGAGTAGGAACTCATAGAAAATTATTGACTCTAGAGATATGGTAATATGGAGAAGACAAAATTGTTTGAAGCACGCACAGAACCGGAAGCACCTCTTGTTTCAAAGAGAGGACTACTCCGCTCTAGAGCGCATGAAACCGGCGGACGAAAAAGGTTGAATACGGGCCTCCACCATGTCTAGACAAATAGATTTTGCCCTCGCCCTCTCCTCAACATCAAGAGTACCAATGAGTTCAGCCACGGTGAACTCTTGTCTCTTATGCTTTAGATAGGTAGCAAAATCCCTCCAAGAAGGTGGCAACTTGGCGATAATACTGCCAGCCACAAACTTGTTGGGTAGCACACAGGGAAACTGTTCGAGTTCTTTTGCCAGAGCTTGTATCTCATGAGCTTGTTCGACTACAGGACGGTTTTCAACCATATTGTAGTCGTAGAACTGCTCCATCACATACAGCTCACTACCAGCATCAGAAACACCGAACTTTGCCTCAAGCGCATCCCATAACTCTTTGCCAGTTTTGAAGGTTAGGTAAGAGTCCTGGTATTTTTCAGCAATTGCACTGATCACGACACCTCTGAAAAGGTTATCAGCAACCTTAAAGGCCTGTCCTTGAGGAGACGCATCAAATGTCTCTTTCTCAGAACTGCCTAGGGCCAAATCCCTAGGCTTGCCTTGTGCCACGTGAAAACAGTTCATAGCCGTCAACCATAAGACCATCTTACTGTGCCATCTCTTATAGCACGTACCATCAAAAGCATTTGGCTTCAACGCAGCAGCAAAACAACTAACAGAAAAATGCCTAATATCAGGTTTTTGGATTGTTAGGAATTTAGGCATTTTCATGTTAAATTTAATCCATAAATAGCATGCGATTATTATGACGACATAAATAGTAGTAGCTTGAAACATATTTATCATCAAACACATGATGATATAGTTAAAGAAATAGAACGCAAAGGTTGTTAGGATGTACCCAACGGAGGGACCCATGCTCAAAGCACCGGTTTCTCCATTCACGTTATTCGTCATAATGTGTTGCTTGATGTAGTCGATCGGGGCTTGATGCAGGACGTTGTTCGCAGTGCAGTCCCACGAACGGGCACTGGGAGGAAGACGATGGCGTGCGCAGCAACCGCGACCACCAGGATGGAGCGAGCAGTCGCGAAGACGCTCCCTAAAAACCTGATCGCCCGCACACCCGGCAGGTGTCTCGATCACGGGCGTGGCTTCGGAGGCCTGCTCTCCCAACTCTCTGTGCGCGCAGAAGGTTGGGACTAGGGATGGCAACGGGGAGAATCCCCGGCGGGGAGGGGTCCCCGTCCCCGTCCCCGCTAGACAAAAAAATCCCCGTTCCCCGTCCCCGTCCTCGGCTTCGGGGATAGATTTTCCCCATCCCCGCTCCCCGTCGGGGATTCGGGTACCCGTCGGGGAGAAAATCCCCGTTTAGATATATATACACACATATATATACACATATATATACATATACATATATATATATACATATACATACACATATATATATACATACATATATATACACACAAACATATACACACATACACATACATATGCATACATATATATATAAAATATGGACCCACAATTAATTTTTGCGGGTATATTAACGGGGAACGGGGATGGGGAGTAGAGGAACGTCCCCGTCCCCGCTTCACCCGACGGGGATAGATTTTTCCCCGTTTGTCCCCCCGCGGGGATGAGATTTCCCCATACCCGTCCCCTAATAGAGGAAATCCCCGTCGGGGATCGGGGAACGGGGCCCCATTGCCATCCCTAGTTGGGACGGGGCTGGTTTGAGGCTACGACACGAGGAAAGAGAGAAGAAGAATGTTCTGTCCAGCTATTGCCCCCTTTATATAGCTCTCATGCAGAGGGAGACGGAAAGCCAACAGTCACCGCAATTAAACTCGCTCATTAAGGGGGAGGCGGAAGGCCAATAGTCATCTCTCATGAATAGGGAGACGAAAGGCCAACGGTCTCTGCAATTAAACTCTCTCATGAATGGAAAGACGAAAGGCCAACGGTCATCTCTCATGAATAGGGAGACAGAAGGCCAATGGTCTCCGCAATTAAGCTTTCTCATGAATGGGGAGACGGAAGGCCAACAGTCATCTCTCATGAATAGGGAGACGGAAGGCCAACGGTCTCCGCAATTAAGCTTTCTCATGAATGGGGAGACGAAAGGCCAACGGTCATTGCAGTATTTTAGGGTGGCGCGACACAGTGGCAAAACACGGTTCCATTACCGTCGCCGCTCACGCCCTTAGCCTGTCTCAACTTCTCAATAGACACACAATCAGTCCATCTATTTAAGTTGAGCAAAAGACATGTGAACATTCAATATGGGACTAAAAATTTTAGTGCACCGTAGCATTATCGTGGGCCTTTGCATTTAACGTATTATTGAATAAATCAAAATGGGACAAGCCCATGTATATCCAACAGCACGTGCGGAACAACCCTGGTCAGATGCACTACAAGAAACTTTTTCTTTGCTGAGTGTTGAAGGCCGGGATTACAGAGTGCATTCAAATTTTAAATTCAAAATTAAAAACCAAATGGTCTTCACTTTGGCTCAGTATGTAATCGCTCGATTTGGAGCAGTAATTGATGAAAGTTATCAAGCCGTTTAGCATCATTAATCGCTTGGTTAGTCGCGGTAACCGTCACTCGGGTTGCATTAAAAACTGATCCTTTTTAAAAATCCAGAAAACAGAAAAGCCATAGAAAATGTAGAAAAAAATCAAAAAATTATAGGGAAAATATTGAAAAAATGTATGCAAATAAATAAAATTTGTGATACAATGATAAAACTATTTTGTATATTTTTTGTTTTTACTTAAATTAAATGGTAGACCATTAGAAATATAGTAATAGATTTAAAATATAAAAATCTATCTATAACATATTTTTGGGCTAGGATATTTTTTTTAAAAAATATTTTCAAATTAAAATTTTAAATTAAATCAATTTGTTTATACAAACTAAGAGCATATCTAAGATATTTGTTATTTTTTATTCCCTAAAATCTCATATGGAGAGTACTCGTAATAAAATTTAATCTTTAAATCTCCTTATTCTCTAGCAGACACTCTTAATATTATAGACCATATATTCTATTTTTGTATCATCAACAGATAAACCCTACTTTTAAATATCTTCTCTTTTATTTCTATCTCTTATATTATCGATAGATGGAACAAAGTACATAGAGAATGTGAGTCACTCTCTATAAGTAGGGAGGATGGAGGAATATTTTAGGGATCTCTTAAAATTGAAAATCATTACTTTTGGTGACACTACAGTCTACATGGGTACCACTCGCTCGCTCCGTCCTAGCGGCGGCTCGGGCGAATCCTCACATCCCAGCCACCGCCGCCGCTCTCCCTCCTCCACCCCTCGCTGTTTCCAGAGCTACCCATCGGTTCTCTAGGCGGTGGTAGTGAAAGCGATGACGAGGCTTCTTTTGATTTCTTCCGTTTCCCCCTTTTCCCTTTTCTTCTTCCTTCTTCCATGCGAGAAGATCTAGTTCTTCGTCCTCTACCTCTCCCCCCTCCGTCATCAAGGTCTTCTTACAACAATGTGGGGTGGTTGGTCGGTGTGGCGACCCTAGGGCTGCATGCAGAGGATGCGGTGTGACTTGCAGAGGATGGGTGGTGGCCTAGCGGTGTGTGGCAGTGGCCTAGCGTTGTTTAGCTGTTGTTGGGTGATGCGGCAACTTGGGGGTGGCCTGGCACTGAGCGATGGTCTAGTCGTGAGCAAAATTTTCGAGGCAGCATGTGGTGGCCAGTAGGCGCGCAGCGGCGCGGTGGCCTTGGGGTGACAACCAGGACGCCGGTACCAACCAAGTCAACCATTGGGCACGATGAGGTCCATGTGTCACCCTCATCGTGCCCAATGGTTGACTTGGTTGGCTTCGTGTCAGCAGTGCAGCGATCATTTTATTCTAGCTTCTTCTATTCCCTCTCCTTGGAGCTCCTCCTCTCATGTGGCCACCTTCCTTCTTGATTGTGGGATGCTCCTTGGTTTTGGTGGAGTTCTAGCCTTGAAGAAGCTTTGATGGGTTGTTGTTTCATTAACGTGCTGGAGTTGCGCTAGCGGTGGGGCGATGGCTTGATCGAGTAGCAGGGTTGCAAGGTTGCTTGCTTCATGTGGTTGTTTAGGGGCAATTTGAGAGATTCTTCATGGTTGGAGGATAGGTTCATGCAAAAGCCTTGCCCACCTTGGTGGGCCGACATCGATGACACCTTCGGGAACCATGTTCCTCCTTTGAGGCTTTGTCGCATAACCACCCTCTCACCCCGTTGTGAGACTATTCGGTAAAAGCCTAGCCTAAGTTTCTTAGGCGGATGATGGCAATGTTTTTGCGTCGTGACCTCTATAGAGGCATCATCTTGAAGGTCATGTTGATGTCTCTCCTACTACATTGGTCAGTCTTGCTTAGCGACAACTTGCTTGATGTTAGTGTTGTCCTTGATTTGTGGAAGTTGTTGTCGTGTGTGGTGTGTTTTTTCCTAGTTACAATCTTCCAAGGTAGTAATCTTGTATTTTTTTTCTCTGACTTAATTAATACAACTCCACCGTCTTGTGTGGATTGCTTCAAAAAATTAGAAATCATGTAAGGGTGTTGTTGAAGATGCGTTTAAGACTAAAACCAAATAGGAATCTCTTGGAGATGCTCTAACTAAGACCAGAAGCTCAGTAGCTCAGGAACCACTTGGTTACTCAAACCCTAGACAGGATAGCTTATGTTAGGATATGCTCTTTGTATCTTCAAAATTTGAACAACCATTAAATATAAGCTCTTTTACAGTACAACATAACTTTAACATCTTGAGAGGTAGGAGATGAAATTAATATATATACCCATAATTTTTTAAAATAAAATTTAATAAAGTTTTCTAATTATTTGTTTATAGTTTCTCTCATGATTACTTTGCTAAGGGTTTAGTCGTTCTGTTGATCTCCGGTTGAATAAGCCAGAAAACCAAGAGGTTGCATGCATATGTCCAAAGGGAACTTAGAGCATCTCCAGGAGAGTTGCTATTTTTTTGTTCTCTAAAATCTCATATAAGAAGTACTTCTAATAAAATTTAATCTCTAAATCTTATTACTCTTCAACAGACTCTCAATATCATACTCCCTATATTTTAATCTTGTATCACTGATAGGTGGATCATACTTATCAAATCTAACATAGTCTCTCTGCCACCGTTGCCGAAGCACCCTCATGCGGTCAGTTAGAAAGACGACGACCCGCGTTCTGAACCGACCAACGATAAGAGGAAAGGCAGGGGGCTATGGACTCCTCGAGCGAAGAGGGCGAATACGTCGGTGACGGAAGCCACAACAGGACAACGATCGACTAGAGCGATGACCGGAATCACAGTGAGTGTGACGATGCCGTAGGGGCCACCAAATATCTCATCGTCCTTTGCTAGAGAAGCTGGTGCTAAATCGGAGACTTCCGGGGCGACACCAGAAGTTGGTGGGACCGCTCCGTTTACACACCGCCTCCACCTACACCAACGTGACCATCGCTGCCTCCTTCTATTCTGCTGTCTAGGTTTAACCCCGGGGCGAGTCCCAGCTTGCAGACGAAGAGCATGATATTTCGGTGACCGGAGTGGTAAGGAGTACCATCTTGTGTATGATCAATGTAGTTGATCTTGATTTGACTTCTTTTTGTGCATCTTCGCTTTGTTGATGTTACTCGACCTGGATCCGGTCAACAAAACTGTCTTCGATGCCCCAACCACTGATTTAGTGGTCTTTGTAACACCGATGGGGCAACAAGGGGTTGGGACACAAGGTTATTCTGGCATCTCGACCGTTGTAGATGAAGGCACGGCGGTGCTGAGTATTGAGGTACTAGCCTTAGAGAGTAAGGCGGCGCCGAGTACTGAGGTACCGACCTCGAAGGGTATGGTGGCGTTTGGGCCTATTTCGTCGGGGGCCCTTGTAGACCCACCGCCGGCAGACAAAACTACCGTGGTGGTGGGCGAGAAGATGCCTCCATCTGTGCCTAGGGGGTGTCGATCCCGCTGCTCTGGAAGCCATCCTCATGGTGCCAGAAGTCGTTCCTACATCCAGCGTCATGGTTGGGGAGGTGCCACAACCTTATGGTGGTCCTCTGACCAGATTGGTCGGAGAAGGCATGACTGAGTTCTTGGAGGCACTCAAGTGTTATGATTAGGAGACCACTGTAAGTTTTCCTGCAGGTGTATTATTGTGCAACTCCTAGTTGGTCGACTGGATGACCAGCTGGCCCAAAAGAATGTTGAGCTGGTTAGGATGGACAAAGAGAAGGACATCCTTCACAAGCAACTTGAGCTTCAATCTCAAGTTGATTTCTCAACCACCTTATGACATTAGCTTGTTGTTGTATATTGGGTATAATCTATTTCTCGTACTACAGAGTGGTTGGTGTCGACCGAGTGTCTCGAGATGGCCACTAATTTGGCTCACTAGTCGGTTAGCACGACAGAACAAGTCATGGACAAGAGGGATGGAGCTTTGGCCGAAGTGAAAAACTAAAAAAGCAGCTTGCTGAGTTTGAAGCCTCCACTTAAAAGTGGCTTGGTCAGTACAAAAGTATGGATCTCTTCTCTCGATTCTTTTCTTCTGACCAATTTTGTTAATGCATGTCCTGATTTAATGCTTTTGCTCGTAGAGCTTCACCGCTAACTAGGAGCTCAGTTTGCTAACCTAGAGTTGTGTCTGGCTAACACACAGGCACAACTAGATCGCTACCAGGCGAGTGCGGAGACATTGATCAAGATGATCGATGGAGAGCCCAGCAACTTGGCATGGTCGGCAGAGGAGTCATTTGCTCGACTTGAGGGGGCAAGAGAGCATATGTGGGAGACCACTCGGGACTTCGCAAGGACGACGACCACACATGATCTCAAGATTGTCTAAGCGTTGTACCTAACAGCTCGTTTGGACTACATCCGACTAGTGTGGCCGGCAAGCATCCGGGAGTTTGATGTCAGCCGCATTTACGCTGAAGTTAGGGAAACTACCAATGTCCTAGTCTCGGACAATGAGATTTATCCCCGTGCACTTGTCGAGTGAAAAAAGAATGTAGATAGGTTACATGTCGTATATGCACATTTTGGAAGTAATGCAATATGTTGTTTATTCTATTCTAAGCCTAACTAGTTGTTACCATTTAACTATATGATGTAGCTTAGGTTTGTTAGTGCAGGGAAACTTTGGTCGCGTGCACACTGTGTAGAACCGTGGGCGTAACATATAGTCGTAAGATATCACAAAAATAATCGAATGAGTCATAGAAAAAGAGGGCATCCCTTAATCGAACAGAAAGAGATCAATTCAACTCAGCCAGAGCAGATCGTGGATACAATGTATAGGATTGTTAAATCCCAAAATGCTTAAGGGTCGACAAAGTTGTTAAGATCTGAATCAGAAATTGAATATTTTTACTAATTCTAGTGCGAGTTAGGGACTTAGATAGAAATATCAAATCCCGTGAATTTCAGCAATTCGAGTCCAGTGTAGAAAGATTCTGTAGAGCCGAAGCATCGGGCACGTCAAACGTCCAATCAACTAGGCCACTTTTCAACGCGAGTTGATAGGTCATGTTGACCACACAGGTGAAGATATGGATATTGACCACTGCAACCTGAGGCTTTGATGGAGCGATTGCCATCATTTGTGGTGCATCATTAATGGTGATTATCACCAATGGAAAGCTTACAATTTGCTTCCATTTGTGTGGGCTGACTTTAATGGCTCCGACGACCTATAAATAGGTGCCTTCACGCACACTTCTTCATCGCTCTTGCTTCAACATTTCAATGCATTCTTTCCTTTGTTTTTAGACTTTCGCCTCCTCGAAGTGCCTCTTCCGTGGTTTTCCCATGGTTTAGAGATTAAGATTCCAAATGACATGATGGCATGACTTCGCTTCGAGCTACGAGGCATTTTCGGATGCAAGCAAATGTCCTCATTCTTCCGAGCCACTACACTTCCAACTTCTAGTGAGTATTTCGATTTTCAATGTTCCATGATCTTTTGCATCATCACTGATCGAGTGTTGATGAATTTTTCATAGGAACACGCGGCAATTGACTTTGCAGGCCCACCAAAGTCGTGTTGGAATTGCTCAGAGATAGAAGGAGCAACATTGGCTCTAGCGTTCGGCAATATGATCATGAGCCCATGCGACAACCTTATGGTGGTACTCTGACCTCGGCCAGGGCCAAGCGAGCCCATGCGGTGACCTTACGGTGGTCCTCTGGCATCAACAAGCACTCCTATAGCGCCTTCGACCATATGAGGGTAGAGTGGTGCACTGAGATGCTGGGCGAAGGAGACCCTGTTGAGTAGATAAATGCTCCAGCCTTCGTCTTCTCTAGCTCCACTGCCCTAGTCTCCAAGCCAATGGCACATCCGAGTCATGGCGTCCGAGCTTGTGTCGCGGTACTTTTGTGACTTCGCTGTCGGATGGAAAAGACCGTCCGCTCCAAGGGAATGCCCTAGTGGAAGGCGGGTCTTTGGTGCAACTATTGGGCTCTGGTTGGAGTACTTCAAGAAGTCTATGTCAATCTCAGTGTGGATGGTGCCATGTCCTCAGATATCGACGTGGACTGCTCGGTGAGTTGGTGGTGTGTGTTGAAGAATCTTGAGAAACCAAGGGTTGGTTTCAGAGTCTGCGATGAGTGGTTGACATATTTTATCCTCTGATTCGAAGGGGTCCCTCCGAAGGGGTTCGAAGGTTGTTTCACCGAAGGGTTCGGTGGGTCTGTTTTGCTGCGGCTGTTGCAGCGGAGTGTGCCTATCGGAGGGGTCCGACAGTACACAATGACTTGGCTGTACCGAAGGTTTCAGTACTTTGGGCAGTACACCGGAGTGTGTGCCGGAGGTTGTTTACCCTGAGAGGTCTCCGGGGTACTGGATACACTTGTCTGTCTGTCTGTGATGCGCAGGTGACTTCGGAGGCGATGGACGGTTCGCAGCAAGTGAACCTAGGTCAAGCGGGAGGCTTGATGTCAAGCGAGCGGGGAGCTCGGTCACGAAGGCTGCGAAGGGGTCGAGGTCAGTCCTCGGGTCGAGGTGCGCCAGGAGAAGGCAGTAAGTGCGGAGTGTGGCTCTGGCTGAAGGTACTCTGAGACGAAGTCCTCTGAGGCGAGGCACTTCGAAGGGTACTCTGAAAGGAGTGACTTCGAAGTATGGTGTACAAAGTCCTCAGCAATGAGGCAAGACATTCGAAGTGTGCTCTCGAGGGAGGCACTCGAAGGTATACCCGACGAAGGTCTCAGAAGTTGAGGTGCATCGAAGGCATTGTCCGGGTGAGGTTCGTCGAGGAGTGTGCTCGGGGAGAGACATTGCGACGAAGTGCTCATGGAATGCTTCATGCGAAGACCTTGGACGAAGGAGGGACTTCGAAGGATGGTACTCTGAAGGTGGGGCTTCGGAGTGTGGCTGACTTGACGTACTTCGGCCATGCATGGCTTCAGTGCACGGACTGACGGAGTTCGAGCTAGGAGAAGCTGCGAAGCCATGGTGGTCCACTCCAGAGGTGATGGCGCGAAGGCTCAAGGGCTTTGACGGCTTCAGCTCAAAACCGTCTCTGTATCGAAGGCTGACTTCGGTGAAGCGAAGGCCATCAGGCTCAAGGCTTCTCACCGAAGCTACCGCACCCCTCGCGTGCGAAGGGGGGCTTCAGAAGGCTCCAAAACTGCAAAGGATGACCGTGTCTACTCTGCAAAAGCTGACAAAATAAGCCTCCAAATAAAGTAGACTACTAGTTGTACCCCCTTGTTCTGATGAGACAAAACCAGTGTAAACCCTAGGGGTAAAGTAGTCTATTCACAGGGCTGAATAGCGCCTATAAATAGTGGAGGCTAGCTAGGCCACGGTAACACTTTGAGCAGCCATTGTAGAACTCTTGTGCCATCCGCCACACTCTCTATATTCATCCCGTGAGTTCATTTTGTGTTCCCTGTTCATGCAATGAAGTTTTGATTCTGTTCTTCTTTCACTGCTTGAACTTGTACTGTGTGTTGCACTTCATGTTTTGATTTCTCTGTGCACCATCTTCTTCTGAGTTGAGTTTGTGCACTGGATCTCTTCTAGAGAAGTGTGTGAGAGGTATGTTCGTGTGAAGTGTGTGTTTTTAGTGTCTGTTCGCTCTGTGTAAACTGGAGGCTAGACCTCTCTGATTACTAGCGAAGCACTGTTCTTGGCTTAAATCGAATCCCGTTTTCTTCCCCTGTCGAAGTCCTCGGCGAAGTGTGTTCATTGTGCGTTTAGACCTTCAAAGTACGAAGCCTAGTACCAGTTGCTATCGATGAGTGTTTGGCCAAAGTCCTCAGAGGGAAGTCTGCTCTTGCGAAGGGTGAAGTGCGAAGCCTGCTCGAAGGCACCCAGTGTGCGGAGCCTGCACTGACTTAGCAGAGTTGAGTTTTTTGGTGTTGTAGGTGGAGCGAAGTCTTCTTGACTTCAAACTTTTGCTCCTTGCGAAGCCTGGTTTCGGAGCTGTGAAATACCTCCGAACTAGAACTTCAAAGGGTGTGTTCGACGCCTGTTCCGCAGAAGACAGAATTAAAACAGAAGACTATTTTTAGTTTGAAATTTTAAAAGCTCCCATTCACCCCCCTCTGGTCGTCGTTTTCGGTCCAACAAATCTACTAAAAGGCTCTGTAGCATTCTAGTAGATCTTCACACGACCACGTAGACTCACAGGCTTCTCATACTTGGGAATGTTCCAGCATTGTGTACATACCGTGTGGTGGAACTACATCCGAGCAGTCTTAACCCTGGTGAGTAGATAAAAAAGAAGTGTAGAAGAAATTTTGTATATGTACATCTCATAAAAATGCAATAAAACTTCTTCTTTATTAATGTCTTTGTTCGTCTGGTTATGTACAGTGTAAAAACTAACTTCTTTGATGTAACCTAGGTTTGTATAGCATAGGAAAACTTGAGCCACATTCATGTTGTTTAGAACTGTCAGCGTCACAAATTGTCGAGTAAAAGGACGCAGCACACGAGACAAAAAAAGAAATCTTAAAAGCCCCCGAATATTTAAATAACCTTAACAATAACTAAGTTAGAGAGGATCATGAATACTTTAGTCAAAGTAGTCGTTTACAACTGCTCGGGTGAAAAGCAAGACATGAAATTCAAGAAGTCATACTTCGAACAAGAATGAACTTATCTCATCTTATTAAGGATATAAGCGATGAAGATGTTCGATATTCCAGGAGTTCGCAAGCTTCTTGTCGTCTTCCCGCATTAGGCGATATGACCCTAGTCGGGTAACTTCGGAGATGATGTAAGGTCCCTCCTAGAGAGCTGAAATCTTGTGGGAGCCGACTACTGATCGCACTCGGCAAAAGACTAAGTCTCTAACTTGGAAAGACCAACCTTGAACAATGTGGTCTTGGTATCTTTGCAAGGCTTGCTGATTACTAAGTCTCTGACTTGGAAAGACCAACCTCGAACAATGCGGTCTTGGTATGTTTTCAAGCCTTGCTGATACATATTAGATTGTATTGAGGTAGGCAACAGGGCTTCTTCAAGTCTATCTTCATGGTATATTTGAAAGCCTTGTTGTGCCTTCCTCATACTGCTGGATCTTGGGGGACTCATGTAGCATATCCAATAGTAAAACGACCTCCGACCCATATACAAGAAAAAGGGAGTCTGACTAGTAGATCTGCTACGATGAGTACGAAGACCCCACAGGACAGCTGGTAATTCTTTTATCCATCGACTTCCATATTTATCAAGGGGACTAAATATCATTGCTTTCAACCCTTGTAAAATCATGCCATTAGCTCGCTCGACTTATCCGTTGGCTCTTGGATGTGCAACAGAAGCATATTTAACTTCGATGCACCAATCTTTACAAAATTCACAGAAGTCATTGTCGGTAAACTAGGTCCCAAGATCTGTGATAATTTGATTGGGGACACCAAAATGGTATACTATCCTTTGGATAAACTCTGCAACCTTCTTAGTGGTGCTTGTCTTCAGCGGCAACACTTCAATCCACTTGGTGAACTTATCGATGGCCACAAAAAATGATCATAACCCTATGGAGCCTTTGAAAAGGGTCCAGCCATGTCCAACCCCCAATATGCAAATGACCATGATGACAGAATGGTCTAGAGAGCTTGAGTAGGGAGATGATGTTGGTTGGCGAAAAAATGACACATGCGGTAGCTGCGTACTAGTAGCTTGGCATCTTCATTAGTGGTCGGCCAGTAAAATCTTGACCTGAAGGCCTTGCCGACCAGTGTTCAAGAACTAGCGTGGTTTCCACATATACCTGAATGGATTTCCTTGAGTATGTTTTGCTCCTTTTGCTTTATCAATGCACTTCATGAGCACTAGAGTTGACACAACCCTTTTATACAATTCCGAGCACACCATGACATATTGTTTTCTTATTTGGGATAGGCGAATGGTAGCATATTTGTCTTCAGGAGCTTTAGAAGTGAGGATGAAGTTGATGATCAGTTGTCGCTAGTATTCTTTATCATCGGAGATGACCAATACTATCGGAGCCGACTCATCTTCCGGAGACTTAGTTTCTTCAAGTTGGATTGAGGGCTTCAGGAGTTCTTGCAAGAAAACACCACTTGGGACTGGAGCTCGGGAGGAGCCAAGCTTGGCTAATAGGTCAGCGGTTGAGTTCTCGTCCCAAGGGACATGATGGAACTCGAGGCCACTAAACTTTTCCTCCAACTTGGTGATTTCCTCGTAGTAGGCAACCATCTTCTCACTGGTGTAGGACCAGTCTTTGTTGACTTGGCTGATTACTAGCTTGAAATCTTCATACGCCATTAGCCTTTGTACCCCAGGGGAGATAGCAATGCAGAGGCCATTGAGGAGAGCCTAATACTTAGCTATATTGTTAGACACCATAAATAATAATCGAAGGACATATTTCAATCTTTCACCTTGAGGAGATATTAGAAGAATTATAGCTACTACTCCCTCGATACTGACAGAACCGACAAAATACATAATCTAGTGCCCTTGAAGGTCATTCGTTGGTGGGAGAAGGATCTCGTCCACTCGGCCACAAAGTCCACTTGATGGCGATGCAAGGCTTGAAGTCGAGGGTGTCTTCCCCTAGTTCAATGGCCCATTTAACAATTCGACCAATCACGTCCTGATTCCACATGATGTCGTCGAGAGGAAACTCAATGATAACCTCTATCGAGTGGACTTGAAAATAATGCTTGAGCTTTCAAGCGGTGATGAGGATGATGTATAGGAGTTTCTATACCTAAGGATATCGAACTTTTGATAGTCTGAGTACCTCAAATATAAAATATATTGATCTTTGAACCGAATAGGTGTGTCCTTCCTCGGGGTGCTCGATGACCAGGGCGGTGCTGACCACGTGAGTCGTGGAGGCGATGTAGAGAAGGAGTGTCTCACCAGCGATTAGCGTAGTGAGGACCGGTGGAGAAGATAAAAACTTCTTGAGGTCGGAGAATGATTGATCGGCCTCTAGTGTTCAGACGAAGTCTTTGTTCTTCATCTGTTTGAAGAACGGCGTCTCACGCTCTCCTAGTCGTGAAATAAACCGACCAAGAGAAGTCATGCAACCCGTTAAGCGTTGAATGTGCTTGACGCTGCTGGGTTTTGCCATGTTCAATATTGCCAAAATCTTCTATGGATTAGCTTCAAATCCTTTACTACTGACGATGAACCCGAGCAATTTTCCAGTCGGCACCCTGAATACACATTTATCTGGGTTGAGTCACCAACGAAATTTGTGAAGGTTGTTCACAGTCTCTTGGAGGTCAGCGATGGGATTTTCTGGCCTTCTGGATTTAAGTACAACATCATCGACGTAAGATTTAACGTTGTGACCAATTTGATCAACCAAATAACGTTGAATGGCCCGTTTGTACGTAGCCCCCACATTCTTTAGCCAAAATACATTGACATGTAGTAGAAGGCACCGAATGGGGTGATGAATGTTGTGTTTTTTGATATTCTTCCTTTAGGATAATTTGATGATAGCCGGAGTAACAATCCATGAAGCATAAGAGAGCATTGTCGACGGTTGAATCGACCACTTGATCGATGCGCGATAGCAGGAAAGGATCTTTTGGGCATCGTTTGTTGAGATCAGTATAGTCAACACACATTCTCCATTTCTTGTTTTTCTTTTTTACAAGGATTGGATTGGTTAGCTAGTCGGTATGAAGAACTTCTTTTATAAACCTTGCTGCTAGAAGGTGGATAACTTCCTCTTTAATAGCATTTTGCGATCTTTAGCAAAATCTACGCATCTTCTGCTTGATTGGCTGGGCGGTAGGATATGTAACACCCCAAGAATTAAAAATAAATAAAATAAAGGAAATATATTATTAAAAGAATTTCTGGAATTATTGATTTAAGAAAATCCTAAAAGAGCCTTATTAAAGCCAAAACAGAGAGAAATACTCAGAATTTGGACATGGAAAATTTGTGAAATAATCTACAAGTCAAGACATAATATTAGGAATTTTTACAAATTTTATCAACAGTGATTCAACCCTTAATCAAATAAATGAATTACTGGAATTATTTTAAATCAGAAAACATTTATAAATCTAAATGGGCATCAACCCTCAAAATCTCCGAGCCCAGCCCAGTCCAAACCGCCAGTCACCGACAGGTGGGACTGACCTGTCGGCGCCGCCTCCCGCCTCTCTCTCCCGCCCGTGCCCCGCCACGGCCCCACAAGTCAGCCCCTCTTTTCCCCGCGTTCGCCCACTGACCGCACGGACCCGCTTGTATGGCCTTCCTTTTTCGCTCACCCACCGACAGGTGGGGGCCACCTATCGGATCCATCTTCTCTAATGGAATCCCTCCCTCCCCTTTCCTTTCTCGGCGATCTCCTTCCATTTTCCCACCGTCGGCCGCCCGCATTCGCTCGGATCCACCTCGGATTGCTTTCCCCGAGCACCGGCGCCCTCCTTCCATCTTTGGTCGACACGTTTTCACGCTTAAGGAAGCTAGCCCATACACTCGGAAGCCTCACCGGAGTAAATAGGGAACCCTCTCGGGTTTCCTCCGTTTACCTTGCCATAGCAGCGCTGGCGACCCCCTATAAGTATCCTACCGAACACCGCACTCCGCCCACACCCCCTTAGCGCAAGCCATCACTTTCCCGAGCACCGCCGCCCGGTTTTTGGCCTTCAGCTATGTTCCGCCTCCAGCCACCGCTCGCCGATGACTCGAGCCACCGCTGCCCTCGTCGACGAAACCTTTGCGACCGCCATCCCCCGCTTGTCCTCGGCCACGCTTCGGTTGGCCGTGAAGACCACCGGATCGCCGTCGCCGTCAACCACCCGAGAAGACCACGTCGTCTACCCTCGCCGCCAGCCGTCATCCTTCGACCATCCTCGCCGACGCAGGTATGGTTGGAACCGCCGTACTCCCCTCATTCCATTTCTACTGGTAGATAGAGCCCTAGGCGCTCGCCATCGCCACCGCCGCCGCGCCCGAGCCCCGCCGTCACCGGAGACGAAGGGGGTACATGCCCCCTTAACGCGTGTCATGCCGGACGGCACCTAAGCTGTCTGATCGTATCTGTGCGGCCCGGATTAGATCCTGAGGGGATCTAATCTGAGCCCTCGGATCCGGTTTAACTGGTATCCTTTAATCTGGGCCGTCAATCGCTACTTAAACCCCCAGATGAATTATGTGCGTTCACGTCATACCGGTTCACGGGATTTAATCGTGGTCGTCCGTTTTCATTTAACCGATCCCGCCTCGCGCCTAGTCACTGGATCCAGATCCGACGGTCCTGTATCGATCGGTCCACACGCATAGTGAACCAGTCCACCGTGGGCCTGGCTCACCGTGGACTAAAGCCCAATTTTCTGTTTAAATAAAATTCCAGAAAAAGGTTTAAACTTCCAAAATTCATAACTAGCTCATTTTAACTCCAAATTTCACCTTTCAAATTTTTATTAAATTCAGCATTTTATTCTCTACACATTAATGCCATAAAAACAGTATGTCCATGTTGCCCAACATAATCTTATTAATTAAATAAATAAAAACCCCTTAGGGATAAAATTATTAATTCATAAAATAAATTGGGAAATGCCTTAAAAACTAATCTTTAATGTTTTTCACCAAACTTCGGAATAATAAAACCTTATTTCACATAGTAAAACCCATAAACTTGTATGTTTATTATTTTGGTGATGTTTTATCTGTTTATTGAATGCTATGTTTATTTTTCCGTATCGAGAAGACTACGAGTTTGTCGAGGAGCCGGAGTTCTATCCCGAGGTTCCACCTTCACCCTTTGCTGATCAAGGCAAGTCACAACCCCCATTTTGATCATCATTGAGCCCATGTTTTAATAAATTATCGCTATAACTCATAGGTTAATATTGCATTAGTCAAATATCAAGCCCTACACTTATATTTATTAGATCCCTGTCCTTGTGTGCAAACCCAAGCCATGCTTATTGAGCCTTAACTCCTTGTCACTCTACTATAAAAGTATTAGCTAGTGCCCAATGTACCGGCACAACTGCTATAGGATAAAAAGAATGAGTCGTAGATAGATGGATTCTACTATATGAAATTTCCCCGTTATTCTTGTCTCTGGACTCTGTTGGAGTTGGCTATGTTATAAGTATGGTGGGTTCTGGGTGCAAGCTAGGGCATTGGTTGGTCGCACTCGGGGCACTATAAGGACCGGTCTGCGGGATCTGTTACAAAGCACTTCCGTATCAACCACAAGTCTAATGGGTAAGTCCTAACTGAAAGTGTTGGACCGGAAATGGCGACCAGAGGGGGGGTGAATCGGAGCTTTTTAAAATTTCGGGCTAAAAACTAGCCTTCGGTTTGGTTCTGTCTTCTGCGGAACAGGCTTCGAACACTGCCTTCGAATGTCTGGTTCGGAGGTACTTCGACAGCTCCGAACACAGGCTTCGTAGGAGCAAAAGTTCGAAGCCAAGAAGACTTCGCTCCACTTACCACCCTCGAAAATCTACTCTGCTAAGTCAGTGCAGGATCCGCACACAGGGTGCTTCGAGCAGGCTTCACACTTCACCCTTCGCAAGAGTGGACACCCTACTGAGGACTTCGACCAAGTACTTGGCGGCAGCAACTGGTGCTGGGCTTCGTACACGAAGGTCTAAACGCACACAAACGGACTTCGCTAAAGGCTTCGACACAAGAAGCAAAACGGGCCTCGATCAGGGCTTCGCTAGTAAGCTGTGAGGACTTGTCTCAAGTTACACAGAGCGACAGCACGCTGAAAAACACACTTCGCACAAAGTCAACCTTCGCCTCGACAGGCTTCGGTGCACTACAACTAGCGAGGTATGTAACGCGAGCTCAAGCAAAAAGCACAAAGAAGCAGGGCTTCGCCGCTTGAACAAGGAACACAATAAAATGAACTCTGGATGAATACAGCGAGGTATGTGGCTACAGGAGCTCAACAGTAAATGCTCAAAAGTGTTAAATGTTACCTACCGAGCCCCCATATTTATAGCCCACAGTTCACCCAAAGGAAGTGACTACTTTACCCCTAGGGTTTACAAAGGATTTGTCTTTACAGAACTAAGGGGTACAAAAGGTAGTTCACCTTTATTCTGGAGGCTTCTCTGTCAGCTTTGCAGAGGGGACAGCGTCAGCTTTTTGCAGAGCAGACAGTGTCAGCCTTTGCAGTCTTTGACCTTCTGCAGCTTCCCTTCGCACGCAAGGGTGCGGTAGCTTCGGCGAGAAGCCTTGAGCCTGGTGGCCTTTGCTTCGCCGAAGATGGCCTCCGATACAGTGACGGTTTTGAGCCGAAGCCGTCAAAGCTCCTTGGGCCTTCGCACCAACACCTTCGGAGTGGACCACCACGGCTTCGCAGCTTCACTCAGCTCGAACTCCGTCAGTCCGTGTACCGAAGCCATGCAGGCCGAAGCACCTCAAGTCAACCTTCCTCCGGAGCTAGCCTTGCTCCGAAGCCTTCCACCCTCCGAAGCCCCCACCTTCGGAGTACCACCCTTTGAAGTCCCTCCTTCGTCCAAGGCCTCCGCATGAAGCATTCCATGAGCCCTTCGTCGCAGTGCCTCTCCCCGAGCACACTCTTCGACGAGCCTCACCTGGACCATGCCTTCGATGCGCCTCAACTTCTGAGACCTTCGTCGGACACCTTCGAATGTCTCCCTCCGGAGCACACATCGAATTCCTTGCCTCCGTAGAGGACTTGAACCAACCAACTCCGAAGTTACTCCATCCGGAGTACCTTCGAAGTGCCTCACCTCCGAGGACTTAGTCTCGGAGTACCTTCAGCCGGAGCCACGCTCCGCACTCTCTGCCTTCACCTGGCACGCCTCGACCCGAGGACCGACCCGGACCACCTTCGTAGTCACCGTGACGGAGCTCCCCGCTCTCCTGGCATCAAGCCTCCCGCTTGACCCAGGTTCACCTGCTGTGAACCTTGTCCGTCGCCTCCGAAGTCCCTGCGCACCACAGACAAACAGACAAGTGTATCCAGTACTCCGGAGACCTCTCCGGGTTAGCAACCTTCGGTACACACTCCGGTGTACCGCCCAAAGTACTGAAGCCTTCGGTACACACCCAGTCATCGTGTACAGTCGGACCCCTCCGACGAGCACACTTCGCTGCAACAGCTGCAGCAACCAAACCACCGAACACACTTCGGTGGAACCACCTCTGAACACCCTTCGGAGGTACCACCTCGGAACACCCTTCGGAGGTACCCTTCGAACCAGAGGGTAAAAAGCCTGTCAATCACTCATCACAAACACTGAAACCAACCCTTGGTTTCTCAATCTCCCCCTTGATGAGTGCATTGACAACCAAATCCAAGTTCAAGAAAATATGAAAATTTTCAGCACACAAGTGACCATAAAAACTCAGAAAAGAGCCAAATCATGTCACTTGACAGAAGAATTTTCCTCCCCCGTTTTTAAAAGAGTAAAAACCCCTTCGGCAATAAAAACTCCCCCTGAGTTAAGTTTTCCCCCTTTGGCAATAAAGAGCATTTATGTCATGTTTTCTCCCCCCTTGGGAAATCATACCCCATGCGGCAGAGAACGAAGCAAGTGACTCCCCCTTTGGCAATGCAAGCATCAAGGATCATGTAAAAGATGCAAAGCTTCGAAATGAGCAGAATTGCCAAGACATATGAAGCAAAAAATATGCCAACAATAACACCAATGATCATGGGCTCAGCTCAAATTAACATTCTCTAAAAGCATGATGAAGCATGTGATTTAATCATTTTTGAAATAAAAGCATCACCACTTAGTCAAGGAAACTAGACGAGTAAAAGCAAGGACTGCGCAAAGCTAGTCAATTTCTACTCTAGACAGACAAGTCCAGTTCAAATGGAGCATGAAAAGCAAACTTGATAAGCAATGAATTTTTGTTGTTCTTTTCTTAGTGCCAGGGGTTATTTGTTTGTCCACCTTATACTTTCCAATCAGGCCAAGCCTAGGCATGAAAACCATAAGAAGCTTGAGGCAATGATTTTGGCAAACACTACACTATTCCAGTTCAGACCAATGTGCAATGGTAAGCAGTCTAGAATAGGGTAGTGCGACAAACAAACCCACCTGGATCTTTTTACTTGAAACATGAAAATCATGGAATTTTTGATTTTAACCAAGTGAACCAATTGTTTGGCATTTTATGAATATCCATGAAGATGGAGAACAATTTTTCAAGTTGCAATTTTTAGCATCCAATGAAATGTGTCTTGCTACCAAGCAGATAAAAGATAGCTAAAGCAGTCCTGCCTAAGCATGCTAGATTCAAGACTAAGCAGTGAGCACGATTTGACTTTGAAAATAAAACATCATGCACATGAATGTTTCAGATTAATTAACAAGAGCTGAGCTGTCATGATTTCATGAGTTATAAGCAGGCATATAAATGCAAAAGATGTAAATGCAATTTAGCACACAATTTAGCAAAGGCATATCCATCTAAAACGGCTCCCCCTCACAAAATGCCGTAAGGGTGACAAATGCTAAGTTCCCCACGCAAGTAAGCAAATCGAGAAGCATCGAGGGGTTTTGTAAAAATATCGGCAAGCTGGTGTTGGGTATCAACATATTGAAGTTCAATATCACCCTTCTCATTGTGATCTCTGAGAAAGTGATACCGTACATCAATGTGTTTGGTTCTGGAGTGCTGAACCGGGTTGTTTGCAATACAAATAGCACTAGTGTTATCACAGAAAAGTGGAACACCCTTATAATCTAACCCGAAATCCCGCAAAGTGGAAACCATCCACAAAATCTGAGAGCAACAGCTAGCTGCGGCAACATATTCGGCCTCAGCCGTCGATTGTGCAACACTAGACTGTTTGCGGGAAGACCAGCAAACCAGTGAAGTACCCAGAAAATGACAAGTACCAGAGGTACTCTTCCTATCAATTCTACACCCAGCAAAATCCGCATCGGAATAACCTCGAAGACATAAAGATGAAGATGCTGAATACCATATGTCAAATTCAAGAGTGTGTTTGAGATACCTTAAGATGCGCTTTACCGCTTGGCGGTGCGAAGCTCGTGGTGAAGCCTGAAAACGAGCGCACAGACACACTGCGAAGTGTATGTCCGGCCTCGTGGCAGTCAAGTAGAGGAGGGAGCCGATCATGCTTCGGAACTCCTTCTGATCTACGGCTTCTCCATCTTCGTCAGGATCCAATGCTACAGATGTAGATATTGGAGTGGCGAGGGGCTTCGCATCCGACATGTCGAACTTTTTGAGCAGGTCCTTGGTGTACTTTGTCTGGTGGACAAAAGTACCTTGATTGCTTTGCTTGATTTGCAAACCAAGGAAAAAAGTGAGTTCACCCATCATCGACATTTCAAATTCCCTGCTCATGGTATCTGCAAACTCGGCAACTAAAGCATGAGAAGAGCCACCAAAGATGATATCATCCACATAAATCTGAACTAGGAGGAAATCTTTGCCATGCTTGAGAGTAAACAAAGTTTTATCAACAGAGCCCATCAAATACCCTCGCTCAAGCAGAAAAGACTTAAGTCTATCATACCAAGCCCGAGGGGCCTGCTTGAGTCCATAAAGAGCCTTATGAAGTTTAAGGACTTTATGTGGGTACTTGGGGTTTTCAAAACCAGGGGGTTGTTTTACATAAACATCTTCACCTATGAAGCCATTAAGAAAAGCACTTTTGACATCCATTTGATAGAGTTTGAATCCCCGGGATGTCGCAAAGGCAAGCAAAATCCTAATGGCCTCAAGGCGAGCAACAGGTGCAAAAGTTTCAGTAAAATCAATCCCTTCTAGTTGAGAAAAGCCTTGAGCTACAAGTCTAGCCTTGTTTCTAACTATAGTCCCATCCTCCCCTTGTTTATTTTTGAAAATCCATTTTGTTCCAATGAAATGAACATTTGGTGGAGGATCAACTAAAGTCCAGACTTGGTTTCTCTCAAAATTTTCAAGCTCTTCATGCATGGCATTGATCCAACTAGAATCAGAAAGTGCATGACTAACATCTAAGGGCTCGAAAGAAGCAACAAAAGCAGCATTAGTGAAATGAGTGTGAGAACGTGTTACCCTTTGATCAAGCTCACCAATGATCTGCTCGGGAGGGTGCATCCTTTGAACATGATGTGGAGCCTCGCGGCGGGATGCAGTCTCCCCCTCAACTTGTGTGTTGGAGTGGTCCAAGATGACCGATGTTGAGGTAGTTGCTTTGGGACCTCGTGCCGAAGTAGTTGAAGCGGGGTCAGCTTCGGGGGTTGACGTCGAGGGTAGTAGGGGTTCATCCTCGAATTCTCCGGGATCTTCTTCTTCAAATAAAGTCTGTTCCATGTCGTGTTCATTTGCCTGTTCAAAAGCAGAACTAACAGAGGGGGTTGATTCATCAAAAGTCACATCACATGACTCGATGACAGTGTTAGTTTCCAAGTTATAAACACGATAAGAATGACCATGAGTAGTATAACCCAAAAAGATCCCGTCAGAAGATCGCGACTCAAATTTATCCAAGTTACCACGTTTTAGGATAAAGCAGCGACAGCCAAAAACTCGAAGATGAGTAACCTTGGGCTGTCTCCCAAAACGCAGCTCATAAGATGTCAAATTTAAAATTGAGCGCAAGAAGATTCGGTTTGAGATATAACAAGCAGTGTTCATGGCCTCAGCCTAGAATTTTCTAGGAGTCCTATGCTCATCAAGCATCGTACTAGCCATCTCAACCAAAGTGCGGTTCTTCCTCTCAACAACACCGTTCTGTTGAGGAACCCGCGGAGCAGAGAATTGATGTTCTATGCCATGCTCCAAGCAAAAGTCAACAAAGAGACTGTTTTTGAACTCAGTGCCATTATCGCTTCGAATGAATTTCAATGCACTAGGGAGTTCAGTGAAAAGTCTCAAAGCCAAGCTCCGAAAGTGTGAAAACACTTCATCCTTGCTGGCAAGAAAGAAGACCCAAGAGTAGCGAGAGAAATCGTCGACAATAACTAATACATACCACTTGCCGCCTAAAGAACTAACCCGAGAAGGACCTACAATGTCCATGTGGAGAAGTTCTCCGGGTTGTTCAGTCATCACTGTGGTGACTGGCGAATGCGAAGCAGCAATCATTTTTCCATGTCGACACGGAGCGCAAACTAAATTCTTCTCAAACTTGAGCTTAGGCAATCCTCGGATCAGGCCTAGGGCGCTCAGACGAGCGAGCAACTCAAAGCTCATATGCCCTAGTCTCCTATGCCACTTCCAAAGCTCAGAAGTCGAATGTGCAACAAGACAATGAGAAGAACCAGATGACTCTGAAAAATCAGCTCCAAAAACTCTCCCAACTCTGAAGATCTTACACACCACAACGCCATCAGAATTGAGCACTTGCGAAGTATCGCGATGGAATCGCACTTCGAAGCCCTCATCAAGCAACTGAGATACAGACAGCAAATTGTATCCCAGGTTTTCAACCAAAGCAACATCTTTGAGAGTGAAGTTCGAGTTAATTCTTACCACACCTTTACCTTTCACTCTACTCCTTCGATTGTTTCCGAAGGTGATATGTTCCCTTTGCTTGGTTGTGGTGAGGCTGGAGAACCATGTTGCATCTCCGGTCATGTGGCGCGAACAACCGGAGTCCATGATCCACGTGCCCTCCAAGCCTCGATCTGTCGCCTACACATGATAAGAATATCTCGATCGCTCAGTGCTGGGGTGAGTGAAATAATGACGAGGCATCCAGCACTGAGTGACACGAGTAGTAGGCGTAGTAAAAGTAGACGGTCTATGCACATGATAGTCAGAATAATGCAAAGTGCGAGGTCTACCTACATGCTGTGAACGAACAACATATCGAGGTCTCCTACTCTGACGAGGTATAAAGCTACTCGCCCGAGGTCTACCACCATATGGAACATGGTGAACACCTCGAGGAGCAAAACCTCTCCGAGAAGCACGAGGAACCTCAAAAGCAGGACGATAGTACAACTCAGACTCATGCATACCTAAAGATGGGTAATGCATGTCCTGGTAACTCATCGCCTGAGAGCGTCGCTCATCCTTGATGCGACGAAAACATAACCCAACCAAATGACCCGCCCGCTGACAATAGGAACAATGAAACACTCTCCTGGGGGCACTCTCATGGGTCACAGGAGCAACTCTCACAGGCTCCTTGGGTTTTCTCTGAGTGGTTTTCTTGGGAGGATTTTTCTTGGCAGGAGGAGTGGCTTTCTTTGGTGGTTGGGTAGGCTTTTTGGCCGATGGGGTGTCTAACAGAGCTCTCTCTTTCTCTAGGGTGGTGGGTAGGGGTGGCAACGGGGCGGGGCGGGTCCGGGTTGGTGAATACCAGACCCGAACCCGGACCCGGTAGGACCCGGCCCCGTTAGCCCCGCGGGTGAAATTTTTCACCCGGACCCGGACCCGTCGGGTCCCCGCAAACCCGTCGGGTCCCCGCGGACCCGTTTTGAAATTTAAAAATATACAAATGACATAATTTATAAATCACAAATATAACAAAATTCAAACTAAATATCACCGTAAATCATCTTGTTTACATTTTCCAACATTCCAACAAACAAAATTCATCAATATTAAAGTTAGGTTTTTTATCATCTTACATTAGACCAATATATATATACATATATATACATATACATATACATATATAAATATACATATATACATATATAAATATACATATATACATATACATATATAAATATACATATATACATATACATATATAAATATATACATATATATAAGTTTTTTTATTTATTGGATCGGGTACCCGCGGGGACCCGCAGGTTAAATAATCAACCCGAACCCGAACCCGAACCCGACATTATGCGGGGCCCCGACCCGATGAACCCGCGGGTGAAAAATTGAACCCATCCCCGGCCCCGTAGGGGCGGGTCCCCGGCGGGTCCCCGGCTCCACCGGGGATATTGCCACCCCTAGTGGTGGGAGAGGTAAAAACAGTTTTGGACTTACTGTCTGAAGGTATCCTCTCAAAACCTAAACCTAGAGCTACCCCTGCTCTGTCAGCACACAACTTGGTCTTGGCCAAGAGCAAATCCATCCTACCCTTTCCCTCAGTGCATTTATTAACCACGAAAAGAAGGTATTCATTTTCGGACATGAGGTTTTCGGCTCGCTCTCTAGCAGTGCCTAGCTGGTCCTTAAGGGTGATGCAAGTGTCACACACAGGCTGCACATCCTTAGAACTACCGGCCCTCTCCAATCTAGCCTCTAAATCATGAACATGCTTATCACGTAAATTAATGCTATCGCGTAATAAAGAGCAGTTCATGCAATCAATAACATCATGAGGTCTAGAATCCACCTCCAAAAGCTGCTTCTGTGCAATCTCAAGCTCAGATAGAGTTTGAGCATGAACAGAACGCAACTGAGCAAGCTCACCCATGACAGTGGTACAAGAATCACATTCAGCATCATTAACTTTAGACTTAAGCATGGCATATTCAGTAGAAATAGTTTCTAGCCTAAGTCTAAGGTCTTTTCTTTCTCTAGCGTCTTGCACAAGTAATCTATCCTGACCAAGAACTACTTCATTCAGCTCATCTAATTTAATTAGTAGCTGGTCAGATGAAAGGTTTACCTCAGATGAGTCAAGCTCATCGCCGCTGTGATCGCTGTCGGCCATGAAGCAAAGGCCGGTGAAGTCTCGTCCCTTCTTGTCCTTCTTGTCCTCCTTCCTTGGGGACTCCTCCTCCTTAGAGCTCGACTCCTCAGTTGAGGATGTGTCGATGTCGCTGAGAGCAGCAACAAAGGCTCTGGAAGTGGCCTTGGCTACTTTCTTAGCCATCTTTCCGTGCTTGCCCTTCACAAAAGGCTTCCTTTCCTTTTTGTGGTATTTGGGGCGCTCACTCTCATCTCTCTTCTTAAGCTTGGGGCAATTCGCCTTAATATGAGAGGTATCGCCACATTCATAACAACCACTAAAACCACTTCTCCTCTAATCCCGTCTCTCATGGTGAAAACGGGTGAACCTTCTGGCAATGAGAGCAAGCTCATCATCATCCAGAGTGTCCACCTGCTCCTTTGTGACGGAGACCAGGGAAGACAAAGCAAAACCATCTGCAAGAACACAAGTGCCAGATGTGCTTGGTTCTGCAGTGGTGCCACGGCTAGTGCTAGAAACCAATGCCAATGGTTGTGGCAAAGAGCTTCTGTGCACAGCAAGAGATGCCTTGGCAATCTCTGTGGACTTCAGCTTGCTAAAGAGCTCATCACAGGTCAATGTGTCATAGCCTGCGGACTCCTCAATGCTGGATATCTTTACTTCCCATATGCTACGATCAAGAGCATAGAGAAGCTTGATAGCCCTATCATGATCACTGTAAGCAAGCGTCCCGTTGGAGCGCAAGTTACTCACTATCTCGTCAAAGCGAGAAAACATGGCATCTATAGATTCACCAGGTGCCTGCACAAACAGCTGATACTGTTGGTTGAAGGTGCTTTGGTGCCTGGCCTTAATCTGAGTAGAGCCCTCATGAAAGACAGTGAGAGTTGTCCAAATCTCCCTAGCAGTCCTAATGTGCTGCACCCTATCGAACTCACTTCTACTCAAACCGATGAACAGTATATTTCTGCCTTGGAGTTGGCATTATACTGATCCTTCTCAGTCTGAGAGGTGTGAGTCTCAGGGATGGAGTATTGTGAGTCCACAATCTCCCAAATTGCATTTCCTTGGCTTAACATGTAAGCCTCCATGCGCACCTTCCAGTATGCAAAATCTGTCCCATCGAACAAAGGAATTTTACTGCCTCTATCCATGTCGCCAACAGATCACAAAACTGGTTAAGGTCAACCGGTGATCTTAACCTGGCTCTGATACCAATTGTTGGACCGGAAATGGCGACTAGAGGGGGGGTGAATGGGAGCTTTTTAAAATTTCGGGCTAAAAACTAGCCTTCGGTTTGGTTCTGTCTTCTGCGGAACAGGCTTCGAACACTGCCTTCGAATGTCTGGTTCGGAGGTACTTCGACAGCTCCGAACACAGGCTTCGCAGGAGCAAAAGTTCGAAGCCAAGAAGACTTCGCTCCACTTACCACCCTCGAAAATCTACTCTGCTAAGTCAGTGCAGGCTCCGCACACAGGGTGCTTCGAGCAGGCTTCGCACTTCACCCTTCGCAAGAGTGGACACCCTACTGAGGACTTCGACCAAGTACTTGGCGGCAGCAACTGGTGCTGGGCTTCGTACACGAAGATCTAAACGCACACAAACGGACTCCGCTAAAGGCTTCGACACAAGAAGCAAAACGGGCCTCGATCAGGGCTTCGCTAGTAAGCTGTGAGGACTTGCCTCAAGTTACACAGAGCGACAGCACGCTGAAAAACACACTTCGCACAAAGTCAACCTTCGCCTCGACAGGCTTCGGTGCACTACAACTAGCGAGGTATGTAACGCGAGCTCAAGCAAAAAGCACAAAGAAGCAGGGCTTCGCCGCTTGAACAAGGAACACAATAAAATGAACTCTGGATGAATACAGCGAGGTATGTGGCTACAGGAGCTCAACAGTAAATGCTCAAAAGTGTTAAATGTTACCTACCGAGCCCCCATATTTATAGCCCACAGTTCACCCAAAGGAAGTGACTACTTTACCCCTAGGGTTTACAAAGGATTTGTCTTTACAGAACTAAGGGGTACAAAAGGTAGTTCACCTTTATTCTGGAGGCTTCTCTGTCAGCTTTGCAGAGGGGACAGTGTCAGCTTTTTGCAGAGCAAACAGTGTCAGCCTTTGCAGTCTTTGACCTTCTGCAGCCTCCCTTCGCACGCAAGGGTGCGGTAGCTTCGACGAGAAGCCTTAAGCCTGGTGGCCTTCGCTTCGCCGAAGATGGCCTCCGATACAGTGACGGTTTTGAGCCGAAGCCGTCAAAGCTCCTTGGGCCTTCGCACCAACACCTTCGAAGTGGACCACCACGGCTTCGCAGCTTCACTCAGCTCGAACTCCGTCAGTCCGTGTACTGAAGCCATGCAGGCCGAAGCACCTCAAGTCAACCTTCCTCCAGAGCTAGCCTTGCTCCGAAGCCTTCCACCCTCCGAAGCCCCCACCTTCGGAGTACCACCCTTCGAAGTCCCTCCTTCGTCCAAGGCCTCCGCATGAAGCATTCCATGAGCCCTTCGTCGCAGTGCCTCTCCTCGAGCACACTCTTCGACGAGCCTCACCCGGACCATGCCTTCGATGCGCCTCAACTTCTGAGACCTTCGTCGGGCACCTTCGAATGTCTCCCTTCGGAGCACACTTCGAATTCCTTGCCTCCGCAGAGGACTTGAACCAACCAACTCCGAAGTTACTCCATCCGGAGTACCTTCGAAGTGCCTCACCTCCGAGGACTTAGTCTCGGAGTACCTTCAGCCGGAGCCACGCTCCGCACTCTCTGCCTTCACCTGGCACGCCTCGACCCGAGGACCGACCCGGACCACCTTCGTAGTCACCGTGACGGAGCTCCCCGCTCCCCTGGCATCAATCCTCCCGCTTGACCCAGGTTCACCTGCTGTGAACCTTGTCCGTCGCCTCCGAAGTCCCTGCGCACCACAGACAAACAGACAAGTGTATCCAGTACTCCGGAGACCTCTCCGGGTTAGCAACCTTCGGTACACACTCCGGTGTACCGCCCAAAGTACCGAAGCCTTCGGTACACACCCAGTCATCGTGTACTGTCGGACCCCTCCGACGAGCACACTCCGCTGCAACAGCTGCAGCAACCAAACCACCGAACACACTTCGGTGGAACCACCTCCGAACACCCTTCGGAGGTACCACCTCCGAACACCCTTCGGAGGTGCCCTTCGAACCAGAGGGTAAAAAGCCTGTCAATCACTCATCACAAACACTGAAACCAACCCATGGTTTCTCAGAAAGTATGGAACAATCCGACTTGATGCACCATAGTGGAGGGGGCAAGGGGCAACCTGCGGGTGACTTGTACCGACGTAGCTCAAGGGGGGGTATGGTGAGGCTCGACGCGTCGGGACACCATATTAAACCCATAAGAGGGTGTTGTCGGGTCAAGGAGGACCATCTGAAAGGTTTTGGCACGAGTTCCCGTGGTATGGGTCATCTCGTTACACGTCCGTGTAAGTGATGAGTGCATGGCTTGTGGGTACAGTGGTACACCTCTGATTAGAGTATTTAATCTTTTCGAAAAGTCGAGCCCATGGTCAAGGGCGGGTTATGTGACTACTCGCAGTTAGTTTACAATTGTTTGAATGGTTGAGTTATTCATGGCATGTAAGGACTGTTGAGCGAGGTGGGGCTGACTGTACCCCTCGAGTTAGAAGATGATGATGCATACTCATGTTTACATTTCAGTATTAATCAATTGATCACATTTAATGCTTTACAATTATGCTTTTCCGCAAAATTAACCACTATCTCCCTTGTTATTACTTTGTATTATATTTGCATCTGGTGGCTTGCTGAGTACGTTTGTACTCACCCCCGTTGACTTACATCACCAGAGCCTGTCTACTACGAGGAGGATGAAGGTCTGGAGTAGCGACCCAATCAAGGCGAGACTGGAAGGAGGAGTTCATCTAGGACCCTTTGTTTTATTAGTTTCTCTTCATCTTTATTCACTTTTGTATTAATACGGTCTACGAACCATGAATGATTGCTCGTATTATTCATGGTCGCATGATGAACGTCTTGTTTTTATTGATTTTCTATGGAATTTCAATAAAGGTCCTGATTTATTAAATCGGGGCGTGACAAGATAAACATGGAGTTCGTGCTCGATTAGCTCCTGAGGCATGCCTAACATATCATAGGGTTGCCAAGCGAATATGTCGGTGTTGGAGCAAAGGAAGCTGATGAGCACATTGTCCAATTTAGGATCCAGCGTTGTCCTAGTCAGCGCTATTTTGGAGGGGTCGGTGTCCATGAGCTGAACACTTTTGTATTCAACCAGAGAGGGTGCCAAGCTTGACATAGATGGCGTGGAGCTCTGGATCTCAATTCCCGTGGTCGGCATCATCTTAGCCTCTTGGACCGTTCTGTCCATTCGGACATAAATGTTTGTGGCCTCACCCAATGCGAGGTTGTCCTGTTTGTAGGTGTGCGAAGTGGTGAAATCACCTTTTATAGAGAAAGCCCCTCTTGGCCCTAGGATATTGAGGACCAAATACGCGTAGTGGGGCACCACCATGAACTTAGCGAGGGATGGCTGCCTGAGCATGGCGTGGTAGACAGTATTGAAGTCGACGACATAGAACTTGATGTGCTCGGTCATGTAGTTGTCTTGAGTGCCAAACGTCACCGACAGGGTGATCGTGCTGAGAGGGATGGAGGCCTTTCCTAGGACAATACCATAGAAAGGCATGTTCGTCTTGTAGAGTGTCGAGTCATCGATGCCAAGTGCATCTTCCATCCCTTTAAACAGGATGTTAAGGATACTATCGTCGTTGATTAGTACCCTCTTGAGGCGAACCTTAAGGATGACCGGGTCAACAACCAATGGGAATCACCTTGGCTTGGGGATGTCCGTCCACTTATCTTGTCAGCTAAAGGTGATCATGATTTTCGACAACCTCAAGCGCTCGGTTGCCCCGACACTAATGGAATTGACACGACGAGTCATCAGCTTTTGTTGGCACTTGGACTCGGTGGCAATTGTTCTATAAAAGATCATGGAGAATGTCTGAATAGACTCATGGAAGTCGTTCTCTGCTGGAGAGGCTCCAACATCTTTGTCGCCCGTGTTGGACCTCTTCTTCTTGTCATCCCGTCGATGTTTATCTTGTCGAGAATTTTCTTCTGCCTCTTTCACCATCTAGTTTTGTAGTTGAAAACATTGACGGGTGGTGTGGTTGCTGTTAGAATGAATAATGCAGGGTTTGTCTAGCACTTCGTGTAGCACCGAGTTATTCCGACCGAATGGTCGAGAATTCCTGTCAGCAACCATGACTTCCTTTCCCTTCCTCTTCTTGGTTCTGTGTCGAGTAGAGGACTCGGTCTTATCATGACCTTCACGAGTAGGCAAGCGATGACGGTCCTTCTTCTTCTTATCTTTGCCAGATTCTTGAATGTTCGGGTGCATCTGCTCCCGCTTGGCATCTTCAGCGTTGGTATATTGTTCGGCCGTAGTGATCATGTCACCGAGATCGTTTGGTTGGTTCATGATCGGATATCGAAATAGATCCTAGGGCTTGCACAAACCATCTTGAAAGGTGGAGATTACGTCAGAGCCGGAGTAGCTGGCGACGGTGTTACACCACTTAGAGAAGTGGCGAATATACTCCCAAAGAGATTCTCTTTCCTTTTGGTGAATCTGTCGTAGGTCATACCGAGAGACAGGCCTTTGCCAAGTTCCTTGATAATTGGAAATAAAGGTATCACACAGATCATCCCAAGAGTTGATGGAGCCTTCCGTGAGTGAAGCCAACCAGCTGACAGCAGCCGTTGAAAGCGTGACGGAGAGCTAATTGACCATGACATCTTGGTCTCCTATAGATGTGCGAATGGCTGTGAAGTACAACCACAACCATTAGGAGGGGTCGGTTTTACCATCATACAACGTGATTCCTATCGAGCGAAAGTTACGAGGCCATTTGACCTATCGGAGGCGCTTAGAAAAAGCGAGGAAGTCGTCGTGTCGTGAAATGTCAGAGTCGGGCCGATTGATCCCCGACACATTATGACTTCAGTCATACTGTTCACGACATCGGAGCTCTCCATGTTCGTGTTCTCTATGGCGACGAGAGATGGCATTACGCACATCAAGCTGGTCGTTTTTGATGTATCGGGCATCATCGATGTAGGAGCTCCCTCCACGCTCGCTTGGACGCGTGTGTCCCGACCACTTGGATGGTCGGGAATGAGAACTCTGGTCTTGGGATCGAGGTTGATGAAGGGGTGACGGGTCAACCAGCTGAGCAGTTGTTGCCTGAGTCATGGTCCAAGCCCTTTGGAGCTCAGGTGTATCAGGAAGTGTAGCCAACGTCCTCTCGATGGCGAGCAAGTTTGTTGTGGGTGTACAATACACATCATGGCCTTCAACCTCTATGGTATATGCATCTTGCACACCTTGTTGGAAGATTCAGACCCTACGCGTGCCCTCGTTTGGCGATCAACCCTTGTGGTGTTCCTCCTTCGGCACCCACGCCGATGAGTGCTAGACTCGACATCATTGGAGGGCTCATCTTCAGAGACAACCCCCGTGATTTCCATGACGGTGAGTTGAGGTGGTGCTTGTCGAACCAAAGGGCTCAAATGGTGAGGTCGTGTTGACGCGACCGTAGAAAATTGTCATCGTCGAACGATGCGCCCTCTGGAGTTGGTGAAAATGGCGTAGTCGGCACATGAGTTAATAACAACTTGGAGGCGAACCCTAGGTAGAGCTAGTCGCTCAGACACCTAGGGGTCTTGACAGAATGCCTTAAGTGGAGCAAGTTGCTCATATGCTTGGGGCATCGGTAGGCGTACTACAAGAGCACGCGGAGCTTTCGCCCTTTGTTGGGTGATGGTTGGGACTAAATGGTTCATGCAATCAGCCGTGAAAGTCAGACTTTCGAAGATGATTGTGACACCAATAGGGACCTTGGTATCAACCTTGCAAATAACAACCATTGAATCAATATGTGAATCACGAGACTGCTCACCTACATGGCGTGCTTGCTGTCATTGTGTATGAACAACAATAGCGTATGGGGGTACTCGTAGAAGGATTTGATTAGGCTTGACAGAGAGCTATGATATGACTCAATGGTAATCTCAATAAAAGAGACTTGGATCAAGGCCTTTTAGATAGGTTCAAGCTCCTACTCCTATGTGTGTATGATCTTAGGGTGATTTAAAAGACTCTACTTTGAGAATATGAAAAAGTGTGCCCTTTACAGGCTCCCTCTGATCCCTTTATATGAGAGGGATCGGGGGTTACAAATCAAAAATAAAGAGTCATACTGGTGACCAGTGAAATCATCAATTAGTGGGCAATAAACGTTGGAGATAACCGCTATTCATCATTACGGTCTTTATGGAGATTAACGATGGTCTAGCTCTTAAAGGCCTCTCCCCGAGCGCGGGACTCAGGGACTTGAGACCTCTGATCGCTAGTCTTCTGAGGAAAGTGGACCATTGATGGGCCGGCTTATAAGTCCTCGGGGGAAGCCTAGGATCGTATTATCGACACTTGTATAGTGGGGTACATGTTGACCGAGACAACAAGTCGCTCATGAGTCAACTCGACTATCGAGCCTGAGAGTGTGGCTTGAGTTTAGCTCATAGAAGGCACGAGAGGAGATAGGGTTGACTTGGCTAGTCCGAACCCGAGCTGACTCGTGAGCCTAACATACCTCCTAGCGGGCAGGGACTTCTTTAGTCAAACACCTTGGGCTACTATCAAGACTCCATTATTGATGGTGTGGCATCGATTCTCCTTGAGCCCTTCGTGATGGTGACGACCTAGGTACTGTATCACTGCCAAATCTCCAACGCACGCGCTAGTGTGGTTGTGACTGAATATATAAAGTTTGTTTTATTTTTTATAACAGTATTATGTACCTTTACATCTAAAATGTACATATATGCATGCAAGGGAACTAGATAATTTTATCTCAAGAAATTCTTCACCATATATATCAGAGATTCTAAGAAATTAAGTGTTAGAATGTATATGTTACACACTTGACCGTTGCATAATCCATGGGCATTCATCCTGGTTGTGACCGTTGCATGATCCATGGGCATTCTCAATACCTTCCATCTCCATTGGAACCTTACTTTTATGAGTCCATATGAGATAGGAAGGGATGGGTATTTATCTTTGTATCACACAGCAAATCAATACATCGTTCATTTCTTCCGCTCACATGGTATCAGACTAGGTCTAGCCTCCTCCATCTCTTCTTCCTCGTCATGGCTAGCTCCATGTCAGACACCGCCGCCAACGCCATTGCAGCGGCTGTCCGCGCCACCTTCCATCCTGATCTTAAGGCCTCCGAAGCCGACGCAGCCGCGGCGTGCGCCATCGTCGATGCCACCACCCTGGCCGCTGCCAACGCAGTGCGCGCGACTCTCTCTCTGTCTTCTTCCTCTACCGCAGCACTAGGCGTTCTCTCCTCATCGGCACCTCTCAACACGCCGACCTTCACCCACCCTGGATGCATCGACTCTCCTTCAGGCGTCGTCGGCCTCCTCCATGAACACCTCGACAACGACACTATGGATGCTCTCCATGCGCAAGCTATTGCCGTCATCAACATCAAAGCCTTGGTGCCGGCTACACTCGATCTCTCCACCGCAAACTACACCAAGTGGCATGGGCTCTTCCTCATCATCGTCGGCGAGTACGCGCTCACCGACCATGTCCTGACGGACGCATACCATCCGGACCGAGCCGACTAGGTTCGCATGGATTGTGTCATCCTCGCATGGCTCTACGGCTCCATCTCCGCCGAGCTTCTTGAGATCGTGATGACCAGCACCACCACAGCCCGGCTCGTGTGGCGTAGCCTCGAGCATTAGTTCCTCGGCAATCGCGAACGACGGGCACTGAACCTTACCTCAGAGTTTCACAACTTCACACAAGGCGAGCTCTCTGTCACCGACTACTGCCGACGCCTCAATACGATGGCCGACTCTCTCAGCGACCTCGGTGAACCCATCCACGACCGCACCCTCATCCTCACGCTCCTCCGTGGCCTCAATCCGACATATGAACACCTCACAACTCTTCTTCCTATGCAGCGTCCGTATCCATCCTTCATCGAAGCTCGCTCCCAACTCCTCCTCGAAGAGCTCACCAAGAACACACGCCCGACCGCCCCTGCCTCTGCCTTTGTTGCCACCGGCGGTGGGCGTCCTCCTGCTCCAACCGTCAACAACAACGGGACTCCTGCTGCTGGCAACCACAACCGACAGCGCCGGGGCAACCACCAGGGCGCCCCCAACACCTCAGGTGGCCAGGCCGGGCACACTGGCCACGGCGGTCCTCCTGGCTTCGGCCACAACGGCGCCCGTGGATCCCCTGGTTGGACCACACCCTTCAATCCATGGACTGATACTATTAACATGTGGCCTGGCCCACGTCCCTGGGGCCATGGCCCACTCCGGCTCCACAAGCCAGCCTGGCTGCCTTTGCAGGGCCCATCTACGTGCAACAGTCAGCTCTTCCGCCTCCATCAACTCCGAACGCTCCACACACTGCAACACCCTGGAACACACAGCTTCAGTGGGATCAGAACCACCTCGTTGGCGCCTTCCACACTATGACCCTACAACAGCCTGTGTCTCACGAGTGGTACATGGACACAGGCGCATCCTCTCACATGACTTCAGAAATTGGTAATCTCTCCTCCTCCCATCAGTCCCCCACCTCTCCCTCTCACATTATTGTAGGTAACGGTGCTCTACTCCCTGTTACCTCCACTGGATGCACTTCACTTACCACTGCACAAACACCTTTTATTTTAAACAATGTTCTTGTTTCTCCTTCATTAGTCAAAAATCTTATTTATGTTCGTCGCTTTGTCACTGACAACGATGTTACTATTGAATTTGGGGAAAATTACTCACATGCCATTATAATTTTCAAAAATTGCCTATATGCCACTGTCAGTGACTGTGGCGGCCCCCATCTGTCAGTGACACACCAATGGCATATTGGCAAAGCGTAAAAATTGTAATGGCACAGAAAAAATTAACCCTTGAATTTGACCCGTTTGGTTTTTCTGTAAAGGACCCTCGCACCAAGAACATGATCGTCAGGTGCAATAGCACCGATGGTATCTACCCCTTTCTTCCATCGTCACCACCACCTTCCGCTATGCTTGTCGAGGCCCCCACTACAATGCTTTGGCACCGCCGCCTTGGACACCTCGGATACGAGGCCCTCACCTGGTTGACACGCAGTTCAGTCATCCCTCCACTTCAAACCACTACAACCACCATATGTCACGCTTGTAATTGGGTCGTCACATTCGTCTTCCCTTTTTTACTAGTTTTTCACGAGCTACTTCAAATTTTGATCTTATTCACTGCGACCTTTGGACTTCTCCAATAAATAGTATTACCGGTTTTAAATATTACCTCGTTATTCTCGACGACTGTTCTCATTATGTTTGGACTTTTCCACTACGTTTAAAATCCGACACTTTCTCTACTATTTCACACTTTGTCGCTTATGTTCAAACTCAGTTTTCAAAAACTATCAAAAGCATTCAATGCGACAACGATCATGAATTTGATAATTCGTCTTCTTGCCATTTTTTTCTTAACAACGGTATGACCCTTCGCATGTGATGCCCTTATACTTCCCCACAAAATGGAAAAGTTGAACGTATTATTCGCTACATTAATAATATCGTTCACAGTCTCCTTTTTCAAGCTAGTCTCCCCCCCCCCGCCTATTGGGTTGAGGGTCTCCACACCGCCACTCACCTCATTAATCTCCATCCGACAAAAACTTTATCCTTTAACACACCTCACTTTGCTCTTTTTGGCTCTCACCCCAACTACGACCACCTCCGCGTCTTCGGTTGCACGTGCTACCCCAACCTCACGTCTAGGATGAACCATAAGCTATCCCCCCGCTCCGCCAAATGTGTTTTTCTTGGCTACTCGCTTAATCACAAAGGTTATAGATGTCTTGATCTCTCCTCTAACCAAATTATTATCTCTCGTCACGTTGTTTTCGATGAGACTTCTTTTCCTTATCAAACTAACCGACAATATTCTACAGATGCTACTGATCTTTCTTTTTTGGATGATTACAGTGTGTCTCCTCATGTGCTAACTGGCGCCCGGCTTCGTAATCAGGCTTTAACAATGTCCACTACCGAGCCTGATCCCAGCGCTGCTCCAACAGCTTCTGCAGGCCTCACTCCAGCCGATCCATCAGTCGGGCATGTCATCAGCACCGGCCCAGCAAGATCTGTCGCCCTCTCCCCAGCCGGACCTATGGCTGGGCCTATTTTCCACACCATCCCAAGAACTCCCGCCGGCATCTCTCTGGCCAAACCTGCGGATGGGCCCACTTCCAGCACTGGCCCAAGAGTCCCCGCCGGACCTACAGATGGGCCTTCCACCAGCACTAGCCCAGGCGGCTTCGGACCTCTTCCTGGTGGCACTAACTTGTAACACCCCAACTTTCCAAAGAAATAAAAATACAATTTATTTATATTTTTCTAAAAAAAGACTATTCTTTGATTTCCTTTAAGGCTATATTTACTAAAATAAACTCAGAACTAGAGAAAATGTCCAAACCAGAGCCTAAGAAAATTTGTATGTGATCCCAAGGCCAAGCCCTATTTTTGAGAATTTTTACAAATTTTTATCACCCTTGGAAGCAACCCAAATATTTTAAATCAATTTCAGTAATTATTTTTATTTGAAAATAGATTTAAACAGTAACGGGCCCCTTTCCCCTTTTCCCCCTCAACAGGCCAGCCCAGCCCACTCCCTCCTCGTGCCCCTCATTGACAAATGGGCCCCGCTAGTCAGCGACCCCCTCCCTTCGCGCGCGCACGCCCGAAGCACTGGTCCCACCTGTCGGCGTCGTCTACCTCTCTCTCAGCACCCACACGCGCCCACTGACCACCATAGCCCACATGTCGGATCCATCTTCCCTGTGGGATTCAACCCCAAATCCCCTCATCGGCCGAAACCCTAAACGCCCTATTCACCACTGTCGTGCCCCTTTCCCCGAATTTACGCTGGCATTGAATTCCCCGCGATACGCCGACGGTTAACCCCATTACACCGATGCGTCATCGTCCCAGGACCATCGCACGCATGCAAGGAAAGAGATCGTCGGCGTTAAAGAGCGTTTACTCTCGGCTTCCCCCGATTACGCTCCCTTTGACCCCACTAGCGCCCCTATTTAAACCCTCGGCCACCACCGCGTTCAGCCCTCACGACATTTCGCACTCGAACCGAACCGAACGCCCATGCTCCACGTTTTAACGCCACACCGCCGCCCACGCTCAAACCGCCGCTCGCCGTCGCCGGAGTCCTCCTCTGCCCTTGGTGACCGCACCATCGTGACTGCCGACGAGGACCAGAATGACTTCGCCGCCCTCCCTCGATGCCGACCCCGCTCCGACGACCCCAAGCCTCGCCGACGGTACCCAGTACCCTCTTGACCACCGTACTTTACTGGTTCCATTTTACCCCTTAGGTCTGGTCGTCGTCGCTCGCCGTGGCCACTAGACCATCGCCATCACCAAAGAAGATGACTGGCACGGGTAAAGTACCTGTGTCGTGTCAGATTCAATCGCGACCGTGCGATCGCGATTGGACAGTGGAGATTAGATCGCACGTTTGATTTAATCTTGCCCATCGGATCGCAGCGAAATGGTATGTTTTAATCTAGATCGTCCATTAGTATTTAAAACCCGCGTTGAATCTGAGCCCTCCATCGCGTACCGGTTCAGCATTTTAATCGTGGACGTTCGCGTCCACTTAACGCCCCCTCCTCACCCACAGCCGCCCGATCGCGATCCAACGGAGATCCGCGATCTGGCGCACGCGCACAGTGCGCGGGTTCACAATGGATTCGGTTCACCGTGGACCGACGAATGTTTTTAATTTAAATTAAATTCCAGAAATGGTCTTAAACTTCAAAAGTTCATATCTTGCTCATTTTAACTCCAAATTTAACCATTTCAGTTTCAGAAAATTTATATTTTTATTCTCTACATTTTTATGCAATAAAAACAGTAGGTTTACCTTGGCCATTTTAGTTTTACTTAATAAAGTATTTAAAAACACTTTAGGGTAAATTCGTAATTCTTTTCAGAAAAATCCAGAACTCCATAAAATTGTCTTGACAATTTAAATAATGATTTCAGAATGTTTAACAACTTTATTTCACTTATTTTAATCCAACCAAAGTCTATATGATTGAAATGTGATTTTGGATTGTTTAATTGAATGTAATGTTTCTTATGCGTATCGAGAAGACTACGACGCCGCCGAGGAGACGGAATATTACCCGGAAGTTCCCCCATCACATTTCGCTGAACAAGACAAGTCACCAAACTAATTTTTGAGCATATTAAACCTAGTTTTATTAAACTATCGCTAAAACACATAGGTTATACATGCATTAGTCAAATTAAAAGCCTTACATTATATTTATTTAGATCCCCGACCTTGAAGTGCAAACCCAAGCCATGCTATTGGGCCTAAACTCCTTGTCACCGTATTATTAGTACTATTAGATAGTGTTCAATGTATTGGCATAACTGCTATAGGTTAAAAATGAGTCGTAGAGATTTGGGTTCCATTATATGATCCCCGTTATTCTCATCCCTGGAATTCTGTTGGTGATAGAGTTTTGGTTAAGTGTGTAAGCATGGTGGGTTCCGGGTGCAAGCTAGGGCATTGGTCGGTAGCACCTGGGGTACTATAAGGACCGGTCTGTGGGATCTGTTGCAATACACTTCCGTACTAACCACGAGTCTAGTGGGTAAGTCCTAACTAAGGTATGGAGTGTTCCAACTCGAGGCATGACTTAGAGATGTGTCAAGCAGCACCTGCGGGTGGCTTGTACCGACGTGGCGCAAAAGGGGGGTGTGACGTTAGCCCGGAGTGGCCGGGCGTGCCGGCGAAACCTAGAGTGGGTGTTATCGGATTGGAGCATCTCATGCTGAGGTTTTGGCACGAGTTCCCATGGTATGGGTCATCTCGTTACACTTTGGTGTATGGGATTAGTGCGTGCCTTGTGGGTACAGTGGTACTTCTCTGATCAAAGTTTAAATCTTTTCGAAAAGCCGAGCCCACGGTCAAGGGCGGGTTGCGTGACTACTCGCAGTTAGTTTATGTTCATGAATGTTGCATGATGATTTGGCATGTAAGGACTGTTGAGCGAGGAGGGAAAATGTATTCCTCAAGTTAGATAATGTTACATTGTTCATGTTTATTATTCTGTACAATTAAATTTGACTACACTAAAAGCTGCAAGTGAAAATGTACTTTTCCGCACTTTAAGCTATTATCACTCCTTTGTTATTATCCCGCATTATTATTGCATTCTCGGTGGCTTGTTGAGTACTCTTGTACTCATACCCGTTGGACAAACACTTTAGAGGCTGCATACTACAAGGAGGATGGTCTGGAGTAGCGACCCAGTCAAGAAGACGATCATGAAGAAGACGTTCGTCATGCAGTTTATTTTCATAGTTTCTTTTAATTTTATACTTGTGTAATAATGTGGTCAAAGAACCACAGATGTTTGACCGTATGTACGATGTCGCATGATGAACCTCTTGTTATTATTGTTTTTCTATGGAAATTCAATAATGTTCTGATTTGGTAAAATCGGGGCATGATAAGATGGTATCAGAGCCGACTTGACTGTAGGAAGCCAAACGGACCAGCCTAACGCTTAGTTTTGTTAAAATATATTTCGCAAAAATCTACTTCATCATTTTGTTCCTCCCCTTACTCTTTTCAACTTGTTTTATTTGTAGATGTATGTCCACCACGTCCACATCTTTTGCCGGCACTTCGAGGAATTCATCTGGGAGCTCCGGATGATGGTGACCTTCCTTGGGTTCACCTTCGAGCCCGAGTTCCATGGCGTCTACATGGAGGAATTCGCGGGACCTTGTGACGTTTCCGTCATGATTCACGGGTTTGGCGACCACCTGTCATTCTTCACGGCAGCACTCGAAGGCCCGACCTTCAACGTCGCGTGCCAGCGCACCGCCCTCTAGGCCCTCATGGAGCTGAGGATGATCTACGACAATCGCCTTCGGGACTCGTCATTCCGGCTAGTACCGATGCGTACTCCCAGCGCCCACCGCAGCATCTACGTCGGGGTCCTCTCCGACCGTGATCTGGTCATGGCCCGGCAGACCCGTCTTCTCTAGGCCATGGACGATCTCCACACCGAGGTCGTGCTCGACGCCAAGGAGCACCACGAGGCAGTCGAGTTCCTTTGTTAGGAGACGAAGATCTTGATCCAGCAGAATGGCGAGCTGCAGCGCAAGATCATCCAGCTACAGAAGGACATCGCGGAGATGCTTCCCCTCGTCCCAAGGAGGAAGAAGTCCATCCGTGAGCTAGCCCCTCACCCCAAGAGGATCACGCCGCTGCTAGCACCCGCCGGACATCTAGCTCCAATGCCACTAAGTCGTGCCCCGCCATCATAGCCGACCCCATCATCGAGAACTTCGTTGAGCCCACCGTCCCTCAAGATGCTCATGGTTCTGAGATCACGGAGACTGCCTCGGGCGACGAGTAGACTCCCTTAGACGATAAATCTCGTTGATTGTTTTATGTTTGTGGTACCATATGCAAAACTTGTGTTGTGGGTGGCATAAAAATAAGAGCTTTGATGTAACGAACACTTTAGTACCACTTCTATAAAATTCCCCTTGAGCTATTTTTGGGATAAGATTCTTTTTAAGTCTTTCCCTTATGATTGAAAGTATTATTGTTCTCAGGAGATGGCCGACAACCAGAACACCAGTTCCAATAGCGGAGAAGGGGCGACCAACGGCCTGCCGAAAGTGTTGTACCCAACTGGGGTGCAACGGGCCAACGCCAAACTAGACCGAGAATGTTACATTGTTCATGTTTATTATTCTGTACAATTAAATTTGACTACACTAAAAGCTGCAAGTGAAAATGTACTTTTCCGCACTTTAAGCTATTATCACTCCTTTGTTATTATCCCGCATTATTATTGCATTCTCGGTGGCTTGTTGAGTACTCTTCTACTCATACCCGTTGGACAAACACTTTAGAGGCTGCATACTACAAGGAGGATGGTCTGGAGTAGCGACCCAGTCAAGAAGACGATCGTGAAGAAGACGTTCGTCATGCAGTTTATTTTCATAGTTTCTTTTAATTTTATACTTGTGTAATAATGTGGTCAAAGAACCACAGATGTTTGACCGTATGTACGATGTCTCATGATGAACCTCTTGTTATTATTGTTTTTCTATGGAAATTCAATAATGTTCTTATTTGGTAAAATCGGGGCATGATAAGATGGTATCAGAGCCGACTTGACTGTAGGAAGCCAAACGGACCAGCCTAACGCTTAGTTTTGTTAAAATATATTTCGCAAAAATCTACTTCATCATTTTGTTCCTCCCCTTACTCTTTTCAACTTGTTTTATTTGTAGATGTATGTCCACCACGTCCACAGCTTTTGCCGGCACTTCGAGGAATTCATCTGGGAGCTCCGGATGATGGTGACCTTCCTTGGGTTCACCTTCGAGCCCGAGTTCCATGGCGTCTACATGGAGGAATTCGCGGGACCTTGTGACGTTTCTGTCATGATTCACGGGTTTGGCGACCACCTGTCATTCTTCATGGCAGCACTCGAAGGCCCGACCTTCGACGTCGCGTGCCAGCGCACCGCCCTCTAGGCCCTCATGGAGCTGAGGATGATCTACGACAATCGCCTTCGGGACTCGTCATTCCGGCTAGTACCGATGCGTACTCCCAGCGCCCACCGCAGCATCTACGTCGGGGTCCTCTCCGACCGTGATCTGGTCATGGCCCGACAGACCCGTCTTCTCTAGGCCATGGACGATCTCCACACCGAGGTCGTGCTCGACGCCAAGGAGCACCACGAGGCAGTCGAGTTCCTTTGTTAGGAGACGAAGATCTTGATCCAGCAGAATGGCGAGCTGCAGCGCAAGATCATCCAGCTGCAGAAGGACATCGCGGAGATGCTTCCCCTCGTCCCAAGGAGGAAGAAGTCCATCCGTGAGCTAGCCCCTCACCCCAAGAGGATCACGCCGCTGCTAGCACCCGCCGGACATCTAGCTCCAATGCCACTAAGTCGTGCCCCGCCATCATAGCCGACCCCATCATCGAGAACTTCGTTGAGCCCACCGTCCCTCAGGATGCTCATGGTTCTGAGATCACGGAGACTGCCTCGGGCGACGAGTAGACTCCCTTAGACGATAAATCTCGTTGATTGTTTTATGTTTGTGGTACCATATGCAAAACTTGTGTTGTGGGTGGCATAAAAATAAGAGCTTTGATGTAACGAACACTTTAGTACCACTTCTATAAAATTCCCCTTGAGCTATTTTTGGGATAAGATTCTTTTTAAGTCTTTCCCTTATGATTGAAAGTATTATTGTTCTCAGGAGATGGCCGACAACCAGAACACCATTTCCAACAGCGGAGAAGGGGCGACCAACGGCCTACCGAAAGTGTTGTACCCAACTGGGGTGCAACGGGCCAACGCCAAACTAGACCGCCATCTGCCAACCATCCCACCTTGGCAAAAATGATGGCGAACCAGAACCAGTTGATCACCGCCCTCTTGACACAAATGCAGCACCAACAGGCTCAGTTGGACCGACTGCAATAGCAAAATGTGGAGCCGATCCCTCGTCCACCAGCCCCCGCTCCCGTGCCTCAACTCTCAGAGTTCTTGCGCATGAGACCCCCTATCTTCTCAAGCACGACGAACCCCATGGAGGTCGGCGATTGGCTCCGGACAATCTGGAAGAAACTGGACCTCCTCCCGTGCTCTGACCGAGAGCGAGTGGTGTTCGCCACTCACCAGCTCCAGGGACCCACCACGGAATGGTGGGACAACTATCGTGAGTCCTGGCCGAAGGATCACGAGGTGACTTGGGTGGAGTTCACCATCGCCTTCCGAGCTGCTCACGTCCTGTCACGCCCCGATTTAATAAAACCGGGGATTTATTGAAATTCCAAAGAAAATCAATAAACACAAGACGTTCATCACACGACTGCGAATAATACGCCAATCAACCATGGTTCGTAGACCATATTAATACAAAGAGTTAAATAAAGAGAAACTACTAAAATAAATCCTCTAGATGAACGTCTTCTTCCAATCTCGTGCCTTGACTGGGTCGCTACTCTAGACCTTCGCCCTCCTCGTAGTATATTGCCTCTGGTGGTGTAAGCCAACGGGGGTGAGTACAAACGTACTCAGCAAGCCACCGAATGCAATTATAATGCAAGGTAATAACAAGGAAGGTAGTGGCTTACTTTTGCGGAAAAGCACAATTTGTAAAGAAATTAATGTAATCAAGTTATTATTGCAGAAAAGTAAACATGAGTCATGCATCATCTTTCATCATCTTCTACCTCGAGGGGTACAGTCAGCCCACCCTCGCTCAACTGTCCTTACATGCCATGAATAACTCAAACATTCACATAAAAGTAAACTAACTACGAGAGGTCACACAACCCGCCCTTGACCATGGGCTCAGCTTTTCGAAAAGATTTATTTACTCTGATTAGAGGTGTACTACTGTACCCACAAGGCACTCATTTCCCGCACACCGCAGTGTGTTAAATGACTCCTGTCACGAGAAGCTCGTGCCAAAACCTTTAGCATGGAACGCACCAATTCGATAACACCCTCTTATAGGTTTCATAAGGTTTCCCAGTCACTTCGGGCCACGCCTTACCCCCCCCCCCCCTTTAGCCACGTCAGTACAAGTCACCCGCAGGCTTGCCCCTTGTACCCCTCCACTATGGTGTTCCAAGTTGGTACGATCCATACCTCTAGTTAGGACTTACCCACTAGACTTGTGGTTAGTACGGAAGTGCTTTGCAATGGATCCCGCAGACCGGTCCTTATAGTGCCCCGGGTGCGACCAACCAATGCCCTAGCTTGCACCCGGAACCCACCATACTTATAACATAGCCAACTCCAACATAGTCCAGAGACGAGAATAACGGGGAAATACATATAGTAGAATCCAGCTATCTATGACTCATTCTTTTATCCTATAGCAGTTGTGTCGGTACATTGGACACTACCTAATATATTATTGTAGAGTGACAAGGAGTTCAGGCTCAATAAGCATGGCTTGGGTTTACACACAAGGACGGGGATCTAATAAATATAATGTAGGGCTTGATATCAGACTAATGCAATATTTAATTCCTATGGGTTATAGCGGTAATTATGAAAAACTGGGATCGATGATGATCAAAATGGGGGTTGTGACTTGCCTTGATCCGCGAATGGTGAAGGTGGAACCTCGGGGTAAGACTCTGGATCGTCGACGGCGTAGTAGTCTTTTTGATACGGAAAAGTAAACACAACATTCAATAAACATTCCAAAACAAATCAACCATACAAGCATACATGTTTTTTGTTGGATTAAGTAAAGGAGATAGAGTCTTAAATTCTATGGATTTATTACTTAAATATTTAAGATTAAGTTTTAAGGAGGTTTCTGAATTTTATAATTTGATAAAAGTATTTTACCTAAAGGGGGTTTTATTTTCACATTTTTTTAGAGATGAAGTAAAAAGGTATAGAATAACCTTATTATTTTAATTGTAGTAAAAATAGTGAACTTAAGTTATTAGGTCTTCTGAACTTATTATATAAGTTTTTATGATTCTCTTATTTTATTATCAGAATTAATTAATTAATTGTCCTATTAAGGCTTTTGTAATACTATTTAATAGAATAAAATGAACATTCTATTTTTATTGACTTAAGAACAGTGAAATGGAGTTATTAGATCCTCTGAAAGTAATCTATAAATTTTCAAAGGTTTTTCTGAATTATTTAATGAAATATTAATTTGAATCCTAAAGGGGACTTTTCTTGATTATTTAATAAGAATATTATGTGCCAAATAAACCTATTGTTTTTATTGCATAAAAGTGTAGAGAATAAAAAGACAAATTTTTCAGAATTGAAATGGTGAAATTTGGAGTTAATTTGAGCAAGATATGAATTTTGGAAGTTTAAGCTATTTTTTGGAATTTATTTTAAATGAGAAAACAGTCTCTGGTCCACGGTGAACTGGGTTCACCGTGAACCATTGACTGCGCGCGTGGACCAGGCCGATCAGGACCGTCGGATCCAGATCCAATGGGCGGTCGCGGGGCGGGGCGCTTAAGTGGTGATCGACGGCTCACAGGCCTCGATACCCTTTCGGCCAGATCAACGGCCAAGATAAATCCCCAAGCGGGATTTAATCTGTGTCGTTCATCTGTGATCGCACGGCGGAGCACGCGTCCGGCACGCACGTGGCATGGGGAAGACAGATGTCTTCGTCCCTGGCTCCGGCGGCGCGACGGCGAGCGGCTTCCGACGGCGACGATGGCCTAAGGCCCTAGTTCTCGACAAAAACAGAAAGAGGAGGGGGAGGGGGTCATGACCGTACCGGTGATGACGGCGAACGAGGGTCGATGATGATCGGCGGTGAGGAGATGGTGGTGGAGGCTTTCGGGTTCGTTGACGGCAGCGAGCTCCGGTGGTGATCCGGCCAAATGGAGGTGGGGCCGGGGAAGGGTGAGCGACGACGGTCCCGACGGTGTTGACGGCGAGGGTGGAGGTGGCCCGAGGCGTCGGCGAAGGCTCTCCAGAGGGAAAACAGGGGAAAACGCAAAGGAGGGTGGCGGCGCTCGGGAGAATGTGGCGAGGGATAAAATGGTGTGTCCGGGTTGCGGTGAGCACCGAGGCTTAAATAGAGGGTCGTCGGCGTCGGTTTGGAAAGGAAAACGAGGGAAACCCGAGGAGGATTTCCATCCAACTCCGGCGAGCTTCCATGAGCTCGGATTCACTTCTATAAGGGCGAAAACGCATCGGTAAAGCATGGAAGGTGATCGCCGGAGGATGGGGGGTCGAGATCCTAGCTCGATTTGGTGATCTGAGGTGGCCGGATGCGAATAGGGCAAGGGGGCCGACGGGAATGGAAGGGGAGATCCCCTTCCATTGTTGAAGATGAATCTGACAGGTGGCCCCCACCTGTCAGTGGGTGGGCGCGAGGAGAAGAGGGGATGCCCTGCGGGCCCGGCATGGCAGCGAGCGAGCGGGGGGAAACGGAGGCTGACCAGTGGGCCGAGCATGGCAGCGGCAGGGGGGACAACGTGGGAGAGAGGATGACGGGTGGGGCCGGCCGGGCGTGCGTAAGAGGAGAGAGGGGGGGACGGCGCCGACAGGCGGGTCCCACCCGTCAACGAGCGGGGCTGCACTGGGCTGGGCCGAAAGGTTTTGAAAGGGGAATTCAGGGTTGCGGCCCAAAGGTATTTAAAATTCATTTTTCAATTAAAAAGAATTCCAGATATTCATATATTTCTATAGAGTTTGGAATATTGTTTCTAAAATTTTGTAAAAATTCTCAAAAATATTTCTTGGCCTCTAAACTCTACCATAAATTTTTCAGCTTCAGATTTGAATTATTTCTCCCTGTTTTGCTTTAATAGGGTATTTTTAGCCTTTTCTTTAATTAAATAAATTCTTTTATTCCAGAAAATTTATTTTCCTCATTTTTATTTTATTTTTAATTCTATGGTTGTTACACGTCCCCGCTGGAGTTATCGTCGTCAAGTAGCAGGAGTTCCGGGACTTGCAGCAAGGAAGTCGGACCGTCATGGAGTATCTCCATGAGTTCAACCGTCTAGCCCACTACGCGCCAGAGGAAGTGCGGACATATGCTCTCCACCAGGCCAAGTTCCTCCAGGGACTGATGGATGAGATCTCCATACAGCTCATTGCCACCGACTACGCCGAATTCCAGCGGTTGGTGAACAAGGCTCTCATCCAAGAGACCGAGCAAAACAAGCTGGACCTCAAGAAGAGGAAGATGATTGCGTTCAAACATCACCAAGGGAACCCCTAGAGGCCCCGCTTTGTCCCTCCGCCACCAGCACCCGCCTACCATCCTCAACCCATCTACAGGTCGCCGCATGCCGCCAGTGGCTCCAATGCCAGGAATCCTCGCCCCGCTCCACCAGCTCCAGTCGCTCAACCAGCACCCGCCGCCAAAGCCCCAATGCTGAGGGACCGCAACGGCAAACCGATCGTCTACTTCAACTGCCGGAAGGAAGGGCACTACTCCCACCAGTGTCCTCACCAAAAGCATCCCCAAGGCACAGCACCCAACCAAGCAGTTCATGCCCGCGTCAACCACATCAGCGTCGAAGAAGCTCAGGAAGCCCCAGAAGTCATACTCGGTATGTTCACTGCAAATTCCATACCCGCAACTATGTTGTTTGATTCTGGGGAAACACATTCCTTCATATCAGAAGGTTTTGTGAGGACAAACAATTTGGAAGTACTCCCTCTGCCCATCCCCATGATGATCGCCACCCCCGGCAAGAGGACCCTAGCTAATCTGTTCAGCCCAAAGGTAAGGATAGAAATCAAAGGGGTGTTATTCTGGGCCGAGCCAGTTCTTATCGAGTGCACGGGACTCGACCTCATCCTAGGGATGGATTGGTTGATGAAGCACAAGGGAGTAATAGACTGCACTAGTAAGTCCGTCACCTTGATCAGTTCCGGAGGCGAAGCCGTCACCTTTAAGATGACTACCCGTGGTCCTAGTGGAGTATCTCTTCACTCGTTGTCCCTAGAAGAAGTGCCCGTGGTCCAAGAATACATGGACGTCTTCCCATAAGACCTGCCAGGGATGCCTCCCAAGAGGGATATCGAATTCAGAATCGAGCTTGTCCCCGGGACCACCCCAATCTCCAAGCGCCCATACCGGATGGCCGCCAATGAACTAGCTGAGGTAAAGAGCAATATTGAGGATTTGGAACAAAAAGGGTACATCCGACCGAGTACCTCACCTTGGGGTGCACCGGTCATCTCCGCCATGAAGAAAGACAAGACCAAGGGAATGTGCGTGGACTACATAGCCTTTAATGAGGTGACCATCAAGAATAAGTACCCGCTGCCTCGAATCGACGACCTATTCGACCAGATAAAGGGGTCCTCAGTGTTCTCCAAGATCAACCTCAGGTCAGGCTACCACCAGCTGAGAATTAGGGAAGAAGACATCCCCAAGACTGCCTTCACGTCCCGCTATGGATTATACGAGTATATCGTGATGTCGTTCGGACTCACGAATGCCCTGACCTTCTTCATGAACATGATGAACAATGTATTCATTGAGTTCTTGGATAAGTTCATTGTGGTGTTCATCGACGATATCCTCGTCTACTCCAAGACCAAGGAAGAGTATGAAGCCCACCTCCGTCTGACCCTAGGAAAGTTGAGGGAGCAGCAATTGTACGCCAAATACAGCAAGTGCGAGTTTTGGTCATCCGAGGTGAACTTTCTCGGCCATGTCATATCTGTCGGAGGAATAGCAGTGGACCCTACCACCGTGGAAGCAGTGACCAATTGGTTACAACCGACAAACGTGACCGAGATCCGGAGTTTTCTAGGATTGGCCGGATATTACCGCAGGTTCATCGAGAACTTTTCGAAGATAGCCAAGCCCATGACCAGACTGTTGCAAAAGGAAGTGAAGTTCGAATGGACTCCAGATTGTGAAGAATGCTTTCAGACCCTCAAGAAGAAGCTCGTGTCAGCCCCGATTCTGACCCTACCAGACATCTGGAAGGACTTCCATGTCTACTGTGATGCCTCTCGCCAAGGGTTGGGGTGTGTTTTTATGCAAGATAGGAAGGTGATATCCTATGCCTCTCGTTAGCTGAGGCCGCATGAGTTAAATTACCCGACCCATGACCTAGAATTGGTAGTCGTGGTTCACGCCTTGAAGATATGGAGACATTATCTTGTGGGTAATCGGTGTGAGGTCTTCACCGACCACAAAAGCCTTAAGTACATATTCACACAATCGGACCTGAACCTCAGACAAAGAAGGTGGTTGGAGTTGATCAAGGATTATGACTTAGGAATCCACTATCATCAAGGCAAGGCGGACGTAGTGGCAGATGCCCTAAGCTGAAAAGGGTACTGTAATGCCATCATGGTACAAGACCAGGCCCCGTTGTTATACAAAGAGATGGAAAGGTTGAATTTAGGGATCGCCACCAAGACGTATCTCGCTGCCCTAGAAGCCAGACCTATCTTGATGGACCAGATCCATGAGACGCAGAAGGAAGACCTCGATATCTTGGAAATCCAAAAGAATATGAGGAAGGGTAGAGCCCCAGGGTTCTCTGAAGATGAGAACGGTACCGTCTAGTTCGGAAACCAGATATGCGTGCCCGACACGCCAGAGCTGAAGGCCCTCATCCTTCAAGAAGCCCATGAGACTCTGTACTCCATACATCCTGGGAGTACAAAGATGTACCAAGACCTGAAAGAGAAATATTGGTGGGTCAGCATAAAGAGGGAAATAGCTGAGTATGTGGCCAAGTGTGACACATGCCGACGAGTCAAGGCAGAGCACCAGAGACCTATCGGACTGTTACAACCCCTCAAGGTCCCCGAATGGAAGTAGGAATAAGTAGGGATGGACTTCATCACAAGATTGCCAAGGACCCAGGCCGGTCAAGACTCTATATGGGTGATCATTGATCGACTCACCAAGGTGGCTCATTTTATCCCCATCAAGACGACCTACAATGTCGCTAGATTGGCTGAGTTATACATGACCCGGATCATGTGCCTACACGGAGTCCCAAAGAAGATCGTATCCGACCGAGGAAGTCAGTTCACCTCCAAGTTTTGGAAAAATCTTCAAGAAGATCTCGGCACCCGGCTGAACTTTAGTACCGCCTATCATCCACAGACCGATGGTCAGACCGAAAGGGTGAACCAAGTGTTGGAAGATATGCTTAGAGCCTGCGCTCTAGACTTTGGCGGAATGTGGTATAAGAACTTGCCTTATGCGGAGTTCTCCTACAACAATAGCTATCAAGTCAGCCTACAGATGTCCCCGTTTGAGGCACTTTACGGGCGTAAATGCAGAATGTTGTTACTCTAGGATCAAACCGGAGAGTCACATCTATTCGGGACAGATATTTTTTGAGAAACGGAAGAGAAGGTTAAGTTCATCAGGGAAAGGTTAAAGATAGCTCAGTCTAGGCAAAAGAGCTATGCCGATAACCGATGTAGAGATCTGGCCTTTGAGGAGGGCAACTATGTCTACCTCTAAGTCACTCCCCTCCGAGGCACCCAAAGGTTCAACATGAAAGGAAAGTTAGCCCCCCGTTATGTCGGAGCCTTTTATATCCTTTGCTGGCAAGGAGAGGTTGCATATCAGTTGGAGCTACCACCATCTTTGGCGGGAGTCCATGATGTGTTCCACGTCTCTCAGTTGAAGAAATGTCTCTGTGTGCCCACCGAACAGGCCGACCTCTAGCAACTCAATGTCCAAGAAGACTTAACCTACATCGAGAAACCCATCCAGAATATAGAGATCAAAGAAAGAGTGACTAGAAGTCGTGTGGTCCGCTTCAGCAAGGTTCAGTGGGATAATCACCCCGTCGAAGAAGCCACATGGGAAAAAGAGGAGCTAAAGACCAAATACCCCGATCTATTCGAGGAGCTTTCCGAATCTCGAGGATGAGATTCTTTGTAAGGGTGATAGGTTTGTAACACCCCAAATTTCCAAAGAAATAAAAATACAATTTATTTATATTTTTCTGAAAAAGACTATTCTTGGATTTCCTTTAAGGCTATATTTACTCAAATAAACTCAGACCTAGAGAAAATGTCCAAACTAGAGCCTAAGAAAATTTGTATGTGATCCCAAGGCCAAGACCTATTTTTGAGAATTTTTACAAATTTTTATCACCCTTGGAAGAAACCCAAATATTTTAAATCAATTTCAGTAATTATTTTTATTCGAAAACAGATTTAAACAGTAATGGGCCCCTTTCCCCTTTTCCCCCTCAATAGGCCAGCCCAGCCCACTCCCTCCCCGCGCCCCTCACTGTCAAACGGGCCGCGCTAGTCAGCGACCCCTTCCCTTCGCGCGCGCGCTCGAAGCACTGGTCCCACCTATCGGCACCGTCTACCTCTCTCTCAGCACCCGCACGCACCCACTGACCGCCATGGCCCACATGTCGGATCCATCTTCCCCATGGGATTCGCCCCCAAATCCCCTCGCCGGCCGAAACCCTAAACGCCCGATCCACCACCGTCGTGCCCCTTTCCCTCAATTGACGCCAGCATTGAATTCCCCACGATACGCCGACGGTTTCCCCCATTAATCTGACGCGTCATGGTCCCGGGACCATCGCACGCATGCAAGGAAAGAGCTCGCCAGCGTTAAAGAGCGTTTAATCTCGAATTCCCTCGATTACGCCTCCTCTGACCCCGCCAGTGACCCTATTTAAACCCTCGGCCATCACCGCGTTCAGCCCTCACGACATTTCGCACTCGAACCAAACCGAACACCCGTGCTCCACATTTTAACGCCACACCGCCACCCACGCTCTATCCACCGCTCACCGTCGCTGGAGTCCTCCTCCGCCCTCGGTGACCGCACCATCGTGACCGCCGACGCCACCCCCGACCTCGGCCACCACTCCTTCGCCGACGAGACCCGTCGGAACCCCACCGTCGACGAGGACCAGAACGACTTCGCCACCCTCGCTTGACGCCGAGCCCGCTCCGACAACCCTAAGCCTTGCCGATGGTACCCTCTTGACCGCCGTACTTTACTAGTTCCATTTTAGCCCTTAGGTCCGGCCGCCGTCGCTCGTCATGGCTGCTAGACCATCGTCATCGCCGGAGAAGACGACCGGCATGGGTAAAGTACACGTGTCGTGTCGGATTCAATCGTGACCGTGCGATCGTGATTGGACGGTGGAGATTAGATCGCACGTTCGGTTTAATCTAGCCCGTCGGATCACAGCGAAATAGTATGTTTTAATCTAGATCGTCCATTAGTATTTAAAACCCACGTTGAATCTGAGCCCTCCATCGCGTACCGGTTCGGCATTTTAATCGTGGTCGTCCGCGTCCACTTAACGCCCCCGCCTCACCCGTAGCCGCCCGATCGCGATCCAATGGTGATCCACGATCCGGTGCATGCGCACAGTGCGCGGGTTCACGGTGGATTCGGTTCACCGTGGACCGACGACTGTTTTTAATTTAAATTAAATTCCAAAAATGGTCTTAAACTTCAAAAATTCATATCTTGCTTATTTTAACTCCAAATTTAACCATTTCAGTTTCAGAAAATTTATATTTTTATTCTCTACATGTTTATGCAATAAAAAATAGTAGGTTTACCTTGGTCATTTTATTTTTACTTAATAAAGTATTTAAAAACACTTTAGGGTAAATTCATAATTCTTTTTAGAAAAATCCAGAACTCCATAAAATTGTCTTAACAATTTAAATAATGATTTCAGAATGTTTAACAACTTTATTTCACTTATTTTAATCCAACCAAAGTCTATATGCTTGAAATGTGATTTTGGATTGTTTAATTGAATGTAATGTTTATTATGCGTATCGAGAAGACTACGACGTCGCCGAGGAGCCGGAATATTACCCGGAAGTTCCCCCGTCACCTTTTGCTGAACAAGGCAAGTCACCAAACTAATTTTTGAGCACATTGAACCTAGTTTTCTTAAACTATCGCTAAAACACATAGGTTATACATGCATTAGTAAAATTGAAAGCCTTACATTATATTTATTTAGATCCCTGACCTTGAAGTGCAAACCCAAGCCATGCTATTAGGCCTAAACTCCTTGTCACCATATTATTAGTACTATTAGATAGTGTCCAATGTATTGGCATAACTGCTATAGGTTAAAAATGAGTCGTAGAGATTTGGGTTCCATTATATGATCCTCGTTATTCTCATCCCTGGAATTCTGTTGGTGATAGGGTTTTGGTTAAGTGTGTAAGCGTGGTGGGTTCCGGGTGCAAGCTAGGGCATTGGTCGGTAGCACCCGGGGCACTATAAGGACCGGTCTATGGGATCCGTTGCAATACACTTCCGTACTAACCACAAGTCTAGTGGGTAAGTCCTAACTAAGGTATGGAGTGTTCCAACTCGAGGCACCACTTGGAGATGGGTCAAGCAGCACCTGCGGGTGGCTTGTACCGATGTGGCGCAAAAGGGGTGCGATGTTAGCCTGGAGTGGTCGGGCGCGCCGACGAAACCTAGAGCGGGTGTTATCGGATTGGAGCATCTCATGCTGAGGTTTTGGCATGAGTTCCCATGGTATGGGTCATCTCGTTACACTTTGGTGTATGGGATTAGTGCGTGCCTTGTGGGTACAGTGGTACACCTCTTATCAGAGTTTAAATCTTTTCGAAAAGCCAAGCCCACAGTCAAGGGCGGGTTGCGTGACTACTCGCAGTTAGTTTATGTTCATGAATGTTACATGATGATTTGGCATGTATGGACTGTTGAGCGAGGAGGGAAAACGTACTCCTCGAGTTAGATGATATTACAATGTTCATGTTTATTATTTTGTACAATTAAATTTTACTACACTAAAAGCGTCAACTGAAAAATGTACTCTTCCGCACTTTAAGCCGTTATCACTCCTTTGTTATTATCCCGCATTATTATTGCATTCTCAGTGGCTTGTTGAGTACTCTTATACTCATACTCATTGGACAAACACTTCAGAGGTTGCATACTACGAGGAGGATGGTCTAGAGTAGCGACCTAGTCAAGAAGACGATCTTGAAGAAGACGTTCGTCATGCGGTTTATTTTCATAGTTTCTTTTAATTTTACACTTGTGTAATAATGTGGTTTGCGAACCACGGATGTTTGACCGTATGTACGATGTCGCGTGATGAACCTCTTCTTATTATTGTTTTTCTATGGAAATTCAATAATGTTCTGATTTGGTAAAATCGGGGCGTGACATAACTCCATCTCTGCAGGTACAAAAGGCCCATTTTCCGCATCCACCTCTGTCGAACAAAGCGCGTTGTGCCTCCTCGACTCACTGCCGCCGCTGACCAAATCCAAAGGCGCCTGCAGTGCTCGTCTTCCACGTGCCCAGGCGCCCGCACTGCCTCTGCTCGGCATTTCGGCCACTACCCCCGTCATCAACAACCATACCATGATCACTCGTGGGAAGGCCGGATTTCAACAGCGCAACACTCCTGCCTCTAGCCTCCTTGCATATGCACTCTCTCCCGTGCCTTACACATACCGGGTTGTGCTCGCTGACCCTCTTTGGCGGGCGGCCATGGAGGATGAACACCGCGCACTCCTCACCAACAACACCTGGCAGCTCGTCCCACGTCCTTCCAACATCAATGTGGTGACGAGCAAGTGGGTGTTTCATCACAAGTTCAACGCGGACGGCTCTCTTGACCGTTACAAGTCACGTTGGGTCCTTCGGGGCTTCACTCAGCGCCCTGGAGTCGACTACGACAAAACTTTCAGTCCAGTCGTCAAGCCAGCCACCGTCCGCACAGTCCTTTCCTTGGCTGTCTCTCGCGGCTGGTGTGTTCGCCAACTTGACGTCAAGAACGCCTTCCTCCATGGAACCCTCGAAGAAACGGTATACTGCATACAAACCTCTGGCTTCATCGACACCTCCCATCCAGACTTCGTGTGCCGCCTCAACAAGTCGCTCTACGGCTTAAAGCAAGCCCCACGTGCCTGGTACAGACGTTTCGCAGCCTATCTCACTACTCTTGGATTTATTGAAGCTAAAGCCGACACATCTCTCTTTATCTTGCGTCGAGGTACTGACTTGGCCTACCGACTACTCTACGTCGACGACATCGTCCTCACTGCCTCCTCCGCTGCTCTGCTCCAATGGACCATCACCGCATTGCAGGCCGAGTTCGCTATGAAGGACCTTGGTGACCTTCATCACTTCATCGGTGTTAGCGTCACCCGCTCTAGCTCAGGGATGTTGCTCAGTCAGCGCTAGTACTTCCTTGAGATCTTGGCACGTGCCGGCATGACATACTGCAAACCTGTCAGCACACCCGTCGACTTCCAAGCCAAGCTCTCCTCCTCCATCGGGACTCCAATCACCAACCCCACCGATTTTCGGAGTCTCGCCGGTGCCCTGCAGTACCTCACTTTCACCAGACCAGACATCTCCTACGCCGTCCAGCAGATATGTCTCCACATGCACCTACCACGGGAACCTCACCTCGCTGCGCTCAAGCGAATCCTTCGCTATGTCTGTGGCACCAGTGACCACGGCCTGGTCATCCACCGATCCCCCACTACATATTTGGTGGCCTACTCCAACGCCGATTGGGCAGGATGCCCTGACACTAGACGCTCCACCTCTGGTCATGCAGTCTTTCTCAGTGACAACCTCATCTCCTAGTCTGCCAACGCCAGCAAACCGTCTCCCGCTCCAGCGCCAAAGCAGAGTATCGAGCCATCGCCAACGCCATTGCCAAAATGTCCTGGCTGCGTCAACTTCTTCAAGAGCTACACCATACTCCGTCCCGCTCAACGATCGTCTACTGCGACAACATCAGTGTCGTCTACCTCTCCACCAACACTGTTCAACACCAACGCACGAAGCACATCAAGATCGACCTTCACTTCGTACGGGATCGTGTTGCTACTGGCTCCGTCCGAGTCCTCCATGTTCCCACCACATCACAGTTTGCCGACATCTTCACCAAGGGCCTTCCTACAGTCGTCTTCTCCGAGTTTCGTTCCAGTTTGAACGTCCTGTCACCCGATGTTCCAACTGCGGGGGGGGGGGGGGGTATTAGAATGTATACGTTACACACTTGACCGTTACATGATCCATGGGCATTCTCATTACCTTCCATCTCCATTGGAACCTTACTTCTATGAGTCCATATGAGATAGGAAGGGATGGGTATTTATCCTTGTATCACACAGCAAATCAATACATCGTTCATTTCTTCCGCTCACATTAAGCACTCGTGTACTGTAAATTTTAGCCTTCAAGTTGAAACAGTAGAGCAATCATGGATCAAACCGTAAAAGAAAACAAGAGAGACTAACTGACCTCACAGGTTGAAATTTGACCGGAGACCAACGTACACACAAGAACGGTCTCTTTCCTGGAAGAAACCATAGTCGTCATACACGCATACACATACTTGCAAGAAATGTCTAATCTTGCATTGCTTTGGGACACAATTTCGGATTATTATTAGTTTACTTTGTCTGAAAACACTAACTAATTAATTCTGAATAAATGAAGCAAATTTTGTGCCATATATACGTTCAAGGCACACGGTTGATCATGTTTGGTTGATTGTTTATTAATTTGTTCAACAAATGTTCGATCGATCTATACTAACCACAAGGTGCATGCTTTTGCTAATCTGTTCAGATATAAGCTAGACTTCTGCAAAATTCTGCCATTGCTTACGTTTAACTGCATATATATCTCTCATCCACTTTCCTCGATTACCAGTTTAGCTGACACTTTGGTGCAAAAGGTTGGAGATCATGGACGGAATTAAGGGTGTTTGTTGTAGATTTCCGACGTGTCTTGTTGTCAGGATTCAGGAATGGTTTAGATTTCTGAACTCAACGATCATAGCTGCCACCAAGTTCTTCCATGCATATCAGCCAAGAGCGACTGAATTAGCTGCCGGTTTCAGTACCCTGAATGATTCTTCAATCTTCAGTATGAACACCACATCTATTCCCTGTTGATAGTAACGAGATGCGATCTGATCAGTAATATGGACGTCGATCGCATGCATGCATGCTAGCTAGCTTGCCAGAATCAAAACATGTAATTGAAGCAGGTAACTAACTATGAACACCAGCTTGAAGAAATTTTCAGGTAGCTAACCATCCTAGCTTTTTGTCTCTGTTTTCATACCAAAGTTGCAACAAAAAATGCTGCCCAGTTTATCCGCAGTGCACTTACGGAGAGATTTACTATTTTAGCACTCTAAAGAAGTAGCTTCGTATTTTTAGCATTTAGACTTACTATATGGTGCAAACCGGAGACTGCAAAGTCAAGTACATTTTGAGAGTAGAATTGACCAGGAAAATGAGGCCAAGACTGAAGCTTAGTATGGCAGAAAATAAAAGTGAGCTAGCTTTATTATCTTCAAGTTGAAGTACCTTTTTAACTATGTATAAAAAAAGTTCAAATGATTTCAGGTACCATGCTTCCGAATCATGCGAGTATATAGCTGATGAAAATCTGAACGATCTGATGTTTTCACAGCTGCTCGCTGCAAACTTGGGGGCGAGACGCCGAGACGTCGTACGCTTGCAGCTGAAGCTTGCATATATGCAGCGAGAGTGACGACTGACGAGCTCTGTGGATATGGAATATTCTAGAAGGAAGCCTTTGCAGAGGATTTGGATTTCGAGCTGGGAGTGCAGATCTCCACGGAAAAATAGAATTTTTGATTCGGCGAGCAGAGGAGAGGAGCCCACCCGCAATTACATAGGGCAAGTACTTGAGTGGCTCAGCTAGCGGTGCATTTTGAGATCCGGAAGCCTGGAGCGAGCATGTCAGCGAGTTCAAATTCGAATTCAAATTTCAAACTCCTTCATGTACAATCCTTGTCGTCTTGCAGAAACAACCCCGCCGACTCGTGGACTCGTGGTAATTACACTAAAGAAACTTTCTTTGCTTCGTCTACCTCACCTCTGCCTCGAGGCTCGATCGATGTCCTCCTATAGCTACAGCAAGCTAGCAATCTCCGCCTCCGGCCCCCTCTTCCTCTTCCTGCAGGCGGCGCCGCGCTTGAACGGCGCCGTGGCGACGTAGAGCTCTGACAGCAGCCGGTACCTCTTCCTTGCCCTCCTGTCCAGCTCCACCCCGCCGGCAAAGAGGCCCGCGAATTCCTTGACCTCCTCCTCCGCCTCAACCACCCCCGCTGACTCTGCCTCCTTGGCCGTGCACGTGTTCACTGACCGAGGGGACGACGTCCTCGAAGACGACGACGAAGCCTCCTCCCCTCCGCTGCCGCTGAGCTGCACGAGCTGGGCAGCGACCGCCAGCTCCGCCGCCGTGAAGAGGCCCCCGCGCCCGAACACCCCGCAGCGCAGCGGCGGCGCGCACAAGGCCATGGCTAGAGAGAACCGAGCCGAGCCGAGCCGCTCGCTGCCGGAGAAGAGAAGAGGAAAGCGAATATCCCGGTGGTCCGGCTGGATGGTTTGGATGCGCCGCGGGGGGAAACGGGTGGAAGGCGGGTGCGTGGTTCGCGGCTTTATAGCGGGCGACGGGAACCGGCTCGGCTGGTTCAACTGGCGTGTGGGCCCTAAGGGTCGTGGTCGGGGTGGGGTCGGCGTGGGTAGCTTGACCGTTGGCCGTAGTGGGGCCTACTTGGTGATCAATGGGAGCGCGACGCGTGGTTGCGGGCAGCTGAGTTGGCCCGTTGGCCATGCCGTACGGAGTCGATCGGCTGAACCAGTTGGTACATCGGCTGAACCGTGCCATGTCAGTATTGGTTCAGGTATTGAATGACCGAATTACATCACGTTAGTATGGTTCAGCTAAATTATCTATTGAGTGCGCATGTGAAGACGTGAAGTAGTTGTGGCAAGGTTCGGTCAATGGATGTCAATTGATTTGGCTAATGGTTGACCGGCCGACACCTATTTTTAAAATTTATTGAATTGATTATAGAATTTTTTCAAAAAAAATATATTATTTTTAAAAAATTCGTAGGACGGGCAAGGTAAAAATAGTGGGGAACCAAATCCTCTAACATCCCCCTCCTGACTCCCTGCTACAATGACAGGGATCCAATGGTATGGAGCATCTCCTAGTACTACAGAAGTGGATCCCATGATGTGTGAAGCTTTCTCTGGCACCTATTGGATCGAAATCCGATATACGAAAGGGTCGATTGCCCCTTATAGTCGGCTTCGATTCAAATGGTGGTGGTGGTTGGCTGGCGCTGCAGCCCACCACGTGTCAAGTATTGATCGCATATTGAAAATTAATTTATTTATTTTTAAGTTGAATTAATCTAATACTTTCGGATACGTGTGTATAGGGATGTATCAAACTAGAACTCACTAGCAATTCTACTGTGGATGGTATCGGCCCAAATTAAGAAGTTTTAAATGCCGGTCCTTGGAATGTTTCAGTGGATGGTATATCAATCACTCAATCAGGTTTGTGTTGCATACAACATGGATATCATTATCGCAGTAATAGGTTTGGATTTGGATGAGCTACCTACCTGAGGTTAACAACTAGAGATTATCACTGAGATGACTCTTCTCCAGCATAAGTGATTAACAGTCTCCTCCCTGCGATCATCCATCCGCGAGGAGCGAGATTTTTGTCGGATGCAGGATCGGAGCAGCACGTCGTCGTCTGAAGCAAATCGTAGTGATGAGCTCGCTCATGTCCAACAACGGCGCCGTGTCGACGGCCACCTCCTCCTTGGACGACATCGCCTCCTAGTCCTAGCTAGCATGCAAGGACGTTTAATTCTCATCACGCGCGAAGACGAGAAGGGAAGAGACTGGTAAGTTTTAAATAGTCAAGGAAAGATGGATATGGTTATTTTCTTACGATTCACTGCTTGAGGTAGAGTGGTCAAATGAGCGGACCAGTAATAATATGATTAGACATGGTATTATTAGGCATTACACTCCAATCATATCGATCGTCCTGTCATGTTTGAGATACGGATCAGGGACGACACTAAAATAGCTTGTCCGAGAAATGTCGGTACTACAACCTAGCGGGCTAGTGCCAGCACGAGTACCTTTTCACTAACGAATGGTCCAGATATGATGTTACGGGGATTGAATGGCTAGGACAGGGTTGTCGTGGCACTAGCACTATAATTTTTTTAAGGCTATATGGGTCTTGCTTTATTTGAAAGTCATGCTTTTTTGTGTAAAAAGATTACACAGGTCCGATTTTATTTGAAAATTAAGCGGTGGAGATATGATATAAGAATTTCACTCATACATCTAGCACTATATTGATAGGGTTGAGCCATGCTAGTGTTGTGTCTAATACCACCCAGCAGCCCAGTCCACCATTTGGCCGCATATACATATACTTCTAGGCCAGGGCATTTTGCTAAAACTGTTGAATCGGTTAAGTTCAATTTCGGATCACTACCAGAAAATGTTTTTTTTTTGCTTAGGGTCCAATGTTTACCGAGTTCATAGCCACTGAAATTTCTTCGAGGGTAATAAAAACCAACCGGAATAAAGAATGTAAAGACAACAAATTGCTCCCACTAAACAATGACTTGATTTATAGGGGAAATATCATGTGCAATCACTTATTTGGTGCAAGCGTGCAATCAAGCGATCTGGTGCATCCAATCAAGCGATCCAACGGTTACATATAAAAGAGGCTGAAACCTAGTATTTTTACTTTTAACCCCTTTCATATGTAACCGTTGGATCGCTTGATTGGATGCACCAGATCGTTTGATTGCACGCTTGCACCAAATGAGTGATTGCACATGATATTTCCCCGTTTATAAGCTCTTGATTTATCGAAACAGTGCATAAAATAGACAAAAAAACGAAACCAGCTTCTCATTGCAAAATATAGGATTAAAATAATGACCAAAAGTTCTTCATATCTTACCCACATGATAAGAAAAGAACACAATTAACAACTTAACACATACACAATGATAATCCATCTTACGAACACTGAACACACCTTCTTCAATAGAACATCCTTCTAAATTACTTACTTTATTTTGAAAAGTAGAGAACTAGAGCACGTGGGCCGCATGCCCCAATTTGCCAACGGTCCAACATCGCAAGGAGCTAAGAATTTCGGTAATTTGTTAACATCAACTCAAGATCAAACCGAATTTAACTGAATCGAACACCGATTACCAATCTAATAGGTTAATTGGTTTCAGTTTTTTTGCCTCGCCTGGCTGCTTCCCTTGCAATTAAATTTCCTCGAGTTACCAAACTATTGAAACGAATTTAAATTGACCTTCGATGGCTTTCTTGATCAGTCCGTGTAGAATAGTGACCAACACCTGAGATTGGTTGGCCAACGGATAGCGAATTGCTTGGTGACGATTTCCAATAAATTGGTCTGAGAGCTTTCCGTTGGCTGGCCTACCACTAATGCAATACTAGCCTTGTCAACAGACTCTTCTAGTCACATTCGATTCGTACTGTAGGACTATAGGCGTGACTTATGAAACTCCTCCACGTATCATCCCCGTGCCGTCTCCGACGAGGTCATCCCCGTGTGCATGCATGGCTGCCGTTTTCCGGCGGCAGGGGCCACCATGAGAATAAGGTGCATTTTACATATCCCGGCTCCAAGTTTCTTTGCCACGTCAAAGTTGAAGTTGAAACGAAGCTAAACATTTTTTCTGATAAATAGATTTGAACAAAAGCATTCTAGAAAAAAAAACGGTGTAGTAGAAAAGGATCTAATCAATTTCAAGTGTCGAATCTAGAGCTTTACAAAACATGCCCTAAGCTGTGCAACTATGAATTGTCACCATTAATTTTATATTAAGATTAAGATTAAAGTATTGTTGTAGCAATTGTGTTAACTACAGCACATGTTTTGTATGTGTGTATATGATGTGTAGAATGAACCTCAATGGGTTCTCTCAGAGGGAGAAGGGGTTTATACTGGTTCGGACCTCCCCTAGGGAATAATAGCCCTACGTCCAGTTTGTGGTGGATTTGGCATGGTATGCCTCAGTGTGGAGAAAAGAACTCCAGGGTCTCATGGCCACCTGGAGCGCGTGTCCTGTTACAAGGGCTTGGCCCTGCTTTATAGGCACGCAGGCCAAAGGAAAAGACCGAGATGCTCTCTATGAGCCCTAGGCTCATAGGGGCAAAGAGGGGAAAAGGAGCTAGCTATGGTACAAAAGTGCTTTACAGCTTTACAGACGTGTCAGGTAACGTCACATCTTGACCAGCTAGACGACAAACTATGGGCAGAGGGGCCCCCAGTACGACTTCTACACTGCAGCAGGACATAAATATCTTCTGGGTTCGGAGTAGGGCCGGAGCTCCGAACCCGGGGCTCCGAACCTGGGGCCTCCGAGCTGGGGCTCCGAACTAGGGCCTCCGAACTAGGGCCTTGGCTTTGAACCGGCTGGAGAGGGTCCGGAGGCTAGCTCTGAGGAGCTCCGAAGGGAGCTCGAATGCTAACTCCGAACAGGGCTCGGAGGCTAACTCCGAAGAAGGCCCGGAGGCTGGCTTCGAAGTTAGCCTGAGACTTAGCTTCGGGCGGTCTTCAAGGAATCTTGAGGGCTTCGCTCTGGAGGGCTCCGAAGGACCTCGCTCCAGAGGGCTTCGACGGAGCTTGGGGGCTTCGCCCCGGCAGGCTCCGAAGGGCACCTTGGGACCTGGAAACAGCTTCTTTTGGGAAGATACGGGCTTTGACAGTACTGGGCTCCGGGACGAAGGCTGTCAGAGGCTGACGTCATTTGGCTCCTGTTCAAGGGAAATCTATTCCCCCAACAGTAGCCCCTCGCGTGCAGGCCTTCGGAATGAAGGGGTGTGCGCGCCCTTGGGACAATTAACCTGAAAATTACAACTTCAGAGAAAACATACCTTCGGAGCTTGGACCGAAGGTGACTTCGAAATCCGCAGGTAATAACTGTATGTGCCAGCTGTCAGAATGACCTCGGGGAGATCAAACGACTCTGCAACGGCTAGAAAATTTACCGTTACCCTGCTCCAGGCCGCTTCGCCTTCGCTGGAGGCCCACCAAATAGTGGGTTCGGCCCACGACCGTCGGAATTCTTACCGCCTATAAATAGGGGTTTACCGCGTGCGGCTTCGGCACGCTCTCATTTGCTTTCTTCTCATTGCCTTACAACCTTCGCTCTCTTCTCTTCCTTGGCTTTGCGCGGAGCACCGTTCGTTAGCTTAGCCCCTCGCGCCGAAGTCCCACCAAAATGTCGAAGAAGGCAGTTTCGAAGTCTTTGGCCTTGGGCCCGAGTTCGAGCTCCGCCCAACTGCAGGCGGCGGCGGCTGTGGCAGCGAAGCCTGCACCTAGGCGGTTGGGGCCGAGGGACCCTCGGACGCCCTCTGACAAATTCGAGCAGACGCTGGAGATGAGGGCCTCGATCTCCACGGAGGAGTCAGTCCGGAGGGCCTGCGAAGGGAGGATCGCAGCGAAGATTCAACTCAGAGTCCCGGAGAAGTCAGAGGCCGAGCCGAGGCCTCGGGCCGACGAAGTGGTTGTGTTTGAAGCTTTCTTCGAGGCCGGCCTCGGGCTGCCGGCAGTGGGGATGCTGAGCGAAGTCTTGAGGGATTACAACCTCGAACTTCCTCAACTTTCGCCCAACGTCGTGGCGAGGCTCGCTGTTTTTGAGTGGGCCATGAGGGCCGAAGGATGCGAGGGCCGCGCCGACGTCTTCGTCACCATCCATGATGCCAACTGCCAGCCGAAGCCGAGGGAGGGAGCATACCGCGTTAAGAGGGCATTGGCCTTCGGTAGTGCTAACTTCCAGCTTCGGAGGGAGTTCCAAGATGCCTTCCCGGCGAGGGCTGTCAACAACAAATGGTACTCGAAGTGGGACCAAGAGTGGTTCTACGCCTCCGTCGGCGCGAACTCTCCCCTTCGGAGTACCAATGCCCATATCTTATATCGGCGCGAAGGGGTGGTGAAGACCAGCCCGAGCACCATTCGCTCGAGGATCTCGCTTCTTCGGAGGGTGGCGGCGAAGATGAGAATGAGGGACCTCACGGAGGAGTTCATCACCCTCCGGCTCAGCCCCCTCGCGCGCTCTTGGCCGGAAGGGATCTTCCAAGCTTCGGGCCAAGGGGGACTAAGCGAGTTGGCCTTCGAACGCTTTGGTAAGACTTCAGAATCTCTCCACTTTCATACTTCGCAAACTTCGCTCTGACTTGAGCTTTTATGAAGCCCATCTTGAAGTGAGGACTCCGGAGGAGGCCATCGCGGCGGTAGAGCGCGTTGTTGGGACTCCGACACCAGAGGATCAGGCCCAGCGCCTCGCTTCGGTGGGGTGTTGGGAGCATTGGAATAGGGTATGGACCACGCTTGGCTTTGAGGTGTTTCCTGCCCTGCCGGACTTCTCCCACCTCGCAACTTTGGCGGCTGGTGCCAAGAGGAAGAGAGGGGACGACGACGAGCCTAAGAGTTCGAAGGCTCGGCCGGAGGTCCCTGCGAGCGGGGTCTCTACTCCGGAGGAGGTAGCAGCGGAGCCCACAAGCGCTCCGGCTACCAAGAAGGCAGCGAAGGCTCCGACGACGACTTCGGCGGCGGAGGCCGACGCGCTCACCCCAGCTACCAAGAAGGCCACGGAGGCCTCGACGGCGACGACTTCGGGCATGAAGGCCGACACGCCAGCCTCGCAGCGAAGGGACTGGGGGGCGCACATCGACCCCCTTTCCTTTGAAGAAATCTCTGACGAAGGTAAATCCTTCTGACATGCTTCTCTTTAATGTGCGGATCCTGATTTGGTCTTTTTTGCAGAAGGGGATGCCGGTGCGAGGCCCACTGCGGTGAAGCCTGCAGAAGACGATGCCGGTGTGAGGTTCGCTTCCGTGAAGCCAGCAGAGGCCTTCGGTAGCAGCAGCAGCAGCGGCAGCAGCGGCAGTAGCTCGGAGTCTGACAGCTCCTCGTCTGAAGAAGACGGAGGCAGCGGCCACGGCGAAGGGGACCCCCAAAGTGACGAAGAGGTCGATGTGGTGAACCTAGGCCCTACTTCGCCGAAGCCTGCCCAGGTGGCCGCGGCGGAGATAGTTCATCCTTTTCGGCCGAAGGGTGCCGTGACGGAGGTGGCGATCAACAACTTCCGCGAGGCTTGTGCAGCTGCGGAGGCAGGGGATTTGATGGCTCAACTCAGCCATACGAACCCCATGGAGCTCTTCATCAGCGCGAACGAGGCTCTGGTGCGGGTGAGCGAAGTCCTACAACCTTCGAGCTATACTTTAATCCTTGATCAATACTTATGATTTCTTGAATTCCTTCAGGCCTTCGCACTGAATGCAGCGGCTTTGACTTCTGCGGACGGACGGATGACGCGCCTAGTAGAGGAGAAGGAGGCCCTCTGACGCGAAGTCTCGGTGGAAGCCGAGAAGCGAAGGCGGGCCGAAGCTTCAGCTGATACGGCGAGGGGTGAGGCCAAGACGGCGAGGGCTGAGGTAAAGGCGGCGAAGGCTGCGGCCGAGGCGGCGAAGGTTGAGGCCGACAAGGCTAAGGAAGCCTTGGCTTCGGAGATGGATAGGCTCCGCGCGGAGCTCCAAGCTGCGAAGGCCGCCGAAGCCCAGCAGGCGAAGGAGAATTCTTCCCTTCGTCAGTGGGCTCAGAAGCTTGAAGACTTCGTCGTGGACAACCTTGATGAAGCCACTCAGAGTCTAGCCGAAGTCCTCGAGCAGATAGGGACCGATTGCCGGGCTTCGAACTTCGGCAACCAGGATCCAATTGGGGATCGCGCCGAGTTCTTGAAGGCAGTAGCTTCATGACGTGGGGTGCGACCACCTCGAGGCAGCAACCTCCGCGACCCCGGTGGTCTTCGGGGGCCAACACTTGGTGACGCCTCCGCCAGACGTCCGCAGAGCCTGGTGGCGGCTGCAGGAGCCTTGGAAGGAACAAGGCTGCGAAGCAGTCCTCGACCTTCAGAAGGCTCTCCACCTTCGCCGAGCCAAAGCACCTGCTGCGTCCGATCGGCCTTCGACATCGACACCTCCGCCCCCGAAGGTGTAGATCTCCTTAGGCTTCTTGTAATACTTAGCTGTAGGCTTGTAAAAACTTATCAGCTTATTAATATGAATGCGGGGGTTTCTTATACCTGCCCAGGCTCAGCCTCCGAATGTTGACTTCGAAGTGCTTGAGGACTCTAAAGAACTTCAACAGTTGTGGGCAGTCCTCGAAGTAGCTAGGTCCGAAGGCCCCCTCGGTTTAAGCTTCCGAGGGGACCTAACGGCGAAGCCATCCCCGAAGTAGCTCAGGATCTGCTAGCCATTGTGAAGACAGAGTCCCTTCAGAGTTCATTTTTGCCTTCGCGAACGGTCTTAGCAAGCGACGAAGCTTTAGACTTCTCTGCCTTTGACACGGCACCGCCTGCCTCGCTAACTCGGAGCGACCTGCAAGGTAGAAGACGAGGTCCACGGGCTTCGGAGCCTGGACGAACCGGACGTGGGAGAGTAGGCTCCGACGAGGCTTCGTCCAGCCGAGGGGGCCCTGGCCGAAAGAAAGGCAAGCGAGGGTTGGGACCTCGCACTCGATTCTTCTTAGGCTTAGATACAGACTACACGTAATTTTGTAGTCGAGGTACATTTGTAACATACTTCTCACTTATCATTCAATGAATGGAGTTTATTGTATTTTCATATTTCGTATGCATGCTTCGCATTGTCTGATGACTTTGAACGTTTTATCTTGTCACGCTCGTACTGCGTATTACATTCGCACACCTCGCATACATGCTTCCCCCCTTTGCTCGTGGCAGCAAGGGACTTAACCGTTTCTAGTGTGGGCAATAAAAATGCGGAGGGGTGCGCCTTTTGGCGGCTTTGAATGCTTAGGACACATCGAACGAAGGCCTCTTTTGGGCTTCAAACGCGTTAATTTGGAGCGAAGCAAGGCTTCAGCGTAGCCAAATTAAGCGAAGAATGCTTCGGCATGCTAGGATTTAGATGTTGTGCGTGAGCAAAGCTCCGAAACGCGCTTAGATTTTCATGCGAAGTATGACTTCGACACGCTTAGGCGTATATATTAGATTTGACACGCGAAGCAAGGCTTCAGAGCGTGTTTGGATAGCGAAGCAGGGCTTCTGAGCTTGATTCTGTAATGAAAATTGATATTTGGTGTGGATTCACCGAACCTGTAATAATGTGAGCCACCTTCGGCTCTGAGCCACCTTCGACCCTGGGATGCTTCGGGTACGAAACCCGGAATCGCTGGGATGCTTCGGGTACGGAACCCGGAATCCCTAGACGCATCGGGCCATGTCCCGGAGTCCCTGTTACTGCTACGGGCCCGGGGGTGCTGTGTAGCCTTCGAAGGAGTGCTCCGGATTTTGTACAGCGAAGCAAGGCTTCGAAATTTTAAATAAGGTGAAGAAAGGCTTCGGGTTTTTGATAAGGCGAAGCATGGCTTCGGTTTTTCAGTAAGGTGAAGCATGGCTTCGGTTTTTCAGTAAGGCGAAGCATGGCTTCGGTTTTTCAGTAAGGCGAAGCATGGCTTCGGTTTTTTTCAATAAGATGGAGCAAAAGTTTGCATTTAAAGCCGAAGCAGGCGAAGCAGGGCTTCGGTTTTAAGGCGAAGTAGGGGCTTCGAATTTTAAGGCGAAGCAGGGCTTCGAATTTTATATCAAGGTAACTGTAAAACTGCACATCGAAGTGGTACTTCAGATAGCGTACATACCTCGTTGAGTGGCTGAAAGCTTGCCTCGTAGCCCCTTGGGCTTCGACGGCCTTCGACACACCAAGCGGAGCCCCTTGCTGAAGGGCGAGCTCCGAGATGCAAAGGATGGGAGAAGGCGAAGATGGCCTTCGAACTGCACCCGAAGCCCCTTGCCGAATGGTGCGCGAAGCAAGAAGGCTTCGAAGCTCCCCCCTCAAGCGCGCTTCGAGTTGCAGGCAGTGGTAGAGAACTTAGCTTTTAGTACTAGGATCCCCACGGACGGCGCCAACTGTTGTAGCAATTGTGTTAGCTACAGCACAGGTTTTGTATGTGTGTATATGATGTGTAGAATGAACCTCGATGGGTTCTCTCAGAGGGAGAAAGGGTTTATACTGGTTCGGATCTCCCCTAGGGGATAATAGCACTACGTCCAGTTTGTGGTGGATTTGGCATGGTATGCCTCGGTGTGGAGGAAAGAACTCCAGGGTCTCATGGTCCCCTGGAGCGTGTGTCCTGTTACAAGGGCTTGGCCCTGCTTTTATAGGCACGCGGGCCAAAGAAAAAGACCGAGATGCCCTCTATGAGCTCATAGGGGCAAAGAGGGGAAAAGGAGCTAGCTATGGTACAAAACTGCTTTACATCTTTACAGACGTGTCAGGTAACGTCACATCTTGACCAGCTAGACGACAAACTATGGGCAGAGGGGCCCCAGTACGACTTCTACACTGCAGCAGGACGTAAATATCGTTGGGGTTCGGAGTAGGGCCGGAGCTCCGAACCCGGGGCTCCGAACCCGGGGCTCCGAGCTGGGGCTCCGAACTGGGGCCTCTGAGCTGGGGGGCCTCTGTGGCGCCCTGATTTACCGAAATCGAGACATTATTGAATTTCATAAGAAAAACAATAATACAAGAGGTTCATCATGCGACAACGTACATACGACAATATCCATAGTACGCAGACCATATTTATTACATCAAAGTTTTAGTAAAAACAGTAATAAAAACAATTAAAAACTGCATGACGAACATCTCCTTCAGAATCTTTCTTCTAGACTAGGTTGCTACTCCAGACCGTTTTCGTAGTAAGCATCCTCTGTGGAGTCCAACGGGTATGAGTACAAAAGTACTCAACAAGCCACCACAAATGCAAGTAATAATGCAGGATAATAAACAAAGGAGGGTAATGGCTAACATTGCGGAAAAGTACCGTTTCAGTTATTGCATTTAGTGTAGTCACATTTTAATCATGCGGAAAAGTAAACATGAACATCATCAACATCAACTAACTCGAGGAGTACGTTTTACCTCCTCGCACAACAGTCCTTACATGTCAAACCATCATGCACATACATATTCAAAGTAATCTAACTGGGGGATGTCACGCAACCCGCCCTTGACCGTGGGCTCGGCTTTTCAAAAAGATTTAATACTCTGATCAGAGATGTACTACTGTACCCACAAGGCACGCACTCATCCCAAATGAGATGACCCATACCACGGGAACTCGTGCCAAAACCTCGGCATGAAATGTTCCAAGCGATAACCACCCGCTCTAGGTTTCGCCGGCGCGCCGGGCCGCATCCCGGCTAACGTCGCACCCCCTTTTGCGCCACATTGGTACAAGTCACCCGCAAGTGCTACTTGACCCATCTCCAAATGGTGGCCTCGGTTTGGAACAATCCATACCTTAGTTAGGACTTACCCACTAGACTTGTGGTTAATACGTAAGTGTATTGCAACGGATCCCTCAGACCGGTCCTTATAGTGCCCCGGGTGCTACCAACCAATGCCCTAGCTTGCACCCGGAACCCACCATGCACACACTCACAACCATAACTCATCACCAACAAAATTTCCAAGGATAAGAAGTAACGGGGATCATATAATAGAACAACTTTGCTACGACTCATTTTTATCCTATAGCGATCGTGTCAATACATTGGACACTAGATAATATCATTGATCATATGGTGACAAGGAGGTTAGGCGAGATAGCATGGCTTGGGTTGCACATCAAGGTCGGGGGATCCTAAATAAATATATTGTAAGGGTTTCATTTGAGTAATGCATGTATAGCCTATGAGTTTTAGCGATAGTTTAATCAAACATGGGTTCAATATGCTCAAAAGATTGGTTTGGTGACTTGCCTTGTTCAGCGAATGGGGAGGGAGGAACTTTCGGGAAGTATTCCGGCTCCTCGGCGGCGTCGTAGTCTTTTTGATATAGTAAAGTAAAATAAAAAGAACACAACATTCAATTAAATAATATAACATTACATTATAAGCACATAAGTTAAAGTTGGTTTGATTAAAAATAAAATAAATTCAATTGTTAAGGTTCTGTGATTTATTTCATAAATAAATTTTAAAGGAATTAAAAAGTTGTCCTTTTTAGAAAGGGGTGTTTAAGTGTGATTATTGTCATATTAAGTTCTCAAATAAATTTGAAATGAAAAGTTCATGTTAATTTTAATGGTTTTTCAGTACATGGACAAAAAGGAAATAAATATAAATTTTTCTGAAGTTTAAATATTTGAATTTATATTTTAACCCTAAAGGCATTTGAATATTCATTTGAATAAACATGAAATGTCCAAAGTAAACCTACTGTTTTTATTGCATAAACATGTAGAGAATAATATTATGAATTTTCTGAAATTGGAATGGTAATTTTTAGAGTTCAAATGCGCCAGATATGAATTTTACAAGTTTTAAACCTTTTCTAGAATTTATTTTAAAAAATTTTTCCCTCTCGGGTCCACGGTGAGCCAGGCTCACGGTGAACCCGCGCACTGTGCGCGTGCGCCGGATCGATCTGGACCGTTGGATCCAGATCCAACGTGCGCAGGCGAGGCTGGGCGCTTAAGTGAAAACGAACGGCCAGGATTAAAACGTGCGAAAGGGTACTACGTGGACGCACGAGATCAATCGCGGGTTTTAAATGGAAATGGACGCGCGAGATTAAAACGTAACGCTTTGAGCATATCCAACGGTGCGGATTAGATCGTGTACGTGGGCTCACACGCGCCATCCGATCGCGATCGCACGGTCGGGATCAGATCCGACACGGCACGGGTACGCGACCCGTGCCGGTCATCTTCTCCGGCGATGGCGAGCGGGCCAGCGGCCACGGCGGGCGACGACGGTCGGGTCTAAGGCCTAAAATGGAAAGAGAGTGCTACGGGGATCACGAGGGTACCCTTGCGGCGAAGGAAGGTCGACGGAGCGAGGCCGGCGATGAGCGGGGGTGGCAAAGGTGTTCGGGTCCTTGGCGGCGACGGTGATCCGGCGGGGTTCGACGTCAACGAAGGGGTGGCCGGGGTTGGTGTCGTCCTTGCGGTTGCAGCGGTGCGGTCGGCGGAGACGGAGAAGGACTCCGGCGATGGCAAGCGACGACTGAAGAGGGGGCGGCGGTGGTGCGCTAAAACTTGGGGTGAGGGCGTTCTGTGCGTTCTCGCAATGTGTAAGCGTGGGGGTGAAATGCGGGTGGCCAGGGGGTTTAAATAGGGTCACCGGCGGGGGCAGAGGGGGCGCAATTGACGGTGGCCGAGGGTTAACGCGTTTAAACGCCGGCGAGGTTCGGGTGGCATGCAGATTCATCGAACCGGGACGCAATCGGGCTGGGTTTAATGGGGGAAACAGTCACCGGAGCGCGGGGGTTTTAATGCCGGGCTTAATTCGGGGGAAGGGGGTCGGGAGCGACGGATCCGAGGCACATTATTGCGTCGGCCGGCGAGGGGGGATTTGGGGGCGGATCTCGTGGAGACGAAGGATCCGACAGGTGGGGGCCGCCTGCCAGTGAGCGCGAATGAGCGAGGGAGGCGGCTGACGGGTGGGGCCGTGGCGTCGAGCGCGCGCGCGAGGGGAGGCATTCGGCGCCGACAGGTGGGACCAGGCTGTCAGCCTAAGGCGAGCGCGGGTGATGGGCTGGGCCAGCCGGGAGAGAGAGAAGGGAGGAGGAGGGCCCAATACTGTTTTTAAAATATTTTCTGATTAAAAATAATTGCAGGAATTGGTTTAAAATAATAGGGCTACTTCCATGCTTGGTAAAAATTTATAAAAATTCTCCAAAATATATTTTTAACCTTGGGAGTTCATACAAAATTTTTTAGCTCCTGGTTTGGTCATTAACTCTATGCTATAGTTCTAAAGGGTATAAAAGGATATTAAAGGTATTTTGAGAAATATAAAATCCAGGAAATTGAATTAAATAATATTTTTATTGTTTTGGAAATTTGGGGTGTTACAAACCTATCCCCCTTACAAAGAATCTCGTCCTCGAGATTGGAACGTTACTCGAATAACTCGGGGTATTTGGCTTTTAGTTCATCTTCCTTTTCCCAAGTGGCTTCTTCTGCGGGATGGTTGTTCCATTGAACCTTGCAGAAGCGAACGACGCGGCTTCTGGTTACTCTCTCCTTGGTTTCCAAGATCTTGATGGGTTTCTCTATGTAGGTCAAGTCTTCCTGGACGTTGAGCTGTTGAAGGTCGGCTTGCTCGGTGGGTACGCGAAGGCACTTCTTCAGCTGAGAGACGTGGAATACATCGTGAACTCCTGCCAAGGATGGAGGCAGTTCGAGTTGATATGCCACTTCTCCTTGTCGTCGGAGGATCTGAAAAGGTCCGACGTAGCGGGGTGCTAGCTTGCCTTTCATGTTGAACCTTTGAGTGCCACGGAGGGGAGTGACTCGGAGATAGACATAATCGCCCTCCTCAAAGGCTAGGTCTCTTTGACGGTTGTCGGCATAGCTCTTTTGCCGGGATTGGGTTGCCTTCAATCGGTCTCTTATGATCTTAACCTTCTCTTCAGCTTCTCTTAATAGATCAGTCCCAAACAGTTGCGACTCTCCGGTTTGATCCCAGAGCAACGGCGTTCTGCACTTTCGTCCGTAGAGTGCTTCGAACGGGGACATTTGCAGGCTAGCTTGATAGCTGTTGTTGTAGGAGAACTCTGCATAAGGTAAGTTCTTGTCCCACATTCCGCCAAAGTCTAGAGCGCAGGCTCTAAGCATATCTTCCAATATCTGGTTGACCCTTTCGGTTTGACCGTCGGTCTGTGGATGATAGGTGGTGCTAAAGTTCAGCCGGGTGTCGAGTTCCTCTTGAAGGTTCTTCCAAAACTTGGAGGTAAACTGACTCCCGCGGTCAGATACAATCTTCTTAGGAACTCCGTGAAGGCACACGATCCGGGTCATATACAACTCAGCCAACTTGGCGACGGTGTAAGTTGTCTTGACCGGAATGAAGTGAGCTACCTTGGTGAGTCGGTCGACGATCACCCAGATAGAATCATGACCAGCTTGGGTCCTGGGCAGTCCCGTGATGAAATCCATTCCTATCTCTTCCCACTTCCAATCAGGGACCTTGAGAGGTTGAAGAAGCCCGGCAGGCCTCTGATGCTCTGCTTTGACTCGCCGGCATGTGTCGCACTTGGCCACATACTCAGCTATTTCTCTCTTCATGCTGACCCACCAATATTTTTCCTTCAGGTCTTGATATGTAACACCCCAGAAATTAAAAAGGAATAAAATAAAAAGAAAACATTATTTAAATCATTTCTGAATTTCTTATTAAAGGAAAAATCCCAAAAGAACCCAAATAAAGCCAAACAGGGAGAAATACTTAAAATCTGGACTTGAAAATTTTATGAGATGAACTAGAGACCAAGATATAATTTTAGGAATTTTTACAAATTTTTATCAACAGTGATTCAACCCTTAATCAAATATTCGATTTTCTGGAATTATTTAAAATCAGAAATCAATTTTAATCCTAAACGGGCCGAAACCCTGAAACTCCCTCCAGCGGCCTTTTTGGCCCAGCACATCACCGCCCTCTCGCTGACAAGCGGGACCCGCCTGTCGGCGCTCACCTCCCCTCTCTCCTCCCGCCCGCGCCCCGCCTGGACCCACGCGTCAGCCACCTTGCGCCCACTGACCGCCCGGCCCCGCCTGTCTGCCCTTTCCTTTCCCGTTCGCTCACTGACAGGTGGAGCCCACCTGTCAGGACCTTCGTCTCCGATGGAAGGGGATCGCCCCCTTCCTTCCTCCCGGCGATCACCTTCGGTTCTCGCCGCCGGCCACCTCGATTCGCCCGATCCGACCACGGATCACCTTCCCTGGTCACCACCGCACCCTTTCCATCCATGGCCGACGCGGTTTCGCGAGAATGGAAGCTAACCGGAGCCTATGGAATGAGATCGCCGGAGGGAGAGGGAAACCTTCGGTTTCCTTCCATTTAGGCGCCACCGACGACCCTATAAAAGCCCCCGTGGTCGCCGCCCTTCGCCCACACCGCCGTAGCCCGAGCATTAGCCCTCCAGAGCGCCTCTGCCATTTTTTTGCGAGCTCCTCCCCTCCTTCCACTCCGGCGAGCGATCGCCGCCGTCTCGGACCCCCGCCGCCCTAGCCACCACCACCGTCGAGTCCGTCGTCGACCGCCCCACCTCGGCATCCACTCCGTTGGTCGAGGATGCCGCCGGATCACCGTCGCCGTCGACCACCCGAACGCCCTGCTCGTCTACCCTCGCCGCCGGCCGCCGACCATCGCCCTCCGTCGTCACCTGAGGTACGGTCATGACCGCCCTCCCCTCCCCGTTCCATTTTTGCCGTTAGATAGGCCTATAGGCGCTCGTCGCCGCCGCCATGGTCGCACCCGAACCCGCCGTCGCCGGAGACGAAGGGGGTACGCGCCCCCTTACGTCGTGCCGTGCCGGGCGCGATCAGGGCCGTCCGATCCAGATCGGAGGGCTAGGATTAAATCCCTTCGGGATCTAATCCAGGCCCTCGGATCCGGTCAAAGCGGTACCACGCGTTCGTAGCCGTCGGATCTAACTTAAAAACGCGACTTAATCCTGTGCGTCCACGCGTACCCCTTCGGTATGTTTTAATCTGGGCCGTTGAAACTCATTTAAAACCCCCGCCTCGCATCTGGCCGCTGGATCCAGATCCAACGGCCCAGATCGCTCGGGTCCACGCGCATAGTCACGGGTTCACGGTGAACCTGGTTCACCGTGGACCAGAGACTGTTTTTCTGTTTAAATAAAATTCAGAAAATAGTTTAAACTTCAAAAATTCATATCTTGCTCATTTTAACTCCAAATTTCACCATTCAAATTTTGTTAGAACCAGAATATTATTCTCTACACAATAATGCCATAAAAACAGTAGGTTTCTGTTGTCTAAAATATTATTATTAAATAAATGGATAAAAATCCCTTAGGGTTAAAATTAATAATACAGAAAATAAATTGGGAAAAATTCTAAAATATTAAACTTTACTGTTTGGTACAAAACCTTGAAATATTAAAAATATTACTTCACATAATAAAACCTACAAATGTGTATGTTGAATATTTGGTGAATTTTATCTGTTTATTGAATGTATTGTTTATTTTCCGTATCGAGAAGACTACGAGTTCGTCGAGGAGCAGGAGTTCTACCCCGAGGTTCCTCCATCCCCATTTGCTGAGCAAGGCAAGTCATCGACCACCTTTGTGGACACAGTTGATCATTATTGAACCCATGATTTAATAAATTATCGCTATAACTCATAGGACAATATTGCATTAGTCCAAGATCAATCCCTACACTTATATTTATTAGATCCCCGTCCTTGTGTGCAAACCCAAGCCATGCTTATTGAGCCTCAACTCCTTGTCACTCTACAAATATTATATTAGCTAGTGCCCAATGTACCGGTACAACTGCTATAGGATATAAAGAATGAGTCGTAGAATAGATGGATTCTGGTATATGAAATACCCTGTTATTCTTGTCTCTGGACTCTGTTGGAGTTAGGTATGTTATAAGTATGGTGGGTTCCGGGTGCAAGCTCGGGTTTTGGTATGTCGCACCCGGGGCACTATAAGGACCGGTCTGCGGGATCTGTTGCAAAGCACTTCCGTACCAACCACAAGTCTAATGGGTAAGTCCTAACTGGAAGTGTGGAACACTCCGTCTCACGGCACCATAGTGGAGGGGGCAAGGGGCTAGCCCTCAGGGCGCCTTGTACCGACGATGGCTCAAGAGGGGGTATTGTGGAAACTCGACATGGCGAGACACGGTACGAAACCTATAAAAGGGTGCTGTTGAGTCGGGGAAGACCATATGGAAGGTTTTGGCACGAGTTCCCGTGTGATGGGTCATCTCGTTACACTTCGGTGTAGGTGATGAGTGCGTGCCTTGTGGGTACAGTGGTACATCTCTGATCAGAGTAATTTAATCTTTTCGAAAAGCCGAGCCCACGGTCAAGGGCGGGTTGTGTGACTACTCGCAGTTAGATTACAATTGTTTGAATGGATGAGTTATTCATGGCATGTAAGGACTGTTGTGCGGGGAGGTAAAACGTACTCCTCGAGTTAGAAGATGATGATGCATTCACATGTTTACTTTTCCGTAATAATAAATTGCTCACATTAAATTCTTTACAAATATGCTGCTTCCGCTAAACTAGCCACTATCTCCCTTGTTATTATCTTGCATTATATTTGCATTCGGTGGCTTGCTGAGTACATCTGTACTCACCCCGTTGACTTACACCATCAGAGCCAGTATACTACGAGGAGGATGAAGGTCTGGAGTAGCGACCCAGTCAAGGCGAGACTGGAAGGAGGCGTTCATCTAGGACCCTTGATTTTATTAGTTTCTCTTCACTTTCATTCACTTTTGTATTAATGCGGTCTACGAACCATGAATGATTGCCCGTATTGTACGTGGTCGCTTGATGAACGTCTTGTTTTATTGATTTTCGATGGAATTTCAATAAAGTCCTGATTTATTAAATCGGGGCGCGACAAGATGGTATCAGAGCCGACTTGACTGTAGGAAGCCAAACAGACCTGACCCTGGGACTTATATATATATTCACTATATTTTACAAAAAAAAATTACTTATCCTCTCATCTTCTGAGATTTTTCACAAAAATTTTCTCTCTTTTGTAGATGCCGGTTCATACCATGAGCGGGACCCTTCGTGACGAGACCGGATTCATCCGCGAGCTACGCATGCTCGTCAGTTTCCTCGGATTCGAGCATGAGCCGATGTACCATGGAGTCTTCCCTGACGAGGAAGAGAGCTACTGCGAGGTCACCGTCGTCGTCCAGCCCTCCCCTCAGACAGCTCACACCTACCGCGGAGGAGGACCTACCTTCCTGGTAGCCAGTCAGCGCACCGCTCTCCAGGCACTTACGGAGCTCCGGATGATCTACGACAGCGAGCTCTACGACGCGGACTTCCGCTTCGTACCTCTTCGCACCCCAGGGAGTCCACACAGTGTCTTCGTCAGCACCCTCTCCCAGCGCCATTCGGCGATTGGTCATACCATGCGCTTGTTGGAGGCCATGGATGATCTCCACTACGAGGCGCTGCAGGACGCCAATGGACAGCGCGACACTATCAGCTTCTACCGCCATTCCTCCGAGGACCTGAACCGCGAGAACGGAGAGCTTCGTCGCTGCATCCAGCAGGGACACCGCTTGGCTGCCGAGGCAGAGGAGTTGCGGCGTCAGAATGAGCTCCTTCGACAGCGTGTCGCCACCAACCCACACCTCCGCTACCAGATCGAAGAGTTGAAGAAGGACATAGAGGAGATCGCGCCTCTTCCGCCTCGCCGGAAGAAACCCCTTCAGACTCCCACAGTGAGGCCCAAGAGGATCTCCCGCAGCGCACCACCCGCCGGACCATCCAGTTCCTCGACCCCGACCGTCTCCCACGAGCCCGAGATCGAGCCGTCCCCTGAGCTGCCTTAGACGTAGTTTTACGATTGATTGTTATTGCTTGCTTGTATTAGCATTCATGTCAAAATATAAGGCATGAATGAAAGAATAAATAAATGTAACCGCAAGAACGGTACCCTTTTGAAATAAAATATAAAGAAGTTCATCAAAATAAATGTGTATACATTGAACATTCCAGGATGACCAACACCCAGGGATCAGACGCTCCTCAGAACGGAGGGGATAGTGGCAACCTGCCACAATGGGGAGCCACCGGGCAGAGGCAAGCCCCGGTCGCCAACCACCCCACCTTGGCTGAAATGATGGCCACTCAAAATCAGTTGGTCTCAGCCCTCCTGCACCAGATGCAGCAGCAGCAGCAGATGCAAGAGCAGCAGGCTCACTTCTTTCGCCTCCACCAACAGCCCGAGCTGCCCCGACCTGCCACACCAGCTCCCGCTCCCGCGACACAACTCTCGGAATTCCTCCGAGTCCGCCCACCGACCTTCTCGAGCACCACCAACCCCATGGAGGCTGGGGATTGGTTGCGGGCGATCGAGAAGAAGCTCGATCTCCTGACCTGCTCTGAGCAGGAGAGGGTGGCCTTCGCCACCCACCAGCTTCATGGTCCCGCCGCGGAGTGGTGGGACAACCACCGCGAGACTCTGCCCGAGGGCCACGCCCCCACTTGGGCGGAGTTCTCGGCCGCCTTTCGTGCCGCCCACATCCCCGACGGCATCGTTGCCCAGAAGCAACAAGAGTTCCGAGATCTGCAGCAGGGGAGCAGATCTGTCACTGAGTATCTACATGAGTTTAACCGTCTGGCCCGGTACGCACCAGAGGAGGTCCGTACGGACGCGGCCAGACAGGCCAAGTTCCTTAGGGGACTGAAGGACGAGTTGTCCCTACAACTCATCTCCGGAGATTTCGCCAACTTCCAAAAGTTGGTAAACAAGGCGATTATGCAAGAGACCCAACAGAATAAAGTTGACCTGAAGAAGAAGAGGATGATAGCCTTCAGGCAGAACCAGGGTATGGCCCAGAGACCCCGTTTTGCTCCACCCCCACCAGCGCCACAGTACCACCCCCGGCCTGTGTATCGCCCGGCGCCACCAGCTGCCAATGCCGGAGCCAGCCAACCTCGTGCCGCTCCAGCCGCACTGACCGCCCCAGCTACCCCGGCCAAGAAGGCAGAGATCCTGCGCGACAAGCACGGCAAGCCCGTGGTTTGTTTCAACTGCCGTCAGGAGGGGCATTACTCCAATGCTTGCCCCCATCCTAAGCGCATCCAAGGAGTTGCCGCGAACCCCGCCATCCGCGCCCGAGTCAATCACGTCACCGCTGAAGAAGCTCAGGCCGCACCAGAGATAGTGATGGGTAAGTTCGTGGTACATTCAGCACTTGCAGTGGTTTTATTTGACACTGGAGCTACGCACTCCTTCATATCAACTGATTTTGTGGAAAAGAACAATCTAAACACCGAAGATCTACCCAGAGCCGTACAAATAGTCACCCCAGGAAAACAAACCCTAGCCCTAACATATAGCCCAAAGGTATGGATAGATATTCACGGCACCATATTTTGGGCCGATCCCATCCTAATAGAATGCCAAGGCCTAGATCTCATTCTAGGAATGGATTGGTTAAATAAGTACCAAGGGGTGATAGAATGTGCCCAGAGAAAAGTGACTGTGACCAGCGAAGAAGGGACTGCCGTCACATTTCAGATGCCAAGACTAAAGATCAGAAGACCAAGATTGCACCAGATTACCTTGGAAGAAATACCGATAGTCTGTGAGTACCCGGACGTGTTTCCAGAGGATTTACCGGGAATGCCACCCAGGAGGGACATCGAGTTCAGGATTGACTTGGTGCCTGGAACCACCCCTATTCACAAGCGACCATACCGGATGGCCGCCAATGAATTAGCTGAGATGAAGCAACAGTTGGAGAATCTTGAGAAGAAAGGCTATATCAGACCAAGCACATCACCGTGGGGTGCCCCCGTCATCTTCGTCGAGAAGAAAGAAGACAAGGCAAAGCGTATGTGTGTGGATTACCGCGCCCTGAATGAGGTGACAATCAAGAATAAGTATCCGTTGCCTCGGATCGATGATCTCTTCGACCAGCTCAAAGGAGCTACGGTATTCTCGAAGATCGACCTGCGGTCTGGTTACCATCAGTTAAGGATTCGAGAAGAAGATATACCCAAGACGGCCTTCACTACCCGTTATGGATTATATGAGTGCACGGTTATGTCCTTTGGATTGACCAACGCCCCTGCCTTCTTCATGAATATGATGAATAAAGTATTCATGGAATATTTGGACAAGTTTATAGTGGTTTTCATCGACGACATCCTCATCTATTCCAAGGACCAGAAGGAGCACGAGACTCACCTCCGGTTAACCTTAGGAAAGCTAAGGGAACACCAATTATATGCCAAGTACAGCAAATGCAAGTTTTGGACGGCAGAAGTAAAGTTCCTCGGACACATCATCTCTGTGCAAGGAATCGTAGTAGACCCTGCCACCGTAGAAGCAGTTACGGATTGGTTGCCACCCACGAACGTATCTGAGATACGAAGTTTTCTGGGATTGGCCGGATATTACCGAAGATTCATCGAGAATTTTTCTAAGATAGCCAAGCCAATGACCAAGTTGTTGCAGAAAGGAGAGAAGTTCGAATGGACTCCTGAATGCGAGGAAAGTTTCCGCACCCTCAAGACTCGTTTGGTATCTGCACCTATACTGACTCTACCGGATATCCGCAAAGACTTCCATGTCTATTGCGACGCATCTCGCCAAGGATTGGGATGTGTTCTTATGCAAGATGGGAAAGTTATCTCTTATGCCTCCCGTCAGTTGAGACCTCATGAGTTAAATTATCCGACCCATGATCTGGAATTAGCCGCCATAGTACACGCCCTCAAGATTTGGAGGCACTATTTGGTTGGGAATCGTTGTGAGATCTTTACGGATCACAAGAGCTTGAAGTATATCTTCACACAGCCAGATCTGAACTTGAGGCAAAGACGATGGCTGGAATTGATTAAAGACTACGACCTAGGTATACACTACCACCCCGGAAAAGCAAATGTGGTAGCTGATGCCTTAAGTCGCAAGGGATATTGCACCGCCATGATGATTCAGGAGCACGCACCCTCATTATGTAGGGAGATGGAAAAATTAAATCTTGGACTAACCACTGGAGCATATCTAGCCACCTTGGAGACCCAACCTGTCTTGTTTGAGCAGATCCGTGAAGCTCAGTCCGAGGACCCGGATATAGCCGCCATTAAGAAGAACATGAGACAAGGAAAAGCCCCCGGATTTTCAGAAGACGAGAGTGGCACCATATGGTTTGGAACTCGGATATGTGTGCCGGATAAACCTGAAATAAAGACTCTTATCCTAAGAGAAGCCCATGAGACATTGTACTCCATTCATCCCGGCAGTACCAAGATGTACCAGGATCTGAAGGAACGCTATTGGTGGGTTAGCATGAAGAGAGAGATTGCCCAGTTCATCGCCGAGTGTGACACCTGCAGAAGAGTAAAGGCGGAACATCAGAGACCCGCAGGATTGTTACAGCCACTTAGAGTGCCTGAATGGAAGTGGGAAGAGATTGGTATGGACTTCATCACCGGACTACCAAAGACCCAACTTGGGTATGATTCTATTTGGGTGATCATCGATCGGCTTACGAAAGTAGCTCATTTCATAGCCGTCAAAATGACCTTTAGTGGCCCTAAGCTTGCAGAGCTATATATGGCCCGGATTGTATGTCTTCATGGAGTGCCCAAGAAGATAGTATCTGACCGAGGAAGTCAGTTTACCTCTCGTTTTTGGAAGAACCTCCAAGAGGAGATGGGCACGAGATTAAATTTCAGTACCGCCTACCATCCTCAGACAGATGGACAAACAGAAAGGGTAAATCAGATACTAGAGGATATGCTTCGAGCATGTGTTTTGGATTTTGGAGCCACTTGGGACAAGAGCTTGCCGTATGCTGAGTTTTCATACAACAACAGCTATCAAGCTAGCCTTCAGATGTCTCCTTTTGAAGCCCTATATGGACGTAAGTGCAGAACGCCTCTACTTTGGGACCAAACGGGTGAATCCCAAGTATTCGGAACCGACATTCTTCGTGAAGCTGAAGAGAAGTTACGGATCATCAGAGACCGACTCAAGACAGCCCAATCACGACAGAAGAGCTACGCAGACAATCGCCGTCGAGACCTAGCCTTTGAAGAAGGAGATCATGTCTATCTTCGGGTTACACCTCTCCGTGGAACTCAACGGTTTAACATGAGAGGAAAGTTGGCCCCTCGATATGTTGGACCATTTCCCGTTGTCTGACGCCAAGGCGAAGTGGCTTATCAGTTGGAATTACCGCCCTCATTGGCTGGAGTGCATGACGTGTTTCATGTGTCTCAACTCAAGAAATGTCTCCGCGTCCCCACGGAGCAAGTGGATCTTCAGCAGTTGGATGTCCAAGAGGATCTGACCTATGTGGAAAAACCGGTCAAGATATTAGAAGTCAAAGAAAGAACCACCAGGAGTCGAGTCATCCGCTTCTGCAAAGTACAGTGGAGCAATCATCCGGTAGAAGAAGCTACATGGGAAAAAGAAGATGAACTCAAGGCACAGCATCCTGAGCTATTCGAGGATGAATCCGAATCTCGAGGACGAGATTCTCTGTAAGGGGGATAGGATTGTAACACCCCAGAAATTAAAAAGGAATAAAATAAAAAGAAAACATTATTTAAATCATTTCTGAATTTCTTATTAAAGGAAAAATCCCAAAAGAACCCAAATAAAGCCAAACAGGGAGAAATACTTAAAATCTGGACTTGAAAATTTTATGAGATGAACTAGAGACCAAGATATAATTTTAGGAATTTTTACAAATTTTTATCAACAGTGATTCAACCCTTAATCAAATATTCGATTTTCTGGAATTATTTAAAATCAGAAATCAATTTTAATCCTAAACGGGCCGAAACCCTGAAACTCCCTCCAGCGGCCTTTTTGGCCCAGCCCATCACCGCCCTCTCGCTGACAAGCGGGACCCGCCTGTCGGCGCTCACCTCCCCTCTCTCCTCCCGCCCGCGCCCCGCCTGGACCCACGCGTCAGCCACCTTGCGCCCACTGACCGCCCGGCCCCGCCTGTCTGCCCTTTCCTTTCCCGTTCGCTCACTGACAGGTGGAGCCCACCTGTCAGGACCTTCGTCTCGATGGAAGGGGATCGCCCCCTTCCTTCCTCCCGGCGATCACCTTCGGTTCTCGCCGCCGGCCACCTCGATTCGCCCGATCCGACCACGGATCACCTTCCCTGGTCACCACCGCACCCTTTCCATCCATGGCCGACGCGGTTTCGCGAGAATGGAAGCTAACCGGAGCCTATGGAATGAGATCGCCGGAGGGAGAGGGAAACCTTCGGTTTCCTTCCATTTAGGCGCCACCGACGACCCTATAAAAGCCCCCGTGGTCGCCGCCCTTCGCCCACACCGCCGTAGCCCGAGCATTAGCCCTCCAGAGCGCCTCTGCCATTTTTTTGCGAGCTCCTCCCCTCCTTCCACTCCGGCGAGCGATCGCCGCCGTCTCGGACCCCCGCCGCCCTAGCCACCACCACCGTCGAGTCCGTCGTCGACCGCCCCACCTCGGCATCCACTCCGTTGGTCGAGGACGCCGCCGGATCGCCGTCGCCGTCAACCACCCGAACGCCCTGCTCGTCTACCCTCGCCGCCGGCCGCCGACCATCGCCCTCCGTCGTCACCTGAGGTACGGTCATGACCGCCCTCCCCTCCCCGTTCCATTTTTGCCGTTAGATAGGCCTGTAGGCGCTCGTCGCCGCCGCCATGGTCGCACCCGAACCCGCCGTCGCCGGAGACGAAGGGGGTACGCGCCCCCTTACGTCGTGCCGTGCCGGACGCGATCGGGGCCGTCCGATCCAGATCGGAGGGCTAGGATTAAATCCCTTCGGGATCTAATCCAGGCCCTCGGATCCGGTCAAAGCGGTACCACGCGTTCGTAGCCGTCGGATCTAACTTAAAAACGCGACTTAATCCTGTGCGTCCACGCGTACCCCTTCGGTATGTTTTAATCTGGGCCGTTGAAACTCATTTAAAACCCCCGCCTCGCATCTGGCCGCTGGATCCAGATCCAACGGCCCAGATCGCTCGGGTCCACGCGCATAGTCACGGGTTCACGGTGAACCTGGTTCACCGTGGACCAGAGACTGTTTTTCTGTTTAAATAAAATTCAGAAAATAGTTTAAACTTCAAAAATTCATATCTTGCTCATTTTAACTCCAAATTTCACCATTCAAATTTTTTTAGAACCAGAATATTATTCTCTACACAATAATGCCATAAAAACAGTAGGTTTCTGTTGTCTAAAATATTATTAATAAATAAATGGATAAAAATCCCTTAGGGTTAAAATTAATAATACAGAAAATAAATTGGGAAAAATTCTAAAATATTAAACTTTACTGTTTGGTACAAAACCTTGAAATATTAAAAATATTACTTCACATAATAAAACCTACAAATGTGTATGTTGAATATTTGGTGAATTTTATCTGTTTATTGAATGTATTGTTTATTTTCCGTATCGAGAAGACTACGAGTTCGTCGAGGAGCAGGAGTTCTACCCCGAGGTTCCTCCATCCCCATTTGCTGAGCAAGGCAAGTCATCGACCACCTTTGTGGACACAGTTGATCATTATTGAACCCATGATTTAATAAATTATCGCTATAACTCATAGGACAATATTGCATTAGTCCAAGATCAATCCCTACACTTATATTTATTAGATCCCCGTCCTTGTGTGCAAACCCAAGCCATGCTTATTGAGCCTCAACTCCTTGTCACTCTACAAATATTATATTAGCTAGTGCCCAATGTACCGGCACAACTGCTATAGGATATAAAGAATGAGTCATAGAATAGATGGATTCTGGTATATGAAATACCCCGTTATTCTTGTCTCTGGACTCTGTTGGAGTTAGGTATGTTATAAGTATGGTGGGTTCCGGGTGCAAGCTCGGGTTTTGGTATGTCGCACCCGGGGCACTATAAGGACCGGTCTGCGGGATCTGTTGCAAAGCACTTCCGTACCAACCACAAGTCTAATGGGTAAGTCCTAACTGGAAGTGTGGAACACTCCGTCTCACGGCACCATAGTGGAGGGGGCAAGGGGCTAGCCCTCAGGGCGCCTTGTACCGACGATGGCTCAAGAGGGGGTATTGTGGAAACTCGACATGGCGAGACACGGTACGAAACCTATAAGAGGGTGCTGTTGAGTCGGGGAAGACCATATGGAAGGTTTTGGCACGAGTTCCCGTGTGATGGGTCATCTCGTTACACTTCGGTGTAGGTGATGAGTGCGTGCCTTGTGGGTACAGTGGTACATCTCTGATCAGAGTAATTTAATCTTTTCGAAAAGCCGAGCCCACGGTCAAGGGCGGGTTGTGTGACTACTCGCAGTTAGATTACAATTGTTTGAATGGATGAGTTATTCATGGCATGTAAGGACTGTTGTGCGGGGAGGTAAAACGTACTCCTCGAGTTAGAAGATGATGATGCATTCACATGTTTACTTTTCCGTAATAATAAATTGCTCACATTAAATGCTTTACAAATATGCTGCTTCCGCTAAACTAGCCACTATCTCCCTTGTTATTATCTTGCATTATATTTGCATTCGGTGGCTTGCTGAGTACATCTGTACTCACCCCGTTGACTTACACCATCAGAGCCAGTCTACTACGAGGAGGATGAAGGTCTGGAGTAGCGACCCAGTCAAGGCGAGACTGGAAGGAGGCGTTCATCTAGGACCCTTGATTTTATTAGTTTCTCTTCACTTTCATTCACTTTTGTATTAATGCGGTCTACGAACCGTGAATGATTGCCCGTATTGTACGTGGTTGCTTGATGAACGTCTTGTTTTATTGATTTTCGACGGAATTTCAATAAAGTCCTGATTTATTAAATCGGGGCGCGACATGATACATCTTTGTACTCCCGGGATGGATGGAGTATAGAGTATCGTGGGCTTCCTGAAGGATGAGGGTCTTCAACTCAGGTTTGTCGGGTACGCAGATCCGGTTTCCGAACCAGATGGTACCATGCTCGTCCTCAGAAAATCCGGGGGCTTTACCCTTCCTCATGTTCTGCTGGATCTCCAGGATGTCCGGGTCTTCCTTCTGCTTCTCTCGGATTTGGTCTATTAAGACAGGCCGAGAATCCAAGGCAGCGAGGTACGCTCGGGTGGTGATCCCTAGGTTTAGCCTTTCCATCTCCTTGTAAAGTAAAGGAGCTTGGTCCTGAATCATGATGGCATTGCAATACCCTTTTCGACTAAGGGTGTCTGCCACCACATTGGCCTTGCCTGGATGATAATGGATGCCCAAGTCGTAATCCTTAATCAGTTCCAACCATATCCTTTGCCTGAGGTTCAGATCTGGTTGGGTGAATATATACTTGAGGCTCTTGTGGTCGGTGAAGACCTCACACCGATTCCCCACAAGGTAATGTCTCCATATCTTCAAGGCGTGAACCACGGCTGCTAGTTCCAGGTCGTGGGTTAGGTAGTTCAGCTCATGTGGTCTCAGTTGCCGGGAGGCGTAGGATATCACTTTCCCTTCTTGCATTAAGACGCATCCCAATCCTTGACGAGAGGCATCACAGTAGACGTGGAAGTCTTTCCGGATGTCTGGCAGAGTCAGAATGGGGGCTGACACTAGTTTCTTCTTGAGAGTCTGGAAGCTCTCTTCGTAGTCGGGGGTCCATTCCAACTTCACTTCCTTCTACAAAAGCCTGGTCATGGGCTTGGCGATCTTTGAAAAATTCTCGATGAACCGGCGGTAGTATCCGGCCAATCCGAGAAAACTCCGGATCTCAGTCACGGTCGTGGGCTGTAGCCAGTTGGTTACTGCTTCCACGGTGGTTGGGTCCACTGCTATTCCTCCGGCAGATATAACATGGCCGAGGAACTTCACCTCAGACGACCAAAATTCACATTTGCTGTATTTGGCGTACAGTTGCTGCTCCCTTAGCTTTCCGAGAGTCAGATGGAGGTGAGTCTCGTGTTCTTCCTTGGTCTTGGAGTAAACTAGGATATCGTCGATGAATACCACGATGAACTTATCCAAGAACTCCATGAATACATTGTTCATCATGTTCATGAAGAAGGCTGGGGCATTCGTGAGTCCGAACGACATCACTATATACTCGTAGAGTCCATAACGGGAGGTGAAGGCAGTCTTGGGTATGTCCTCTTCTCTAATCCTCAATTGGTGATAACCTGACCTAAGGTCAATCTTGGAAAACACCGAGGATCCTTTCAGCTGATCGAACAGGTCGTCGATCCGAGGCAATGGGTATTTGTTCTTGATGGTTACGTCGTTCAAGGCTCTATAGTCCACGCACATCCTCTTGGTCTTGTCCTTCTTCAAGGCAAATATAACCGGTGCACCCCAGGGTGAGGTACTCGGTCGGATGTACCCTTTCTGCTCTAGGTCTTCAATGTTGCTCTTGACTTCGGCTAGTTCATTAGCGGCCATCCGGTACGGGCACTTGGAGATTGGAGTGGTCCCGGGGACAAGTTCGATTCTGAATTCTATGTCCCATTTGGGAGGCATTTTGGGTAGGTCTTCAGGGAAGACGTCCGCGAACTCCTTGACTATGGGTACCTCTTCAAGAGCTATCGAGCGAAGGGATGCTCCGAGTGGCTTGCAACTGGTCATTCGAAAGGTGACGGCTGCACCTTCAGGGTTGGTCACCGTGACGGACTTGTTGGCACAGTCGATCACTCCCTTGTGCTTCATCAACCAATCCATCCCTAGTATGAGGTCGAGTCCGGTGCATTGGATGAGGACTGGCTCGGCCCGAAACAATACTCCTTGGATGTCAATTTGAACCTTAGGGCTGTATAAGCGGGCTAAGGTCCTATTGCCGGGAGTGGCTGAGGAGTCATGCTGAATAGCGTGGGCCTCATGGCTCCAGAAGTGATGAGTCATTGTCAACGATAGTCAAAGAGGACTGAAGAAGAGATGAGATCTGCTGTTTCATGGGCCGCGTGTGACTCAGGTACACGGGCAGCGAGCGACTGTCGGGCAGAGGAGGCTGCGAAGTCGGGCTGGCCCAATCCGGGTGCATGGGCCAGAAGCAGTAGAAGACCCACTGGGCTGTTGACCAGGACTAACTCAGGTACACGGGCGGTGAGCGATTGCCGGGCTGAGAGAGCTGCGGAGTCGGGCCGGCCCAATCCGGGTACCTGGTGCAAAGCCGGTGGAGGCTTTGTCAGTTTCGGCGTAAAACTGACAACCATTGGATCTGTATCCGACTGTCCAGAAGAGAAGCCGTAGTCGCTACGAAAACTTAGCTTCCGGATAAGTCATCTGTTACTCTAGGCCCACAGTCAGTCAGTCGTGTCTGTAAAAATTCCTAAGGGCAGTAGAGTCTTTTCCTTTATTTTTGAGTCTGTAAAAACCCTAAGGGGCTGGTAGAATATTCCTAGTGTTGGGCTGCCTATAAATAGGACCCCAATACCTAGGGTTTGGACTACCCTTTTGGCTGAAATCACATCCACTCTATTGGGTCATTTTGTCTCTCTTTCTCTCTCCTGTGTGCGCCGCCAGGCTCTTGCTCGTTCCTGTTTTTGCCTTGCATTTGCTCTAATCTCTTGGATGCATTAAAGCCTTGGTCCCTGTTGATTTTATTTGGTGCACATTGTTTGGTTTGGGGAGTTATTGCTTCGGCTACAGGCTGCCTGAATTTATTTCGTGAGAGGAAGCTTCTCTTTTTGCTTCTGTTCTTCACAAACCGAGTACTAGTTCTTGCTGTTGCAAGTAGTACTACTTTCCTGTAGCTACAGTGTGCTGTGCAGCTTTTCACCTTCTACTGCACTGCTTTTTGATCGAGGCTGACAGGCTCTGTCACCTTTTTGGCTGTGTTTCGAGCGAAGCCATTCTCTGTTCGAAGCCCCTCAGTATCGGGAGCCAGGCTTCGATCTATCTCCTTCGAAGGCTTCGTTCGATTTTCAGTTTTCGGTTTGCGTTCTGTGTTGCTAAGCTTCGAAGCATTTTTCTGAACGTCAGTATCGCTTACTTCGAACGATAGTGCGAAGGAGCTTCGGCTCTATCTGTTCGAAGTCCATACTTCGACAGGTTTCGAAGTTGGGTTCGAAGCTTGTAGCTCCGCTAGGCCTCGCACTGACTTCTGTGTAGTGTGTCACACTTCGCCTCTCTTTTCGGAGCTTGCTCTTTTCGAAGGTAGAGCAGTGGCTTCGGATCTTGGTTTTCTGTCGTGTGACAGACTTCGCTTCTTTTGTTCGAAGGTTGTCCTTTTGTGCGTTGTGTTCGAAGCTTTCGGTTTGAAGCTGTGTTCGAAGTTTTGTCTTCGAAGTGCACACTTCGAAGCAGGCTCCGACTCTGTCACTTTGCTCCGAAGCTCTTGGTTCGAAGCTGTGTTTGAAGCCTTGACTTCGAAGTACATACTTCGAACCAGGCTCCGGCATTGTCATACTTCGCTCCGAAGTACATTTCGCAACTTGCCACTTCGAACTAGGCTAGACCGTGTCACCTTCGGCGTCTCGGACAGGCTCCGTCACCAACCTCCGAAGCAGACCTCGACGTGCGAAGGGGGCTTCGCCAAGTTCCGAACAGGAGACAAATTTGGACAGTAACTTCTCTTTTCATCTTACACATTCTTAGATCATTTCATTGAGAAGTTTAGGCCTGTTACACCTTGTTCATCTGCCTAGTTGCACTACTTTAGTATTACACTGTTTATCATCAGTTGCTTCTAGGTTAGAAACCTTTAGACTTAGGCCTTCTGTTTATTTTCTGTTGTGTAGTCTTTTGAGGTGTGTTGGGTATTGGGAACAGGCCATTGATTCGAAAGAATTTTTAAGGCGCCCATTCACCCCCCCTCTGGTCGCTACTCTCGGTCCTACAAGTGGTATCAGAGCTAGGTTAGGGTTTTTCAATACCTTAACCGGTTCTAAACCCCAGTAGTGACCATGACGTCTCCTGGCAAGGTCCCGTCCTTGGAAGCCTATGGCTATAATTATTGGAAGACTCGCATGCGAGCCTATCTCATGAGCCAGGGTTCGGACATATGGGACATTTGCGTTCACACCACGTTTGTCATTTTGCCAGTTACTGAGCAAGGTACAGCTGGTATCATTGCTCAGCATCTGAGCAACAGTAAGGCTGTGAACATTTTGTTTTCTGGTTTAGGTCCCACTGAATTTGAGCGTGTGAGTCATCTCTCCACTGCGAGAGAGATCTGGGCTACCCTCAAGGCACACCATGAGGGAACAGCACAGGTCAAGGCTCGGCTCTATCAGACCTACCGGCGTGAATATGAGAATTTCACACAGAAGCCGCGTGAATCTGTTGAGGCTTTGTTTGGTCGCTTTCAGTCGATCATTAACAATCTTCGGGACAACAAGGCTGAGGGTGCTCAGCTAGTCTCAGATCACGAGCAGGCGCTCAAGGTTCTCCATACCTTGGACCCAAAGATCTGGGAGATCAAGGTATCCTCTATCGTTGAGAGCACTTCTTACGATACCTTGACCATTTCTGAGTTGTTTAGCAAGCTGAAGGCCACTGCGGTAGATATCCAGTTGAGATCAAATCTCACTGGCTCTGGATCAAAATCCCTAGCCCTTGCTACACCTTCTGTTGATCCCTCTGCTGTGAGCTGTGCTGGGTTCTCTTTGATGTCTATCACTGAGGACCAGCTTGAGTTGTTGGGAGATGATGATTTGTGTCTTTTTAACAACCGAGTGCGTCGTGTCTATGATAAAAGAATGTTCAAAAGACACGGCACAAAATCCGGATGCTTTGAATGTGGTGATCCAGGACACTTCATCGCCGACTGCCCCAAGCGCAATGGATACAAGAAGGGCACCGGTGGCAGCTTCCATGACTCCGGCAAGCATGAGAACCCTTCCTTCAACAAGGGCAAGCCGAAGACCCGGTTCTTCAAAAAGGCCCTGAAGGACTACCGACGAGAGAACAAGAAGCGCGACAAGGCCTTCTTCGCCGAGATGGAGAAAAGCTACTCCAAGCGGTCCACGTCCTCTTCCTCTTCATCGAGCTCAAGCGATGAGGAGATCGCCATCAGGAAGGGGAAGGACAAGGATGATCCGGCGGGCCTCTGCTTCATGGCTTTCGGGGACAAGCCGAAGAGCCGCTCACACCAGCGCCGAAGATCCCGCAAGAGCTTCTGCTCAATGGCTCTTGGGGATAGAGAAGAAAAGAGCTCCTCCGACGACTCCGACGACGACGACAATAAGGTATCATCCTATGAGCGCGAAATAGTTGATTTACTTGAGAGCAATCGTCAGGAGTTGAGATATCGGGAAAAACTGCTTAGGGGGGCTAAGAAAAGGATAGACGAGTTAGAGAGTGAGCTTGCCGTAGCCAACGGTAGAATTGAGAGTCTATCTTCTTCCCCTTGCTTGGGTGATAGCAGTGAGTGCCCGAAGTGTGAGGTGCTTCTGTGTGACCTGTCGACTCTGAAGTCCAGGTACACAGAAAGGGTTGATGAGAGGGACGCTTTGGCCACTGAGCTTGAAAGCGCTCAGCTGGAGCTGAAAGATGCTCAAGCCACTGTCGTCGCACCCTGTGTTGATTGCCCATCTCATCTAGCTGCCTTAGCTGAGCTGAAATCCAAGGGAATGAACATTTGGGTGACTTGGAGAGGTTGAGAGCTGAGCTTGCCCAGACTAGGCTAGAGCTTGAGACACTGTCAGTTCCACCCACTGTTTGTGAGAACTGCCTGTCTCTTAGAATGGAATTAATTAAGCTGAAAGACGAGAAGTCTGTCCAAGTAGAGAGTTAGTGTGAGACCTGCTTGTCTCAGGTGGAGGTTCTAGCTTCTTTGAGAGAGGAGCTAGCAGATTCTCAAAATGAGAACTTTTACCTCCGTTCTATCCTGAGTTGGATCAGTGCCAGAGAGCCACAACTTGGCATGATGATCCAGCAGTTCAAGAGGCGGGATGGGTTTGGTGTAGGTTACACCTACACCAAGGCTGACTTTGAGAGTGCCATTAGTCGGGCAGTGGAGTGGAGTAAAATGACTCCAGAGCAGAGATATCTCAAGACTCACTCCACTGAGTCTTCCCAGGCTTGTCAGCCCAAGGATGGAGTGATCCATGAACCACCTAAAGCTCCACCCAAGAAACCTATCTGGGTTCCAAAGCCCAAAAATCTCCACACTTCTCTTGACTCTCTTCCTGGACCCTCTCAGCCCAAGAAGACCACACCAAACACTACCAAGCCCAAGAATCCTAAACCTCAACCACTTCCCAAGAAGCCCACCTATCATTGTGAGTACTGTCAGAGAGAAGGGCATCTTGCGGAGTTCTGCTTCAGGAGGAAGCGGGTTGAGAGAGCAGAGAGGGCTCGTAGTGATCAGGAGCAGTTCTACCAGCAGGGTGGTAGACTGCGTGTTCCTCGGCGCGGGGAGAGGCTGGAGGACAGGCCGCGTCGTGTAGGTGGTGGTAGAGGAGACGACTTTCTTGCCCGTGCTCCAGTTGGTGGTATCCGTTCCGGCAGAGTTCCAGACTGTGTTGGCTACGGTTCTGGACCTCGTGACCGCAGGGTTAGGCAAAACCGAGGACCACACTTTGAGCCGCGTTTTGGTCCAAACTCTTTTGATGGTTTTCGCTTTCCATATTTTGAGCAGATGGCTCGACACTGGTTTAGCTCTTTTGCTAAACCTGGTGCCGGACCATTTGCTCCCACTTACAGACATTGATTGTGCAGGACCGGGGACTGGAGGATGTTTGGATCATGGACTCAGGATGCTCTCGCCACATGACGGGACATCGGAGATGGTTCTCCAGTCTCACTCCCCCGAGCTCCAAAGAATATATCACGTTCGGGAACAGCGGTCAAGGGAAAGTAAGTGGCATAGGCTCAATTAGCATTTCAGATCATTTCTCTTTAAAGAATGTTGCTTTGGTTAAAAATTTGAACTTTAATTTAATTTTTGTGTCGCAACTTCTTGAGGATGGTTTGGAAGTGCGTTTTAAGAAGGGCAATTCTTCTGTGGTTGATTCTAGAGGGTCTTTGGTTTGTCAGATTTTACCCTTCGGTAAAGTTTTTCGAATTGACTTCTCTAGTTCTTTTGGCACTTCTCGCTGTTTGATTGTTGGATCTTCTTCTGAGCTCTGGAAGTGGCATAGGAGGTTAGGTCATTTGAGTTTTGATCTGCTAGTCAGGTTAAGCACTATGGACCTCATCCGAGGATTGCCCAAGCTTAAGATGGAGAAGGATCTAGTTTGTCATCCCTGTCGTCATGGGAAAATGGTTGCCGCTTCTCACTCACCTGTGACTCAGGTGATGACTTCGTATCCAGGCGAGCTTTTACATTTGGACACTGTAGGTCCAGCTCGGGTACGCTCAGTCGGTGGGAAGTGGTATGCACTTGTGATTGTTGACGACTTTTCTCGTTTCTCGTGGGTTTTCTTTTTGGAGTCTAAGGATGAAACTTTTCAATTTGTCCATGACCTGATTTTGAAGCTGAAGAATGAGAACAATGGTCGGATGCGAGCAATTCGCTCCGACAATGGCTCTGAATTCAAGAACTCTCAGTTCGTCAGTTTCTGTAGTGATCAGGGTCTGGACCATCAGTTTTCTTCTCCTTACACTCCCCCACAGAACGGCGTTGTGGAACGAAAGAACCGCACGCTAGTTGAGATGGCTAGGACGATGCTCGATGAGCACAGGACTCCTAGGCGGTTTTGGGCTGAAGCCATGAACACGGCTTGCTATCTGGCCAACCGCATTTTTCTTAGAGCTTACCTTGGTAAGACATCATATGAATTGCGGTTTGGCATACAGCCCAAGGTGAGCCACTTGCGAGCGTTTGGCTGCAAGTGCTTTGTGCTCAAGAAGGGAGGGCATTTGGACAAGTTTGAGTCTCGTTGCTGGGATGGTGTTTTTCTTGGTTATGCATTGCATTCTCGAGGCTTCCGTGTTTGGAACCTCGAATCCCAGCTGCTTGTCGAGACTTGTGAGGTTTCATTTGATGAGTCCTTGCCTTCTTTGACTCCTTCTTTTGAGCTTTCTGGTGATGATGAGCTCGGAGAGTCCATCTTCGAGGAAGATGAGGATACTCTAGCTGCTGTTGAGGGTGGGCCTTCTGCATCCCCCGCAGAGCCCACACCTTCTGAGACTTCGACTGATGATGAGGGCGGACCTCTGATCACTTCTTCCACTTCGATCGAGCCCCCTCAGTCGAGTCCAGAGGTGCCAGCTGCTGACTCCGGTGAGGTGACTTCAGATCACCAGGGAACCCGAGCAGTTCAGCGTGATCACCCCTCAGAGCTCATCATTGGTGATTTGACTGAGAGAACTTTGCGTTCTTCTGCCTCTCTTGCTGTGTTTGCGGAATCTGTGTTTGTTGCATCTTTTGAGCCCAGAGATGTTTCTCATGCTCTTTCTGATTCTAATTGGATTAATGCTATGCAAGAAGAGCTTGAGAATTTTGTCCGTAATCGGGTTTGGACACTAGTTGAGCCGCCACCAGGATGCAACCCCATAGGCACCAAGTGGGTGTTCAAGAACAAACAAGGGGAAGATGGGGTTGTGGTGCGCAACAAGGCTCGACTAGTTGCCCAGGGTTATTGCCAGAAGGAAGGTATTGACTTTGAAGAAACCTTCGCTCTTGTTGCCCGTCTTGAGTCCATTCGCATTCTTTTAGCTTTTGCCGTTTCGAAGGGTTTTAAGCTTTTTCAAATGGATGTTAAGAGTGCCTTTCTGAACGGGTACATAGAAGAGGAGGTTTATGTTAGGCAACCCCCCGGTTTTGAGAACCCTAAGTTTCCTCGACATGTTTTTAAATTGCACAAAGCTATATACGGGTTGAAGCAAGCCCCCAAGGCTTGGTATGACCGGTTGAAGCAATTTTTGTTGGGGAAGGGCTTTGTGATGGGTTCTGTGGACAAAACTCTTTTCCTGCTCAGAGATGCTTCAGACTTCTTAGTCGCTCAGATTTATGTGGACGATATTATCTTTGGCGGTACTACTGATTCTCTTGTGTCCAAGTTTTCTGAGCAGATGCACAGTGAGTTTGAGATGAGCCTCATGGGTGAGCTCAAGTACTTCTTAGGGCTCCAGATCAAACAGACCAAGGACGGCACCTTCATCCACCAAGGTAAGTATACTCGTGACATGCTTAAGAAATTTGACTTTGGTGGTGAATTGAAGCCGCAGATGACCCCGATGGGCACTTCTGGGGGTCTGGACAAGGATGAGAGCGGTGTCAAGGTCAATGAAAGGGAATTTCGAGGGATGATCGGTTCGCTGTTGTACTTAACGGCAACAAGACCGGACATACAGTTCGCTGTGGGACTTTGCGCGCGTTTTCAGTCTTCACCACGCGCGTCTCATCGGCAGGCTGTCAAGCGCATTTTCAGGTATCTCACCTATGCGCCTGATCTTGGTCTTTATTATTCAGCATCATCATCTCTTGAGTTATCTGGATTTTCGGACGCTGACTTTGGTGGGTGCCGGTTGGATCGCAAGTCGACTTCCGGTACTTGCCAGTTTCTTGGTTCTTCCCTTGTATCTTGGTCTTCTCGAAAGAAATCTGGAGTTGCTCTTTCGACCACAGAGGCTGAGTACATAGTTGCTGCTAGCTACTGCTCACAGTTGGTTTGGATGATTTCCACTCTACGAGATTTTGGGTTGTTCTTTCCTACCAGGGTTCCATTGTTTTGCGACAGCACCAGTGCTATTAGTGTAGGGAAAAACCCGTGTCTCCATTCAAAAACCAAACATATTGATGTGCGCTTTCACTTCTTACGGGATCAATATGAGAAAGGTGTCATTGACCTTGTTCATGTTGATACCCATCATCAGTTGGCTGACATTTTCACCAAACCCCTAGATCAGTCTACATTCGAGCGTTTACGAGGGGATTTGGGTGTTGTGTATCCTTTTTAAGATATTTTGCGTCAGTTTCTCTTTCTTCTTTACTCCTTTCTTGAGTCTTTATGAGTGTGTTCATATCTTGCATATTCACATATCACACTTTAGAGATGCTTCTATTATATGATTGAACTGCTTTACTCATTCTAGCTGGTACATGCTTTTGATTACTTGTCAATGATCATGCTTTGGTTCAGTTCACTCGATATGTCTGATATCTGTCATATGCATGGCTTTTATGCTTTAAACTTGAAAACTTAATCACCATTGCTTCGGGTAACTAACATGTGTAAGCTGAGTGCTTTTGCTATCTGTTACATGCCTTGTAGCTAGTTCATCACATAGATGTAGATATGCAACTTGGACATCTTTATGCTTTAACATGGAAAATGAGCCATAAAAATGATAAAAATCAAAAATGAATGAAAATTCCATGCCTTTATGCTTGAGTTGAAAAGATCCAAGTGGGTTTGCTTTGTCGCATTGTATTGTTCTGGATTGCTTACCATAGCACGTTGGTATGAACTAGGACAGTGTAGTGTATGCCAATACCAATGTCTTAAGCTTCTGATGGTCCAGTTCTGGCCTAGGCTTGACTTGGTCGGTTAGCATAAGGTTTGACATGCAAATAACCCTTGGCAGAAATGAAAAAGGAAAATTGAAAAAGCCTGAACATTTAAAAGATAACAAGTTTGCTGAAGCACTTTGTTTTGGACAATGCTTATCTTGGTAGATATCAGTTAGTTTCTGCATCTCCTGCTTTACCTTGCTTGTTTACTGGAACATGTGGTGATACTTTTGTTTGCAAAAATTGAACAATGCGTGCTATATGACTTTCTTTAGATATCATCTGTTGCACTGATCATGCCATGTGTCTTAGACAGTATCTCTTTTGCTATACCTGTTAGATGTTGTAACTGCAGTCAATCATATCTGAGAAGCATGCTTTCTACACTCCATCTGCACCCCAGTTGCATTCACTGCATATTTTGAGGGCGAGTTGCATTTCAGGGGGAGTCCGTGTCTCTTTTGAGTGCTTGATGAGTTCACTTGTCAACAAGGGGGAGAAAATTTGGGATAAGAGTTTAAGGGGGGAGTTCTTACTCTGTTGATATCCTTGTTATTCTGCAATCGCACTCATTTTGAGCTTTTATGTTCTGGTTAACCATAATGACCGCTTCTTGCTTTTGTTCGGCTTTTGGTCATTAGGGTTAAACTTTTACCTTATTTTTCTTCTTCTTTGTTCTCTTGTATTTTGTTTTCGTGTTTCCACATTTGTTCGCAGGTGCTGAAGAGCCGAGAAAAGAGGAGTGTTGACAATGCACTCATCAAGGATCCGGGTACCTGGTGCAAAGCCGGTGGAGGCTTTGTCAGTTTCGGCATAAAACTGACAACCATTGGATCTGTATCCGACTGTCCAGAAGAGAAGCCGTAGTCGCTACGAAAACTTAGCTTCTGGATAAGTCATCTGTTACTCTAGGCCCACAGTCAGTCAGTCGTGTCTGTAAAAATTCCTAAGGGCAGTAGAGTCTTTTCCTTTATTTTTGAGTCTGTAAAAACCCTAAGGGGCTGGTAGAATATTCCTAGTGTTGGGCTGCCTATAAATAGGACCCCAATCCCTAGGGTTTGGACTACCCTTTTGGCTGAAATCACATCCACTCTATTGGGTCATTTTGTCTCTCTTTCTCTCTCCTGTGTGCGCCGCCAGGCTCTTGCTCGTTCCTGTTTTTGCCTTGCATTTGCTCTAATCTCTTGGATGCATTAAAGCCTTGGTCCCTGTTGATTTTATTTGGTGCACATTGTTTGGTTTGGGGAGTTATTGCTTCGGCTACAGGCTGCCTGAATTTATTTCGTGAGAGGAAGCTTCTCTCTTTACTTCAGGAGCCTCCTGAGCTTCCTCCGCGCTGATGTGGTTGACGCGGGCACGAACCGCCTGGTTGGGTGACGCGCCTTGGGGCTGCTTGGGGTGAGGACACTGGTGTGCGTAGTGCCCTTCCTTGCGGCAGTTGAAGCAGACAACCGGCCTCCCTTGGCGATCCTTCAAGATCGGAGCCTTGGCGGCTGGTGTCGGCTGAGCGGCCGGAGCTGGTGGAGTGGGGCGAGGATGCCCAGCGTTGGATCCACCGGTGGCGTGAGGTGGCCTGTAGGCGGGCCTAGGATGGTAGACGGGCGCTGGTGGCGTAGTTCGCCTGCTGGTGCTTGAAGGCGATCATCTTCCTCTTCTTGAGGTCCAACCTGTTTTGCTCAGTCTCTTGGATGAGCGCTTTGTTGACTAGCTGTTGGAAGTCGGCGTAGTCGGTGGCGACGAGCTGGATGGACAGCTCATCCTTAAGTCCCCGGAGGAACTTGGCTTGGCGGAGGGCGTCGGTGCGCACTTCCTCCGGTGCGTAGCGGGCGAGGCGATTGAACTCATGGAGGTACTCCATGACGGTCCTATTGCCTTGATGCAGGTCGCGGAACTCCTGTTGTTTCACTGCGATGACACCGGCGGGGACGTGGGCGGCACGAAAGGCGATGGTGAACTCTGCCCAAGTCACCACGTGGTCCTCTGGCTGGGACTCACGATAGTTGTCCCACCATTCAGCGGCGGGACCCTAAAGCTGGTGAGTGGCGAAGGCCACTCGCTCCCGGTCGGTGCAGGGGAGGAGGTCAAGCTTCTTTCCGATGGTACGAAGCCAATCTCCGGCCTCCATCAGGTTGGTGGTGCTCGAGAAAATGGGCGGGCGCACGCGCAGAAACTCCGAGAGTTGCGCAGCGGGCGCGGGTGCTGGTGCGCGAGGGGCTGGTTCCCCGTTCTGCAGACGGTCCAACTGAGCCTGTTGGTTCTGCATCTGAGTGAGGAGGGCAGTGATCAGTTGGTTTTGATTCGCCATCATCTCCGCCAAGGTGGGGTGGTTGGCGGAGGGCGACCTAGACTGACGCGGGCCCGTTGCACCCCAGTTGGGTACAACACCCTCGGGCGCATCACGGCTTCCTCCTGCTCCGTTGTTGGAGCCGGTGTTCCGGTGGTCGGCCATCTTCTGAATTCATAAGGTTATAAGGCAAAAAGATGACAACACAATTAACGAGAGTAGTTTAAGCATATATAAATCAAGTGGTAAAATGTTCATTACAATCAAGATCTTATTCTACCCACAACACACTCGTCGTGGGTAGCACCACATACAAAATTATGCTTTTTATTAAAATAGTTACTCCTAATGCCTACTCGCCACCGGAGGCGGTCTCCGTGCTCTCGGAACCACGAGTACGCGGCTCCAGAGGGATGGTGGGTTCGAGAAAATTCTCGATGATGGAGTCGGAGACGAGGCCGGGGCGTGGTGCAGGGGTGCTGGTGGAGGGTCTGGCGGGGGAGGGTCGTGGCGGGATCCTCTTGGGACGAGGGAGGGGCTCAAGGATGGGCTTCTTCTTCCACGGAAGAAGAGGAACCATCTCCGCAATATCCTTCTGCAGCTGTATGATCTTGCGCTGCAGCTCGCCGTTCTGTTGGATCAAGTTCTTGGTTTCTTCACGAAGGAACTCAACCACCTCATGGTGCTCGTCGGCGTCGAGCACCGCCTAGGTATGGAGATCGTCCATAGCCTGTAGAAGACGCGACTGCCGGGCCATGACCGGATCACGCACGGAGTGAACTCTGAGGTAGATGCTACGGTGGGCGCCGGGAGTACGCTTCGGTACAAGCCAGAAGGACGAGTTCTGAAGACGATCATCGTAGATCATCCTCAGCTCCATGAGGGCCTGGAGGGCGACTCGTTGGCACGCGACGTCGAAAGTCGGGCCTCCAAGTGTTGTGGTGTAGGGCGGCAAGTGTTCTCCGGAGCCGTGAACGGTGAGGGAGACGTCACAAGGCCCGGCGAACTCGTCGGGGTACACTCCTTGGAATTCGGGTTCGAAGAGGAACCCGAGGAAGGTGAGCATCATACGGAGCTCCCGGACAAAGCCCTCGTAGTGGCGGTAGTAGCTGTGCACTTGGTATACCGGCATCTACAAAACAGCAAGTTGAATAAAAGTGAGGAGAGGAACAAAGTTTATAAAGTAGATTTTCGAGAAATAATTTCATGTGGCTAATGGCTAGGCGGGTCTGTTTGGCTTCCTATAGTCGAGTCGGCTCTGATACCATCTTATGGCGCCCCGATTTACCGAAATCGAGACATTATTGAATTTCATAAGAAAAACAATAATACAAGAGGTTCATCATGCGACAACATACATACGACAATATCCATGGTACGCATACCATATTTATTACATCAAAGTTTTAGTAAAAACAGTAATAAAAACAATTAAAAACTGCATGACGAACATCTCCTTCAGGATCTTTCTTCTCGACTAGGTTGCTACTCCAGACCGTTTTCGTAGTAAGCATCCTCTGTGGAGTCCAACAGGTATGAGTACAAAAGTACTCAACAAGCCACCGCAAATGCAAGTAATAATGCAGGATAATAAACAAAGGAGGGTAATGTCTAACATTGCGGAAAAGTACCGTTTCAGTTATTGCATTTAGTGTAGTCACATTTTAATCATGCGGAAAAGTAAACATGAACATCATCAACATCAACTAACTCGAGGAGTATGTTTTACCTCCACGCACAACAGTCCTTACATGTCAAACCATCATGCACATACATATTCAAAGTAATCTAACTGGGGGATGTCACGCAACCCGCCCTTGACCGTGGGCTCGGCTTTTCGAAAAGATTTAAGACTCTGATCAGAGATGTACTACTGTACCCACAAGGCACGCACTCATCCCAAACGAGATGACCCATACCACGGGAACTCGTGCCAAAACCTCGGCATGAAATGTTCCAAGCGATAACCACCTGCTCTAGGTTTCGCCGGCGCGCCGGGCCGCATCCCGGCTAACGTCGCACCCCCTTTTGCGCCACATTGGTACAAGTCACCCGCAGGTGCTACTTGACCCATCTCCAAATGGTGGCCTCGGTTTGGAACAATCCATACCTTAGTTAGGACTTACCCACTAGACTTGTGGTTAGTACGTAAGTGTATTGCAATGGATCCCTCAGATCGGTCCTTATAGTGCCCCGGGTGCTACCAACCAATGCCCTAGCTTGCACCCGGAACCCACCATGCACACACTCACAACCATAACTCATCACCAACAGAATTTCCAAGGATAAGAAGTAATGGGGATCATATAATAGAACAACTTTGCTACGACTCATTTTTATCCTATAGCGATCGTGTCAATACATTGGACACTAGCTAATATCATTGATCATATGGTGACAAGGAGGTTAGGCGAGATAGCATGGCTTGGGTTGCACATCAAGGTCGGGGGATCCTAAATAAATATATTGTAAGGGTTTCATTTGACTAATGCATGTATAGCCTATGAGTTTTAGCGATAGTTTAATCAAACTTGGGTTCAATATGCTCAAAAGATTGGTTTGGTGACTTGCCTTGTTCAGCGAATGGGGAGGGAGGAACTTCCGGGAAGTATTCTGGCTCCTCGGCGGCGTCGTAGTCTTTTTGATATAGTAAAGTAAAATAAAAAGAACACAACATTCAATTAAATAATATAACATTACATTATAAGCACACAAGTTAAAGTTGGTTTGATTAAAAATAAAATAAATTCAATTGTTAAGGTTCTGTGATTTATTTCATAAATAAATTTTAAAGGAATTAAAAAGTTGTCCTTTTTAGAAAGGGGTGTTTAAGTGTGATTATTGTCATATTAAGTTCTCAAATAAATATGAAATGAAAAGTTCATGTTAATTTTAATGGTTTTTCAGTACATGGACAGAAAGGAAATAAATATAAATTTTTCTGAAGTTTAAATATTTGAATTTATATTTTAACCCTAAAGGCATTTGAATATTCATTTGAATAAACATGAAATGTCCAAAGTAAACCTACTGTTTTTATTGCATAAACATGTAGAGAATAATATTATGAATTTTCTGAAATTGGAATGGTAATTTTTAGAGTTCAAATGCGCCAGATATGAATTTTACAAGTTTTAATCCTTTTCTGGAATTTATTTTCAAATTTAAACCCTCTCGGGTCCACGGTGAGCCAGGCTCACGGTGAACCCGCGCACTGTGCGCGTGCGCCGGATCGATCTGGACCGTTGGATCCAGATCCAACGTGCGCAGGCGAGGCGGGGCGCTTAAGTGAAAACGAACGGCCAGGAAAAAAACGTGCGAAAGGGTACTACGTGGACGCACGAGATCGATCGCGGGTTTTAAATGGAAATGGACGCGCGAGATTAAAACTTAACGCTTTGACCAGATCCGACGGTGCGGATTAGATCGCGTACGTGGGCTCACACGCGCCATCCGATCGCGATCGCACGGTCGGGATCAGATCCGACACGGCACGGGTACGCGACCCGTGCCGGTCGTCTTCTCCGGCGACGGCGAGCGGGCCAGCGGCCACGGCGGGCGACGGCGGTCGGGTCTAAGGACTAAAATGGAAAGAGAGTGCTACGGGGATCACGAGGGTACCCTTGCGGTGAAGGAAGGTCGACGGAGCGAGGCCGGCGACGAGCGGGGGTGGCGAAGGTGTTCGGGTCCTTGGCGACGACGACGATCCGGCGGGGTTCGACGTCGACGAAGGGGTGGCCGGGGTTGGTGTCGTCCTTGCGGATGCAGCGGTGCGGTCGGCGGAGACGGAGAAGGACTCCGGTGACGGCGAGCGACGGCTGAAGAGGGGGCGGCGGTGGTGCGCTAAAACTTGGGGTGAGGGCGTTCTGTGCGTTCTCGCAACGTGTAAGCGTGGGGTGAAATGCGGGTGGCCAGGGGGTTTAAATAGGGTCACCGGCGGGGGCAGAGGGGGTGTAGGACCGAAAGTAGCGACCAAAGGGGGGGTGAATGGGCGCCTTAAAAATTCTTTCGAATCAATGGCCTGTTCCCAATACCCAACGCACCTCAAAAAGGCTACGCAGCAGAAAATAAACAGAAGGCCTAAGTCTAAAGGTTTCTAACCTAGAAGCAACTGATGATAAACAGTGTAATACTAAAGTAGTGCAACTAGGCAGATGAACAAGATGTAACAGGCCTAAACTTCTCAAATGAAATGATCTAAGTATGTGTAAGATGAAAAGAGAAGTTACTGTCCAAATTTGTCTCCTGTTCGGAACTTGGCGAAGCCTGCTTCGCCCGTCGAGGTCTGCTTCGGAGATGGTAGACGAAGTCTGCTCCGGAGGACAGTTGCGAAGCAAGACGAAGATGCCGAAGGTGATTTGGTCTGGTCTAGTTCGAAGTGGCAAGAGGTGAAGTATGCTTCGAAGCGAAGTATGACAAAAGTCGGAGCCTGCTTCGAAGTGTGTACTTCGAAGACAAAGCTTCGAACACAGCTTCGAACCAACAGCCTCGAAGTCAAACCTTCGAACACAGAACTTCGAACTCAATAAACAGACGAACAACCTTCGAACACAGAAGCGAAGCCTGTCACACGACAGTGAGACCAAACTCGAAGCTTACACTCTACCTTCGAATAGAGAAAGCTTCGGAAAGAGAAGCGAAGGCTGACACGCCACAAGGAAATCAAAATGAAGTCTATCAGAAATGACAAGCTTCGAATCCAACTTCGAAGCCTATCGAAGTGTGGACTTCGAACAGCTAGATTCGGAGTATGTTGTTCGAAGTATGCGATGCTGTCCGTTCAGAAAATACTTCGAAGCTAGCAACTCAGACACAAAAACCGAAGTTCGAAGTTTGAACGAAGGATTTGAAAATGTTAGATCGAAGCATGCCTCACGGAGCTGAGGGGCTTCGAACAGAGAAGGTGGCTTCGCCAGAAACAGCCAGAAAAGTTTCTGGAACCTGTCAGCTTCGATCAAAAAGCAGTGCAGAGAAGATGAAAAGCTGGCAGCGAGTACTGTAGCAACAGTAGCAGTACTACTTGCAACAGCAAGAACTAGTACTACTAGAGTGAAGAACACACCCAGCCGAAGCTTCCGAGGCCTCAAAATTATGGGAAAAACTTGTCGTGCAAATGAAATGATGCCATTAAAACTTTGAAGTTACAGCACACAATGAAGAGAACCTCCACTTCAATAATAAATGCAAAACAGCAACAAACAGGGGCAAGAAATCCCTGGCGGCGCAAGCAAGAGTAAATGAGGAGAGAGGGAAGGCAAGAGACAAAAAGTGACCCAATAGAGAGGATTTGATTTCAGCCAAAAGGGTAGTCCAAACCCTAGGGATTGGGGTCCTATTTATAGGCAGCCCAACACTAGGAATATTCTACCAGCCCCTTAGGGTTTTTACAGACTCAAAAATAAAGGAAAAGACTCTACTGCCCTTAGGTATTTTTACAGACACGACTGACTGACTGTGGGCCTAGAGTTACAGATGACTTATCCGGAAGCTCATCTTTCGTAGCGACTACGGCTTCTCTTCTGGACAGTCGGATACAGAATCAACGGTTGTCAGTTTTGCGCCGAAACTGACAAAGCCTCCACCGGCTTTGCACCAGGTACCCGGATTGGGCCGGCCCGACTCCGCAGCTCTCTCAGCCCGGCAATCGCTCACCGCCCGTGTACCTGAGTCAGTCCTGGTCAACAGCCCAGTGGGTCTTCTACTGCTTCTGGCCCATGCACCCGGATTGGGCCAGCCCGACTTCGAAGCCACCTCTACCCGACAGTCGCTCGCTGCCCGTGTACCTGAGTCACACGCGGCCCATAAAACAGCAGATCTCCTCTCTTCTTCAGTCCTCTTTGACTATCGTTGACAATGACTCATCACTTCTGGAGCCATGAGGCCCACGCTATTCAGCATGGCTCCTCAATCTCCCCCTTGATGAGTGCATTGTCAACACTCCTCTTCTTCAGCTCTTCAGCACCTGCGAACAAATGTGGAAACACGAAAAACAAAACACAAGAAAAACAAAGAAGAAAAATAAGGTAAAAGTTTAACCCTAATGACCAAAAGCCAAACAGAAGCAAGAAACGGTCATTATGGTTAACCAAAACGTAAAAGCTCAAAATGAGTGTGATTTCAGAACAACAAGGATATCAACAGAGTAAGAGCACCCCCTTAAACTCTGATCCAAATTTTCTCCCCCTTGTTGACAAATGAACTCATCAAGCACTCAAAAGAGACACATACTCCCCCTGAAATGCAACTCCCCCTCAAAATATGCAATGATTTTAACTGGAGTGCATAAGGAGTGTAGAAAGCATGCTTCTCAGATATGATTGACTGCAATTACAGCATCTAACAAGTATAGCAAAAGAGATACTGTCTAAGACACATGGCATGATCAGTGCAACAGATGATATCTAAAGAAAGTCATTTGCACGCATTTTTCAGTTGTTGCAAACAAAAAGCATCACCACATTTTCTAGTAAACAAGCAAGGTAAAGCATGAGATGCAGAAGCTAACTGATATCTACCAAGATAAGCATTGTCCAAAACAAAGTGCTTCAGCAAACTTGTTATCTTTTAAATGTTCAGGCTTTTTCATTTTCCTTTTTCATTTTTGCCAAGGGTTATTTGCATGTCAAACCTTATGCTAACCGACCAAGTCAAGCCTAGGCCAGAACTGGACCATCAGAAGCTTAAGACATTGGTCTTGGCATACACTACACTGTCCTAGTTCATACCAACGTGCTATGGTAAGCAATCCAGAACAATGCAATGCGACAAAACAAACCCACTTGGATCTTTTCAACTCAAGCATAAAAAGGCATGGAATTTCATCATTTTTATAGCACATTTCCATGTTTAAAGCATACAGATGTCCAAGTTGCATATTTGCATCTAAGTCAGAAACTAGTTACAAGGCATGTAACAGATAGCAAGAACATTCAGCCTACGGATGCTAGTTACCAGAAGCAATGGTGATCATTTTTCAATTTTAAAGCATAAAAGCCATGCATATGACAGATATCAGACATATCATTTGAACTGAAGCAAAGCATGATCATCGACAAGTAATCAAAAGCATGTACCAGCTAGAATAAGTAAAGCAGTTCAATCATATAACAGAAGCAAGCTCAAAAGTGTGATATGTGAATATGCAAGATATGAACACACACAGAAAGACTCAAGAAAAAATAAAGAAGAAAGAAAACTGACGCAAAATATCCTAAAAAGGATACACAACACCCAAATCCCCTCGTAAACGCTCGAATGTAGACTGATCTAGGGGTTTGGTGAAAATATCAGCCAACTGATGATGGGTATCAACATGAACAAGGTCAATGACACCTTTCTCATATTGATCCCGCAAGAAGTGAAAGCGCACATCAATATGTTTGGTTTTTGAATGGAGACACGGGTTTTTCCCTACACTAATAGCACTGGTGCTGTCGCAAAACAATGGAACCCTGGTAGGAAAGAACAACCCAAAATCTCGTAGAGTGGAAATCATCCAAACCAACTGTGAGCAGCAGCTAGCAGCAGCTACGTACTCAGCCTCTGTGGTCGAAAGAGCAACTCCAGATTGCTTTCGAGAAGACCAAGAGACAAGAGAAGAACCAAGAAACTAGCAAGTACCGGAAGTCGACTTGCGATCCAACCGGCACCCACCAAAGTCGGCATCCGAAAAGCCAGATAAATCAAGATGAGATGATGCTGAATAGTAAAGACCGAGATCGGGCGCATAAGTGAGATACCTGAAAATGCGCTTGACAGCCTGCTGGTGAGACGCGCGTGGTGAAGACTGAAAACGCGCGCAAAGTCCCACGGCGAACTGTATGTCCGGTCTTGTTGCCGTTAAGTACAACAGCGAACCGATCATCCCTCGAAACTCCCTTTCATTGACCTTGACGCCGCTCTCATCCTTGTCCAGACCCCCAGAAGTGCCCATCGGGGTCATCTGCGGCTTCAATTCACCACCAAAGTCAAATTTCTTTAACATATCACGAGTGTACTTACCTTGGTGGATGAAGGTGCCGTCCTTGGTCTGTTTGATCTGGAGCCCTAAGAAGTACTTGAGCTCACCCATGAGGCTCATCTCAAACTCACTGTGCATCCGCTCAGAAAACTTGGACACAAGAGAATCAGTAGTACCGCCAAAAATAATATCGTCAACGTAAATCTGAGCAACTAAGAAGTCTGAAGCAACTCTGAGCAAAAAGAGAGTTTTGTCCACAGAACCCATCACAAAGCCCTTCCCCAACAAGAACTGCTTCAACCGGTCATACCAAGCCCTGGGGGCTTGCTTTAACCCGTATAAAGCTTTTTGCAATTTAAAAACATGTCGAGGAAACTTAGGGTCTTCAAAACCGGGGGGTTGCCTAACATAAACCTCCTCTTCTATGTACCCGTTCAGAAAAGCACTCTTAACATCCATTTGAAAAAGCTTAAAACCCTTCGAAACGGCAAAAGCTAGAAGAATACGAATGGACTCAACACGGGCAACAGGAGCGAAGGTTTCTTCAAAGTCAATACCTTCCTTCTGGCAATAACCCTGGGCAACTAGTCGAGCCTTGTTGCGCACCACAACCCCATCTTCACCTTGTTTGTTCTTGAATACCCACTTGGTGCCTATGGGGTTGCATCCTAGTGGCGGCTCAACTAATGTCCAAACCCGATTGCGGACAAAATTCTCTAGCTCTTCTTGCATAGCATTAATCCAATTAGAATCAGAAAGAGCATGAGAAACATCTCTGGGCTCAAAAGATGCAACAAACGCAGATTCAGCAAACACAGCGAGAGAGGCAGAAGAACGCAAAGTTCTCTCAGTCAAATCACCTATGATGAGCTCTGAGGGATGGTCACGTTGAACTGCTCGGGTTCCCTGGTGATCTGAAGTCACCTCACCGGAGTCAGCAGCTGGCACCTCTGGACTCGACTGAGGGGGCTCGATCGAAGTGGAAGAAGTGATCAGAGGTCCGCCCTCATCATTAGTCGAAGTCTCAGAAGGTGTGGGCTCTGCGGGGGATGCAGAAGGCCCACCCTCATCAGCAGCTGGAGTATCCTCATCTTCCTCGAAGATGGACTCTCCGAGCTCATCATCACCAGAAAGCTCAAAAGAAGGAGTCAAAGAAGGCAAGGACTCATCAAAAGAAACCTCACAAGTCTCGACAAGCAGCTGGGATTCGAGGTTCCAAACACGGAAGCCTCGAGAATGCAATGCATAACCAAGAAAAACACCATCCCAGCAACGAGACTCAAACTTGTCCAAATGCCCTCCCTTCTTGAGCACAAAGCACTTGCAGCCAAACGCTCGCAAGTGGCTCACCTTGGGCTGTCTGCCAAACCGCAACTCATATGATGTCTTACCAAGGTAAGCTCTAAGAAAAATGCGGTTGGCCAGATAGCAAACCGTGTTCATGGCTTCAGCCCAAAAACGCCTAGGAGTCCTGTGCTCATCGAGCATCGTCCTGGCCATCTCAACTAGCGTGCGGTTCTTTCGTTCCACAACGCCGTTCTGTGGGGGAGTGTAAGGAGAAGAAAACTAATGGTCCAGACCCTGATCACTACAGAAGCTGACGAACTGAGAGTTCTTGAACTCAGATCTGTTGTCGGAGCGAATTGCTCCCATCCGACCATTGTTCTCATTCTTCAGCTTCAAAATCAGGTCATGAACAAATTGAAAAGTTTCATCCTTAGACTCCAAAAAGAAAACCCACGAGAATCGAGAAAAGTCGTCAACAATCACAAGTGCATACCACTTCCCACCGACTGAGCGTACCCGAGCTGGACCAACAGTGTCCAAATGTAAAAGCTCGCCCGGATACGAAGTCATCACCTGAGTCACAGGTGAGTGAGAAGCGGCAACCATTTTCCCATGACGACAGGGATGACAAACTAGATTCTTCTCCATCTTAAGCTTGGGCAATCCTCGGATGAGATCCATAGAGCTTAACCTGACTAGCAGATCAAAACTCAAGTGACCTAACCTCCTATGCCACTTCCAGAGCTCAGAAGAAGATCCAGCAATCAAACAGCGAGAAGGGCCAAAAGAACTAGAGAAGTCAATTCGAAAAACTTTACCGAAAGGTAAAATCTGACAAACCAAGGACCCTCTAGAATCAACCACAGAAGAATTGCCCTTCTTAAAACGCACTTCCAAACCATCCTCAAGAAGTTGCGAAACAGAGATCAAATTAAAGTTCAAATTCTTAACCAAAGCAACATTCTTTAAAGAGAAATGATCTGAAATGCTAATTGAGCCTATGCCACTTACTTTCCCTTGACCGTTGTTCCCGAATGTGATGTACTCTTTGGAGCTCGGGGGAGTGAGACTGGAGAACCATCTGCGATGTCCCGTCATGTGGCGAGAGCATCCTGAGTCCATGATCCAAACATTCTCCAGTCCCCGGTCCTGCACAATCAGTGTCTGTAAGTGGGAACAAATGGTCCGGCACCAGGTTTAGCAAAAGAGCTAAACCAGTGTCGAGCCATCTGCTCAAAAGATGGAAAGCGAAAACCATCAAAAGAGTTTGGACCAAAACGCGGCTCAAAGCGCGGTCCTCGGTTCTGCCTAACCCTGCGGCCATGAGGTCCAGAACCATAGCCAACACGGTCTGGAACTCTGCCGGAACGGACACCACCAACTGGAGCACGGGCTAGAAAATCGTCTCCTCTACCACCACCTACACGACGCGGCCTGGCCTCCAGCCTCTCCCCGCGCCGAGGAACACGCAGTCTACCACCCTGCTGGTAGAACTGCTCCTGATCACTACGAGCCCTCTCTGCTCTCTCAACCCGCTTCCTCCTGAAGCAGAACTCCGCAAGATGCCCGTCTCTCTGACAGTACTCACAATGATAGGTGGGCTTCTTGGGATGTGGTTGAGGTTTAGGATTCTTGGGCTTGGTAGTGTTTGGTGTGGTCTTCTTGGGCTGAGAGGGTCCAGGAAGAGAGTCAAGAGAAGTGTGGAGATTTTTGGGCTTTGGAACCCAGATAGGTTTCTTGGGTGGAGCTTTAGGTGGTTCATGGATCACTCCATCCTTGGGCTGACAAGCCTGGGAAGACTCAGTGGAGTGAGTCTTGGGATACCTCTGCTCTGGAGTCATTTTACTCCACTCCACTGCCCGGCTAATGGCACTCTCAAAGTCAGCCTTGGTGTAGGTGTAACCTACCCCAAACCCATCCTGCCTCTTGAACTGCTGGATCATCATGCCAAGCTGTGGCTCTCTGGCACTGATCCAACTCAGGATAGAACGGAGGTAAAAGTTCTCATTCTGAGAATCTGCTAGCTCCTCTCTCAAGGAAGCTAGAACCTCCACCTGAGACAAACAGGTCTCACACTCACTCTCTACTTGGACAGACTTTTCGGCTTTTAGCTTGATCAACTCCATTCTAAGAGACAGACAGTTCTCACAGACAGTGGGTGGATCTGACAGTGTCTCAAGCTCTAGCCTAGTCTGGGCAAGCTCAGCTCTCAACCTCTCCAAATCACCCAAATGCTCATCGCCCTTGGATTTCAGCTCAGCTAAGGCATCTAGATGAGTTGGGCAATGAACACAGGGTGCGACGACAGTGGCTTGAGCATCTTTCAGCTCCAGCTGAGCGCTTTCAAGCTCAGTGGCCAAAGCATCCCTCTCATCAACCCTTTCTGTGTACCTGGACTTCAGAGTCGACAGGTCACACAGAAGCACCTCACACTTCGGGCACTCACTGCTATCACCCAAGCAAGGGGAAGAAGATAGACTCTCAATTCTGCCGTTGGCCACGGCAAGCTCACTCTCTAACTCATCTATCCTCTTCTTAGCCCCCCTAAGCAGTTTTTCCCGATACTTTAACTCCTGACGATTGCTCTCAAGTAAATCAACAATTTCTCGCTCATAAGATGATACCTTGTTGTCGTTATCGTCGGAGTCGTCGGAGGAGCTCTTTTCTTCCCTATCCCCAAGAGCCATTGAGCAGAAGCTCTTGCGGGATCTTCGGCGCTGGTGTGAGTGGCTCTTCGGCTTGTCTCCGAAAGCCATGAAGCAGAGGCCCGCTGGATCGTCTTTGTCCTTCCCCTTTCTGATGGCGATCTCCTCATCGCTTGAGCTCGATGAAGAGGAAGAAGACGTGGCCTGCTTGGAGTAGCTCTTCTCCATCTCGGCGAAGAAGGCCTTGTCGCGCTTCTTGTTCTCTCGCCGGTAGTCCTTTAGGGCCTTTCTGAAGAATCTGGTCTTTGGCTTGCCCTTGTTGAAGGAGGAGCTGTCGTGCTTGCCGGAGTCGTGGAAGCTGCCACCGGTGCCCTTCTTGTATCCATTGCGCTTGGGGCAGTCGGCGATGAAGTGTCCTGGATCACCACATTCAAAGCATCCGGATTTTGTGCCGTGTCTTTTGAACATTCTCTTATCATAGACACGACGCACCCGGTTGTTAAAAAGACACAAATCATCATCTCCCAACAACTCAAGCTGGTCCTCAGTGATAGACATCAAGGAGAACGCAGCACAGCTCACAGAAGAGGGATCAACAGAAGGTGTAGCAAGGGCCAGGTATTTTGATCCTGAACCAGTGAGATTTGATCTCAGCTGGATATCTACCTCAGTGGCCTTCAGCTTGCTAAACAACTCAGAAATGGTCAAGGTATCGTAAGAAGTGCTCTCAACGATAGAGGATACCTTGATTTCCCAGATCTTTGGGTCCAAGGTATGGAGAACCTTGAGCGCCTGCTCATGATCTGAGACTAACTGAGCACCCTCAGCCTTGTTGTCCCGAAGCTTGTTAATGATCGACTGAAAACGACCAAACAAAGCCTCAACAGATTCACCCGGCTTCTGTGTGAAATTCTCATATTCACGCCGGTAGGTCTGATAGAGCCGAGCCTTGACCTGTGCTGTTCCCTCATGGTGTGCCTTGAGGGTAGCCCAGATCTCTCTCGCAGTGGAGAGATGACTCACACACTCAAACTCAGTGGGACCTAAGCCAGAAAACAAAATGTTCACAGCCTTACTGTTGCTCAGATGCTGATCAATGATACCAGCAGTACCTTGCTCAGTAACTGGCAGAATGACAAACGTGGTGTGAACGCAAATGTCCCATATGTCTGAACCCTGGCTCATGAGATAGGCTCACATGCGAGTCTTCCAATAATTATAGCCATAGTCTTCCAAGGACGGGACCTTGCCAGGAGACGTCATGGTCACTACTGGGGTTTAGAACCGGTTAAGGTATGGAAAAAACCTAACCTCGCTCTGATACCACTTGTAGGACCGAAAGTAGCGACCAGAGGGGGGGTGAATGGGCGCCTTAAAAATTCTTTCGAATCAATGGCCTGTTCCCAATACCCAACGCACCTCAAAAAGGCTACGCAGCAGAAAATAAACAGAAGGCCTAAGTCTAAAGGTTTCTAACCTAGAAGCAACTGATGATAAACAGTGTAATACTAAAGTAGTGCAACTAGGCAGATGAACAAGGTGTAACAGGCCTAAACTTCTCAAATGAAATGATCTAAGTATGTGTAAGATGAAAAGAGAAGTTACTGTCCAAATTTGTCTCCTGTTCGGAACTTGGTGAAGCCTGCTTCGCCCGTCGAGGTCTGCTTCGGAGATGGTAGACGAAGTCTGCTCCGGAGGACAGTTGCGAAGCAAGACGAAGATGCCGAAGGTGATTTGGTCTGGTATAGTTCGAAGTGGCAAGAGGTGAAGTATGCTTCGAAGCGAAGTATGACAAAAGTCAGAGCCTGCTTCGAAGTGTGTACTTCGAAGACAAAGCTTCGAACACAGCTTCGAACCAACAGCCTCGAAGTCAAACCTTCGAACACAGAACTTCGAACTCAATAAACAGACGAACAACCTTCGAACACAGAAGCGAAGCCTGTCACACGACAGTGAGACCAAACTCGAAGCTTACACTCTACCTTCGAACAGAGAAAGCTTCGGAAAGAGAAGCGAAGGCTGACACGCCACAAGGAAATCAAAATGAAGTCTATCAGAAATGACAAGCTTCGAATCCAACTTCGAAGCCTATCGAAGTGTGGACTTCGAACAGCTAGATTCGGAGTATGTTGTTCGAAGTATGCGATGCTGTCCGTTCAGAAAATACTTCGAAGCTAGCAACTCAGACACAAAAACCGAAGTTCGAAGTTTGAACGAAGGCTTTGAAAATGTTAGATCGAAGCCTGCCTCACGGAGCTGAGGGGCTTCGAACAGAGAAGGTGGCTTCGCCAGAAACAGCCAGAAAAGTTTCTGGAACCTGTCAGCTTCGATCAAAAAGCAGTGCAGAGAAGATGAAAAGCTGGCAGCGAGTACTGTAGCAACAGTAGCAGTACTACTTGCAACAGCAAGAACTAGTACTACTAGAGTGAAGAACACACCCAGCCGAAGCTTCCGAGGCCTCAAAAATTATGGGAAAAACTTGCCGTGCAAATGAAATGATGCCATTAAAACTTTGAAGTTACAGCACACAATGAAGAGAACCTCCACTTCAATAATAAATGCAAAACAGCAACAAACAGGGGCAAGAAATCTCTGGCGGCGCAAGCAAGAGTAAATGAGGAGAGAGGGAAGGCAAGAGACAAAAAGTGACCCAATAGAGAGGATTTGATTTCAGCCAAAAGGGTAGTCCAAACCCTAGGGATTGGGGTCCTATTTATAGGCAGCCCAACACTAGGAATATTCTACCAGCCCCTTAGGGTTTTTACAGACTCAAAAATAAAGGAAAAGACTCTACTGCCCTTAGGTATTTTTACAGACACGACTGACTGACTGTGGGCCTAGAGTTACAGATGACTTATCCGGAAGCTCAGCTTTCGTAGCGACTACGGCTTCTCTTCTGGACAGTCGGATACAGAATCAACGGTTGTCAGTTTTGCGCCGAAACTGACAAAGCCTCCACCGGCAGCTCTCTCAGCCCGGCAATCGCTCACCGCCCGTGTACCTGAGTTAGTCCTGGTCAACAGCCCAGTGGGTCTTCTATTGCTTCTGGCCCATGCACCCGGATTGGGCCAGCCCGACTTCGAAGCCACCTCTGCCCGACAGTCGCTCGCTGCCCGTGTACCTGAGTCACACGCGGCCCATAAAACAGCAGATCTCCTCTCTTCTTTAGTCCTCTTTGACTATCGTTGACAATGACTCATCACTTCTGGAGCCATGAGGCCCACGCTATTCAGCATGGCTCCTCAGGGGGCGCAATTGATGGTGGCCGAGGGTTAACGCGTTTAAACGCCGGTGAGGTTCAGGTGGCATGCAGATTCATCGAACCGGGACACAATCGGGCTGGGTTTAATGGGGGAAACGGTCACTGGAGCGCGGGGGTTTGAATGTCGGGCTTAATTCGGGGGAAGGGGGTCGGGAGCGACGGATCCGAGGCGCATTATTGCGTCGGTCGGCGAGGAGGGGATTTGGGGGCGGATCTCGCGGAGACGAAGGGTTCGACAGGTGGGGGCCGCTTGCCAGTGAGCGCGAACGAGCGAGGGAGGCGGCTGACGGGTGGGGCCGTGGCGTCGGGCGCGCGCGCGAGGGGAGGCATTCGGCGCCGATAGGTGGGACCAGGCTGTCAGCCTAAGGCGAGCGCGAGTGATGGGCTGGGCCGGCCGGGAGAGAGAGAAGGGAGGAGGAGGGCCCAATACTGTTTTAAAATATTTTCTGATTAAAAATAATTGCAGGAATTGGTTTAAAATAATAGGGCTACTTCCATGCTTGGTAAAAATTTATAAAAATTCTCCAAAATATATTTTTAACCTTGGGAGTTCATACAAAATTTTTCAGCTCCTGGTTTGGTCATTAACTCTATGCTGTAGTTCTAAAGGGTATAAAAAGGATATTAAAGGTATTTTTAGAAAGCTAAAATCCAGGAAATTGAATTAAATAATATTTTTATTGTTTTGGAAATTTGGGGTGTTACAGCCTCCGAGCTGGGGCCTCTGAACTGGGGCCTCCAAACTGGGGCCTCAGAGCTGGGGCTCCGAACTGGGGCCTTGGCTTTGAACCGGCTGGAGAGGGTCCAGAGGCTAGCTCTGAGGAGCTCCGAAGGGAGCTCGAAGGCTAACTCCGAACAGGGCTCGGAGGCTAACTCCAAAGAAGGCCCGGAGGCTGGCTTCGAAGTTAGCCTGAGACTTAGCTTCGGGCGGTCTTCAAGGAATCTTGAGGGCTTCGCTTTGGAGGGCTCCGAAGGACCTCGCTCCAGAGGGCTTCGACGGAGCTTGGGGGCTTCGCCCCGGCAGGCTCCGAAGGGCACCTTGGGACCTGAAAAAAAAACTTCTTTTGGGAAGATACGGGCTTTGATAGTACTGGGCTCCGGGCCGAAGGCTGTGAGAGGCTGACGTCATTTAGCCCCTGTTCAAGCGAAATCTATTCCCCCAACAAGTATAAAAATTTTGGTACAGTAATTTAAGTAATTTAGATGACATACACTATTTATACTGTGTTATTTGAGTGTAAAACCATGGTTAGTTAAATCATAATTACTTAAATTCAAAATTGGGATTCTATATGTTATATATTATAAATTATTTGATATTTTTCAAAATCAAACTTTTTGAAATTTAACCTTATAATTATACGAATAATTAAAACATAAAATTAGTTTTATTAAATCAACCATTAAATAAGCCTTAATATTATATATATTTTATATTTTAATGTTAATATATTATATTTAATTTTTGATTGATAATTTAACTAGTGGACAACTTATCCGGTGACCTTTGAAATATTTTCTGCCACGCGTCTGTAGGCTGTTCTATTGTTTTTTATTTTTATTTTTTTTCCTAAATTCACATAACTAAATATTTTCAATATTTTTTTGCAAAAAATCATACTCTCCATTATACTAGAATTTGTAAACTGAGAAATAAATAGAATTAAAAATAATAAAAATACATGGCTATGCTTGGCCGAGCAAGCAATCGCCCTAACGACGCGCCAAAAAGAGAGGAAAATATAAAGGGCCCAACAAGTTTGATTACACGGAATTTGTTTTTGAATTTGGGCCAAACCAAGCTGTGATTAGCATCAAAGGTGTTACGGTGGTATTCGCCTCAAAAGGCGTGCCGCTTTTCCCTCGAAAGCGGGTAGCAGCAGCCTTTGCTGCAGTTGCGTGAGGAGCAGGTTTTTACATGCAGACAACAGGCGCGAAGCAAGCAGCGATTCATGCAGGCGACGCGACGGCACAGAACGACGCGATGGATATGAAGCGACGCGTCTTTTTATATACTATAAATATGTCATGTACTCTGTACTAAACGAATCAATCAATAGAAAATACATTTCATTTAAACACGTTATCAGCACAAAGACTCTGCCATTTTTTTCTAGCAAAAGGTACGAACTGCAGTTCCTTTTTTTCTTGCAGATGGCCTCTCCTTCAACCGAATGGAGCACCCACGTCGGTGCCGCCGGCGCATTTGACACCGCCGTGCCGGCCTGGCGGGCCTGCGCCGCCGCCGTGCGACCTCCACGCCGCGCCGCTCCGCCGCCTCGGCGGTCCGCCGCCGCCGCCGAGAGGCCACTGGCCGCCCCGCGCTGCCGCGGCTAGGCGTGCCCGCGCCGCGCCACCACCTCGCCGCTTCGCTGCGCAGCCGCCTCCGCGCGGCCCCTGCGCTGGCCAGCCGCCTCCGCGCGGCCGCCGCGCCGCGCCGCCGCCTCGCCGCGCGGCCCCTGTGCTGGCCAGCCGCCTCCGCGCGGCCACCGCGCCACGCCGTCGCCTCGCCGCTTCGCCGCACAGCCGCCTCCGTGCGGCCCCTGTGCTGGCCTACCGCCTCCCCGCGGCCACCGCGCCGCACCGCCGCCTCGCCGCTTCGGCCCTCCGTCGCCGCGCGGCCTCGGCGCTCCGCCGCGCAGCCTTGGCGCTCCACCGTGCTGCCTCAACGCTCCGGCGCCAACGCGCAGCTTCGGCGCCCCACCGCGGCCGCACTGTTTCGGTGATCCGTCGCTACCGCATGGCACCGGCGCTTTACCACCACAAATCCATGCCCAAGAGCAGCCGCGCAGGAGCTGTATCGCGCCGCCGTGTAGACTTAGCACGCCGCATGCACTCCACGCTGCGATGCCGGCCGTACAACTCCAGGGAACGCCATCTACCATGGCTGCCAGACGCGGTTGCATTGCACATGATTGGAACACCATGTTGCTCCCAACTCCAACGGAGTCCCCACAGCCTATTCCACTGTCTTATATACCAATACCAGGGCTTTCACCCACTACAAAGACAGAGGAAGATGGAGACAGAGGAAGATGGAGTGTTCAACTACGCTCCTATGGAGGACTACATGGCGTTCCTCACAAGTGGTCCATCAGGACCACCTATCTATGAATAGATGTTTAAATGTTGTTTATATTTCTACAATTGTTTGTATTATTACATGTGTTGTAACCCCTTTGTAATAAGGCAGAAATACAATACCATCGTTATATATATATGCATGTTCTCTTTATACACATGTCTTTTGTTTAAAGAAAAAAAAGCATGAGCTTCAAAAATGCTACATAAATTTGATGACTATCACTTAAAACAATTGTTGATTTACATACGACTAAAACGACTAATATCATTTCACTAGATTAGACGTTATTCGTATCACAAACAGCAAAATCATTTTCCCAAATATTGATAGGCCTACACCATATGGCGATTACCTTCAATATTAAAATACTAACTTGTTCCTATAAAATAAACTATATATGTTGTTTAATCCATCAGGAATATTACACAACATATAAATGGTAAATCATTACCTATACATTAAAAGGTCATCCACACTATGTGTTATGCATAATTAGCATTTTTTACAACATTTATATTCATTTACTCTCTTAGTAAATTAAAGGGAAAATTACTCACATGCCATTATAATTTTTAGAAATTGCCTACATGCCACTATCAGTGACTGTGGCGGCCCCCATCTGGCAGTGACACAACGATGGCATTTTGGCAAACCGTAAAAATCGTAATGGCACAGAAAAAATTAACCCTAAATTAAAATATGTCCCTACGTGTAGGACATGGCTGATATTTCAAAGAAAGAATTCCCTGAACTTGCTTTAGATGGTAGTAATTATTTGACATGGGCACAAGATGTTAAAATAAATTTAACAGCCCGTCGATGCATTAATACCATTATGGATCCAGTACCAAATGCACCTGAGATCCCGGACTACAACAAATATGACACACTCCATTTTCTGCGCCATCATCTACACTCAGATTTAAAATCTGAATATGTGATGGAAGAAGACCCCCTTGCTCTATGGAAATCTCTTAAAGATCGATATGAGCAGCAGAAAAATGTCATATTACCCGAAGCCCAACGCGAATGGTCACTAATTCGCTTTCAAGATTTCAAATCAGTAGCAGATTATAATTCCATCGTACATAAAATCTGCTCTAAATTGAAATTTTGTGATCAACCTGTTTCAGAAGAAGCAATGATCGAAAAAACTTTATGTACTTTCCATCCAACATTCCGGTTATTGCAACAGCAATATCGCCAACAGAAATATACAAAGTATTCTGAGTTAATATACACATTACTTCAGGTGGAGAAGCATGATGAACTTTTGATGAAAAATCATCAAAATCGCCCAACAGGCGCAGCTCCTCTTCCTGAAGTACATTTTAACTCTCAGCGTACTAAATTTCATGGCAACAAACGGAATAAAAACTTTAAGGGAAAGTCAAAGTTTCAAAATAACAGGCATGGGTATAAGACAAATAAAGGGAAAAGTCCATTTAAGGACAATCCTAAAGACAAATCTGAAATTTGTCAAAGGTGTGGATGTACGAATCATCGTACTAACAAATGTAGGATCCCAAAGCATTTGGCTGAACTTTATCTAAAGTTTGGTAAGGATAAGCAAGTTCGTCGGAATAAGTTTGAGACGCACTTCAATGAACAACAAGTCAACAACTTACCTGCGGGACCTTCTCAAAGCGCCCATCAAAATGAAGTTCAAAAGAAGGAGCAAGACCCATCCAATATCGACAATATGATAGTCGAATATCACACTGAAGATATATATGGGGATCTCAAATAAATTATACATATTTCATATGTAAAATATCCAAACTAAGAACTATAAATGTTGTATAAATATAAAAACATATAGTGTAATATGTATTTGACATGTTATTATAAACATCATATATATATATATGTAGATATCATATCTATTTATCTCATTTTTTTTATTTATTATAATTATTTACGAGATTTTACAATAGATGGAAGATGAGGAAATATGTTTAGTAGATAGTGGCTCTACTAACACAATTCTACGTGAGCTTAAACATTTCCAAAATCTTCATAAGAAACATGGAAATATCATGACTATCGCTGGACGCGATGCATTAATTGTAGGCTCAGGCCGAGCCACGATTACGCTCCCAATGGGTACAAAGTTAATAATTGAGGATGCACTCCTGTATCCCGATTCAACTCGTACATTGCTTAGCTATAAAGACATCCGTCTAAATGGCTACCATATTGAAACCCAAACTAAAAATAATGTAGAATACTTATTTCTCACTAAATCCAACGGATTAAACAAAGAGATACTTGAGAAATTTCCTTCATTTTCATCTGGTTTATACTACACATACATAAAACCCGTATCACATGTTGCGTTTAAAATAATTTTTCAAAATCTTGATAAATTCAAGACTTGGCACAATCTTCTTGGTCACCCCGGAATAGGGATGATGAGAAAAATTATTATCAACTCCATAGGTCACAATATTAATCTTGCAAGATTTCCTGGATCATCAGATTTTACATGCACTGCATGTGCCACAGGAAAATTTAAGACCATCATATCTTAAGATTAAAAATGAACAAATCAGTTTCCTTGAACGCATTCAAGGAGACATTTGTGGTCCTATACAACCATTATCTGGACCATTTAGGTACTTTATGGTGCTTATAGATGCATCCACACGATGGTCCCATGTATGTCTCTTATCTACAAGGAACCATGCATTTGCAAAATTAATGGCTCAAATTATCAAATTAAGAGCTAGCCATCCTGAACATAGGATAAAAACTATCAGGATGGACAATGTCGCTGAATTCAGCTCACGTGCATTTAATGATTATTGTATGGCTCTAGGTATCAATCTAGAACACTCGATACCTTATGTTCATACCCAAAATGGGCTTGCTGAATCTCTAATCAAGAGAATAAAATTAATTGCGAGACCACTCTTACATAATTGCAAATTACCAACCTCTTGTTGGGGTTATGCGGTCTTACACGCCGCAGATTTAATACAAATTAGACCAACTGCATATCATGTAACATCCCCGTTACAATTAGTACGTGGAAATCAACCTAGTATTTCCCATCTGCGAATATTTGATTGCGCTGTATACGTACCGATATCACCACCACAGCGTACCTCTATGGGTCCCCATAGAAAATTAGGCGTATATATCGGGTATCATTCACCGTCAATCATCAAATACCTCGAACCCCTAACAGGGGATTTATTTACTGCCAGGTATGCTGATTGCATCTTCGATGAAGATAATTTCCTGGCATTAGGGGGAGATTTGTACCATAATAAATGCCAGGAAATTGATTGGAACGTCACTGGTTTTCAATCATTAGACCCACGTACTATAGAATCCGAGCAAGAAGTTCGGAGAATAATAAATTTGCAACATCTTGCAAATAACCTGCCAGATGCATTTACTGATTATAAGGGTGTCACAAAATCTCATATTCCTGCAGTTAATGCACCAGAAAGAGTTGAAATACCTCATCAAACAACTCAACTCCCAAATCCTAAGATCAGGGGGAGAGATCTGGTTACAACTGATGCTTCTCAAAAGCAATCTAAAAAACAAAGGAAGATATCTTCTAAAACAGTAAATGCAATTCAACCTCATGTTGAAAGACACCAGGAGGATGATTCTCATCCTAAATCTAGCATAGATGGGTGCACCAATACAAATGCTAGACCATCGGAAATGACTAACTCTATTAATATGGGAAATACTCAAGAGTTAGAAGAAATATCCACAAATTACATTAATTCAGGAGAATCTTATAATAGAAAGACTACAATTGTCGACATATATTTCTCCTCAAGTATAGCTAAAGACCTCGAGGAAGATCCAGAACCTAAGACCATGGCAGAGTGCCTTAAGCGCTCAGACTGGATCAAATGGAAAGAAGCTATTGAGGCAGAATTAAGCTCGCTAAGGAAAAGAGAGGTATTTACATCAGTAATACCTACTCCTCAAAATGTTTTCCCCGTTGGATCGAAATGGGTTTTTGTTCGTAAACGAAATGAAAACAATGAGGTGGTGAGATACAAAGCGAGACTTGTAGCACAAGGGTTCACGCAGAGACCCGGCATCGATTATGATGAAACATATTCTCCAGTTATGAGTGGAATAACTTTCCGATACTTAATATCATTGGCAGTACAAATGAGTTTATCCATGCAATTAATGGACGTTGTGACCGCATACTTATATGGGTCATTGGATTCATACATTTACATGAAAGTCCCTGAAGGACTTGATACTCCGAATCCAAATATAAATCGCAACAAATTTTGTGTAAAATTGCAAAAGTCACTTTATGGCTTAAAACAGTCGGGTAGAATGTGGTACAACCGACTAAGTGAATTCTTACTTAACAAAGGTTATTCTAACAATGATGATTGTCCTTGTGTATTTATTAAAAAGTCCATCACTGGATTTTGTATTATTTCAGTGTATGTTGATGATCTCAACATCATTGGAACTACACAAGATATAGTTGAAGCTAGCAATCATCTTAAGACGGAATTTGAAATGAAGGATTTAGGTAAAACTAAATTCTGTTTGGGTTTACAACTTGAACATCTTCCATCAGGAATATTAATTCACCAATCTGCATATATTGAAAAAATATTGCAAAAGTTTAATATGGATAAATCATATCCATCAAAGACTCCTATGGTCGTTCGATCTCTAGAAATGGATAAAGACCCATTCCGACCTAGGGAAGAAGGTGAAGAACTATTGGGACCTGATGTTCCATATTTAAGTATAATAGGAGCACTTATGTATCTAGCAAATTGTACAAGACCGGACATTTCATTTGCGGTAAATTTGCTAGCTAGACATAGTACGGCACCAACTAAAAGACATTTTGTTGGAGCGAAACAAATCTTAAGATATCTAAATGGTACAGGAGATCTTGGTTTATTCTATCAGAAAAATCAAGACTTATCCATGATAGGATATACTGATGCTGGGTATATGTCTAATCCACATAATGCCAGATCACAAACAAGATTTGTTTTCCTATATGGAGGTACTGCCATTTCATGGAAATCCTCGAAGCAAACTCTAGTTGCTACATCGACTAATCATTCTGAAATTATAGCTTTATATGAAGCTTCACAAGAATGTGTTTGGCTTCGAAGAATGATTAATCATATACAAAGAACATGCAATGTTGGTTCATCAGAATCACCAACAATTATCTATGAAGATAATGCTACATGTATCGCCCAGATGCAAACTGGTTACATTAAAAGTAATATAACTAAGCATATTGCCCCTAAACTGTTTTTTCCACATGAATTACAAAAGAATGGGGAAATAACAGTTTTACAAACAAAATCATGTGAAAATCTAGCAGATTTATTCACAAAATCGCTACCTACCTCGACATTCCAAAAATATGTTAAAGGAATAGGTATGCAAAGACTACGTGATTTGCAAAATTCAGGGGGAGTCATTTTATAAGATATGCTCTATTTATGATCATCAGATCATATTAAATTATACTATTATCTTTTATAAAATTACTCTCAAAATTTTCTAATAAAGATTGTTGAGGTAATCGAATCATATGATATCAATCATATAGTCTAGAGTTCGATTAAGGGGGAGTGTTACGGTGGTATTCGCCTCAAAAGGCATGTCGCTTTTCCCTCAAAAGCGGTAGCAGCAGCCTTTGCTGCAGTTGCGTGAGGAGCAGGTTTTTACATGCAGACAACAAGCGCGAAGCAAGCGGCGGTTCATGCAGGCGACGCGACGGCACAGAACGACGCGATGGATATGAAGCGACGCATCTTTTTATATACTATAAATATGTCATGTACTCTGTACTAAACAAATCAATCAATAGAAAATACATTTCATTTAAACAAAAGGAAACCGCACTTTTCATGTTAATCGTGGGTAATCGATGCAATTAATGTTAAACTAGACGGTAATAATATTAATTAAATCAGTTACGGTTTGGTAAATCATAGCGGGACTCGATTACGACGTTCAAATGGGTTAATTTTTTCTGTGTCATTATAATTTTCACGGTTTAACAATATTCCATCGGTGTGTCGATAACAAATCCCATTCCTTCGTTCCGAAATTTGAGCTCCCAGAGCTGAGAGTATAAAATTTTATTTTTATTTTCTACTCAACTATACAGTAAAATAAAATATTTGGAGGGCACATAGAATATATGTGGAATCGATGTCTTCGATCTCGCCATGATTTCTAAGTTAGGTAGGCGAGCGATGAGTGAGTTAGGTGCAAAGCGCAAGAATGAGTTTACTAGAAAGAAAGAGTATCCTTTCTTATATCGATTATATCGATAGATGTATCTCTGTTTATAAAATTGTGTCGTATGTATATACGTTCGATCGTGACTATCGTACCTACTTAGAGGTTTCCTAGGAGATAGGTGTTAGGATCTTGCCTATGGGACATTGCTAGCAACTTTTGGTTTTATCTCGTCTACGAAAAAACGTTACAAGTAGCTTTGTCATCTTCCTTTAGACGGGTCACTATAATCATGCTTTGTTACTATCATGACCGATTCTAATAGTTAATCAACGAGATGATACCCCCAAGATTGTTAGCAACCATCTGGGTGATGATATTTACAATTTGACGATGGTGATTAAGTTTTCCGTTTGGAGAGAGCAGGGTCGGTCCTGAGATCTAAGGTCGAGGACGAACTTAATTTTAAGACATTTATCAATATATAATTAAAAACTATATAAAATAATATTGATACAAAATAATGTATATATATACTAAATTACCTTAAAAATTATTTTTGACGTTCCTTGATAATAAAATGAATTTATTGATGATGGTATCAATATCAATTTCATCCAATAAGTGTTTCTCAATGCATAAAGTTGAGAAACCATTTAACCTCTCTAGAGACATTATAAATCTAAAAAACAAAAATATCTATAATTTTCATTGCTTTATTGCAAAATGAATCGTAAAACACTTAACTCAAAAATTATATCATTTAAATTCAGGTCACATGAACCATGTAGATAGAAGGTTAATGCCAATGTTATACAACACACATTTAGTTTGGGACCATTCAATGACTTCAAAGTTGTTGAATTCCTTAAAAACCTAAATATTTTTTTGAATGATTAGAGTTCTTCAAATCTCTTTTTTAGTAAATTGATTGTCATATCAATTGTAAGCAGAAAATAATTAACTTTAAATTGTTTCTTATTTTCCAAGATTGCTTTCTAACTATTATTTTCATTAAATTGCTTCCTCACTCTTTATGATTGTATCAATTTATCTACTTATTTGTCTGATGCATACTTTCTTGATAATATGATTCTGTTAAAATATATAAAAATAAGTATAGAACATTTGAACTAATCAAACATTTAAACAATATTTTATTCTGAAATCTAAAATCAAATATAATCAACAGTTAGTACTTAATTTAATTAGGCAGTAAGTTTGCAACTTCCTTTGCGATGTTTATGTGATTAGCGTAAATCTAAAATCAAATATAATCAACAGTTAGTACTTAATTTAATTAGGCAATAAGTTTGCAACTTCCTTTGCGATGTTTATGTGATTAGCGTAATTAACGATTCCCTAACATTCTGAATCCTAATTCTATATGTGCCCCCACCCCAAGGATGACCTTGGGAGAGAGTAGCTAAGCAAAGTTTTTTTATTTGGCACCGTCTAGAATTCGTTGTCTATAAAATATTAAATCTAATTGTAGTTACAATATCGTGGGAGGAAGACCGGGTAATAGAATATAAATCACGATTTGACTTGGCATGGTGCCCAACTTGAAATTTTATCCTACCATTTGATTTCTCTACAAGCTTGTCATTATTCACAGGGAAATAGGAATACATCTAAATATAGAGTTAACAATGCTGTTTTTATATCACTGAACTTATTTATTATTAAACTAAATATTAGTCAAAATTAATGCAATTTGAATCTCACAATACGTCTTATCTATCTTTAAACATCACTCTTCTTTAAATTTTTGGATTAAAAACTAAACAATCAAAATACTCTAAATGAAGTCAAAAAAGAATTTCTAAAATTAATCTTTTCGCTATACTTATAGAGAGTACAAAGGGACTACTTAATTGAAGAGAAATCTATTTAAACTAATTGATTTGTATTAAAAAAATCCCAAAATGATACATAGAGAGTCGAATGCTCTCAAAGAATTAAGTTTTTTTTACTATTTAACAAGCTGTCGACGGTAAAATGGGAGACAGAAAGTCAACCATGTCACACCAATGACACCATATGCACCATGCACATGTATATATGGATTATATCCGTATATCCTATGTCGAGAACAAATCTCAAAGCAAGCGGAACCAACAGTTTATAAATTATAAGTATTTTTAGTGCAATCCTAACCTACCCACTGCAAAAATGTTTTCTATTTGGAGTTTCATATAAATATTATTTATAAAAACTATATTACTAATGGATGATGTCTTTAAAATAAATTTTCATCCAAATATCTCTTTTCTACCCTAATCTCCTCATCTTATTTTTTCTCACCTAGAAATAGTTTCTTTATAAGAAATGAATTTTCTCTCTCCTTAACAATTCTATTCTCACATTATTTTTCGTATACATCACACAAATTAATATTATAGATATCATTATAGTCATCTTATTTGTGGTCAGCCAATATAATGTTGGGATTTGTGACGACTGACGAGAGAGGCGACCGATACCACGCGTTCAAGGAGATGGCGTACGGAATCACATTGATCCATCCGTCCATCCACGCACCCGCGGCCGTGGACGGCGCAGATCGGACGAGACTGGTCAAACATCCCCGCCGCGGCACCTGCCATATTGCCACCGCCCAAGTCCACAGAAAGATGGAGACAATGGCGCCGCGTGGGCCCATGTAGCTTGCCATAAATTCTTAATGGTCGATACTCAAACTATTTAGGGCCTGTTTGATCCAAAGGAAAAGGCTAAAACAAAGTGACTAAAAAATGGACTAAAATTTTAGTCACCCTTATTTGGATACAAGTGCTAAAAAAGGGTTAAAGCATTTATTGCTGTGTATAATGACTAAAATATCCCTCATTTATTGCTCTTGCTTTTAATGGATGCATGCATGGTAGGGGTATGGGTGGAAAAGAGTATTTTAGCCCCTCTTTAGCTCCTCCTTGGGGGCTAATGGGCTAAAAAATTTTAGCCCCTTTTTAGCCTTGGTGTTTGGATTTTTAGCACCTAAAATGACTAAATTTTAGCTCCTTATGCTTTAGCCCCTGGATCCAAACAGACCCTTAGGAGTGAACTGAGGAAGTAGTGTCTTCATAGAGTGGTATTCAAAAATATAGAATATGGATTTTCTCTATGTTACTCATAATTTGTTTGTTTTGAGTTCAGTGTAGTAATATAATTGCAATTACTAGTCTATAACCTAGTTGTTCATATTTTTTATGTTATGTGTTAGCATATGCAATATTTTGATTCCAATATAAACAAGCTAACATAAGCTATCAAATGAGCCGAATCAAACCAGCTTTGTAACTAGTTATCTTACCAAGCCAAACCAAGCTCTGTCACTGGACCGAATTAAAGATGGTAATTGGTCTATATCCATCGGGTTTAACTATTTTAAACTTATATCCGTTAGAAAAAATATCTCTGTCGGATAACCCACATATACATGCGGGTATCATTTCTTCCTCAAACCCATACTCATGCGGGTAAAATATATTCATCAGGTACACATACTTATCAATAGGCACCACACATAAAATAGGCTAACAAAATAACAATTGTATATCTATCCCCACAAAAACAGTGTTTCACCTAAATAAATCGATCACTCATTCAGTCATAAGATCAAAATTAGATATATAAATAAATTCTCAAACATAATACATCAATGATTTAATCTATAATAATAACAACAACGATTTAAACTCTCAAAAATATAGATTATTGGGTACCCATCAGATAATGGGTATGAATATTAGAAAATCATACTCATACCCACGTACCCGTTAGATACTATTTTTTCTCATTAATATACCAACAGATAAATAATTTTACTTGTATATCTATCCTAATAAAATAAAAACCATCAAATTTCGGGTACACATTGTCATTTTTAGACTGAACCAGATCTAGCCACTTCCGTATCCAGCCCTACGAAATGTCTTTGCCGAATCAAAGATGCCCAAATTAAAGCCGCAATATTATAGTAATAAAAATCAATTAAGGCGTGCCACGTGGCTCCGGTGCGGAAAAACCAGATTCGTGTCAGATCGAAGCGAGGCCATCTTTTTGACCGGACCAACCAACCGCGAGCCATTTCAGTAAGAATTCGAGGAAAGGGGAGGGCCGTTAAGGGCACTGCAATCACCTTGAACATTATTGTAATTATTATCATACTTATTATATTTTAAAATAGTAAGAATAATATAGAAAAACATCTCTATTATTTTTATTATTTGATTTGTTATTTAGATGGCTTATTATCTTTCCTCCACACTTGTCACTTCTAACAAATTAATCGAACTTGCTACTTCCTTAAATATTGAGTTTATTTTTTTATTTTTTATATATACATAAATTAATAAAATATAACTACATTCATATTTATAAAATAATAAATACATTTAAGAGACCAACCAAACCTGCTGCCCCCTGCTGCCTGACGCAGATTCTGCAGTGCCATGCGCATCGATCGACCCATCAATTTGTCAACGACCATTTGCAAAGCATTATTAATAAAACAATTTTTTATTATTATTATTATTATAGTCGGATTTAGTAAAAAAAGAATCAATCAAACTAAAACCGTAGACCGTACAGTCAAACACCAGGAGCCTGCTTGGCGATTCGTGATCACGTCGTAGCTATCACCGTACAAAAGCTAGCTCGGCTTCTCTAATCTCCAGCTTAAAAATATTTATCTCACTCTATTAAATTGCACTGTATTGACTGCTTGACCTGAAACGGTTAGATGATTGGCCACGCGACCTCTCTCTGACGGGTGGGCCCCACATCCGCGTTGCTCACCACACCCGTGACGCAAGCACGAGCACACGCGGCAGCGAACGCGTCGCTTGCCAACGGTGAAAAAAACCCGGATCTCTTCGGCCGTTTGGCACCGCGTCAAATTTTTTTAATAATATGCCCATCAATCGGACGAGTATTTCCTTTAGTCTTTCGGAGAATTGAGAAAAAATAAAGGGATTTTATTACAAGATGTGAATTTATTTTTACAAAAAAATTTGTAAAATTCTTGTGTCAATTAATCCTGTATAGAACCCAATTTAGTTTTAGTTAATATCTGCAGCCTATTTGCATGACATTGGTGTATATTTAACAGGCTTAAAATCTAAAATCGATTTATATTCGTGGAGACCATAAAGATAGATCCAACATTGATATATATTTTCTAGAATAAATTTACATATTTCAGTCTTAAAAATTAAGAGTATAATAATATTTAGTATCAATATACCTCTATGAATAAAAATTTAGGCGCTAAAGTAAGACTAAACTATTCTAACCTATTAATACAATGTTAGATTCTTTTGTATTATGAAATATCAAATCTAGTCTAAATTGTAATATTATAGGACGGATGGAATAACTTATTAACTCAATGTCCCTATTTTTAGCTCTGACTTAGCTCGGTTTGTTGCTAGCTTTATTAAAGGTTTTATGCTAGTAAATGTTTATCGGAATATCACTAGCATAGTGATAGTAAATTAAACCATTTCAACTCCACGTCAAAAAAAGCTAATTAAGAAATTACATGCTGCTTTTTTATCAGAAGTTTGTTCAAGTTTGCTCTGTTTTTTAGTTCGTTCTTCTGCTGCGAGTTGCGAGGGAGAAACAAACAGATGAGATGAGAATATGAGGTCCCCACCTGTGATTTCCCAGAAATACCCCCTCGAGGTCGTCTAATTTCCGCACCTAGCCTCGCACCGCCCCCACGCCGCTCCACGCCTCCACCCCTCCCTCCGGGCCTCGCCTGCCTCCTCGGCTTCTCCACTTCCGATTTCATCGCCACCCAAAACCCCACCTTCCCAATCCGAGCTCCCGCGGCGCCCCCATCGCCTACGCGCTACCGATGTCGCCTGCCGCTGGTGGCGCCGCGCCCACGCAACCGGCGGTGAGCGCCGCCGTCTCGCCGCCGGCGGTCGCCGCGCCGGGGCCCGACCACGCGCCGCCGCCGCCGCAGGCGAATCGCCGGGATCCGCAGGGCCCGTCGGAGGTTGCCGATCCCGGCAATGCGGCGGCGAGGAAGACGGCGTGGAACGTGCCTGCGCCGCCCCCCGCCGCGCCGGCGCTTGGCGGGATCATGGGTGGCGCCGGGTCGTGGCCGGCGCTCGCGGAGTCGGCCCGCGCGTGGCCCAAGTCGGCCTCGTCGGACTCCCTCAAGTCACTCTCCGATGGCTTCGCCGCCCTCTCCACATCGGTATTAAATCTCGCGGTCAAGTCGATAAATTCCGATTCGATTTCCTACGGATAATCTCTCTTGTTTTAGTTATCCAGCAAACATTATTATTTTTACGTGTTTGATGAATCCATCAATACGACCAGGATGATTTGATGGTGCCATCTCTGCCACCGCATCCAGTTGCTAATCCGATCTCTGCTGGCTCAAACCCTACCTCTGCATCTCCACCTCCCAATGCTACTGCCGCTGCCACTTTGCAACAGAACATCAACACAGACAAGACAAATCCAGTTCGACATGGTGGAGGCACAGGTGGAAACAACCGTGGTAGCAGCGGTGGCATTGCTAGCAGTGATGGTAGTAATAGCAGCCATGATGGAAATGCTGGCGATGGCAGTGGTGGGAACTGGAACAATGGAGGCTTTGGTAGTGGAAGCGGTTCAAACAGCAGCTATGGTCACAGCAACATCAACATTGGTGCTGTTGGTAGCAACATGAACAATAACGTCCATAGCACTGGCACCAGTAGTAGTGGCCATGACAGCAGCAGACGGGCAATTGGCAATAGCAGCTGGAACAACAATGGACGCAGTGGTGGCAACAACAATAGTGGCACTGGCAGTGGTGATGGGAGCAATAGAAATAGTGGTGGCAGTGGCAGTGGCGGGGGGAACCTCTGGAACAATAATGGACGGAATGGTAGTAGCAGTACCAATGGTTTTGGAGGTCGTGGCGGTAACCATAATCGTCGTGACCATGACAGAGGGGGTAATTTTTCCCCTAGGAACTACTCCCGACACTCGCCTATGCAGCACCAGCAACAACATTCTGGTATCTACCAGCCTGGATCTTTTCCCCGACAGCCACCCCCGCCGCCACCTCCTGCCCATTTCATGGTGCCACAGCCTTTTGTGCCATATGTTCCACCCTTCGCATATCCTGGTGAGGCTGAAATTCATCCTTAATTTCTTTGGACAACTCCCTGTTTCTTTGTTTGTTGTAATGTGGTTAGTGCGCTGATGTGCAGCTGATGTACAACCCTATCCTTTCTACCTCCCACCCATGGAGCAGTTCCAGAACATGCACCTTGTCCGGCTGCCAATGCAGCCTGTATGGTTTAACCAGGACCAGCAAAATATCCAGGATGTTATTCGTATGCAGATAGAGTTCTATTTTAGGTAGTGAATCTGCTTGATACACTTTAGGCATTCTTGCTGTTCTTTCTGCTAATTATTTTTTTCATCTCTTTTGTTGCTAGCACTAATAATCTGTGCCATGACACATACTTGAGGAGACAAATGAATGATCAGGGATGGGTGCCCATTGACGTAATCACTCACTTTAACCGGGTTAGTTTTTTTCTATTTGTGATTTCTGTGTTATATTAAGGCTGTCCATTTTCATGTGGTTCCTTAGTTACCCCCCTCACACACTGAATATGGTGTGCTAGATGCCTAGATCATCACTATAGTTTGTTTCTGCATTACTTTCAGAATTGCCCCATAATTCTGTGGTTAAAAATGTTGGGCTGAAAGTAATTATTGCACAACTCTAATCCTAAATCCCTATGGTTTAGAATGTTGTTCTTGAAGGCATTGGCCACATTGCTACTGGAGAGCTGCTTCCCACTTCTCATGTTCACAAAAATATGTGCAATGAGAATTGTTATTCTTTCTTTGGGCAAGGCAACAAAACTATAAAGATAACTCTGTGAAGAGCGAACTATATTGTTACAATTCTTTATCATAGTTATGGATGAAAAATTCAATGAGTTTTAACATTTGAAGGTATGGGGCATCAGTTTTTTAAGAACTGATAGATTAGTTTGGCGTCTGCTTGTTTGGTAGTCTGATATGGATTGCTATTTTTGGTCGATCTCACTTTTTTTCTTCCAGAAGAACTTATTTGTAGTTTTTGTTACAACCAGTTAGCCAATCAAATCACCAAAATCTTTATAACAGCATTACATTTGTTCTTGTGATTGGATTGCAATTTACTTTAGTTTTGTCAAACATTTTCATCCCATTTACCAGACAATATGGTAGTATACTAGTATCCCAGTGGTTATCTTTGCTTTTTATGAATAAATTTCTATTTTCTTAAGTAAATTTCCATTTGTAAGACTCATTTTTGTTGGGACATAATAATATCTCTGCAAGTACCTTATTGCATTTGAACATCTAAATCTGCTACACCAATATGCATTCAACACCCTGTCCTCTTCGCAGGAAGCTAATAGACTAGCACCATTCTCAAATTGATGACATCCTAGAATGTGTCCAGCCAAACATTGAAATCTTAAATTATTAGTAGATTAAAAATATAAGGATCTTGATGAAAAAAACTTTCATGTAGATACATTCTTAATATTTTTTATAAGCATATAACTAGAAAAATTGCATAGAAAAATGTGTATTGGAGATCACGTGAATGTTTAAAATGCCATCCTTTTGAGAATGGAGTTAGTTGCTATATTTTGTCCTGTTCTCAAGTTTCTTTTTGTTTGCTTATTGTTCTAAGGTTACCTGAAAGTATTGTTAAAAGGTATTTGGAGATTTTACATTTTGAGCTGTTCATTGGCATCTCTGAATTTGTTGTGAAATATTCATTTTTAGAGATGAGAAATATTCATTGAGAAAGCATAGTAGGCAGACACTTCTGTTGATCCGTAGTTGCCACACCTTGTCCCCATTCCCCAATCCCTGTGTATTTTTGTGCATTCAATATCTGTTATCAACTAGAAATAAATCAGACGATAATAATTGCCTTGTTTTAAAAGATTTTAATATGGCTACTTTTGATACCTATATAGAGTGAAAAACGTTTTTAAAACATTGGTCTTGTATTTTGCATGTCAGAGTCAATATGCAAGTAGCTCCAAATTTTAACAAGTGAAAACGGGCATGCTGATGTGCATTGAATTGTCAATACATGAAGAAGCTTGATATCTGCAACTTTGCAGTGTGGTCGTGTGGATTTCATAATGGATATCGGATAGTTCTACATGTGGTGCTTCAAATGCATTATACATGATTATCTCTTATTGTAAATACATACCTAGTTTTAGTTGTTGGGAATATATAATTGAGCAATATTTTCTAAATAAAGTTTATAAATACACGAGCTGGCTCATGGAGGTTTCGGGTATGGTAGTAGGAATCAAGAAGGAGAGGATATTTTGGACTTCGCTGTAGCCTACAACCTAGTGATAGCCAACACTTTCTTCAGAAAGAGAGATTCTCATTTGGTGACTTTTAGTAGTGGCCATCGTTCGAGTCAGATCGACTTCGTTCTTACTAGGAGAGAAGATAAACAAGCATGTTTGGATTGTAAGGTGATACCTGGAGAGAGTGTTGTGCCCCAACATAATCTTGTGGTGGCTGACTTTCATTTTCGGATCCGTACCCATAGGGATAAACAAGCCAAAATTGCGAGGACGAAGTGGTGGAAACTCAAAGGGGAGACATCCGAAGTTTTTAAGGAAAGAGTTTCTGTGGAGGGCGCTTGGTCCGAAGAAGAAGATGCAAACAACATGTGGGTGAAGATGGCAACTTGTATTAGGAAGGTGGCATCAGAAGTGTTTTGGAGTGACCAAAGGGAGCAGAGGTGAACCTAAAGATACTTGGTGGTGGACCGAGGATGTTCAAAAGGCAATAAAGGAGAAGAAAGAATGTTACAGGAGCTTGTTCCATGACAGGAGCGCGGTCAACATAGAGAGGTATAAGGTAGCAAAGAAGACTGCTAAGCGAGCTGTGAGTGAGGCAAAGGGTCGAGCCTATGATGATCTTTACCGAAGACTAAATACAAAAGAAGGGGAGAAGGATGTCTATAAGATGGCTAGGATTCGGGAAAGGAAGACAAGGGACCTCAACCAAGTTAAATGCATTAAAGATGAGATGGATCAACTCTTGGTGAAAGGACAAGACATCAAACAGAGGTGGCAGAGGTATTTTGACAATCTTTTCAATGGTGAGAATGAGACTATGGACACCCAATTGGATGACTCCTTTGATGATTTAAATAGATGCTTTGTACGCAGGATCCAAGAGTCAGAGGTCAAAGAAGCTTTAAAGAGGATGAAAGGGGGCAAGGCGATGGGTCCGGATGGTATCCCAATAGAGGTGTGGAAATGCCTTGGGGATATTGCTATCGTTTGGCTAACCAAGTTGTTCAACCATATTTTTCGATCAAACAAGATGCCCGATGAGTGGAGGAGTACATTAGTACCAATCTTCAAGAACAAGGGAGATATTCAAAGTTGTACCAACTATCGAGGGATTAAGCTCATGAGCCACACTATGAAGCTTTGGGAGAGAGTTATTGAGCATCGCCTAAGAGGAATGACAGATATCACCATGAACCAATTTGGATTCATGCCTGGAAGGTCAACCATGGAAGCAATTTTTTTAATAAGACAAGTCATGGAGCGGTATAAGGAGCAGAAGGACTTGCACATGGTTTTTATCGACTTGGAAAAGGCCTATGATAAAATACCTAGGAATCTCATATGGTGGGCATTGGATAAGCATAAAGTCCCAACAAAGTATGTTACGCTCATTAAGGACATGTATGACAAGGTTGTGACTAGTGTCCGAACAACTGATGGTGATACAAATGTTTTCCCGATTAACATAGGACTACATCAAGGTTTAGCTTTGAGCCCTTATCTATTTGCCTTAGTGATAGATGAGGTCACGAGGGATATACAAGGAGATATTCCTTGGTGTATGCTTTTCGCTGACGATGTAATTCTAGTAGATGAAAGCCGGGAAGAAGTAAATAGAAAGCTAGAGTTATGGCGTTAGACCCTAGAGTCAAAAGGATTTAGAATTAGCAGGACCAAAACCGAGTATATGAGATGTGACTTTGGTACTACAATTAGTGAGGATGGAGATGTAAGCTTGGGAGGCCAAGTAGTACCAAAGAAGGACACCTTCCGTTATTTGGGATCGATGCTTCAGAGAGATGGTGATATTGATGAAGATGTTAGCCATAGGATCAAAGCGGGGTGGATGAAATGGCGTCAAGCATCGGGAGTCCTATGTGACAAGAGAGTGCCACAGAAGTTGAAAGGCAAGTTCTACAGGACGGCGATTATGCCTGCTATGTTATATGGGGCTGAGTGTTGGCCTACTAAGAGGCGGCATATCCAACAACTATGTGTCATAGAGATGCGTATGTTGCGTTGGATATGTGGACACACAAGATTGGACCGAGTGAGAAACGATGACATACGCGATCGGCTAGGAGTAGCGCCAATTGAAGAAAAGCTTATGCAACACCGGTTGAGATGGTTTGGGCATGTCCACCGGAGACCCCCAGAGGCACCGGTGCACAAAGGTATCATAAGACGGGTCAATAATGTGAAGAGAGGTAGAGGGCGACCAAACTTGACATGGGAGGAGGCAATCAAAAGGGACTTGAAGGAATGGAATATCCCAAAAGAGTTGTGTTTGGATAGAAGTGCTTGGAAAGAAGCTATCCACGTGCCTGAACCGTGATTAGGTTTTTTCCCTTTTAGTGCTCTTAAAAGCTTTTCCCCTCCCCTTTCTCTCTCTCTCTTTTTGGTGACTTCTTATTGGGTTTCAACTCTAGCCTACCCCAACTTGCTTGGGACTAAAAGGCTTTGTTGATGTTGATGTTGTTGAAAGTTTATAAATACACAGCAATTGGATGTTGGGACTATCCTTTATTATCTGTAGTAATTATGCTTCACAACTCAGTAATTGTTTTGCAACTACTCCCTCTGATTCCTTTGCACAAGAATTAAGAAATCAACTCAAATGACTTTGTTGCCACTTATTTATTCTACAATGGAAAATGTGAGTTGTTTATTTGTGAAAGAGATAGCATTCATTTGACAAGGACAAACATGGAAGAAAATATAAAAAACTGCCTGGAAGTTTTAAAAGACTACTTATATTTGGGAAAGAGTTGAGAACAGTAGAACACTAATACAACTTATACAAGGAATCAGTGGCAGTATTTTTGAAGTCCTAGTATGATCGCCCAGTTTTTCTTCGATGCCAATGATTAGATCAATGTATAATGCTATATGCAATAATCCTGTTGTGTTGTTGCCACAATTCTATTGACCACAACTTTCTTGTGTTATTTCGTAGATGAAGAGATTTGCACAATTGGTAGACACCAACTATATACTAGATGCCGTTCGAGGTTCAGAGCTGTTGGAAGTGCAGGTTTGTCCACACATGCAATATTAAATTTGCATTTTGCTTGTCCGCTCACTCCCCTGTTTCTACCAATCAAGACGATGAGCTCTCAACTGACTTGTATTTGCATGTTTTACTATCCTGATATGCTAACAGGGAAATACTGTCCGAAGGCGCAATGACTGGGCAGAATGGTTACTTCGTTAGTCCCTCAACCTGTAAAAAACAGGTTGGTTCCACTGCACACACACTAGCTTTAGTCTCATGTTCTTTATCTGGATACGTGCGATTTGTCGAGGTTAGGTTCTGACCAAAGTATTTATTCATGCCAAATGCAGGTTGAGATGGTGGAATGCATCTGCATGCTATCACGGAGAGCTGATTAGGAGGGAGTTGCTTATATGATCATCACGAGCTTAGGTTTCGTGATGCATCATGGATGTACAGTGGGTCATTTCAGAGTAAGAAGATTTTGTTTGTTTAGGTCAGACGTGTTGGCTGCACGGAAAGGCATCTTAAAGGCAATGAAGGGGGGACAAATACCACCAAAAACAGGAAACAATTTCCAGAACATAAATCCTTTTTTTTGGTCTGTATAGTTTTGTCTGATAAAGAAATGGTCGGTGCCTTTTCATCACAAGACGACGTCATGTGTACTGGTTGTGGATGGTCTGTGGGTTTATTTTGGGATTACCAACCCGTCACTTTTGGTTGCTTGCACGATCATTCGGGCTACTCTTACTGAAGCAGCGGGGTTATCCATATTCAATAATTATGTTTTCTTTGAAGCTCCGGCATGCATGTGATAGAAAATGTGGTTTGTTGGAAGTATTGATGATGTGAGTACATCTTTAAGGCAATCTTTACTGATATGACGAATCTAAGCTACTGCTACTAGTCTTTTAGGTTGATGGAGTGCAGAATCTAAGCTGTGCTTTCGATTGGGCTGTGGGCGAGCAGTTCTAATGTGACCCAATGTGAAGTTGAGCTTCCCATCCCTAGAGACTTTGTCACGACGAGCTATTGGAGAAATATTGGAGAACTCTTTTTTGGATGATTTCGTTCTGATTATTGGAGAAATATTGATTATTAGAGAAATATTTTTTGGTGAGATAATTTCGAGAAATATTTTTTGGTGAGAGTTTTGTCTCATCTGACTTGGAATTAAACACAGTAAAAAAACAGACTATTATGTACCACTTCTTCCCTAGAAGCAAACGTCACCTAAGAGAATCTCATTGTAGGGTTAGTTCGTACATTGGAGTCTAGATTTTGCAATCAGACTAAACTTTTATTTGCCAATATAATGTATAATGTAGTAGAATAACCAAGGTTCTTTGGCCGCTAGGGGTCTGAACTTTCAGGCCAAACAGACATGGCTTTTGTTGATCAACAATGCAAAAGAAACGAACTTTCTTGTGCTGCTCCTTTTTTTTCAAAGATCAGCCCTAAGACACTGACTTTATTTGGATTTTTCACGTCACTACACTCTCTAGAGTTATGATGACGTACTAACCAAAATGCACAAGAAGAAGCACCTCTTATCTTGGAAAGTAGTAGAAAACAAGAAAATTTCTGGAGAAGCTAAGGCTGCTGCTTCATGGATCTCTCTGTGGATCAGTACTGCAGAATCTTCAGAAATATATTCTACTAGCACAGAACATGCAACTGACCACAGTTGTGATAATCATCTTTTCCTTTTGCATCTCCACAAAATATCTTTTAGCAATGATCATGGTTGGGACAAAGGCAGGGAGAGAAAATGTCCCTTCTTTAGCAACAGTTTCTGGGAACTGTTGTTTACAGAAACTGTACTTGTGACACAAATTACAGGTAACATTTCTAAAGAGAGTTTCATTCCAGTAGGAAACGTTAGATTATTTACAAGATCAACATAAGTAGCGCTTTATTACTACACAGGATCATATAGAGTATATGATTAATCAATCTGATGCGAAATCTAGGTAAATGGATGTTCGTACCAGCATTAGTAGTAGGTAGCCATTGATGTCGAAAGTTCATAAAAGCATCTCCATTGTAATTGCTATTTTTGACTTGCTATTCATAGCAATAGCAAGTCTCCCTATTTCAATTGGCTTGCTATATTGCTACTCACTCCATTGTACTTGCTATTTGACTTGCTATTTTAGAAAACTTGCTATTTCTCTCATCAAACTTGCTACATGTAGCAAGTTTGGTGAGAGAAATAGCAAGCCCCCTAAAATAGCAAGTCAAATAGCAAGTACAATGGAGACAACTTTTTGACAATTCTTGCTATTTTTAAGGATAGCAAGTTGGATAGCAATTACAATAGAGATGCTCTAACGTTTCTCTCCTTCCAAATTTCCAAAGTCACGAAGATCACTAAGGAGGATGTTGCTTTCTTTGGTTGACCTGTTCTTAAGACGATATGCTCCCACTATCTCATAATCGAGGTATCAGTTGATGAGAGGTTCGTGGGGAGCTTTAAAGAAGTGAACCCAGTCCAATGTGTTATGATTGCTCCTCATGAAGAATCTACAATTGGTAAAGATATACTGAACCGTCTCTTGCTCTTGACGGCGAAGAACACGGGTAGGTTGGTATGCCCAACCTCGAGCTGCAAGCCAAGATCCATAATCTATTCTGGATAGCAAGCTAAATAAAGAATTTACACTGATGAGCCCCGGGTTTTCCAAATTACCTTAACAAGGTTCGAAGTGATTGAGCGGCTTCTACTTTCCTTCAACTCTTTTAGCTACTGGAGTTTACGTCTTTTGGCTAGATGCAAACTTGATTGCTTGATTATATTACTTATGTCTCAACGCCGAAGAGCTTTGAAGTGTTTGTCACTCACCACAGTAGTTTCTCTCTTTGCTAAGAGCAACTCCAATAGTAGCTGTCAAATCAGAGCCCCTATTTTTTATTTGAGGTTTTCCTATCTTTGAGAGATCTGTTTTCTAGATTTCACTCTAGTAGTGGTTCTCAAGATAGAGACCTTATTTTCAATTTCTACCATTTCTTCACATACTATACACATGTATTTGACAAAATCACAATACATAATAAATTATATATTGTTTAATAATGAATGACTATATTTAAATATAAATTTAAATATTCAAATTTAAATATAATAACATAATCATGTATCATGTTAATCATCTATCGTATTTAAATATTGAAATTTTTAAATACAAATACAAATATTCAAATTTAAATATAGGAACATAATCATTTATCCTATTAAACAATAAGAACATAATCATCTATCATATTTAAATGTTCAAATTTAAATATTGAAATTTTTGAATACAAATACAAATATTCAAATTTAAATATAGGAACATAATCATCTATCGTATTAAACAATAGGAACATAATCATCTATCGTATTTAAATATTCAAATTTTTAAATGCAAATACAAATATTCAAATTTAAATATAGGAACATAATCATCTATCGTATTAAACAATAGGAACATAATCATATATCGTATTTAAATATTCAAATTTTTAAACACAAATCCAAATATTCAAATTTAAATATAAGGATATAATCATATATCTTATTAAACAATTAAACAATAGGAACATAATCATATATCGTATTAATTATCTATCGTATTTAAATATTTAAATTTTTAAATGCAAATACAAATATTCAAAATTAAATAAGCGGGAAGCCCGGGCGTGCTGCAGCGACGCGCGGGGAGCGCGCGCCCACGTGGCATGGATGAGAGCCAGGATAGGAGGCCCTGGGGATGAGAGCCTAATGGCCTCTTTTAAAAATTCTTCTATTTTTAAGAACCGAATAAGAACTCTATTAGAACTCGATTTTTCTCACGAGCTCTTAAAAGTGAGTTTAAGGGACCGGAGCCTAGTTACTTTAATAAAACCTTATTTGGTTATTGTAGACGTATCAGTGTCGGTTTGTGCTACGAAAAAATGAATTTATTATAGGGCACAACAGTAAAAACGTACCGGTGCAAAAGACTTGCGCCAACTTCGTTATCTTATCTAACCACTGAAAAGGAATTGAAGCTCCTTTCTTTCTATTGATTAACGCATAAACCACATTCAGGATTATTGAAATTAGCCAACCATCCCCACAAATCGTTTTCATCCCAAAGATCTGTTCCTTCCAGATCACAGTGTTTCACATGAATTTTGAGGCCTCAAATGTTCTATCTGAATTTAAGAACTGACAGCGATTCGTGGAATAATTTGGCGCACATACATACACACGGCTGTTTTTTAAAATAATGAAAACTTTATTGAACTCATCAGTCGTATAAAGATAAAACACGTGTACTAACGTTCAGCTTGGCAGACTAGGGGCATGTTTGTTTCAGCTTCTAGCAGCTAGATATTCTCAGTAGCTAGCTAGTTTGAGTAACTGATGTTTTTCAGTTTCTGGATTCTAGTTTATTTCTACATTCTGTAGCTATTGATACTTACAACCTGAGTCTAGAATCTGAACTATTTGTTTCTGTATCAGATTCTAGAAGTAGCTACAGCTGCCAGAAGCTGAAAAAAACAGACCCTAAGATTCTGACCCATTCCACGTAAGATACTATAATCCTGATTCATGATAGGATAAATACCCTTAGAAGGATAGTCGGACGGATTCGGTTGCTAAAGAAGATTTTGGACTGAGACGATGATTATTATAGAAAGGATTAGACTAATTCTTTATTGTTTAATAAAATAGAAATTTAACATATCTTTATATAGATGGTATGCCTTATCTCTCTTAAGAAGCTAATATCTAAAATCTAATTTTAGATTACAAGGCAATCTTATCTTATCTCTAAAATAGGAAACTCAATCGTATCTCTAAACCAACAAAATCGTATCTCTATAGTACCACACGGTCATGTCTTATATTGGAATAAGTTGTGGGCCCTAGACATGCCCGTGACACAAATCAGTCATTATCTGTTTTAGATGAGAGATTTGAGAATTTGCCACTTTCAAAAAGTGATTTTGTATTTTTGCCATCCGGACCTATCATTATTGACTCAGATAGTCCCACATGTCAGTCTCAGAAGTGACATTATAATCAAAGTATATATCTTGAGAGTGGCAAATTATCATTTTTTCGTTTTAGATCGATTCTACAAAGTTTAACAATAAAAACAAAGATTTTATGCCACACACAATTAACACTGAATATAATTAGTTCACCTGAACTAATAAAAGGATCGAGCAACACAAACCATAAATCTCTACTCCCACCGGTACACAAAAACAAGTCGTTTTAAGCTTGTATTAAGAGTGTGCTAAAACAAGTTGTTTTGCATTTTATTGTGCATTTTGGACAACTATACCCTTCATGTAATACTACTTTTTTATTTTTCGTGTTATATTATTTCTGCATTATATTTTATAGAGGCAAATATGAAAAATGCACACTAATTAATTGCTCTTTGGTATGTGAAATCATGTCCAAAACGACTTGCTTTTGTGTATCTGGGAGTAAAATCTAGGAATTAACAGCTTTTACTTTATGCTAACAAAAATCTACAAATGGTTGAAAAAACCGGTTTCGTCAAATGTTTATTTGGTTCATGGACCAACTTTGTAATTAACTGAGAACTGAAAAACTACCTGTAAAAAAATAAACTCCGGCTTCTGCACGTAGCGCCATGATAATGATATACACGGAGCAAAAGTCGTTTTCAACGGAATATTCAGAAGGGCATCACAAACAGGAAAAGGTAGTTACCCCATTTCAGGCTCGATCGAGAGGCATTAATTGCAAGTCTGCCGCGACAGCGACTGAGCAGAAAACGACCTCCCGTCTCAACAACCTCGTCGTTGTTGCACAATTAAAAAGCTGAAATATAGATTACAGTTACAGGAAGGGATTATTTGGATCTAAATTTTAAAAGTTGTCACATCGGATGTTTGGATTTTAATTTAAAGGACTAAATGCCAACTAACTGTAAAAATAATTATAGAATCAGAGGATAATTCGTGAGACGAATTTATTAAACCTAATTAATCCACAATTAGCAAATATTTACCGTAACATCACATTGTCAGATCATGGCGTAATTAGGCTCATTAGATTCGTCTCGCGAATAATCTTCTGATTATGAATGAATTTTATAAACAGTCTACATTTAATACTCCAAAATAGTATTTAAACATTGTGATAGGAGCTAAAATTTAAAAATTTAGTATCTGATCCAAACACCCCTAAAAAACTTATGTATAAATTACACAAAAAATAATAAACCCTTATTTCAAAATATGTCGTTTTGGACATGATTTCGTATAAAAGTAGCAGAAAACTAAAGACTAAAAACAAAGCAGTAGATAAAGAGCAATTAGTGCACTGCATCATATCATAGCCGTTCGAAACGCACAACAAAATACAAACCAATTTATTTTAGACAAATTCAAATAAAACCAAAAACAATTTTTTTGTGAAACTAAAGGAGTAATCATTTAAGAGTTAAAAATGAGTCTACTGGCTAATCTAATCCATGGGATAAAGATCTGGTAATTTGTGACTTATAAGAAATGAATTTAATTTTTATATTACTAAGTTTATACGTCATTAACGTAAATAGTTTAGTTGGGTGTGTCATTATACATTATATTCGAAGGCCGACGCTCCTCCCTTTGTGAAACGACAGGCGAACAAACGAATCAAGATCAAGAGGACGGAAAAACGAGTGGGGAAAGAAGAGGGCAAAACAGCATTCGCATTTCCATCAAATTTAAATGAACCAATGATGAGAGTTGGAGAAGACGACTCTTTTGCTTCGTCAGGCCCAAAATGTCATTGTTCCATGAAGCAACAGTTGCCACATTTGTACAAGCAAGCATGGAGCTCATCTTTCTGCCTAATACCATGCGACAGATAGATTAATGGAGTTTTACTGCACGTACTAGCAAGCTAGCTAGCAGCTGCCACTGTACAGATTAATTAAGCCAAATGATGCTACATGATTAAGCTTACTGCTGCATGCATGCACTTGTCTAAGTATTAACCACAGCTGGGAAGAAATAGCTAGCTGCTAATTAAGCAACACGAGCTGTGGGAGTAGCACTACAGTGGTGGTGGTGGTGGTGGCAGTGAAGTACTCACTTATCGCCGCTACTAATCCACCACCTCAAAAAACAAGTGCAAGATCGGAAATAAACCAGCAGCAGGAGGAGGAGGAGATCGATGGGCACGCTTATGGCGCCGCCTCCTTGTCTGGAGGAGGAAGAAGAGGGTTCAGAATGGCGCGGAGAGCACTCTATGCAGAGTTGGAATCCTCACTGGCACCGGCACCGGCACCGGCACCGGCACCTCCACTGACTTCCTCAGCTGCCGGTGATCCGAACAAGCAGAGAGCAGAGAGACGACCGGTTAGTGAGCAGCGAGTAATTAGCTTCCCGATCGATGAATGAGGGGGCGGATCGATCAACTACTACCTGCTCGTACTTGACGCGGAGCTCAACGTTCTCCTGCTCCAGCTGCTCCACCTCTCTCTCCAGGCTGTTGACGCGAGCCTGCTTGCGCGCGCGGGAGCGCGCCGCGGACTCGCGGTTCTTGATCATGCGCTTCTTGCGGTGGTCACCGATGGCGGGGGCGGCGCACACGCCGTGCTGGAACGGGCGGGCGGAGACGGGGATGGCGCCGTCGTCGAGTGGCGCGGGGGGCGCGAGGAGGTGGTTCGAGAAAGCGGAGAAGAAGGGCGCCGGGGACGGCGCGGTGTCGCCGCCGCCGTTTCTGTTGCTAGTGGAGTGGGACGGTGAGGTCGCGCCGAAGGCGGAGGAGAGGAGGTCGATGCGGGTGGAGTTGAGGCTGAGCGCGGTGGATATGAAGCTGCGCGAGCGCGACGAGGCCTCTCCCGCTGGCGGCGGTGGCGACGACGCGCTGCGGCTGGTTGTGTTCGCCCATATGTCCTCGTCGTCCTCCATGGCCATGGCGTCCACCCCCACCACCCACCACCAGCCGAGGATTTCGGCGCGGTCGGTTCTTTACCTCTTTTGGGCAAGCACCGCCGCCCCCCGGCGCCCTCCCCCTGCGCTGCGCAAGCAAGACTGCAAGAGGCAGCGGAGCTGAATCTGAATGTGACCCAGAGAGAGAGAAGAGCTGGTGCTCGCTTGCTTGGTTTTTATTCAATAGCTGAGCTCCTCCTGGAAATAATTCTGTGAATCTGTGAGAAGTGGGCTTCACGGATATCTCTTAATTAGGTTACGTACGTGGAGTACTATTGATTTAATCTAATAACAGTGTGGTCTGCAGGTACACAACACAGAGGGCGGCACGGTGGTCACAAGCATGACCGGCGGAAATGAAAAAAAAATTGGGCTGTTTTTAAGTGTTGTTGGTTGAGTCGTAAATTCTGAAAAAATTATTATGAGCTATGGATGGTAAAAAAGTTATTTGATTTAAATAGTTAATAATGTTTGGTTACATTATTAATGTGCAATTTTACATGTACATTATTATAATCATGAAATTTTATAATATTTATACTAAAATTATATACATTTTTGAATTACACTAGAATAATATGTTTTACTAAAAATTCACCATTTCAAATTTTACAAGAACCGATATGTTATAATAACACCGTGAATAATTTTCTTTCAAAATTGAACTGAAAAGCTGTAAAAGTCAGAGTCCATTAGCTTTTAGTTTTACTTGAAAAAAACTGATTGGCGCCTGTATCTATTTGATTGAGCTTCCAGTTTCTTAGCCAAATAACTAGCTAGAAAAGCTGAACCAAACACAACGTACTTCGGATCCATGTACTAGAGAACGTAACAATCAAATGGTCAGTATCTTAGTTCCCGTTTGGTTACAGGGAGTAAACTTCAGTGCCTGTGACATCGAATATTGTTTGCGTGCTTTTTTATCACACACTAAAACACACGCGGTCTCGGTCTGAGAGATTTACTTGACTCTAATACAGGTCCTACATCTTAGAAAAGGGTTCTGGACGTGCCAATCAGTTTAACCCTGCAACTGATAAGAGATCGGAAAAAATAAACATTAGTAGCATAGTCGATTGGCTGGCAAGCCGACGACTGTGGCGTAAAGGATAAAACCATGAATGAGCGTGCCATCGGCCGATAGAGAAAACATAATATGCATATAAGTCAATGGGCACCCTTCGACGGTGAACATGATACGAAGATGAATTAAATATAACCTATCAGCTTGTACTCTAATAGAAATAAATAAAGCATGCCAGATAACAGATCTATATCATGGAAATCATCACAATAACTAGATCGGACCTAACTGAGACAGTAGCTAGTCACGATGATCTGAATAATATATCAACGAATCAGGTAAACTTTATTTAGATGAACAGTATACGATATGAAAAAGATACAACAACAAGAGATGTCGGACTTAACCGATAAAGCCTCAAGCTATCAAACCAAGATCACCTCAATCTAAGAGATCAAACCTAACTGATGCAGCCTTAGACCTAGCCAAAAATATTTTGAGAACAACCGATGACCATGCTGTTTCACCGTTCTCCTCAAGAGATCAGACTGAACCGATGCAGCCGTGAGGACACTAACCTAGTTGGCATGGTAGTCGGGGGTGACAGGACTCACCTCTTCGCCGAAGATCAAACTAATGCAGCCCAGCTCCGAGAGCCCGGGTACCATCGGATAACTTCGGGGCACAAGGGTGGCGATGCACTAATTGTAAATTGAACGAGAGTTAAACTAATCATAACCTAAGGGATACATATTTATAGTACGTAGACTTGTCGTCCAAGCAATCTATCCAACCAATTTTGAATATGAATCTGTAACCACCTGTTGCTCTTATCTCTATCGACACTCCTTCCGATCATGCAGCTGTTGCGGACAGACCTCTTTAACTTTCTTTAACTGGATCTTCCTTTACCTTCTGTTGACCATGCGACAAGTCATAGTGGGCTTGTGGGCCTTACCAAATCTTGACGTCAACAAATATTTAAATACTATTTTTGGAGTATTAAATATAGTCTATTTACAAAACTCATTCATAATCGGTAGATTATTCGTGAGACAAATTTAATTAGCCTAATTACGCCATGATTTGACGATGTGATGTTACAGTAAATATTCGCTAACCGTGTATTAATTAGACTTAATAGATTTATCTCATAAATAATGCTCCGATTCTATAATTATTTTTATAATTTAGTTATTCAAATTAATATCCAAACTTCAGAAAGTTGAAGAACTAAACTTTAATCTTTAATGTACGGAATCATGCGCTTTCTAGCTAGTCTAGAAAGATCTCACATGACACGTGTGCATGATTACGTCATTTTATGTGTTCTCCGTGGCGCTCGCGAGTGGGACCCACGCCAGTCAAGTTGTCGTGGTGCCTCCGAACGGTCGGATCGGATTGGCCGGCCCACGCTTTTGCTCTCCTGCGGCAGATCACGGGATTAAACGACACCTGCGCATCCCACGTGACCGTAGGGCCCACTTGTCAGTGACAATCCGTGATACGGCACTCCGTGTGCACTCTTTTTTCCTTGGTGGATGTTTGCATATTCTATTCTTTTGAGATAATGGCAGGCTCGGTGCTCCAATTAGTTTTAATTATGTTATCTTATATGGATTTTATCTTATTTAACACTATATTAAAATATGGAAAAACAGAGCGAGAAAACATGTAGTAAGATCTAGTCTCGATGATAAATCGATTACATTAGATACTATCGATTTTTTTTTGCAATCCAGCGAGGGTTATTTCTTCATGATTATCAGTAATTAGCAGTGAATAATAGTTCTAAGCAAACTGTGATCCTAAATGTAAAAAATGAGGAAATGAGTAAGGGTTTTGGTCAGGTTTGAGCTATGGATAGTATTATAATCATATGTCATATATTTACATGCATTGAATAAAAGATTATAAAGACACTACCACAAAAATATTTTTACTTTTAAAGCTTTTGTAATAAATAAAAGATGCATGGAGAGTATAATCAATGATAGGTATTTATTTGACCACGAGTGATATACACTACCACATAAACAATTTTTAGTGACACGACTTTAGTGACAGATAAAAGACGCACATCAGTAATACACTTTTAGTAACATATTATTTCACATGTGTCAGTAATATTGCATTATTAGTGACAGGTCGCAATAGGACTCGCCGCTAAAGAAGGAGCGCCCCCCATTAGTGACGGGTCATGGTATGACCCGTCACTAAAGATCACCCTATAGTGACGGGTTATATTTTCACTTGTCACTAAAGAGCGTCAATAAGATGTACATTAGTTAATCACTCATCACTAATGATTCTCTCTTATAAATAGGCGAAGACTCCGAATTGAATTGTCACACTTTTATTTTGCTCGGCCCTAACCCTAGACTCCCACTGTACCGTCACCTTCGTCGTGCTCCTCGCTGCTCCAGCGCCTGTGCCCTCCGTACCTCTGCACCTCGGTTGCATCCTCATCCTCGTAAGGTTCTCCTCCTCCTCCGATATGTTGAGATGTGAAAATGTGGATATGTGGAAAATTTGTGAAAATGTTATAATGTGGATTATTTGTTAATGTGTATTAAATTTAAGTTCTTTATTTGTTTTCACAAGTTTGTTCATGCTTACTATTAAATTTTAGTTTATAAAATCATTTATGAGAAATTTTCTTACTGAATTTATGAATTAGGGATATGGCAAGCATCTCAAGTAATCTACATGTATCAACCTATGTTCCAGATAGTTTTTTAATAAAGATCAATCATCTAGTCAACGATGAACGTCATCAGGTTTATACATCGTACATTACATATATTGTTTAATGTGTTAACAAATTGAAGCGACATTATCTTACTGTTGTAGTATTTATCAAAAATATTTTGTGATATCAATAACATTCGTGCTGACGATCAGCGGCGAATCTAGGATAAATCCTCACCGGGGTCAGTTAAATGGGCTATTAGGGTCCGTTTATTATTTTACTGGGGTCATGACCAGTTAAAAAAGACTACATACAAGAGTTTCTTACAAAGTCATCGGGGTCGCCGGACCCCGTTAAATACATGTAGGTTCGCCCCTGCTGACGATACCCTCCACAAAGGGTGGCCTGAATTTAGTAGAAGTGGTGGCCTAACATAAGGATACTATTTGGTAATAACAATGGGACATGCACTATTGCCAAAATTTACACTAAATTTGGTGATGAGAAGACACCAACAACCATTAAAGTAGAGGACAATGATAGTGATATACATAGAGAACTGACATTACTTACTACACATGCATGTTTTGTTTATGTGCTTACCATGGTTTCATTATAATGTTAGGGGAAGGTTCTAACAATGTTGCAGAGAGGAAGGGAAAGCTAATAGCCAGAGAGGTCAACACCGACTAAATAGACCAACTGAACCACATCTGTTATTTTGGCAATCCAACAGATGTAACTCCAACGAGGAAAGCTCTCCTACAAGACATCTCGAAGGTTTATCCTCCGAGAGTTAGTTATATGTCTGCACAATAAATAACACGATGATCAACAAGAAGTCGGTGATAAGTTATTTGCACATGTCGTTGGTTAACTAGATCATCTATATAGATAGCCTTATCTAACTAGTTTTGTTTAAATTTTATTGTTATAATACTTTTTAAGGCAGTACTATGAGAAATACATCATACCTCACCTACACCACCAGACCACCGAGATTCAAGTGGTAGCAGCAGGGTCTGAGGCAGTCCCAATTTTGGTGCATAAATCGACGGATGGATGGTGTTATCTAACTATAGGTTTTGGCCAATTTCTTCGAGATAACTCGTTAGAAGTTGGCACAATATGCATTTTCCATTTCAACATCAATAATGGTGTAATTGAGGTTGCCATATATATGGTGTAAACCTGGGGTACGATGTAATATTAGGTTATAAATCTTTCGTGATGAATTATCGATATTCCGTGATAAATTATCTATGATGTGCTTTGGAATGTTGGATATGATGGCTGCTAAATCCTGACTTTGATTAAGGTTGCAGCCTAAAAACTATTTTTTTCAAATGACCATAATATTAGTAGCGGGTAACAATAGTTAATCGTCACTAAAGGCCCTATAGTGACATGTTTTCTTTCTACCCGTCACTGAGATGTACATATAGCCCAATACCCTGGATGATTGTACATCATCAGTGTCAGGTGGTAACTATTACCCATCACTGATGATGCCTTCTTATAAGATGGCGACAGTGGAAGTTTAGGTTTATGGCAACATCTTCAGTAACAGGTGGTAACTATTACCCGTCACTAATGAGGCCCCTTATAAATAGGCGGGGCATCGAAGTGAATCGTCACACTTTCAGTTTTCTTGGCCCTAACCCTAGACTTCCACCACCGCCATCACCTTCGTCGTGCTCCTCGCTGCTCCATCGCCTGTGGCCCCTGCACCGTCGGTCATGGAACCCACACCGTCATTGCGCGTGGCCGCCTTACTCGTCGTCACCTTGATTGTATCCTCCTCGTCGTCCTCCTCCTAAGGTCCTCCTCATTCGAAATGTTGCTCATGTTATTTTCCTTGTCTAACTAGCTTTGTTTAAATTTTATTTTTACAATACTTTTTAAGGCGTTACTGGAAAAAGATGGCACAATATGCGTCTTCTATTTCAGCATCAACAATGCTGCTCCCGAGGCTGTCAAGTATGTGGTGTAAACTTAGCCTACTACTTTTAGCCAATTTCTTTGAGATAATTACTGGTTTTAGCTAATTTTTTTGAGATAATGCGCTCGAAGTTGGCACGGGCAATCACGGGCGGTGCTCTTGAGGCTGCCATGTATGTGGTGTAAACCTAGCGCAGGTATTCATGGTGGTGCTCCTGAGGTTGTGAGAGAGGAGTATAAGGTGACAATAAAAGAGGCTATAAAATTAGATATGTACAATCAACAATTCATAGTGGGTAGACAGAGAGAATCTTTGTTAAAAGTTATCTATTAGTTAGAAGTTAGGGAGGACTCTTATATATTGATCTTTTTTTAGCCATGTTCTTCGAGATAACGAGTTAGAAGTTAATATATGTGATACTAATTTAGTTATGAATCTTGTGTGATGAATTGTTTGTGATGTGCTTTGGATGTTGCATATGTTAGCTACCAAAATTCTGGTCGTGATTCAGGATGCAACTTATTTTTTAAAATTGGTGACAATAATTACCTGTCACTAAAGAAACCATTAGTGACGGGTGTCAATCGTCACCAATCACTGAAGAACACATTAGTGATTGGTGACAAACGTCAACCGTCACTAAAGAGCTAACAGGTGAGCTAATAGGAGTGAGGTTGACCCTTTAATGATGCGTGTTTACTCATCACTATTGATGTTATATTATTGATACGATTAAAGTGATGGAAGACTTGTCTGTCACTAATTATGGTTATCACCCGTCACTTATAGGGTTTTCTGTGGTAGTGAGATCTTTGTTTGCCCACCACTAATGACATCACTCGTCATTAGTGATAGGTACAATGGATGTTACTAATGCTCCGCATCATTAGTGATGGGTGTCGTTGGAGATCGACAATGTCTTCAAATTGATATTTTTAATTTAGCACCCGACTTTAGTACAACTAACACATTAATCCTCACATGCCATTTCTAGAGCATTCTCAGGAATTTTGCGCACGCGCAAATGGGCGATTAGCTGGTGTGTCGGTCACATGTCCACCGACCGACGACGGTGCTAGCAACTGCATGGATGGACTCGATAGTGGGACTGTTCTAATAATGCCTTGTCACAATTGGTATTTTTAGTCTGATCACACCACATAGTTCACTGACCATCACCACCTTAGTGTAATCTTAGATCAATCATACGGTCTATTGTATGGGCATGGGAGATTGTGGATCCGGTAAATTCTGATACCATTTGCCATCGATGAGCACGAAAGATTATGGATATGACTCTGATACTATTTATCGTCAATGAGCACGGATGATTACGGATACCCTCCTACACTACCCAAAAGCTAGCAAGGTGAGAGTCCTCTCCCCCATAGCTAAGGGTGTGTTTAGTTGAGCTATGGATTCTGAAAAAGCTGTTGTGAGTTGTGAGCTATAGAAAAACTATTGTGTTGTGAGCCATGAACTATGGAAAAGCTAGAAGTTGTTTGGTTGGAGTAGATGTGGATTTCTGTTTTGATAGTAATGTCTATAATACCCCTATGTTTGGTTGCACTATTAATTTGCACTCAATATAAACACTGGTTTTTTAATGATATCCATTTAGATCATTGTTGTAATTTTCTGATTTAAAATAATTCTAGTAATTCATTTATTTTATTAAGGGTTGAATCACTGTTGATAAAAATTTGTAAAAATTCCTAAAATTATGTTTTGGCCTCTAGTTTATCTCATAAATTTTTTAAGTCCGAATTTTGAATATTTCCCCCTGTTTGGCTTTAATAGGGCTCTTTTAGGATTTTCTACAATAATAAAATTCAGAAAATTCTTTAATAATATTTTTATTTTATTTTATTTCTTTTTAAATCTTGGGGTGTTACACCTTCGAGGTTCATTTTACACACCATATACATACATACAAAACCTGTACTGTAGCTAACACAATTGCTACAACAGTTGGCGCCGTCCGTGGGGACCTTAGTCCTAAAAGCTAAGTTCTCTACCACTGTCTGCAATTCGAAGTGTGCTTGAGGGGGGAGCTTCGAAGTTTTCTAGCTTCGCGCACCCTTCGGCAAGGGGCTTCGGGTGCAGTTCGAAGACCTTCTTCGCCTTCCTCCATCCTTCGCATTTCGGAGCTCACCCTCCAGCAAGGTGCTCCACTTCATATGTCGAAGGTCGTCAAAGCCCTAGGGGCTACGAGGTATGTACACTACCAAAACATCTCTTCGATGTACCAATCTGCAATTACATTAATATAAAATCGAAGCCCTGCTTCGCCTCAAAAACCCGAAGACTTGCTTTGCCTTGTTTAAAATTCGAAGCCTTGCTTCGCTTTACAAAATCCGGAGCGTCCCTCCGAAGGCTACACAGCGCCTCCAGGCCCGTAGCAGTGGGCTTTGAGACTTCCGAGCGACGGCTCGGCAAGTCCGGGATTCCAGGCCCTAGCCTGATGCATCCCCGGGTCGAAGGTGGCCCAGGGTCAAAGGTGGCCCAGGGTCGTAGGTGGCCCAGGGTCGTAGGTGACCCAGAGTCGAAGGTGTATCAGAGTCGAAGGTGGCTCAACTTATCACAGGTTCGGTGAATCCACATCAAATATCCTTTTCACTACAGGACCAAGCTCAAGAAGCCTTGCTTCGCTATCTGAACACGTACCGAGGCCTCCCTTCGTGTGACGTGATCTAATCTAAGAATTTAAGCATCTCGAAGTCATGCTTCACTTAAAATCTAAGTGCGTTTCGGAGCCTTGCTCACGCACAACATCCAAATCCAAGCATGCCGAAGCATGCTTCGCTTAATTTGGCTACACTGAAGCCTTGCTTCACTCCAAGTTAACGCGTTCGAAGCCCAAAAGAGGCCTTCGCTCGATGTGTTATAAGCATCCGAAGCCGTCAAAAAGGCGCACCCCTTCGCATTTTTAATTTCCCGCACCAGCAACGACTAAGTCCCTAGCTGCCATGAGCAAGGGGGGAAGCATGTATGCGAAGTATGCGAATCTAATGCGCAGTACGAGCGTGATAAGCTAAAACATTCAAAGTAATCAAACTATGTGAAGCATGCAGACAAAGTATGCAAATACAACAAATCTCATTCATTGAATGATAATTGAGAAGTATGTTACAAATATACTTCGAAAACAAAATTATGAGTAGTCTGTATCTAAGCCTAAGAAAAAGCGAGTTCGAGGCCCCAACCCTCGCTTGCCTTTCTTTCGGCCGAGGCCCCCTCGACTGGACGAAGCCTCGTCGGAGCCTGCTCTCCCACGTCCGGTTCGTCCAAGCCCCGAAGCCTGCAGACCTCGTCTTCCACTTTGCAGGTCGCTCCAAGTGTGCGAGGCAGGCGGTGCCGTGTCGAAGGTAGAGAAGTCTAAGGCTTCATCGCCTGCCAAGACCATTCGCGAAGGTTGTACCCCCTCGCTACGTGAGTTTACTGCAAAGCAACTTAAGTCTGGCAAGGATGAAGAACTCCAAAGGGACTCCGTCTTCACGGTAGCCAGCAGATCCTAGACTACTTCGGGGATGGCTTCGCCGTTAGGCCCCCTCGGAAGTTTAAACCGAGGGGGGCCTTCGGACCTAGCTACCTCGAGGACCGCCCATAACTGGCGGAGTTCTTCAGAGTCCTCAAGTACTTCGAAGTCAACATTCGGAGACCGAGCCTGGGCAGGTATAAAGCACCCCCGCATTCATATTAATAAACTGATAAGTTTTTACAAGCCTACAGCTAAGAATTACAAGGAGCCTAAGGAGATCTACACCTTCGGAGGCGGAGGTGCCGACGTTGAAGGTTGAGCTGGCGAGACATGCGCCGTGGCTCGGCGAAGGTGGATAGCCTTCTGAAGTTCAAGGACTGCCTCGCAGCCTTGGGCCTTCCAAGGCTCCTGAAGTCATCTCCAGGCTCTGCGGACGCCGGACGGAGGCGTCACCAAGTGTTGGCCTCCGAAGGCCACAGGGGTCGCCGAGGTTGCTGCTTCAAGGTGGTTGCACCCCGCGTCGTGAAGCATTTGCAACACCCCTTGACCCACCACTCGGCCGACCATCAAGGCGAAGCCCTTCAAGGATTGCTCCGCCGTCGCAGCCACTACCTTCAAGAATGCGGTGCGGTCCCCAATTGGGTCCTGGCTACCGAAGTCTGGAGCCCGACACTTGGTCCCTATTTGTTCTAGGACCTCGGTCAGGCTCAGAGTAGCTTCGTCGATGTTGCCAACGACAAAGTTTTCAAGGCAGTGAGCTCTTTGGCGAAGCTCGGAGTTCTCCCTCGCCAGTTGGGTTTCAGCGTCCTTCGCAGCTTGAAGCTCCGCTCGGAGCCTGTCAGTCTCTGAGGCCAAGGCTTCCCTAGCCTTGTCGGCCTCGGCCCTCGCCGCCTCGGCTGAAGCTTCGGCCCACCTTCGCTTCTCGGCTTCCACCGAGACTTTGCATCAGAGGGCCTCTTTCTCCTCTGCCAAGCGCGTCATCCGCCTGTCCGCAGAAGTTGAAGCTGCTGCGTTCAGTGCGAAGGCCTGGAAGAATTCAAGAAAATCATAAGTGTTGATTGAAGACCAAAGTATAGTTCGAAGGCTGCGTAAAACTTCGCTCACCTGGATGAGGGCTTTGTTTGCGTTGATGAAGAGGTCCATGGGGTTCGAATGGCTGAGTTGAGCCACCAAGCCTCCTGCCTCCGCAGCTGCGCAGTCCTCCCGGAAGGCTTGGATGGCCGTCTCAGTCACGGACCCTTCGGCAGCAAAGGCCGAACAATTTCCTCCGCCGCAACCACCTGCACAGGCTTCGGTAGAGCTGGGTTTTGATCCACCACCTCGACGTCCTCGTCGCCTCGGGGGTCCCCTTCGTCGCGACTGTTGCCTCCGTCTTCTTCAAACGAGGAGCTGTCGGACTCTGAGCTGTCACTGCTGCTGCTGCTAGAGACCTCTATTGGCTTCGGAACGGTGGGCCTCGCATCGGCATCATCTTCTGCAAAAAAGTTCAAGTCAAAATCCACATATAAAAGAGAAGTATGTTTGAAGTTCTTACCTTTGTCGGAGATTTCTTCGAAGGTAGAGGGGTCAATGTGTGCCCCCAATCCCTTCGCTGCGAAGCTGGCGCGTCGACCTCCGCGCCCAAAGCCGTCGCCGCCAGGATCTTCGCTACCACCTTGGTAGCTGTTGCCGGAGCACTTGCTGGCTCCGCTTCCGTTTGAGGGTTCGCAATCGTTGCCTCCTCCGGAGTTGAGGCTTCGGTCGCGAGGGCCTCCGACCGAGCCTTCGAAGTTTCAGGCTCGACATCATCCCCCCTTTTCCTCTTGGAGCAAGTTGTCGAAGGTACAAGGTGGGAGAAGTCTGGCAGAACCTGGACCTCCTCGAAGCCGAGCAGGGTCCACACCATGTTCCAATGCTCCCAAGTCCCCACCAAAGCAAGCCGCTGGGCTTGCTCCTCCGGTGTCGGGGCCCCGACAACACGCTCCGTCGCCGCGATGGCCTCCTCCGGAGTCCTCACTTCAAGAGTGGCTTCATAAAGATCCAAGTCAGAGTAAATTTTTTGGCGAAGTATGAAAGTGGAAAAGCTTCGAAGTCTTACCGAGGCGTTCAAATGCCACTTCGTTTAGGCCCACATCGGCCCGAAGGATGGAAGAGCCCCTCCGGCCAAGAGCACGCAAGGAGGCTGAGCCGGAGGGTGATGAACTCCTCCGCGAGGTCCCTCATGCTCATCTTCGCAGCCACCCTCCGAAGGAGCAAGATCCTCGAGCGAAGGGTGTCGGAGCTGGTCTTCACCACGCCTTCGCGCCGATAAGAGATAAGTGCATTGGTACTCCGAAGGGGAGAGTTCACGCCGACGGAAGCGCAGAACCACTCTTGATCCCACTTCGAGTACCATTTGCTGTTGGCGGCCCTCGCCAGGAAGGCATCTTAGTACTCCCTCTGAAGCTAGAAGTTGGCGCTTCTGAAGGCCAAAGCCCTCTTGACGTGGTATGCACCCTCCCTCGGCTTCGGTTGGTAGTTGGCGTCGTGGAGGGCGACGAAGACGTCTGCGCGGCCCTCGCAACCTTCGGCCCTCATGGCCCATTCAAACACAACAAGCCTCGCCACAGCGTTGGGCGAAAGTTGAGGAAGCTCGAGGTTGTAAGCCTTCAAGACTTCGCTCAACATCCCCACCGCCGGCAGTCCGAGGCCGGCTTCGAAGAAGACTTCAAACAACACCACTTCGTCAGCCTGAGGCCTCGGTATGGCCTCCGACTTCACCGACACTCTAAGTTGAATCTTCGAAGCAATCTTCCCCTTGCAAGCCCTCCGAACGGACTCCTTTGTGGAGATCAAGGCCCTCATCTCCAGTGTCTGCTCGAACTCGTCGGATGGAAACCGAAGATCCTTCGGCCCCAACCGCCTCGGTGCAGGCTTCGCTGCTGCAGCTGCCGCTGCCTGCGCTTGGGCGGAGCTCAAGCTCGAGCCCAAGGCCAAAGCCCTCGAAGCAGCTTTCTTCGACATTTTTGTGGAGCTTCGGAGCGAAGTATGCTAAAACTTGCGAAGGGTCTAAAGCTGGCGAGGGGTGCTTCGCGCGAAGCTAAGGAGGAGAAGAGAGCGAAGGATGTAAGGCGCTGAGAAGAAAGCAAATGAGAAGTGTGCCGAAGCCGTGTGCGGTAAACCCCTATTTATAGGCGGTAAAAATCCCGACGATTCGTGGGCTGAAGCCACTGACAGGTGGGCCTCCAGCGAAGGCAAAGCGGCCCGGCGCTCTGTAACGGTCAATTTTATAGTCGTCGCGGGGTCAGTTGATCCCCCGGGTCATTCTGACAGCTGACGCAGGCAGTTATTTCCTACGCATTTCGAAGCCACCTTCGGTCCAAGCTCTGAAGGCCTATTTTCCCTGAAGTTGTAATTTTCTGTCATTTGTCCCAAGGGCGCATGCACCCCTTCGCCCTGAAGGCCTGCAAGTGAGGGGCTACTGTTGGGGGAATAAGTTTTCCCTTGAACAGGGGCCAAATGACGTCAGCCTCCGACAGCCTTCGGCCCGGAGCCCAACACTGTCGAAGCCTGTTTCCTTTCTGAAGAAGTTTCCAAGTCCCAAGGTACACTTCGAAGCCCTCTGGAGCGAAGCCTCCGAACCCCTTCGGAGCCCTCCGGAACGAAGCCCTCAAGATCCCTTAAAGTTTGCCAGAAGCTAAGTCTCAGGCTAACTTCGAAGTTAGCCTTCGGGTCTTGTTCGGAGTTAGCCTTCGAGCCTTGTTCGGAGTTAACCTTCAGGCTCTGTTTGGAGTAAACCTTCGAGCTCCCTTCGGAGCTCCTCAGAGCCAGTCTCCGGATCCTTTCCAACCAATTCAAAGCTAAGTCTCCGAGATCCCAGTTCAGAGCCCCAGTTCGGAGCCCCAGTTCGGAGCCCAGTTCGGAGTATACTTCGAAGCCCACTTCGGATTGTACTTCGAAGCCTCCCTTGCAGCCTCCGCCTGAAGAGCTCCGGCCCCTACTCCGAATCCAGCAAATATTTACACCTCGCTACAGTGTAGAAGCCATACCAGAGGCCCCTCTGCCCCTAGTATGTCGTTTAGCTGATCAAGAAATGACGTTGTCTGACACGTCTGTAAAGCTATAAAGCACTTTTGTACAGTAGCTAGCTCCTTTTCTCTTTTTGCCCCTATGAGCCTAGGACTTATAGAGGGCATTTTGGTCTTTTCCTTTGGCCTGCGTGTCTATAAAAGCAAGGTCAAGCCCTTGTAATAGGATAGCTGCTCCAGGGCCATGAGACCCCTGGAACTCATTATACTACACCGAGACATACTATGTCAAATTCACCACAAACTGAACGTAGGGCTATTATCCCTAGGGGAGGTCCGAACCAGTATAAATCTTTTCTCCCTTCGAGAAAACCCTTCGAGGTTCATTTTACACACTATATACACACATACAAAACCTGTGTTGTAGCTAACACAATTTCTACAATAATGTCGTTTGAGGATTGAGATGTGGAAAACGACCGAGGGTTCGTGCATGCTCTTACTCCGCAACAGGATTTTCCAAACATGGATCTGCTAGCAATACCGAACCGAGCCGTGCTACTGACCGGGCCATGCCGGACGCCCGATTAAAACGGTAAACAAGACAAAATTTAAAATCTAAAATTTAAAATTCATTTTTTTCAATCGAATGGTTATCGAGCGGTTTGGCTTGGTAACCGCTCAAAGCAATTTAAAACGATTACCAGATAGTTTAGTGTGGTAAACAATTGGTTAGTCACAATAATTGACTTCAAAAACCGATCAATCTTTAAAATATTGAAACTGGAAAAATCATGAAATATAGAAAAATTCAGAAAAAAATTAGGGGAAAAAAAGAAAATTGAATAATGTCAAAAAATTATGCAATGATAAAACTTTTAGCATGCTTTTTTTTAATTTTTTGGTTGAATTAAAAGAGAGCATCACATATGTAATAATGCCATTTTAAAAAAAATCTAGCTAGCTATGACAAGAAATTGGGCGAGGCCAATTTTTCTTTTTTTTACTAATTTTGTTTTATTCGTAAATATGTGAATTTTAAATATTATCTAAAATAACTTTACCAAATATTTTCATAAATCATCTAGTTTTTTTTAAATTCCAATTAATATTTGAGTTTTGAACCAAACCGTCTGGTTTTCCCTCCTTCATGGGTTTGCATAACCAGGTGGTTACCCTGTAAAACTTAGAGCTAACATTTGGTTGAAAAATAAGGGTGGATGTAATAATTTTGTTCGGTTTTTGATGAATAGGATGAGGTCCTATTGTAAGAGAGAGGTTGGATGAATTCATCCAAAAATAATAATTTCGGATAGAGTTGTGTAGTATCTAGAGGGATTTTTTTTCTCGGGATGGATGTTTTTGTCTAATTTAGACGCAAATCAAACGGTACTCAAACTATCAAACTAGATTTACTATGGTCCATAGTAAATTTTGTTTTCATTTTTTTAAAATTTAAAGTTATGAGCAAAATAAGTCCAGTAAAAATTTTTAAAAACGAAAAAATCTGGCCCAGCTCAAAGGCTCTGCTGTATATGTTTTTTTTTCATTAAAAAATGGTATTGCAATAATAGTTATAATACTCTACCATTTAATTCAACCAAAAAAATGAATTTTATACAAACTATTTTTATCATTGTATCACACATTTTCTTTATAATTCTATACTTTCTATATATTTTTTCTATTTTTCAAAATTTCTTAAAACCCGACTAGTTTTTGACACAACGATTGCTGATGCCGAACTACGCGGTAACTGCTCCAAACCAAGCGGTAACCGAGCCAAATGGAACGGTAACCGTTTAGTTTTAAATTTTGAATTCAAAATTTTAAATTTTAAATTTTAAATTTTAAATTTTAAATTTTAAATTTTAAATTTTAAATTTTAAATTTTAAATTTTAAATTTTAAATTTTAAATTTTAAATTTTAAATTTTAAATTTTAAATTTTAAATTTTAAATTTTAAATTTTAAATTTTAAATTTTAAATTTTAAATTTTAAATTTTAAATTTGTCCTGTTTACCACGTTACTGCTCATCTGCTGGATAGGGGCGGTAATTGATCCCAAACATATTATTAACCCTGCCGGCGACAGATGAAAACCGCTAGCGGTGTACGATTCTGAAAACCGCTGAGGATCTGAACCATCTGATCAAGGCCTCCAGGGGAATGGTGTGGATCGATCACCACCGGACAAAACATAACAGGTATCAGAGCATGTAACCTCCTATGATTTTAGGGGCCCATGCCAAATCAAACTTTAGGGTTCTCATACTAATATATACTACAACATCTTCGTGTTATCGCTACGATAAAAATAAAAAAAATAACATTATAAAATATTTACATGATAACAAACAATTCAAGTATAATAAACAATTAGTAAAACACAATATTCATAACTAGTTTTGCAAAGACATTATGAATTATTATTATTATATATAACCTAAATTTAATTCCATGGATGCTTATTTTCAATTTTAATTCGGTACAAATTATAGTTTTCAAGAAATCTGAATTTAGATGTGCATTTAGCAAGAAAGCAAGAAAGAAAAGTGAATTAAATCTTACAGACAGTATATTTGAATTTTTAAGATTTTGAAATTTTCGTATGGTTTAATTGTAACCGTGCATTTATGTAAAAATACAATAAGAAAAGATAATGACGAATTTAAGTAAGAAATAAATTAAGAAAGGAAACAAAGAAAGAAAAATTTATATGTTATATCACACACATTTATTTAGTAGGTATAGGTATGTTTTAAAATTAATTATAGGTATCAACTAAATTTACATTTCAAGTACTCGTATACACATTTAAGTAAGAAAAGAAATAATTATGAAACAAAATAATTTGCATGGGTGATCAATGTAAACAAAAACTCAAATCAGTTATTACAAGGAAAGTAGTGCTAATAATGAAGGTAATGTAAAGTGTTAGTATTAGCTCTCGGGGAGGAGAAGGGGACCGAGTCCCTCTCCTCCCTGGAATCTCGGAATGAGCCTAACAGACCCCTGGTTTTTAGGCACCCTGATCGGGGGTGCCCCAACCGATTAGGTTGAAGGGCCCCTGGCGCACAGCACACTATAAATAAGGGCTACAATGCACAAAATGAGTTGATGTTCGTGTGCTAAGTCACCCAAAACCCTAAACCGATCTGTGTGAGTGCTGGAGCGTCGGGAAGCCTCCTTCACCGCCGTTCACCGGACTTCGACGCCACAGCGCCATCGCCATGGCGTCCTCCACATCGGCAGAACACAGAGGTACACCACCCCTAGTCTCACCCTACTAGTCTAGCCCTAGGCGATCCCTAAGACCCCTTAGTTATTTCTATCAATGGTATCAGAGCGAGGTTGTTCTAGGGTATAGGCTAGTTAGGGGTAAGGGTGGCGTCGGATCCGCTTGACCCGTGCCACCACCGCACTGAGAACCCTAAGAAATGCCGGCTAAGGTGCCTCTGTGACCCTCTGTAAGCCCCGCAACTAAGACCCCCCTCTGGACAGCCCACTAAGAAACCCTAAGAATCTCCATAGATCCCCGCTAAGACCCCTCTGTGAACCCTAAGTACCCCGTACTAAGATCAATAAGAACAGAGGAAGAAGAAAGAACAAACAAAAAAAATAGGGTTAGGGTTCCCGGAACCCTAACCCAAAACCCCGGCCGAAGAACACACACAAAAAAAAACAAAGGGAGGATTAGGGTTAGGGTGAAAACCCTAACCCCAAATAAGGTCTTAGGGCGCCGGGGTAAAGTCCTTACCTCGCGCCATGTCGGATCCGGCCTCATCGGAGTCCGGGGCCCGCCGCCGCTCGCTCGGTCATCGTCGCCGGTCGCCGCCGCTCACCGGAGACATGGAAGAAGCCAGCGGAGCTCCTCCAGTCGGATAGTTTTAGGCCGCCGCGAGCTAGCTCGATGGAGCCCCGCTCACCCTCAGGTGAGCGTGGTGCTCCGGCCAGCTAGCCGGCGGCGGCGGACCACCGGTCGAGCTCGCCGGCCGAGCTACGCAGTGCCGCGCCGCTCCGCCGACGCCGCCACGCGTGCTCCTCCCCGCCGCTCCGCTCTCGGCCTTGCGCTCGGGTGGAAAGGAAATGAGGGCTAGGGTTTCAGGGCAACGGCGAAGTGGGTTTTTGTTGCGGCGCCGATCGCGCGCGGCCGTCGGATTTGATCCGACGGCCAGCGTTGATCGGGCCATTTTTGGCCCAAGCGGGGTGGCAGTTTGGCGACCCAGGCCCAGGTTGCGGCCTGGGTCCGCAGGCACGCGCGGGGAGTGCTATGGGTCGGGCTGATTTCACGTTTTGGGCTGGCCTCAGAACTGTTTTGGGCTGAATTCATTTTCTGATTTTCTAAGATTTTCAGAATTAGTTTTGCAATTAAGTATTGTATAGAAATTCAGAAAAATGCCCAAAATTAAGGAAAAGATAAGTTATCCACGGGTAAAATTTTGTATAATTTTCTCAAGATCCAGTAAATTTATTATGAATTTTTCAGCAATTTTAAGCACTTTTATGATATTTTCTTTATTAAATTTAGTCTAAGGACTATATTTAATTGAGGAATATTATTTTAGAATTTATGTTTAAGTTTAAATTTCAGAATTTTATTACTATTTTAATCAGTGTACTAATTAAGATTAAGTATTCCGTTGTGCATATACTGTTTAAAATAAGTAATGTATCAATTATGATTAAGTTTTTCCGCTGTGCATACACTATTTAAGATTACTTAGAAATTTTGTGTTCTGAGTTTTAAAGCATTTTTTAGTATTTTTGTGATATTTATTTATTAAATTTAGTCCAAGGACTACATTTAATTGAAGAATATCTATTAGGAATTTTGTTTAAGTTTAAATTAGAATTTTTATTACTGTTTTAAGCAGTGTATCAATTAAAATTAAGTCTTTTGTTGTGCATGTTTAGATTAAGTTTTTCATTACACTGTTTAAAATTAGTACCATGCTGTAAATTCAGAATTTTATTACTGATTAAGTAGTGTATTAATTAGTTTTAAGTCTTCCGCTGCGAATACACTGTTTTAAGATTAGTACCATGTTCATCCTATCAATTAAGTAGCATTTATTCTGTCAATTAAATTTGAACCAACGAGATAATTTAATTTGACATTATAAATGTTGTATTTTGTTAACATAGTAATTTTATCTCCTGACCAACGTTGGTGATGAAGTTGTTGTGGTTCAGTTGAATTGATTCTATTTCTGCCCAGCGGTGATGTAGAATTAATTCGTCTTTTAAGTATTAAGTGTATCACATGTTAATTTTGACCAACGTTAAATTTTCATGTATCATATTATATTTGTTATAATATATTTTGATAATGTTCCTTATTAGAAATTTGCTAAGTCATATCTCCAGCATTGAGTCTCTCAATGGTGAGAACTACGGTTCCCGGAGATGAGATATTAAGTTAGCGATTGTGCTATAGGACATAGATCTTGCTTTAATGTTTGATTGTCTAACTAAGCGTGCGAAGCCCGTGATCTGAGAGGATGAAAGACAAGAGGCTTTTGTCATAAGGTTACGTGACTTCGCTGAAATAAGAATAAAATGAGAAATATCGTACTAAACGAAATCAGTGGAAACACAAAATTCATTATGATTAAGAGCTCCATTATGGAGCCAATTAGGGGGTTCTATCCCACGTCATGATACTGCAAAGAGTATCTGAAAGTGACTTTTCTAAGGCGTATGCTAGCACGCTTGTTAAGAAAAGTTTAGTAGGTTTTTGCGACATGGTTTTAAAAGCTGAAACCCATGAATAAAGAGCTCGAGGACGATGTTATCGTCCAATTTTATTATGACTCCACACTAAGTTTTCTGATTATTTTGTGATCAACTACAACTTACAGCGAGAGTGTTGGAGTTTGTAGATGCTGTTTTCAAACTATGTATAAGAATTAAGAAAGCACACAATGATTTAGTTCATAATGTGCAACACGAATAAAGGGGAAGAAGCATTATAAGACTTGTTCTAATGATGCTAACGACTCCTCTTATAAGTTTATATATAAAGGAACATAATGTCCTGAAGGACTTCTACAAACATTGTAAGGAGGAACACCGCATGAAGGAATATGTGGAGTTCTCAAAAATGGATGAACAAGAATGGTAATAGATGCATTTTCGCACTTAGAAATAAAGTCTTTAGTCTTGCTTTTGAGCATGACAAACTTTATTTATTTTCTCAAGATGATTTTATCATCTGAGAATAATGATAAGAGCAAAAGAATTGATGACGTATTTTCGAAATTATGGCACTATCTAATGGGCCATATTTCGAGGGGGAGGATTGAACGTTTAGTCAATTCTTCCGCTTTAGTTTCTTTAGACTAAGTTTCATGCATATATTGCATTAAGATAAATACGTCAAATAAACTAAGAAAGACGCGAAATTAAGTTTAATGATTGTAGTAATTTTTATCTTCTGACCAACGTTGGTGATAATGTTATTATATTTAAGTTCAATTGATTCTAATTCTGCCCAACGGTGATTTAGAATTAATTGATTAACATTTATCCAATCTAAGAGCGATCAGATCATCAGTTGCTCTGGATAAATTTAAGATGTTTTAAGGCTGATTCTTATATCAGCATGATCTAAAGTTTAAAAGAGTAAGATCTGACCGTGCAACGGTCAATATACCCCGTATGGCCGATTTCTTGAACTCTTTTGCAAGGTTCTATAGAAAATGGAAAAATAGCCCGGTATTTTATACCGGGTGTACCTTAGCAAAATAGAGTGGCTATAAGGTGCACTCGCACTTCAGTGGACATAGTAAGTAGTATGGTAAGTTATTCCATTGTACCGATTAATTTGTGGATGAAGGTATTCAAACCACCATTCATAATTTTAATTGGATCCCTAATAAGTCTGTGCATAAAAGCACCATAAAAATTATGGACAGGACGATAACCATTTTCTAAATTATTTTAGAATAAAGGTATGTCGTCCTGCTAAGGCTATATTTTAACCCAAACATTAATAAGTTAAAGTCTTAAGACAGTAAGTTGTCAAATTTATTGACTGCAAAGATAAGTCTAAGTGATCTCATTTTGTAATGTCCTAACAGACATGTTAAGTTTGTAGAAACGAGATATGCATTTTATAGAAGATGCTTTAATCAGGGGGAGCACGGTACTTAGAGAAATTAATCTTGAAGAGAAGTGTGAGAAACCAAGGGTTGGTTTCGGTGTTGTGATGAGTGATTGACAGGCTTTTACCCTCTGTTCGAAGGGTACCTCCGAAGGGGCTTCGGAGGTGGTACCTCCGAAGGGTGTTCGGAGGTGTTTGCTTGCTGCAGCTGTGCAGCGGAGTGTACCTGTCGGAGGGGTCCGGCTGTACACGATGACAGGGTTCGTACCGATGGCTTCGGTACTTTGGGCGGTACACCGGAGTGTGTACCGGAGGTTGCTAACCCGGAGAGGTCTCCGGAGTACTGGATACACTTGTTTGCTTGTCGGTGGTGCGCAGGGACTTCGGAGGCGACGGACAGGGTTCGAGCCAGGTGAACCTGGGTCAAGCAGGTGGCTTGATGCCAGGGGAGCGGGGAGCTCCGTCACCGTGGCTGCGAAGGTGGTCTGGGTCGGTCCTCGGGTCGAGACGCGCCAGGTGAAGGCAGAGAGTGCGGAGTGTGGCTCCGGCTGAAGGTACTCCGAGACAAAGTCCTCGGAGGTGAGGCACTTCGAAGGTACTCCGGATGGAGTGACTTCGGAGTTGGATGGAACAAGTCCTCTGCGGAGGCAAGGAGTTCGAAGTGTGCTCCGGAGGGAGACACTCGAAGGTGGCCCAACGAAGGTCTCAGAAGTCGAGGCGCATCGAAGGCATGATCCGGGTGAGGCTCGTCGTGGAGTGTGCTCGGGGAGAGGCACTGTGACGGAGTGCTCATGGAATGCTTCATGCGGAGGGCTTGGACGAAGGAGGGACTTCGAAGGGTGGTACTCCGAAGGTGGGGCTTCGGAGTGTGGAAGGCTTCGGAGCAAGGCTAGCTTTGGAGTGAGGATGACTTGTGGTGCTTCGGCCATGCATGGCTTCGGTACACGGACGGATGGTGTTCGAGCTCGGAGTAGCTGCGAAGCCGTGGTGATCCACTCCGGAGGTGGTGGTGCGAAGGCCCAAGGGCTTTGACGGCTTCGGCTTAAAACCGTCACTGTATCGAAGGACTTCTTCGGCGGAGCGAAGGCCAACAGGCTGCAGGCTTCTCGCCGAAGCTACCGCACCCTCCGGTGCGAAGGGAGGTTCCAGAAGTCAACACTGTAAAGGCTGACACTGTCTGTTTTGAAAAAGGCTGACACTGTCCCCTCTGCAGCTGACAGAGAAGCCTCCAAAATAAAGGTGGACTACCTTTTGTACCCCTTAGTTCTGTAGAGACAAATCAGTTGTAAACCCTAGGGGTATTGTAGTCACTTCCTTAGGATGAAGCCGTGGGCTATAAATATGGGGGCTCGGTAGGTAACATTTAACACTTTGAGCATTTACTGTTGAGCTCCTGTAGACAGACCTCGCTGTATTCATTCTGAGTTCAATTTATTTCAGTGTTCCTTGTTCAAGCGGCGAAGCCCTGTTTTTCTTGTGCTTTTTGCTTGAGCTAGCTTTGCATACTTCGCTAGTTAGTGCACCGAAGCCTGTTGAGGCGAAGGTAGTTTTTCGTGCGAGGTGTGCTTTGTCAGTGAGCATTCGCTCTGTGTAACAGGAGGTGTAACCTCGCTGCTTACTAGCGTAGCCCTGACCGAGGCCCGTTTTGCTTCTTGTGTCGAAGCCTTTAGCATAGTCCGTTTTGTGTGCGTGTAGACCTTCGCGTACGAAGCCCAGCACCAGTTGCTGCCGCCAAGTACTTGGTCGAAGTCCTCAGAGGGCTGTCCACTCGTGCGAAGGGTGAAGTGCGAAGCCTGCTCGGAGCACCTCGTGTGCGGAGCCTGCACTGACTTAGCAGAGTAGATTTTCGAGGGTTGTTAGTGGAGCGAAGTCTTCTTGGCTTCGAACTTTTGCTCCTGCGAAGCCTGTGTTCGGTGCTGTCAAAGTACCTCCGAACCAGACCTTCGAAGGTAGTGTTCGAAGCCTGTTTCGCAGAAGACAGAACAGAACCGAAGGCTAAGTTTTTAGCCCGAATTTTTAAAAAAGCTCCCATTCACCCCCCCTCTGGTCGCCGTTTCCGGTCCAACAATTGGTATCAGAGCGGGTTAAGATCACCAGTTGACCTTAACCGGTTTTGTGATCTGTTGGCGACATGGATAGAGGCAGTAAAATTCCTCTGTTCGATGGGACAGATTTTGCATACTGGAAGGTGCGCATGGAGGCTTATTTGTTAAGCCAAGGAAATGCAATTTGGGAGATTGTGGACTCACAATACTCCATCCCTGATACCCGCACCACTCAAACTGAAAAAGATCAGTATATTGCCAACTCGAAGGCAAGGAACATACTGTTCATTGGTTTGAGTCGGAGTGAGTTCGATAGGGTGCATCACCTTAGGACTGCTAGGGAGATTTGGACAACACTCACTGTCTTTCATGAGGGCTCTGCTCAGATCAAGGCCAGGCGCCAAAGCACCTACAATCAACAGTATCAGCTGTTTGTGCAGGCACCTGGTGAATCTGTAGATGCCATGTTTTCTCGCTTTGACGCGATAGTGAGTAACTTGCGATCCAACGGGACGCTTGCTTACAGTGATCACGATAGGGCTATCAAGCTTCTCTATGCTCTTGACCGTAGCATATGGGAAGTAAAGATATCCAGCATTGAGGAGTCCACAGGCTATGACACTTTGACCTGTGATGAACTTTTTAGCAAGCTGAAGTCCACAGAGATTGCCAAGGCATCTCTTGCAGTGCACAGAAGCTCTTTGCCACAGCCATTGGCATTGGTTTCTAGCACTAGCCGTGGCACCACTGCAGAACCAAGCACATCAGGCACTTGTGTTCTTGCAGATGGTTTTGCTTTGTCCTCCCTGGTCTCCGTCACAAAGGAGCAGGTGGATACTCTAGCTGATGATGAGCTTGCTCTCATTGCCCGGAGGTTCACCCGCTTTCATCATGAGAGACGGGATCAGAGGAGAAGTGGTTTTAGTGGCTGCTATGAATGTGGCGACACCTCTCACATTAAGGCCAATTGCCCCAAGGTCAAGAAGAGAGATGAGAGTGACCGCCCCAAATTCCACAAAAAGGAGAGGAAGCCCTTTGTGAAGGGCAAGCGCGGCAAGATGGCTAAGAAAGTAGCCAAGGCCGCTTCCAGAGCCTTTGTTGCTGCTCTCAGCGACATCGACACATCCTCAACTGAGGAGTCGAGCTCTGAGGAGGAGGAGTCCCCAAGGAAGGAGGACAAGAAGGACAAGAAGGGACGTGACTTCACCGGCCTTTGCTTCTTGGCCGACAGCGATCACAGCGGCGATGAGCTTGACTCATCTGAGGTAAACCTATCATCTGACCAGCTTCTAATTAAATTAGATGAGCTAAATGAAGTAGTGCTTGGTCAGGATAGATTACTTGTGCAAGCCGCTAGAGAAAGAAAAGACCTTAGACTTAGGCTAGAAAATGTTTCTACTGAATATGCCATGCTTAAGTCTAAGTTTGATGATGCTGAATGTGAGTCTTGTTCTGTTGTCATGGGTGAGCTTGCTCAGTTGCGTTCTGTACATGCTCAAACTCTTTCTGAGCTTGAGACTGCACAGAAGCAGCTTTTGGAGGTGGATTCTAGACCTCATGATATTATTGATTGCATGAACTGCTCTTTATTACGCGATAGCATTTCTTTACGAGATAAGCATGTTCATGATTTAGAGGCTAGATTGGAGAGGGCCGGTAGTTCTAAGGATGTGCAACCTGTTTGTGACACTTGCATTACCCTTAAGGACCAGCTAGGCACTGTTAGAGAGCGGGCTGAAAACCTCATGTCCGAAAATGAATACCTTCTTTCTGTGGTGAATAAATGCACTGAAGGGAAGGGTAGGATGGATTTGCTCTTGGCCAATACCAAGTTGTGTGCTGACAGAGCCGGGGTAGCTCTAGGTTTGGGTTTTGAGAGGATAGCTTCAGACAGTAAGACCAAAACTGTTTTTACCTCTCCTACCACCCTAGAGAAAGAGAGAGCTCTGTTGGACACCCCATCAGCCAAAAAGCCTACCCATCCACCAAAGAAAACCACTCCTCCTGCCAAGAAAAATCCTCCTAAGAAAACCACTCAGAAGAAACCCAAGGAGCCTGTGAGAGTTGCTCCTATGACCCATGAGAGTGCCCCCAGGAGAGTGTTTCATTGTTCTTATTGCCAGCGGGCGGGTCATTTGATTGGTTTCTGTTTCTGTCGCATCAAGGATGAGCGACGTGCACAGGCGATGAGCTATCATGACATGCATTACCCATCTTTAGGTATGCATGAGTCTGAGTATTACTCTCGTCCTGTTTTCGAGGCTCCTCGTGCTTCTCGGAGAGGTTTTGCTCCTCGAGGTGTTCACCATATTCCATATGGTGGTAGACCTCGGGCGAGTAGCTTTGTACCTCATCAGAGTAGGAGACCTCGTCATGCTTTGCGTTCTTTGCATGTAGGTAGACCTCGCACTTTGCATCATTCTGATTTTCATGTGCGTAGACCGTCTGCTTTTACTGTGCCTACTACTCGTGTCACTCAGTGCTGGATGCCTCGTCATTATTTTACTCACCCCAGCACTGAGCGATCGAGACGTTCTTATCATGTGTAGGGGACAGGTCGAGGCTTGGAGGGCACGTGGATCATGGACTCCGGTTGTTCGCGCCACATGACCGGAGATGCAGCTTGGTTCTCCAGCCTCACCACAACCAAGCAAAGGGAACATATCACCTTCGGAAACAATCGAAGGAGTAGAGTGAAAGGTAAAGGTGTGGTAAGGATTAACACGAACTTCACTCTCAAAGATGTTGCTTTGGTTGAGAACCTGGGATACAATTTGCTGTCTGTATCTCAGTTGCTTGATGAGGGCTTCGAAGTGCGATTTCATCGCGATACTTCGCAAGTGCTCAATTCTGATGGCGTTGTGGTGTGTAAGATCTTTAGGGTTGGGAGAGTTTTTGGAGCTGATTTTTCAGAGTCATCTGGTTCTTCTCATTGTCTTGTTGCTCATTCGACTTCTGAGATTTGGAAGTGGCATAGGAGACTAGGGCATATGAGCTTTGAGTTGCTCGCTCGTCTGAGCGCCCTAGGTTTGATCCGAGGATTGCCCAAGCTCAAGTTTGAGAAGAATTTAGTTTGCGCTCCTTGTCGACATGGAAAAATGATTGCCGCTTCGCATTCGCCAGTCACCACAGTGATGACTGAACAGCCCGGAGAACTTCTCCATATGGACACTGTAGGTCCTTCTCGGGTTAGTTCTTTAGGCGGCAAGTGGTATGTACTTGTTATTGTCGACGATTTCTCTCGCTACTCTTGGGTCTTCTTTCTTGCCAGCAAGGATGAAGTGTTTTCACACTTTCGGAGCCTGGCTTTGAGACTGTTCACTGAACTCCCTGGTGCATTAAAATTCATTCGAAGCGATAATGGCACCGAGTTCAAAAATAGTCTCTTTGTTGACTTTTGCATGGAGCATGGCATAGAACATCAATTCTCTGCTCCGCGGGTTCCTCAACAGAACGATGTTGTTGAGAGGAAAAACCGCACTTTGGTTGAGATGGCTAGGACGATGCTTGATGAGCATAGGACTCCTAGAAAATTCTGGGCTGAGGCCATGAACACTGCTTGCTACATCTCGAACCGAATTTTCTTGCGCTCAATTTTAAATTTGACATCTTATGAGCTGCGTTTTGGGAGACAGCCCAAGGTTACTCATCTTCGAGTTTTTGGCTGTCGCTGCTTTATCCTAAAACGTAGTAACTTGGATAAATTTGAGTCGCGATCTTCTGACGGGATCTTTTTGGGTTATACTACTCATGGTCATTCTTATCGTGTTTATAACTTGGAAACTAACACTGTCATCGAGTCATGTGATGTGACTTTTGATGAATCAACCCCCTCTGTTAGTTCTGCTCTTGAACAGGCAAATGAACACGACATGGAACAGACCTTATTCGAAGACGAAGATCCCGGAGAATTCGAGGATGATCCCCTACTACCCTCGACATCAACCCCCGAAGCTGACCCCGCTTCAACTACTTCGGCACGAGGTCCCGAAGCAACTACCTCAACATCGGTCATCTTGGACCACTCCAACGCACAAGTTGAGGGGGAGACTGCATCTCGCCGCGAGGCTCCACATCATGTCCAAAGGATGCACCCTCCCGAGCAGATCATTGGTGAGCTTGATCAAAGGGTAACACGTTCTCATGCCCATTTCACTAATGCTGCTTTTGTTGCTTCTTTCGAGCCCTTAGATGTTAGTCATGCACTTTCTGATTCTAGTTGGATCAATGTCATGCATGAGGAACTTGAAAATTTTGAGAGAAACCAAGTCTGGACTTTAGTTGATCCTCCACCAAATGTTCATTTCATTGGAACAAAATGGATTTTCAAAAATAAACAAGGGGAGGATGGGACAATTGTTAGAAATAAGGCTAGACTTGTAGCTCAGGGCTTTTCTCAACTAGAAGGGATTGATTTTACTGAAACTTTTGCACCAGTTGCTCGCCTTGAGGCCATTAGGATTTTGCTTGCCTTTGCGACATCCCAGGGATTCAAACTCTATCAAATGGATGTCAAAAGTGCTTTTCTTAATGGCTTCATAGGTGAAGATGTTTATGTAAAACAACCCCCTGGTTTTGAAAACCCCAAGTACCCACATAAAGTCCTTAAACTTCATAAGGCTCTTTATGGACTCAAGCAGGCCCCTCGGGCGTGGTATGATAGACTTAAGTCTTTTCTGCTTGAGCGAGGGTATTTGATGGGCTCTGTTGATAAAACTCTGTTTACTCTCAAGCATGGCAAAGATTTCCTCCTAGTTCAGATTTATGTGGATGATATCATCTTTGGTGGCTCTTCTCATGCTTTGGTTGCCGAGTTTGCAGATACCATGAGCAGGGAATTTGAAATGTCGATGATGGGTGAACTCACCTTTTTCCTTGGTTTGCAAATCAAGCAAAGCAAACAAGGTACTTTTGTCCACCAGACAAAGTACACCAAGGACCTGCTCAAGAAGTTCGACATGTCCGATGCGAAGCCCCTCGCCACTCCAATGGCTACATCTGTAGCATTGGACCCTGACGAAGATGGAGAAGCCGTAGATCAGAAGGAGTTCCGAAGCATGATCGGCTCCCTCCTCTACTTGACTGCTACGAGGCCAGACATACACTTCGCAGTGTGTCTGTGCGCTCGTTTTCAGGCTTCACCACGAGCTTCGCACCGCCAAGCGGTAAAGCGCATCCTAAGGTATCTCAAACACACCCTTGAATTTGGCATATGGTATTCATCGTCTTCATCTTTATGTCTTAGAGGTTATTCAGATGCGGATTTTGCTGGGTGTAGAATTGATAGGAAGAGTACCTCTGGTACTTGTCATTTTCTGGGTACGTCTCTAGTTTGCTGGTCTTCCCGCAAACAGTCTAGTGTTGCACAATCAACGGCTGAGGCCGAATATGTTGCTGCAGCTAGCTGTTGCTCTCAGATTTTGTGGATGGTTTCCACTTTGCGGGATTTCGGGTTAGATTATAAGAGTGTTCCACTTTTCTGTGATAACACTAGCGCTATTTGTATTGCAAACAACCCGGTTCAGCACTCCAGAACCAAACACATTGATGTACGGTATCATTTTCTCAGAGATCACAATGAGAAGGGTGATATTGAACTTCAATATGTTGATACCCAACACCAGCTTGCCGACATTTTTACAAAACCCCTCGATGCTTCTCGATTTGCTTACTTGCGTGGGGAACTTGGTATTTGTCATCCCTACGGCATTTTGTGAGGGGGAGCTGATTTTAATTGTCTTGCATATGCTCATTATGTGTGGAATTGCACTTACATCTTTTGCTATTATATGCCTGCTTTTAATTCAAAGAAATCATGACAGCTCAGCTCTATGAAATATGTCTGGAACATTGATTGTGCATGATGTTTTATTTTCTAAAATCCAAACTTGCTCACCGCACAATCTTGTATCTAGCCTGTTTAGGCTGGACTGCTTTTAGCTATCTTTTATCTACTTGACAGCAAGACACTGTTCTTTGGATGCTAAAATTTGCAACTTGAAAAATGTGTTCATTATTCATGGATATTCATCAAAATAGTTCATTCATCTGAATCAAAATCAAAAATCCATGATTTGCCTGGTTTAAATGAAAAGATCCAGGAGGGTTTGTTTGTAGCACTACTCTATTCTAGACTGCTTACCATTGCACCTTGGTCTGAACTGGGATAGTGTAGTGTATGCCAAAATCACCGCCTTAAGCTTCAGATGGCTTTCATGCCTAGGCTTGGCTTGATTGGAAAGTATAAGGTGGACAAACAAATAACCCCTGGCATTAAGAAAAAGAACAGCAAAATTAATTGATCATCAAGTTTGCTTTCACAGCTCCTTTTGAACAAGACTTGTCTGTCTAGGGTAGAATTTGTTAGCTTTGCGCAGTCCTTGCCTTCTCTTGGCTAGCTGCAGTGATTAAGTGGTGATGCTTTTCCTTCAAAATGACAAAATCACATGCCATCATCTTGTTTCACAGATTGTTAAGTTGAGTTGAGCACATGATCATTAGTTTTAATGTTGGCATATTTTTGCATTATATGTCTTTGCAATTCTATTCATTTCGAAGCTTTGCATCTTTTGATTGCTCCTTGATGCTTGCATTGCCAAAGGGGGAGAGATTTGCTATGTTCTCTGCCGCAAGAAGGCATTTTTTTTAAAAGGGGGAGAGTTTTTGACATAAAGGGGGAGAAAAATTTGCAACTCAGGGGGAGTTCTTATCAAGGGGAGATTTGCCAAAGGGGCTTTTTAATCTTTTACAAAGGGGGAGAAAAATTATTTTATCAAGTGACATGCTTTGGCTCTTTTATGAGTTTTTATGGTCACTTGTGTGCTGAAAGTTTTTAAATTTTCTTGAACTTGGATTTGGTTGTCAATGCACTCATCAAGGGGGAGATTGAGAAACCAAGGGTTGGTTTCGGTGTTGTGATGAGTGATTGACAGGCTTTTACCCTCTATTCGAAGGGTACCTCCGAAGGGGCTTCGGAGGTGGTACCTCCGAAGGGGCTTCGGAGGTGGTACCTCCGAAGGGTGTTCGGAGGTGTTTGCTTGCTGCAGCTGTGCAGCGGAGTGTACCTGTCGGAGGGGTCCGGCTGTACACGATGACAGGGTTCGTACCGATGGCTTCGGTACTTTGGGCGGTACACCGGAGTGTGTACCGGAGGTTGCTAACCCGGAGAGGTCTCCGGAGTACTGGATACACTTGTTTGCTTGTCGGTGGTGCGCAGGGACTTCGGAGGCGACGGACAGGGTTCGAGCCAGGTGAACCTGGGTCAAGCAGGTGGCTTGATGCCAGGGGAGCGGGGAGCTCCGTCACCGTGGCTGCAAAGGTGGTCTGGGTCGGTCCTCGGGTCGAGACGCGCCAGGTGAAGGCAGAGAGTGCGGAGTGTGGCTCCGGCTGAAGGTACTCCGAGACAAAGTCCTCGGAGGTGAGGCACTTCGAAGGTACTCCGGATGGAGTGACTTCGGAGTTGGATGGAACAAGTCCTCTGCGGAGGCAAGGAGTTCGAAGTGTGCTCCGGAGGGAGACACTCGAAGGTGGCCCAACGAAGGTCTCAGAAGTCGAGGCGCATCGAAGGCATGATCCGGGTGAGGCTCGTCGTGGAGTGTGCTCGGGGAGAGGCACTGTGACGGAGTGCTCATGGAATGCTTCATGCAGAGGGCTTGGACGAAGGGGGGACTTCGAAGGGTGGTACTCCGAAGGTGGGGCTTCGGAGTGTGGAAGGCTTCGGAGCAAGGCTAGCTTCGGAGTGAGGATGACTTGTGGTGCTTCGGCCATGCATGGCTTCGGTACACGGACGGATGGTGTTCGAGCTCGGAGTAGCTGCGAAGCCGTGGTGATCCACTCCGGAGGTGGTGGTGCGAAGGCCCAAGGGCTTTGACGGCTTCGGCTTAAAACCGTCACTGTATCGAAGGACTTCTTCGGCGGAGCGAAGGCCAACAGGCTGCAAGCTTCTCGCCGAAGCTACCGCACCCTCCGGTGCGAAGGGAGGTTCCAGAAGTCAACACTGTAAAGGCTGACACTGTCTGTTCTGAAAAAGGCTGACACTGTCCCCTCTGCAGCTGACAGAGAAGCCTCCAAAATAAAGGTGGACTACCTTTTGTACCTCTTAGTTCTGTAGAGACAAATCAGTTGTAAACCCTAGGGGTATTGTAGTCACTTCCTTAGGATGAAGCCGTGGGCTATAAATATGGGGGCTCGGTAGGTAACATTTAACACTTTGAGCATTTACTGTTGAGCTCCTGTAGACAGACCTCGCTGTATTCATTCTGAGTTCAATTTATTTCAGTGTTCCTTGTTCAAGCGGCGAAGCCCTGTTTTTCTTGTGCTTTTTGCTTGAGCTAGCTTTGCATACTTCGCTAGTTAGTGCACCGAAGCCTGTTGAGGCGAAGGTAGTTTTTCGTGCGAGGTGTGCTTTGTCAGTGAGCATTCGCTCTGTGTAACAGGAGGTGTAACCTCGCTGCTTACTAGCGTAGCCCTGACCGAGGCCCGTTTTGCTTCTTGTGTCGAAGCCTTTAGCATAGTCCGTTTTGTGTGCGTGTAGACCTTCGCGTACGAAGCCCAGCACCAGTTGCTGCCGCCAAGTACTTGGTCGAAGTCCTCAGAGGGCTGTCCACTCGTGCGAAGGGTGAAGTGCGAAGCCTGCTCGGAGCACCTCGTGTGCGGAGCCTGCACTGACTTAGCAGAGTAGATTTTCGAGGGTTGTTAGTGGAGCGAAGTCTTCTTGGCTTCGAACTTTTGCTCCTGCGAAGCCTGTGTTCGGTGCTGTCGAAGTACCTCCGAATCAGACCTTCGAAGGTAGTGTTCGAAGCCTGTTCCGCAGAAGACAGAACAGAACCGAAGGCTAAGTTTTTAGCCCGAATTTTTAAAAAAGCTCCCATTCACCCCCCTCTGGTCGCCGTTTCCGGTCCAACAAAGTGGTTTAGTGAATCCACTCCTATGATTCAAGAGCAATTTTCCATGTACATGTGGTAGTGTCCTTTTGTCCAACACTTAAGTTTGGACCTTCATTAGCGACATCTATTGTTCATGAGGCTCCTGTCATTCGGGAATCTGCATTTCTAGATGATGCTAATGAAGAAGTAAAGGAACAACTCTCTAACTTAGTAAATAATGTGCCAACTCAGACAAGAAGCAGATTAAATGAGACATTTTTGTATGTCTTATTTAAGGATTCTTTAAGAATCATTAAGGCACATTATGACTTAGAACTGCATCAGATTGATATTAAGACGACATTTTCAATAAGTTTTAAATGAGAATGTCTATATGACACAACTAAATGTTTTGTCATAGAAATGAAAGGAAATTTTATGATACCGTTTTATCTAAGTCCAATGGACTTAAATAAGTTTTAAGTAAGGGTATCTGAAATTTAATTAGACTATTAGAAAATTTTGGGTTTTAAGAATAATGAAGAGGACAATTGTGTTTGTGCTAAGTTTAAGAATGGGGATTTATGTTCCCAGTTTAGCATGTGGATGACATTCCGCTTTCAAGTGGTAATGTCCATCTACTATTAGAAACTAAGAAATATTGTCCTCTCATTTTGACATTAAGTACCTTGGAGAAATTTTCCTATGTGTTAGGATTGGAGTTTCTCTAAGATATCATTAAGGGGGTATTAAGATTATCGCATACGGCATACTAGAAGATATACTGATGAAGTATATAGTATGCATGCATATAAGCTATCGCCTGATCCGATAGTCAAGGGTGATAAGTTGGGAACCTTTAGTATCCCAGGAACCAATATGAGATCGATCAAATTAGATTGGTTCCATATGCTTTTGCTGTCGGAAGCCAATGTATGCTCAATTATGTACTCGCCCTGACTAAGTTTATACCACCGGAATACTTGGCAGATATCAGAAAAACCAGAAATAGATCGCTGGATTAAATTAAGAAAGCCTTGAGATTTGTATAAGGCGCAACGACCTCATGCTAATGTATGAAAGATTAAATAACCTAGCGATTGCAGGTTATTCAAATTAAGACTTTGCGAGATTTGTAAATACTAAGTAGTCCACATTTAAGTTATATATATATATATTCACACTCGCAAAGGAAGCTGTGTCGTGGAAAAGCCCCAAACAAACTATGATGGCATCTACCACGATGTATGCCAAGTTTGTAGTAAGTTATGAGGTCGTCGGATAGGCACTATGTTTTTAAGAAATTTATTCCGGTTTTAAGAGTGGTCGACAACATTTTAAAACCACTTAAGTTATACTGTAACAATGAGTCAACAGTATATTTCTCCTAAAACAACAAGAAGTGTGTTGCTGCCAAACACATCTAAGTTAAGTGTTATATTGTTGAGGAGAGAATCCAAGATCAAATGATAAGTAGAGCATATAAGTACCAAGCGAACGCTTGCGGATCCGCTCACAAAAGGCTTACCTCCCAATGTGTTCAGTGAACACTTAGTCGACATGGGTTTTTTAAGGTAAGCCTATGATCTATGGATTTATAAGGGCCCAAAATAAGTTGAGAAACTATCTCAAATAGAAATGTGCATTGTAGTTGTTGAGTCATATAGTACGTAACTGACTATTATGATGCACCATGCTCTATGCATTGATCTATAATGGAATAGGTGTAATGTTAAGTTAAGTTAAGAACTAAGTCGAGATCTAGGGGGAGAATGTTAGTATTAGCTCTCGGGGAGGAGAAGGGGACCGAGTCCCTCTCCTCCCTGGAATCTCGGAATGAGCCTAACAGACCCCTGGTTTTTAGGCACCCTGATCGGGGGTGCCCCAACCGATTAGGTTGAAGGGCCCCTGGCGCACAGCACACTATAAATAAGGGCTACAGTGCACAAAATGAGTTGATGTTCATGTGCTTATAAGTCACCCAAAACCCTAAACCGATCTGTGTGAGTGCTGGAGCGTCGGGAAGCCTCCTTCACCGCCGTTCACCGGACTTCGACGCCACAGCGCCATCGCCATGGCGTCCTCCACATCGGCAGAACACAGAGGTACACCACCCTTAGTCTCACCCTACTGGTCTAGCCCTAGGCGATCCCTAAGACCCCTTAGTTATTTCTATCATAAAGGACTTGCCATACAAGTCGAGGTCACAAAAAAATACTTGACATAGGAACAAACATAAACAAGAACGAAGGGTTAGGATTTATCATATGAGTGGGCATGTTAAATGAAAGGTTAGAATTTATGCGATGTCCACTCTTTCAATTCGTCAATTATATAATTATGTAGATATATGTATATATGTAAAATTTTATCTATACACAATTAAAATACACTAAAAAAGAATAAATCTATTTGTATCAATGCCAACTAATCGTAAGTTTGTTCATCGAAAGCATGCATGTATGTGTTTTAGATATAAAAATTTATTAGGAAGACAAAAGGTAAATTATATTAAAAATAAGGTATTGCTTGTATAAATCAACATAATTATTTAGTGGACAATACACCATATACATATATAGATACACAAAATTATAAAACAGTACGAAAAATAACTTTAAACACGTCTTACAAAATAGAGTAAATAAGAAGCTAAAATCTTTTACCACAGCGAAAAAAATAAGTTGCTAATTGAAACCAACATATCATAAATATAAAACTCAAGAAAAGTAAAAGCCCGGCCCCTGCAGCGGCAGCACTGCTGTTTAGGGATGGCAATCAGGTATGACGGGTACGGGTAGTGCATACCCATACCCATACTCGTTTACCCGACGGGTAAAAACATGTGCCCATACCCGTTACCCGCATGCACCGTATACCCGCGGGTAGGGTTGGCAACGGGCACAGACCCGTGCCCGCGACACTAAAATGAGACCCGTTAAAAAACCCATGCCCGTCACGGGTTCGTTTTTAAGCCCAAACCCGTGCCCGTTCGGGTCTCGGGTCGCCCATGGGTCACCCGTGCCCGTTCGGGTCTCGGGTCGCCCATGGGTCACCCGTGCCCGTTAACTAGCATAAGCATGCACTGCTAGTCTGCTCCACAGAGCCATGCACAGAGCCCGCGACACTAGCAAAACTGATAAAAATAGCAGGAATAACAATTTCATTGGTCACCAACCATAATTCTATATAGCTTAGGTTTGGGTTTAGGGTTTGGGATGGCTATTCTATGTTATATACTCTGTATATTGGGTCAAGGTATTGGGCTGGATTATGGGCTCAAAGGCTAAAATAGAGGCATGTATAATTATTGGGCCGGGTAAAAAAACCCACGGGTTTACGGATTCGGGTTCTACGATCCCAGACCCGAACCCGCGAACCCGATGGGTTCAAATTTCTGCCCATTAACAGACCCGCGGGTCAAAAAATTGACCCAGACCCGTGCCCTAATGGAGTAAAAACTCATCGGGTTTCGGGTTTCGGGTACCCGTTGCCAACCCTACCCGCGGGTATACCCGTTTACTCATGAAACAAACTGAACAAAAGAGAGAATGTGGTTGGCGACTTGGCGTGGAGGCTAGCCCGACGGTGCAAGGCGGCACTCGACGACGCACACAACCATGCGGGCCAATGAGGGCACGCGGCCACACAAGCCAGCCTGCGCGCGGCCACACAAGCCAGCTTAGGCACAAGAGCACGACAACGCTCAAAAGGGCACAGGAGGCGCAGGCTCGCAGCGGCGATTAGAGCGCACGGGGGCGCGTGTGTCCACGCAGGCTAGCTCGGCCGGGGCGCGGGAGCGCAGGATGAGCACGCCAGTCGCCAGCAGAGATGAGCATAGGATGCCCGACGACGCAGTAAAAAAGTGGAGGGAGGATAGAAGAAAGATTGGAGGTGGCAGTTGGTGAGGGGTAGATGGTTTTAGGGTTTTAGATTTATTTTTACAGTGAGGACAATCGGGTAAACGGGTATGAGTAGTTGATACCCATACCCGTACCCGTTTACCCGTCGGGTATGAAATTGAGAACAAACCTAACCCTAATAGAGTTTTTACCCACGGGTAAACGGGTAATCGGGCATGATTACCATCCCTACTGCTGTTCCTGTCCTAGGGCCGGCCGGCCCTGCATGTAACACGCATAAATGTATGCATGTGAGCTCTGATGAGCACTGCACAGTTGAACAGGACCGAGAGCTCAATGGAGGCACAGAAGATTAGACATGTCAAGATCAATACAGTCGTCGCCTTCCTCAAACATGATCAATTCTTGGAGATGCGAAACGAAAACGGGAGCCAATTAAACACAGGTAGCAGGAGTACTCCTCAGAGCTAGCCTAGCCTAGAGGTTAATTGCACATCCACAGAGACCTCCACAGAACAGGGAAGTGGCACAGCTCCTTATGAGGAGGGACACACGAGCGAGCCATCGGTCATGCAGACAATTGTCATCGCAGTAGCCAGTAGATGCCTTCTGACATGTCCCATATCTGAACCTCTGAACGATATGATGTTGTCCTCTGCCACGATGGCGATGACCGAGCCATCTCTGACTAGGGTTCCACGACACTTGTGATATTGTGACCTCCATGGACGAACAGCAAGCTCCTGTGGACCATCGTTTGCATCTTCCTGCTCATCTCCCATCCTCAAGGTGACACAAACAGCGAGGACCAGACCTTCTGTCTAAAAAGACAGATAAAGTGGAACAAAAGCAAACACTATGCCACCAAGAAGAATAGAGGCTTAGGCACTGTTTGTTTCCGTTAATTCCAAATTTAGTCTCGTTACATCGAATGTTTAGATATTATTTTAGAATATTAAATGTAGATTATTTATAAAACACATTTATAATTGGTGGATTATTCATGAGACGAATCTAATGAACTTAATTACGCCATGATTTGACAATGTGATGCTATTATAAACATTTGCTAATCATAGATTAATTAGGCTTAAAAAATTTGTCTCGTGAATAATCCTTCAATTTTGCAATTATTTTTATAACTAGTTTAAGTTTAATCCTTTAAATTGATATCCAAACATCCGATGTAACATATACTAAAATTTAGTCCAAAAAATACTGTTCAGCTTTGCAGGATTCTATTAAATATGATAGTACAATTTTAACTACATATTTTTTTCGTCATTTTGTAATGCGTCGGCCGACTGCCGTCTTGTGGCTTGAAAGATAAGACAATTCTCAAACATCTCGTCTTATCTTCCATAACTATAATTAATATTAAACTGTCATATAGCCTAATAGGTGACCTGAGGGAAATAAAATCAGTGCAATAAGTAATGCATTTTTAACACATGGGTTTGGAGTGCCACGACTGATACAATCCCAACTACTGTAACACAATATAAAGACAAATAGAAGAATATCAAACAAGAATTATGTTTCAAATATTATGTAGCACAAATCCGGTTTTCTAAAATTAAATTTAGGTATTTTAGAAAGAAAATCACATCACACCGCAACAGTATTCCTAAGCAATTCTCCAAATCACCTCTCCTTTCTCTTCAAACGATAATACTTCTATAAGTTTTTTTATGAGCTGAATTGTTATAATCCCAAACTGAAACAAACTAAGTCTTTTTTAATATTATAGAACTCAGTAGAGAAGGTTTCTCTCTAAATAGGCATATACCATATGATTATCTAAAATAATATTTTCGAGGATAATTAGTTATTATATAGAATTTTTGAACTACATACCTAAATTATTTTTTTCGTTTTTTCTATTTCCTACCAGATAAACTGACATTTTACCTAATTATGTTTGGAATGAATTATGAACGTGGTATGGGGAGATAAACTAACATTTTTACCCAATTAATTTTGGAATGAATTATGAACATTGGACTGCGGAGATAAACTGACATTTTTACCGCATAAACTGACATTTTTAACAAACTTAATAAGGGGTAAAAGGTCAGTTTATTGGGCAGAAAATAAGAGAAATAATTTAAGTAATTCAAAATTATAAAATTGATCATTCTCAAAATACTATTTTAGAGAGGTCTAGGACATATTAGAGAAGCCTTCAAACTCAATAGTAGTAAAAAAACTCAAATAAACAGGCAAAAACTCAAAAGCCCTTAATGGACTTATGTTGGAAGGCCAAGCCCATAAAAGTTTAGCTTCTTTTGGAGGGCGTGCAGCCGGGTCGAACTCGTATCTGATTCTTGCATCATCCGCCGCCGCCGCCGCCGCCGCCGCCGCCGCGCGATGATGCAGTCGCACCACCCCTCCCCGGCGCGGATGGGGCTGACGGTCTCGTCGCCGTCGCTCCCGACTAACCCGGGTGCCGTGAACCCCACCTCCTCGCCTCCGCACAGCAACCCTAGCGCCGCGGCCGTGGCTGCCCCAACCCTAACCACCTCACCGTCGCTGCTGCCCCTTCTGCCGCCGCTCCCGCGCGCTCAGTCACTCCTCCACTTAATCTCCGCGCTTGCCTCCAACCTCTTCGAGCTGTCGCCGAACCGCGCCGCCTGGATCTCCGCGTATCGGGGGTCCCTCCCCACTTTCCTCCCCTCATCCTCCTCCTCGCCGACGCCGGTGCTCCCGTCCCCGATCTCCTCCACCAAGGACGCACTGTCGCTTCTCAACACCCTCCAGACGCAGCTCTTCGAGGCCGTCGCCGAGCTGCAAGAGACCCTCGACCTGCAGGACGCGCGCGCCCGCCTCGCCCGTGAAGCGCGCGCTAAGGACGCCTCGATCCTCGCCTTCGCGAAGAAGCTGCGCGAGGCCCACCAAGTGCTCGACCGCGTCGTCGACGACTACGCGGACTACCGCCGCGACCCCAAGCGCCCACGCGGCGCCGCGGCGGTGGACGTCCCCGAGCCGGTATCAGAAGGCGATTTCGGCGCATCGCTCCACTCCAGTCTCAACCTGAAGGACGTCCTGACGTACGCGCACCGCATAAGCTACACAACCTTCGCGCCGCCTGAGCATGGTGCTGGATTGCCTCTGCGTGGGGCGTTACCGCCTGCCCCACAGGAAAACGAGATGAGGATGTCTCAGCTCTACCAGTTTGCAGATCTGGATGTTGGAGCGCCCAAGAAATCCCTGGAATCAAAGGAGAAGACGGCAGCAGAGACAGAGGCCACTCCACTCTTTCAGCCTACACCACCACGAGAGGAGCCACCGAGGCCGCATATGCTACCAATCAGTGTGCCGCCTGGATGGCCGAATGGCCCAGGTATGGAACTGGCTCTCAATATTCCGCTGCCACCGCCTGGATGGAAACCTGGAGACCCTATCACACTGCCGCCGGATGGCATTCTCGCTGGTGTCAAGGGTGAGGAGGCACGCCCAAGTGTGCCACAGATGCCTGTTGTGGCTCCAGCAGTAATGCCAAAGGCCCAAGAAACAATACAGGTCCAACATGTTGATCTCGACATTAACATTAGTTCTAGCAGTGATGAGTACAGCAGTGACGTCGGAAGCTCTGAAGAAGATGATGAGGATTAGTTATTTGGTAAGCTATTTATCCTTCACGTGTCGTGTCACTGTAGCTCATGTAATGGTACGAACACATAGTACAAGCTTTAGTCTATGATCGTTCAAGATGTTGCAGCACTAAACAGGGTATTGAATGGAATTGGCTGATGTATCATTGATGTGCTGATTAATTATACTATCACACTAGTTGAGTAGTTTTTCTCTTATATATATGAAATGTAATCAAGCTTGATGGATTCCAATTTCTTAACTTTTACAGTTCAAGATGTAGAAACCTGGCATCCTTTATGGATGTTGAAACTTGAATGTCGTGAATTTAATGCTTGATGCCCCTCTTTGTAGATTTCAGTTGTGTTGACTTGCTAGGCTGCTAACATGGTTATAGACTTTGCAAGTTATGCCTTCCATGTTCATGATCCTGTGCTCAAATTTCCTGCCTAGTCACCCACTGTGGAGCTGATTTGCAGCTCAATTTGGTGATATTTTCCCCCAAATTGCATGAGCAGTTATATTTTCTTGGTAGTATTGCTAATCATAATAATGTCATTATTTTACCTGATTTCATTATGTACCTCTTATTTCTGTAATATAGTCAAAAGAGTGATAACTGGAGATCTGAGAATGTTCTTTCTTAAGGCTGTAAGATATGTCAAGGGAGCTTCAACTTGTTAGCTTGCAGGTAAATGAACATGTCATTTTTCCCTATCTTGTTGCACTGTGTGTCTGTGTCTTGTGGTCTCGTCCTACTACAAACATAATACTACTGTATGTTATACTTTTCATTCACAAGCTTATAGTGCACATGGTAAAGAAGGAATTGATTCAAATAGGTTAGAACTACCCAAGGATCATGCATAAGTATATATCATCTTTTATAATTTTATTAGTGTATAACATGTTTGTGAACCTTTTCCCTATTCAAGAGCTGTAAGCAAATCCATCGAAAGATGTTTCTGTTGCCTTAGCAGGGTGTCCATCATATAATATTGAATAGGCATTAATCAATTCTCTTTTCCATGTTAAGATATCCTGTGACTTTGTGTGTATTCTTAATTTCTTATAGATAAGGAACTTGCATTTTTTTGTTTGCTCCTCATCCTAGAGTTTAGCTTGTTGAATGCAATATATTCACCTTCCAGGAAAGCTACTGGTACCGATGAAATCGCTATCATCTTGATTTGTCTTCCTTCAGGTGCTATCCTTAAGCGAATGCCTCTGGTTCATGTAATTTGAATTATATGATCAGTAAGCTAGTTAGAGGTCTGCCTTTCAGGTTTGCAAATGAATATATTGAAAATGTGTCTGTTTCTCTGATTTTAAATATCTTGTGTTTGTAACAGCACTTGGTTGGTGAGTTTCCAACTGAGATGGTGGTGTGTTTTGTTGCATTCATGTCGTTTAAGGCTTATGGCCATTGATATATCATTCTCATTGTCTTTTTTTTTGGGCGGGGTGGGGCAGCAGGCATAGGTTTTTCTGGTCAATGGAATTTTACATTTCTAGCTTGAACAGGCAAGATGGTCCATCCGAACACAGTAATTACTGAAATGCGTCCTGAGCCTGAGGTGTATGTTCACTTGTTTGACAGCAATTTAGTTGTGCTTTTTCACTGTTTTGGTTATTTGTGACAGCAATTACTGGCTGCTTTTAAAAACAATCTCTCTTTTGTTTGAGACGACTGCACTGAAAAAATAATCAGGACTTCACTGTCAGTTGCTGAGCTTCCCCTTGTTTCTCCAGATAAATTTCTTCTGAAGGGGAAAGCCGATTGCACTTTGTAAGGCACTAAAAGCAACCAAGATTATCCAAACTTGTTTTGCTCCAACAGGGAGAAATAGTTTCTGTATTATGCAACAGCGATCGGTACATCTGCATACTAAGAGCTCAAAGACTTGGTATTCTCATTTTTTTTTCTGCATGATCTGAGCTGGAACTGTGAACTAAGAAGCGTTTTCAGTCATGGTGATCATGACATGATAAAAAACGAGCATTTGGCACGACGAAGTGCAGATAATAGCATAGAGAACAGAGTGGCAACAATTGTAGGTGTTGACAGTGGGCGATTTTGCATGTCCAGGTTCTGTACTCTGAATTGGTTGACATCTACAGTCATATTTTTTTGTTAACAATCAGTACTTCGGAGGATTAGTCCAAACATGGGTTGATTGTTTTCTGTTTGTGCCTAGAGGATCAGTTGAAGATGTTCACTTGCTAACAATGCTGAAGTGAAGAAGAAGCAAGTAGTTTATTCGTGCGTTAGTGACTCCGATATTTCCAGTTTTTAATTCTTATGGCAGTTATCTTGTGATTCTTATGGCAGGTTGAGATGGATCAATGACCTGACACGGACAGCAGCAAGGAAAGGCAAGAAAAGGGAAGTTGACATCTCGGCCATCTCAGGATTTGGTAGGCCGGGCCAGATTGATGGAGCCGAAGCCATTGGGTTGGGCTATATGCCACAGCAGTCATCGAAGCCGAAACAGCCAATTTTGCCGTTGGCTGAGCTCCTCCGGCCGGACAGCCGACGCCGGCCGTGGCGGAGCGAGGTGTAGTCGGGTCGGGTCGGGCCGGTGGGTGCCGAACACGTGGCTGGAAAATGGCCGAATAGGAAAGCGGTTGATCTCAAGTATTTTGGGGAGAGAGGAGAAAGAATACATGATATCTTTAAAAATATTATTACTCCGATTTCTTATGGAAGTTATTTTAAATTTGTACGTAACAAATAATAAATTAACTCAAATGATTTTTTCTCTTATTTATTTTGCTTCATAAAATGTGAAATATTTATTTGTAAAAGATGTGACATTTACCCCGTAATATTGCAACTTAGATCAAATTTGATATTTCATACAATGAATCTAAATAGTATCACTATTCAACTATTCAGATTTGTTGTACTATAAAATTTTAAATCCGGTTATAAGTTATAATATTATGAAACCGTTGGAATATTTGTGAAGGTGACATTAAAGATTTAAAAGTTTTGAAATTACCTATATTTTTTAAAAAACTAATAAGTACAAAACAATTTATATAATTAGAGATAGGACTCATAGAGTGTAGTGAAATTATTGAAGCACTTAATGTTTTCTTTTTGTTAGATGTAAATATAGGGTAGGGAAACACATAAATGCTGTCGTAAAACCATTTATTTGTGAGCAGGAAGTACACGGCTACATAACTAGAGGGGTACAGACCGATATCATAAAATCGTGTGGATGTAAGGCATCTCATGTGCTCATTACTTCGGTCCACCGATCAACGGAAGCAGTGTAGTTACCGTTATTTATTTTAGTTTTAAATTATAATAATTTAGTTTATAAAAAAAGTTTAATTCCATTAGTTTGGATCATTATAATCTGTATTTCAGATTATAATAAACTGATATAATAAGTTATGTTACTTATTTTAACTTATGAAAAAAAGTTAGAAGCCAAAGCAAACAGTACATTACTCCATTTATGGACATTAATGCTACAAACAGTTTTTACTATGTTAATTAATCTAATTTTTATTATTACTAATCTAATTTAATTAGATGGTTATAACCAGTTTTGTTAACTCTGACTGTGACTTATTTGCAGACGAACCGTTTGTCCAAAATAAAACTTTGTAGAAAAAAACCGCCGAGCGAAGCAGCCCAGCGCAGCGCCCCAGCCTCGGACCAGCTGGCAGCTGGGGCCCACGGACGCCACGAGCCCGGACGGAGCCTGTGGGCGCCGTCACGTGCTTAGCCTCGTGACCTCCGCCCCCGCCGACGATACGCCCGATGCCCCGCCACGCTGTCCCCACACACCACGTTATTATAAGTAGGCTCGCCACATCCCCCCGCCCGCCAGGCTGGCTCCCCATTCTCTCCACGCGCGCTGCTGCCTGCTGTCTGCTCCTCAGCTCTGCGACCCGCACGCCCGCCGCCTCTTGCGACTCCGACGACCCTACCCATGGCCGCCATCGCCGGATCTGCCGTCTCCTTCGCGAGGCCCGTCAAGGTACTGGAACGGATCCTCCTCCCTCGCGTCGTCCGATCCGCGTTGTGGAGTCGTTTAAGCTGATGGGGGTTTTGGCCTATTGGGGATCGCTGTGTATGGTTGCGCGCTCTGGGGGTATTGATCTGCTCGGGTTGGTTGTTCGTCCTTAGGTTACCGTTTTGGTGCCGGGCTTTTATGGCGGCCGAATCGTCTGTGAGGTAGATCTCGGCAGATCTGCGTTTTATGATTATAGTCGGTAAGTTTTCTCTGGGTTGATAGCGTGGTTTCTGGCGTTCTAGACTTCTAATGTTGTGGTGTATAACGGTGGACATGCACAAACGTCAGTACCCTTGTTTGTTGTTTCCAGGTGACCGGATGATGTGTCTCATCCCTCTCATTGCGTGGAGTTGGGGTTTTGTGTGTTTGGAGTCTATTGGCTATGGTATCCAACAATCCCATGTCTCGAAGACTGTATACTTTGGGTGCGACTACAGGTAGATGTCCGAAGCTATACAATACTTCGACGCTGCCTCCTGTTGTTGGGTAGTGCTCCTCCTGTATTCATTGTCTGTTTCAATACGTCAACCACACCGTCCGATTGAGTACTTCGTGCATTCAGCCTAGAAAACATAACATGTTTCGCAAAAGCGTCACTGAAGCAATTAATCATTCCCCAACCTCCAACATAAATGATGTATGCTGCCTTGTCAACAGACTACTGCCAACAGCGGTGATAATCCAGCGCTGAAGCAGAGCTCCCGATGAACAACAACTACCTAGTGACGCCGCCTGCAAATCTCCACAAAAAACGTCATTCATCGGGAGCTCTGCTTCAGCACTGGATTATCGCCGTCGTTGTTAGCAGTCGCCTGTCGCCGGGGCAGCCTGTGAGCCCTGCATCATTTTTGTCGGAGGTTGGGGAAGGATTCAATGCTTCAGTGAAATGTTTTCTGCTTTGAAGGCTGGATGACGAGGTACTCAATCGAACAATAGTTGACGTATTGAAGCAGACAATGGATATGGGAGGTGTGCTATCCAATGGCAGGAGGCAGCGTTCGGAGTATTGCATAACTTCAGATGTTCGGCCTGTAGTCGCACCCTATTTCGTGTGTGGTGCTAACTTCATATTTATCGTTAGTTCACGCTAAAAAAATGAACATACAAATTACATTGTATGGGATGCTTATCTCACAAAGCAAATTATGCATTCAAGATGACTACTTGTTGGTGCAAGGCTTCATGCATACTGTTCACTAGGCATTGATACATGGCCACATGGGGAGTGCAGGGATTGTGCCTGTTTTATGGTGCACGTCAGAACCATGTGCAGTAACATGCCAAGAATACAAGAAAACAGTATAGTGAGGGGATCACTTGATTTGACCAATTTTAAATGCAAGAAAACTTACAGTCAGTTGCATTCTAATTTTTGCAACAGGTTACACAACAAATCAGTGTTTCACATTAAAATTTAAGTGCATGAATATATCTTTTATGCTTGATATCTAATTGACTTACATTGAAAAAGTGCTTAACTGGACTTAGCACTTAATTGGACTTCTAAAATGAGGGCAAAATGTGATGCCCAGCAAGATTTTTTTAATATAATTTGAAGTAAAGACCTTACCCTGTGGGAATTTACCGAAGACAAAAATTCTATTAATTATTCCCGGGTCTGGTTTGCAGTTTGTAACAAGGATTAATTGGTTAGCTTTTGAAGATAAATGAAGGTTCATTGTAGCCAATGTACTTCTTTGAAAAATGAAAATTAACTTCTGGGTTTGATCCTTATGTCTTGTGTTTATTCTTCACCAGCTATATGTCTTAAACTAATAGTGTGTCATACTCAAGCTGTTTGTTTTGTGGTAGAATAATCTTGGACTTGTATTGGTAGTCATGCTATTAGTTTCATTTATGCAATCCAGCTTTGTTTCTGCTGCCAATGGTGGAAATGAGTTGTGTTATTTCTTAGTTCATTTAATTTTTGCAAGTCTTGAGAAGTTATGTTTGGTGGCTCACAGGCAGTCAATGTCAACTCAGTCCCCTTTGCTGGTTTAAGGAAGGACAATGTGGCCTTCCGTTTGCATCCAGTGTCACAAAAATTTGCAGTTTGCTGTGCTGTAAGTTCCATCATTCTATGGATTTTATTTACATAATTAGTCATTGTATTGTGGTTATGATAGTATTGTGAATTTATCAGTGTTTACAAATCGTCCGATTAGTCGCGATTAATCGCGATTAATCGGCCTAGTCGTTTTCCTGGCTCCGACTAGGTGCTCCGACCCGATTAGAGCGACCAGAAATCTGGTCGTCCGACTAGTCGTCGACTAGTCGCGACTAGTCAGCCGATTAGTGGCATTTTGGCGACCAGGAGAGAAGGGCGACCGACGGGGAAGGCAGGGGCCAGCCGAAGGAGAGGGCTGACGACGGCGCACGGGCCACAGCGGGAGGAGTGGGCCGGCGGCGGCGTGCCTTGGAGTGGGAGGGGCCACTGGCGGCGGCGGCGGGAGCGTGAGGAGAAGGCGGCGCCGGCGGGAGCGTGAGGAGAAGGCGGCGCCGGCAGGAGCATGAGGAGGAGGGGGCGCCGGCAGGAGTGTGAGGAGGAGGCAGCGCCTTGTGAGGAGGAGGCGGCGCCCTGTGAGGAGAAGGCGGCGCCCTGTGAGGAGAAGGTGGCGCACAGGGGCTTTGGCGGCTGTGAGGGAGAGGAGATGTGAGGAATCTGTGGTGGCTGAGGAAGAGGGGAGATGTGAGGAGTGGAGCTAGGGTTTAGTTAATGGGCTTGGGCTTTTCAATTTTATTTTTGGGCTAATAAGTGATGGCTGGAAATTTGGCCCATACCTGAGTATTTATTGTCATATATATATATATATATATATAATGTAAATTTCCTAAAATATATGGAATAATTAAATAGACCGACCAAGATCGACTAATCGCGATTAATCGCGATTAGTTTTCTGGTCGGTACCATGGCGACTAGGTTCGACTAGGCGATTTGTAAACATTGGAATTTATTATGTCGTATTTCATATCCCGGTTATTTTATCTGGTGTCAACATGTTTCTACTGTCTGTACTGCACTGCTACTATCAAAACTGGTTGCATTCTGTCACATGAACAGTGTATTTTGATTGATGCCAATGCCTATTTCTATCTGCACACTGCAGTAATTTTTCTTGAGGAATCAAAGCAAAACTCATTAGCCCAGGGTATCATCTGTTTTAAATGCTTGGCTTAGCTTTCACATCAGTGAACTGCTAATGTGGTTGCAATACACTCTCTGACCATCATTTATCTGTTAATGCTGTTTTAGTTTAAGCAAGTGAATTTTTCCCACAATATTAAAAACATCACAGCTTCTGCTTCCTTTATTTAACTCCTGTCATTTTGGTGCTGCAAAATCTGCGTTTGAACAGGCAAAGAAGGAAACAGTGGACAAGGTTTGTGATATTGTAAGGAAGCAGCTTGTGCTTCCTGAAGGCACTGAAGTTAGTGGTGCCTCTAAGTTCACTGATCTTGGTGCTGATTCATTGGATACGGTGAGTCAACTGAGGGTATTTAGAGTTTTTTAATTAGTTTCTAGCTATTTGTAAAATTAGCATTTGCCTATGTACGTCCTGAAATTGCTTAGCGTTTTTGTGATAGTTATTGGGTATCAATTAATATCTCTGGTTGTTTCTTGTCATAGCAAAGCCCCCTGAAACTCTATACGGAGAAATTACCTTTACATGTAACAAGAGGTTTTTTGGGACATGTTTGATTCTCTATGTTTATTCATTGGGGCAGTACTCCTGGACTGTAGTTTATGATGCTTCTATAGTCATACTCACATGCTCATGTTTCTACCATTTTCACAAGTCATCGTAGTATTCCTATTTCTGAGCGATCAAAACTTTATGTAAATCTGTTTGTAGGTTGAGATTGTTATGGGTCTTGAAGAGGCCTTCAAGATCACCGTGGAGGAATCGAGCGCACAGTCAATTGGGACAGTGGAAGATGCTGCTGAGCTCATTGACAAGCTTGTTGAAGCAAAATAAACCTGAATTGGTTGCATTGATGAGTCAACTGTTAAGAGATTAAACTTCTACTGCCCCGGTGCAGTACTTGATGTTCGATGCCCATTTTTCTGTGGAGAGTTGGCTTAATGGTATATGGCTATATAATTGGCCGATTTACGACGCTATGACATTTTAAGCTATTTTGAAGTTATGGAAGGAATTTGCTGTTGCAACTAGGTTTTTATTCTATAACACTATGGTAGCCATAATCTAGAACTGGGTTGAAGCAGCTTATTGATCTCTACTTTGCTGGGACGGTTTAGACCTTGAGAAGTGATTGATAACCCATCTTGTCCTTTCTTAGAAGTGAGACTGATGTTAGTCCAGTTCTCACTAGCACTCAAATACATATGCAATATATTTTTTAGCACAACCAGAATACAACTGCACACCGGCGTTTTCTTTTTACTTAATTCACTTAAATACAAACACGTACAATTATTACTCACTGCACAAATCACACACCTCTACACTGCACTTCCTCCTTTCACTATATAACACACACTGCATGCACACACACCACTCACGCACGGCTGCATGCAACCACAAAGCCTATATAACACACACAACACTCATGCACGGCTGCATGCAACCACAAAGCCTATATAACACACACAACACGTGCACACACCACTCACGCACGGCATGCACACCTTACTAACTTATCCACTCTTCAGGCTAGCCAATGTGATGACACGCACTACGCATGCATGTTCACTAATTAACAAAACAAACTAATTCACTAGATAAATAACACATTAACAATAAGATTAATTCTAACAATTATCTCATAATCTTGTTTTTATTTGAGCACTTCCTCATTGATCATCATAGCAGCGTTGATTTATCATCAGTGTCAGTTGTAATATGAAGAGTCATCTCCTTCTTTAGCTCAGAACACTCATCAACGAAATGCCCATACTCTTGACAATTATAGCAACACACTTTTGACTTGTCGACTTTTTCGCGGTATTTCTTCTTGTCGCCGTTGCTGCAGGAGCCCTCACCATTGCACTTCTCTTCAGCAACGATGGTCTCCCACTCGGCACGCGTGAGCCATGGCTCATTCTGCACATAAAGCAGTTGTTGATCTCCCACCTTGTCACGACACCTTCCCTTTAACGTCTCCTCATACGCTCTCAAACGTCCGATAGCTTCCGCCATGAACATCTTTGTCACATCACCCCATTGCTCGATGGTGCCGACGATATGCTGAAATTTATCGGAGACGGTATGTAGAAGCTTCTCCACCACGGTGGTCTCCTCCACATTGGTACCAAATACACGAATTTTGTTAACAACTGTAGTGAGCTTGAGATAGTACTCACCGATCGTCTCTGCATCCCCATATACATTCTCTCAAGTTCCCTCTTGAGAGTTTGCACATGCGCTTTCTGAACCTGATCTTCTCCAACGTGCATCTCCTTGAGTGCATTCCAAGCCTCTTTTGCCGTATCCTTTTCGGCTATGGCTAGCACTATAGCCTCCGACACCGCTTGGACAATGGCGGCGAGAGCCATCTGGTCCTTCTTGTCGTCGACCGCTTTATCGCCCTCCACTGCCGCCCACACCCTGTAGTTGTTTTCCGCAAACACGGGGTAATGGAGAGTCACCCCATTTCCTTCACTTGTTGCACAATCAACTCATGGCCACCGTCGACTCCATTGCCACAACTACTGCCGCTACGACGGGTTGGCGGCGTGTACGCGGAACCATCGAGAGACATCACTACAACACACACGCTTGTCTCTGATACCAATTGTTAGCCCAGCTCTCTCACTAGCACTCAAACACACACGCAATGTATTTTTCAGCACAACCGGAACACACAAGAGCACTGCACACCGGTGCTCTCTTTTCACTTAATTCACTTGAACACAAACACTTGCACTTACAACTCATTGCACAAATCACACGCACAACACACACTGCACTGCACTAGCTTTCACCTCTGTACTGCACCCCTCCCTTCACTATATAACACATACAACACGCACACACACTCACCACTCACGCACGGCTGCATGCATGCAGCCACAAAGTCAGGCACACACACCCTACTAATCACCCCACTAACTAACTTATCCACTCTTCAAGGTAGCCAACGTGGTGGCACACACTACGCATGCATGCTCACTAATTAACAAAACAAACTAACTCACTCACTAGATAAATAACACATTAACAACAAGATTAATTCTAACAACTGAGTGCTCTGATTCTTTTTGATTGGCCAATTGTAACAGGACTATGCTCATGGCTAGTGCAGAAAGGAAAACTTTTGAACTAGAAAATGTAGTGATAAAAAAGCTTTAACATAATAATTTCATCATTTCAAAATGTAGTAGTCTACGTAGCAATATGATTTTTTTAAACTGAGGCATGATTGTTTCGAATTCTAAGCTTTCTAAACAGTTTAACTTTTGAGCCAGTTTACGAGAATGCTGCAAAATTATACTGTCATCGAGTAGCTGTAATCTCTCAGCTAGCGTTACTTAAAGTTTAATTATTTACGCGCAAATGCCATAGTAGTATAGTACCATTGTAAGAGCATCTCCAAAAGAGCTCTTATACATGTTTCTAAATTTAAAATTTAAGATTTTGATGAAAAATGTGGCGTCCCGATTTATCAAATCGAGACATTATTGAATTTCATAAGAAAAACAATAATACAAGAGGTTCATCATGCGACAGCGTACATATGACAGTATTCATGGTACGCAGACGATATTTATTACATCAAAGTTGTGGTAAAAACAGTAATAAAGATAATTAAAATTCTGCATGACGAACGTCTTCTTCAGGATCTTTCTTCTCGACTGGGTCGCTACTCCAGACCGTCTTCGTAGTAGGCATCCTCTGAGGTGTTCAACGGGTATGAGTACAAAAAGTACTCAACAAGCCACCGCAAATGCAAGTAATAATGCAGGATAATAAACAAGGATGGGTAATGGCTAACAGTGCGGAAAAGTACATTTTCATTTATTGCATTTAGTGTAATCAATTTTATCATGCGGAAACACAAACATGAACCTTGATAACATCATCTAACTCGAGGGGTACAGTCAGCCCCACCTCGCTCAATAGTCCTTACATGTCAATCCATCATGCACATACATATTCAAAGTAATCTAACTGGGGGATGTCACGCAACCCGCCCTTGACCGTGGGCTCGGCTTTTCGAAAAGATTTAAGACTCTGATCAGAGATGTACTACTGTACCCACAAGGCACGCACTCATCCCAAACGAGATGACCCATACCACGGGAACTCGTGCTAAAACCTCGGCATGAAATGTTCCAAGCGATAACCACCCGCTCTAGGTTTCGCCGGCGCGCCGGGCCGCATCCCGGCTAACGTCGCACCCCCTTTTGCGCCACATTGGTACAAGTCACCCGCAGGTGCAACTTGACCCATCTCCAAATGGTGGCCTCGGTTTGGAACAATCCATACCTTAGTTAGGACTTACCCACTAGACTTGTGGTTAGTACGTAAGTGTATTGCAACGGATCCCTCAGACCGGTCCTTATAGTGCCCCGGGTGCTACCGACCAATGCCCTAGCTTGCACCCGGAACCCACCATGCATTCACTCACAACCACAACTCCAACACCGACAGAATTCCATAGATAAGAAACAATGGGGATCATATAGTAGAACCATGTACTACGACTCATTTTTATCCTATAGCGATCGTGTCAATACATTGGACACTAGCTAATAACATTTATCATATGGTGACAAGGAGTTTAGGCTAGAGAGCATGGCTTGGGTTGCACATCAAGGTCGGGGGATCCTAAATAAATATATTGTAAGGGTTCATTTGACTAATGCATATATAACCTATGTGTTTTAGTGATAGTTTAATCAAACACGGGTTCAATATGCTCAAAAGATTGGTTTGGTGACTTGCCTTGTTCAGCAAAGGGAGAGGGAGGGACTTCGGGGAAGTACTCCGGCTCCTCGACGGCGTCGTAGTCTTTTTGATATAGTAAAGTAAAATAAAAAGAACACAACATTCAATCAAACAATATAACATTACATTATAAGCACATAAGTTAAGGTTGGTTTGATTAAAAATAAAATAAATTCAATTGTTAAGGTTCTGTGGTTTATTTCATAAATAAATTTTAAAGGAATTAAAAAGTTGTCCTTTTTAGAAAGGGGTGTTTAAAGGTGAATAGCCTCCTATGAAATTTCCTGGTAAATTTTAAAATGAAGGGTCCATGTTAATTTAGTGGTTTACAGTACATGAACAGAAAAGGAATAAATATAAATTTTTCTGAAGTTTAAATATTTGAATTCATATTTTAATTCTAAGGGCATCTGAATATTTATTTAAATAAACATGAAAAAGTCAAAGTAAACCTACTGTTTTTATTGCATAAACATGTAGAGAATAATATTATGAATTTTCTGAAATTGGAATGGCAATTTTTAGAGTTCAAATGCACCAGATATGCATTTTAAAAGTTTAAAAGTATTTCTGAAATTCATTTTCAATTTTTAAACCCCTCGGGTCCACGGTGAGCCAGGCCCACGGTGAACCCGCACACTGTGCGCGTGCACCGGGTCGATCTGGACCGTCGGATCCAGATCCAACGCGTGAGGACGAGGCGGGGGAGTTAAAGTGACGTGGACGGCCAGGATTAAAAAGTTTGAACCGGTACGTGATGGACGGCTTAGATGCGATGCGGGGTTTTAAAACTAACGGACACACGAGATTAAAACGTACCCCTTCGCACAGATCCAACGGCGACGATTAAACCGCACGAGGGATTAAATCAGTACCGTTAGATCCAGATCGCACGGCGCGGATCGAATCCGACACGGCACGGGTACTCGACCCGTGCCGGTCGTCTTCTCCGGCGATGGCGAGCGGGCCAGGGGCCACGGCGAGCTATGGCGGTCAAAGCTAAGGCCTAAAATGGAAAGAGGGTGCTACGGGGATCACGAGGGTACCTCAGCGGTGAGAAAAGGTCGACGGGGTGAGGCCGGCGACGAGCGGAGGTGGCGAAGGTGCTCGGGTCCTTGGTGGCGACGGCGATCCGGCGAGGTTCGTCGTCGACGGAGTGGTGACCGAGGTCGGTGAGGTCCCGGCGGTCACGACGGTGGCGGAGGCACGGACGGGGACGGTCCGAGGCGACGACGAGCGGTGGCCGGAGGCGAAATAGGGGGATTGCGCTAAATGGCGAAGTGTGGGCGCTCGGCTTGGTCTGAGTGCAATTGGATGCGTGAACCGAACGCGGTGGAGGGCCGTGGTTTATATAGGGGTACCGGCGGGGGCAGGGAGGGTGCAATCGACGGTGGCCGGGGATAAATGCGCTTTGACGCCGGCGAGCTCGGGTTGAACGCGGTTCATCGAACCTGGACGCGAATCGGTCGGGTTTAATGGGGGGAAACGGTCACCGGAGCGCGGGGGTTTGATTGCCGGGCTTAATTCGAGGGGAGGGGGTCGGGGGCAAGGGATCCGAGGTGAGTAATGGCGTCGGCCGGCGAGGGGGGGGGCGATTTGGGGGCGGATCTCGCGGGGACGACGAATCTAACAGGCGGGGGCCACACGCCAGTGAGCGCGAACGAGCGAGGGAGGCGGTTGACGGGTGGGGCCGTGACGTCGGGCGCGCGCGCGAGGGGAGGCATTCGGCGCCGACAGGTGGGACCAGGCTGTCAGCCTAAGGCGAGCGTGGGTGATGGGCTGGGCCGGCCGGGAGAGAGAGAAGGGAGGGGAGGGAGCCCATTACTGTTTCAAAGCATTTCTGAATAAAAATAATTCCAGAAAATAGATTAAAATCTTAGGGCTACTTCCAAGGTTGGTAAAAATTTATAAAAATTCTCAAAAATATACTTTGGTCTTAGGATCATATACAAAAAGTTTCACCTCCTAGTTTGGCCATCTACTCTATGTTGCAGTTCAAAAGGGTATAAAAGGGTATTAAAAGTATTTTCAGAAATATATATTGCAGGAAATTGAATTTAATAATATTTTATTGTATTGAAAATTTGGGGTGTTACAAAAAATTAGACTCCAACAACACTCCTAAATAAATTCCTATCCTAAACCATTTCCTAAACACCTTGTTATCTATCCTAAATATAGGATTAATTTCTCATTTCTTATTTAAAAATAGGGATAGAAAATGGTTGGAAATCAAATTAATTTTTAGGGATTAACATGAATATGATGATCCCTATATCAAATTTTAGGGAATAAAATTTAAGACATCTCTTGGAGATGCTCTAACATCGTGTCATCGTTTCTGCTACTACCTCGGCTGCCAACCGCCGCCGGCCCTTCCCTCCTTCCCTTGCTGATACCTTGCCGCTGGCTGCCGCTTCCTTCTCCCTAACTATCACAACCCTGAAATATTTAGAGTTTCAAAGTGAGACAATATTTAGAAAATGGAGTTGGGATCAACAGGTTCTAGGGTTCTAACTACAAGCTAAGCTATAGAATGAATCCACCAACTCCCTTCGTCCATTGCATTGCATCCAATTAGGAATAACTCAAAATTACAGCAAAGTGTCTAGACAAATTAAAGTGCTTTTACAACTTTTGACCAAAGAAAAGCATAAAGCAATAAGCAAAGACAAAAACTGATATCTTTTCTCTTCCCCACATCTCTTCTACTGGTTTCTGAAAATTTGTAAGCTTCTCTTTTCTGAAACTTGGTTCTGACAATACCACCCTAGCAAGCTTCAACTCGTCCTCAAGGTGAGAAGTCTAGAAACATTCGCCTTATAAATGGAACATCCTCCCAAGTAGCTTCAGCTAGAGCTATGTTTTGCCAATGAATCAACCATTGTGCTACAAGTTCTCCCCTTCTTAGTATTACCCTGCGATCAAGTACTGTTAGTAGTATAGTCTTCACCCTACCTTCCTCATCCACCAGAGGCAATCCTGGCATTGGAACTACATGTTTTCCCACATGTTTCTTCAATTGACTCACATGGAATACATGATGTATCCCTGCTGTCTCTGACAATTGTAGTTTATAAGCCACATTTCCAATCTTTCGAATAATTTTGAATGGACCATAATACTTGGATCTGAGTTTGAGGGATCCTCTTAGCCCAAAAGCAATTTGTCTATAAGGTTGCATCTTCAAGTAGACCATATCTCCAATTTGGAATGTCCTTTCAGTTCTTTGTCCGTCAGCAAATTTCTTGATTCTCTCCTAGGTAGTATGCAAGGTCTCCATCTTACCAAGCACTTCTTCCTTCTATTGTATCGTGATTATCGCTTGTTTAGACACATTGCATGGGACTGAAAATTCACCAACTTGTGGGGGTGGATAACCATACAATGCATGAAAGGGTGATATTTGTAAAGAAGTATGATATATGTGCTATTGTACCACCATCCTGCTAGAGATAACCAATTCATCCAAGACCTTGGTTCCTTGAAAACCATGCTCCTCAAATATGCTTCCAAACACTGGCTTACTCTCTCAGTCCCGCCCATCAATTTGAGGATGGTGGGCAGTACTAAATTTCAGTGTAACATTTAACTTGGTAAAAATCTCAACGAATAAGTGGCTAGTGAATATTCTATCGCGATCAGTGACTATGGAAATAGGTAGGCCATGCAACTTATAGATGTTATCTATGAAAACATCTACCACATCATTGAATGTATAAGGGTGAGACATTCAGATACCCATGTATTCACATCTCTCTTTAGACTAGCCCAGTGAAAGAGCTTTTTTTGAATACCGGAGTGCCCCCCAAAATTAGAAGCATGAAAATTATCAAACAACTTCTTCCTCATGCCAGCTTGCTGCCCTACCATGATTCTTCCTTTATATTTTAGTAATCCATTAATTAAAGAATAAGGATCACCATGTATTGCTTCCCTTTGTAGTCTTTCAATCAGTTGCTGACAAATAACATCCCCCACATAACTTGCTTTAAATTCTATTACCCATTCTGGAACAACTACAGTTAGCATATTACAATTTTCATGTTGTTCTAGTGGTAACTCTCCTCTTCTTGATAGAGCATCAACTACCACATTTTCCTTCCCCTTTTTATACTCCACTTGGTAGTCAGACTCCATCAGCTTAATAAGTAACTTGTGCTGAATTCCTTCAGTCAGCCTTTGAGTGGTAATGTATTTTAGGCTCTGCTAATCTGTCCTGATGATCAGCTTCCAACCCAACAAATAGTGCCTCCATTTCTTCACTGCCTCTAAAATCGCTAAAGCTTCTTTTTCATAAATAGATTGTGTTGCAGCTCTAGGGCCCAACACCTTGCTGAAGAATGCAATTGGTCTCCCATTTTGCATTAACACTCCACCAATACCAGTACCTGAAGCATCGGTTTCAATAATAAAAGGTTGGGTAAAATTTGGAAGAGAAAGTACAAGACATATCCTAGAGATAGATCTTACATGCTACAGCGTTTTAGACAACAGATATACACCGTTGTACATGGGCCAATGCTTTTGTTTGTAATTATTTTTTTTATTTTACCAATTGACAGAATATCACACCCTTCTTGCTGAAAAATAAAATTGGGTTAAAATCAGAATCAATTTAGAAAAGCAGAGAGAACATGACAAGTCAAAACCATGCCTATTTTATAATCGATGGTATGGATGTCAATGGGTATCAGAGACTCGAAACCTAATGGGTTTTACTCGGATAGGATATGAGCATGGACTAAAATCATCTCCCAATATCTCCCATTAGTATATTAATGGATAAAAAATACATACCCATTAGGCTTGTGGTATAAGTGTGGGCGCTATATATACCACCAAAACCCATAAATCTATGGGTATATGTCTATTTGGTATATGCCTATAATTTAACCTATCACATAGTCCATATGTACCACAAGACACCTATTTGCCTTATGTTATTGTATATATTTGCATTTGTTATATATTTACAAAATAATATTTTTTCTTAAATTCATAAATATTTCAAAATATCCTCTTCCTTTTTGAAATCTCAAAGAAAATGTTGGACTTCCAACCTTAGAAATCTCTCAATTTCTAAAAATTCTTGTTTCTATTTTCTTTCTTCCCACCTTTCTCTTTCTTCGTTTCCTTTTCTTCCTTTCTCTTTCCTTCTTTATGCTTGCAGTTGTCCATCGCACGGGGCGGTGACATAGGTTGGTGGCGATGGGGCAGTGGCGTGAGGCGGCAGGGAAAGGTGGCGATGAGAAGCAGTGGAGACTACAGTGGAACATGCATCTTGAATCAATCAATTCGTCTCTAAAAATTAATTCTAATGTGCCTTTTAATCTGATAGTATTAATACGAGTTTTCTAGATTATCTAAATGTGTATATGTCAGATATTACTACTACTACTAATAATAATAATAATATCTATATCTGTATCTAAATATATATATATATATCTAATCATATCTAAACTTATTGATCTATAATCGTTCCATTTTAGACCGAAACTATTGGATTGGTTTTACACGTAATGTTGATTCTGGACTCTTCCTTTTCTATGCATAAAACCACTCCCCCAACATCACATTGATATCTATATCTATATCTATATCTATATCTATATCTATATCTATATATGTGTATCTATATCAATCTAAATATAAATCTAAAATTATATGATCTATAATTGTTCCATTTTAGATGGAAATTATCCTATGGGTTTTACACGTAATGATGATTCTAGACTCTTTCCATTCCTTGCATAAAACTGTTGCCCCTAACATCGCATTATTTACCATCACAATGAAATCTAAATCTAAATCTAAATCTAAATCTAAAACAATAATATCTTTAATGGTTCCATTTCAGACAGAAACTGTTAGTTTTACACTTAATGCTGATTCTAGACTCTTCCCCTTCCGTGCATAAAACCGCTCCCCAACATCGCATTCTTTCCCCATCGCTTTTGTTCCTAGGATTGTTTAGCAGTGCTATAATCACACCTCCACCTTTCGATCGACGACGATGGCGGTGGTTGCGGTGGGTGAGACTAACATGATCGTGCTTCGTAGCTGTGAGGGCGAGGTGTTTGAGGTGTCGGAGGCGGTGGCGATGGAGTCGCAGACCATCAAGCACATGATCGAGGACAATTGCACCGCTACCGGGATCCCGGTCCCCAACGTCTCTGCCAAGGCCCTCTCCAAGGTAATCGAGTACTGCCGCAAGCACGCCGAGGCCCGTCACCGATTGTCCATGGCTGATGGGACTACCAATGCCAAGGAGCCCGTTGATGAGGTCACCAAGGCCATCGAGGCTGACCTCAAGACCTTTGACTCTGAGTTCATCCAGATCGACCAGTCTGCGCTCTTGGACATCATCCTGGTGAGGATATACCGCGTGTGCCTTCACTCCTCTTAATCTGCTTCATCTATATAAATTGTGTGCTTTATCTATATGAATTCCATGGTAATTGTTAAGTTGTGCATGTTTTGTGGTTGTGTGGTCGTGCTTTATCTTCACATGTCGTTGCCTAATGGTCTGATTTGGAGGTGATGGTACATATTTTGGGATAATTTAACTACTATCAACTGGTGTCTAATTAGATGGTGTTTTAAGGTTTTTATCTGACTGATATGACCATTGCTACACCTTCCTATGTATAGTTTCTGATCTCACATTGTTCTGGTGGTTTTGATCTGCTTTGATGTTTCTGGATTCAGCATGCATGTTTCTTTAGTTGGATTGCTTCCTTGTCCCAGGTATGTCTTGATTATCCATTTGTAGCTGTGAATAATCTTTGTGCATTGAATTAGGAGTCTTCAATTCAATCCTTATATGGATACTAGTACCCTATTGTTATGCATCTTCTCTTCTAAAGTAAGAGAAAGCTAACGCGAGGGAATTGCGCTGAATATATGTGTACAGGATCAAGTAAAACTTGTAAACTTGTTAAATGTCCACCTTATTTTTTATAGCCGATACTCCATTATGATTTTTATTATTGGTCTACAAAGTAAATGCCCTCCATTCATGTGGTTGTTATCGTTGACAGGCTGCCAACTTCCTCCAAATCGAGGGACTGCTAGATCTGGCCTGCCAGACTGTGGCTGAAATGATCAAGGGGAAGACACCTGAGGAGATCCGCAAGACCCTCAACATCAAGAACGACTTCACCCCTGAGGAAGAGGAGGAAGTGAGGAGGGAGAACCAGTGGGCCTTAGAATGAAAGCCCTGAACAAGCAGGAAGACAAGTGGACAAGACAACAAGAAAGAATGCGTGATGTGGTCATGAAGTCTTAAGACTGGAGCAGCTATGAACTCTCTCAGCTTGAACTATGCTAATAAGAACTTTGCTATTAGTTTGTCGTGAACTCTTTATATGATAAGATTGAAGGCTACTACTGGTTATATTCTGTTGTTATTTCCTTAAGTTCAGAGCTTGTTCTGAACTAGGCGACGCTCCCCCAGCTCTGCTCTATTGCAGGTAATGCTTCACTAGGACTGGGACAGGTGGTGGTTATAGCGATGTGCCTGTTCTCTAGTGGCTATCAGGTTTCATGAATTCACACTGGCAGGCTAGCAGCCACACAAGTTTTTAGAACCCCAGACTCGAAAACAACACGGTGGAATGTCCATTAGAGAAAATAATTCTACTAAATGTGGGATGGCGCCGTCCCCAGAAAACTAGTGAAGCTTGGGCACATGTGTTGGGATGGGGCTAGGTGAGGCCGAGATGGGGATGAGCGAGGTTGGGGCACTGACACCCCTTAACGATGAGTTGTCGGAGCTATTCAAGGTGTTTAGGGGAAGGAGTACGTTGTTCTCACAAATGAGGATAGTTACGGTAGTGGCACAGGATAGGAGGCAGCAGAAATAATTGACAATTTGCCACTTATAAGATGTGTACTTCGATTATAATGTCACTTCTAAGGCTGACATGTAGGATCACCTGAGTTAATGAAAGTGAGTCTGAATGGCAAATCAGTGAAGCTCATTGTTTAAAGAGAAATTTGTAAAAATGTCATTACAATTTTCTGTAATTTAAAAATGCCACTGTGAGTGACTGTGGTAGGTCCCATCTATCAGTGACATGCCGATAACATATTTCAAAACTGTGAAAATGATAATGGCATAGAAAACTTTGGCCCTTATTTAAAGTGGTATTTTTGCAAAACCCTGTACCTACCTCGACCGTTGCTTCGGTGACGAGGTGCGGCTCGGCAACCAGCCCTAGATGTTGCGCCTCATCACTGTTGCTTGCGTTACACTCTTGGCCATGGTGGAGGAGACGACTGTCTCACTACTTCTTATCCTTTAAATCTACACCGACGCCGATGAGGCCTTGGTGTTCCACCCCCTCCTCAACACCACATGCAGGCCGTTCCTAGAATTTTGGGGGCCCTAGACAAAAATAAATTTAGGGGCCCTTCAATCTATTTTTAGTGAGTGGGCGAATCGTATGGGTAGACGTACAAGGGTATTTGCGATGGACAGCGGTGGCAGGTGAGCATCAGTGAATCGACATCACCACCTCCTACCATGCTGTCAGTCGGATCACTCACATGGTTCACCGCGATGGCATAACCATCGTCACTACCATCCACCAGCCTAGCATTAGAATTTAGGATGAGATTTGGACCGATCACCACTCACTAGCGCTTTAGGCTCCAGTGGAGTAGCTGAGGCGATGCAAGCCTTGTTCGTCCATTGTTCGTTGCCCATTGCGACGTTGCCATAGTGGGAGTCGTGCCATCGTGAGCCGACGAATGGGAGATTTAGGTTGCCGAGTGAGCAGGTGAGGATTTTGGGCGATATCACGGGAGGACAAGTGTCAGTGCGTGGCTACCTAACTGGCTCACATTTGTCCATGCTGGACTGCTAGCGTGCTACATTGGACTAGGGCGATATCGTGCTAGGCAAAGTTTCAATTTGTAGATTTGTTGTGCTGCATGTTGGGCTATTTTTGGGTTGTGGACTGTGGTGTAGAAAATATAAAAACACTAAGTTATATACATAATATATATAAATTTATATATAAATTAGGGACCCCTAATTTTTCTGGGCCCTAGGCAATCGCCCCTCTCGCCATGGCCTAGGAACGGCCCTGACCACATGGCTGCACCAATGCAAGAGCGCCCTTCTCATGCTAATGGCTATGGCAGGGTGAGGGATGAGGATGGGGTAGTCAGTCGGGGAGCATGAGGGCCCCCGGTGGATGGGGTGGGGGAGGAGAAGGGACAGAGGATGACAAAGGGTACAAATTATTATTGTTGCTAACAATGTTAATTGGTATCCATCCCTCTCTCTTAATCTCTTCAACTAAACAAAAAATTTAAACAGATCCATTCCATTTAATCAAACACAAGATTATACTACCACTGAGTAGTTGAAATAGTTAAAGGTGTTTGAAAAATGTGTCACGATAATCCAGTGATCAGCTCAACTGATCAGCTATATTGAATGGGGATTAAGGCCATACCAAGCATGCACCCTGCCAACCTATTTTGGCTCACATTTAATTCACCGTTGTGAAAACCAATTCAAACTCATGGACTTCTATGGCCGGTTTGGTTTTGTACTACAAAAATTGGTAAGAGTATTGAGCAAGTTTTGGTACTACCATATTTTGATATGACAGAATATAAAAGGGTTTTATTTAAAACCAATAAAAGATAAATATATGTGCAATACCAAGATGTTGGTAGCAAATATTTTTTGGTTGGGTGTTTGGTTTGCTGTAGCAAAATTTTGATAGGATAATAAATCAAATCAACCTTTAATTAAATATCATGACTAGGCCTGATCTAGAGCTTCAGTCAATAACATCTCGATTGTGGTGAGTTCATTCTTCTCTTCAGATTGCTAGGAGTAAACCATCATCTGTGTTGTACACATATGATCTGTTTGGTTGGAGAACGAGGTGGGATAATAAATAAAACTATTCTATCACACCTTGCTTCTAGTTTGGTTTGAAATGAGGGGATGAAGGCATTCTAGTTTATGGAATGTCCCCTTATGATTCAAGATGGTTCCATCATGAGAAAAAATTAATGCTACTATTTTGTTTCCTCGTGCTTGTGCTCACACTCATGCTTGTGCGCACCACTTGCCCTCTTCCATCCTCACCATCTTGTACGTCAACACTCAATGTGTCAATGTCTCTCCATCACCGACCTTTCCCCCCTCGTCGATGGTTTTTGTAGCTAGGATTCCTATGGCACGAGTTCCATCTTCGAAATGACAGGGCATGGCAAGGGACCTGAGTTGAGCACCGATTGAGAATCCACCGATGCAAGATTGGGGGTTGGCCAAGTGGTGCGCAACATGCAGCGGGTCATCCATGACGTTCAAAGCTAGTTTCGAGGAGAACTACACTAGCGAGACACATTCTCCAACAGTGATTGGCTGTGGTTATTGTTGGTGCGTTTTTTGGTCACATTTTGATACACGCGTGGCCTGGGAGATCTGCTTCACTCTAGTGTAGGTCCTATGTTCTTAGAAAAAGGGTTAAAGGGTGTCAATCAGTTTGACCCTGAAACTGATAAGGGAACCGAAAATATGACATTAGAAGTATGACCTATCGGCTATCGAGCCGATGACCGCGACGAGGATTGGATATTCGTGAGATATCATGCCGATCGGCCATAAGGTCAATGACCTAAGATGAAGAAATCGGGTGAGCGTGCCATCGATCGATAAGATAAAGAGAGAACCGAGTAGGCTGATGGATGCTTTTTTAATGACTTATAAGATGTATCATGGAATCGAAGATAACCCATCGGCTTGTACTCTGACAGAAATGAAAAAAACGTGCCAGATAACAAGTCTATATCATGAAAATCATCACAATAACTAGATCGGACCTAACCGAGGCAGAAGCTAGTCACAATAATCTTAATAATATATCAAAGAATTGGGCATATTTTATTTAGATGAACGGTATATATCATGAAAGAGATACAATAACAAGATATGCCGGATATAACCGATGAAGCCTCAAACTATCACACCTAGATCACATCAATCTAAGAGATCAAACTGAACTGATGCAGCCTTAGACCTAGCCAATACAACGAGAACAACTGGTGACTATACTATTTCAAGGTTCACCTCAAGAGATCAAACTGAATTGATACAACTGTGAGGATATTGATCTAATCGGTACGGACGTCGGGGGTGGCGAGACTCACCTCTTCGCCGGAGATCGAAACAATGCAGCCAACTTGGAGACCAAGGGTGGCGATGCGTCAGGTAGTTGGTTGACACAGATGTGTTTTTTATAATATAACTAGAGATACATATTTATAGTCCAGATACTTGTCCCCCAATTACTATATCTTAACTGATTCCAGATAATCTTTAACTTCTTCTCTTCTGCACGTTATCTTCATCAGCTTCTTTTTGCGTCCAATCGTCTTGTAATAGTATGGACCAGCTTCCTTGACTTTCTTTGACCGGACCTCTTTGACTTATGGTTGATCGTGCAATATTCTTAGTGGGCCCAGGCTTAACCAAATCTTCGTGTCAATAGTTATCTAGCCTAATTTGGAGTCATTGGCGATCCTCTTAGGTTGAACCATTCTATCCTCAAACCAAAAAAAAATAAGTCTATCCTTACAGCAAACAATCCTCAAAAAGGATGTTACCATTCCATAGAAAATTATTACGAAAGTGTTCCATCCCATCTTGCTTCCGAACCAAATGCACTCATTATCTTCTATGGTTAGAATGGAGTCTGGGAGTAGTGTGGTGTCTTGCCTAATGATGTTTGCTAGAAAAGTAATCACCTGTAAGATTGAATATCGTCACACAAATTTTTATGTGGAAAACTCTTGCATGAAAAAACTATGGGCACCAGAATAGCAAAGGAAAATCTAATATCAGTAAAGGAGTACAAAAGCAAGGGATTACAATGAGCCAATTCCACCACACTGCATATGCATATGAACAAAATGACATGTAGTTGATAATGACACTACTCTCATATGTGGGCATAAGTCCAACTATAATTTTGATCAAACTCCAACAAACTTGACTTTGAGATAAATTCCATCTTGTAGCAAATGATAAATCATCAACAAACTCTCATCGATAATATTACTGATGCCAAAATGTCACTAGGACTTGAACTGTAATACCAACCAAGTATCTTATCTATAACTAAAGCACTCCCCAACATCACATTATTTCCCATCTATAACCGTTCCATTTTAGATGGAAACTATTAGTTTTACACATAATGTCAATTCTAGACTCTTCCCCTTCCGCGCATAAAACTGCTCCCCCCAACATCACATTCTTTCCCATCACAATGATATCAATCTCAATCTATATCTCAATCTATATCTATATCTCAATCTATATCTAAATATTTAATGATTGAATCTTTAATGGTTCCATTTTATACGGAAACTTTCTGTTTTACACGTAATGCCTATTCTAGAATCTTCCCCTTTCGGGCATAAAACTGCTCCCCAACATCGCATTTTGTCCCATCGCTTTCGTTACTAGGATTGTTTACCAGTGTTTCCATCGCACAACCACCTTTCAATCGCCGACAATGGCTATGGTGGTGGTGGACGATACTAACATGATCATGCTTTGTAGCTCTGAAGGTGACATGTTTGAGGTGTCGAAGGAGGTGGCGATGGAATCACAGACCATCAGGCAAATGATTGAGGACAATTGCACGGCTACCAAGATCATGCTCCCCAACATCTCCACCATGGTCCTCTCTAAGGTAATCGAGTATTGTAGCAAGCACGTCGATGCGCGCCGCCAATTGTCTAGGGCCGATGGGGTTGATAGCATCGTATAACTTGCTGATGGGGCCATCAAGGCCATCGAAGTCGAGCTCGAGACCTTTGACTCCATGTTCGTCCACATTGACCAGTCCACTCTCTACGACATCATCCTGGTGAGGATATACCATGTGTGCCTTCCAACCTCTTAATATGTGTCATCTATTTTGGGGATGCACTCTTTATATGATAAGATTAAAGATTGCTGCTAGTTATATTCAGCTTTATAGTTCTGGCGTATGCAGCTTTATATGCAATTTTTTATCACTACTCCCTTGTGTGGTGTTTGGTTGGTGGAACGAGATGAGGAGAGCTTATTTCTTGGGTGTTTGGTTCTGAGATGAAGTGGGACAGATACGTCCTTAAAAACATATTTCCATTAGATTCAAGATGGTGTTGTGTCATACTTAGACAAGAGCATCTCACTTTGTCCCATTGATGGAGGGGCGACCACAATAAGGATGAGCGAGGTTGGAGCATGGACACCCCTTAATGATGAGCTGCCAAAGTTGTTCATGGCATTCAAGGGGAAGGAGGATGTCGTTCTCATAAACAAGGATGATTACGGTGGCGTCGCATGCCAAGAGGTGGTAGTCTAGTGGGCGTTGTGTGCCACAAGCGAGGCTAGGCTAGTCTAGTCAAGAGGAAGCTCCAACTAGGTTGTCTGTGGCAATGAGTTTCCATGTCCTAGTTGTGATTTCTTGGCTATCTTAGTGGACTTGAGCTTACTGAAGAGTTCGTCACAAGTTAATGTGTCGTAACTTAACGACTCCTCAATACTTGAAATCTTCACTTCCCTTATGTCGTGATTGAGTGCATAGAGAAGTTTGATTGCTCTGTCATGATCCGAGTATGCCAAAACTCCAGTTGAACGCAAATTGCTAACTATTCCACCAAACCTAGCAAACATGGCATCAATAGATTCACCAAGGCCTTGCACAAACATTTGATATTCTTGATTGTATGTGCTTTAGTACCTGGCTTTGATCTGTGTGGTGCCCTCATGAAAAACAACTAGGGTTGTCCAAATCTCCCTTGTGGTGTGAAGGTGTTGCACTCTGTCAAATTCGTTCCGGCTTAGGCTTGTAAATAAAATATTTCTAGCCTTGATATTCTAGTGATATTGTTCAATATGAGCCTACGTGGAATGGACGGGAGGGATCTCATAGTTTGAGTTAACTATGTACCAAATCACACTACCTTGGCTTTGATGATAAGCCTCCATGCGCATCGAGTAAGAAAAATCCTTCCCATCAAACATAGGAATTTTTCTAGGTCTCTCCATATCGCCAACTGATCACAAAACCGGTTAAGGTCAACTGGTGATCTAACCAGCTCTGATACCAATTGTAGGACCGAAATAGACGACTAGAGGAAGGGTGAATAGGAGCCTCAACAAATTCTTTTGAATAAATGGCCTATTCTTTTCACCTAATGCTCCTCAAAAGAAAACTACCAGAAGCAAAATAGATATATTCAAAAAATCAAAGAAAACAATGACGAGGGATTTTGTTGGGCGGAGAGAAAATGAAATCAGGCAACTAGAGCGCAAACACACCAAAAATCACACAAGCATGAAAATCAAGAAGAGGTACTCCCTCCGGTATATAAATATTAGTCGTTTTGAATAGTATTACACATACCAGGACGATATTAAAAACGGTTCATCGTTCTTCCTATCAAACCTTGTTTCCTATCTCAATTAGTTACAAATGCTGATCTCTAGTGATGACACCTGAGTTCGATTTTTTGTGGCCGCACGCCCATTTTTTACCATTTTGCATGACGTGTGCATGCGCGATTTTGTACAGGGCGACTAATACTTTTGCACTCTCATCTAAATATCAAAACGACTATTATTAATACACTATAGGGAGTATTGATTGCCTAAGCATTCACACATGCATGCAGCAATATGGGGCCTGAACTTGCGTGAACACTCGGTGCATTGTGCACAAAGTGGTGTCAGATAAAAATGAATAAGGTGTGCACACACAAACTGAGCAAAATACTTGGGGCTCAATATTGTTGGTGCGTTTTTTGGTCACATTTTGACACACCCGTGGCCTGAGAGGTCTGCTTCACTCTAGTGTAGGTTCTACGTTCTTAGAAAAAAGGTTCAAGGGTGCCAATCAGTTTGACCCCGCAACTGACAAGGGAACAAAAAATATGACATTAGTAGTACGGCCTATCGGCTATCGAGCTGATGACCGTGACGAGGATTGAATATTCGTGGGATATCATACCGATCGTCCATAAGGCCGATGACCTGAGATAAAGCAATCGGGGAGCGTGCCATCGGCCGATAAGATGAAGAGAGAACCGAGTAGGCCGATGAATGCTTTTCTGATGAATTATAAGATGTATCATGGAATCAAAGATAACCCATCGACTTGTACTCTGATAGAAATAAATAAAACGTGCCATATAACAAGTCTATATCATGAAAATCATCACAATAACTAGATCGGACCTAACCGAGATAGAAGCTAGTCACAATGATCTTAATAATATATCAAAGAATCGAGCATGCTTTATTTAGATGAACGATATACAACATAAAAGAGATACAATAGCAAGAGATGATGGACATAACCGATGAAGCCTCAAACTATCACACCTAGATCACATCAATCTAAGAGATCAAACTGAACTGATGCAGCCTTAGACCTAGCCAATACACCGAAAACAACGGTGACTGTACTATTTCAAGGTTCACCTCAAGAGATCAAACTGAATTGATGCAGCCGTGAGGATACTGATCTAATCGGTACGGACGTCGGGGGTGGTGGGACTCACCTCTTCGCCGGAGATTGAAATGATGCAGCCTAGCTCCGAGTTCTGCACCCTGCCGGAATAAACCTTGGAGACCAAGGGTGGCGATGCACCGAGTAGTTGGTTGACAGAGATGTGTTTTTTCTAATCTAACTAGGGATAAATATTTATAGTCCATAGACTTGCCACCCAATTACTATATCTTAACCGATTCCAAATAATCTTTATTTTCTTCTCTTCTGCACGTTATCTTCAACAACTTCTTTTTGCGTCCGATCATCTTGTAACAGTATGGACATGCTTCCTTGACTTTCTTTGACCAGACCTCTTTGACTTCTAGTTGACCGTGCAATATTCTTAGTGGGCCTAGGCTTAACCAAATCTTCGTGTCAACAGTTATCTAGCCTGATTTGGAGTCATTGGTGATCCTCTTAGGTTGAACCATTGTACCCTCAAACCAAAAAAAGATAAGTCTATCCTTACAACAAACAATCATCAAAAAGGATGTTACCATTCCATAGAAAATTATTACAAAAGTGTTCCATCCCATCTTGCTTCCGAACCAAATACACTCATTATCTTCTATGGTTAGAATGGAGTTTGGGAGTCACTACAACAAAACAGAACATTTTCGTCGGCCAAATTAACTTCCGTCGGCTTTTCACAGTGGCCGATGGAAGTTAGCGGGGGATTTTTCCGCGGCCGATCGGATCCCCTAACTTCCGTCGGCTTTAATGCTGGCCGACGGAAGTTAGGGGATTTATTCCCCAACTGCGCGCGCGTACATGCAGACCTAATCTCCCTATACGCGCGCGCCCACAGCCCGGCCGGCCCGTCTCGCCTCCCGCCGCCGCCTCCTCCCGCCGCCGCCGCCTCCCGGCCGCATCCTGCCCGCGCCGCCTCCCCCGTTTCCTCCCGCCGCCGCCGCCTCCTGCCTGCGCTGCCGCTCGGCCGGCCGCCCACCACCGCCTGGCCGCCCGCCACCGGCCCGCCACCGGCCGGCACCGTTGCCCCGGCCACCGCCCGCGGCCACCCACCGCGCCTCCACTGTCCGCCTCCTGCCGTCGCCGCCTCCCAACCTCGCCACCGCCCGGCCAGCCGCCTCCTACCGGCACCGCCACCCCGGCCACCACCGCGGCCACCAACCACGCCTCCACTGTCCGCCACCCGTCGACGCCTCCGCCTGTCCGCCGGTCCCGTCGAAGCCCGTCGGCGTCATCGTCTCCACCACACCGGTATGGATAATTGTGAATTTGGGCTGAGATGCATGTCAATTTGGAATATATATGTCGAGAATGTGAGCTAGGAATATATGTTGTGGCTGATTTGAATTGAATTGAATTGTGAATTGGAGAGAGCATGTCAATTTGGGCTAAGAATGTCAATTTGGGATGACAATATCAATTTGCAATATATGTTGAGAATGTGGGCTGAGAATATATGTTGTGGCTTATTTGAATTGAATTGAATTGGGCTGAGAATTTGAGATGTCACATGTTGTGGATTATTTGAATTGAATTGAATTGTGAATATATCATGTGGTGTTTATATGCAATATATGTTGTTATGTTAAAAATTTTCTTCATGTATTAATATGCTTCGATTCATATGTGATGTTCAGCCGGTGCCCATTGCCCCCCCCGTCGACCTCTGCCACCCGCCGACCTCCGATCCATCGCTGTCAAGTAATTTTTTCCTTTTTAAGAATTTTATTCACTTTTGATTTGTGAATTTTTCTTTCTGATTGCAATGATTGCTCTAGGTTTGCAAGATTTGGTCTTCAGCCGCATTTAAGAAGAGTTCCGAGCAGAAAATACAATGCCGCGGGACGGATCCAAAGCACAGATATGGTGCCGACGGACATATTCGCCACGCTAAACGCATGGTAAGACCTCCTTCTGTCACTCTCTAGCAATAGATACATTGTAATGCGACTAACTCATTTCTAATGTACAGGAAGCTAAATCTGGCAACGTGTCAAGTGACATAGAGGTGTATACCTCTGGTCACAAAGGAAGCGATCCTACACAGCTAGATGTCTTGTGTAGCCAGACAGCCACAGACCATTTGGTGAGATGTTATTAAGAGTTTACGTAATTTCATTTTTCTGCGTCTAGCTAATCAAACATGTTTTTTGCAGGCGCAGTATGGTGAACACATGGTTCGACTCCATGGAGAGGACTATGATTGGCGGAGAAAACCTGTCGACCAAATGGCCGTGTACTCCAGCGGAGGTGGCAAAAGCCATGAACGGTGAGACAGTGTTTTTATTAATGTTTTGTGTATGGTATTGTGATGGTAACTAACTCATTCAATGTTGCAGGTACTTGTTCAATGGAGTTATTGACTCGAGAGCGGTGAGAGCTCAGAAGTCAGCTCAGTCGTCGCAGAGCTCCGTCGGAGTTGGATCCAGCCGCCGTCGCTCAGAAGAAACCCCAGAGGTGGTTCGGGTGAGGGAGGAAATGAGGCAGGAAATGAGGCGGCGCGACGAGTACTATACCGCCTGCTTAGCACAACAACAGGCGATGATCCAAGTAAGTTTAGTTTGGAGTGTTGTCGTTAAAAAGTATTCAGAAATAGGTTTAGAACTAACTGATTACATTACAACATGTGTAGCAACTAGCCCAGCAGCATGGTGGATTTGACATGTACAATTTCCAACCACTACCTCCCCCGCCACCACCATTATATTCTACATCACCTGAGGTACCTCCTGACATATCGTTACTTCAGATACTTAAGTTAGTGTTTAGAAGAGTAGTTGAGTTAATTCGTTCTCTAATTTTATCTATTTCTTCAGAGTTTCCGTACGTCTGGCTAGGATGGAGCCTCTCGGGTTAAATGTGGATGAAGTGGGAGGCAGCAGCGGCGCCCACGACCCAAATGTGGGTGATCAGTGAGTATGGGTGTGTAGTGTGAACCTGGATTGAATCTCGATGTGTTATGTGACTTTGTATGTGAATTTGGATGGTATATGTGAATGTGGATGTGTACTGTGACTTTGGATGTGAATTACGTTGTGTAATGTGATTTTGGATGTGATGTGTGAAGTTTTGGATGTGAGATGCGATTTTGGATGTTATATGTGAAGTTTGAATGTGATTTTGGATGTGAAATGTGAATTTGGATGTGTATTGTGAATGTGATATAAATTGTGTTTGGATGTGAGTGTGAATAGGGGAAACCAGGAAAAAACAAAAAAAATACCAGCTAACTTCCGTCGGCTTTGACCATAGCCGACGGAAGTTAGCTGCTTTCGGCCACGTGGGCAGAAAGGCTAACTTCCGTCGGCTAGGGCCAAAGCCGACGGAAGTTAGGGGCCGCTAACTTCCGTCGGCCAGGCTAGCCGACGGAAGTTAGCACCCCTCTGCTGACGTGGCAGAATTTGGCGCTAACTTTCGTCGGCTTCACGTGGCCGACGGAAGTTAGCTAACTTCGGTCGGTGGCCGACGGAAGTTAGCTAACTTCTGTCTACTCGCTTCCGTTGGCCAAAGGCCGACGGAAGTTAGCCTTTTGCCGACGGAAGTTAGCTTCTTCCATCGGGAAAGGGCTTGACCGACGAAAGTTCCCTGTTTTGTTGTAGTGAGTAGTGTGGTGTCTTGCCTAATGATGTTTGCTAGAAAAGTAATCACCTGAAAGATTGAATATCATCACATAGATTTTTATGTGGAAAACTCTTGCATGGAAAAACTATGGGCACCAGAATAGCAAAGGAAAATCTAATATCATTAAAGGAGTACAAAAGTAGAGGATTACAATGAGATAATTCCACCACACTGCATATACATATGAACAAAATGACATGTAGTTGATAATGACACTACTCTCAGATGTGGGCGTAAGTCCAACTATAATTTTGATCAAACTCCAACAAACTCGACTTTGAGATAAATTCCATCTTGTAGCAAATGATAAATCATCAACAAACTCTCATCGATAATATTACCGATGTCGAAATGTCACTAGGACTTGAACTGTAATACCAACCAAGTATCTTATCTATAACTAAAGCACTCCCCAAAATCACATTATTTCCCATCTATAACCGTTCCATTTTAGACGGAAACTATTAGTTTTACACATAATGTCAATTCTAGACTCTTCCCCTTCCGCGCATAAAACTGCTCCCCCAACATCACATTCTTTCCCATCGCAATGATATCAAGCTCAATCTATATCTATATCTCAATCTATATCTAAATATTAAATGATTGAATCTTTAATGGTTCCATTTTATACGGAAACTTTCTGTTTTACACGTCATGCCTATTCTAGACTCTTCCCCTTTCGGGCATAAAACTGCTCCCCAACATCGCATTTTGTCCCATCGCTTTCGTTACTAGGATTGTTTAGCAGTGTTTCCATCGCACAACCACCTTTCAATCGTCGGCAATGGCTATGGTGGTGGTGGACGATACTAACATGATCATGCTTTGTAGCTCTGAAGGCGACATGTTTGAGGTGTCGAAGGAGGTGGCGATGGAATCACAGACCATCAGGCAAATGATTGAGGACAATTGCACGGCTACCAAGATCATGCTCCCCAACATCTCCACCATGGTCCTCTCTAAGGTAATCGAGTATTGTAGCAAGCACGTCGATGCGCGCCGCCAATTGTCTAGGGCCGATGGGGTTGATAGCATCGTAGAACTTGCTGATGGGGCCATCAAGGCCATCGAAGTCGAGCTCGAGACCTTTGACTCCATGTTCGTCCACATTGACCAGTCCACTCTCTACGACATCATCCTGGTGAGGATATACCATGTGTGCCTTCCAACCTCTTAATATGTGTCATCTATATAGATTGTGTGATTTATCTATATGAATTGTGTGGTAATTGTTAACTTGTGTGCATGTTTTGTGGTTGTGTGGTTGTGTCCATCTATTGTTAAAGGGTGACTGATTGCTGCTTGCTCGTTGAGATAAATTGATATTTAGGATTACATTGCTTTAGGTGGTTTCAATCTGCTTTGATGTTTCTCAATTCAACATGCATTTCTTTACTTGATGCATTGTGCTATGTATAGTTTGCTAGGCTTACATTTTGATAGTTTTTAATTATTACTATTTTTGATAATCGGCCTTGTACTTTTAGTTGATATTTAACAATTGCCTAAGTTTTTTACAAAACCTTTGTTGTGTCTTGATTATCCATTTGTAGCTGTGAATAATCTTTCTGCATTGCATTAGGAAGTCTTCAATTCAATCCTTATCTGGATACCAGTACCCTATTGCTATACATGTTCTCTTCTCAAATAAGAGAAAGCTAACCTGAGGGAATTGTACTGAATAGATGTGTAAAGGATCAAGTAAAACTTCTAAACTTGTTGAATGTCCATTAACATGTAACTTTTTCCCGAAGATCTATATCTTGATACTTTGTATACTATACACTTATGAGCTCCCATTTCCAGCTTATTTTGTTATGGCTGATACTCCATTCTGATTTTTATCATTCATCTACAAAGTAAATGCCCTCTATACCTGTGATTGTTCTCGTTGATAGGCTGCGAAGTACCTCCACATCGAGGGACTGCTGGATCTAACTTGCCAGACCGTGGCTGACATGATCAAGGGGAAGACCCCTGCGGAGATTCGCAAGACCTTCAACATCAAGAATGATTTCACCCCTGAGGAAGAGGAGAAGATAAGGAGGGAGAACCCGTGGATCTTTGAATTTTAGTCGAATGGACAAGACAACAAGAACTCATGATATGGTCATGAAGTTAAGACTCAATAGCTATGAGCTCTCTCAGGTTGAACTATGCTAATAAGAATAAGAACTATGCTATTAGTTGGTCATGAATGCATACTGTTTGCTGATTCACTTCTATTTTGGGGATGCACTCTTTATATGATAAGATTAAAGATTGCTGCTAGTTATATTCAGCTTTATAGTTCTGGCGTATGCAGCTTTATATGCAATTTTTTATCACTACTCCCTTGTGTGGTGTTTGGTTGGTGGAATGAGATGAGGAGAGCTTGTTTCTTGGGTGTTTGGTTCTGAGATGAAGTGGGACAGATACGTCCTAAAAAACATATTTCCATTAGATTCAAGATGGTGTTGTGTCATACTCAGACAAGAGCATCTCACTTTGTCCCATTGGTGGAGGGGCGACCACAACAAGGATGAGCGAGGTTGGAGCATCGACACCCCTTAATGATGAGCTGCCAAAGTTGTTCATGGCATTCAAGGGGAAGGAGGATGTCGTTCTCGTAGACGAGGATGATTATGGTGGTGTCGCATGCCAAGAGGTGGTAGTCTAGTGGGCGTAGCGTGCCACGAGTGAGGCTAGGCTTCTCTACTCTCACGGTCACGCTTGTCGTTGACTACCTTGACCAGTGCTTCCTCAGCGCCATGGGTGGCTTGGCATCCAGCCCTATATGTCCAGGGTCAATCCTGAGATTTCGAGGGCCTAGGCCAAACTAAAATGTATGGGCCCTTATATATAACAATAATACGATATTTTAATATGAAAGCGTAGGATATTTAAGATGATTATGCAATAGATTGATTCAACTACAATTGTATTGCATATATATGCCAGAGCTAACATGTCGGTTCATAGAAATAATGCCTGGTATTCATGGAAGGGATTAGACTATGCATGCAAGAAACTAACAACTGAGATAATGCAGATTACATAGAGATTACATGGATATCGCTAACCATAGATGTGAATATTGCTAACATAATATGTATATATATATGAAATCTAACTGATACACAATTAAAATATATCAAAAATAATATTCGTATAGAATAATATGTACATATTAAATTATCTTAAAATGAGAGATTGCCAAGACGTCAACATGTGCGATCAAAAATAATATTCATATAGAATAATATGTACATATTAGATTATCTTAAAATGAGAGATTGTCGATACGTCAACCTGTGCGAGTGTATGAAAGGAATGAGTGTACCTTATATATGTATGTACATATACAGTGGTAGACCTAAGATTTTGTCAATGGGTATATCGTGTCAAAATCTCTATATGCAATTTAGTAGAAATATTTTCCTAATTGAGTACATAATTGTTAAATTTGTACCATAATTTATTTTTCTAATTGGAAAAATAATTATTAATTTTTTACTACAATAGTTTGATTCCTCAAATAGATGAATAACAAAAAAAAAAGAAAAGGAAACATCCTTGAATTATTCAAAGCCACTACGGATGAACCTAGAACCTTATATTTAAGTGGAATTAACTTAACCATTACACCAAAAATGTTTTTTACAGTTTTTGATACTAGTTTATTTTTTACTATACCATCCTACATATATTCATATAGGAGCCCTTAGGGTTTGGGGGCTTGGGCAGTTGGACCGCCCGCCCCACTCATGTTTCTTTTTGTGGAATGGCTTCTTGTCTCTCTTTTGGTATTTGTTGTGAGCACTCTCCTCTCTCTTCTTGATCTTGGGTAGTTAGATTTAAAATGAGACGTATCGCCACATTCGAAACACCCTCGAGACCCTTCTCTTCTCTGATCTCATCATCTGTCATTGTAGAATCGAGTGAACTTTTTGACAATGAGAGCTAGCTCTTCATCATCCAAGGTGTACACTTGCTCTTTTGTGATAGATATTAAGGAGGACAACGCAAAACCACCCAGAAAAACATTTGAACAAGAGGAAGCTCCAACTAGGTTGTCTGCGGCAATGAGTTTCCATGTCCTAGTTGTGATGTCTTGGCTATCTCAGTGGACTTGAGCTTACTGAAGAGTTCGTCACAAGTTAATGTGTCGTAACTTGACGACTCCTCGATACTTGAAATCTTCACTTCCCTTATGTCACGATTGAGTGCATAGAGAAGTTTGATTGCTCTGTCATGATCCGAGTATGCTAAAACTCCAGTTGAACGCAAATTGCTAACTATTCCATCAAACCTACCAAACATGACATCAATAGATTCACCAAGGCCCTGCACAAACATTTGATATTCTTGATTGTATGTGCTTTAGTGCATGGCTTTGATCTGTGTGGTGCCCTCATGAAAAACAACTAGGGTTGTCCAAATCTCCCTTGTGGTGTGAAGGTGTTGCACTCTATCAAATTCGTTCCGGCTTAGGCTTGTGAATAAAATATTTCTAGCCTTGATATTCCAGTGATATTGTTCAATCTGAGCCTACGTGGAATGGACGGGAGGGATCTTATAGTTTGAGTTAACTATGTACCAAATCACACTACCTTGGCTTTGATGATAAGCCTCCATGCGCATCGAGTAAGAAAAATCATTCCCATCAAACATAGGAATTTTTCTAGGTCTCTCCATATCGCCAACTGATCCCAAAACCGGTTAAGGTCAACTGGTGATCTAACCAGCTCTGATACCAATTGTAGGACCGAATAGATGACTAGAAGAAGGGTGAATAGGAGCCTCAACAAATTCTTTTGAATAAATGGCCTATTCTTTTCACCTAATGCTCCTCAAAAGAAAACTACCGGAAGCAAAATAGATATATTCAAAAAATCAAAGAAAACAATGACGAGGGATTTTGTTGGGCGGAGAGAAAATGAAATCAGGCAACTAGAGCGCAAACACACCAAAAATCACGCAGGCATGCAAATCAAGAAAAGATACTCCCTCCGGTATATAAATATTAGTCGTTTTGGACAGTATTACGCATACTAGGACGATATTAAAAATGGTTCATCGTCCTTCCTATCAAACCTTGTTTCCTATCTCAATTGGTTACAAATGCAAAACGACTATTATTAATACACTAGAGGAAGTATTGATTGCCTAAGCATTCACACGTGCATGCAGCGTAATATGGGGCCTGAACTTGCGTGAACACTCGGTGCATTGTGCACAAAGTGGTGTCAGATAAAAATGAATAAGGTGTGCACACACAAACTGAGCAAAATACTTGGGGCTCAGTAATGTATGTGACTGCTGCCACAGAATCGCACACATACAGACGGTGTGTTCCTTGGTCTCCAGACAGAAAACAATGACTGGCAAACGATGAACAAATCGGACAGCAGAAACCCCCGTGCGCCTGGCAGATGAAGAAACAAAAGTGCAATAAAAAATAGAACAAGGAAAAAGAAAATTAAGGACCATTTTGATTCCACCTTGCTTTATTTTAAGAAAAAGTTTAGCCACTTTTAGTCCCTGAACTATCAAATAAGGTGACTAAAAGGGGTTAAACTTTTAGCCCTAAACTTTACCTCTTTAGTCATCGTTTTAGTCATCGTGAGATTGTTAAAAGGGATTAAAAAAGATTATTGACATAGTATATCTCTCATTAATGTCTTTTGGGTGAGAAAAAGGGCACCCACGACAATTAGAAATATTTTGGTACTTGTTCAACTGTTTTTATTGAATTTTAGTCACTAAAATCAAACAAGAAAGGACTAAAATTTAGTCGAGTAAATAAGAGAAGACTAAAATTTAATTTAATGCCTAAATAAACCTGGCCTAAATGCACATGCGGAGGAGAAATCCCACACTAATTGACGCGTCAGTGCAGTGCGCAGGAAGAATACGCAGACTGCACCGGTGATTGAAGAAGAGAAACCAGCAGCAGCAGCCATTTCTCCCATGCACAGAGACACGATGTCCAAAGCAGGCAAATAAAAACAACGAACGGGCAGTGGAAGCAGTGCTGACCCGCAGAAACAGCTGTGCAAAACCAGAACCAGCGGCCAAATCTTTGGGCTCGAGCTAAGGGACACGCGCACCGGTCGGGCAAAAACCACCGCACAATAAGTTCACGGTATCCCAAGCGATGAAGCAAAAACCAGAGGAAAATTGATCAGAAAATCAGCCGGTAGGAAAACCTGAGAAGACGACAGTACATTAATTTAGTGTATTCATTGCTGATGCATCGCCGTGTAAACACCAAGACCGAAAGGAATCAGATGAACAAGCAGCGGCTGCGCTAAAAATCAATGAACGAAAACAATGCCGAAGACAGAAGAACACGGCTGCGGCGGCGCACAGGAGAAAATAAAAGGTGATCCCATTTTTAAATAAAAGCAAGTAGTATTAGCGACTGTGACAATTTAGACTAAAATTTAGACCCGTCACATCGGATGTTTAGATGCTAATTAGAAAGACTAAACATGAGCTAATTATAAAACTAATTATAGAACCCTAGGCTAGACGAATCTATTAAACCTAATTAGTTCATGATTTGACAACGTGGTACTACAATAAAAATGTACTAATGATGGATTAATTAGACTCAATAAATTCTTCTCGTGAATTAGCACGAGGGTTTTGTAATTAGTTTTATAATTAACTCATGTTTAGTAATTCTATTTTGCATCCGAACATCCGATGTGATAGGAGCTAAATTTTAGCCTAAAGTTACCAAATTTTAGCATGAAAGAATGTTTAAAGGGGATTCAATTTGTTTTCGCGTTGATGATATCGACGAGGTCGGGATTACCTATCGGACCCAAAAAGTGATGGGTGGCGTGGTTGGAAAGTGGGATCGAAACCTGGTTCCACGGGTTCTATAGAAAAATGGGGAAGACAATAAGAAACGGAAGGAAATGAATAAAAAATGGCAGACAAATCAAAAGCCGAAGAACAATAAAAAATGAAGAGAAGGATGTTGAATACTAACATTAGGGATTGCGTCGATGGTGGCCATCTCTGGTGTTGCCGGCGTGCGGGTCGGCAAAAAAGAGGAAAACAACAAACGGCGGCGGTCACAAGAACACGACAGCGAGCTCGGGGCAAGAATGAATAGTGGGCAGAAAGCGTAGTGAAGAAAGGTGGAGTGACTAGAGCGCTTATAAAGCAAGAAGTGACTCCTCGACAATCGGATCAAACCAATTCTTCCAGATCTGGTGGGGCCATCTGCAACGTTCGGCAAAGGTGATCATGAGTACGGTTTTCAAACCTCCGAGATCTTTGCAGACCCAAGATTAGAGGAACTGAATCTTCGGCTTAAAGAACACTAGTACAAAACTGTGTGGGATGAAGCCTGGTCCGACGCCACCACAAAGAAACGTAAATGCATCGGACCGGGCAACACCCAACGCAGTCGTGAATGGCCGAAGATGAAGAAGCAAAAAAATGAGAGTAAATTATGAAGCCGGAACCCTAGGTGAAGATATAAAGGTGCTAGAAGATGAAGAGTTTTGGCTGGCAATTAAATACAAGGGATCGTGCGGATAGACGTTTGAGAAGACGTGGTGGCAGGGGGTAATGATGGCTGGTAATTTCGAAACATCATAAGCCACTTAGATTGTCTCCAATAGCATAGCCATTACGATACCTAAACCTAAAAATGGGTGTTGCATGTAGCTTTTGCTTAAAAAACCAGGGTCCAACAAAGTAGGCAAACACAGTACCCATTTTGGGTGAGAGTCCCGAGCGTACCCAAAACAACGTCTTCTCCCGTCGACCCCAAACCTCTGGTGCAACTGTTTCGCGGGAGGCGGAGATAAGGGGAAGCACACTGGTGGGGAAGGATTATCGTCGGCGAGATTTCCACCGAGCTAGGTTTCACGGGTACAAATCTTTGCTCCCCATCGTGGCCTCACCTATTGGTCGTAGCTGCAGCGACGCGCGGCCTCCCCTGTTGGTCACAGTTGTAGCAGCGCACGGCCTCCCTTGTTGGTCGTAGCTGCGGTGGTGTGCGGCCTCTCCCGATTTGCTGCGTTGCTAGTCCCGCTCCTGGTGGTTCCTCTCCTGACTTGCAGGCCTGATGCTCTACCTCACCGCTTCGGCAACCGACACCATCGCCTTCTTGCAACTACTGTAGCCCTATCGGCGTTCTTGGCCCCTTCTCCCTCTCTCTGCTCTCTCTCTCTCTCTCTCCCTCTCACCCTGTTGTCTTTGTTGTACTAGGACAATGAATACTTACTCAAGTGGTCACCCCGGAGAATCTAGAGATTGTTTGGGAAAGATCAGTGGGCTTTTGGTCATTAGGTTCAGAGTCACTTCGCACCAGGATCGCTTCGCGCTAAAGACCATTCTAGCATACCCCTTCGCATAGAACGCCGAAGGCTATCTTCGGCGCATCCTTCGCATCAGACGCTGAACGCCCTCTTCGGCGACCCCTTCGCATAGCACACTTCGATTCAATCAGGCTATGTTCAGTCGATTGGATAATTTTTTTATACACTTTGTTTAATTGGATTATTTTCTTACAATCTGATTGCCTGGTGACTCCGTTATTTCCTTACCATTGTTTAAGGGTCGTCAGAATATGACGTCAGCGTTGTGTTACGCTTAGTCTTGTCCCTAAGTATCTGCACATTGTTGGATCATCGAACTGACGTCAGTGTGTCGACACACTTTAGTGTCAACGCACTTTTTGGCGACTCTACTGGGAAAGACATGCCAAGCACTTCTACATCGGAGACAGGTATACCCACTACCTCTACATCAACGGTCTTCACTCTGAACTTAAGGAGAAACTGGATGGCCAAGATTTCTTTGATGTTAGTCAGGTGTTGCAGAAGGCTCTGGTTCAGGAAAGCCGAGCCAAAAGTAGGAAGTTCACCAAAACATTTAACAAGCATAAGGCTGAGGTGCACGTCATGGAGCAATCCAATGAGGAATCGTCGAAGAGCGAGGATGACTCGGTCAACATGTATACTATGGAGTGTACTTGGTCTAGTAAGACCAAGCCCGTTACTTGCGCCGAGTTACGGCCATCTCCTACCAAGAGTCGACCTAGTGAGGTGAAGTATTGTTTTGATGTGACCAAGTGCAATGAAATATTTTATTTTTGTTGAAAAACAAACTTATTAGGTTACCGAAAGGTCATGTAATTCTAACTGTCGATGACTTGAAGAAGCGGGCTTATTGTAAGTGGCATGATTCTCACTCTCATTCTACTAACGATTGCAATGTTTTTCGTCGGTAGGTTCAATCGACCATAGAAGAAGGATGGTTGAAGATGGATACAAATCCCAAGATGAAGCTTGACCAGGACCCCTTTCCCATGAACACTTTCGATCTTGACGGGAAGAAGGTACTGATTCGGCTTGAAAGAGCCGGGTCCACTAAGGGGAAGGAGGTCGTGATGGGAGATCCTCATACACCCACACTCGTACTAAAGAACCCTGAGGTAGGGGTGTGGAAAATAAACACCGCGACATCATCTTCAGCTAAGCCTCACAAGAAGCCGAAGGTGACATATGGCATGCTGCTCCAGAAGCATAAATGCAGGGCCAAACAGATCAGTGTTCATCCGAACCCCTTGGGAAGGCTGAGCCCTCTTTGGAGATCGAACCCTCCTCCAAAGGGGTCGAACCCCCCTCCGAGGCAAACGAACCCCACTCCGGCCTGTTCGGCGATTCCTTCGATATGGCCAGACCGTTCGCTAGTCTAGACCAACATCTCTACAGCATGGCCAAACCCTCCTCTGAGTGATGGGTTCGGTCCGCAATGGGCGAAGTCATTGGAGCCCCCACTCCCTCTGCCATACCATTGGGCAGTAGCACCATGGCCTCCGAGCTATGTTCTACCACCAGGGTACCCTATTACGTACTTCACCACTCCCATCATGCCTTCGGAGTTTTATGATTGGCAAGGACAGGTCCGCGCAGCAGAGGACAACATCTTCAGTCTTCTGTCTGTGGTGCGACAAGGGTGATCTCCTCAGAACGAAGCAGCTGAAGGCGACCATGAAGGCATAACAGAGAGAGGCTCTGAAGTCATCACCATCAAAGTGGGGTCCCAGGAAGTCCCAATTGCGGAGGAGCCCCCTCCGGATTGCGATAGAGGTGAGTTCTCGAAGCCTGCCGAAGGAAGCTTCGCCGGTATGATCGCTGCCTTCGGCTCGGTTCGACCACCTTCTCCACCAAAGGCTAATTGGCCTAACTCGGCCGGTCCGACCACTTCATCCTAGAACTCCAGCACACTTCGGTAAGACCATCCCGCAAAGGCTGGTCTGACCGACAGCACGCCAAAGCCGATCCGGGCAGCCTCCATTCGGCTAAACTTTACAGAAACAAATTTGTGGCACTCGACACCAAGTCGCAGTTGTCATGGGAACCCCGGAGCATGTCCAAATCGTAGAAGCGATGACTACAATGTCTTCGAGCCCAGGATATGCGTGAGAAGAAGTCCGAGGACGAGCGGGACATTGTTTTGAAGGAAATCCGTCCTCGATCAGTAGCAAAACAAGTTTGGAAGCTGAAGCCAGTTGCCGTAAACAACCCGGCTCCTACTCCAAGCGACAACGAGGATGATATGCTGGACGATGACTACACGCTGATCTCTGAGGGGCCCTCTCCTCACGCGATGGACATAAACGTCGTCATGCTATTGTTGACACGAAAACGCGCCAAACGCACTAACGCCGATCCAAAAGCGTGTTGATATTTAGGAGTAAACCCCTAAACGTAACACAATGTCGACGCTGCGTACCGACGATCCTTAAACAGTGTTAAGGAAATAACGTAGTCGCTAGGCAATCAAATAATATTAATCTAAAATTATTCAATTAACCGATGGTGAGAAAATAACTAAAAATAATTAAACCAGCCAGAACAGGGATGGTTCAACCGAAGGTCCTAGCGGTCTAACCGGCCAAGGGAAGCCGGTTGGACCGGAGCTATGCCGTCAGTCGGACCGGTGGTGCGAAGTGTACGGTCAAAGATGGCTTCAGCGTGCGGTGTGAAGGGTGGCCGTAGGGGTCCCTCCGGCCTTCGGTCGGTCAGATCGAAGGTGTAACCTCGGTCAGACCAAAGTCTAGGGTTTCCGAAGGGTGCCTCTAGAGCGTGTCATGAAGATGACTGAAGGGGGGTTCGGTCTCCCAGACGGTTAGACCAGTGTTCGGCACCCTATCGGACCGAAGGGTGCGGATACCCCTCGGGGGTACGGTGGCCTCCGGCACTTATGCAAAGTGTTCCCAAGGTTCCCTACGAGGCCCGGTCAGACCGGCCTCGTGCCACCGGTTGGACCGTCGTGTGTTGGTGCATCAGATGATGGCGTGGCACAGGCCGGTTGAACCGAGGGGTGGCCTCCGGTCAGACCAACGGCTCCCGGAGGATGGTCTCCGGGCTCTAGCGATCGTATTCCCATGGATGGATTGGAACAAAACTTCTTGGAGAATATGGGAGTTATGAGACACTGCAAAAAACACCAAGAACCAGAGGTAATTCGGCTAAGAGACCGAATTACCGGTAAAAAATGATAAAATGATCTATTACGTGGATGAAACGGACGAGTCACGAGTGAACCTGCAAAGACTTACCATGATTACGACACAGCGGACGGATGTTTTCTAGTGCAAACCAGTAAATATGGACGTTAGAACTAAACCTTAGGAAAAAAGGAAGATTGAAAAGTAAAAGTAAGATTCAAGGAAATAATAGATTTGATCTATTAGGGTTTTTTGTGGGGGTCTCCTTGAATCGGCATTGCCTCTATTTATAGAGGTTGTTCATGAGTGCTTGGGCTCTATTTTGAGTTGGACACAGGTTCCAAGTCATCAATAATTAATTAGAGATTAAATAGACCCAAAATTAGCTAATCTGAATCGGATACATATTGGGCTGGTTTGACCGAGCCCATATGGCCGGTCAGACCGGGCCTACATGGCCGGTCAGACCGAACTTTCTGATCAACCTGCTTACTAGGTCTCTCAAATATTGAATAATTGGAGTTCTCCAATCATCCTCATGATTACCTGAAGTACTCACCAAATCCTCACTCAAAGGCCTGGCATGGCCATTCAGACCGACTAGACACCTGCGGTCAGACCGGCCATGTCAGGCCGGTCAGACTGATGTGTTTTGACTCAGGTACTGAAATAAAGTCAAGCACCGGTTTTTCTCGTGCGAAAAATTTACCTATTTTAATTTGGTAACCGGATGCTTGTTGATCCAAGTCATTTGCTACTGGATTGACTTCTCTGGATACATGTGAAATTTCAAAATCATCAAGAGTAGCAATTATATCTTGACATTTATCCAAGTAGTTGTTTAGTAAACCATTAAAACATTGAGCACAACTAGGTGATATGAGCACAACTCTAACACCTTGGCCATTCTTGCAAGCCGAACCATCAAAGTAAAGTTTCCATGATATTACCTCAATCAAAGCAGTATCACTACTCCAATTGACATCTACATGGTGATCAACTATAAAATTTGCGACGACTTGACCTTTCATAGCTTTTGGAGGTTCATAAGCCAAATCATTCTTAATCAAAGCATAATCCCACTTTCCAATTCTCCCACTTAGAATCGGCTTTTGCAACATATATTTTATGACATCAGTTTGACAAGTAACAACACATGTGCCAGATAGAAGATAGTGTCGGAGTTTGGTACATGCATAACAAAGTGACAAGCGCAAATGCTCTAAAAACACGTACCTCATCTCGGCATCCAGTAGGTGGCGACTCAAGAATGTGATGATGTACTCTTTACCCTCCACTTCTTGAGTTAGCATATATGACTCCTATCACACTATCTTCTGCAACAACGTATAGCCAAAACGGAATCTCGTCTTTTGGTGCTCTTACCATATGTGGTGATGACAAGCACTCTTTAATCTTCTCAAAAGCGCGTTGCTGACTTGCCCCCAAGTGAATTTGGTTTCGTTCTTTAGCCGAAGTATGGGGACAAAAGCATCAATCTTACTAGACAAGTTAGATATGAAGCGACACAAATAATTCACCTTGCCTAGAAACTTTTGAACATCTTTCTTGCATGTAGGCGCCTCAAAGTTCTTAATCTTCTCAAGCCTCTTAGGATCAATCTCAATACCTCTTTGAGGAATCATGAATCATAAGAACTTGCCTGCCAACACGCCAAAAGCACACTTGAGTGGGTTCATTTTAACCAATACTAACGCATCCTATCAAAAGCAACTCTCAAAACGGCTAAATGGTTTCCCATAGCATCTGATTTGACTACAACATCATATATGTAGACCTCTAGCATAACTCCTAGCAAGTCATGAAAGATCAAGTTCATAGCACGTTGATATGTAGCACCAGCACTGCTTAAACCAAAAGTCATAACAACCCACTCGAACAAGCCGACAAAATCAGGGTATCAAAAGGCTTTCTTGTAGACGTCCTCTTTGGCTATAAAGATTTGGTTATAACCATCGTTGCCATCAAGAAAACTTAGTACCTTGTGTCATGAAGCATCGTTGATCAACATGTCGGCTATCGGCATGGGGTACTCATCCTTCGGACTCGCCTTGTTCAAGTCCCTGAAATCAATACACACGCGAATTTTGCCACTTCCTTTCTTCTCTACAGGCACAATGTTAGCAACCCATTCAGCATACCTACATGGCCTAATAAACTCAGCCTTGAGTAGTCGTTCTCTCTCTTCTTTAATTCGGTCATACACGGCCGAGTTAAAGCGACGAGGGGGGTGTTTACAAGGCCTAAACCCAGGTTTGATAGGCAGCTGATGCTCCATGAACTCACGGCTTAGTCCGAGCATCTCACTGTACTCCCATGCAAAACAATTGACAAACGACCGAATCAACTTTATTACTTCGGCCTTTTCATCAGCCTGCAAATTTTGATTTACAAAAGTCGACCTTGGAATAGTACCATCGCCTATATCGACCTCTTCAAGAGGATCGGCCAATGCAAAACCTTGACCTAACGTTTCTACTTCACTAAAATCTTCAATGGCTTCGGCAATACCGTCTTTAGAAGACCGAGATTGCTCCACATGAGACTTTAGCCAATCAAGATTACTCTTACTAGACATGACTAATAGTTTAGAGACAGTCGTGCTACACCAGCTGGCTTTACAGACACGGGAACAAAACATACCTTAGACACGCTAACAAAGTCGTAGTCTAAGAGATCTCTACCTAACAAGCATTCTACCTCATCATGGACGGCGTCAATAGACACATCGGACAAAGCAACTTGGGTCGAAGTGTTAACTGGTGTAGCGCCCTGATTTAACAAATCGAGACATTATTGAATTTCATAAGAAAAACAATAATACAAGAGGTTCATCATGCGACAGCGTACATACGACAGTATTCATGGTACGCAGACCATATTTATGACATCAAAGTTTTGGTAAAAACAGTAATAAAGATAATTAAAATTCTGCATGACGAACGTCTTCTTCAGGATCTTTCTTCTCGACTGGGTCGCTACTCCAGACCGTCTTCGAAGTAGGCATCCTCTGAGGTGTTCAACGGGTATGAGTACAAAAAGTACTCAACAAGCCACCGCAAATGCAAGTAATAATGTAGGATAGTAAACAAGGAAGGGTAATGGCTAACATTGCAGAAAAGTGCAGTTTTAGTTATTGCATTTAATGTAATCACATTTTAATCATGCGGAAAAGTAAATATGGATATCAACAACATCAACTAACTCGAGGGGTACAGTCAGCCCCACCTCGCTCAACAGTCCTTACATGTCAATCCATCATGCACATACATATTCAAAGTAATCTAACTGTGGGATGTCACGCAACCCGCCCTTGACCGTGGGCTCGGCTTTTCGAAAAGATTTAAGACTCTGATCAGAGATGTACTACTGTACCCACAAGGCACGCACTCATCCCAAACGAGATGACCCATTCCACGGGATCTCGTGCCAAAACCTCGGCATGAAATGTTCCAAGCGATAACCACCCGCTCTAGGTTTCGCCGGCGCGCCGGGCCGCATCCCGGCTAACGTCGCACCCCCTTTTGCGCCACATTGGTACAAGTCACCCGCAGGTGCAACTTGACCCATCTCCAAATGGTGGCCTCGGTTTGGAACAACCCATACCTTAGTTAGGACTTACCCACTAGACTTGTGGTTAGTACGTAAGTGTATTGCAACAGATCCCTCAGACCGGTCCTTATAGTGCCCCGGGTGCTACCGACCAATGCCCTAGCTTGCACCCGGAACCCACCATGCATTCACTCACAACCACAACTCCAACACCGACAGAATTCCATAGATAAGAAACAATGGGGATCATATAGTAGAACCATGTACTACGACTCGTTTTTATCCTATAGCGATCGTGTCGATACATTGGACACTAGCTAATAACATTTATCATATGGTGACAAGGAGTTTAGGCTAGAGAGCATGGCTTGGGTTGCACATCAAGGTCGGGGGATCCTAAATAAATATATTGTAAGGGTTCATTTGACTAATGCATATATAACCTATGTGTTTTAGCGATAGTTTAATCAAACATTGGTTCAATATGCTCAAAAGATTGGTTTGGTGACTTGCCTTGTTCAGGAAAGGGAGAGGGAGGGACTTCGGGGAAGTACTCCGGCTCCTCGGCGACGTCGTAGTCTTTTTAATATAATAAAGTAAAATAAAATGAATACAACATTTAACCAAACAATATAACATCACATAATAATCACATAGGGTTAAGTTGGTTTGATTAAAAATAAATCAAGTTGTTAGGGTTCTGAAATTCAGTTTATAGATAATTTTAAAAGAAATTAAAATGAAGTGTTGTCCTTTGAAAAAGGGTTTTAAAAGTGGTTATTCTCATTTTTAAGTCCTCTAATAAATTTAAAATGAAAGTCCCAGAGAAAACTTAGGGGTTTCTTCATATCAACAGGAAATAAATAAACACAAACCTTACTGGATTTTAAATAATTTAAATTTACATTTTAACCTAAGGGTATTTGAATGTTCATTTAAATAAACATGAAATGTCTAAAGTAAACCTACTGTTTTTATTGCATAAACATGTAGAGAATAATATTATGAATTTTCTGAAATTGGAATGGCAATTTTTAGAGTTCAAATGCGCCAGATATGAATTTTACAAGTTTAAAAGCATTTCTGAAATTCATTTTCAATTTTTAAAACCCTCGGGTCCACGGTGAGTCAGGCCCACGGTGAACCCGCGCACTGTGCGCGTGCACCGGGTCGATCTGGACCGTTGGATCTAGATCCAACGTGCGCAGGTGAGGCGGGGCGCTTAAGTTATAATAGACGGCCAGGATTAAAACGTGCGAAAGGGTACTACGTGGACGCACGAGATCGATCGCGGGTTTTAAATGGAAATGGACGCGCGAGATTAAAACGTAACGCTTTGACCAGATCTGATGGTGCGGATTAGATCGCGTACGTGGGCTCACACGCGCCACCCAATCGCGATCGCACGGTCGGGATCAGATCCGACACGGCACGGGTACTCGACCCGTGCCGGTCATCTTCTCCGGCGACGGCGAGCGGGCCAGGGGCCACGGCGAGCGACTAGGGTCCTATCTAAGCCTAGAAATGGAAAGAGGGGACTACGGCGGTCACGACGGTACCTTAGGCGAGGCGAGGGGTCGACGGGAAGCGGTCGGCGGCGAGGGTAGACGACGAAGCTGTTCGGGCTCCTCGTCGGCGATGGTGTTCCGGCCGGGTTCGACGTCGGCGGAGGGGTGGCCGAGGTCGAGGTCGTCCTTGCGGTCACGATGGTGGCGAGGGCGTGGACGGAGGTGGTCTGAGGCGAGGGCGAACGGCGGCCGGAGACTAAGCAGAAGGGGAGCACTAAAATGCGAATCGTAGGTGTTCTGTTCGTTCTCGAAGCGAGTGGGCGTGGGGGTCGAACGCGGCGTAGGCCGGGGGTTTAAATAGGGCGTCGGAGGGGGCTCGCATGCAAGGAAAGCCGAGGAGGGCTTTACTCACCGGCGAAGGCGCGGCCATGCGTGTGAAGGCGATCCAGGGGCTTAAACGCGCGCCTTAACGCGCTTAATTGACCGGTGGACCTCGGGGGAGTTAATGCCGGCCTCGGTTTAACGGAAGGGGGAGTCGGCGAGGGGATCCGAGGCGAAGTTCTCGCCGGCGGGATTAGGGGGGCCTGGCGCGAGGTTGATGACGAAGCTGACAGGCGGGGGCCACTGGTCGGCGGGCGCGGGCGAGCGAGGGTGGCGACTGATGGGTGGGGCGGAGCTCGGGCGCGAGAGGGAACGATTGGCGCCGACAGGTGGGGCCGGGGTGTCGGTTGCGCGCGTGAGAGGAGAGGGGGTCACTGATGGGTGGGCTCCACTGGTCAGAAGGCGCGCGCGGGAGGGAGTGGGCTGGGCCGACCGAGAGAGAGAGAGGGGAGGGGAGGAGCCCATTACTGTTTTAAAACATTTCTGAATAAAAATAATTCCAGAAAATATATTAAAATCTTAGGGCTACTTCCCTGCTTGGTAAAAATTTATAAAAATTCTCAAAAATATATCTTGGTCTTAGGATCATATACAAAAAGTTTCACCTCCTAATTTGGCCATCTACTCTATGCTGTAGTTCAATTTGGTATAAAAGGGTATTTTAAGTATTTTCAGAAATATATATATTCCAAGAAATTGAATTTAATAATATTTTTATTGTATTGAAAATTTGGGGTGTTACAGCTGGTATGGTCTCCACATCATCGTCATCCCACTGAATCAGGCATTGGTGCAAAGTAGATGAAATAGAACAATTTTCATGAATCCAATCACGTCTAAGTAGCACACTGTAGTTACATTGCACATCGACGACGAAGAACGTCATTTGCAACATCTTGTTGCCCACTGTGAGCTCCAAAGAAAGCATGCCCTTGGCCTCGGAGCTCTTGTCGTTGAAGCCGTTGAGCATTAAGTTGGTCCTCATCAGGTCATCTTCATTCTTGCCGAGCTTCTTCAACAGGGAGTACGACATCAGGTTGACGGTGGTTCCTCCATCTACAAGCATCCTTTTGATTAGCTTCCCGTCGATGTGCCCCTTGACATAGAGAGGCTTCAAGTGACGAGCTGTATCCTCGGGCTTCTCGAAAATAGCCTCCCAAGGGCCGAGGCTCAACTACGCAACCTTGTCCTCGTCCTGTGGAAGAGAAAACTGAGCGGGTAACTTGACGACATTTATGTCCATCACCTGAGGAGTGGGCCCCTCAAAGACCGGCGTGTAGCTATCATCCATCATGTCGTCCTCATCGTCACTTGGATCTCCTCGAACACGGTGTCCTGTTCGTCTTCGGCCTTCTTCTCGCGCATCTCCTAAGCTCGAAGACGTTGTAGCCTCCTTTTATGGGACTTGGTCATCCCTAGGGGTGCCCACTAAGGCTGTGTCTTAGTGTCGGGTGCCACAAATTTGCTCCTAGAATTTTTGGCCGAATGGGAGTTATCTGTATCGGCCTTGGCGATTTTGCGCTTGGCTAAATCATGCTTCTGTGTACTATCGGTCATACCATCCATAGGGGGCCGATCAAATCGGGATGGTGACTTTTGGTCTAACCGACCCTAGGGACGTGGTCAAACCGACGGTTCTCGTCTCCTGCGGTTCGCCTCCGTCTTGCTCCGTGGAGGCCCTCTTAGGGATTGGGAGATCCTAGGACCCTACCTTGATGAGGATTGCTTCGGACACCATCTTCGGACGTCCTCGTGGCGTGACAGAAAATCTGCCGAAGACATCGCGTCTTGGAGCACTCATCAGACCCTGCATGTTATAAAACCCAGATGGCACGAATGGAGCAATATAATATGGGGCAGGGTATCCGGGAGGTGGAAAGTAGCAAGTGGGCCACTGCGCCATTGGCAGATGATATGGTGGTGGAGGGAAAGGTGGCTCCAATGACCTTGGTTGTCATAGGCCGAACCCACTCTTCCGAGGAGGGTCCGGCCTCGCTGGAGGTCCTAGCCGAGTACTCGTTTTCTCATCCCTCTTCTAGTGCTTCTGGAGTAGCATGTCGTATGTCACCTTCGGCTTCTTGCGAGTCGCAGCCGAATATGATGAGCTAGTGTTCACCTTCCACACTCCTACCTCAGGGTTCTATGACATGAGTGTGTGTGGGTGTAGTTCTCCAATCACGACATCCTTCCCCTTAGAGGACCTAGCCTACTCAGGCCGAATCAGCACCTTCTTTCCGTCGAGATAAATAGTGTTTATGGGAAAGGGGTCCTAGTCGAGCTTCATCTTGGGACTTGTATCTAGCTTCAACCGTCCTTCTTCTATGGCCAATTGAACCTGCCGACGAAAAACATTGCAATCGTTAGTAGAATGGGAATGAGAATCATGCCACTTACAATAAGCCCACTTCTTCAAGTCATCGGCAGTCGGGATGACGTGACCCTTCAGAAACCTTATAAGTTTGTTCTTCAACAAAAAATCAAATATTCTATCGCACTTGATCACATCAAAAGAATACTTCACCTCGTTGGGCCGACTTTGGGTGGGAGACGGCCATAATTCAATGCAAATGATGGGCTTGGCCTTACTAGACCAAGTCCACTCTATAGTGTACATATCGGCCGAGTGATCCTCGCTCTCCGATGATTCCTTATCGGAGTGCTCCATGACGTGCACATCGGCCTTAGCTTTGTTGAATGTCTTAGTGAACTTTCTAATTTTGGCTCAGCTTTCTTGAACTAGAGCCATCTGTAGTACCTAACTAACATCAAAGAAATCTTGGCCATCTAGTCTCTCTTTAAGTTCAGATTGAAGACTGTTAAAAGCTAGGTCGGCCAAGTCTCTATCAGAAATGTTTAAAGTAAAACATCGGTTTCTAGTGTCCCTAAAACACTTAACATACTCAGAGACACTCTCGTTAGCCTTCTATCTAACCGATGTCAAATGTGAAAGTCTAAGCTCGATCTCCCCAGTATAAAAATAGTCATGGAACTTCTACTCCAACTGGGCCCAAGTCTGAACGGAGTTCGGCGGTAACGTCGAAAACCAGGTAAAAGTGGTGCTGAAAAGCGATAGAGAGAATAATCTAAGCATCAATGCATTCGACCCACTAGCTTCTCCACACTGTGCTAGGAATTGGCTGATGTGCTCTAGGGTGGTCTTACTACCTTCACCATCAAATTTTGTGAATTCAGACACCCTAAAGCCGCACGGGTACGGGATGGTGTCGAAGTGATTAGGGTACGACTTGTGATAAACCCTAACCCAACCTCTAGGTGTCCAACCCGCACATTCTCGAAACAGTGCACGAATCTGCTCGTCAAAGTCATCGATGCCTCCTGCCTGCATGCGTCTCTCATGCGGGGGCGCGACACGCGGTGGTATATCATGATGTCGGCCATACGGCTCCTCCTCTCGTGGTGGCTCGTGATACGAGATGTAATCGGGCCTATGCGAGTGTGCGGGAGCAGGAGGTGCGGGCAGTGCCGGATAGGGTAGCGTAGGCGTAGGCGGTGGTGCGTAATGCATGACAGGGGCGGTCTGACCGGCCACAAGGCCGGTCTGACCGAGGGTGTGATAGTCGATTGGACCGGCCTGATAGTCGGTCTGACCGATAGGGTCATAAGTCGTCTCGGCCATGGATGGTGTGGTCATAGACACTATGGTCTTCCTGGTACTCCCGTTAATCCTACTGTGTATGTGATGGACAGGGGGTACACTAGCTACCGGAGTTGGGGAAGCGGCCTCGGAAAAGCCGAATCTCCTAAACATTACCTCGATCTTAGAGTCGATGATGGCCTCTATGCGGTTTGCAACAGTAGCGCTAATGGCCTGGTATACTGATGTGGCTACCTTTTGCTCGATGTCGTGGGAGGATAGTCGAGGGGACGATGGTGTCACCTTAGCCCCGGAGAGATCAGGGATATCGATGTCGCGCTTGATGAAGCCCCCGTGGGTCTTGGTGAAGCGGCCAATTAAAATAGTGTGAAGCTCCCTTCTCCTGGCCTCAACCTCTGCTCTTTTCTTCTCGGAGAGGTCATCGAGGGTGGGGACGATGATATTGCTATCGTCGATCTCTGAGATCCCCACCGGATTCATAGGCGTCGAGGGTCCCATTGATGTAGAGGTAGTAGGTGTGTCGTCGCCGATGTATAAGTGATTGGCATCTCTGTCCCCAGCAGAGTCGCCAAAAAGTGTGTTGACACGAAAACGCGCCAAACGCACTAACACCGATCCGGCGATCCAAAAGCATGCAGAAATTTAGGAGTAAACCCCTAAACATAACACAACGCTGATGCCGCGTTCCGACGATCCTTAAATAGTGGTAAGGAAATAACGGAGTTTCCATACAATCAAATAATATTAATCTCAAATTATTAAATTAACCGATTTGTGAGAAAATAACTAAAAATAATTAAACCGGCCAGAACAGGGCCGGTTCAACAGAAGGTCCTGGCGGTCAGACCGGCCAAGGGAAGTCGGTCGGACCGGAGCTATGCCGATGGTCGGACCAGCGGTGTGAAGTGTTCAGTCGAAGAGGGCTTCAGCATACGGTGCGACGTGTGGCCGAAGGGGTCCCTCCGGCCTTCGGTCAGTCGGACCGAAGGTATAACCCTGGTCAGACCGAAGTCTAGGGTTTCTGAAGGGTGCCTTCAGAGTGCGTCATGAATATGACCGAAAGAGAGTTCGGTCTCCCAGCCGGTCAGACCGGCGTTCGGTGCCCGGTCGGACCTAAGGGTGCGAATACCCCTCGGGGGTGGCCTCCGGCACTGATGCGAAGCGTTCCTGGGGTTCCATGTGAGGCCCGGTCAGACCGGCCTCGTGCCACCGAACAGACCGTCACGTGCCAGCGCGGCACAGGCCGATCGGACCGAGGGGTGGCCTCTGATCGGACCGACGGCTCCTAGAAGATGGTGTTCGGGCTCCAGCAACCGTCTTCCAATGGATGGATTGCATCAAAACTTCTTGGAGAAGATGGGAGTGATGAGACACTGCAAAAACACAAGAACTAAAGGTAATTCGGCCAAGAGACCTAATTACCAGTAAAAACTGATAAAATGATAGAAATCTGTTATTTGGATGAAACGGATGATTCATGAGCGAACCGACAAGGACTTACTATCATTATGACGCGGCAGACGGATGGTTTCCAGCGCAAACCAGCAAAGATGGACATTAGAACTAAACCTAGGGCAAAAAGATATATTGAAAAGTAAAGGTACGATTTAAGGAAATAATAGATTGGATCTATTAGAGTTTTGGGGGGTCTCCTTGAATCGGCCTTGCCTCTATTTATAGAGGTTGGTCATGAGTGTCTGGGCTCTATTTTGAGTTGGGCACGGGTTCCAAGTCGTTAATAATTAATTAGAGATAAAATAGACCTAAAATCAGCTAATCTGAGTTGGATACAGATTGGGTCGGTCTAACCGAACCCATATGGCCGCTCTGACCGGGCCTACAAGGCCGGTTGGACCGGCATGTGCCAGGTCTTGGCATATTTTCAGTAAAACTACCAAAAAGTGATATTTTGATAATTTTGACCATTAATGCCATTTTTTGCTATCAACAGCTACTCGCTGATTTTGCACTCCCACAAGATGAGGCAGAGATTGCTCAACTGAGCAACATCCCCTGAGAGGCTATTTTCGAGAAGCCCGAGGATACGACTCATCACTTGAAGCCTCTCTACATCAAGGGGCACATCGATGGGAAGCCGATCTCGAGGATTCTTGTAGATGGAGACGCCACCGAATGAAAATGATTTGATTAGGACCAACTTGACTCTCAACAACTTCAGTGGAGAAAGCTTTGAGGCCAAGGGTGTGCTTTCTTTGGAGCTTACGGTGGGAAACAAGACGCTGCGGACGGCATTCTTCTTCGTCGATGTGCAAGGTAACTACAATTTACTACTTGGGCGTGATTAGATTCACGCAAATTATTGTATTCCATCTACTTTGCACCAGTGCCTGATTCAGTGGGACGACGATGACGTAGAAGTTGTACCAACTGATACTTCGGTCCAGGTTTCTTTGGCCGATGTGTCTATTGATGCCGTCCATGATAAGGTAGAATGCTTGTCGGGTAGAGATCTCTCAAACTATGACTTTATCAGTGTGTCTGAGGAACGTTTTGTTCCAGTGTCTATAAAGCAGGCAGGTATAGCACGGCTTTATCTAAATTAGTAGTCATATCTAGTAAAAGTAATCTTGATTGGCTAAAGTCTCATGTGGAGCAATATCGGTCTTCTAAAGATGGTATTGTCAAAGCCATTGAAGATTTTAGCGAAGTAGAAAAGTTAGGTCAAATTTCGCGTCGGTCGACCCTCTAGAAGAGGTAGATATAAGCGATGGTACTGTTCCAAGGCCGACTTTTGTAAACAAAAATATGCAGGCTAATGAAAAGTTCGAAGTAATAAAGTTGCTTCCGTCATATGTCGATTATTTTGCATGGTGATTCACTATTAGTAGTTCAACAAGTAGCTAAAGATGCTTAATGTTTTAATGGTTTACTAAACAGCTACTTGGATAAATGTCTAGACATAATTGCTACTCTTAATAATTTTGAGATTTCACATGTGTCTAGTGAAGCCAATATATTAGCAAATTATTTGGCTCAGCAAACATCTGGTTACCAAATTAAAAGAGGTAAATTTTTCGTGCAAGAAAAACCGATGCTTGATTTTACTGCATTACCCGAGTCAGAACACATCAGTCTGACCGGCCTGACATGGCTAGTCCTACCGCAGGTATCTGGTCGGTCTGACTGGCCATGCTAGGTCGGTCTGACTGCCCTGTGCCAACCATCTGGCAACGGCCGGTCCGACCGACTCTCCATGGCCGGTCTGACCACCCCCTGTCAGGAGGTTTCGGAGCACGGGGGCAGGTTAAAATTTGTGTAGGATCAGAACAGACGACTAGAGGGGGTGAATAGGTGCCTCAACAATCTTTTTAGATTATATGTGCCTTGCACAAATATTTGATATTCTTGATTATATGTGCTCTGGCGTCTAGCTTTAATCCGGGTAGTGCCCTCATGGAAAGTAGTCAGAGTGGACCAAATTTCACATGCATTTCATAGGTGTTGGACCCTATCAAACTCATTCCTACTGATCAGGCTAATGAATTGTATGTTTCATGTCTTGCTGTTACAATCATATTGTTCCTTTTCAGCCTGCGTGGTGTGAATTTCAGGGATCATATATTGGGAATTAACAATGTCCCATATAGCACTTCCTTGGCTTACTAAGTAAGCATCCATGCGCACCTTTCAATAAGCAAAATCACGCCCATCGAACACCGGAATCTTGGTATGTTTGTCCATATCGCTTACGGATCACAAAACCAGTTAAGGTCAATCGGTGATCTAACTGACTCTGATACCAATTGTAGGATCGGAACAGATGACTAGAGGGGGTGAATAGGCGCATAAACAATCTTTTTAGAATTTGATGGCCTTTTTAAATCACCCAACGCACCTCTAACAGAACAAATGCGCTTAGAATGGCAAAAGAGCTTGAACAACTTGTTGAAATAATTTTCCAAAACAATTCAAGGACCAGTAGGTGTGAATCACCAACTCTGTCTTAGTCGGCGTTTGAACGACCGACCAAAGGAGGTAGTCAGACTTTGAATCACCGACTCATTTTAGTCGGTCTTTGAATTACCGACAAACACACAAAGACAACAAACAATTGCTTTCAAGAATTTACTGCTCTCAAACTGAAAAACCAGAACTAATTCAGAAACAAGATTTCTCCGGTGATTGCTAAGCTTTTTGAGGGGAACAGTAGATAGATGAACCACTAATGAACACAATTACAGGAGAAAGAATTAGAGAAGTAATCGGCTAGGAATTTCTCAAATCAAAACATGCTGAGAACAAATGCACCAGGAAATTGCCAAAGAAGATGAATAGGACTGAACATCATGTATCATATCATGTGCCCCTCTAGCAATAAACTGAGCACGGCGGTGCTTGATCTGAAAATATCAACCAGTGGCTGAAACATATGCACTCCAGCAACACACGGTAAAGAATACCAGTGATAATCCTGTAGATGGTACTATATATGCACTTGGCATAGAGAAGGAATCAACCAATACTCAGCCTCCAAAAAATATCTTCTCAAAACTTGAGAACAATCAGTTGAACAAAAATTACAGACCAAAGAAAAAATGGCACACCTTGCATTTGGCAATGACGCACTACAGGACTGGCACCTTTTATCCTATTCTTTTAGTATTTTTTTAGGATTAAAAATTCAGAAAAATACTAAAATATTACTTTTAATCTAGACGACAAAACTGAAAAATAAACTCATATTTCTTGGAACTTAAAAACATTTTCTGATACGATGGTTTTCAGCCAAAACCGACAAAGCCCTCTAGATCATCAACATGTGTCCCCAATCCGCGAACTCGACCACCAGCAAGTCTCTCCCGCTCTCGATCGCTCGAGCCGCCTTATCACTTGCACTGGCCTCCCTTTTGCTGACTTGGTCAATACGCTGCCTTGATCATCGGTTCATCCATGTCTTGCCTCATCTCCATGTGTACGCCTGAGATCACTGTCAACTTCCCCCAGCTTCCTTGACCATTTGGCATCAAGCTCCCTGTCTGACCCTGATCACCCACCATTGACAGTTGACTAGCATCTCAACCCTGCACACATGAGACAAGCAAAACATGCACCTTCATGCAACCCATACCATTACCCATACAACCAGACAGATCATACAAACAATCTTATCAATCACTCATCATCAAGATAAAACCATAGTGCAAGCCTCACTTGGTTTCTCAATCTCTCCCTTGATGAGTGCATTGACAACTCCAAGACAAAACAGAATGAAATATAAGTTCAGCAAACAAGTGACCATAAAAACTCAGAAAAGAGCAAAAACAAGCATGTCACTTGATAGAAGATCTCGACAAAATCATAAGTAGGCTATGAATTCTCCCCCTTTGGCAATACAAGCATCAAGATGACAACAAGATGCAAAGAGAGGTGTGAGGGTGAAGTGCAAATGCAAGCTTCTGGAACATGAGTAACTCTAAGTACAGTACAAAACAAGTATTTGCCTTGAATATTGTCTAAAAGTATTGTATGAAAAGCTCAGGTGAATACTATCCAAACAAAAGCATGAGCAAGCATTTTCAGGTTTTAACAAATAAAAGCATCACCACTCAATCTAGCATACTAGACATGGCAAGGCATGAGATGCAAAAGCTAACCAATACTAACCAGATAAGCATATCCAAAACACAAGGAGCTTCAGCAAACTTGTTATGCAATTAATTCTAGCTTTATGATTTCTTTTTCTTTTACTGCTAGGGGTTATTTGCATGTCAACCTTATGCTAACCGACCAAGCTAAGCCTAGGTTAAAACCATCAGAAGTTGAAAGCATTGGTCTCGGCATACACTTCAATGTCCCAGTTCATACCAAAGTGATATGGTAAGTAGTCTAGAACAAAGTAGTGTGACAATGCAAACTCACCTGGATCTTTTCAATTTCAGCATAAAAAAGCATGGATATCAATATTATGATGATTTTTTATTATTATTTATTTTTTTATTTTCAGCACAATATTTTCATGTAAAGCTTTTGAGATGTTCAAGTTGCATGTTTGCATCCAAGTATAAAGGACTTAGCTACCAAGGCATGTAAAAGATAGCAAGTGCACTCAACCTATACATGCTAGTTACCAGACTAAGCAGTGATCATGTTTAAATTTTCACAAATAAAAGTCATGCTCATAACAGATATCAGATGTATTCAAGAAGAGTATAATCAACAGTATCAAAGACAATTCAAAGGCATAATAAAGCATGTACTTGTAAAAGCAATTAATCATATGATAGAAGCTTATGCAATGATACACAACTCCCCCTCAGAAGATGCCATAAGGATGACAAACATCAAGAGGCTTAATAAAAATATCAGCAAGCTAGTTCTGGGTATCAACAAAATACAATTCAATATCTCTCTTCTCATTGTGGTCTCTTAAGAAATGATAACGCACATCAATCAGTTTGGTCCTAGAATGTTGTATTGGGTTGTTTGCTAAGCTAGTCGCACTAGTGTTATCACAAAACAGTGGAACACCCTTAAAATCCAACCCAAAATCCCGCAAAGTAGAAACCATCCACAAAATCTGTACGCAACAACTAGCCGTAGCTACATACTCAGCCTTAGTTGTAGACTACGCAACGTTAGACTATTTGCGAGAAGACCAACACACAAGAGAAGAACCCAGAAAATGACAAGTACCCGAGGTACTTTTTTTGTCAATTTGACAACCAGCAAAATCGACATCCGAGAAATCTCTCAAGCATAAAGAAGATGCAGAATACCAAATGCCAACTTCAAGAATATGCTTTAGGTACCTTAGTATGTGCTTAACATCTTGACGATGTGAAGCCCTTGGAGAAGCCTTAAAATGAGCACACAAACATACCGCAAAGTGTATGTCTGGCCTCGTAGCCGTCAAGTAGAGGAGGGAGACGATCATGCTCTGGAACTCCTTTTGGTCCACTTCTTCTCCATCTTCATCCAGGTCAAGCGCAACTAAGGTAGCCATTAGGGTGGCAAGTGGCTTCACATTGACCATGTCAAAGCATTTTAGCATGTCCTTGGTGTACTTTGTCTGATGCACAAAAGTACCTTGTTTTCTTTGCTTGATTTGCAAACCAAGGAAAAATGTCAGCTCGCCCATCATCGACATCTCAAATTCCCTTCTCATAGAATCAGCAAACTCGTCCACAAGAGTATGATATAAACCACCAAAAATTATGTCATCAACATATATCTGAACAAGTAGGAAATATTTGCCATGCTTCAAAGTAAATAGGGTTTTATCAACAGAGTCCATTTTGTACCCGTGCTCAAGCAAAAAGTTCCTAAGTCGGTCATACCAAGCCCTAGGAGCTTGCTTGAGTCCATACAAAGCTTTGTGAAGTTTAAAGACTCTATGGGGTACTTGGGATGTTCAAAGTCTTGGGTTGTTTGACATACACATCTTCTCCTATGAAACCATTAAGAAAAGCACTTTTTACATCCATTTGATAAAGCTTGAAACCTCGAGAAGATGTAAAAGCAAGCAAAATCCTAATGGCCTCAAGTTGAGCTACCGGAGCAAAAGTTTCTCCAAAATCAACCCCCTCGACTTGAGAATAACCCTGAGCCACAAGTCTAGCCTTATTTCTCACTCTAGACCAATCCTCCCCATGTTTGTTTTTGAAAATCTAATTTGTGCCAATGATATGAATGTTAGGGGGTGGATCTACAAGAACCCAGACTTGATTCCTATCAAAAATTTCCAACTCATCATGCATGTCATTGATCCAACTTGCATCAGATAAAGCATGACTGATATCTAAAGGCTCAAATGCAGCAACAAACTCATAATCAACAAAGTGAGCATGAGATCGAGTTACCCTTTCATTTAGCTCACCGATGATCTGCTCAGGAGGGTGAATTATCTGAATCTGAAGTGGTGCTACTCGTTGTGATAGAATCTCCCTCTCAACTCTTATCGTAGTTTGACCAATGCTTGTTGAAGTCAATGCTTCAGGCCCTCTTGCAAAAGTGGATGATGCAAGGTCTGCTTCAGAGGTTGTCGTAGTAGGAGGTTGCGATACATTTTCATTATCTTCAACATATGATGGGTCTTCTTCCTCAAAGATTGTTTCACTCATATCATGCTCACTTGCAAGATCAAAAGAGGGACTAACACATGGATATGACTCATAAAAGGTCACATCGCATGACTCAACAATAGTGTTAGTATCAAGATTGAAGACACAATATAAATGACCATGCAATGAGTAGCCCAAAAATATTCCATCAGACGCACGCGACTCAAATTTGTCAAGATTACCATGTTTTAGAATGAAGCACCGACATCCAAACACTCTCAAATGAGTAACTTTGGGCTTCCTTCCAAAACGCAACTCATAAGATGTCAAATTCAAAAATGAGCACAAAAAGATCTGGTTGGAGATGCAACAAGCAGTGCTCATGGCCTCAACCCAAAATTTCCTAGGAGTCTTATGCTCGTGGTCCATCGTCCTAGCCATCTCCACCAGAGTGTGGTTCTTTATCTTAATAATTCCATTTTGTTGAGGACCCCGGAGCAGAAAATTGATGTTCAATGTCATGCTCAAGCCAAAAATCAACAAAGAAACCATTCTTGAACTCGGTGCCATTATCACTTCTAATTGCTTTCAATGCACTAGGGAGTTCATTGAATAGTCTCAAAGCTAAGCTCCGAAAGTGTGAAAACACTTCATCCTTTCTTATAAGAAAGAAGACCCAAAAGTAACGGGAGTATTCATCCACCACGACAAGGACATACCATTTACCACCTAAAGAACTAACCCGAGAAAGACCTACAGTGTCTATATGAAGAAGCTCTCTGGGTTATTCTGTCATCACCATATTAATTGGTGAATGAGAGGCGGCAACCATCTTTCCAAGTCGACAAGGAGCACAAACAAGGTTCTTATCAAATTTGAGCTTGGGCAATCCTCGGATCAGACCTAGGGCACTCAAACGAGCAAGCAAGTCAAAGCTCATATGCCCTAGTCTCCTATGCCATATCTAGAGCTCAGAAGATGGTTCAGCAATTGTAACACCCCAAAAATTAAAAGGAATAAAATAAAAAGAAAATATTATTTAAATCATTTCTGAATTTATTATTAAAGAAAAATCACCAAAAGAACCCAAATAAAGCCAAACAGGGAGAAATACTCAAAATCTGGACTTGAAAATTTTATGAGATGAACTAGAGGCCAAGATATAATTTTAGGAATTTTTACAAATTTTTATCAACAGTGATTCAACCCTTAATCAAATAAATGAATTACTGGAATTATTTTAAATCAGAAAAGAATTGAAAAGCTTAATGGGCCTCAACCCCGAAACCTCCCCCGACGGCCTTTTTGGCCCAGCCCGTTGCCACCCACCCACTGACAGGAGGGGCCCGCCTGTCGGCGCCGCCCTCCCCTCTCTCCTCCCGCCCGCGCCCCGTCTGGCCCCACTCGTCAGCCCCCTTGCGCCCTCTGACCGCCCGGCCCCGCCTGTCTGCCCTTTCTTTTTCCGTCACTCACTGACAGGTGGAGCCCACCTGTCAGATCCATCGTCTCCGATGGAAGGGGATCGCTCCCCTTCCTTCCCCGGCGATCTCCTTCTGTTTTCTCGCCGCCGGCCGCCGGATCGCCTTGGATCCCCTCCGATCGCCTTCCCTGGTCACCACCGCCCCCTTTCCTTCCATAGCCGACGCGTTTTCATTTTTTTGGAAAGCTTCCCGAAGCTTTTGGTAACCCTCGCCGGAGCTCTCGGGATCCCCTCGGTTCCCTGCCATTCTGACGCCGGCGACCCCCTATAAGAACCCTCCTCGGCCACCGCCCTCAACCCACACCTCCTAAGCCCTAACCGAAGCCTCCCGGAGCGCCGACGCCTCTTCTTCGAGTTTCGGCACTGCTCTGACTCCGGCAAGAGATCGCCGTCGCCTCGGACCCCCGCTGCCCTAGCCGCCGCCACCGTCGGGTCCGTCGTCGACCACCCCACCTCGTCCACCCCTCCGTTGGTCGTGGACACCACCGGACCGCCGTCGCCGTCGAGCACCCGTACGCCCTCCGTCGTCTACGCTCGCCGCCGGTCACCTCCAGGCCCCCATCGTCGCCGCCGAAGGTACCATCTTGACCCCCTTACTCCCTGCGTTCCATTTTTGGCCCTAGCTAGGTCCCTAGGCCCTCGCCGTCGCCGCCGCGGCCGCACCCGAGCCCGCCGTCGCCGGAGACGAAGGGGGTACGTGCCCCCTTACGACGTGCCGTGCCGGATCAAGCCACAACCGTCCGATCGCGATCGGAGGGCTAGGATTAGATCCCTCCGGGATTTAATCTAGGCCCTCGGATCTGGTCAAAGGGGTATCGAGGCCTCTCGGCCGTCGATCACCACTTAAACCCCAGGGCTGATCTCGAGCGTCCACGTCATACCGGTTCGCGAGATCTAATCGTGGCCGTCCAATTTCACTTACGCCTCCCGCCTCGCTCCCGATCGCCGGATCTGTATCCAACGGTCCTGGTTGATCCGGTCCACGCGAATAGTCACGGGTTCACGGTGAACCTGGTTCACCGTGGACCAGAGACTGTTTTTGGTTTAAATAAAAATTCAGAAAATAGTTTAAACTTCAAAAATTCATATCTTGCTCATTTTAACTCTAAATTTCACCATTCAAATTTTGTTAGAACCAGAACATTATTCTCTACACATTAATGCAATAAAAACAGTATGTTTCTGTTGCCCAAAATATTATTAATCAATAAATGAATAAGAACCCCTTTAGGATAAATTATTATTCCAACAAAATAAATTATGAAAAATCCTAAAAAGGTTAGAATTCACTATTATATGTAAAGACTCAGAATAATAAATATTACTTCACCCACAACAATGTATGTTCTTTATTTGGTGAATTTTATCTGTTTTATTGAATGTGAATATATTGTTTACTTTTCCGTATCGAGAAGACTACGAGTTCGTCGAGGAGCAGGAGTTCTACCCCGAGGTTCCTCCATCCCCATTTGCTGAGCAAGGCAAGTCATCGACCATCTCTGTGGAAACAGTTGATCATAATTGAGCCCATGTTTTAATAACTTATCGCTATAACCCATAGATTAATATTGCATTAGTCAAATATTCAAGCCTTACACTTATATCTATTAGATCCCTGTCCTTGTGTGCAAACCCAAGCCATGCTTATTGAGCCTTAACTCCTTGTCACTCTACTATAAATATATTAGCTAGTGCCCAATGTACCGGCACACCTGCTATAGGTTAAAAAGAACGAGTCGTAGATAGCTGGATTTCTGTATATGAATTTCCCTGTTATTCTCGTCTCTGGACTCTGTTGGAGTTGGCTAGGTTATAAGTATGGTGGGTTCCGGGTGCAAGCTCGGGCACTGGTTTGTCGCACCCGGGGCACTATAAGGACCGGTCTGCGGGATCTGTTGCAAAGCACTTCCGTACCAACCACAAGTCTAATGGGTAAGTCCTAACTTGAAGTATGGAATACTCCGGCTTGATGCACCATAGAGGAGGGGGCAAGGGGCTAGCCTGCGGGCGACTTGTACCGACGAGGCTCAAGGGGGGGTATGGTGGGGCTCCGATGCGTCGGGACACCATATGAAACCCATAAGAGGGTGCCATTGAGTCGGGGAGGACTATATGGAAGGTTTTGGCACGAGTTCCCGTGTGATGGGTCATCTCGTTACACTTCGGTGTAGGAGATGAGTGCGTGCCTTGTGGGTACAGTGGTACATCTCTGATCAGAGTAATTTAATCTTTTCGAAAAGCCGAGCCCACGGTCAAGGGCGGGTTGTGTGACTACTCGCAGTTAGTTTATAATTGTTTGAATGTTCAAGTTATTCATGGCACGTAAGGACTGTTGAGCGAGGTGGGGCTGACTGTACCCCTCGAGTTAGAAGATGATGATACACATGCACATGTTTACTTTTCCGTACTAATAAACTGCTCTCATTTAAAGCTTTACAAATATGCTGCTTCCGCTAAATTAGCCACTATCTCCCTTGTTACTACCTTGCATTATATTTGCATTCGGTGGCTTGCTGAGTACATATGTACTCACCCCGTTGACTTACAACATCAGAGCCAGTCTACTACGAGGAGGATGAAGGTCTGGAGTAGCGACCCAGTCAAGGCGAGACTGGAAGGAGGCGTTCATCTAGGACCCTTGTTTTATTAGTTTCTCTTCATCTTTATTCACTTTTGTATTAATGCGGTCTACGAACCGTGAATGATTGCTCGTATTGTACGTGGTCGTGTGATGAACGTCTTGTTTTATTGATTTTCTATGGAATTTCAATAAAGTCCTGATTTATTAAATCGGGGCGCGACAGCAATAAGGCAATGAGAAGAACCAAATGACTCACAGAAATCAGCTCCAAAAACTCTCCCAACTCTTGAAATCTTGCAAATAAAAGCGCCAGAAGAATCAAGTACTTGAGAAATATCACGTCCAAAGTGTACTTCCAAGCCCTCATCAAGCAACTGAGATACGGAAAGAAAATTGTATCCCAAATCCTTAACCAAAGCGACATTTGTGAGAGTAAAATTTTCATTGATTTTAATCGTACCTTGGCCTTTCACTCTACTCCTTCGATTATTTCCAAAGATGATGCATTCCCATCACTAGGTCAATGTGAAGATGGAGAACCATGATGTTTTCTCGGTCATATGGCACGAACAACCGGAATCCATGATCCACTTGTTCTCCAGGCCTCTGTCCGTTCCCTACACAGAACAAGAAAATATCGAGTGCTCAGTGCTGGGGTTAGTAACAAATTGTTTAGGAATCTAGCACTGAAAAACTCGAGAGTCGGGCAAAACAGTAGATTGTGCAAGATATGATTCATAATGATAAATGTGAGGTCTATTTTCAAAGCAAGAACCTGAAAAGCTATGAGATCTCCTGTCGCGCCCCGATTTAATAAATCAGGACTTTATTGAGATTCCATAGAAAATCAATAAAACAAGACGTTCATCATGCGACCACGTACAATACGGGCAATCATTCACGGTTCGTAGACCGCATTAATACAAAAGTGAATAAAGATGAATAGAAACTAATAAAATAAAGGTCCTCGATGAACGCCTCCTTCCAGTCTCGCCTTGACTGAGTCGCTACTCCAGACCTGGATCCTCCTCGTAGTAGACGGGCTCTGATGGTGTAAGTCAACGGGGTGAGTACAGGAGTACTCAACAAGCCACTGAATGCAAATATAATGCAAGGTAATAACAAGGGAGATAGTGGCTAATTTTGCGGAAGCGAGTAATTTGTAAAGCAGTTTTAATGTGAACAATTTATTAGTACTAAAATGTAAACATGTGTATGCATCATCATCTTCTAACTCGAGGGGTACAGTCAGCCCCACCTCGCTCAATAGTCCTTACATGCCATGAATAACTCAACCATTCAAACAATAGTAAACTAACTGCGAGTAGTCACACGACCTGCCCTTGACCGTGGGCTCGGCTTTTCGAAAAGATTGATTATACTCTGATCAGAGAGGTACCACTGTACCCACAAGGCACGCACTCATCACCTACACCGAAGTGTAACGAGATGACCCATTTCACGGGAACTCGTGCCAAAACCTTCCATATAGTCCTCCCCGACTCAACAGCACCCTCTTATGGGTTTCATATGGTGTCCCGACGCATCGGAGCCCCACCATACCCCCCCCTCGAGCCTCGTTGGTACAAGTCGCCCACAGGCTTGCCCCTTGCCCCCTCCTCTATGGTGCATCGAGCCGGAGTATTCCATACTTCCAGTTAGGACTTACCCATTAGACTTGTGGTTGGTACGGAAGTGCTTTGCAACAGATCCCGCAGACCGGTCCTTATAGTGCCCCGGGTGCGACAAACCAATGCCCGAGCTTGCACCCAGAACCCACCATACTTATAACCTAGCCAACTCCAACAGAGTCCAGAGACAAGAATAACGGGGTATTTCATATACCAGAATCCATCTATCTACGACTTAGTGTTTTTATCCTATAGCAGTTGTGCCAGTACATTGGGCACTAGCTAATATAATATTTGTAGAGTGACAAGGAGTTAAGTCTCAATAAGCATGGCTTGGGTTGCACACAAGGACGGGGATCTAATAATTATAAGTGTAGGGCTTGATATTGGACTAATGCAATATTAACCTATGAGTTATAGCGATACTTTATTAAAACATGGGCTCAATAATGATCAACTGTTTCCACAGAGGTGGTCGATGACTTGCCTTGATCAGCAAATGGGGATCGAGGAACCTCGGGGTAGAACTCCTGCTCCTCGACGAACTCGTAGTTTTCTCGATACGGAAAAATAAATAAACAATACATTCAATAAAACATCACCAAACATAATCATACAAATTTTATGATTAAAATATGTGATTTGAGCTTTATTATTCTGGAATTACTTTTAATAATATTAAAATTTAAGTTTTAGGGGTTTTTATTAATTCTTTTCCTGAATTATTAATTTATCCCTAAGGGGTTTTTATTCATTTAATTCATAAGTTTATTTTTTGCTAAGGTAACATACTGTTTTTATGGTATTAAAGTGAGATTGAACGGCCAGGATTAAAACGGGCGAAACGGTATGACGTGGACCCACGAGATCGATCCAGGGGGTTAAGTGACGATCGACGGCCGAGGGGCCTCGATACCCCTTTGACCAGATCCGAGGGACCAGATTAAATCCTCCTAGCCCTCTGATCGCGATCGTGCGGCCAGGGCGCGATCCGGCACGGCACGACGTAAGGGGGCACGTACCCCCTTCGTCTCCGGCGACGGCGGCCTCGGGTGCGACGGCGACGGCGGCGGCGAGCGCCTAAAGACCTAGCTATCGCCGGAAATGGAAAGAGGAGAGGATGGCGATCACAATGATACCTCCGGCGGCGACGGTGAGCGGCGGACGGCGACCGGCGACGAGGGTAGACGGTGATGCCTTCTCGGGAGCTTGACGGCAACGGCGATCTGGCGGTCTTCACGGCCATCGGAGGCGTGGCCGAGGACGGGCGGGCGACGACGGACCCGACGGTGGCGGTGGCTAGGGCGGAGGAGGCCGGGATCGACGACGATGGCTCACCGGAGGAGGAGAAGGGGAGAAGGGCCAAGACCGAGAGGGAGCGCTCTGGAGTGCTTTAGCTTGGGCTTAGGCGGTGTGGCTGAGGGTGGTGGCCGTGGGGGTTTTTATAGGGTCACCGGCGGCGGCCAAATGGAAGGAAACCGAAGGTTTCCTTCCTTCTCCGGCGAGGGTTCCATTCCCTTGGCCCGGCTTCTATACTCGTCAAAACGCGTGGCCTAACGGTGGAAAGGGATCGTGGGGGTCCGGGGAAAGGTGTCCGAGGTAGATCCAACCAGATCGGGGCGGCCGGCGGCGAGGGAAGGAAAGGGGGTCGCCGGAAGGAAAGGGGAGCGATCCCCTTCCATCGGGGACAAAGGTCCCGACAGGTAGGCTCCACCTATCGGTGGGCGAACGGAAAAAGGAAGGGGCCGACAGGCGGGCCACGTCTGTCAGAGAGAGGGAGGCGGAAGCGAGAGGCTACCATGTGGGGCCAGGCAGGGCGCGGCGGGAGAGAGAGGCAGGAGGGAGCGCCGACACCTGGGTCCCACCTGTCAGTGGCTCAAGACTGGACTGGGCTGGGCTTGGGGTAGATTGGAGGTTGGCGGCCCATTAGGATTTATAAATATTTTCTGGTTTAAAATAATTGCTGTAATTCATTTATTTGATTAAGGGTTGAATCACTGTTGATAAAAATTTGTAAAAATTCCTAAAATTATATTTTGGTCTCTAGTTTATCTCATAAAATTTTCATGTCCAGATTTTGAGTATGTTTCTCTGTTTGGCTTTAATAGAGCTCTTTATGGCTTTTTTTCCTTTAATTAGAAATTCCAAAATGTATTTAATAATACTTTTCTTTTATTTTAATCCTTTTAATTTCTAGGGTGTTACAATCCTATCCCCCTTACAGAGAATCTCGTCCTCGAGATTCGGATCAATCCTCGAATAGCCCTAGATGTTGTGCCTTGAGTTCATCTTCTTTTTCCCATGTAGCTTCCTCTACAGGGTGATTGCTCCACTGCACTTTGTAGAAGCGGATGACCCGACTCCTGGTGATCCTTTCCTTGATCTCTAATATCTTGACAGGCTTTTCCACATAGGTCAGATCCTCTTGGACATCTAACTGTTGAAGATCCACTTGCTCTATCGGGACTCGGAGACACTTCTTGAGTTGGGAAACGTGAAACACGTCATGTACTCCAGCCAATGAGGGTGGTAGTTCCAACTGATAAGCAACCTCGCCTTGGCACCGAATAATGGGAAATGGTCCGACATATCGAGGGGCCAACTTCCCTCTCATGTTAAATCGTTGAGTACCACGGAGAGGCGTCACTCGAAGATAGACATGGTCTCCTTCTTCAAAGGTTAGGTCTCGACGACGATTGTCCGCGTAGCTCTTTTGTCGTGATTGGGCTGTCTTGAGTCGGTCTCTGATGATCCGTACCTTCTCTTCAGCTTCGCGAAGGATGTCCGTTCCGAACACTTGAGATTCACCAGTTTGGTCCCAAAGTAGGGGCGTTCTACACTTACGTCCATATAGGGCTTCAAAAGGAGACATCTGAAGGCTGGCTTGATAACTGTTGTTGTACGAAAACTCAGCGTACGGTAAGCTCTTGTCCCAAGTTGCTCCAAAGTCCAAGACACATGCCCGTAACATATCCTCCAATATCTGGTTTACTCTTTCTGTTTGCCCATCCGTCTGAGGGTGGTAGGCAGTGCTAAAGTTCAATCTTGTTCCCATCTCTTCTTGAAGGTTCTTCCAGAAACGAGAGGTGAACTGACTTCCTCTATCAGACACTATTTTCTTGGGCACTCCATGAAGACACACGATGCGGGCCATGTACAACTCTGCGAGCTTAGGACCACTGAAGGTCGTCTTAACGGCTATGAAGTGTGCTACCTTCGTAAGCCGGTCAATAATCACCCAAATAGAATCATATCCAAGTTGGGTCTTTGGGAGTCCGGTGATGAAATCCATTCCGATCTCTTCCCATTTCCATTCAGGCACTTTCAGAGGCTGTAACAGTCCTGCAGGTCTCTGATGTTTGGCTTTTACTCTTCTACAGGTGTCACACTCGGCGACAAACTGTGCAATCTCCCTCTTCATGCTAACCCACCAATAACGTTCCTTCAGATCCTGGTACATCTTGGTACTTCCAGGATGGATGGAGTATAAAGTCTCATGGGCTTCTCTTAGGATAAGGGTTTTTATTTCCGGCTTATCCGGCACACATATCCGGGTCTTCTAGCTGAGCTTCTCGGATTTGCTCGAATAAGATAGGTTGAGTCTCCAAGGTTGCTAAGTATGCTCCGGTGGTCAACCCGAGATTTAACTTTTCCATCTCTTTACATAGCAAAGGTGCCTGATCCTGAATCATAATGGTTGTGCAATATCCCTTGTGACTTAATGCATCAGCTACCACATTAGCTTTTCCGGGGTGGTAGTGAATACCTAAGTCATAATCCTTTATTAGTTCCAACCATCGTCTTTGCCTCAGGTTAAGGTCTGGTTGTGTGAAGATGTACTTCAAACTCTTGTGATCCGTAAAGATCTCACAGCGATTCCCGACCAAATAATGCCTCCATATCTTAAGGGCGTGCACAACTGCGGCAAGTTCCAAATCGTGGGTTGGGTAGTTCAACTCATGGGGTCTCAACTGACGAGAGGCATAAGAACGCATCCCAATCCTTGGCGAGACGCGTCGCAATAGACATGGAAGTCTTTCCGGATATCTGGTAGGGTCAGTATGGGTGCAGATACCAGCCGGGTCTTGAGGGTGCGGAAACTTTCCTCGCATTCGGGAGTCCATTCAAACTTTTCTCCCTTCTGCAACAACTTGGTCATTGGTTTTGCTATCTTGGAGAAATTCTCAATAAATCTTCGATAATATCCGGCCAAACCCAGAAAACTTTGTATCTCAGATACGTTCGTGGGTGGCAACCAATCTGTAACGGCTTCCACTGTGGCAGGATCTACTGCAATGCCTTGTGCAGAGATAATGTGTCCAAGGAACTTTACTTCTGCCGTCCAGAATTTACACTTGCTGTACTTGGCATATAACTGGTGTTCCCTTAACTTGCCTAAGGTTAACCGGAGGTGAGTCTCGTGCTCCTCCTGGTCCTTGGAATAAATGAGGATGTCGTCTATAAAGACCACGATGAATTTGTCCAAATATTCCATAAACACCTTGTTCATCATGTTCATGAAGAATGCAGGGGCGTTGGTCAATCCAAAGGACATAACTGTACACTCATATAATCCATAACGGGTGGTAAAGGCCTTCTTGGGTATATCTTCTTCTCGAATCCTTAACTGATGATAACCGGACCGCAGGTCGATCTTCGAGAATACCGTAGCTCCCTTCAGTTGGTCAAAGAGATCATCAATCCGAGGCAACGGGTATTTATTCTTGATAGTCACTTCATTCAAGGCGCGGTAATCCACACACATCCGCTTAGCCTTGTCCTCTTTCTTCTCGACAAAAATGACGGGGGCACCCCATGGCGATGTACTTGGCCTAATGTAACCTTTTCTTTCGAGATCCTCCAATTGTTGTTTCATCTCAGCTAACTCATTAGCGGCCATCCGGTATGGTCGCTTGTAAATAGGGGTGGTCCCGGGCACCAAATCAATCCAGAATTCGATGTCCCTCCTGGGTGGCATCCCCGGTAAGTCCTCTGGAAATACAGCCGGGTATTCACTGACGACTGGTATTTCCTCCAAGGTGATCTGATGTAGCCTTGGTCTTCCAGTTTTCATGCTTGGCATCTGAAATGTGACGGCAGTCCCCTCTTCACTGGTCACAGTTACTTTCCTCTGGGCACATTCTATTACCCCTTGGTGTTTATTTAACCAATCCATCCCTAGGATGAGATCCAAACCTTGGCATTCTATTAGAATGGGGTCGGCCCAAAATATCGTGCCTTGGATATCTACCCATACCCTTGGGCTAAAGGAATAGGCGAGGGTTTGCTTGCCTGGGGTGGCTATCAATACTGGTCTGGGTAGTTCACTTATGTTCAAGGCATTTCTTTCCACAAAAGCAGTCGATATAAAGGAGTGGGTAGCTCCAGTGTCAAATAATACCACGGCAAGTGATGAATGTACCGTAAACTTACCCATGACAATTTCCGGGGCAGTCTGGCCTTCTTCGGCGGTGACGTGGTTGACTTTGGCGCGGACGGCGGGGTTTGATGCGACGCCTTGGGCACGCTTGGGATGAGGGCACTGGTGGGAGTATTGCCCCTCCTGGCGGCAGTTGAAGCATACCACAGGCTTGTCGTGCCTGTCTCTCAGAATCTCTGGCTTCTTGGCCGGGCGGCTGGTGCGGCTGGTGCGGCGGGAGCGGGGCGAGATTGTCTGGCTCCGGTATTGGTGGCAGGTGGTGCCGGGCGATACACCGGGCGAGGGTGGTACTGCGGTGCTGGTGGAGGGGGAGTGAAACGCGGTCTCTGGGCCATGCCCTGTTTTTGCCGGAAGGCAATCATCCTCTTCTTTTTCAGGTCGACCTTGTTCTGCTGGGTCTCCTGAATGATAGCTTTGTTCACCAACTTTTGGAAGTTGGTGAAATCTCCAGAGATAAGCTGTAGGGACAGCTCATCCTTCAGTCCCCGAAGGAACTTGGCTTGCCTGGTCGCGTCAGTACAGACTTCTTCAGGCGCGTAACGAGCCAGCCGGTTGAACTCGTGTAAATATTCTGTAACAGACCTGCTTCCCTGTTGCAGGTCTCTGAACTCCTGTTGTTTCTGTGCGATAATGTCGTCGGGGATGTGAGCGGCATGGAAAGCGGCCGAGAACTCTGCCCAAGTATGGGCGTGTCCCTCGGGCAGGGTCTCGCGAAGGTTGTCCCACCATTCTGCGGTGGGACCATGAAGCTGGTGGGTGGCGAAGGCCACTTTCTCCTGCTCAGTGCAGGTAAGGAGGTCGAGCTTCTTCTCGATAGTCCTCAACCAATCCCCAGCCTCCATGGGGTTGGTGGTGCTTGAGAAGGTCGGTGGGCGAACTCGGAGGAACTCCGAGAGCTGAGAGGCGGGAGCGGGAGCTGGTGTGGCGGGGCGATGCAGCTCGGGCTGTTGATGGAGGCGGAAGTACTGAGCCTGCTGTTCTTGCATCTGCTGCTGTTGTTGCTGCATCTGGTTCAATAAAGCAGTGACCAACTGGTTTTGAGTGGCCATCATCTCAGCCACTGTGGGGTGGTTAGCGATTGGGGCTTGCCTTTGTCCCGTTGCTCCCCATTGTGGCAAGTTGCCACTCTCTCCTCCGTTCTGGGGAGCGTCGGAACCCTGAGTGTTGGTCATCCTGGAGTTTTCAAAGTAGTCAACATTTATTTTAGAGAATTCTTTTATGTTTTATTCAAAAAATACCGTTCTTGCGGTTACATTTATTTATTTCTTCATTCATGCCTTATATTTTGACATGAATGGCAATACAAGCAAGCAAACAGAAAAGCAATCAATCGTAAACTACGTCTAGGGTAGCTCGGGGGACGGCTCGATCACGGGCTCGTGGGAGACGGTCGGGGTCGAGGAGCTGGATGGTCCGGCGGGAGGAGCACTGCGTGAAATCCTCTTGGGTCTCACGGTGGGGATCCGAAGGGATTTCCGCTTGCGAGGCGGAAGGGGTGCGATCTCCTCAATGTCCTTCTTTAGTTCTTTGATCTGGTGGCGGAGCTGTGGGTTGGTGGCGACGCGCTGCCGAAGGAGCTCATTCTGGCGCCATAACTCCTCTGCCTCGGCGGCCAAACGGTGTCCCTGATGGAGGCGGCGACGAAGATCTCCGTTTTTGCGGTTCAGATCCTCGGAAGAGTGACGGTAAAAGGCAATTGTATCGCGTTGTCCGTTGGCATCCTGCAATGCCTCATAGTGGAGCTCATCCATTGCCATCAACATGCGTACTGTATCCAACCGAAGAGTGGCGCTGGGAGAGGGTGCTGACGTAGTCACTGTGAGGACTCCCTGGGGTGCGAAGAGGTACGAAGCGGTAGTCCGTGTCGTAGAGCTCACTGTCGTAGATCATCCGAAGCTCAGTGAGGGCCTAGAGGGTGGTGCGCTGGCTGGCAACCAAGAAGGTAGGTCCTCCTCCTCGATAGGTGTGGGCCGTCTGTGGAGAGGGCTGGACGACAATGGTAACCTCGCAGTAGCTTTCTTCCTCGTCGGGAAAGACTCCATGATACATCGGCTCGTGCTCAAACCCGAGGAATCCAACTAGCATGCGCAGCTCGCGGATGAAACCGGCTTCGTCACGAAGGATCCCGTTCATGGTACGGACATGCATCTACAAAAGAGAGAAAATTTTGGTGAAAATCTCGGAAGACGAGAGGATAAGTAATTTTTGTAAGAAAATATAGTAAGTATGTAAGTCCTAGGGTCAGGTCTGTTTGGCTTCCTACAGTCAAGTCGGCTCTGATACCATCTTGTCGCGCCCCGATTTAATAAATCAGGACTTTATTGAGATTCCATAGAAAATCAATAAAACAAGACGTTCATCATGCGACCACGTACAATACGGGCAATCATTCACGGTTCGTAGACCGCATTAATACAAAAGTGAATAAAGATGAAGAGAAACTAATAAAATAAAGGTCCTCGATGAACGCCTCCTTCCAGTCTCGCCTTGACTGGGTCGCTACTCCAGACCTGCATCCTCCTCGTAGTAGACGGGCTCTGATGGTGTAAGTCAACGGGGTGAGTACAGGAGTACTCAACAAGCCACCGAATGCAAATATAATGCAAGGTAATAACAAGGGAGATAGTGGCTAATTTTGCGGAAGCGAGTAATTTGTAAAGCAGTTTTAATGTGAACAATTTATTAGTACTGAAATGTAAACATGTGTATGCATCATCATCTTCTAACTCGAGGGGTACAGTCAGCCCCACCTCACTCAATAGTCCTTACATGCCATGAATAACTCAACCATTCAAACAATAGTAAACTAACTGCGAGTAGTCACACAACCCGCCCTTGACCGTGGGCTCGGCTTTTCGAAAAGATTGATTATACTCTGATCAGAGAGGTACCACTGTACCCACAAGGCACGCACTCATCACCTACACCGAAGTGTAACGAGATGACCCATTTCACGGGAACTCGTGCCAAAACCTTCCATATAGTCCTCCCCGACTCAACAGCACCCTCTTATGGGTTTCATATGGTGTCCCGACGCATCGGAGCCCCACCATACCCCCCCTTGAGCCTCGTCGGTACAAGTCGCCCGCAGGCTTGCCCCTTGCCCCCTCCTCTATGGTGCATCGAGCCGGAGTATTCCATACTTCCAGTTAGGACTTACCCATTAGACTTGTGGTTGGTACGGAAGTGCTTTGCAACAGATCCCGCAGACCGGTCCTTATAGTGCCCCGGGTGCGACAAACCAATGCCCGAGCTTGCACCCGGAACCCACCATACTTATAACCTAGCCAACTCCAACAGAGTCCAGAGACAAGAATAACGGGGTATTTCATATACCAGAATCCATCTATCTACGACTCAGTGTTTTTATCCTATAGCGGTTGTGCCGGTACATTGGGCACTAGCTAATATAATATTTGTAGAGTGACAAGGAGTTAAGTCTCAATAAGCATGGCTTGGGTTGCACACAAGGACGGGGATCTAATAATTATAAGTGTAGGGCTTGATATTGGACTAATGCAATATTAACCTATGAGTTATAGCGATACTTTATTAAAACATGGGCTCAATAATGATCAACTGTTTCCACAGAGGTGGTCGATGACTTGCCTTGATCAGCAAATGGGGATGGAGGAACCTCGGGGTAGAACTCCTGCTCCTCGACGAACTCGTAGTCTTCTCGATACGGAAAAATAAATAAACAATACATTCAATAAAACATCACCAAACATAATCATAAAAATTTTATGATTAAAATATGTGATTTGAGCTTTATTATTCTGGAATTACTTTTAATAATATTAAAAGTTAAGTTTTAGGGGTTTTTATTAATTCTTTTCCTGAATTATTAATTTATCCCTAAGGGGTTTTTATTCATTTAATTCATAAGTTTATTTTTTGCTAAGGTAACATACTGTTTTTATGGTATTAAAGTGTAGAGAATAATATACTGAATTTAACAAAATTTGAATGGTGAAATTTGGAGTTAAAATGAGCAAGTTATGAATTTTCAAAGTTTAAACCATTTTCTGGAATTTTATTTCAACTGAAAAACAGTCCCTGGTCCACGGTGAACCAGGCTCACGGTGGACTGGCTACTGTGCGCGTGGACCGGTTGATCCAGGGCCGTCGGATCTGGATCTGGCGGCCAGGCGCGAGGCGGGAGGCTTAAGTGAGATTGAATGGCCAGGATTAAAACGGGCGAAACGGTATGACGTGGACGCACGAGATCGATCCAAGGGGTTAAGTGACGATCGACGGCCGAGGGGCCTCGATACCCCTTTGACCAGATCCGAGGGCCCAGATTAAATCCCGAAGGGATTTAATCCTAGCCCTCTGATCGCGATCGTGCGGCCAGGGCGCGATCCGGCACGGCACGACGTAAGGGGGCACGTACCCCCTTCGTCTCCGGCGACGGCGGCCTCGGGTGCGATGGCGATGGTGGCGGCGAGCGCCTAAAGACCTAGCTATCGCCGGAAATGGAAAGAGGAGAGGATGGCGATCATGATGATACCTCCGGCGGCGACGGTGAGCGGCGGACGGCGACCGGCGACGAGGGTAGACGGTGATGCCTTCTCGGGAGCTTGACGGCAACGGTGATCCAGCGGTCTTCACGGCCGTTGGAGGCGTGGCCGAGGACGGGCGGGCGATGATGGACCCGACGGTGGCGGTGGCTAGGGCGGAGGAGGCCGGGATCGACGGCGATGGCTCGCCGGAGGAGGAGCAGGGGAGAAGGGCCAAGACCGAGAGGGGGCGCTCTGGAGTGCTTTAGCTTGGGCTTAGGCGGTGTGGCTGAGGGCGGTGGCCGTGGGGGTTTTTATAGGGTCACCGGCGGCGGCCAAATGGAAGGAAACCGAAGGTTTCCTTCCTTCTCTGGCGAGGGTTCCATTCCCTTGGCCCGGCTTCTATACTCGTCAAAACGCGTGGCCTAACGGTGGAAAGGGATCGTGGGGGTCCGGGGAAAGGTGTCCGAGGTAGATCCAACCGGATCGGGGCGGCCGGCGGCGAGGGAAGGAAAGGGGAGCGATCCCCTTCCATCGGGGACGAAGGTCCTGACAGGTGGGCTCCACCTGTCGGTGGGCGAACGGAAAAAGGAAGGGGCCGACAGGCGGGCCACGTCTGTCAGAGAGAGGGAGGCGGAAGCGAGAGGCTGCCATGTGGGGCCAGGCAGGGCGCGGCGGGAGAGAGAGGCGGGAGGGAGCGCCGACACCTGGGTCCCACCTGTCAATGGCTCAAGACTGGACTGGGCTGGGCTTGGGGTAGATTGGAGGTTGGTGGCCCATTAGGATTTATAAATATTTTCTGGTTTAAAATAATTGTTGTAATTCATTTATTTGATTAAGGGTTGAATCAGTGTTGATAAAATTTGTAAAAATTCCTAAAATTATATTTTGGTCTCTAGTTTATCTCATAAAATTTTCATGTCCAGATTTTGAGTATGTTTCTCTGTTTGGCTTTAATAGGGCTCTTTATGGCTTTTTTCCTTTAATTAGAAATTCCAAAATGTATTTAATAATACTTTTCTTTTATTTTAATCCTTTTTAATTTCTGGGGTGTTACATCTCCCAAACTAACGCGGTCCAAAACCACTAACACGTGGTCTAACATCATATGAAGCATGATGTACACCAAGATGGGCAAAGTCTCTGATGTGACCATGGGGAGCCTCAAAATCAGAATAATAGCGAGAATCAAACTCCTGCATAACTAAAGATGAGTAATGCATGTCCCAAAAGTTTATCACCTGAGCACGTCGTTCATCCTTGATACGGCGATAACAAAAACCAACCAAATGACCTACTCGCTGACAATAGGAGCAATGATACACTTTCTTGGGATAGGTGCATGGGTCTCAGGTGCAAATTTCATAGACTTTCTGTGTTTCTGCTTAGGGTCTATCTTTGGTGGTGGTAGAGTTTTCTTTGTAGGTTGGGTAGGATTCTTGGCTTTTTGAGTGGTGTCTAACTGGGCTCTCTCTTTCTAAAGGGTAGTAGGTGGAGTGAACAAAGTTTTGCTCGGAGTGTTTGGTGTGGTCCTCTCATAACCCAACCCTAGAGCTAACTCTGCCCTGTCACATTTTAGCTCTAGCCAAAAGCAAATTCATTTTACCCTTCCCTTTGGTACATTTATCCACCATGGAAAGAAGGTAATCATTTTCACACTTGAGTTTTTCGACTTGCTCTCTAGCAAAGTTGAGTTGATCCTTAAGGGTGATGTAGGTGGAACAAGCTGGCTGCACATCCTTAGAACACTCAGCACTCTTCACTCTAGCCTTAAGTTTATCAACATGCTTATCCCTCAATTTTATGCTTTCAATGAGTAAAGGACAGTTCATGCATTCATTGATGAAAACAGGACTAAATTCCACCTCCAAAAGCTACTTCTGAGCAATTTCAAGTTTTTCAATAATTTGAGTATGAACCAAACGCAACTGAACAAGTTCACTCATTACAATAAGACAAGACTCACATTCAGTATTTTCAGACTTAGATTTTAGCATGACAAGTTCAGTGAAAATAGATTCTAGCCTAAATTTTAGTTCCTTTCGTTCTTTAGCAACTTGTTTAAGTAATATATCCTGAGAAATGACAACATCATATAATTCATCATTTTTAACAAGGAGTTGGTCATGGGATAGATATACCTCAGATGAGTCTAGCTCATTGTCGATATGGATGCCGTTGGCCATGAAGCAAAGGTCGGTGAAGTCTTTTGTCTTCTTCTCCTTCTTTTCTTCATTCTTGGGAGGCTCCTCCTCATCCGAGCTTGGCTTCTCGCTTGATGAACTGTCAATATCGCTGAGGGTGGCCACAAAAGCTCTAGCTACCTTTTTAGCCACTTTTCCGCGCTTCCCTTTGAAGAAAAGTTTCTTGTCTCTTTTCTAGTGTTTGTGCTCATTTTCATTTTTCATTTTTAGTTTCAGTCAATTAGCTTTAGTTTCGGAAAAATCACCGCGCGAAAATTTCAAGCAAGTGGCGCACATTGCATCTGGTAATGATGCACTACAGGACTGGCACCTTGAAAAATTACAAGCAATAGTGCTCGCTGGTGGCAATGGTGCACGGAAGCACACAGCAGCAAGAACGAATAGAACACAACCCATAAATAATTCAAAAGACAAATCAGCTGCACATTTTTTTCTCAAAAAAACCAAATACAGTGCAGTGTGCACCTGGCGGTGGTCGGCGGTCCTAGCGAATAGTCCCCAGCAGCATTGGCTCAGGTAGAAAGAGCTCAAGACCGAAAGCAGGAGAAGAAATACAACCGGCAAAAGAACCAGCACAGTAACTCCCTAAATAAACCGAACACACCCCCTGGTTTAGTTCTATTGGCTGATGCTCCGGCGAGCAGTGGCGATGACACTCTCCGGCGGTGATGCTTTCGGTGGAAGAGAAAACAACCAGAAGAGAGATGGTTCTGAAATGAAATGATTTTCCTCAAATTTCTAGATAAAATTTGCAGCCACCAAGTCTAAAAAGTTTTCCTAAACCCCTAGGCATGGGGTCCCTTATATAGGAAAACCTATAAAGGTATTTCCCAAAATACCATTAGGATTTAATTACAATGTAATTACCTAAATACCCTTGTGTATTTTCAAAATTAAAAATTTAGAAAAATACACAAAAGTCTACACCTATTTTATTACAACTTTTATCCTATTCTTTTAGTATTTTTTAGAATTAAAAATTCAGAAAAATACTAAAAGAGTACATTTAATCTAGACGACGAAACTGAAAATAAACTCATATTTCTTGGAACTTAAAAACATTTTCTGATACGACGGTTTTCAGCCGAAACCGACAAAGCCCTCTAGATCATCGACATGTGTCACCAATCCACAAACTCGACCGCCAGCAAGTCTCTCCCGCTCTCAATCCCTCGAGCCGCCTTGTCACTTGCACTAGCCTCCCTTTCACTGACTTGGTCAACATGCTACCTTGATCATCAGTCCGTCCATGTCTTGCCTCATCTCTATGTGTATGCCTGAGATCACCCTCAACTTCCCCCGGCTTCCTTGACCATCTGGCATCAAGCTCCCTACTTGACCCTGATCACCAGCCATCGATAGTTGACTAGCATCTCAACCCTGTACACATGAGAAAAGCAAAACATGCATCTCCATGCAACCCATACCATTACTCATACAACTAGACAAATCAGACAGACAATCTTGTCAATCACTCATCATCAAGATAAAACCATAGTACAAGCCTCACTTGGTTTCTCAATTTGTGATTTGAACACCAATTCGAACGAGAACTTGGTGAGTACTTCAGAAAATCATGAGGATGATTGGAGAACTCCAGTTATTCAGTATTTGAGAGATCCTAGTAAGTGGGTTGATCATAAAGTTCGGTGGCAAGCGTTTAAATTTGTGTTGCTCGATGATGAGTCGTATCGTCGAACTATTGATGGAGTACTTTTGAGATGTTTGAACACCGATTAGTCTAGACTTGTTGTGAGTGAAGTATATGAAGGTCTTTGTGGTACTCATCATCCGGCCTAAAAAATGAGTTGGATGCTCAAAAGATCAGGTTTTTATTGGCCTACTATGACTAAAGACTGTTTTAAGTACTATAGAGAATGTGAAACTTGTCAAAGGTTTGGTAATATTTAGCTTGCTCTTGATCTTTACTTAATCCTATTATCAAACCATGGTTATTCTGAGGTTGGGCCTTGGACTTCATCAGCCAAATTTATCCTTCCTCTTCAAAAGGGCATCAGTTCGTGTTGATGGCTATAGATTACTTCACCAAGTGGATCGAGGTTGTGCCTCTCAAGAACATGACGCAAAACGAGGTAATCAATTTTATATTGAAGCACCGTATACATAGATTCGGTATTCCCCAAACTCTTAATACAGATCAGGGTGCTTCATTTGTTTCTAAAGAAGTATGTGATTTTGTCGAATCTTATGGTATAAAGTTGATAAACTCTTCACCATATTATGCTTAAGCCAATGGTCAGGCCGAGTCTAGTAATAAAACTATGATTACGCTCATTAAGAAAAAAGATTGAAGAGTTTCCTAGCTAGTGGAATGAAGTGCTTTCCGAAGCATTATGGATGTGTAGAGTTGCAAAGCATGGTGCCACCAAAGTAAGTCCATATGAGTTAGTGTATGGACAAGAGGTCGTTTTACCCGTGGAGGTGAATCTTGGCTCATTGAGGTTGCTTAAGCAAGATGGCTTATTGGTCGATGAGTATGGAACTCTTTTGAAGGATAATTTGGAAGAGGTGACTGATAAGAGGTTAAGGGCTCTAGAGGCAATAGAAAGATATAAAAGAAGAGTGGCTAGAGCTTATAACAAGAAAGTGAGAGCAAAATCATTTCAAGTTGGTGACTTGGTTTGGAAGACGATTTTGCCTATGGGCACTAAGAGCCCAAAGTTTGGTAAATGGTCGCCTAGTTGGGAAGGTCCTTTTAGAGTTATTGAAATCTCTCCAGGTAATACATATTTGCTTGAGTCTCTTCAAGGAGAGCGATTTCGTAGAGCTTTGAATGGTAGGTATTTGAAAAAGTACTTGCCAAGTGTGTGGCAAAACGAATGGCATTAATGGTCAAGATTATCCAAAAGTCAAAATCGGTAATTTGGACTGAAAATATGCAATTCTTGGCACAAGCCGAAGCCCTGAAGTGTCAAAGGCCCATCCGCATGGGGCTTCGGTTGCCCCTTCGACAGCCTGCTTCGAAGGCCAGCTTCGGCCTGAAGGGCCCCTTTGGTGGCCTGCTTCACCGGTAGGCTTCGGCCCGACAGGCATACTTCGGCAGGCCTACCGAAGGCCCACTTCGGGAAGGCCTAGGGATGAATCTGTTAAGGTTTCGGGTTGTTTTGATCCTTAATCAAATCTTATTTGTTTTAGCCAAATCCTAATCAGGTTAGAGTTAGAGATGTAGTCAGGTACGTCAAGACAAGCCCCTATAAATATAGGGGTGAGGACGATTAAAATCAATCTACACAGATCAACTCAAAACCCTATTTTTGAATCACATTACTTTCAATCTATTTTCCTACCCTAGGAGTAGCTCTACAATACATCTTTATGAGTTTGCATCGTAAACTCTCTGTGCATCACGTTGAAACCGTGGTAAGTCCTTGTTGATTCGCTTGTGAATCATCTGTTAATCTACATAACAGATTGCTATCGCCTTGTTTGTTCGCCTGTGAATCATCCATTAATCTATGTAACAGATTGCTACCCTTCATTTTTATTGGTTTTTCTTTATCTACACTTGGTAATTCGGTCTCCAGGCGGAATTGGTATTTGATTTTAGTGTTTTGCAAAGTTTACACTCAGAGCTCCTTCTCCAAGGATTTTCATTCCAATCTGATCCAAGAAAGACGATCTCTGGAGCCAAGAGATTAGTTTATGAGGCTATCGAGTTCACTTCCGGTAGGCCTTTGGTTCGGTAAATACTGTGCCAGACTCGTCACGCTGTCGCTGGTCCAGGTACTTTTGCACGTCGAAGCGTCTTCAAGCTTCGCGTCAAAGACACTTCGCACCAAGGTCGCTTCGCGTCTCACGTCGGAGTCACTTCGCACCACGATCGCTTCGTGCTAAAGACCATTCTAGTGTACCCCTCTACATAGAACGTCGAAGGCTATCTTCGGTGCATCCTTCGCATCAGACGTCGAAGGCCCTCTTCGGTGACCCCTTCACATAGCACACTTCGATTCAATCAGGCTATGTTCAACCGATTGGATAATTTGTTTATACACTTCGGTTAATTGGATTATTTTCTTACAATCTGATTGTTCGGTGACTCCGTTATTTCCTTACCACAGTTTAAGGGTCGTCGAAACATGACATTTGTGTTGTGTTACACTTAGGCTTGTCCCTAAGTATCCGCATGCTTTTGGATCGTCAAACTGACGTCAGTGTTCCGGCACACTTTAGTGTCGATAGTAGGAAGGATGAAAAAAAAATTAAAATTCAAAAGGAGATTTTCAACATTCAGAAGAAGCATATGAAGATGAGTGTGCCACGGCAAAAGAAGGAAAATGCGATTAGGGAGAAACAGACGGAGACTCAACTGATTTCAGTTGAGTCTAGTATTATGTCGATTGACATTGAGAAGGCCCCCCTTATCTGAAAAACTATTATCTAGACATGCAGAAGCAAATCATGGAGCGCAGAGGGTTCAACAACCCCTCCAACGACGACGACTGAAGCTAATGTGTAACTTTACTTATGAACTATTGAACCTTATTTGAACATTGTATTGTGAACTGGATGTTGAAAATTTATATTGTGTTGGATGTTGAAAATTTATATTGTGAACTACTAGATGTTGAACTTGAGTTGAAAATTTGTATTGTGAACTCGATGTTGAAAATTTATAGTGTGAACTGCTGGATGTTGAAAAATTATAGTATGAATTGCTGGATGTTGAACATGAATGCATATATGCATAGCCGCCTGATATGATAGGTCGGCCATTCCTTGTTTGGAGAACACATGCAGCCAGCTGAATGCACGAGGTGTCCAGAACACATACAGCTGGCCTGATATTGAATTACAGAAATTTCTTGCACAACACAATCAGAACACATCATAGCTGGAGATTTTTTATAAACATCTTGAAAGCTTGAACGAGGTGTAACTACTGCAAGATTATCTTGCAAGCAACTAAACTTATAGTGTCCAGAGCAACAAAAATAGCAAGGAAAACATATTGTAACAGCAAGGAAACATATTGTAACCTATAATGTCTAGAAACTACAAATAGATCCATTTTTACCAAGAAGCTCTTGCTCAGCCTCCAAAAACTTCATTTTCTATGATTAAGAGCAAAAGGACCAGAGCATTGGGTGTATAGTGTCCACATGTGTTCCATCAGGTCATTTTGAAGCTCAGCTACCATCTCTCTGTCATGAATGATGTTTTGAGCATCAACAAGTCTCTCAATTCCAAGGGTTTCTCTATCTTGGTTAATTGGTGGGTCAGCCACTCCAAGCCATTTTGATGGGTGAACATTAGGTAGCTAAACCTCATGCTCATCTTCAACTACCATGTTGTGAAGTATGACACGAGCACACATGATGGAATTAAGTACATTTTGATTCCATAAATGAGGTGTCCTATGCAAGATTTTACACTTAGCCTGTAAGACACCAAAAGCTCTCTCCACATCCTTTCGACATGACTCTTGTTGTTCTAAAAATACCTTTTATTTGTTGCTAACTGGCAAAGGAATACTTTTCACTAGTGTGGCTCAATCGGGGTAGAAGCCATCTGCTAGGTAGTATCCAAGTGAATAGATGTTATCATTGACATGGAACTCAATAGAGGGTGCCCTCCCATTAGCCAAATCATCAAAAACATTGGAACAATGCAACACATTAATGTCATTGTGAGACCCTGGTAAACCAAGGTACGTATGCCAAATCCTAAGATCCTCAGTCGCCACCGCCTCAAGTATTAGGGTTGGCTTGCCTTTGTGTCCTCTATACATGCATTGCCAACCAGTCGGGCAGTTAGACCATTCCCAATGCATGCAATCGATGTTGCCTATCATTCCTGGGAAACCTCTAGCCAAATTGATGCTTAATATGTGCTCAATCTCCTCATTTCTGGGAGGACGAAGGAATTCTTTGCCAAACACCTCGATCACACTCATAACAAAATACTTCAGGCAACATAGGACAGTACTCTCTCCTATTTTCAAATGATCATCCAATTCATCAGCTGGCCCCCCATATGCTAGCATCTTTAGAGCCACCGTGTACTTCTGAAGAGTAGAGAATCCTAACTATCTAGTAGCATTTCTCCTCTGTTGGAAGAACTTATTCTTGGTTGTAACCTCATCCACTATTCGAAGGAACAATTACCGTCTCATGCGGAACCTACAACCAAACATTGACATTTTATCAAATTAATTCAATGCATCATGTCAATGGAAATTGGCCAAAGATTGTACCTCCTTCTGAAATGTTCCTCATTGTAAAGTGGACACTCAATGAAGTAATCCTGATTTAGCTACCAATCTGCTACAATGCGATCACGCTTGTAAGTCTTGTGGCCTAGGACCGATCCTCCCCATGGTTGTTTCTATGTCGTTTGGCTGAGGACAACAACTACGTACATGATCTCATCGTCCATGGAGTTTGTTGCAGTTGGCCCAAGCATTGACATTTTCATGTAACTCCAAGCCATGACCAACACAACAGAGAATCCCAGGTCCCTATATTGATAGGCATTTCATCCCTGGAAAAAATCAAAATCGATCACAATCCGATGTCATCAAAATCCACTTGGATTGGGGGACATTGAATCAAGCAAATCGCAAGAAATAGAGTATCTATTTCTTTGCCTCAGTGCTAATCGGTGCTGACAGCCTCACTGGCTTCTATCATGTGCAGCCAGGGCAGCAAAAGATGTCGATGCGCAATCGTGTGTGACCCCACACTGAAGCTTCGGTTTCCTGCCATGCAGCCATGCACACCGTGCGCAGCCTTTTCATTTCCCACATACATTTTCCTTCGCACGCCCGCCAACAAACCATCTGTGTTCTGCCTCTCCGAAGCGCATGATTGTTGGAGAGCTAGACTTTTGGGTGCAAGAACTTCAACATCAAGAACGACTTCACCCATGAGGAAGAGGAGAAGACGAGGAGGGAGAACCTGTGGACCTTTTAATCTTAGTCGAATGGAAAAGACAACATGAAATCATGATGTGGTCATGAAGTTAAGACTGAGCATCTATGAGCTCTCTCAAGTTGAAGTATGATAATAAGAATAAGAACTATTTGTTGATTTAGTTATGTTTTGTGGATGCACTCTTTATATGATAAGATTGAAGACTACTACTAGTTATATTATGCTTTATAGTTCTGGCGTATGCAAATGTTTGATTCTGATTTCTGAGAAAGCATGTATTGTTGTTGCCTTAAGTTCAGAGCTCGTTCTGAACTAAGCGACGCCCGCTAGCTCTACTCTGTTGAAGGTAATGCTTCATTGGGATTGGGGCTCCTAGTGGAACTTGGGTCTGATATACTTTGTGTTATAGCAGTGTGCTTGTTCGTCGGTGGCTGTCAGTTTTCACGAATTCACATCGACAACCACACAAGTTTTTATGACTACCGCTTTGTGTGGAATTTGGTTGGTGGAACGAGATGAGGAGAGCTCGTTTTTTAGGTGTTTGGGTATGAGATGAAGTGGGACGAAGACGTCCTAAAAATTTTATATTAGATTCAGGATGGTGTTGTGCCATCCTCAGACAAGAGTGTCTCACTTTGTCCCATTGGTGGAGGGGCGACCAAGATGAGCGAGGATGGGGCATAGACACCCCTTAACGACGAGCTGCCAAAGTTGTTTGAGGCATTCAAGGGGAAGGAGGATGGCATTCTCGTAGACGAGAATGATTACGATGGCGGCGCATGCCACGAGGTGGCGGTCTAGTGGGTGTTGCGTGCCATGGGCGAGGCTAGGCTTCTCTACTCTCACGGTCACGCTTGTCATTGCCTACCTTGACCAGTGCGTCCTCAACGCTGCGGGTGGCTTGGCAACCAGCCCTATATGTCTAGGGCCAGTCCTGAGATTTCGGGAGTCCAAGAAAAACTAAAATTTATGGGATTTTATATATGAAAAAATATGATATTTTAAAATGAAAGCATAGGATATTTTGGATGATTACGTAATATATTGATTTGACTACAATTGTATTGCATATATAAGCTAGAGCCAACATGCCAGTTCATAGAAACAATGCCCAGTAATCATGGAAGGGATTGGTGTATGCATGCAAGAAACTAACAACCGAGACCATGAAAATTACATACAGATTACACGGATATCTCTAACCATACATGTGAATATTACTAACATAATATGTATATATATGAAATCTAATTGATACACAATTAAAATATATCAAAAATAGTATTCATATACAATAAAAGTGTTCCATCCCATCTTGCTTCCGAACCAAATGCACTCATTATCTTCTATGGTTAGAATGGAGTTGGGGAATAGTGTGGTGTCTTGCCTAATGATGTTTGTTAGAAAAGTAATCACATGAAAGATTGACACACAAATTTTTATGTGGAAATCTCTTGCATGAAAATACTATGGGCGCTTGAATAGAAAAGACAAAATTTAATATCATTATAGGAGTCCAAAAGCAGAGGATTACAATGAGCCAATTCCACCACACTGCATATACATATGAACAAAATGACATGTAGTTGATAATGACACTACTCTAGTATGTGGTCCCAAGTCCAACTATAATTTTGATCAAACTCCACCTTAAGATAAATTCCATCTTGTAGCAAATGATAAATCATCAATAAACTCTCATCGATATTATTATCGATGCCAAAATATCACTATGACTTGAACTATAATTCCAACTAAGCATCCTATCTATAACTAAAGCACTCCCCAGCATCACATTCTTTCCCATCACAATGATATCATATCTATATCTCAATCTATATCTATATCTATATCTTAAAATATTAAATCTATAAAGGTTCCATTTTATACAGAAACTTTTCATTTTACATGTAATGCCTATTCTAGACTCTTCCCCTTCCCACAATGATATCATATCTATATCTCAATCTATATCTATATCTATATCTATATCTTAAAAGATTAAATCTATAAAGGTTCCATTTTATACAGAAACTTTTCGTTTTACACGTAATGCCTATTCTAGACTCTTCCCCTTCCCACAATGATATCATATCTATATCTCAATCTATATCTATATCTCAATCTATATCTATATCTTAACAGATTGAATCTATAAAGGTTCCATTTTATACAAAAACTTTCCGTTTTACACGTAATGCCTATTCTAGACTCTTCCCCTTCCACGTATAAAACTGCCCCCCAACATCACATTCTATCCCATCACTTTCCTTCCTAGGATTATTTAGCAACGTTGCCATCACACAACCACCTTTCGATCGACGATGATGGTGGTGGCAGCGGTGGATGATACTAACATGATCATGCTCCGTAGCTCTGAGGGAGATGTGTTTGAGGTGTCGAAGGAGGTGGCGATGGAGTCACAAACCATCAAGAACATGATTGAGTACAATTGCACTGTCACTGAGATCCCACTCCCCAACGTCTCCACCATAATCCTCTCCAAGGTAATTGAATACTGCAACAAGCACGTCAACGCACGCCACCAATTGTCTAGGGCTAATGGGGTTGATAATGCCGTGGAGCCCGTTGATGAGGCCACCAAGGACGTTGAGGCCGAGCTCAAGACCTTTGACTCCATGTTCATCCACATTGACCATTCCACTCTCTACAACATCATGCTGGTGAGGATATACAACACGTGCATCCCATCCTCTTAATTTGTTTCATCTATATAGATTGTGTGATTTACCTATATGAATTGTGTGATAATTATTAAATTGTGTGCATGTTTTGTGGTTGTGTGCATCTATTGTTAAAGGATGATTGGTTGTTGGTTGCTCGTTGAGATAAAATGATATAGTTTGCTAGGATCACATTTTGATAGTTGTTAACTATTGCTATTTTTGATAATCTACCATGTACTTTTAGTTGATATTTAGCAATTGCTTAAATTTTGTACAAAACCTTCGTTGTGTCTTGATTATCCGTTTGTAGTTGTGAATAATCTTTTTGCATTGAATTAGAAAGTCTTCAATTCAATCCATATTTGGATACTAGTACCCTATTGTTATGCATGTTCTCTTCTGAAGTAAGAGAAAGCTAACCCGAGGGAATTGTGCTAAGTAGATGCGTAAAGGATCAAGTAAAACTTCTAAACTTTTTGAATTTCCATTAACATGTAACTTTTTCCTAAAGATCTATATCTTGATACTTTATATACTATACACTTATGAACTCTCATTTCCACCTTATTTTGTCATGGTTGATACTCCATTCTGATTTTTATCATTCATCTACAAACTAAATGCCCTCCATACTTGTGGTTGTTCTCGTTGATAGGCTGCGAACTACCTCCACATCCAGGGACTGCTAGATCTAACCTGCGAACCCGTGGCTGACATGATCAAGGGGAAGACGCCTGAGGAGGTTCGCAAGATCTTCAACATCAAGAATGACTACACCCTTGAAGAAGATGAGGATACAAGGAGGGAGAACAAGTGGGCCTTTGAATCTTAGTCAAATGGACAAGACAGCAAGAAATCATGATGTGGTCATGAAGTTAAGACAGATCAGCTATGAGCTCTCTCAAGTTGAACTATGCTAATAAGATAAGAACTATGCTACTAGTTGGTCGTGAATGCAAACTATTTGATGATTCAATTCTGCTTTGGGATGCACTCTTTATATGATAAGATTGAAGCCAATTGTTGGTTATATTCTGCTTTATAGTTCTAGCATATGTAGGTGTTTGATTCTAACTTCTGAGAAAACACGTATTGTTGTTTTCTTAAGTTCAGAGCTCATTCTGAACTAGCCCCCTATCTAGCTTTATTACTACGGAGGGGCAATCAGAGCAAAAATGAGCGAGGTCAGAGAATATGCGTTAGAATAGGGCTAGGCGAGGCTAGGACAAGGATGAGCAAGTTGTTGGAGCTGTTGGAGGCATTTAGGGGAAGGAGGACATCATTCTCATAGACGAGTACTGTTATGTTGGCAATGCATGCTAGGAGGTGGTGGTCTAGTGGGCGCTATGTGATGTGGTGACGCTGGGCTTCTCTACTCTCTCGGTCAAGCTTGTCATTGCCTACCTCGATCGATGCTTTCTTGGCACCATACCATGACTCATCAAGTAGCACTAGATGTTGCGCCTTGCCACCGTCATATGTGTCGCGCTCGTGGCCAAGGTAGAGGAGATGGTCGTCCCGCTACTTCTTGACCTTTAGATTTACGTCGCCGCTGAACGCTTGAACAACTAGCACTAGTTCCTGTGCGCCAAGATGAACCCCGCCCAAATCGATTAGCACACAACATCCGATCGATGGAATGGAAAAATGGGGCCGCTTCGAGCAATGATCCGTACTTGATGGCGGAGATGCGGACAAATCGGATGTAGGCAAATCGGTTGGTGATCTCCATTAGCGAGGCCGTCAGGTTCCTGATACGGAGACCGGAGTAGGTGTCGACGAGGGTTTCGGTGAATTTGGGGGGCTTGCTGCGGTTGGGGAGCGAGGCAGCGGCGGCGGATGGGGTGATCTCGAGGTAGTCCTTGACGGCGTCGCGGAACACGGACATGTCCGTGCCGCCGGGACGCACGGTCCTCTCCCCTCGGAGGGGTGAAAGCGCCGTCGGCGGCCCGGGGGAGGAGGGAGGGGTCTTGAGGACCGCCTCGCGGCCAATCGGCCATCCCCGTCCAGCGACAGGAGGAGGACCAGGTCGTCGCCTGCGCTCGCCATGTATGCAGCGGCGAAGTGTGGAGCACAAAGGAGTCTGCGCGCCCCACCAATTGGCGATTGCACAGAACCGGATCCAGAGATAGTCAGAGACAGATGCGAGGAAGGGACGAAGCGTGCGGAGTTGGAGGGAAATGAGGATTTCGGAAGCAGTGAGGGCAAACTTTTGGCGGGAAATGAATTATAATATTTATATTCCTTAAGTTCAAAATAAAATGTAGAGGGCGTTTGGTCTAGTGGTATGATTCTCGCTTTGGGTGCGAGAGGTCGCGAGTTCGATTCTCGCAACGCCCCCTTTTTTTCTTCCCCTTGTCTGACTAATCTCTTTTTTTTTTCTTTTGCCCACAAACACATTCGTAAGTTCTATCAAAAGCCCTACATTTTGTCAAATCAGCAGGTTTCCGAATCCAGATGCAGACGAACTGCAAGAAAACCGACAGAAAACATGTTGCAGTTAGTTTTGTAAGCGGCCAAAACTCATACAGAATTCACCAGGACTGGATGCGCGCGGCTGCACTAGATTTGTAGCTCCTACAGATAGAATTCACAGAAAACAAGAACTTCACAAGCTAGAGTAAAACCACTTATGCTAGAGGACGTGCAATCACAATAAGATCGAAAATATCTTGCACGAGTAACTTATAACCATAATACATAGGTGTTGTCTCCATTCTGTATTTCTATTTTACTACGTAGTATGATGTGAATATAATAGACAGGATCACAGATGGTAGTTTTCAGCTGAGCACATCACCTGTAATCTGTAGATCGCTGAAATTGCGAGAGCTTGGAAACGCCGAGCACTGGACCGCCGACTGGCCCATGCCGCCACAGAGGAAATCGCTCAACTAAGGAACATGCGGCCCTGTGACAGATTGGAGGACAGGCGAATCTAGGAGTAAAGAGTATGGTATCCTGTGCACATCGACTGGCTGTGCACATGGTGCACATGTGAGATTTTCACTTTTAATCTGTAATCCAACGGACAACAGTTTCATCAGATCATTTAGCAGAAAACATCTCCCACCTCTCTCATTTCGTTCCTTACTACATTTGCGATAACCCCAGCGAAGCTGTTGTGGATACTTCTCCTTTCAAGTGTGGGCTTATAAACTTGTCAGGGGCATGTGCTGGTTTAAGTTCAGATTATCAGATTTTGGCACAGTCGAACAATTCGTACCGAAAATCAGATAATCCATCGTTAATAAATGTAAATCTGAATTTATCAGAATTTTAAAAAAGTGAGAATATGATTGATTAAGATTATCTAGAAACACGATCAACTTCAGATTTATAATAAAATTGAGTGCTAAAACGCTGACATGACATCCCTTTTGTAAACTATGCTCAAATTATCGGTGCCCGAAGTGTCAATGTAGCTAGAGCAAACTGAACTGATTAAGTTACTCTACCAACCTAATGATGGCTATTATTTCAACATATATAAAATCAGTACTGCACAAGAAGAAAGAGGGAGAGGTTATGAGGTTAGGAATTGAGAACATCCTCGAGTCGATCAACGCTACGGGTGAAAGTGATTCGGATATAGAATTTGTTATTTGGACATGGGTTTCTTGACATGAAAACGAATATAACATCAATAATATTGATGACAAGATACATATCATATAACTTACAACATAGATAGCTAAATAAATAATACGTACAAGTCACAAATAGAAGTTATCTACATATTATTTAATGTTTGCAACCGGATCTATACAATCTTCACTAGAGCTGGATAACGAGCCAGCTCGACTCATTTAGCTCAGCTCGTTATAGCTCGTTATGTTAACGAGCTAGCTCGGCTCGTCTCGTTAACATAACGACTAACGAGCAGAAAACCTAGCTCGGTTCGACTCGGTCCAGCTCGCGAGCCAACTATTTAAAAGATGATTAAATAATAAATATTTAAAAATCACATATCAAACATCAAAATATGAAATAAATAGAATACATAAGGTTTCAAAAATTAATCATCCATAGTTCCATCATTATTTCTATGATTCCATCAAATTAATCACACATGTTATTTGTTTCTTACTTTTATATGAGAAATTCTATATATTTTTATATGATAAATTCTATAAGCCATAATAATAAATTTATAATAACAAGTTAGCAAGTAATAACTTGATATTAACAAATAAATTATAAAATAATGAGTCTCATATTGTAAGATAGTGTTTTATTATTGTTTTAATGGGTTGACTTGACTACTTGTGCTAAGCTCGTTAAGCTCGCGAGCAGCTCGCGAGCCAACTCGAACTCGCTCGTTATACTAACGAGCTAAAACACCAGCTCAGCTCGTTAGGAAAATAGAACGAGTCGAGCCGAATCGAGCCGAGCTAGTGACGAGCCGAGCGAGTTAACGAGCTCCCTAATCTTTACCTCACATGCGTGTAGCTGAAGACGATACTCCTTATACAATGTGTAACCAACAGTATGCTCCTTGTACAACATGTAACCAACGGTCGGTTTTGCATCAAAGCATGTGCCCTAACTCTCTCCACATGAAACGACAGTACACTCTCTATCCCCATCTACTGTGACAAGTTGAGGGGCCTTTTGTAATTTATTAAAATTATACACAAGTTAGCGCATTCAACAAACCTAATTATTTCGTTGAGATCCGACGGTATGGAACAAGGTTTCACAATAGATAGGGCTTGCTTGATGCTTCATAGTGGTCAGAAATGGGGTTTCACGATGATTGAGATAGATTTTACACCGTCAAATCTTAATGAAACAGGTAGGATACAAGCTACTTTCTGATGTTAGAGGAATCGGTTTCATACAACCCATATCTAATTAGTTCGCTAAATTAAACCAAAAACACAAATTAATAAAGTATGCTTGTTTCAATTTCTAGCAGCTAGAGATTCTCGGTAGCTAATTAATCTGACTAGCTTGTGTTTTACAGAAAGTCCAAAATTTATATCATTTGTTTTTTATATCAGATTCTAAAAATGAAAACAGCTATTAAAAACTGAAATTAAAGTCTTTTCACCCGTACTGCCATCCCAAGCCGGCAAGCCCGACCCCTCCACCAACCACCTCCCTGGCCGCGCCAGGGCGCCACTAGCCCCCACCAACCAACCTCCGCTCCATCTCACCCGTCGAATCTCTCAAACCAACGGTCCAGATAGACTCCCCTCCTCCCCGGCGGCCTCTCCACCAACTCGGCACGCTCGCCAGTCGCCTCAAACCCCCCGCTCCGTCAGACTGACACAAACCACCGCCCACCACACGCCGCCGGCACCTTCCTTTCCCAACTCCACCATCTCCCCATGGCGGCCGCCGCCTCCTCTCTCCTCGCCGGTGCCGGGTCTTCCTCCTGCGCGGCTATCTCCACTCGCCGCACACGCGTTAATCGTGCCGTGGCCTCCCTTCCCTCGCCGTCGCGCACCCCTTGCACTCCCCTCCGCGTTTCCCCAGCGAGGCCCCTCCGGAACCGTGTCGTCGCAAGCGCCGCTCCTGCTGTGCAGCCCCCGGCGGCGTCTAGGGTCTCCACGGTGGTCGACGTCGACCTGGGCGACCGGAGCTACCCGATCTACATCGGTGCCGGTCTCCTCAACGAACCCGACCTGCTGCAGAGGTACGCGAAATCACAAATATTTTGCTCGATTGGTGAATTGGTGTGATCATTTCGTGATCCTGAATCCTGATGTCCTTGCTGCCTGCGCAGGCATGTGCATGGGAAGAGGGTTCTGGTGGTGACCAACACAACCGTCGCACCGCTCTACCTTGAGAAGGTCACCTGGGCGCTCACACACGACAACCCGAATGTGTCGGTGGAGAGCGTGATCCTGCCCGACGGCGAGAAGTATAAGGACATGGTGAGCGTGTGGTTCAGCGTTCGGAGAGACTGCAAGTCGTGCTTGAGTTCATTTGGGTGTAGTTTAACTGCTCGTGGTTTGCAGGACACACTTATGAAGGTGTTCGACAAGGCCATCCAGTCCCGTCTGGACCGGCGATGTACATTTGTTGCGTTGGGAGGTGGTGTTATCGGGGACATGTGTGGCTTTGCAGCCGCTGCATTCCTACGTGGTGTCAATTTCATACAGATTCCGACTACTCTGATGGCCCAGGTCCTAAGCTTGGTTTAGATTTTTACTACAGCTAGCCAGCTAGGTATATCTTGCTTGATGCTAACGGTGAGCTGCATGAATTGCTTTAGGTGGACTCATCTGTTGGAGGGAAGACCGGCATTAACCATCCATTGGGGAAGAACTTGATTGGGGCGTTCTACCAGCCGCAGTGTGTACTCATAGACACTGATACACTGAATACATTGCCTGACAGGGAGCTGGCATCAGGCATAGCTGAAGTGGTGAAGTATGGTCTCATAAGAGATGCACCATTCTTTGAATGGCAAGAGAAGAACATGACATTATTATTAGCAAGGTATTAAGCATGTTTTGGCAGTTGGCGTTATCTAATGTTATTTCAATTCAACAACCAGCATATAAAAGTGTGCAGTTGCTCTAGACCTGTAGTTTGTTTGAAGTTTTATATCATTTATCTTGTTGAGCTCTCTTGTTCTCACTTAGATTAAAATATTTGGTGCTCTGGATTACATCCCATTCTTCAAAGCATGGTTTTTCTTTATATTTATAATTTTATATTTGTTGAGATGACTCATTGTTGAGTTGAGGAACCATGTCAAATAACATGTTTGATCAAAATTTGGCAAGTTTTTTATCCCTTAATACACAATAAATCAAAATTTTATCATCTTGTGAGTTAATAGTTTGACTGAATAGAACTAACCCATTAATTCTTACATTGTCATGTTATCTCAAATAACTCTGAACTGTTATTATGAAGAAGGTTTGCACAGTCTAGTTCAGGTTTTACAGTATGATGTACAGCAGGATAATGTTTAAGTACACACAATAGCTTCCCCCACTTATTGATAGTATTTTCTACTTGTAGAGAACCAAGTGCTCTGGCCTATGCTATTAAGAGATCATGTGAAAATAAAGCTGAAGTGGTTGCACAGGATGAGAAGGAAAGCGGTCTTCGAGCAACACTAAACCTCGGTCATACATTTGGTCATGTGTGTATAATCATCATCCATTGTTGATTTTATGCTGAACTAATTTTGATAAACATTATAAATTACAATGCATGTTTAGTACTCGTATAAGTTGTTGGGCTGGTAAAAGTACATATTTGTTTCGTTTGCTTAAATGCTGATGGGGATTATTTTGTTCTTCATACTGGCCGCATATTAAAATTAAAAAGAGTTTTTTGAACTTTGTTGATTAAGTCATGATTCATGAACATATTCTAAATAGTAAATAGCATATATCAATTTCCCAAACTACATTACTTTTTTCCTGAAATTAGATCAGTTTATGCAAAAAAGGCTATAACAATGTAACAATCCAAAATATTTCTTCCACGACTAAATTGTCGTATCATTTTCATGTATCCAAACAACATATTTTGGATTACATCTTCTGTCAAAAAACAGTATACTTTGACTCTATGCAATTAGAGCTGACATGCTATTGTGGCTGCCTGGCCAGAACTAGTATAATAACGCTTCACTCTTAATGTAAAATAGTAAATATATGGACATCTGAAACTAAATAACCTTACCTCTGACAGTTTGTTTTATTATTTCCTGATCACTTTCTTCAATTTCCAGGCTATTGAAACAGGGAGTGGCTATGGAGCATGGTTCCATGGGGAGGCTGTTGCAGCTGGAACAGTAAGAACACATGAATATTAATAGCACCAGAACCCATGAAATTGTATTGTTTCGTTACTTATTTTTTTGCGTCTGTTATATGATTCCACCACCCTAGGTTATGGCAGCTGACATGTCTCACCGCCTAGGTTGGATAGATGAGTCAATAAAAAAACGGGTAATTGACATACTAGAGAAAGCCAAGCTTCCTATTGCACCTCCAGGGGCTATGACAGTGGAGAAGTTCAAAAGTATTATGGCTGTAAGTACCTTCATACCTTGGTGGTTTACAAAGTGGACCATATTTTGCCACCGAACAAATATTTGTGCTTATCTTGTGCTGTTTTTATGCATCGGTGTAAGAGAACCTATATGGTTGGCCTCTCGAGTTTATTGTCCCCTATTCAAAAGGAGCCTTATTGAATTCTTGAAATACTGCATCAGGTCGATAAGAAGGTTGCTGATGGATTGTTGAGGCTCATCCTCCTGAAAGGACCTCTCGGAAGCTGTGTTTTTACTGGCGATTACGACAGCAATGCCCTGGACGAAACCCTTCGTGCATTCTGCGACAGCTGATTCTTCCCACCATGGAACGTCAGTACTTCTGTATACTAATAGGCTACACTATCATTTTAGAGAGGATACTGCATTGTATATTTATCCTGGTTGCTTTTTTGTCAAAAAATAACGGAGAATGTGGATAGGGGTCGGTTTCTGGTTGTTGAGCGAAACGATTGATCATTCGTGGTACAGTTATCTTCCCCAGTGACAAGAGGGTTTTACTGCATTTTCCTATCTGTTGCCAATTCTTGCACCAGATTAATAAAGATACCTTTTTTGAAACCCTTGATCACCAAAACCCCTTCTTTTTCACAGAAAGGAAGATCTTCGACGCTTAAATTAAGTGTAAGTGGTTATTATTTGCTATTCTGATATACAGTTATAGCCCTAAATAGTCCCATATGTTAAATGATCACTTGTTTTGAGAAACAATTAGTGCCAATGTGGTCAAACCCCTCGAGCCATAGGGAAACAAATGGCACGGAGGTGCTCATGGTCAGCGTTAGGGAGGCTGGCACTGACGTCTGTTTAAAACTGCTTTGCTCAACTGAAATCGATATTCCTATAGGATTAGATCTTGAATGGATTTACAGTACAGAAATTCCTATAGGATTAGATCTTTAATGGATTTACAATTGTACCGTGGTACAATTGTCTTGTTTGACTTACGAATTATATCTAGATTCATAAATATGTAGATTTATTGTGTATAGACTATGTCAGCCTAACGCAGCAACGGTTAGCCCTAGCTAGCCAGTCTTGGCCTATTGCTTCCAACCCTAGCGTTCAATCTCCTAGTTGTGTGATATTGCAATGAATTGTTCAGGTTAGAAAAATGAAGGGGTATGTGTGTAATGGCAGTTGTGGTTAATTTATGGACAACTCTACGTTCTATTTTAAAAAATAAATTCACATAGCTCCTGATGTACTTCATAAAAGTAAAAAAACAAAGAGTGAAGTCATGTATCTTCATTTTTTGTATTTTGTAGATCTAAAAAATAAGATATAAACTTATTTGGCTAGCAATTTGCAGAGTAAAGATACAAAACCTAGAGTAGAACAATACCAAACATCCCTAAGTACTCGCCCCCTATCAGCTCCTCCTGTTTGTGGTGTAAGGCTTGTGCCATGGCACGACTCACATACTTTTCACAGATTCCAGCCTAGCTTTTTAGATTCTAGCCTAGCGTTGTGCACGCGCCTGTGTTGCGCACCTAGCCGCTACATGTGTGTCGTTGGGTACATGCACCTAAGTCAGTGCATCCTACTGCCACCTAACTTGCTGCTGCCTAAGAGCATTTTCAGACAGATACCCTATATCATCTTTTATAATTAAATTTAGCGCATTTGCTCTAAAAATCATCCTCGAACAGATTTTCTATCTCATTCTCTACCCTATCTCATCCCCTACTTCTCTCTTCTCATCCCCAAATCTGGGAAACTCTCTCTCTCATCCCATATCTATGTCACGTCTAGAGAAAGAAAGAGAAAGAAGAGAAGGAAAAAAATAAAAATAAAAAATTGAAAAATAAGAAGAGAAAGAAAAAAAGAAAAATTGAAAATTGAAAAATAACAGAGAGAACAGGTTCCCTATCTCTCTTCAATGTGTCGTTCTCGTGAAACCTTCATCCCGAAGATCCTTTCGTGCCATCGGCACATGTACCTCTAGAACATCGCTCTCTGCTTGTCTCCTCATCCAAACAATTTCAAATAATAAAAAGAATTCAAAAAAATAGGAAATAAGTTTTAGGAAAGCTATGAACCTAAGTTATATAGGAACTTTTATGATCATTATCTATACGAAGGATACCTATAATCAAATTTAGATAAGACGCTGAAAACGCTCTAACGCCTCGACGCCTACCGCTTGCCTGGAGTCGGTTTACAAAAGTCGTTTGAGCATGTTTAAAAATAAATTCAATTTTTTGAAGAAAAAAATCAGAATAAGTTTTCTATTTTTTCTGGTTTTTGGGCTAACTACCCAACACCAGCCGAATGAGCCACTAACGGCTCGTGCCGGCCCAGCATGGCATGAGTGGCCGCTGAGTCATGCCTAAGCCGAGGGCATGGCACGCCAGCACAGCACGACCCATAAGCCAGTCGTGTCTCGGGCCAGGCCGTGTGCAAAGTACTTCAATCTGCTTCCATCACAAACAATCTGATTACAAAACCACGGCCCTTCAAATTGCCAAGTTTCGATTACAGGGCTACCGAAAAAGAGGAGGAACAAGGCCTCAAGTTCGTTCACAGCGAGTAGATGAATGAACTCAAGGCATTTCTGTGCCTGCCTAATCTAGTGCCATAATTACATAATAAAAGACAAAAGACGGCTGCAAATATGAAATTAAACTCTTCTTCCACCTGCTGTTTCTACTGGAAATCTAGAACTGTATACACTTTATACAGTGACCTACCAAATACCAACATGAGACAACGTATCAGGTCGATAGCCTTTTCGCATCAAGGATGTGGTCTGATCTCTTGAAGTTGTACACCAACTCAAATGCTTCCATGCAAACACTGGCGAATCCGGTCATCGCCTGAAAAACGTTAGGAAAGCCAGTCTGAAGATTGTTCAAGGTCATTGCTCTTGTGACCCCGATGCTCTTCTCATACTTGCTCTTCTCCTCGTCTGCCTGACATCTCAAAGCGTCCACCTTTGCCTGCTTGTCTGATACCGGTGACTTCCGCGACATATCTCCATAACCTTCAGCACCTGAATATGATCCATATTTGGACTCTAGAGATCTCAGTTCCTCTGCCTTCTTCTCCAGTTCCTTGAATGTAGACTCTGACCTCTTCTTTTGCTTTTGTTCCTCGGCCTGTTGAACAACAACAGCATGTATGACTGTCAGGAGAGTTTTGATCCCTTCTGAGGCCACCTTGTCAGGGATTCGGTCAATGGCCAGCTGCCATTCCTCACACAAGCTGTAGATATCAGAGTTTTGATGAGTTCTGTTGAACGGATCATGTTGGCACTGGAATAGGGAGAGGCGGAGCCACCCGGTCAATGAGTAGACATAGTCTCTCTGGGACTTAACCAGACTGCAAAATGCTGAGTACCATCTGTCGACCTCGATCTCAAGCTGTAGAGCTGCTTGCCGGTGGACATTAGAAGTTGGGTTAGTGCTCAAGGAATTGTTGAGGTATTCGAGCTGCTGCACCATGTGGGTCTGTACTTGATGACACTCATACATGCCCCTCCACATGCTCATCAAGCTGGATTTCATTCATAAAAAGAAGAAACATGTATAAGAATGGAAAAACATAGGCATGCTACATTGGTACTGAATAACGGAAAGGTTCTTATCAGAAAATAAGTAATGCAACTGACTGTTATAGGGAGACCACTTCAGTAACACAATTAGATAGGGTATTGCTGGGTTATCCGGTTATGTTACTGCATTTTTCTTAAATTGGTTGGGGCATAACAGAATATATCAATCAAAATTTACGTAACTTTAGTCCACCGTATTATTGAAGGAAAAAAGTTATATGAGCAGAGTATGTTTTTGCCACTAGATTATTTGTTAGAATAAGTTTTCCTCATTGAATGCACACTTCCAATCTAATGTAGTCATGAAGTATAGTCAGAGATCCCTCTGAGAAACGGATATCAAAAGGGATAAAGTTTTTTCTCCTACACATATGAAGGGATGAAGTGGCTTTCTCTTCTTTGGAGAACTACTGTTCTCCCAGAAGAAAAACCGAACTAGCCAGTAGCACTGCGGACTATCAAACTTACAAAACGTCAAGCCAAACACATGGCGAACAACAATACTTCAAACTCTTGAAAAGTTTGATGTATACTCCCTCCGGTACACAAAAACAAGTCGTTTTAGGCTTGTATCAAAAGTGTGCTAAAACAAATCATTTTGTATTTTATTGTGCATTTTGGACAACTATACCCCTCAAGTAGTACTATTTTTTTCTTGTTTTTCATGCTATATTTACTCCTGCACTATATTTAATAAGAACAAACATAGAAAGTACACACTAATTAATTGCTCCTTGGTATGTGAAATCATGTCCAAAACGACTTATTTTTGTGTACCAGAGGGAGTAATAAGTAACTTGCATTACCATTACCCAAAGATGTCAGCTAGATCGGGCAACGATGACTAGGGGATCCCCCATGGATAGGCTAGCCTGACCAAATCAATGAAGAGGATATTCAGTCAGCAGTCAGAACAGTCAAAACATGGAGATCCCACCAGCTACTACACTACTGCATTGCTCCAGAAAAAAATTCTATGGGGGAGGGCCTCACCCCTAATTTTTTAGGCCCCATTCCAGATTTTGACACGTGTAATATATCACCAATCTTAAAGAACGATCTCCTCACTCTCCCTCACCCTCTCTCCATTCCTGGAGGCTGTCGCCGGGGGTGCGAGCGCCGGGGAGCGTCGGACGAGGCGGTGACTGGCTCCGGCGGGGCTCTGACGACGCGGCCGGCGCAGAGATGAGCATCGGACGGCGGCGCGTGAGGCAGAGGACTAGAGGAGGGTGGCGACAGCGCGCACAGCTGAGGGAGGCTGCGATGGAGGGCGGGGATGTGCGCCACCGCTCCCTTCCGCCGATGCCGCCCCCTCCCCTTGCCACTGTGTCGGGCCCACGTCACCGGAGCCCCGTCGGAGCCGGTCACCACCTCGTTTGGCACTCCTTGGCGTTCACACCCTGGCGACGGCCCGTGCTTCCGTCGTCTCGTGTCGGCCACACGCGCTTCGTCCTCACGTCGGCCGCCTTCGTCAGGCCCATGCCACCACCGCTTCTGCCGCCGCCGGACCAATGCTCGCCGCCGCCACCACCGGGCCAGCACTCGCCGTCGCCACCGCCACCGGACCAACGCTCGCCGTCGCCACCGCCCGAACCTCCGAATGGGAATGGAGAGAGAGGGTGAGGGAGAGTGAGGGAGGAGACCGTGCTTTAAGATTGGTGATATATTACACGTGTCAAAATCTGGAATGGGGCCTAAAAAATTAGGGGTGAGGCCCTCCCCCATAGATTTTTTTTTCCCATTGCTCCGTCCAAACTCCACTTCTTCAAGCCTGACCCATATCTGTGAAAGGTGACTTGTATAGTGGCAAAGGTACTTTTACATGAAGAGAAACAACAACAATTGGGCGTGAGCTATGGTTGGTAGAAGCGAAGAGTAAAGAACCATTGCCACTACCAGTCAAGCATGGCAAAGTCTTAGTATGGTCCGCTACAGTCATCACACAACCATGCTCATGCAAACATGCAAAACGACAGATGCAAGTGGAAGTAGATAACATGTGAATCGTCCATGAGTCCCTGACTACCGCGCCAGATGCATATGGTACGACAGAATAGAGGGTGAAAGAATCATTGCACTAACCCTGCAACCAGCTCAAGAAGCTGAGGAAATAGCTCGGATTCTCTCAGCCTGATTATCTCAGAAGTGGTGGTTTCGATGGACTGCGTGGCAACAAGCATCTTGGAATCCAGACTTTCGATCTCCATCTTGTTCTTCTCCATCTTCAAGTAGTCCACACCTTTTACCTCCTGCTTCCTCAATAGCCCCATCTTCTTGTCATGTTCCTGCTTAAACCCTTCATAACTCTGCACCAGTTGTGCCGTCAGAGAAAGTGAATAGGAATCTCTGATAAGTAAATCCTACCAAAAGGACCATAAGGGATTTCTATCTTTAAATTTATAGATAAAGCCAAGTTTCATGATTGCTTACTAGAGATGATCAAACATGACAAAAATTCGAATGGCAAAGAAACTAACAATAGCTACTGAGTACTGACACACGGGGGAAAACAAGTAGCTACATGGAAGAAACAAAGCGAGCAGTATACATGTGCATTACGCACTACTAGTACTTGTGCCCACTAGCTGCTTTTCTTCAGACAAAACCAATGGCCAACCCATGGAATCCATGTTAGTATACTGCTCAAAGCCTCAAACCCATTGAAAGATGGAAATATGCGATTACAATTTTCGGTTCGGAAAAGGGCTACTCCTCAAAAGCCCAAACAAATCACTCGCTGAGATCTAACCGAGCAGTACATTTCGACTATTCTGCCTGTTCTTGGTACTTCAAGAAGTTCAAGCAGCTGTTAATAAAAGTTAAAGATGAAAGAAATTACCTTGACCTCAAGAAACAGCTTCTTCTCCCAGGCGTAGAGCTTCTCCACGGTGGATGAATGGCTAAGAATTCCACTGTCACCGCCATTGCCCATCCCATCGTCTACTCTTCCGAATCTTGAGAAACCATTGCCAACTTTTCCATACCCTCCGCCGCTCCATGACCATACCATCGGCTTCAAGTTCTTGCCGTAATTCAGTACCTTACCTGCAGCATTAGTCGAACACGTTGCATGCAACAAGTAATTTATCAGAAAAAAAAGCGAAATGTGTGGAAGATGGGGCCTAATATAGGAATTGATTTGTAGATTATCTTGCCTGGGAGGCTTTGGTTGTTGTCAGGAGGCTCGAGCAGCGCGGCGACGCGGGCGCCGGCGTCAGCCGCCTTGAGGAAGTACTCGTCCAGCTCGGTAGCGATCTCGGCGAGGTCCTTCTTCCCAGCGGCGCAGCGGGGCACCGCGACGATGGTGACCCCGCTGGCCGTGGAGGTGGTGGTGGTGGCGGTTACGACGGACGGGGGCGGGGCCGCCGCGGCCGCCACCGTGACCACGGGCGCGGCGTTGGGGGCGTCGATGATGGTGGCAGCGTCGTCCCATTCGGCGTCCTCGGTGGCGGAGCGGGAGGAGGATGGGGCGAAGGGGTCCCAGAAGTCCCAGCTGGACGGCATTGGCGGTGGCGGTGGAGGGGGCAAGATCGGGGACGCGCTGATCGAGGAGGAGTTGGTCGTCCAGGAGGTGGTGGTCGGGGTAGGACTAAGCGGCGGCAGTGGCGGAGGAGGCGGGGGAGGGGGCGGGGGCGGAGGAGGAGGCGGAGATGGCGGCGGCTGGGGCGCGGAGACGTGCGGGTGCGGGTGGTCGGCCTCCGCGCTGGCGAACTGCAGCAGTGCCGCCCCCGTGGCCCGCAGCGCCCGGAGGTAGAGCGCGTGCGCCGCCGCCATGTCCCTCCGCGCCTGCACTAGCTGCTTCGTGTACCTCCTCCGCGCCTTGCACCTCGACACCGCCTCCTGCCGCTCCAGCCGCGACTGGCAGCAACCCATTACCGGACGCTTCGAAGGAGAGCGAGCGAGCGAGCGAGCGAGAGAGAGAGAGAGAGAGAGAGAGAGAGAGAGAGAGAGAGAGAGAGAGAGAGAGAGAGATGGAAGCGAAGCGTCGATCTCTTGCAGGCTTGCACGCCGTGTTACCGTGTAGGAGGTGTGGAGTGGAGGGTGTCCGGTGGGCGGTGGCGCTGCCGTCCGAGTAAAAACAGATCTCGGGCCGCGTGCATAGGGATTGGTCCGTCTTCTTCCAACGGTCGCCGGCTCGGCGGCGGCGCGGGGCGGCTTTGGACCGGGCGGGCCGGTGCCGAGTTTTTCTGTTTTTTTTCTTGGGCGTGGACCGGTGCGTAGGTATGTATGGCGTTTGTGCCAGCGTGAAATTTATGTTTAAATTTGTGCTTCCTAGTTTGTAAGAGTAGAATTTCATCTTTGAACATATAGGGCTTGTTTGGTTGGCAGTCACAATTTGCCACGCCACAAGTGTGGCAGCCACAACTATGGTGAGAAAAATTGTCGCCACACTTTGCCACACTTTTTCCAGTGGAAAAAGTGTGGCAAAGTGTGGCGTTGTTTTTTCTCGCCACAAGTTTACTCGATTTCCAGCACAGACAACGGTTTCTGCCTTCTCTAGTAGCTACTGTGCTACCCTTTATGTCTATGCTATTGTGTTGAAACTGTTTTCGCCGTGAGTTTAATTTAGGGTTAATTTTTTTGTTCCATTATAATTTTTACGGTTTGCTAATATGTCATCAGTGTGTCATTGACACTGACAGTGGCATATAGGCAATTTCTGAAAATTATAATGGTATGTAAATAATTTTCCCTTTGATTTAAAACACGTGAATGTAAATAAGCTCAAAGGGTTCAAAGTGTATGCTATTGTTTGAACAATATTGAAGGTTTCTAAACAGGATAATAACCTTCAAATATAGTATTGATCGGTATTTCTGTTGTTCGATGTCTTTTACCCTTTACATTAAATTATATTATTACAATGTATAAGTGATCTTCGTAAGGGTAATTTAGTAATTTCTCGTGTGAATGAGCAAGTTATACCGCTATAGAGAGTTTTTAGAACCCATAGTTCTAAATATCATTTTTTAGTGATTTTAATAGCTCTGAAACCTCTTTACTTTGCAAGAGGCTTAGGCCCAAACAAACTTCATATCATCGTTCCGTTCAAAGTTTTATACAGACTCAGAATGAAATACATGCCTATGACTTTACATAGGGCTTCACCAAAAGTTGTTGTTAGTCATCGTTAGAGTGAAGATATTTTCCCCGGACAATATTTATTTTACAAGAGTATATTTGATAGTGTTTCGTTGATTTATTTCATAAGCATGTTTTCACTTATGACGTATTTATTTCAACTTAGAATTATAATAATCCAACATATTTTTATAAACTATAATAAATAAGTCACTTTATTATTATCTAAAGTATAAATTATAACAATTCAAAAAATGTGTGTAATTCAGTTGTTTTTCTATAATCTCAAACTAAAACAAAGTGACTATATAGATTTTGTGCCTCATAACTGCTTGGCGGAGGGAGTTTGAGAGAAACATGGCGTTGTACAAATTCGAGTTGCCTATTTGGTCAAATTCGAATTTGAGAGAATGCTGCGTCCGGCCTATTATGGTTCGAATGCGGAAAAAAACCTCCCGGTCTATTTCAGTGGAGCTATTTGCAAATGCACGGCCCGACTTTTAATTTCGTTTGCTTTTTGCAAAATAAGGCTGGACCAACCGGCCAACCGCTCGCTCCTCCTCCATTGCCTGCTTTTGCGAACGCTTCTCGAAAGAATGTACCGCTGTGCTCAATTCCATCGTGCCGTTGGTCAGTGCTTGGGTGTTTGTAGTGCTCTCAGTTTTTTTTTGTTCTAACTTGCTGTCAGTGGAAGATTTTTTAAAATAATATTTTTTAAAAAAATCAATTCTGGTACATGGATTTAAAAATTGCAGAAATAAACATCCGGCGATCGACCATCAACCGAACCGAACCAGACCACAACAGCCTTGGTTAAGTCAATGGTTGACCGAATCAAGCTACGTCGGCCCTAGTTCGGTTGACCATCGACCAAACTAAGCCACGTCAACCGTAACGACTAGTCGACGTAGCGCGCAACGGCTAGTTCAACTGAACCTAACTGACGTGACATACTTGGCTGATGGACGACCGAACTTAACTCTATAAAAGGGGTAGATTGCCCTCCCTCCCACACCCTTTGGATGCCTCTTGGAGCTTTGTTCTCTTCCTTTTTTTAGTTAGTTGTAAGTAATTTAGGAGTAGTTTAGGAGTAATTTAGTAATAGTTTAGGAGTAGTTTAAGAGTAATTTAGGGGTCTTGTAGAGATAATGTAAGGGTACTTTATAGATAATTAATGAGTAGTTAGCATATAATTTAGGGATCTTTTAGAGATAATTTAGATATACTTTGGATATAATTTAACGATAATTAAGTTGTATTTAATACATAATGTAACGATAATTTAGGGGTACTTGAACATAATGTGACGATAATTTGGGGGTATTTAGGACATAGTTTAACATTAATTAATGGGTACTTAGGACATAATTTAACGATAATTAGGGTTACTTTGGACTGCATTTACAGATAATTTATGGGTATTTTTAGACCGCGTTTACATATAATTTTGGCATACTTTACGAATAATTTAGAAGTTTTATGAACATAGTCCTTCATTGTGTAGCTCTTTTGCGGTTGCTAGCTTGCTGACGCAAGACCGGACCACCACTGTATCCGCTATTATCCAATGCTACTACAGGTATTCGCACATACTTTACTTTACTATGTTATATATTTAATTCTCATATTATTAAAAGCTTCATGGTGTAAAGTACTTATTTTAGTCGTATTGTTTGATTCTTAATGTTTTCATTTTGTTTGCTATTTAATTTAACTGTGTTGGTGTAACCTTAATGTTTTCGGGCGTTATGGATAGAACATCATTTACGATTTACTATGGAGATGGTCAAGTAGTTATTGGTCATGACGGTGCAGATCTTATGCACCATCTACCATGGTATGTCAACATAAATTCAGTATGTTCAAAATATGTCTACATTTTCTCTGAACTACTCACAAAGTAATCATAGAGTACTCTAAACTATCTTTAAATCTTGATTAAACTACCCCTAGATTACTCTAAACTATACCTAATATACTCCTAAATTATTACTAATTTACTTCTAATCTACTAATAAATTAATCTAACCTTAATAACTATAGAACAAAAAGAATGGAGGGGAGAGACTTACCTGGAAGAGAGCACCTTGGGCATCTTGGGGTTTATTGGAGAAGTTTCGTGGATGTCCTGAGAAGAGAAGAGAGCATTCGGCCCCCTTTTATATGGCCAGGTTCGACTCTTGGTCGGCCGAACCAAGCTAACGTAGCATGGCCCAATCGAACTAGCCATTGCGTGCCTTGTGGACATGTTTATTGTAGAACTAGCCGACGTATGTCCATTTCTACAATTTTTTGAATAGGTGTACCAAAATTGAAATTTTTTCCAAAAACATTCTCAGTCGAACACCTCTCGTGAGGATGCTAACGCACATCCATTTGTGATTTGCATTAGATTTTCTAAAAACTTAAATATAAGCATCACATAAACCCAAGACTAATTATGAGGAGTCGAGCAAAGAAACTAGAATGAGGTAAACTTGTTCTTAACTCACACATATTTTAATATTAATGAGAATTTCATACTACCTAAATCTTGTACTTTGGTCTTGCCTAGGTTTATTGACAAAGAAGAATCTTGTTGGATTTCAAAATCAATAAGTTACCGATGTTACTTTTCCTCCACGGTGTTACTTTATATACTAGCTCGGTCGTCTATTACTTTTTCTTTCGTGATTTTTTACCCTGAGCCTACCGACAAATCTTTCCACTTTCAAGAGATGGGCAACCCAACCTATCATGATTCAATATCAATAATGGTTGAAAAGATAATCAAGTCTATTTTCACCTCCAACAATCAAATAATCTTTTGTACTTACCAATAAAAAGTCATTGTTGTTTTAGTGAGGATTACGCAGAAGCTAAACAATCTGCACGAGACTATTTGGGAATTCTTCTTGGAGACCTTTGAGCTGCCAAATTCTCAAAAAACTTAAGAGTCTTTTGATAGCTAGGAGGGTTGTACCTAGTATAAATATTCCTCATTATCCTTGTAAGAGGAGACTTTTGGCTATTGCTTTTCCATTCTATTTTCAGAACACTACTCTTGTGATAATAAGAGTTATGGATTTGGTACGTGCGATACAAGACAACGCGTGCCATTCATCTCTAATGATGGCAACGACGCGGTGGCGTGATGAGCGACGACGACGAAGAAGCACTAAGCAATGAACTGAATAAAAAATGGAAAGAGAATGACATGAGGGGCAAGGCAATACCGAAGGGGGAGGTTGATGATGAGAGGATGAGGCTAGCGACGAGCGGTGGCGGCGATGAATCTTCGGGTCGACGACGACGACATTCCAATGACTAGTGACACAAACGGATAGGATGCTGACGGAGAGTGCACGCCAATGATTACGATGGTGTTGACGGTGACAGCGACGAAGGTCACCGATAGCGGGAATTGGCTGCCGGAGACAAAATAGAGGCGGTAGAGGGGTTTTTGCGCTACAACGAGTACATGCGAGTGGAGTTGGTGATTCGGGAAACAGAGGACAAAACCGGTTGTGGCACAATTTATAGATGCTTAAGGCAGTGGAGAATGTGGTTAATGGGCGTCGGAAGAGCGGCAACAACGCCAGAGGAATTGGGGTGGATGGTAAGCTAGGGTTCAACGATGGCGTGGGAGAAAAGGTATTCCGATGGAGGCGATAGGGACCTGACAGATGGGGTACACTAGTCAGCGGCGCGATCACGAAACCGAACAATGAGATGAGGGCTGACAGGCGGGGCTCGGGCACAGAGAGAGGAAGAGAGGGGAGGGTGGCACTGACATTCGGGTCACACAAGTTAGCAACATATGGCGGGGAGATGGGCTGGACTAGGCCAACGGGATGGATTGGAGGAAGGCAGCCTAAGAAGGTTTTTAAATCTTTTTTGAATAAAATAAATGTTGAAGTATGATTTTAATTTTAAAATATAGTTTTGTAATTTCTAAAAATTAATAGAAAATTTATAAAATAAATTCTTGACTTGGAGAATTTAATAAAATTTTAAATTTAGACATTTTGAATTCTTTCTCGCGATTTTAAATTCTTTAGCATTTATTATTATTCAAACTCAATTTCTTTATTTAAAATTTTTATTTTCCCTAATTTATTTATTTTTGAAAAAAATAGGGTGTTATAGGGGTAGGTCATGCGGCATTGCCGCTCCGAAAAGATGTCGGCGAAGTCATCGACGAGGGCATGCAACAGATCATTAGTGCTATGAGAAACCAAGGGTTGGTTTCAGTATGTGTGATGAGTGATTGACGGGCTTTTAACCTCTGTTCGAAGGGGTACCTCTGGAAGGGGTTCGGAGGTTGGACCTCCGAAGGGTGTTCGGAGGTGGTTTCACCGAAGGGTGTTCGGTGGGTTGGTTGCTGCAGCTGTTGCAGCAGAGTGTGCTCGTCGGAGGGGTCCGACAGTACACGATGACTGGGTGTGTACCGAAGGCTTTGGTACTTTGGGCGGTACACCGGAGTGTGTGCTGGAGGTTGCTAATCTGGAGAGGTCTCCGGAGTACTGGATACACTTGTCTGCTTGTCTGTGGTGCGCAGGGACTTCGGAGGCGACGGACAGGTTCGTGGCAGGTGAACCTGGGTCAAGCGGGATGCTTGATTCCAAGGGAGCGGGGAGCTCCATCACGGTGGCTGCGAAGGGGTCCGGGTCGGTCCTCGGGTCGAGGTGCGCCAGGTGAAGGCAGAGAGTGCGGAGCGTGGCTCCGGGTGAAGGTACTCCGAGACAAAGTCCTCGGAGGTGAGGCACTTCGAAGGTACTCCGGATGGAGTGACTTCGGAGTTGGATGGATCAAGTCCTCTGCGGAGGCAAAGGTTTCGAAGTGTGCTCCGGAGGGAGACATTCGAAGGTACCCGACGAAGGTCTTAGAAGTCGAAGCGCATCGAAGGCATGGTCCGGGTGAGGCTCGTCGAGGAGTGTGCTCGGGGAGAGACACTGCGACGAAGGGCTCATGGAATGCTTTGTGCGGAGGCCTTGGACGAAGGAGGGACTTCGAAGGGTGGTACTCCGAAGGTGGGGCTTCAGAGTGTGGTTGTCTTGTGGTACTTCGGCCTGTATGGCTTCGGTACACGGACTGACGGAGTTCGAGCTGGGCGGAAGCTGCGAAGCCGTGGTGATCCACTCCGGAGGTGTTGGTGTGAAGGCCCAAGGGCTTTGACGGCTTCGGCTCAAAACCGTCACTGTATCGAAGGCTGACTTCGGTGAAGCGAAGGCCATCTGGCTCAAGGCTTCTCACCGAAGCTACCGCACCCCTCGCGTGCGAAGGGGGGCTTCGGAAAGGTCAAAGGCTGCAAGTCTGACAGTGTCTGCTCTGCAAAAAGCTGACGCTGTCCCCTCTGCAAAGGCTGACAGAGAAGCCTCCAATAAAGTTGACTACCTTTTGTACCCCTCAGTTCTGTAGAGACAAAACCAATGTAAACCCTAGGGGTAAAGTAGTCAATTCCTTTGGGTGAACTGTGGGCTATAAATATGGGGGCTCGATAGGTAACATTCAACACTTTGAGCATTTACTGTTGAGCTCCTGTAGCCACACACTTCGTTGTATTCATCCAGAGAGTTCATTTTCTGTGTTCCTTGTTCAAGCGGCGAAGTCCTGCTTCTGTGTGCTTTTTGCTTGAGCTCGCTTTACATACCTCGCTAGTTGTAGTACACCGAAGCCTGTCTAGGCGAAGGGTGTTTTGTGCGAAGTGTGTTTTTTCAGTGTGCTGTCGCTCTGTGTAACAGGAGGCTAGACCTCACTGCTTACTAGCGAAGCCCTGAGCGAAGCCCGTTTTGCTTCTTGTGTCGAAGCCCCTAGCGAAGTCGATTAGTGTGCGTTTAGACCTTCGTGTACGAAGCCCAGCACCAGTTGCTGCTGCCAAGTACTTGGTCGAAGTCCTCAGAGGGTCATCCACTCTTGCGAAGCGTGAAGTGTGAAGCCTGCTCGAAGCACCATGTGTGCGGAGCCTGCACTGACTTAGCAGAGTAGATTTTCGAGGGTTGTAAGTGGAGCGAAGTCTTCTTGGCTTCGAACTTTTTGACCTGCGAAGCCTGTGTTCGGAGCTGTCAAAGGACCTCCGAACCAGACCTTCGAAGGTAGTGTTCGAAGCCTGTTCCGCAGAAGACAGAACTAAAACCGAAGGCTAGTTTTTAGCCCGAAATTTTAAAAGCTCCCATTCAGCCCCCCTCTGGTCGCCGTTTCCGGTCCAACAATTGGTATCAGAGCGGGTTAAGATCACCAGTTGACCTTAACTGGTTTTGTGATCTTTTGGCAACATGGATAGAGGTAGTAAAATTCCTCTGTTCGATGGGACTGATTTTGCATACTCGAAGGTGCGCATGGAGACTTACTTGTTAAGCCAAGGAAATGCAATTTGGGAGATTGTGGACTCACAATACTCCATCCCTGATACTCGCACCACTCAAACAGAAAAAGATCAGTATAACGCCAACTCCAAGGCTAGGAATATACTGTTCATTGGTTTGAGCCGGAGTGAGTTTGATAGGGTGCAGCACCTTAGGACTGCTAGGGAAATTTGGACCACTCTCACTATTTTTCATGAGGGCTCTACTCAGATCAAGGCCAGGCGCCAAAGCACATACAATCAACAGTATCAGCTGTTTGTGCAGGCACCTGATGAATCTATAGATGCCATGTTTTCACGCTTTGATGCTATAGTGAGTAACTTGCGGTCCAACGGGACGCTTGCTTACAATGATCATGATAGGGCTATCAAGCTTCTCTATGATCTTGACCGTAGCATATGGGAAGTGAAGATATCCAGCATTGAGGAGTCTGCAGGTTATGACACATTGACCTGTGATGAGCTCTTCAGCAAGCTGAAGTCCACAGAGATTGCCAAGTCATCTCTTGTTGTGCACAGAAGCTCTTTGCCACAGCCATTGGCATTGGTTTCTAGCACTAGCCGTGGCACTGCTGCAGAACCAAGCACATCTGGTACTTGTGTTCTTGTAGATGGTTTTGCTTTGTCCTCCCTGGTCTCTGTCACAAAGGAGCAGGTGGACACTCTAGATGATGATGAGCTTGCTCTCATTGCACGGAGGTTCACCCGTTTTCACCATGAGAGACTGGATCAGAGGAGAAGTGGATTTAGTGGTTGCTTTGAATGCGGTGACACTTCTCACATCAAGGCTAATTGCCCAAAACTCAAAAAGAGAGATGAGAGTGAGCGCCCTAAATACCACAAGGAGAGGAAACCCTTTGTGAAGGGCAAGCGCGGCAAGATGGCTAAGAAAGTAGCCAAGGCCGCTTCCAGAGCATTTGTTGCTGCTCTCAGCGACATCGACACTTCCTCAACTGAGGAGTCGAGCTCTGAGGAGGAGGAGTCCCCAAAGAAGGAGGACAAGAAAGACAAGAAGGGACGAGACTTCACCGGCCTTTGCTTCATGGCCGACAGCGATCACAACGGCGATGAGCTTGACTCATCTGAGGTACTTCTATCATCTGACCAGCTATTAATTAAATTAGATGAGCTGAATGAAGTAGTTCTTGGTCAGGATAGATTACTTGTGCAAGCCGCTAGAGAAAGAAAAGACCTTAGACTTAGGCTAGAATCTGTATCTACTGAATATGTCATGCTTAAGTCTAAAGTTAATGATGCTGAATGTGATTCTTGTACCACTGTCATGGGTGAGCTTGCTCAGTTGCGTTCTGTACATGCTCAAACTTTTTCTGAGCTTGAGACTGCACAGAAACAGCTTTTGGAGGTGGATTCTAGACCTCATGATATTATTGAATGCATGAACTGTTCTTTATTACGCGATAGCATTAATTTACGTGATAAACATGTTCATGATTTAGAGGCTAGATTGGAGAGGGCCGGTAGTTCTAGGGATGTGCAACCTGTTTGTGACACTTGCATTACCCTTAAGGACCAACTAGCCACTGTTAGAGAGCGGGTTGAGAACCTCATGACTGAAAATGAATACCTTCTTTCTGTGGTTAATAAATGCACTGAGGGAAAGGGTAGGATGGATTTGCTCTTGGCCAAGACCAAGATGTGTGCTGACAGAGCAGGGTTAGCTCTAGGTTTGGGTTTTGAGAGGATACCATCAGAAAGTGAAAACAAAACTGTTTTTACCTCTCCCACTACCCTAGAGAAAGAGAGAGCTCTGTTAGACACCCCATCAGCCAAAAAGCCTACCCAACCACCAAAGAAAGCCACACCTCCTGCCAAGAAAAATCCTCCCAAGAAAACCACTCAGAATAAGCCCAAGGAGCCTATGAGAGTTGCTCCTGTGACCCATGAGAGTGCCCCTAGGAGAGTTTTTCACTGTTTTTACTGTCAGCGCGCGGGTCATTTGGTTGGGTTCTATTTTCATCGCATCAAGGATGAGCGACGCTCTCAGGCGATGAGTTACCAGGACATGCATTACCCATCTTTAGGTATGCATGAGTCTGAGTTTTACTATCGTCCTGCTTTTGAGGCTCCTCGTGCTTCTCGGAGAGGTTTTGCTCCTCGAGGTGTTCACCATGTTCCATATGGTGTTAGACCTCGGGCGAGTAGCTTTGTACCTCGTCAGAGTAGGAGACCTCGCCATGCTTTTCGATCACAGCATGTAGGTAGACCTCGCACTTTGCATCATTCTGATTATCATGTGCGTTAGACCATCTACTTTTACTGCGCCTACTACTCGTGTCACTCAGTGCTGGATGCCTCGTCATTATTTCACTCACCCCATCACTGAGTGATCGAGATATTCTTATCATGTGTAGGCGACAGATCGAGGCTTGGAGGGCACGTGGATCATGGACTCCGGTTGTTCGCGCCACATGACCGGAGATGCAGCATGATTCTCCAGCCTCACCACAACCAAGCAAAGGGAACATATCACCTTCGAAAACAATCGAAGGAGTAGAGTGAAAGGTAAAGGTGTGGTAAGAATTAATTCGAATTTCACTCTCAAAGATGTTGCTTTGGTTGAGAACCTGGGATACAATTTGCTATCTGTATCTCAGTTGCTTGATGAGGGCTTCGAAGTGCGATTTCATCGCGATACTTCGCAAGTGCTCAATTCTGATGGCGTTGTGGTGTGTAAGATCTTTAGAGTAGGGAGAGTTTTTGGAGCTGACTTTTCTGAGTCATCTGGATCTTCTCATTGTCTTGTTGCACATTCGACTTCTGAGCTTTGGAAGTGGCATAGGAGACTAGGGCAAATGAGCTTTGAGTTGCTCGCTCGTCTGAGCGCCCTAGGTCTGATCCGAGGATTGCCCAAGCTCAAGTTTGAGAAGAATTTAGTTTGCGCTCCTTGTCGACATGGAAAAATGATTGCTGCTTCGCATTCGCCAGTCACCACAGTGATGACTGAACAACCCGGAGAACTTCTCCACATGGACATTGTAGGTCCTTCTCGGGTTAGTTCTTTAGGCGGCAAGTGGTATGTATTAGTTATTGTCGACGATTTCTCTCGTTACTCTTGGGTCTTCTTTCTTGCCAGCAAGGATGAAGTGTTTTCACATTTTCGGAGCTTGGCCTTGAGACTTTTCACTGAACTCCCTGGTGCATTGAAATTCATTCGAAGTGATAATGGCACGGAGTTCAAAATAGTCTCTTTGTTGACTTTTGCATGGAGCATGGCATAGAACATCAATTCTCTGCTCTGCGGGTTCCTCAACAGAACGGTGTTGTTGAGAGGAAGAACCGCACTTTGGTTGAGATGGCTAGGACGATGCTTGATGAGCATAGGACTCCTAGAAAATTCTGGGCTGAGGCCATGAACACTGCATGTTACATCTCAAACCGTATTTTCTTGCGCTCAATTTTAAACTTGACATCTTATGAGCTGCGTTTTGGGAGACAGCCCAAGGTTACTCATCTTCGAGTTTTTGGCTGTCGCTGCTTTATCCTAAAACGTGGTAACTTGGATAAATTTGAGTCGCGATTTTCTGACGGGATCTTTTTGGGTTACACAACACATGGTCATTCTTATCGTGTTTATAACTTGGAAACTAACACTGTCATCGAGTCATGTGATGTGACTTTTGATGAATCAACCCCCTCTGTTAGTTCTGCATTTGAACAGGCAAATGAACACGACATGGAACAGACCATCTTCGAAGAAGAAGATCCCGGAGAATTCGAGGATGAACCCCTGCTACCCTCGACATCAACCCCCGAAGCCGACCCCGCTTCAACCACTTCGGCACGAGGTCCCGAAGCGACTACCTCAACATCGGTCATCTTGGACCACTCCAACGCACAAGTTGAGGGGGAGACTGCATCCCGCCGCGAGGCTCCACATCATGTTCAAAGGATGCACCCTCCCGAGCAGATCATTGGTGAGCTTGATCAAAGGGTAACACGTTCTCATGCTAATTTCATTGATTCCGCTTTTGTTGCTTCTTTCGAGCCCTTAGATGTTAGTCATGCACTTTCTGATTCTAGTTGGATCAATGCCATGCATGAAGAGCTTGAAAATTTTGAGAGAAACCAAGTCTGGTCTTTAGTTGATCCTCCACAAAATGTTCATTTCATTGGAACAAAATGGATTTTCAAAAATAAACAAGGGGAGGATGGGACTATAGTTAGAAACAAGGCTAGACTTGTAGCTCAGGGCTTTTCTCAACTAGAAGGGATTGATTTTACTGAAACTTTTGCACCTGTTGCTCGCCTTGAGGCCATTAGGATTTTTCTTGCCTTTGCGACATCCCGGGGATTCAAACTCTATCAAATGGATGTCAAAAGTGCTTTTCTTAATGGCTTCATAGGTGAAGATGTTTATGTAAAACAACCCCCTGGTTTTGAAAACCCCAAGTACCCACATAAAGTCCTTAAACTTCATAAGGCTCTTTATGGACTCAAGCAGGCCCCTCGGGCATGGTATGATAGACTTAAGTCTTTTCTGCTTGAGCAGGGGTATTTGATGGGCTCTGTTGATAAAACTCTGTTTACTCTCAAGCATGGCAAAGATTTCCTCCTAGTGCAGATTTATGTGGATGATATCATCTTTGGTGGCTCTTCTCATGCTTTGGTTGCCGAGTTTGCAGATACCATGAGCAGGGAGTTTGAAATGTCCATGATGGGTGAACTCACCTTTTTCCTTGGTTTGCAAATCAAGCAAAGCAAACAAGGTACTTTTGTCCACCAGACAAAGTACACCAAGGACCTGCTCAAGAAATTCGACATGGCAGATGCGAAGCCCCTCGCCACTCCAATGGCTACATCTGTAGCATTGGATCCTGACGAAGATGGAGAAGCCGTGGATCAGAAGGAGTTTCGAAGCATGATCGGCTCCCTCCTCTACTTGACTGCTACGAGGCCCGACATACACTTCGCTGTGTGTCTGTGCGCTCGTTTTCAGGCTTCACCACGAGCTTCGCTCCGCCAAGCGGTAAAACGCATACTCAGGTATCTCAAACATACCCTTGAATTTGGCATATGGTATTCAGCGTCTTCATCTTTATGTCTTCGAGGTTATTCCGATGCGGAATTTGCTGGGTGTAGAATTGATAGAAAAAGTACCTCTGGTACTTGTCATTTTCTGGGTACTTCTCTGGTTTGCTGGTCTTCCCGCAAACAGTCTAGTGTTGCACAATCAACGGCTGAGGCCGAATATGTTGCTGCAGCTAGCTGTTGCTATCAGATTTTGTGGATGGTTTCCACTTTGCGGGATTTCGGGTTAGAGTATAAGAGTGTTCCACTTTTCTGTGATAACACTAGTGCTATTTGTATTACAAACAACCCGGTTCAGCACTCCAGAACCAAACACATTGATGTGCGGTATCATTTTCTCAGAGATCACAATGAGAAGGGTGATATTGAACTTCAATATGTTGATACCCAACACCAGCTTGCCGACATTTTCACAAAACCCCTCGATGCTTCTCGATTTGCCTACTTACGTGGGGAACTTGGTATTTGTCATCCTTACGGCATTTTGTGAGGGGGAGCTGATTTTGTTTACCTTGCATATGCTCACTGTGTGCTAAATTGCATTTACATCTTTTGCACTTATATGTCTGCTTATAATTCATAAAATCGTGTCAGCTCAGCTCTTTTTAATTAATCTGAAACATTCATGTGCATGATGTTTTCTTTTCCTAATCAAATCATGCTCACTGCTTAGTCTTGAATCTAGCATGTTTAGGCGGGACTACTTTAGCTATCTTTTATCTGCTTGATAGCAAGACACATTTCTTTGGATGCTAAAAATTGCAACTTGAAAAATTGTTCTACATTTTCATGGATATTCATAAAATGCCAAACAACTGGCTCACTTAGTTAAAATCAAAAACTCCATGATTTGCATGCTTCAAGTTAAAAGATCCAGGTGGGTTTGTTTGTCGCACTACTCTATCCTAGACCGCTTACCATTGCACCTTGGTCTGAACTGGGATAGTGTAGTGTATGCCGAAATCATTGCCTTAAGCTTCTGATGGCTTTCATGCCTAGGCTTGGCCTGATTGGAAAGTATAAGGTGGACAAACAAATAACCCCTGGCATTCATAAAAGATCAACAAAATTCATTAATCATCAAGTTTGCTTTTCATGCTCCATTTGAACTGGACTTGTCTGTCTAGAGTAGAAATTGACTAGCTTTGCGCAGTCCCTGCTTTTACTTGTCTAGTTTCCTTGACTAAGTGGTGATGCTTTTATTCCAAAAATTGATCAAATCACATGCTTCATCATGTTTTTAGAGAATATTAATTGGAGCTGAGCCCATGATCATTGGTGTTATAATTGGCATATTTTTGCTTTCTATGTCTCTGCAATTCTGCTCATTTCCAAGCTATGCATCTTTTTCATGCTCCTTGATGCTTGCATTTCCAAAGGGGGAGAAAATTTGACATAAAGGGGGGAAATGTTCTTTGTTGCCAAAGGGGGAAAACTTAACTCAGGGGGAGTTTTTATCTGATAAAGGGGGAGAAAAATTCTTTTGTCAAGTGACATGATTTGGCTCTTTTCTGAGTTTTTATGGTCACTGGTGTGCTGAAAAGTTCTTAAATTTTCTTGGATTTAAAGTTGGTTGTCAATGCACTCATCAAGGGGGAGATTGAGAAACCAAGGGTTGGTTTCAGTATGTGTGATGAGTGATTGACAGGCTTTTAACCTCTGTTCGAAGGGGTACCTCCGGAAGGGGTTCGGAGGTTGGACCTCCGAAGGGTGTTCGGAGGTGGTTTCACCGAAGGGTGTTCGGTGGGTTGGTTGCTGCAGCTGTTGCAGCGGAGTGTGCTCGTCGGAGGGGTCCGACAGTACACGATGACTGGGTGTGTACCGAAGGCTTCGGTACTTTGGGCGGTACACCGGAGTGTGTGCCGGAGGTTGCTAACCCGGAGAGGTCTCCGGAGTACTGGATACACTTGTCTGCTTGTCTGTGGTGCGCAGGGACTTCGGAGGCGACGGACAGGTTCGTGGCAGGTGAACCTGGGTCAAGCGGGATGCTTGATTCCAGGGGAGCGGGGAGCTCCGTCACGGTGGCTGCGAAGGGGTCCGGGTCGGTCCTCGGGTCGAGGTGCGCCAGGTGAAGGCAGAGAGTGCGGAGCGTGGCTCCGGGTGAAGGTACTCCGAGACAAAGTCCTCGGAGGTGAGGCACTTCGAAGGTACTCCGGATGGAGTGACTTCGGAGTTGGATGGATCAAGTCCTCTGCGGAGGCAAAGGTTTCGAAGTGTGCTCCAAAGGGAGACATTCGAAGGTACCCGACGAAGGTCTCAGAAGTCGAAGCGCATCGAAGGCATGGTCCGGGTGAGGCTCGTCGAGGAGTGTGCTCGGGGAGAGACACTGCGACGAAGGGCTCATGGAATGCTTCGTGCGGAGGCCTTGGACGAAAGAGGGACTTCGAAGGGTGGTACTCCGAAGGTGGGGCTTCAGAGTGTGGTTGTCTTGTGGTACTTCGGCCTGCATGGCTTCGGTACACGGACTGACGGAGTTCGAGCTGGGCGGAAGCTGCGAAGCCATGGTGATCCACTCCGGAGGTGTTGGTGTGAAGGCCCAAGGGCTTTGACGGCTTCGGCTCAAAACCGTCACTCTATCGAAGGCTGACTTCGGTGAAGCGAAGGCCATCTGGCTCAAGGCTTCTCACCGAAGCTACCGCACCCCTCGCGTGCGAAGGGGGGCTTCGGAAAGGTCAAAGGCTGCAAGTCTGACAGTGTCTGCTCTGCAAAAAGCTGGCGCTGTCCCCTCTGCAAAGGCTGACAGAGAAGCCTCCAATAAATTTGACTACCTTTTGTACCCCTCAGTTCTGTAGAGACAAAACCAATGTAAACCCTAGGGGTAAAGTAGTCAATTCCTTTGGGTGAACTGTGGGCTATAAATATGGGGGCTCGGTAGGTAACATTCAACACTTTGAGCATTTACTGTTGAGCTCCTGTAGCCACACACTTCGTTGTATTCATCCAGAGAGTTCATTTTCTGTGTTCCTTGTTCAAGCGGCGAAGTCCTGCTTCTGTGTGCTTTTTGCTTGAGCTCGCTTTACATACCTCGCTAGTTGTAGTACACCGAAACCTGTCTAGGCGAAGGGTGTTTTGTGCAAAGTGTGTTTTTTCAGTGTGCTGTCGCTCTGTGTAACAGGAGGCCAGACCTCACTGCTTACTAGCGAAGCCCTGAGCGAAGCCCGTTTTGCTTCTTGTGTCGAAGCCCCTAGCGAAGTCGATTAGTGTGCGTTTAGACCTTCGTGTACGAAGCCCAGCACCAGTTGCTGCTGCCAAGTACTTGGTCAAAGTCCTCAGAGGGTCGTCCACTCTTGCGAAGGGTGAAGTGCGAAGCCTGCTCGAAGCACCCTGTGTGCGGAGCCTGCACTGACTTAGCAGAGTAGATTTTTGAGGGTTGTAAGTGGAGCGAAGTCTTCTTGGCTTCGAACTTTTGGACCTGCGAAGCCTGTGTTCGGAGCTGTCAAAGGACCTCCGAACCAGACCTTCAAAGGTAGTGTTCGAAGCTTGTTCCGCAGAAGACAGAACTAAAACCGAAGGCTAGTTTTTAGCCCGAAATTTTAGAAGCTCCCATTCACCCCCCCTCTGGTCGTCGTTTCCGGTCCAACATGCTACAGATGAGCATGTGCGGTGACGCACGGTGATCTGGTCAACCATACCATACGAACTGTCGGCCCAAGCGGACAAAGGCCATTGTTAGTTGGCTAAAGACGAGAGGGTGAATGACCTCAACCATTGTATGCCGAGGATGAGGTCATATCTATCTTGAGAGAGGCCCAAGCATGTCATTGTTGATGCTAAAGTGGACACCATACCAGAGGCCCAAGTTCATCACCCATTCACCATTGGTGACCATGACGTGGGCCCCAAAGTCTAACAAGGAGATAGCCGAGTCGTCTGGTGTGTCATCGACTAGCATGTCGTCGCTACACGAGTCAATCTCTATGATGAAGAGGTGCTTGCACTATCGGTTATGCCTAGGGATGAACTTCTCATCACAATTGAAGTAGAGGCCCTGCTCATGGTGTGACTACAACTTGGGCGAAGAGAAGGTCCTGTGCTAGGGCTAGCCGACTGTCGACATCACGTCAATGCAGAGCCAGTACTTAGGCTGGGGGTTCCCAGAAACCCCGGTCTAATTTTTTTTAGTTATTAGTAGCAAATTTTTACCCTTTGTGCACCCCCTTGAGTCCAATATGGTGTACCCCGTAAAGTGATGCACCCCCCTCGGTTTTTCTCTAGCTCCGCCACTGCGATGAAGTATGTTGGCACAAACTCGATTGTGATGCAGCACAGGCGGGTTGTGGCCTGTGGGAGGGTGGCCGCTCATTTCTCATAGGCTTGAGTGAGGCTAACTGCTGCCTAGAGTGATTCCTAGTGCTAGAGCTCCACGTCTTTCTTTAGAGGATCTTGCAAGACATGAGTAGGGCTGGATAACGAGCCAGCTCGGCTCATTAAGCTCGGCTCGTTATAGCTTGTTATGTTAACGAGCTAGCTCGGCTCGTCTCGTTAACATAACGAGCAGAAAACCCAGCTCAGCTCGACTCGGTCCAGCTCGCGAGCTAGCTCGTTTAGCTCGCGAGCCAATTATTTAAAAGTGATTAAATAATAAATATTTAAATAATCACATATCAAACATTAAAATATGAAATAAATAGAATACACAAGGTTTCAAAAAATAATCATCCATAGTTCCATCATTATTTCTATGATTCCATCAAATTAATCACACATGTTATTTGTTTCATACTTTTATATGAGAAATTCTATAACTTTTATATGATAAATTCTATATGCCATAATAATAAATTTATAATAACAAGTTAGCAAGTAATAACTTGATATTAACAAATAAATTATAAAATAATGAGTCTTATATTGTAAGATAGTGTTTTATTATTGTTTTAATGGGTTGACTTGACTACTTGTGCTGAGCTCGTTAAGCTCGCGAGCCAGCTCAAACTCGCTCGTTATACTAACGAGCTAAAACAGCAGCTCAGCTCGTTAGGAAAATAGAACGAGCCGAGCCGAGTCAAGCCGAGCTAGTCACGAGCCGAGCGAGTTAACGAGATACGAGTTTTTTGTCCAGCCCTAGACATGAGTGAAAAGCCAAATTTGTTGCCGCTCGGTGAGAGAGTCATTCGGTTTGTAGAAATCATTGAAAAATTTAGTGTGTGTAAGGCTGGCCAGTTACCCCAAGGGGTTGTGCTCACTAAGGGCTCAAACCTCGTGTTGATGAGAGCGACGAATCATAGCCACAATGCACGATGGTGCAATGTTATCCTATTTGTAACAGTAATACCACAATTGGTTCTTCCATGGTAGTGGATCCAACGACTCGTCGAACGTTGGCAAGTTCAAACATGTGGTACATCGGGATATAACTGCTGCTTCGATCGACATGGTGTGTGTCGCATGGAGGGGTCGGTAGTCTAGGGTGCTGCTCACCATGGCTGCCTGCACGATGGGTGCCAACCATGAGGATCTTGCCATAGCCATGCTCCAGCTAGTTGATGGATATTGTGGGCTTGCTACTATTGTAGCACATTGTCGAGGAAATATCTTGTGCAATCTGCAACTGTACAATCATGCAATCTGGTGCATCCAATCAAGATCCAACACAACGGTTACATATGAAACCTAATATATTTTTTTTCATATGTAACCGTTGGATCTTGATTGGATGCACCAGATCACACGATTGCATGATCGCACGATTGCATAGGATATTTCCCCAACATTGTCAACCCAATATTTGATGCATAAGAAGGACTCATGCATCTCCTAGTGTTTAAGGAGGATCTCCTTAGGAGATCTTCCACTAAAGGTGTTATGGCAATAGAGCCATCAACCATCGGTGCTAGGCAGTGGGAGTGCTAAGGAAAGAGGTCTTTGATAGTTGTCATGACCCTTGAGTAGCGGAACATGAGGGAGTGAGCGGACCGCATAGCCATGGTAGATGGGAGGGGAGTGTGAGCAATATCTCATCTCCCTGGTGCTGTGACAACTGAACGAGTGCATGAAGGAGGCTGGCGCGAGAGCAAAGGAGGTAGCTCACATAAAAGACCGTTTTTTCTTGATTGGCCTTATTACAAACTACTACCCCTTTTATAGAGCAGATGCCTTATTTTTAGGAATTAACTAGAGACAGGAAATTATATCTAACAATAAAATAGGGAAACTAATTATGTTTATATCTTAACCCTAACCGGCTGGGCTGAGCTGAGCTGGCACACCTACCGGCTGGGCCGACGTAGCCTGCCAGTAGTGGTATGTGCGCCTAGGGGTGAAAATGGATCGGATACAGACGAATATCACTAATATCATATCCTTTTTCATATATTTTTTCGGATTCGAATTCGGATTCGAATAATCCGGATACGGATACAGAGTCGGATATCATCGAATACAAATACGGAGCGGATACGAATCGAATATGAATACGGTTACGAATACTTACCGAATATCAATAATATATTTATTTATTCACGATCACAATACACAAATGATAAATAATAGTTAACATCACATAAATCATCATGAATGGGGAGAGAGAGGTGACAGGAGTAGGAGAGACCGGGAGAGAGAAAGAAAAATTAGGGTTGATAGGGTTTTAGTCAAAGTTGACTATTTACTTATTTTTGGAGTGAGAGAGATAAAGTTTAAAATTATAAATTTGAAATATAAATGTTCGTTTAAAGTTGAATTTTTTTCTAATATCAAAATACAACATATATAATATCATAAAAAAATTTCACATTTTTATGCATAAGTTTGCTATTTTTAATTCATTATGTATGTTTCTTTGATTTATATTGAAATTTGTCAAATTTGAACTACAAGTGCATGAAATAATGAACCAAAAATTCTAAAAAAACTCATATTCATGAATTGGAGTCTATTTTAAGTCAGTATCCACTAAATTGAAAGATATTGTTTTAAAAAATTGTTACGACACTCGATGGACAACATAGAGCTTAATGAAATTTTAATTCTAAAAAATTCAAATAAAATCTGAAAAAATACGAGACGTCTCATGGTATCATCAATACATAGATGCTGTGATAAAAATTTAAAATTATTTTGACAAAGTTTTCATGTACGATGTTAAGAAAGATGGAGATTTGAGAGTAATGAATTAGAATGTTAAGAAGGAATGTGTTAGGTTTAAAAGCAAATCAATAGTTAAATCTTCGTTTAAATTTGATTTTTTTCTATGATCAAAATATATCATATCTAATCTTATAAAAAAATTTCACATTTTTATACATAATTTTGCTATTTTTAATTCATTATGTATGTTTCTTTGATTTATATTAAAATTTGTCAAATTTGAACTACAAGTGCATGAAATAATGAACTAAAAATTCTAGAAAAATCATATTCATGCATTTGAGTCTATTTTAAGTCAGTATCCACTAAATTGAAAGATTTATTTTTTGAAAATGTTACGACACTTGATGGACAATATAGAGCTTAATAAAATTTTAATTCTAAAAAATTCAAATGAAGTCTAAAAAATACGAGACGTCTAATGGTATCATCATATGATACATAAATACCGTGATAAAAATTTAAAATTATTTTTACAAAGTTTTCATGTACGATGTTAAGAAAGATGGAGATTTGAGAGTAACAAATTAGAATGTTAAGAAAGAATGTGTTAGGTTTAAAAGCAAATTAATAGTTAAATCTTTATTTAAACTTTTTCTATAATTAAAATAGAATATATATTATTTTATGAAAAAATCGATATTGTTATATGTCAATTTGCTATTTTTAGTTAATTCATTATGTTTCTAAAATGTAAATTGAAAGAACTAAAAAAATCTTTTTTATTTTATCGGTTAAATTTTTTATCTGTTTAAAATTATAGAAATTATCCCATTTATATAAATATATATATTTTTTAAAAAATATTCTTTATTTTTTAAACTTTTTTTTAAAAAATATTTTTATTTTTTAATTTCTAATCTCCTCATGGGCTGTCAACACTTGTGCAAGCATGGCCTGTGAGCTAAAAAGCAGTGTGGCCACTGGGCCTACATTTTTATGGGCTGGATATCCGGATAAGAACTATCCGGACTATCCGAATCCGTATCCGATTCTGACGGATATCAGGCAGATCATATTCGTTTCTGTATCCGAAAAAAATATCCGAATCCGAATCCGTATCTGAATCAAAAAAATCCGAATCCGAATCCGTTTTTTCGGATACGGTCGAAAACTATCCGAACCACTTTCACCCCTATGTGCGCCCACACCAGACCTATCTGATGTGCTATTTACATTTTACACTCGTGTTAATTTGGTGCTTTGAATAAACAATAAAATAAACACAGCAACTTCATGGACATGATTTACCAATGGTGCTCTGAATAGAAAACACTATTGACTTCCAATTCCTGTAATCTTCATTCTTTTCATTCTTCATTTTTTTTAAAAAAATGAGTTGTGACTAACGCTTATCTGATTGTCTTATGTTCTAATAGAGCTTATTGAGGAAAGCATCCAAGGATTATATATGCTGATCTTTATTTGACAATATGGATTCCTCTATTATATTTCTTGTTTGATTGTTTCTACTTAGTCCCTCTATTGACTTTACAGGGTCTCCAAAACTAAACATTAATCTAGGAAATCACGATAGTACAAAAGCACTTCTAATTTTTCTAAAAAAAATAATACCACTCAGACCTATAATGTGGACCGATATTTGGTAAAAAAAACGAAGTTTGAATTTCCAAATACACGGAGATCTTAAAATATTAGGCTATTAGCAGAGCAAATAATCTGTCATCATATCATTGCTTGCATGGTTTTGCATAGTACAGATTAAATTATGTTTTGATGAACCAACTGGGATTTTTACTGCTCAGCTTGATGCCTTGCTGGAGTGGTTGCAGTTAAAGTTACTGGAGGGTGGAGGTCCAACCGTTAATCTGAGATGGGACCAGGGAGCCACTTAAAAGTTACAACTCATACTTTCTGTATATTCACGTTAAGCTAGCCTGATCATCTAGTTGCTTTGGGAACTAGTGATGAGAAATTGATGAGCTTTCAGGATTAATCAGAAGTCTTGCCTCCCTGTGAGTAATTGTTGTACAACAAAGATTCCTTGATGTAGAGAACTCCTGCCTCAGGAAGGAATCAGTGGGACTTCTGAAACTTTCAACTGATAAGGCTCTCCTGGAAGATCCTGAATACAGTAAGATGATGTGTCCGTTTTAGTGATACCTGGATGCCTTAAGAACTCAAATGGCAGGATGAGGATGCCTTAACTCCGCGGAGTGGTCGCAGTTGCTGCCGCCAAAGTTCACAGGTTACCTCTGCGAGGTAGAAGGTAGAACCAAGCAGGTTAACTATTTGTCTATTCAGAACAGCAGAATATACTGTACCTGTAACGTTTCGGCAATAGCATTAGTAACTTCAAGCCTTAGTTAGTAACTTAAAGGCCCAGGCATTAGAGATCAATTGAGAAACTGAGCCGAGATGTTCAGAACCAATAAAAAGCAAGTCACACTTGTGTTATTCAATTGTTAACAAACGGAATTAGAACAAGATGCAATCGTGTTCTGTTACAAGTAGAGCCTTTTGGCAAAAGCGCTCACACTCTTCCCAAGTGTCAAGCTGAAGAATGCAAATGATCAGCTGTTCATTAGAGTGTGTGTTAAATAAAAATCAAATTAAGTATCATCACCTAAATGAACTTAACAGCAAGCTCACAGGAGAACAAGCCCATCTCCTTCGCAGTGTCGCCATCTTCAAGCCTGGTTGTTGTGTGAGTGGCAATAAAATCAAAACGAAATCAGAAAGTGTTCAGTGTCTGTGTGATGTCCTGGAAGATCCTCAGCCTCTTCCCGATCTTCTCCTTCGTCGCCGGGCTTGTATCACAGCTCGCCGGCGCTAGCTTGCAATTGCTCTTCCCTTCGGTGGAAGCAGCGTCATCGAGAACCGGAGCCAGGACAGCCGCAACAAGGGCCTCATCGAACGCGGTGTGGTCCGGCAGCTCCGGCCATCTTTCCTCGGCAGAGAGTGACTTCCGCCTGCCGTTGTTCTCGTCGTTGCTCGGGTCCTTCCCTGGTCCGGCTGCTGCCATGTCCATGGCGTTGCCGGATCGTGTCCTCTTCAGGTTGCCCATAGGATCGTGCACCTGCGGCTGCGGCGGCTTCTGTTGCTGCTGCTGCACGTTCTGTGGCTTCGTCGCCAGCGGCGGCATGCGCAGCGAGTAGAACGGCTGCGCGTCCACCCTGAGGATGTTGGGCTGCAGCGCGGCCACCTTCTTGTTGGCGCCGGCGTTCTCATCGGCGAACTGGTCGCGCGGCAGTGGGCCCGGGGGCATTAGTTGATCGATGCACGGCTGCGGCTGCCAGATGCTGGAGGACGAGCCCAGCAGCAGCGCGTCGAAGAGCCAGTTCTTGTCGAGTAGGTCGGCGCGCGGGTGGCCGAGGAGCTTGGCCTCGAGGTCCCGGAGCATCTCCTGCGCGCGTTCGTAGGCCTTGAGATGCGAATCGGCGCCGCGTAGGCCGTCGACCCCCGCTGGCCGTACCTGCTTGAGCACGTCCTTGGCCTCAAGCACGCGGCCCTGCTTCATTAGGCAGATGCCCAGATTGCACATCTTGTTATTGTCCGTGCCAATGAGCAGCGCCCTCCGGTACGCCCCCTCCGCCTCCGTGTAGTTCTCCTTCTGCATCAGCGCCCACCCCAGATTGCCCTGTACATCAATGTCGATTGATCAGCAAAATTGTCTTGAGTTGATAATGGCCAGGATTACAAATCGAAGCCTTCAATCCATGAGAAATGCGCGCGTGTGCTTACAAGGAGTCTGGTTGCCTCTTGCTCCAAGGTTACTTGAAACTTGCGCCCCTGCGACCGCGCCGTCTTGGTGCGCTTTCCATTGAAGGCAACTCCCTGGTGGATTAGCTGCAGCTTGTGCTTGAGCAGCGAAATCTGATCGTCTAGCCGCCCGCATCTCTGCTCAAATTGGACAGTACGTATCAGCCAAGCAGATTGTAGGAGACGACGCAAGGAGGTGGAAGTGATCGACGAACCTTGTAGAGGTCGAGGAGGATGTTGTCGAGGGACTCCTGGGCCTGGTCGGAGCAGCGGCTGCGCAGTGACTTGATGGCTTCGATGGCCTCCTCCGCGCGGTTCTGCTGCTTCATTACGATGGCCATGTCCTTGAGCGCGCTGTCGACGCGGTCGCCCGCGTTGATCGCTGCCCAGAACAGCGCGATCGCCTTCTCCGGATCCTTGTCCACCAGCTGCTCGACGCGGAAGACCAACCCGTCAGAACATCCAATCCAATCACAATCACAACTCAAATTATCCAACGCGCTCGCCATCAGCCCATACCTGGACGCGCTTGGCGCGCACGTACGGCGTGTCGCCAACGGGGACCTTGTGGGCTACATGGAAGGAGTCGGAGTTGGTCCGGAGCATGGCCGATTCCGCTGGCTTGATGGGCGAGCAGGGAGCCGACTTGGTCGACCGGAGCCCCACCGCTGCGGCGGCGCGCCACGTCTCCTGCTGCTGCTGCATCATCGTCGTCTCCGCTCCGCCCTCCTCGCCGCGCAACAGTCCCGATCCGAGAACAGAGCGCAGCAACGGAGCTCGACGACGGGGTCGAGGGTCGAGACCGGAAGCGGCGGAGCAGTTTGTGCACTACGCATTGGATTCCACAGGAGATATATGAATCCACTCGGGTTCTCGACCGTTGGGGAATTAGCCGTTTGCGAAACTAGCCGTTGGAACTTTCTGGACCGGGAGGGTTCGTTCCGGCCCATTAACGATAAGCCGCACAGCCCATTTAATTTTCTCCAGACTGCGGCCCATTTAAGACAGCTTTCCGGGCCCAGCCTAATCTGCTTGGGTGTAATCGCCGCCGCTCTCGCGGTCTCGCCTCGCGCCTCGCGGCCGCGGCCGCCGCCGACCTGCCGACCGCGCGCCCCGCGCCATGTTTCGCGCCGGGCGTTTTGGCAGCGCGGTGGCTGCCGATGTGCTACCATCAGGATGCCTCCCCGCCATCTCTCTTCGTGTGGTCGTGTGCCAGGCAGGCAGCAGGGGTGGCGATGGCGCGTGTGGTGTTCGACGAAGTGCCGAGCAGGTGCAAGGCATGGCGCGGTTGTGGATTCCGGCTACGCGCCACGCGCCACGCGCCCGTCATGGCGTCATCCTTGGTAATGGATAGGAAGCTGTGGTGATGGATGAGCGTGCGGGACGAAAGCGGTTGTGTTCGCTCGTGCGGCGCAAACGCGAGTCGCTAAAAGTTGGTAAGGCGACTCCGTTCATCTGTTGATTCGGTGATGCACTGACATGAGTAGTTGAGCAGTGTGTTAACTCATTCGTTCTGTTGTCCGTAGGGTTGTCGGAATGGTGGCGTGCATCCAGCCATCCATGCAGGTTCATCTGTACGAATGTGAGGAGCAGAAATCCGACGATCATCTTCCCACTTCTGATGTCTGATATGATGATTGTCGAACGGGGACTATACAAAGGAATTTGTTCTTCCTGGAGCGTGAAGACATTACTCACACTAGCTTTGCCTCTGCAGAATGTACGTAATCCGCATTTGAATTCCAGCAATGCTTATTTGTGTTGTTCCATTGGACACATAGTCCTCACTCAGTTTGATTTACTGTGCTCATAATCTCTTATACCTAAGTTGTATATATTTTTTACATCCTTCTGTTTTCTTGACTGTCTGATGAGTGTAGTGTTATGGTTGCGGGCCTAGTGTATAATGGATCCCCAATTATGCTCGTCTGTATCTATATATGTGTCATGTGTGTGAACCAAAATCTTTAAGTAAGTTGCTAAATGGTAAAGAAAATTTACTGCTAAATATACATTAAGAGGTAAGACCAACACTATACTAATGCCTTCATCTTTCTTTTGTGAATAGAATACCAAATATACCAAAGAACCATGCTTTTTGGGAAAAATAATCATATTTGGCTCAGTAACACTGACAGAGTGCAAGTTGGAATTCAATTTTCCATTAAATCTCCCCCTTAATATCCACCTGATATACACGTAATTGTAACATTATGTTACACGTTACAACATCAAATCTGATTCCCCTTCTCATTATTGCAGCCCCTCAAAGGAATTGGTAAAAGACGTCGTAAATTGAAATTCCTAACATTTGCAAAGTTATAAGGGTCTGTTTGGTTCAAATTTTTAAACTAGCTTCCTGGCTCGGAAGTTGGAATCTGAATCAAACAACTCTTTTGGTCACTTAGCTTTTCCAGAATCTGCAGATTCTTGTAATACAAATTTAAAAGTTGGTATAACCTAAATTTCACAGTTTCTCAGTTCAACTTTGAACCCGAGCCGGCCGGAGGCATGGTGGAAGAACCTGAGCGCTCTGATACCAGATTGTCACGGGTAAAGGGAGAACTTCCAACGGAGACGATAATTCGAGGTCTAAGATTATATTTAAAAGGAACAGGTGATCGAGGGCCTGGACCTCGTCGGCGCGGAGGAGCGTAATGACACTGCGTCAGCAAGGCATGTGTTTACAAGGCGAAGCCTGGGCCTGGACCTCGTCGGCGCGGAGGAGCGTAATGACGCTGCGTCAACAAGGTAGGTGTTTACAAGGCGAAGCCTGATGATTACTCGATGACTCCTCTAAGGCATCAGTCTTGTTTATATAGGCACAAGACCGATATAATCTAATACATGACTCTAACTCTTTCCCTTGATTGGACTCTTTAATCTAACCACTTAATCTAAACCGAAATACCCTTTTAACTAAATTGGACTCTAATTAACCTGGACTCTTAATAGATTAATTAACCCTCCCTAGGCCGGCCTGGGTCTTGGCGCAGCTGCATGGGCCTTGGGCCTTATCTGCCCCCTCCCTGCTGGTGACCGTGACAGATATGGGTTTAAGTAGTCTCCTGCCCACCTGTGCATGATGTGCTTTCCCCTTAATCATATGCCCAGACACGAATAAATATTTATACTTGCGTCTGTCTTTAATCTTGATATAAAGGTTGGGAGGAGAGCAGGCACCTAGTCCATGATCAGCTACAGCTGAACCTAGGGAATTGTTCAGGAATGGCACTTATAAACTTGAGTATGTCTCCTTGCATGTTAATCTTGTTGTCAGTGTAGTTAATCTTTTTTAATTGCCATAACACTGGGGAAAGAGAAACTGTCCACCAAGAACACAAACGAAAATACTAGGATTCTTCATCGGAACATCTTTTTAGGCAATTATATTTAATATTATGACAAATGGTTGTGATTCCTCTTTATGTTGGTTGGATTAGTATAATGAGGGATTCTTGCTCAGATGGATAATTAAACACTTACCTATTGAGGAAATTATGTATTTGTGAAAAATATCAGCCTATCAGCTGATTGATTCTGAAAATTTTTCAGTGTTATACAAAATTTTAATTTATGTGCATGTGCATTCCAAGGGATTTCCTGGGCCAGTCCATTATTCAACCACCAATCATACCGGGCAGCTGAAAAAATACTAGTATTTTATTTGTTTTATGGAAGATCCATCTGTTCTCAACTGAAAATGAGTTGGTGTAGCAGTAGTTAAACAAGGACAAACTGACTCACTCGCACGGAAATGCTGTCTGTTATTTGTATTAGCTTGCAGATAGATCAAGCTGACCAAACATCCATATGTAGCTGATTTTGTAGATGAGGGGAGTTTGTTTGTTTCTATTTCAGTTTCAGTTAGTCATAATACTCTGCTTTAGTCTAAAGTGGAGTGGTAAAAACAAGGCCTTGTACTACAACTTGCCATTTAAATTCTCATACCATTTGATGGAACCAGCAAAGAGTGATACTAAAGTAGAAATTTTGTTCTAATGGGTAGCAGACTGTACAACAGGAAGGAGATTGTTATGTGCAGCTATTCTGTTATTAGAGATAAAGTAGAATCAGATCTCCTGTTACGATTTTGTAATTAGGGATAAGATAGGATTAGTCAGATTAAGATAATATTAGTTAGGATTATTTAGTTAGTGGTAAGATAGGATGAATTGCCCTATAAATGCTAGCCCATTGTATTAGGATGAATTTAAGCGGAAGGAATTATTATGTTCCTGCTTCTACCAGAGATATTCTAACTCCTTTTCATTTGAAATTAATTCTCTAAAAGATAAATGGGATCAGTACTCTAGGATACATGGAGTTCTGATTTCCTTTTTCTTTATACAGGTACTGCTTCAGTCAAAATCAAAGGAAGCTGGAGAATGCTTCAATGTTAGCCTTTGTGATGGAAACACTTATAAAAGGACCCCTCAGAAACCATGGAAATAATGGTGTCATGTTGGATGTAAGTGTCGCATTAACTCCAAACCTTGTGTTCCAATACTGGTTATGTTGATTTATTTGTACTTGAAGTTCTTTTAATAGAGGAAAATATAAATGGTTAGTGAGATGGACAGCCAGAATTTTGATATATTGGGCGCTAATACAATGTAAATACAGGTTAACTGTTGATGTATATATGGACTACCAACCTTTTTATCAACAAGAAGAGATCTCAAGGGAACTGTGTGTTCCATGTAATCAAAGAATCTCTAGTGGAAAACTTGCTATTCTGAGTTAAGGTAAACTTCACATTTCTTTCATGAGTCCAAGTTCACACTAGTCTTGACCTTTTCCATGTCCTCATTCCATTGAAAAAACTATTGACCTGTGATTTGGAATTATGAACATAGTCTAGGACATAATACTTCTCTAGCCCATTTTTGTTCTACTGCATGAAGGCTGGAAAATTCTCTTGCAGTGGGCATACTTAATTCACCAACTTAAATCTGCTAGACCCTTATCTTGTATTTTTACTATTATTGAATTTAAATTAGTCTGGAAGCAGCATTGAGGTGTTGAGATTGGTAAAAACTGAGTTTATGGTCAGCCCGTTGGCGACTACTAGCAGATGAATTTGAGTTGAATTTCTGGAGATCAACACCACACCTAATCCACTAATAGCCAATTGCATGGAAGAATGCAAGGACTGGTAGTTAGAGAAAAAGATTTATGTGTAAAAGGATGATGGCACAGGGAGTTTGGAGCTTTATGTAGCCATATAAGGGGCATGTAGATTGGGGAAACAAAGAGGGCGTTGGGAGAGAGGAGTTATGGATAGGTGCTGTTTGTGCTGGTGCCGCATGGTGGGGTTAGCTAATTGCTCATTCCTCCCTTGAAGAGAAAACAACAAAAGGGAGAGCTAGACCTACCTGTCTGACTGTCTCCTTACCTTGCTTCCCTCCCCCCTCCCCTAACCCAGAACAGCCCAGCCTAGCCCTGCACAAGGAGGTTTCCACCACAAGTGTATGTCTGAGAAGCGGAAGGTAGAACTACTACACATAACTGACACCACACCTCAGCTACAAACCATTTCCCTACCCTCCTCTTAATTTCCAGCTGCCTTCATGCTTTCTAGAACTAGTTCTAACCATTTAACAACTAAAAGGGCTGAGGCTAATGCACTTTGTTCAGTGATTGCACTTGTTGGGGGAAATAATTCCGTCTGTGCGTGCTAAGCCTCTCAGTGCTGCTCCGGTGCTCCAACGCAGAGGCTCTGATGCATGCTGAGCCCCCTCCTCAGGCAAGGGCTCCTAGGAGGATTCGAAAGGCTCGCTAGCGCTTTGATGCCGGATCGAGCGGAGGCCTTCGGTAAGGCCCCTCAAGACTCCACGTCGAAGGAGCGCAGCTAAACGGTTCGTGATGATTACACCACCAGGCATTGTCTGCCGGACAAGATGTCTACTTTATGAAGATGTCCTATCGTGACGAGACGCCCACTTAGTCAAGACGTGCACCATCGCTCGGACGGGACGTTTGCCCTATCCGAGCGTCAGCATGAATTTGAATCGTTCTACCCCTACGGGGTCCGATGAATAAAATCCGTTATGACTGTTGTAACTAGAGGGTAAAGGGGCATTTTCCTTAGGGATCTCCTCTATAAATACCTCCCTTCTCTCTACCGTAAAAAGATGTAAAAAGGATTTAGACCAAAAAAGTAAACGCACACTTAGAGCCCAGCAGAGTTATTATCCTATTTAGAGGCTTTGTTTGGACTCAAAATACTTCCTTCAGCCAAGTGTTGTTCTTCAAATTATTTAAACCTGTTAGCGTAAACTTTTACGCCAAAACAACACTCATTTTACTAATGAGGTGGTTTTAGGGTACAACCAGAGTGGCTTGTTTGATTAATTAAAGGCACCAAACAGGAGCTATTTAAGACTGTATTTGTGATTACCATTTAACAACTAAAAGGGCTGAGGCTAACGCATTTTGTTCAGTGATTGCACTCCTTTTACTATTAGGGTACAACCAGAATGGTTTATTTGATGATTAATTAAAAGGCCCCAAACAGGAGCTATTTAAGACTGTATTAGTATTATCGGTTGATAACAAACTCACAGTGCACTAAACTTGATTTGTGGCCAACTAATTAAGACTAGTAATTGATAACCGTGCAATAAAGCGGTTTGGTGTCTAACGCTCTTGCTTTCTGGTTTGCATGGCAGACAAGTTGGTAGATGACCCTTGCTCCACATTGTTGAAATGATTTTTTCAAATAAATCTCCTGTTATAGATTTAGAATTAGCCTTGTGCTGCAAAATGATATAAACCATCTATCTATTATATTATATCCTTAAAACAAACTGAAATAGAACATCCATATTTCCTCTCAATGGAGAAAGAAAATATGTGCACTGTTCATTGTGTAGAGGTCCCAAATTATAACGATCTAGATTAAAACAGGTTAAATTTTTCTATGTTATTACAATTTTCACAGTTTTGAAATATGTCATAACAGATGGGGCCTACCATAGCATTTTTTAAATTACAGAAAATTGTAATGGCATTTTTATAAATTTCTGTTAAAACAAAGGTCCACTTCAAGTATAATTTAGAGATAACTGAAATTCGGATTGAAACTATTAAAAATATAAGATAAATGCCAAATATAATAACTGAGTTTCCTATAAAAATATACTGGCTTTAATTCTGAATAAGGATTGACATAATTTGAAGCAAATCTAGCTGCCGAAAGCCCGAAAATGCACAACACTGCTTCCTGCTAGTTCATTAACATGTCGTGAAATATTCGTTAGTTTTTCCTTGAGTACACCCACATTATGCCAATCCGGTCTACTCATACACTAAAAACAACAGGATTAAAATTGGACCGGCAGTTGTAATCACACGACAAGGAAATTAAAAGGTGGTGATATCAGAAACGTAAATATTTCATATTGAGGACCATTGTGGAGTGCGAAGTCCCAATCATTCAGGCCCCAACTGAAGCTAATGGTTTCGGATATTTCCTCTCCTTGCACCCAACTAACTATGGTCCATAGGTTGGTAACCATCCCACAAGAATATATTAGGTATAACAAATAATATATAAGCTCATCTGGATTTTGTCATGGATATGTAAGTTCCTCCTAACTAGTAACCTGCAATTGTCCATCTCACAAGCCATAATTTCATATGCTTACTGGTGTCCAAATTGTCCAATGGCTACAGTACACATTGATTTTCATGTTGAAGAAGTGGAAGAGGTCCAGATCATAGCCGTCGTCTAGTCGATATTCATATTAAGGATCAAAGATAATGTTAATCAACCACCATGTGGATTTGTCTATACAAGTGATGACCTCATAAAAATATGATGATATCGTTGATCTTCCTTGTTACGGAAAGAATAAGAAGCAGGTGAAAGACTGATGAGTTTGGTGAATTTTTAATATAGGGTTGACCAAGCAGATGAACTAGCTTAGAATATAAAATAGAAAGTCCCACATGAAATTAGTTTGATTAGAGCATGACAATAGCTATGATTCTGGAAGCAAAATTATTCTAGAGAAAATAAAAATAAGGTGAGTGGCAGATGATATTCATTTAGGCTGTATGTACCAGATACCTGTTCCAGTTCATCCTGTTTAACTGAAGAATTAAACAAGGAAAAAGTCCATCATCTGTGCTTCCGTTGTTTAAGACCTCATCCTGTTTTTAATATGCACATGGGTTTGTACGGGTGCACCAAAACTTTTCCTTGTTAAATGAAGAAACACTAGAATTTTAGAGCTGATGAGATCATGGCTTTTTTTTAAAAAAATAATAATACATGGATGATCCGTATACAACCAGTCTACTGCTATGTGCGTGGTATACAGAATAGATCTTTTTCATGTCGACATGATTCTGTCCGAGAATAGAAACAAGCTCCATAGTCTCCATATGGTCTTCTAATGTAGCATGTAGAATTGTAGATGCCCATATTGCACTGAGGTCCTGTTTGGATGACCATGCTTATTTTTAGAGACTAAAACTTGCTTATTTTTGTATAGACTAAAGTTTAGTTCTTTTGTTTAGATGTAATAACTAAACATCATTTAACGAGGAGTTCATAAATGAGGATAGAGTATGTATGATATTTTTAGTCCTTATAAGTAATTTCTAAGGGACTAATTGACTAAATTTTAGGGACTAAAGTTTAGTCCTCATAAGCAATGGTGTTTGAGATTTTAGGGACTAAATGAGACTAAACTTTAGTCCCTAAAAATAAGCAACCCAATCCAAACAGGACCTGAATAAAGAGAGAGAGGTCATTTGCGCTATATCGAGGATTTTAGATTAATGGTATCACCACTAATTTGTCTACTAATAATCATAACTTTCAGTGGAGCATTGAGATCACCAGTTGGACCAGACTGTTGTCGTAGCCATCACAGCTTGGATCTGCCCCCTTAATTGTGCTTCACGAGGTATGATATGAGCTTGGGCAAGTCGGCATCATGGGGGGAAAAGGAGGTGAACCTAATTTGAAACAGATTAGAGAAGACAGGAAGGCATCAAGAGTGGTGGCGTGGTGGAGATGACACAGTTAGTTAGCTAGCTGTTAAAACCGAGAGCGCTTGTGGTGGGGAGGTAGGCGTCAGCCATCAAAACCAAGCCCACGGTTGGCGCCGGCTTACCTCACTTTACACCTACCTTGATGAGGCTTATCAGGCAGTGTGTCGTGTGTGCTGTGGCTTCGTAAAAACAGGTAAAACCAGTGATGAGTCCATGACCTTGGAGGCAGAGCAAGGCCGGAGGGAGGGCTACCAGCTTAACCTTTTTCTCACCAACTCGGGCCTCTAGAAGACCTCGCCGGATCGAGTCAAGTGCCTATAAAAATCCACCCACCCGTTGCTGCGCAGCAACAGCAACCACCGGACAGGAAGAGGAGCTAGCTGTGCAGAAGACAAAGAAAAGCCCAAGTTGTTGCGGTGGTGATCGCCATGGGGAGATCGCCGTGTTGCGAGAAGGCGCACACGAACAAGGGTGCGTGGACCAAGGAGGAAGATGACCGGCTCATTGCCTACATCAAGGCGCACGGCGAGGGCTGCTGGCGCTCTCTCCCCAAGGCCGCCGGACTCCTCCGCTGCGGCAAGAGCTGCCGCCTCCGGTGGATCAACTACCTCCGGCCCGACCTCAAGCGCGGCAACTTCACCGAGGAGGAAGACGAGCTGATCATCAAGTTCCACAGCCTCTTAGGCAACAAGTACGTATCTCAAAGACATCATCCCAACTCCTGATATCTGGATGTTGCATGCGTATGAGCTCAATGAGTTTCTGTGTATAAAAAAAACTCGTTTTTGATACTGTTCGTGTTGCCTAAACTGTTGGTTGCTATTCCTGTTTGATGCAGATGGTCGCTGATAGCTGGGAGGTTGCCGGGAAGGACAGACAACGAGATCAAGAACTACTGGAACACTCACATCAGACGAAAGCTGCTCAGCCGGGGGATCGACCCGGTGACACACCGGCCGATCAACGAGAACGCGTCCAACATAACCATATCGTTCGAGGCCGCAGCGGCGACGAGGGACGACAAGGCCGCCGTGTTCCGGCGAGAGGAGCCGAAGGTGACACCGGAGCCAGCTGACTGGGGTCAGGGGAAGCCACTCAAGTGCCCTGACCTCAACCTGGATCTCTGCATCAGCCTCCCGTCCCATGAGGAGCCCGTGAAGCCGGTGAAGAGGGAGGCCGGCGTCTGCTTCAGCTGCAGCCTCGGTCTCCCCAAGAGCACAGAGTGCAAGTGCAGCAGCTTCCTGGGCCTCAGGGCTGCTATGCTAGACTTCAGAAGCCTTGAAATGAAATGAGCATCTCCTCCTCCTCCTCCTCGCTAGATCCTTCGTTTTGTCACTTAGGTATTGGTTAGCCTCCAGGTGAAATAGTGGGTGAAAGAGAAAGATCAGAAGAAAGTGAGGACTTGTGCTCTGCCTTGCCAAGATCCTCTCTGCTAGCTAGCTCTCTTGCTCTGCTCCATTTTGTCTGTGTAATTACTATATTGACTAATCATGACAAACAATACTTGATGCTACCTTACCTAGTCACTTCCCTGTAACTAATTAAGCCCTTTTGCAATTAAACTTGTTGGGGATGGAAGCCTAAGCTTAGATTCATTCAGTGTCTCATGAGGGAGCTTTCAAGATTGGGCCATTGAACCAGATCTCTTATTGGTGAGTGGTGACTTACCCAGCATGTGACCATTGCCTAATCCTCCTGCAGTTTTGATAAAGCGCCCCGTGAGGTAGACCACGCTTTACGACCTGTCTGCTTTGCTCACCCCTCTGGCTGCACACAAGATTGGTGTGCTTTGCTGCCTCCTTTTCGCTGGGATGTACTGCATATACTGTTCCTGTTTCTATGTACACGGCGCGAGAGTAGTGCTACATCGTTTTCTCATGTCTCTTTTGGAACAGGGATTAGGTCCCAATTGGAACAGATAGGATGCGTTTGGTTGATCAGATTTAAAAATATTCTGTAAGCTGCGTGACAAAATTATTGTGAAATGAGCTTAAAAAAACTACAGAACTGTTTGGGTAGAATAATTGTGGATCTGTAATAGAATAATTTTATAAAATTTAACAACACAAACAAAACGGGCGAATACATACCTCAATTAAGTGTAAATATAATAAGCTCATAGACTAGTAAAAAGATAGGACAACATAAACCGTAAGGTTGCGAAATCTAGGACATGTGCAACTTTTGTTTTATACCGCCAAAAAACGTTATAATTGGAAAAACTATTTTTATCTAATATTTATTTGCTTTAACTTTGAGCTTTCTAATCCATAGGCTGATTGAAAAACCTAAACCGTGTTCATTCGTAACTGTATTATATTATGTGAAATACTACCAAATAAATAGGCATACAATTTTGATAATCTAATTTCAGAACTGTATTATACTCCGTGAAATACTACCAAATAAATATGAATGCAATTCTGATAATCAAAATAGAGCCTCAGACATAAATATGCTAAGTAAATTCTTTTATTACCTTCAGAGATTGCCGTGTCTCTCAAGCGCGGTAATTACACAAATCTATGTCCCGATGATAACGTTGTTCTTTTTTATCCCTTTTTTGCACGTTGGTAATGGAAGTATACCTAAGCGTAGAAGGAAGGTAGCAAGCGAAGTGATAAAAAGGACAAGGAAACCATTTAAATATGGGGTTTGTTAGGTAAGGCCATGCCTTTTCGGAATGGTTGTCCTTAGCATAGGTTTTTACTCGTTGAGTTAACGGGTACAGGTATGGATATGCATTACCCGTACCCGCCATACTCGATTGCCATCCTTAGAACCAACCAAACTGACTCCACCATGCAGGGTGATACGGATAATTTTTGAGAAATTTTATCAGCTTTGAGGAAGGAGATGTATCAAATATGAGCCATCCATTATATCCATCTAACAATTGAGATTAATGTAGTACCTCTTGGTAACTGGTGGGATAAAATGGTACCTCCTAAACTAAAGGGTATTTTTGTATTTTTGTGCGTTGAGATTAATGGGCAATGACTAAACGGTCAGGCCGATGGGCAGCAAGTCGTTGGCATGGTGTGGTCATCGACGGGACAGTGGGTGACGCAGGTGGCGGGGCGACAGCGGCACGACCGTGGGCAGTAGCGGCGTCGGTGCGGGCAGCGGCGGTGGGATTCACAAATCGCGAGGAGGCGGTAGGGCTACGGGGAAACTGGTGCATCCTACGTGGCGGGTCGTCGGCGGGCCGGTAGTGGCGGGTCGCCAATGGCGATGGTGGGTAGCGACGGAGCGGCGGGGTGGTGGAGATGGCATGCTCAATTTTTTTCCAATCATGTACTTATGAAATTAATGGTAAAATTTGATTTGGTACCTTGTACTTGTTGGTACCTCCACTAAGGATGGTAAAAGCCCTCTTAATTTTTATTTGTCTTGCCGATTAATCGTAAACTCAGTTATCATTATTGTTTTGCAGAAATTAGATTGGTTACCGTGATAACTATTCAAAATTGATATTCGACTACTACATGTAACGAGACAAGACCTATTCACTCATTTGGAATGAAGGATTGATGAATAGGAAAAATGAAGGAAAAATTCATTTTCCTTGGATTTCATTGGAAAATCATAGGAATTTAAACATCCACTCCGACCTCTTTTTTCCTTTCCTTTGCTAAGTCCAAAACAAATTAATACATAAAACTTCAAATAAGGAAACATAAATAGCTTTAATAGAAATGTTTAGAAAAAATCATATATACATCTCTAATATTTTCTATGTTTTCGAATCCTCAATTTTCTACCGTACATTCTTTTCGTATTCTCCCTATCACATCAGACATACTGTAGCTAGAAATATCCATTAATATTGTATTAAGATTTTGTGCGTATTTTTGAAAAAAAAACAATTTACTCGAGCCTAGACGTTAACAATTGCCGCCCGATCCGGCCGGTTTGGTGCCACCACCTGCGGTATAACCGCCCGGTGCCCGGTATTACAAACCGGCTGGACGCGTCGTATCGCCCCTCTCCTCTCCTCTCCCGGGTGGCGGCGCGGCAAGCCCGTGGCTTGGCCTAGTACGTACCACAAAGCTGCGGTTTTGGATGCTTTCTCGCTGCATCTTTGCATTGCCCGCTCGATCGCTAGCTAAGCAGCGCTTTACTGCGCTCTGCACCGGTCGTCGGCGGCGGCGGCGCGCGCGCGGCGTCGTCGGCGTGTCGCTGGTATCTCTCATCGTGCGCGGGGTTGGCAACGGCGGATGCGGTTTGCTAGCTAGCTGCTGCCTTGTCTGACGCAACGCTCGCGCGTGGTGCGTTGTGATGCAACTTTTAGAACAGAATGACTGACAGAGCTCATCTCGAAATCTATACTAAAATTAAAGCGAAACATCTAAACCTAAATCTAGTTAGATCCTGTTTCACCACGTTGGTTTATTTTTCTGAAGTGTTTTCTTATGGATTCATTTTTTAGAAATTTTTTTTGACTTAATTCTAACTCTACAGGTAAAGTAAAGAAGCTAACTCCGCTAAATGCTCCCTAGTTCAGTCTCCAGCGCGGCTCGCCAATTCAAATCATGATTATTACGGATTATCCCGGACACGTTTCTTAAGCTTGCAAATTATTAGATTGTTTTTTTAAAAAAATATTCATCGGTACATCTTTTAAAACAGTTTAAACCAACTTTTAAATTTTCTAATTTATTCAGCTATACATTTAAATAACTATAGTAAACTCAACAGGACAAGCCCCCAAAACATAGAATCTTTCTTTAACCATGATTATAAAGCATATCCGACTAAATTTTAGATATTGGGTTATGTACCATTACATAGCAATTCATATGTTAAATGTGCTCATTATCTTCTTCATAGTTCATGATTAGCAAATAATTATCGACTTATTTTTTTAGTTTTGCTTTGTGTCTCCGGAACCAGCCACAGGTATATATCCCTGTTTGAACGGCCCGAGGTTAATTACAGCCGCTGTGTTGTAGATGTAGATAGAAATGCCAATTTGACTTTAGCATGCAGGTTAATTGTACAATACAGTAGTAAGAAGCATGCCGGCCGGTGCTACGCCGCATCACCGGTCGGTCGATATAGATTGGAACGATTGAATTTTTAAAAAAAATAATATTTTTTTAAAAAATCAAATCTGTATGGCCGTTTGAAAAAATTGCAAAAGTAGAATGCGGTCGGCACTTGAAGTGCTGACTGGATGTCACGTCAGCTCTAATCGGTACTTCAAGTGCCGACTGGAACTAACATGGTAGAATTTGACAGGGGAAAGCATTCAGTCGGTACTTGAAGTGACGACTGGAGCTGACGTAGCATCTAATCGGCACTTTGAGTGCCGACCTCATGTTATTTTTGTAAATTTTTCATATGTTCATACAAATTTGATTTTTTTATTAAAAAATATTATTATTTTTTTAAAAAAAATCTGGTACGATCTATATAAATATATTCTGGTAAAAAATGAGATTTTTATCTCCTCTAGCTGCAACCTTGCTCTATCTATCGACGCTAGTATATATCCATCTTCTGGTCACTATCACTTTCCACCCAAAGCACAGACTGCTGGGTGATGCCTATCGAGATAAAAACTCGTCGGTTTATGCGGTTTTATTAGCCGGTTTGTCCAAATGCCAAACATGCAACTGCGAGACGGGAAAACCTAATCTTTACTTAGTGATTAAGGCCTCCACAGTTTATGACTAGATTATACTGTGAGAAAGTAAAATTTGTTTCTTAAATAATCCATAAGACCAGGTTGGATTTTGTCGGTGGAAAAAGTCACGGCCTAAGGCTTCATGAGCTTATTTAGCGCTTGTTTGTTTAAGCTTAAGATTATAATAATCCAGTTTATAGAAAAAGCTAGAGAACTAACTTATTAAATTGTTATAATCTGTACTCTAGATTATAATAAGTAATAGAAAAAATTACTCAGGTGTCACTAATATATTATAATTTTAAAGAATTTTCTATATGTTACTGTCAATTGCCGGTGAATATAGCGACTTTCATCTGTTATTGATACCCCGATAATATATTAACAAACTATAAAAATTATAATCACGAAAAAATAACCCAAATAATAACTCCCAACTGATGCGTCGCAGAAAGGCCCTCGAGCGTTAAATAACTCCAGCACTGTCGCAAACTCATGCTGCACATCACATTCAATTCATGGTCGTCGTTGCAGAGCCGGCTGGTGAGCTACAGCGACCGGACGTACGGGAGACCGGATGAGTGAATGCACGGCCGGCCGGGGAGCGAGACGGACGGCGCGGCGACCGGCGTACATTGGTGGACGACGACGCGAGAGGCTGCCGGCGCCGGTGACGACGACGAATTGAAGCATGCAGCACGCTAGCTGCAGGGCCAGTGCCATGGCCTGACGGTGACATGCATGCATGGTTGGTAGCCAATCCGGTATGGATGCATCTCCCTGTCCTAACACTAACTGCTCCATGTTCTACAATACAAATATTTCTAGCATTTGAAACTCATGTTAAAGTACGAATATTTTAAATTACTACTCTGCTATATTAAAGCGGACAGTGGTCGTCCGTCCACAGCCTCCCTCCCCGTGCAGCGCGCCTCTCACTTCCAATAAAAAATCAATCAAAACTTATACCCTAAAAAAACCGGTGCAACCGGCCCCCGGCCTCTAAGCGCGACGTGCGCCCCCTGTGCAACCGTGCCCCGCCTCCTGTGCAACCGTTCAGCATGCAACGCATGCATGCGCGCAGCGCATGATTCATTGCGTGAGAAGAAAAGAGGAAAAGAATAAAGGAAAAAAGAATAAAAAATAAAATAAAAACCCAGAAAAAGAAAATTGTATTTATATTTCAGTCTTTTAATTTATGTATTTTGCGCGGAAATAAAAAACCTATTATAAAATAAGATTCTGTTACAAAGCATAGGCCTCTGACTAGTATCCAATAAAACACTTTAAAAAATATAAGTTATAGAAATTTCTAGTGTTAATTTTGATACTGATACCTTATTTACTAAGAGAAGAATTTTATGGTGCCCCAAATATTATGAACTGTCCAATCTGCACGATGAAACGACTCGAATTTATTTGAGAAGGTAATAGATCCTATAATAGTTTTTTAATATATGTGGACTTATATACATATAGCAATTAATTAATTTATTTGTATGTTATTATCAAATTAATTGTTACGTGCACTAAAAAATAATCAACAAAGTAATCAGGAAGTATTAAAAAAACAAGAAAGGTGGATCCATCCAATGGGAAACGGATAGATAGTAGCCGCTGTTCCCATCACTGCAGAGTAACGAAACCTGGATATGCATGGATTTGGCAGATGGATCCTCTCTTGCTGTCGAGTGATTAATTGCGTGGTTGTTGGCTGCATGCATGCCTGCCAATCATTCACTCACTCATCCGATCCATCAACGCAATCCATCCATCTGTTCCTAGCTTCATCTCATCTGCTGAATGAACATTCTGGTCGAATTGAAAATCTCGTGTTGAATTCTCGAATGTTTTCTTCAAGTATCACCAGTTAATTAGTTTCAGAAGTTCACACCGAGTTACTTACATACATACATACATACACGCCGTGTGCAGTTTTCTCAACGTGTATAATATTAAAAGAGAACTTGTACACTGTTTAAATATGTAGCTAATTAAAGATTTTCAAATGGACAATATTTTTAAGAAGTCCACGTGGTTCGATTTTGTTTGAAAAACATATGATTTTTTATGTTTGTAAGAAGGAGGATTAGTGAGTTCTGATGGGATCCGATAACAATTCACTCATATTTTTTCGCAAAACACGAGCTCAGACATTAATAAAATCGATAAAAAAAAGTTCAGAAGACTGCAATCCATGTCATATACAGGTGGACTCACGGACGATATAATACACCCAATAGACACCAACTACACCTCATTGCCTTCACCTAGTTTTCAGTTTAGATAAATTATTACAGGGCTAGCGAAAAATAAAAAAATGCAGACTATTCTTTATAAATTTATTCTTAAGTTACAATATATCTATATTAGACCTATAATAAGTACATATAATTAATAGAATGTATTAAATATCTATTTACTGTCAGGGCCGGTCCTGAGGCAGTGCCGGTGGTGCGACCGCACCGGGCCTCCGAAAATAGAGGACCTCCAAATTTTAGTATGCTAATAAATCTCACAAGTATTAATAAAGCTCAGTTGCAAATTAGTCATAAGTCACGAACAACAGGCCTGTTAGAAGAAATTGTTTTAAATAATCTAGAGATATTTCTCCTTTGTATTTAAACTTATTAGTGTGAGATTTGTTAATGACACTAAATTTTTCAATATTATTTTGTAATGAGGGCCTCCATTTTTTGTTCCGCACTAGGCCACAAAAATATCAGGGCCGGCCCTGTTTACTGTTTTACCCGGGTGTTCAAAACCCCTCACTTCTGAAAACATGATTTGTGCCAATTGTCATTGATAGTGTGGCTTAGTGCCTAGTACATTCTCTCGGTTACTCGGTAAACCCTAATTTATCAAATGTTAATGAAAACACACACGATAAAAATTAACGCAAATGAGTAGACCCTCGATAAATTATTTGAAAAAAATCGGTTCTCTCCACAGGTATCAATGGCATGACGACGGATAAAAAAACGTGAGTTTGCCGACGAATCCGTTTAAAACTTCGACATGTCGAATCTATCGATCTTGGTCGCCAATGTTCAGAGAATTCAGAATTCAGAGATCCAATGTGACAAACAACCTTCGTTCTCATCAAGAAACCTACCTTAACATTCAGTGCTCGCGCCAACTGTGCTGCACATGACCACTAGCACCTTATCACAGTTGAAAAAAAGAGCAGAATTTGTCCGTGCAAGTCCACATCATGCACGGCCACTAGCTAGACAGAGCTTCTGTGCAAAAGTTCAGAAAATTCTGCTCATCCGTGGACTGGAAAAAAGAAAACCGGCATCTTGAAACAGAGCAATTTTCAATAAATTCTAATCTTTTATCTTTTTTTCGTCATTTTCTTAAAAATAATTTTTATTATTATCTTAATTAATGATAGTAGAATTTAAAAATAATAAAATAATAAAAGGAGAGATATATATATGGAAATAGACCAGCAATATATATACACACAAATGCTATCCTATACCACATGTGTAGAATAATTATTCTACCAAAAATTCTACTACTGAGAAAAAATAGTCGGTGTAGAATAACTATTCTACACACGTGGTATAGAATAGCGCTCCCGTGTGTGTGTATATATATATACGAAAATGCTATACACATGACTAAACAAGCCGACTCCTGAACGATCCAATGCACCAAACAGCACTACTCCGTGTATCCTGGGCTAGCGTTCCGTTTGGTCGTGCGCGTATCCTGGGCTAGCGTTCCGTTTGGTCGTGCGAAAGTCGGCTCTCCTAATCGTGTGTATAGCAGGACTGATATATATATATAATCACTTATAATGATTATAAAAATAGGATTAGTTAAAGTACTAGTTTATCATTTAAAATCGATGGTACCTGATAGATACATATAAATCCTTAATAATGATTATAGAAAATATGATTAGGTAAAGCACAATGCACGAGACCGGCTCCCTGAAAAAAAATATCTAATTGCCCAGCTTTGCAACGGAAGATGTGAAAAGTTCCGTAGCGACGTGTGAATGCATGGCACCGATTTGTGCTTGTTTGGCAGATGCCATAAATATCTCATCTACAGCAACCTAAAAATCTTAAATATCACCAACTTCCTTTCAACTGTTGTGCCGTGTGCACCGGCCAATAGAGGTACTCCTGTACCACTCACTGCTCCTGACATTTCAGTATCCATATTTTTTTTTTCAAAAAATGAAATATATTAAGTAACTGATTGGTAAGTCTACTCACATCACATCGGATATTTGAATATTATTTTAGATTGTTTTGGAGTATTAAATTTAGATTATTTATAACACTCATTCGTAATCGATGGATTATTCACGAGAACTAATGATCTTAATTACGTTATGATTTGACAATGTGATGTTACAGTAAATATTTGCTAATTATGGATTAATTAAGATTAATAAATTCGTCTCGTGAATAATCATTTGATTCTGTAATTATTTTTATAATTAGTTCACGTTTAATCTTTCGAATTGATGTAACATTTAACGTGACACGGCTAAATTTTAGTTCGCGGAACAAAACGCCCCCTTAATATAACCATGAATCCTGGACGATCAAATCCTAAATGACCATCTGAACTTTGAAAGTTTCTGAGCATGCGTGAATGTCTGTAGATTAAAAAGCTAAAGTAGAGAGGGTTAACTAAATTAGACTTATTAGATCGGACGAAGGCATGTCAAGACTACCTTGATCGTCCGGTATAGACCATATGAGGGTTTGATTACGATAAGAAAAGTTAAGTTCTTATCGGCTAGTTAAACTCCGGATATAATATTTAGAGGTATAATTAGAAATCTAGTATTTGAGTTAGTTAAGTAACCTAAGTCCTACTCAGGATAAAGTTTTGGGTTATTAGGCTTAACTCCTGAATATATAAAAGAGAAGAGACCCCACAGACATCTAAGTTTTTTAGCATATTTTTCTTGCTTTCGTTGCCTGAAGCCTTCATAACTTGATTGTGTCGTATTGTAAGATCCATCGTCATATTACACACTAAAAAATTGAATATATGGCTATTATCTTTCAAAAGACTTGAACCAATATAAACTTTGACTGTTATGTTCTAGAGTCTGACCATTGAATTTGAAGATGCTGTACTTCCCTTATACACATCTAATCACGACCTCAAATATCTCTTAGGTCGATCGGCCGATGATTTACGGACACAACGGTCTAATTATTATCATCTTTATTGGTCTGATTTAATAATTATTAGATCGATTTTCACAAAACAGCGGCCAACGAGATTAGTAATAAACCATAATAAAAATCTAATCACCACGATTTTGTGAACCCAACAAAGACATGACAACGATGTCTCGATTGTAGCGTGAATGTACGACCCTAAAACGGTGGAACGGTTTTCAAAGTATAAGAGACAACAAAAAAATTGTATGGTACAATCTTAAGTCCTTGATTCATAAATGACAGCTAAGAGGCAATGCGAAGAGCTCGTCTCTTATATTTTTTCAGTTAACTCCCTAAAAGTCTCTCAAGAGACCACCTATTAAATGGAGTTGTACACGCCTTTATGCGTGTGTCCAACCGTGCACAACGTTACCTCATATGAATAATTAAAACTAATCTCAGCCTTTGACAAGTGTATCTAAAATAATTAAAAAAATAAAAATGGCTAACCGATTTGATTATAGAAATAATCTGCATGCATTACACTCACATGAAAAGTTTGTTAATTATTTTTTAGTGCATAAAACAATTAATATGCTAGCATGCAAAAAAATTAATTAATTACTGTGTGTACGTGAGTCATATTAAAGAATATTGTACGATCTATTATCTCTTCCGAGCCATTAGATTATACAAATTAAACAGTCCATAAAATTTAAAAACAGTAAAAATTTTCCTATCATATAAACGCCAACAAAACACACAACATGGTGCCTCGACCGTACGTAGTGTGACCGTTAGGTGTGTGTCTAAACGTGCGCTGCGCACACGTAGGACTGAGTTCCCTCTTATCCTCACATAAATGGCTGCATAGAAATTTACGAATACGACTATTTATATCATTATAATTTTGTGATTTTGGAGAAATACAATTACAATCCGCATATCTAGACTTATGACATTCTAAAATCGTATCTCTCTAAAAATATAATGACATATTTTGAAATTCTCTAAAATTATAATAGTATATTTCAGAATTTTCTAAATTTATGATGGTATAGTTCAGAAAAACATTTTTTTAAATAGGCCACATGGATCCGACCTTGTTACTTCCGCCTGAGCACGCTTAATAATGGAGTTCTGAGGAGATTTGGTGCCAACTAACTTACATCCTTTCACAAAATCAAAGAAATTATCTAAAAACGTTTCTTTAAAATCACAAAATTGTAATGACGTGAATCTAATTTTCCTAGCACTTAACGGAGGCCGGTGCGGGAGGAAAGCGACGGCTGCATCGATCACCTCCGATGTAGCGCAACAACTTAACCTTATCTCCGTCCGTTATTGCGTGCATAGGCTACATGAGCTAGCTCGTCACGGCCGTAAAGAAGGCGCCTTGTTAAGTTGCTGCTCTCCTCTCTGCAACGATATAATATGCATGCATCCCACTTATACTTAATTTTTAGATGATTTCTTTTGGTTGATGTTTGTGTAATTAATAGGCTCCAGTTAACTAAGTGACATCAACTGAGAGCAAGTATAATAAATTTATGTAAGCAGGCTACAAGACTTGCCACATCAGATTAACAGTGAGGTGGAGGAGAGAGAATAAAAGCGGACTACTAGTTAACAGTCCACTCATACATAGGTTCCAATGAACATTATGAGATGGTGTAATATATTACACATTAAATGCATGGTACATATAACCAACTAATTATTATATGAATTGGCTATTAGATTAGCTATATGTGACATGACACAAATATAAAGCCAACAACTAGCTAAATTATTAACCATGCTCTAATCAGTTTGTCTGCAAATTAGAGCACTAATGAGAGGTACTTAAGTCATTTCTTCACATTATTGAGCTCCTGTGTTTGTTTTAGTTTAGAATTATTGTAATACAACTTATATGTATGGATTATAATAAACTATCTTATAATAATTTTGACGAAAATAAATTATAAGTTGTTTGACAACTTAACATAAACTACCGCCAGTATAAATTATCATATTTGAATGATAACAGACTGAAATGCACTTAAAATAAAGTGCGAAGAACTAAGATTTGAGTATAAGGTGATAATAATGAATAATTTTTACAAATTTACAGTGTGTATTTTATCATTTCTAAGGTAAAAAACTGGGTCTAGCGGTTATTGCCTATGAGTGTGTCGGGATGTGAACGAAAACTTTCAAGAAGGTCAAGTGCCAGCTAACTCACATCCCTTTCACGTCGGTTCGGTATATACATTAAAATTGAACTTTGTTGCAAGAAAGAAAGGGTTGCTGTCAAGTTACCTGCCGAATGAGAGCGAGCTAGATTTTTGGCAATCTCGGCTTCTAGAAAAAAAAAACAAGCTGCGTGCATGCAACATGATCGGGTCCGGTTCACGTCGTCGATGTCATCGTGTAAAAGTATTTAAAGAGAGTTGCTATTTTTTATTCTCTAAAATTTAATATAGAAAGTATTTTTTAAAAAAATAATCACTAAATCTTATTACTCACTGATAAACTCCCAATATTATATTTCATATATTTACTCTTATATCATCGACAGATGTATCATACTTATTAAATATATTTTTTTTGTATCTATTGTATCATCGACAAATGGAACCAGAACAGACAAAGAATGAGAGACACTTCTTATATGTAGGAAGGATAGAGGAAGATTTAGGGAACAATTCATTTTTAAGAGTTTTTAAGTATTTATTAGAGCTAATTTTTTTAACTATAATCTCTAAAACTTAAGAAATAGCGTTTTTTTTAAAAGTTTTTCAATCATACGACTTATGTTGTTGTTATGCAATTTCCTATTCGCTAAAATCTAGTCTAATTAAGTGATATATGCTATTTTGCTAAACCAGTATATATCACAACCAGAAAATATCACAACTAGACGGAAACGAGGCGGCAAGCCTGCAACGTCGCTGACGCCGTGCTTGTGCTTACTTGTGGGCAAGCTTGGTGTATGTACAGATGCACATGGGCCTGTATTTTTCTCTTCTCTTTTTTTTTGCTCAGAATTCGGGAGTCGTTTGTGTATTTTAGCACGTCAGTTTGTGTATTTTCGTATAAGGAAGCGTATAGAGGCAGCTGATGATGCCACGGCGATGTGCTAGATTGAAGAAAGTCGTTTGCCTGACGAAGCACAGCAGGAGCAGTTGTGTTGTGTTGGCCGTTTCCTGAGTCTGGACTGCAGCTATTACTTGCAAGATATTGCTTTGCAAGTTCAGTTCTTGATTTCAGGTTTACTCTGTAGCTCCGCCACTTGTTCATTGACTCTTGAGTGCAGGGATGACGAAAGGTAGAAAGCACCAGCGTTATTACCAGCTTCGATTATTGTATTATCAAGCCCAAGTGACACAACCAAGAAGGCATTATCAGGCGAGATTTATTATGATCCCAGGTGACATAGCAAGCACGAATACAATGGAAGCATGTTTAAATATTTTGATGACACGAGTAGTATAAACAAACCTGTGCCGGTTCATTGTTCAAACCGTGGAATCGCATCACCGATGAAAAGGCAAACGCGGACATGTCACAGCTCACCCACAAGCCCTAGAGAAAGCAATGCAAATCGTTTACAAAAATGACTTGCCTACATTATGTCACAGAACACAGTTGTGCTAACAAATTGCTAAAATTGTCAGTCATTGTCAGTCAATTGCTCAACATGAACAGGGCCTGGATTCCACTGAGCCAGTGAGGATTGATACTCATCCTGCATCTAAGCTGACAAAATAAGTTACTTTGTTTGTTTTAGTTTATGAGAAAATCTGAATTGTTATAATCTCAAACTAAAACAAACAAGGTCTTACACCGGAAACTCAATCTCTTTGGAGTCCGTACAAAATAGTAGGATGAGTGGCAGCAGGAAACACAAGGCTGATACCCTGAGGATCAGCATGTAGTCTGAACTCTGAAGCAAAAAATCTTCAAAGCTAAACTTGAGTAGAGAGAGAAGAGGGCATAACAACCTGAAATGCGTTAGCAGCGTAAACACATTTGATGAATCCTAAAGAAAAACGAAAAATATGGGCATGATTCAATCCTATGCTCTATAAATCAGGACTGAACTCCTTATATGATCTGAACCTTGTGGTCATATTCATCAATCGATTAGTTCTTATTACATGCTTGAGACAAGATTCAGTCGAATTCTTTGGTGCAGTAGCAGAAGCATTTCTTACCGCTGCACAAAACCAGCATCCTGTATCTGTATGTGTCGCTCATCCACTCGGCACAGATTTCCTTCTTCACATAGCCTGCAGAGAAAAGTAGAAAACAAGCTGCCCTTAGTTTTGTTATAGCTGCAACCTGTATGTGATACACCAGAATCAATCAGACGATTAATTGATTAGTTCTGCAGCAAATTATTCTTTTATTCTTTTGTATCAACATATAGAGGATTTGATTTGGTTAATTCATCAGTTCCCTCTTTGTTACAAGATATGTACTTACTTGGAGACAAGAGTCGCATCAACAGCAGCAAGCAGCAGGAGGCACATACCATTTACTTGGTATGCGTTCTGAAACCTGACTACAAAATCAGACAATCAATTGCGCCATTAGATGAACAAATCTCCTAACTCTGCAATTCTGCGTATAATGCCACAAACAACTTCTGGCCACGTAGCATAAAAACCAGCGGCAGGAATTAAAAATCGGCATCGAGTTTGTGTACAGTTAGCTCTTAATCTTCAATAATTTAACATCGAGGAAATCACAATTCACAAGAGCTAAGGTAAATAATCTGAGCTGCACATCTCACCGAGACTACGAAAAAAACATCACGCTCTTCCAGATTTGACAGCTGTCCTCTACGACTTATGAAGTCTGCATTCAGCTTATGAAGTCTTTTTCCAAAAGAAGGTATATAGAAAAGGAGTACATTAAAGGCATTTGAGTCTAAGGGATCTCGATGTGCAATAATCATAGAAGCACACGCTCACACCGAACAATCTAGCATTCCTGTAGAACAGATTAAAACATTGATGTGGAACACAAGTAATGCACTAAAAGTACTGATGGATCAAGACTTGGTACAAAAAAGAATTAGGTCTCCTTTGGGGCACCCTTCTTTGCAGCTTCAGCTGCAGCCTTCTCTGCCTCTATCTCAGCAACATATTCATCAATTTCAGCCTCCTCGAGTTCGCGAAGACCATCCTTCTGTGTCATCACGGCAATCTCAATGTTCTTTCCACCACTCTCAACAACCTATAATGTTTGTTATAGTTCATCAGTAATTGCTTGACGAAAACAGTACAGATGAACTGATTAGAGCCAAACAAATATAGAAGAAAGATCAAGATGTTCCCTTTGGATTTGGATAGTGTAGCTGGATAGCATCCTAGCAAAGAACTAAGATGTTGGCAGTCCAACTGCAACTAAATAACATCTCAGTATGCTGGCATAAGTTACAGGCCAATGAGTTGAACTGGTGAAAATATGGTTGCTCAGTCACACACTCACACCACACCATAAGAGGACATGACAATAGAGAGCTAGAGAAACTCAGATACAATCTGTCTCCTGTCAACCTATATTGGAAATAGCTATAATGGATGAAACGAAATTTATGAAAGCACTAGAGTACTTCTGAAATTTTAAAAACTATTGATAATCCCTGAAACCCCACGGTTTGCAAAATCTGGCATTAAGGTTATATATTTCTTGCAGTCGGAGCAGAAGCCAAAGGATGGGCACACACAAATATAATAATTGCACAATAACTCCTAGCGTTGCAGATTGTCCACGAGACAGGATTCATTAGGAACTCCCTACAATTTGCAATTTTCTTAATAGAATGAGGTGAATCAGACAACAGTGAATTCAGAATTCACATAAGTGCAGATAGATTCTGAGCACCACTAAAAGAAAACTGCATCAGGACTCCAGGAGAACTATGTAAATGCCTCATGAATCATAATAAGTAGTTAAGCACCTGTGACAAGGATTGCGAATGAATACCTATGCCAATCAATGGCAATTTTGCCCCTGATTATATGAATGATAGTATTTTTAACCATTCTTAGCAAGATCAAAGATCTAAGAGCTTGGACATAGTATAACTACTGAAATCCCGTAACTCCTATGCTTTATAGCACAATATATTTTTTATCAGTGTTCTTTTTCAAAGCACTTGGACATAGTGCCACCACTGGTATCCAGATATCCATAACACTCACACTTTTGCACAATTTTTATGGGTGTTTTATCCGCAGTTTCACTTGAGTAAGAGACAATTTCACTGACAACATTTAAGGAGCTACAAAGCATGCAGGTTTTATATACAGTCAAAAACATCAATTTGGGTTCAGAATAGTAGAATACTCTGAAACAGTGAAACTACAATTGCACGACAAAGGCAAGGTAAATCTCCATGGATGGGTATGCACACGTTGTCTAGATTATTATATTCCTAGAGGCACTTCAAGTACATTTTTCCTTGGTCAACCACACAGTTCAGCATCACAAATTGCCACTGGAAAAATACTACTCCTATAATTGCAGGGTTCATTTATTCAAAACACACAATATAATCATGGGATCACCCATTGACAGATGAGCAAGGTCAAAATCAGGGATATGTTTCTTATGGCTGCTATTTAAATCATTCTACGTGTGGTTATTCCTAGATCACGTCAAGCATGTTCTATATGTGGCATGCAGTAGTCATTAAAAAGGAAATGCCCGATTTTTAGAACAGATATGCAATTGACATGACCTGCGTTAGTCTATTGTGTTGAGTGAACAGCTGAGTACCTCCAGAAGAGCACGGATGGCGAGCTTGATGGTCTCCTTGCAAGAGGTCTCCTTGTAGTTCTTCTCCAGGAACTCCCTCATGGAGTTGGAGTTCCTCCCTGTGGCGTTGGCCTTCCACGCGGAGAAGGTGCCAGATGGATCGGTCTGGTAAAGGGCGGGCTTGTCAGTGTAGGGGTCGAATCCGACGATGAGGGTGGAAAGGCCAAAGGGGCGGACTCCACCGCTCTGAGTGTACTTCTGCTGCAGGCCGGCGATGTAGCGCGTGATGTACTCGACGGTGACGGGGTCCTCGACGGTGAGGCGGTGGCTCTGGCACTCGACCCGCGCGCGGTTGATGAGCACCCGCGCGTCCGCCTTGAGCCCCGCGCACGCCAGCGCGATGTGCGTGTCCAGGCTGGCGATCTTCCGCACCGACCTGCTCCGAGCAGAATCCCTCGGCGAGATGAGATCTGTGGGCTAGAACTCGGAAGGGGAGGCCGCGTTGGTCGAGGGGAAGGTGGCAGTGACGTACCTGGAGTCTTGGAGCTTGGGAGTGGACTTCTTCTCTACGCCGAGGACGACGGTGTCGGTGCCGCGGACGCCGACGGCGGCGTTCCCTTTACGTACGGCCTCGAGCGCGTACTCGACCTGGAAGAGGTGGCCATCGGGGGAGAATACGGTGATCGCGCGGTCGTAGCGGGCCATCGTGGCGTCGCCGGCGGTCGGGTCTGGTCGGCCTAGGGTTTGGGACTCTGGGGTTCCCGGCCGGCGGTGGCGGTCGTCGTGTCGTCGAGCTTGTGTTGTTGCCCTGCTTTGCTTTGGGGGGCTTCGTGCAGAAAGGGACTGACTTAGCTGGGCCGTGGACACTCTCAGCCCGTCTCAGTTGAAAGGAATCAAGAAATCGATTTGGAGTAGGCCCAAGTATAACCCACACTGGGTCTCCGTTGATTTTTATCATAGACAATTCGTCTTATTTAAAAGTATTTTTTATAATATTATTTTTTATAATTTATTTTATTATTGAAGCTAATTCAATCATAAATTTTTTTGCCCGTGATAAAAAAGTTTAATAAAACGAATCAAATACTACGATAAAAATAAACGAATGTCATTTAAAATTAATATATATACCTCCCAAACGCTGTCAAATGACCGGACACCGTCCCCAAACTCATTGATTCCATGCATTCACGTGAATTAAAATAAATAAAAACTTCCCTAATTGGTGTGAACTAAAACGGCAACGCTTATGTAGGATAATTAGGTAATAAAATGACAACGTTGGATAATTAGTCAATTACAAGATTAAATTCTAGAATAGATAAATTGTAGCATTCCTAAGAACTAGCGTGAGCAGATTTAATATACTAGTTGACATTAATAGCATAATCATGATCTCATTAAACATGATTAAGAATCATACAATAAAGTAGTGCGTGTATTATACGGCGGAATATGAAGAAGTTGTGGTTGATACAGAGTTGTTTTTGTTGGTGTCGGATCGCAGTACCCAACGGTGATCGACGGTCGACGTAATCGAGAGGCGCGACGTGATGAAGGATGTGAGCAGTCATGTGGAGTGCTTCCAAAAATCTTATTCGCCCTCTCTCGATGCAGGATTACAAGAGTGAGATGTTCCAAAGACCTACTCTCTTATTCATCAGTGCACACCGATGCATGAGATAAAGAAGGCTACGATGACCACACATCAAAGAGCAGAGGCAAAATCCTAGCTCAATTATATTTTGATCTAATCTGTTGTGTGTATTTGGTAGAGACCCGATAGACATGTATTTATATGAGAGAACACGATCTCACGTCACGATCGTGACCTAAACATGTCAGTTTCCATATCTTGTATATGAACCAAGTTACCAAACAACCAAACGACAAAAGAAAGTCATGTCCCAACAAGGCGAGGAGTCTGATTTCGACATACCATTTCACACAGGTGTCGCGCGCCCATATATCCTAAGCCTGATCAGGCGAGGCGAGCGAGCATGTGTGTAAAGTTCATTTTCTCTTCTCCACACACATAGCTTAATGGAATGGAAATAACTATAATATATAAGTTAGTCATCCTCCATACACATTAATAGTATGTGATTAAAGGTTTCCAATGTCCCTTTACATAACATGTACTACAAAAAATCATCAAACTTTTGTCGGCTAAATCCGAAAGAAGAAGTTAACTTTCATCGGCAAAATGCTAATTTTCATCGGTTTCTGGTCGACGGAAGCATGTCAACGAAAATTGACCAACTTTCATAATTTTCGGCAAACTAGTCCAAACTAATCCAAAAATCCGCCAACTTCCGCCAACTTCCATAATTTTTGGCAAAGAATACGAGCTTTTGAGATTTATTTAGAAATTTTAAAAAAAATCACGTAAGACTAGTCCGAAATCCCTCCAACTTCCATAATTTCGGGGAAACAATATTGTCAGCAATGATATAATTTCAGCCAACAAATTGCAACATGGATTTGAAGCAAACGAAAAAAATAACGCACCATCCTATACGAGGTGGTGGTTGGGGAAACGGCCAAATGGAGAGCCAAATTTAGAAACCATAAAGGCTGGCGGGCTGGGCGCCTCGCCGGCCTGGCCACGTCGCCCTTTTTGTTTCAGCCGTTTGATTGCTGCGCTACTTTTTTGGCCGTCCGATTGCTACGCGGACTTGGCTCGGTGTGGCGTCCGCATTAAAATTTGTCGCAGCGTCGCGTCGCATCAGTCACTTTTTCTTGATACATCATACCACTGTCACTGTGCTTGACTCACCGCTTCCTTCCTCCTCTTCCTCGTCTCGTCCGTCCTCATGCCCTGATGGCCTGATTCCTCCCACCCATTACCCTCCCCTCAACGCCGGCCCTCGATGCCAGACCTCCCCAAGCGTCCTCACGCAGATACATCTCCACCGCCGCTCAGCCTGAACTCCGCCCACCTCCACCTCCTCTCCTCTGCCTTCTCCACCACCTCCCCGTCCCCCTCTACCAGCAACAACGGCAGCTGCGTGGGTGTGGGAGGCTACCGCAATGCCGCCGCCGTCGTGTCGTCCCCACCATTCTTCTTCTCTCCCTCCGTGCCATCCCCCGGCGTCGGTGACCCTCCTGTGTTGTCGCCAGCGCCGACGGCCTCCCCCCGTACCTCGGTTCCTCTAACCTCTTCCTCCACTCACTCTTATAGCCCGTGCCTCGCGTTGGAAGATGAAGGGGTTGCTCGTGACGAAGACAACGACGATGAAGGCCATCGGCGACAAGGACAAGGATCGCAAGAAGGCGCCCGTGTCGTCAACAAGTTGAGTCTCTCCGTCTCCGACTTCACCGTCACCGCCGCCACCTCCACAAACGTTGTGCCGCTCGCGGAGGGGTTCGTGCCCGGCTTCGTACACGAGGCCGACAACATCACCGTCATCAAGGGCACCGTTTCCGCCTCCGCTCTCGGCGTCAACCCCACCACCGCCAGCTCCGACATCAAGAAGTCCGGTGACATCTCCATCACCCTTGACCTGGAGACCAAGGCGGACGTCAAGGTCAGCTGCCTCAAGACCAAGACGATTGTTATCCAGGTGCACTGTGACGGCATCAAGGCGGCCGATCCCGCACCGCCGCCGCCCTCGGCAAAGAAGAAGAAGGGAGTTAAGCTCTCCATCGCGGACGCCCCCGCTCCTGCTTCCGTCGACAACACAGCTACTCCCTCGCCGCCACTGGCCACCACCATCGCGCGCGTGTGCTAGGTCAGGATCCGCCTCCGCCGCTCGCTCTGGACTCCCCTCGCCGTGTGTCGCCGGTCTGTTTCGTGGTTCCTCTCGGCTATGTGGTCTGGATGCTTTTTGGCATTTTCCCGGCTGCGACTCGTTAGATCTAGGAGCTCCCGGGGATTTTGTTATCTGCCTTGGCCAGCCTCAGCCGCTCATTCTGGTTCCCCGGCATCTCCCTCTCCCTCCCTCCCTTATGTGTGCAGGTGTGCCACATGCTGCGTGAAGGAAGGATTGAAGGAGCTATGACCTGTTCAGTTGAATGGTCGCGTTCAGTAGTTTCAGCATTTTGGTATTCAGCTGTTCTCACTTACAATTCTTCTACTCCTGCATTCATGTGATCGTTTTCTTAAGAACGCATTGTACCCTTTTAAATTAGTAAAATTAGATGAAGAATTGTTTATGAACTGTTGAATTGAATATTATACTTACTGCTTTGACATTTTATCTTCCTAACTGTCTGCTGGTTTTAGCCTTTGGTTTCTTTTTCCTGCAACTTCTATTGTACAGTTATATAAGTACATAACTGGTAGCTTTGATCACCACCTTACTGTTTGTTTCTGTTATTCCAGTGCTCTAGATATTTCAGATCAATGTATTTTTAACGAAAAACAAAGATATAAATTGTTAGTTTTAAGTCACATATTTTCCATTCTACAGATAAAGAAAAGAAAATGTTAAACAGATTTGGTGGTCATTTTTTTTGTGTTTCAAAACTATTATGGGAATATATGGATCATATACAGAACAAGTTTAACTCATGTCCATGAGTCTATTTCCCATTTTGTACATTCTGTGTTCTGTAGCACCACACTTATCATAATCTTATACATTAGTATTGCCAAATAAGTTACGTCACGAAACTTATATTATTTCCTTTGAAATTTATAATGCTAAAGCTTTTGAGAGGAAGGTAAATGAATTTTCTACAGGAGGACCATCTTGGGAAAGCATTGGGCTCTTTCACCCTCCTATCGATTGATCAATTTACTTGTATTGCCAAATAAGTTACTTCACTAAATTCATATTATTTCCTTTGAAATTTCTGTAAGTAAGCACATTACCGATATCTTAATGTTCTAATTACAGTTTTGTAAGTTACCAACAAAGAAAGATGAAGACAAATGAGATTGTATCTCACAGTTTTGTAAGTTTTCTGCATTGCCTTTTCCAGCTGATTTTCAGTTCTAAATAGTGGCGCCTTTTCCTCCGCACATTTGGGATCCAAGACACATATGTGATATGTATAAGCCTAATCAACCGATCTTGATTTTAATTTACAACAAATGCTCTCATGATAGATCCATTTCTTATACTGTTTTACTGCAATTTAGAGTCTTTTAGTGATTCTAGCATGATTAGTATTTTACTGTTTTTAATAACTTAGAACATATAAGTTATGATCATTGTTTTTTGTGTCTGATCATTCTTCTTCAGTTCTGCCCAAGTAGCAGTTGCTGTGCAACCTGGTGCATCTGTTGTACAAATCTTTGTGGGACGAGTTCGGGTAAGACCATATCTTTTATTATTTATTTGCTTTATTCTAAAACGACTATAAATGTTACAAGATTAGGCAAGAAATCACTATGGTGACTCAGAGATTGATGAAGCTTTGAAGAAGGGAGAATATGCTGGGCTTGCTTTGGTTAGCATTAAATTACTTTTTAATTTATGGATGTATATGGAAAATTATATCAATTTTATTAGATAAGTCAATGCCTCGAAGTGGAGCCAATTTACTTAAATAAGCTAGAAATTTTGAAGTGGAGCCGATTTACTTAAATGTAGAACTTTTGCTATTGTAGCTTTAAACTTTGTCGCTTGGCCCTAATACTACAGATAGCTATCTATAGCATAAAATAACTCGAGATTTTGAATCTTTCTTTATCATGTTGTCATAGGTAATTGGCTAGGACTGCTAGGCCCAGGGGGCACACGCTGGCTGGCTGGCTCAAACCACCTCACACCGCATCGGCGCATAAAGGTGTCGGCACCGGCCTGTCATTGGTGAGCAGAAGCACGAAGCAGTTGTTCGAGTTGGCCTCCAATGATTTGGTGGCTATCGTGAGTGTCGGATGCAGTTTTTTTTCAGTTTGCTTGCTCCTATATGCAGCCAGGGGTGGAAACATACTTAAAATGTGGTTGCCATCAGAAAATGATACATGCCATAACAGTATTGAAAGAAGATGGTTTGATTGCACAATACATACATAAAGTGCTTGGTAGCGAAAGATTGAACCCAGGATCAAATGGTTTAGTGGCTTAGTGTTAGCATCTTAGTTATCAAACAACACCTTTAGATGAGTTATTAGAAGGAGGGTGTGAGGTGACATTGACTTGGAAACCATAAAAACTCTAGAGGGTGATATATCAAAGTACTCTATTAACTTAATTTTACAGGGGAAAACTTGATATAGAGTCTTCTATTTCTTTAGTTTCTGCATGCAGTACATGTTTGTGGTTTTTCAATCTATATGAAACCTGCTTTAAACTTTTTTCAAATCTTGAAACTCATAATATTGATTCCCATGGTATTGCTTATGACTATTGCTTTACTAATGCAAGTGCAATCACTTAATTCACTAATACATACTTTTTAAATCATTATTAGTGCCTCAAACCCCCTTTTTTCATTTGGGCATAGCAGAGGAATTTGAAATTGACAGTAGAGATTCTGATATCAGTGGTTCTGAGGGAAAGGACATATTCTTAAAAAATTCTGATAATAATATTGGCTAGAATTCCAATGACGACAATAATAATGTTTAAAAATGAATGAAAAAATTATGTATAGGTAGCGCGTCATTGGCGCGCCCTACTCACAGTAATCGCTACAGGAGGCGCGCCAAGGCGCGCCCCAGCCTCTAGTGGAGAGTCAGGAGCGTGGTGGCAGCGGCGAGATTCAAGCATGCAATCAGATCGGCGGCACACGGCAAGCTGCACCCCAGCACCTGCTGGGTACGTACGGTTTTTAATGGGAAATATACGTACAATCATTTATATTGGTGTAACCGTGTAATTAAATAATCCGGTGTATCCAATCAAGCGATCTGGTGCATCTACCTGAAACCTAATATTTTTTTACTTTTAACTCCTTTCATATGTAACCGTTGGATCGTTTGATTGGATGCACCAGATCTCGTTTGATTGCACGATTACATCAAATGAGTGATTGCACAGGATATTCCACTTTTTAATTCGTTTACAAAAATGAATTGGGCGGGCTCAAAAAAAATAAAATTAGTGCGGACTTGTACCGCGGAATTTCAGATTATATAAGCATGTATTCGAATAAGTAAGATTTTAAAAACCATTATTATATACTTAATCCAATCAGATTAGAAACGGATCGAATCAGACCGATCTATTTTTATTAAAAACATGTTTGGTAGAGGTCCAGTTCTGAGATCCTTCTCATTGGAGCGGGAGTTAAACTAAACAGGTTTAGCTCCACGGCTTTATTAGACAGATCTGTTCCGAAAAATAGCACAACTGTGGTGGAGCGATCTTTTCTCCGTTTCAGCAGCTCCGCTCCACTAAAGTTCATTAATTTACCCGCAAATGTCATCGAACAAAATTAGTTCTCTCCCTATCTCGGTGGGATCGACGATGGAAAAAAGACACATTTAAGAATTTATAATACATTTATTAACCAACGTAATAAATAGGGATAATATATTATCTATTTCGAATTAGATATGAATCTAAAGCTAAAACAAAAGCCAAAGCTCCCGTATGATTTTAGGGTTTGTAGCTCTACCGTCTATACTCATCGAGAAAAAGGAAGTAAAGGCGGTTGAATTCAAGATTTCAGGCTCCACACCGTGCATGACCGATTAGGGCACGTTTGGTAGAGCTTTGAATCCTAAAATCCATATTAAAGCTGGAGTGGGGCACTTAGAGCTGGTTAGACCCTGCTCCATTACTTTAGTTCATTTTTCTGGAGTGTTCTCAATAGGATCTACTCATCAGGAAAAGTGTTTTGCTTACTCCAACTCCACAAGACAAAGAAGCTGGAGTTAGAGTCCTGCCAAACGCATAGGGAAAGCAACGTGTTTGAAACCCGTGGGTTTGATGAAAACCCGCCAGCGAAGTAAACTCGTAAAACCCATACAAACTCGAACCGGCGAAACCCATGGGTTCGAAACTAAACCCAAACCCGTCGGGTACCCAAAACCAAACGGGTAACCCGCGAGTTCAGTTTATACTCTACATAAATTATATTACAACATTAATATAATTAAAAATCATAACAAATAGAAGATTATCACATTACCAATGCATAATTTGAAATGATGAAATCACTTAACATATATCAACGTAACATTATCATGGGAAATGAATAAGAAATAGGATAAACTCTGTATAATTTTAAATAATCGGTTAAACCCATAAAAACTGTAGATTGAACCCAAACATATACCATCGCGTCAGGTACCCACCAGTTCCCACACCCGCTACAAACGCACCTTAAGTTTGGCGTCTTCTTCGGTCGAGCGAGCCAGCACGTGTCGTACGGAGTAACGTGCAGCTGGGCTCCTGGGTCGAGACGTGTGCTTCATGCGGTTTCTCAGGGCCGCTGAGCACTGGAGTAAAATATAAGAAAAAAATTCAAATCACATCCTTTAAATATGTCCGATATTTAAATAACACTAGAAGAAAAATTGTTTAAAAATGCTCAGCGGTACGGTAGGTGCACTTTCCACTTTTGATTAGCGGTTTTGGTGATGCTGAAGCTGTATGTGACGCTGATAACACGACCAATTGATGATAAAGTTCAAATCATACCCTCTAAGTTTGCTCGATGTTAAAATAACATCCGAAAAATTGTTTAAAAATGCGCTACTGACATGGCCAAAAGTAAACTATCGATGAGGAGGAGGTAACGATAGTAGAGGCGACAACGTGAGTGATGATCGGATATTCTTAATAGCGATGTTTCGAACATTCTTTCATAAACTATATTAAAATAATGATGAGGTTCCAAGAAATATTATAAATAAAAATCTACGTTAGATTAGTCATCCGATATAGATTACTCTATCTATTTCATAATATTATAATTTAAGAAATGATTTAACATTCCATAGTATAATGAATGTAAATTGTGTCCGTCAATCAAATTCGGTACTAAATTGATATATTATGGAACGAATAAAGTAATAAATACTAAATATTTTAACAGTATCTACCGAACGTTCAATTGCCTTCTTAAGAGATTGCTTAATTACTTTTATGGTTATATATTTATACAAATATTAAAACTATAACTACATGCTAGTTCTTTCACGAAAAATGCACTATTGTTACTTTTACATATATATCAAATCTTAATATTTTTAATCTACTAATGGTCTGAGATTTCAAGGTTTAACGTATCGATCTATAGTTATCTCTTTTTCGTGGCCTATTCTGATGGGGTGAAGGAAAAAAAAAAGAAAGTTATCATCTGATGCCTCTGAGTAGTGACGGAGTCCAACCGCACAACTCCGCCGCCGGAACCGGAGAAGAAGCAGCCTGTTTCACGTCGCAACTTTCAAGAATCCATGGTTTCTGTAGTGGGGGTATCTCATTCGGGATAGCAACGGGAGGAAGCTAGCTAGGTAGGGTTCATGCGGCCAGGAGTCGGTAAGACTGTAAGGAGAAGAAGATAAGGATTATAATTAGGCCCATTTGAATTCTAGATATTGAAAGAATTAGAATTTCTTTTAAATTCTATAAAATATTAAATTGTGGGAAATTTAATTGAAATCTAATATTTATGTTTGGGCATTCCGTAGAATTGAAATACGAGAATTAATTCCCAAACCTGTTTGGTTGATCAAACCAGGGAATCAATTCTATTAATACAAGAAAATATTAGCTACAAAAATAAGCTTGATGAAGGAATGCATAGTACAATGATCAATCTTGACAAATATAAGAATTCCAGTCAATTTTGTTTCTTAAAGAGGAATTAGGCAGAACTATAAATTCCTGATTAAATCCTAGATCAAATTTGATAATTCCAATTTTATAATGGCCCAAACAACCAATCTCATGGAATTGAATTCCAATTCTTTAATTCTAGATCCAATACCTATGATCAAAACAGGTTCTTAGACTTTTGTCTATTTTTCTATTATAAGGATATGTTTGCTAGCATATCTCAACATGTCTTACATATATCCAATGAAGCCATGCATGTCTATATCTAGTTTGATCCATAAAAGCCTAATAAAGGGTATCTGGTTGTCTTATTCTTGACAAATACAATACTCAACTTGCTGACAAGAATGAAAGATTTTCTTACCAATAGAATAGTCAGTAGAAATCTAAGCATTTTTAATGGCTTAGCCTTATTTGTAAGCTAGTCTAAGCTTAACAATTTAAATAAGTTGTTTTCAGAAAAAAAACTCCGAGAAGCTTTTATTCTATTCTAAACAATTTCTAAAACCTAAGTTTATTATCTTTGCAATATGATGAAAATATTTATATTACATATGTATTTGTTTTGTTTAGTATTTAATTGATAACATCTATTAGAAAAATTACTTTCCGACGTACTCAAGAAGTTATCCCTTCGTAGCCTAAGGGCTTGTTTGGGAGCTAACAAACCCGGCCCATTCCCTGGGGATGGGCCGGGATTTTAGTTCAAAATCCCGGCCCATCCCCAGGGAATGGACCGGGATTGTGGGCTCCCAAACCAGCCCTAAAGGATTCGATGTACATCCCTTCGAAGCCCGTGAAATCGTTCAAAGTCCTCAAAGATTCTAGAAACTGAGAACCCCCAAATTTGCTAGAGCAAAGCCTTGGACGATACCATATGTCCATCTCAAAGGGTTGAAACCGCTTCAAAGCTCGAAGCTCAATATGGGTGTATACATTCCTTCAAAACGGACATATAATTTACAACACTAGATTCAACTTTTCTCTATACTAGTAAGATGCACATGCGTTGCAACGAATTCATAATTTTAATGGCAATATATTTAGAACATGATATATTTGTTGAACACATTTGTTTAGTAATATTACGATGATAAGAAACAAAGTAATATATTATTATTCAAAACAATACATAGAGGTATTATAAAATTTACTATATATTTATGATGAAATTTACTAAATTTTTCCCCGCATTTAACTTAATTTTATCTTATTTTTGGGCATTTTCCTTAATTTTCCAGGAATAAATAAAACAGAAAATTAAATTATTAAATCTGGAAAAAATAAATCAGAATTAAGCCCAACAGTGCGGAAAACTTGGCCCAATTAGCGATTTTCGCAGGCCGAAGCTTACCTGGGCCCAGGCCAGGTTTTCGCTGCGCGCTCGCGTAACCTGGGCCTGGGCCGGGATTTCATCCCCCCACCTGGGCCGCATCTGTTCCCACTCACCGCTGGCCGTCAGATCTGATCCGACGGCCAGGCATCGATCTCGGCAGTATAAAAAGCTACCGCCCCAGCAGAAACCCTAAACTTCATTTCCCTCCTCCCGGGCCCGAGAGCGAGCGGCGGAGCGAGCGCGCGGCGCGCGGTGGAGCGAGCACGCGGCGGCGGCCCGCGACGGCGACGGCGGAGCACCGCCCGCCGGCTAGCTGGCCGGAGCCCACGCGATCACCCGAGGGGAGCGGGGCTCCGTTGAGCTAACCGACGGCGGTGAAGGCCACCCGAAGGCGAAGCGCCCGACGGCGAGCGGCGGAGCGGTCCCGGCCACCGGCGAGCGGCGGCTGCGGCCTGCGGAAGCTAGGGCTGGGGGTAGCTAGGGCTGCGGGAGGGGAGCGCGTAATGGGCCGAGGCGGCGTGCAGGCTTATTGGGCCGAGGCGGGGAGAGAGGCGTGCTGTGCGCGGTCGAGGCGGGGAGGGAAGCGCGCTGCGCGCGGTCCGTGCGGACGGACGACCACTGGCCGCTTTAATATAGTAGAGATGTATGTACGCCGTCTATTATAGACGCAGAAGTTATAAGTAGAGAGCAATAACCTATTACTGTTAAGAAAATGACACGAAATATTTTATCTAATTGGAACTTCCAGACAATTACTTCGTTTGGAGACTTTATTGCACCAACATCATTAGTAGAGAGCAATAACCTATTACTCTATGTAAATTATGTTTATAAATATTTCCTCTTTACTGTTAAGAAAATGACACAAAATATTTTATCTAATTGGAACTTCCAGACAATTACTTCGTTTGGAGACTTTATTGCACCAACATCATTATTCGAGTTAAATTTTTTGATATTAAGTAAAATAAAGATCCAAATAATTAAAAATGCTGAAATCAACAACATAATCTTATGATTTATTTATACAATAAACTATAAATGATTTATTTAGACAATAAACTTATAGTTTATGCTTTTTAAACCATAAGCAGTGTGATCATAATTTATTAGAATGAATAGCTCTCTTTCACTCGGTCATCAAAAGGTTCATCCATGATCTCATCCTTCCGCACCACAAAAACACAAACGGTAGAATCCAAGCCACCATCATCGCCCTAATCACACGCTGTAATCGCGATTAAATTATGCAAAAGCAAACATTAGCCCAACTCCGTGCCTTTCCCGTAATTCCGTCCGGTTGCCACACTCATCTTCTGATTTTTTTTAAATAATATCTTTTAAAAAAAAATTTCAAATTTGTATAATGATTTTGAAAAATTGCAAAAATACGCATCAGTCGGCATTCAAGTATCGACTGAAGCTGATGTGACAGAATCTGATAGGAGATGATATCCCATCAATACTTGAAGTGCCGACCGGAACTGACGTGACACCAACACTTTAAATATCAACCTATCCCTATTTTTACAATTATTCAAAATCGCCGGATTTGAAATTTTCTTTTTTAAAAGTATTATTTCGTATAAAATTCCTCGTCTTCTCCGATAAACCCCTCGACTCCAACTGCGCCCGCACGAAAACCCAAGCACCGGACCTCGCTACCCCGCCTCCCGACGAGGAAGCGGACAAGCAACCAGAGCCCAACGCGGCGGTCGGAACACACTCCGACGAAGTACGAGCTCCTGAGGTGTTTGTTGGGAGTAGGAGCCAGGAGGCGATGGTGGTGGCGGCGGCGCTGGATGCAATGGCGGGGACGCGGTGGGGGCGGTGGCTGGGGCTCGTGACGGCGGTGTGGGTGCAGTGCATATCCGGCAACAACTACACCTTCTCCAACTACTCCGACTCCATCAAAACGCTCATGGGGCTCACGCAGCTGCAGCTTAATGGCCTCTCCGTCGCCAAGGATGTCGGCAAGGCGTTCGGCCTCCTCGCCGGACTGGCAACCGACCGCGTCCCCACCTGGCTTCTCCTCGCCATCGGCTCACTCGAGGGCCTTCTTGGGTACGGCGCGCAGTGGCTCGTCGTGTCTAGGACCGTCGCGCCGCTGCCCTACTGGCAGATGTGCGTCTTCCTCTGCCTCGGCGGGAACAGCACCACCTGGATGAACACCGCTGTGCTCGTCACATGTATCCGCAACTTTCGCCGGAGCAGGGGGCCCGTGTCCGGCTTGCTCAAGGGCTATGTCGGGCTTAGCACGGCCATCTTCACCGACATCTGCACCGCGCTGTTCGCGGACAACCCCGCCGCGTTCCTTGTCATGCTCGCCGTCGTGCCGGCCGCGGTTTGCGTGGTCTCCATGGTGTTCCTCCGCGAGGCGGACGCCAGTGGCGCCGCGGACGGGCGGGAGGAGGAGGAGGAAGACGGTGGGTGCTTCACCGCAATCAACACGCTCGCCGTAGCCATCGCTCTGTACCTCCTCGCCGCCGACCTTACCGGCATCGGCGGCGGCGGCGGGGTCGTCTCGACCATCTTCGTGGCCGTACTCCTGGTACTCCTCGCGTCCCCCGCCATGGTGCCGGCGCACGTGGCCTGGAAATCTCGGACGCTAGCGCGAAAGCTGGTGAACGCTGACGTCGAGGAGGCCGAGGCAGCAACCGCCCCGCTCCTCTTAGCGAAAGCGTCGGTCGAGAGAAAGGAGACAGAGGCGGACGCCCGCGGCCCTGGCGAGAAGCCGCTGCTGGGGGAAGAGCACACCATCTCGCAGGCGCTGATGTCGCTGGACTTCTGGCTCATGTTCGCCTCCTTCCTGATGGGCGTGGGCACGGGGCTGACCGTGATGAACAACCTGGGCCAGATGGGCGTCGCCATGGGTTATTCGGACGTCTCCCTCTTCGTCTCCATGACCAGCATCTGGGGATTCTTCGGCCGCATCGCCTCCGGCACCATCTCCGAGCACTTCATCAAGTACGTTTCTCCCCTCCCCCCAATCCATTCCAATGCATCTCCTCTCCACAACCAACTCAAACCACAAAATCCCAGCCCCAGCCCTTACGATCTCGATAGGTCCGTATCTCCGTAGCACGGACTAGGTGAGACATTTTGGAATTGTTGAGCCCACCATTGAAGATCTGGAGATTGATTCTGCAAACATGTCGGCATCCTTCGTGGTGCCCGCGAAAGGTTGGGAAGGGACATCGAGCAGTCAACAGTCAACACGGCTAACCGAATTTTCAGATCTTGCCACCTGCCTAAGGTTAATCTATTGTAGATTTTATAGTATGATCATTCTTGCATTCCCTCCCTTGGAATTGGATACATCTCCCACATATTGTAGGATAGACTGATAGTTGATTTCAGCTCAGAGTTTGGCAATAGCTATATCAGCCCCGGTTAACCATGCTAGTCAGCTCAGAAACCATGATTTTATTAACCTTGGTTTAATTTGTGATTAACAGACGAGAGAATGAGAAAGCTTAGTGGGGAAAAAGAAGGTTTTGGTTCTCGATTCCTTTGGAAGTGGATTGTTTGCACCAATCTGCAATTTGGCAACTGCGAAAGATAGCTAACCTTTGAGAAAATTTGGTATACCGAAAGTTTGCCGGTTCCTATATATATGCCATTAAAATCTCACTGTTTTCATATATGTCAATGCTTCAATTTTCTGTGTTCATATATATATATATATATATATATATATATATATATATATATCATTGTCGTTAGCTTCAACCGTTAGTCAATAGTATTTTTTTAGCTTATAAAGCTAGATAGCTAGCTTTGCTTTCAAGCGAACTCAATTGCGTTGGATTGAATGAGTGATTGATATGCGTGTATCGGCTAGAGCAAGTGATAGTTGATCATGGAGCTTAAATCATCCTTCTTAATTTTTAGTGAGCTAAGAGCAGTTTGGGTATTTTGAAAAAAAAAACTAATGTTGACTAACGGTTGAAATTAACGACAGTGTCATATATGAACATAGAAAATTTAAGCAGTGACATATATAGAAACAAAAAGTTTTCAATAACATATAAAGAACCGGTGAACTTACTGTAGCATATACGGAATTTCCTCCTATATACAGATTTTTCTCCTAACCTTTTTGGCAAGAATTTGCATCTGCTAATTATGAGATCGAAGTAGGCCAGTAGCACAAACTGTGGTATATCCATACAATTATCCAACTGGTGTTGTGTGCAGTTAAAATAAGTACTCAAACTAGTAGCAGTAGTACCATGCTTCAGTGGTCACAACCCTTGTTTCTGTCCACACTCGGTACTCATGCGTAGAGTATATGTTACTTTTCTGTGATAGTTGCCTGTAGCCATCATGTGCAGCTGTTGTGTTCTTCCTCTTAAGAACTAGAGTGCAATGAGTTGGGTAGGATTCATAGTTGTTATGGCGTCGCCATATCGTCGCCATATCGCCGTGGTGGTATTTTGCTATTCGCCACGCCACGCCATATCGCCGAAGGCTTATGGCGAGCGCCACAGTCGTGTGGCGTCGCTATGGCGCCGTGTGGCGCCCGCCATATATAGGTAGGCAAGTTATTCCCGGCGGCCCTCCCAGCCTTTTCCCTCTCCTCAACACAGCCGCCGCCACCACTGTCTGGGGCTCTGGGCGCGACACGGTGCGGGTGCGGCGAGGGTGCGGCGCGGCGAGGGCGCGGCGCTGTGAGGGCGAGGGCGCTGCTCTGCTGAAGTGTTGTGTGGCGGCGGCTGGAGGGAATGGGAGGTGAGAGAGAGAAAGGGAGGGGTTGAGAAAATTAGGGTTAGGAAATAGACTTTAAATGTTTAGACGGGGCTTTAAATGGGCTATTGGATCAAATTTATAAAACAGATTATTAAATGAACATTTAAATATAATATTAGACATAATTTTATATATTTTATTGCAATTTTAATTATATATTTTTATTTTATAAGATATATAAATTAACATTATTGCAACTTGATATGAAATTGCTATTTTTATAATACTATATTACTATTCTTATTTGCAATTTAGTACTTATATATTGATATATTTTTTAAAATCCTTAAATTCTATAAGCTATTTTTCTATATTGGTCGCCACGCCGATGTGTCTATGGCGACGCCACGCCGCGCGTCATAAGCGTTGTAAAGTTGTGAAGGTGCTAGGTCGCCACGCATCGTCGCGTCGCCATAACAACTATGGTAGGATTGCCCTTTAATACCTGTACTTTAAGATCAATATACATTAAGGTTACTTCTAATGGAAACAAATGTTAATAGGAAATTTTGATCTTATATCCTCTATTCCAATAGAAATTGAGAATTTATTCTGCTGACCCATATATCAGATATATGAAGGATAAATCCTCGATTTCTCATATATGATCCAATCTAGCAATCGCCCATGTTAACAGTGCCACTTTATTTTTCTAGAGATTACAAGTTTTTTGGTAACAACATCACATTTTCTGTATAAAGATCCTCAGATTGCTATAAAAATAATTTTGTCATCATCGGTTTCCTTTTCTTTCTGATCCATCCTGCTCCAGAAGAACAAATTAACTTATTCTTGGTGTTGACTAAATTTCTGTGCCGTTGCACATTTATATGAAACTATTGAGCTGTTTTGGAATATTAAATGTAGACTATTTATAATCGGAGAATTATTTGCGAGACGAATCCAATGAGCCTAATTACACGATGATTTGACAATGTGATGCTACAGTAAACATTTACTAATCATGGATTAATTATGACTAATAAATTTGTCTCGTGAATTATCCTTTGATTATGCAATTATTTCTATAATTTGTTCACGTTTAGTCCTTTAAATTTATGTCTAAATATTCGATGTGACACGAGCTAAAATTTAGCCCTATGATCCAAACATCCTCTTAATCTGTTAATTTTAAATGTTCATCTCATTTCTTTATGCCTGATCCTCAAAAGATATGCTTGACCTTCTGAACATCAATAAACTTTCAGGACAAGAGCAATTCCGCGTCCATCATGGAATGCGGCTTCTCAAATCTTGATGGCAGTAGGCTACGTTGTGATGGCGCTGGGGATGCCAGGCTCGCTCTTCATCGGCTCGGTCGTGGTCGGCTTCTGCTATGGCGTCCGCGTGGCGGTCACCGTGCCGACGGCGTCGGAGCTGTTCGGGCTGAAGTACTATGGCCTCATCTACAACATCCTCATTCTCAACCTGCCCCTCGGCTCCTTCCTCTTCTCCGGCCTTCTCGCTGGCCTCCTCTACGACGCGCAGGCAACCAGGGTGCCTGGCGGGGGCAACACCTGTGTTGGCGCGCACTGCTACCGCCTCGTGTTCGTGATCATGTCACTTGCCTGCGTTTTCGGCTTCAGTTTGGACGTCTTGCTGTGCTTCAGGACCAAGAGGGTGTATGCCAAGATCCATGAGAGCAAGAGGCCGAGGAGGTTGGCAGTGGTGCAGAGGTCAAGTTAGCTACAGCTCTGTGAAAAATGGTACAGATCTGAGCATTTGCATCGAGATTCAAGGGGTCTAATAAATTTCATGCAAACAAGAGGATTCAGTGTCTTGATTCTTTGGACAACGACAAGATATAGTGGATCCATTCAATCGGTATAGTGTACTGCTACGGAGGTTTATTGGCGTTGATCCGAGAATGCTTTGCATTGTGTGTGAACCGTTACAGTGCTGATTAGTAATCCAGTTTATAGAAAAACATTAGTTTATTGGATTGTTATAATGTGTACTTTAAAATATAATAATTTGTCTTGTTTGTTTTAGCATATAAAAATAAGCTGGATTAGTATGATCCAAAGCTAAAACAAACGTGAGAAAAGAGGCTGCAGATTGTGTATTTGTCTGACCCCTCGGTTTAGTCAGTTTAATATATCCTTGAGACTGTAATCTGGGTTAGCCTATATGATGAATTGTTATGCAATTAGCATGTTAATTTTAGTGCCATGCGCGGTGGGACCCACGATGCCATCAGCATGTTAATTTCAGTTATCTGTGTTACGGTGGTATTCGCCTCAAATGGCGTGCCGCTTTTCCCTCAAAAGCGGCAGCAGCAGCCTTTTCTAGCGTGAGGAACAGGTTTTTACATGCAGACAACAGGCGCGAAGCAAGCGGCGGTTCATGCAGGCGACGCGACGGCACAGAACGACGCGATAGATATGAAGCGACGCGTTTTTTTATATACTATAAATATATCTTGTACTCTGTACTAAACGAATCAATCAATAGAAAATACTTTTCATTTAAACACGTTATCAATCACTTGTTCTAACCGGGAGTTTCTTTAGGCCAACTAGAAGCGAAAAGGCAGAAATACAATATCATCGTCATATATATATGCATGTCCTCTTTATATACATGTCTTTTTAAGCATCAGCTTCAATCAAAAATGCTACATAAATTTGATGACTATCACTTAAAACAATTGTTGATTTACATACGACTAAAACGACTAATATCATTTACCTAGATTAGACGTTATTCGTATCACAAACAGCAAAATCATTTACCCAAAAATTGATAGGCCTACACCATATGGTGATTACCTTCAATATTAACATACCAAATTGTTTCTATAAAATAAACTATATATGTTGTTTAATCCATCAAGAATATTACACAACATATAAATGGTAAATCATTACCTATACATTAAAAAGTCATCTACACTATGTGTTATACATAATTTAGCTTTTTTTACAACATTTATATTTATTTACTCTCTTAGTAAATTAAAATATGTCCCTACATGTAGGACATGGCTGATATTTCAAAGAAAGAATTCCCTGAACTTGCTTTAGATGGTAGTAATTATTTGACATGTGCACAAGATGTTAAAATAAATTTAACAGCCCGTCGATGCATTAATACCATTATGGATCCAGTACCAAATGCACCTGAGATCCCGGACTACAACAAATATGCCACACTCCATTTTCTGCGCCATCATCTACACTCAGATTTAAAATCTGAATATGTGATGGAAGAAGACCCCCTTGCTCTATGGAAATCTCTTAAAGATCGATATGAGCAGCAGAAAAATGTCATATTACCCGAAGCCCAACGCGAATGGTCACTAATTCGCTTTCAAGATTTCAAATCAGTAGCAGATTATAATTCCGCCGTACATAAAATCTGCTCTAAATTGAAATTTTGTGATCAACCTGTTTCAGAAGAAGCAATGATTGAAAAAACTTTATGTACTTTCCATCCAACATTCCGGGTATTGCAACATCAATATCGCCAACAGAAATATACAAAGTATTCTGAGTTAATATACACATTACTTCAGGCGGAGAATCATGATGAACTTTTGATGAAAAATCATCAAAATCGCCCAACAGGCGCAGCTCCTCTTCCTGAAGTACATTTTAACTCTCAGCGTACTAAATTTCATGGCAACAAACGGAATAAAAACTTTAAGGGAAAGTCAAAGTTTCAAAATAACAGGCATGGGTATAAGACAAATAAAGGGAAAAGTCCATTTAAGGACAATCCTAAAGACAAATCTGAAATTTATCAAAGGTGTGGATGTACGAATCATCGTACTAACAAATGTAGGATCCCAAAGCATTTGGCTGAACTTTATCTAAAGTTTGGTAAGGATAAGCAAGTTCGTCGGAATAAGTTTGAGACACACTTCAATGAACAACAAGTCAACGACTTAACTGCGGGACCTTCTCAAAGCGTCCATCAAAATGAAGTTCAAAAGAAGGAGTAAGACCCATCCAATATCGACAATATGATAGTCGAATATCACACTGAAGATATATATGGGGATCTCAAATAAATTATACATATTTCATATGTAAAATAGCCAAATTAAGAACTATAAATGTTGTATAAATATAAAAACATATATGGTAATATGTATTTGACATGTTATTATAAACATCATATGTATATATATATATGTAGATATCATATCTATTTATCTCATTTATTTATTTATTATAATTATTTACGGGATTTTACAATAGATGGAAGATGAGGAAATCTGTTTAGTAGATAGTGGCTCTACTAACACAATTCTACGTGAGCTTAAATATTTCCAAAATCTTCATAAGAAACATGGAAATATCATGACTATCGCTGGACGCGATGCATTAATTGTAGGCTCAGGCCGAGCCACGATTACGCTCCCAATGGGTACAAAGTTAATAATTGAGGATGCACTCCTGTATCCCGATTCAACTCGTACATTGCTTAGTTATAAAGACATCCGTCTAAATGGCTACCATATTGAAACCCAAACTGAAAATAATGTAGAATACTTATTTCTCACTAAATCCAACGGAATAACAAAGAGATACTTGAGAAATTTCCTTCATTTTCATCTGGTTTATACTACACATACATAAAACTCGTATCACATGTTGCGTTTAAAATAATTTTTCAAAATCTTGATAAATTCAAGACTTGGCACAATCGCCTTGGTCACCCCGGAATAGGGATGATGAGAAAAATTATTAGCAACTCCATAGATCACAATATTAATCTTGCAAGATTTCCTGGATCATCAGATTTTACATGCACTGCATGTGCCACAAGAAAATTAATTTTAAGACCATCATATCTTAAGATTAAAAATGAACAAATAAGTTTCCTTGAACGCATTCAAGGAGACATTTGTGGTCCTATACAACCATTATCTGGACCATTTAGGTACTTTATGGTGCTTATAGATGCATCCACACGATGGTCCCATGTATGTCTCTTATCTACAAGGAACCATGCATTTGCAAAATTAATGGCTCAAATTATCAAATTAAGAGCTAGCCATCCTGAACATAGGATAAAAAACTATTAGGATGGACAATGCCGCTGAATTCAGCTCACGTGCATTTAATGATTATTGTATGGCTCTAGGTATCAATCTAGAACACTCGGTACCTTATGTTCATACCCAAAATGGGCTTGCTGAATCTCTAATCAAGAGAATAAAATTAATTGCGAGACCACTCTTACATAATTGCAAATTACCAACCTCTTGTTGGGGTCATGCGGTCTTACACGCCGCAGATTTAATACAAATTAGACCAACTTCATATCATGTAACTTCCCCGTTACAATTAGTACGTGGAAATCAACCTAGTATTTCCCATCTGCAAATATTCGGTTGCGCTGTATACGTACCGATATCACCACCACAACGTATCTCTATGGGTCCCCATAGAAAATTAGGCGTATATATCGGGTATCATTCACCGTCAATCATTAAATACCTCGAACCCCTAACAGGGGATTTATTTACTGCCCGGTATGCTGATTGCATCTTCGATGAAGATAATTTCCCGGCATTAGGGGGAGATTTGTACCATAATAAATGCCAGAAAATTGATTGGAACGCCACTGGTTTTCAATCATTAGACCCACGTACTATAGAATCCGAGCAAGAAGTTCAGAGAATAATAAATTTGCAACATCTTACAAATAACCTGCCAGACACATTTATTGATTATAAGGGTGTCACAAAATCTCATATTCCTGCAGTTAATGCACCAGAAAGAGTTGAAATACCTCATCAAACAACTCAACTCCCAAATCCTAAGATCAGGGGAGAGATCTGGTTGCAACTGATGCTTCTCAAAAGCAATCTAAAAAACAAAGGAAGATATCTTCTAAAACAGTAAATGCAATTCAACCTCATGTTGAAAGACACCAAGATGATGATTCTCATCCTAAATCTAGCATATATGGGTGCACCAATACAAATGCTAGACCATCGGAAATGACTAACTCTATTAATATGTGAAATACTCAAGAGTTAGAAGAAATATCCACAAATTATATTAATTCAGGAGAATCTTATAATAGAAAGACTACAATTATCGACATATATTTCTCCTCAAGTATAGCTAAAGACCTCGAAAAAGATCCAGAACCTAAGACCATGGCAGAGTGCCTTAAGCGCTCAGACTGGATCAAATGGAAAGAAGCTATTGAGGCAGAATTAAGCTCGCTAAAGAAAAGAGAGGTATTTACATCAGTAATACCTACTCCTCAAAATGTTTTCCCCGTTGGATCGAAATGGGTTTTTGTTCGTAAACGAAATGAAAACAATGAGGTGGTGAGATACAAAGTGTCGCGCCTCGATTTAATAAATCAGGACTTTATTGAAATTCCATAGAAAATCAATAAAACAAGACGTTCATCATGCGACCACGTACAATACGGGCAATCATTCACGGTTCGTAGACCGCATTAATACAAAAGTGAATAAAGGTGAAGAGAAACTAATAAAATAAGGGTCCTAGATGAACGCCTCCTTCCAGTCTCGCCTTGACTGGGTCGCTACTCCAGACCTGCATCCTCCTCGTAGTAGACGGGCTCTGATGGTGTAAGTCAACGGGGTGAGTACAGATGTACTCAGCAAGCCACCGAATGCAATTATAATGCAAGGTAAATAACAAGGGAGAAAGTGGCTAGTTTTGCGGAAGCAGCATAATTGTAAAGCATTAAGTGTGATCAATTTATTAGTACTGAATAGTAAACATGTGTATGCATCATCATCTTCTAACTCGAGGAGTACGTTTCACCTCCTCGCACAACAGTCCTTACATGCCATGAATAACTCAATCATTCAACCAATTGTAAACTAACTGCGAGTAGTCACACAACCCGCCCTTGACCGTGGGCTCGGCTTTTCGAAAAGATTAAATTACTCTGATCAGAGATGTACCACTGTACCCACAAGGCACGCACTCATCACTTACACCGAAGTGTAATGAGATGACCCATTTCACGGGAACTCGTGCCAAAACCTTCCATATGGTCTTCCCCGACTCAACAGCACCCTCTTATAGGTTTCATATGGTGTCCCGACGCGTCGGTGCCCCACCATACCCCCCCTTGAGCCTCCTTTGGTACAAGTCGCCCGCAGGCTAGCCCCTTGCCCCCTCCACTATGGTGCCGAGAGACGGAGAGTTCCACACTTCCAGTTAGGACTTACCCATTAGACTTGTGGTTGGTACGGAAGTGCTTTGCAACAGATCCCGCAGACCGGTCCTTATAGTGCCCCGGGTGCGACCAACCAGTTTCCGAGCTTGCACCCGGAACCCACCATACTTATAACCTAGCCAACTCCAACAGAATCCAGAGACAAGAATAACGGGGTATTTCATATACCAGAATCCATCTAACTACGACTTATTCTTTACATCCTATAGCAGTTGTGCCGGTACATTGGGCACTAGCTAATATAATATTTGTAGAGTGTCAAGGAGTTAAGGCTCAATAAGCATGGCTTGGGTTTGCACACAAGGACGGGGATCTAGTAAATATAAGTGTAAGGCTTGATATTTGACTAATGCAATATTAACCTATGAGTTATAGCGATAGCTTATTAAAACATGGGCTCAATGATGATCAACTGTTTCCACAGAAGGGTCGATGACTTGCCTTGATCCGTGAATGGTGAAGGTGGAACCTCGGGGTAAGACTCGGGATCTTCGACGACGTTGTAGTCTTCTCGATACGGAAAAGTAAACACAACATTCAATAAACAATCCAAAATCAAGCATATAAGCATACAAGTTGTTGTTGGACTTCAGTAAGGGAGATAGAGTCTTAAATTCTAGGGAATTGTTACTTAAATATTTAAGGTTGATTCCTAATGAGATTTCTGAATTTATGACTTGATGTAATTTACTTTTCCTAGGGGTTTTTATTTCCCCTTTTAGAGGTGAACATAAAAAGGTATACATTAGCCTTGATGTTTTTGTGGTATCAAAAATAGTGACTTTAAATTATTAAGTCTTCTGAGGTTGGTCATATAGCCTTAAGATAATTTCCTAAAGTATGGATCTTTACTTCATGAATTAATTAAATCCTAAAAGGGATTTTGTAATGTGGTTTAACAGAACAAAGTGGGCAAAATGAATATTCTATCTTTATTGTATTAAAACTAGTGAACTCAAGTTGTTAGGTTTTCTGAAGTTATTATATAAGTTGTCATGACATGTTTATAAAGTGTTTAACTTTTATTATCTGAATTACTTAATTACCCTACAAGGCCTTTTGCAATATTAATTAATAGATTAAAGTGGGCAAAGTGAACATGTTATTTTTATTGCATTAAAACAGTAGAATCAAGTTATTAAGTCCTTTGAATTTATTATGTCATTTGCATGATATTTTTGTAAAGTGTTGTATTTCCATTATATGAATTAACCATTTATTTTAAAGGGTCTTGGAAATGGTGGTTAGTAAATTAAAATGAGCAAAATGAATTATTATATTTTTATTGGCTTATAAGCAGTGTACTGGAGTCAATATATCATCTAAAAGTAATATATGAATTTTTAAGGGTTTTTCTGATTTATTTAAATGGAATATTGATTAAACCCTAGAGGGGTCTTAGGAAGGTTAATTAACAAAATGTCATGGACAACATGGTCCTACCATTTTTATTGTGTTAATAATAGTGAAATAGAGCCATTGTATCTTCTGGTATTATTTTATAAATTTTTAAGGGTTTATCTGAATTATTTTATTGAAATATTAATTAATTCCTAAAGGGGATTTTTCTTTATTATTTAATAAGATTATTATGTGCCAAATAAACATATTGTTTTTATTGCATAAAAGTGTAGAGAATAAAAAGACAAATTTTCCAGAATTGAAATGGTGAAATTTGGGGTTAATTTGAGCAAGATATGAATTTTTAAAGTTTAAAGTATTTTTCTGAATTTATTTAAACCAGAAATCAACTGCGGGTCCACGGTGAGCCAGGTCCACCATGGACCCGCGCACTGTGCGCTGCACCGGTTGGATCTGGACCGCTGGATCCAGATCCAGTGGTCCACGGCGGGGCGGGGTGTTTAAGTGAGATCGGAGGGCTCAGATGAGCCCGTACCGGTCAACGCCGGTCAAGGCCATCTGGGCCCTTGATCTGGGGTTTTAATCTCAGCCGTCCCCCTTGAATCCGACGGCCACGGTTAGAACCGGCACGGCACAGGACGACGGCGAGGGGTACCGTCTTCCCCGGCGACGGCGAGGCGTGCGACGGTGGTTGCGGTGGCCTAGGGGCTAATCCGAGCGCAAAAATGGAACGAGCATAGCTCAAGGATCTCGTTCGTACCGGAGATGGGGACGGACGGGGACCAGCGGTGGCCGGCGGAGAGGAGAGGCGATGAAGACCTTCGGGTCGACGGTGGCGACGGCGATCCGGCGGCGAGGAACGTGAATGGAGGTGAGGCCGAGGGAGCAGTGGTAACGGCGGTCCCGTCGGTGGCCTTGGCGAGGGCGGCGGTGGCCCGGAGCGCCGGGGAGGGGCTGCCGGAGCCGAAGCAGGGGAAAGCTCCCGGAAAGGCAGTGGCGGCGCTCGGAATGAGGAGGGCTCGAGCGATTTTGGTGAGGACGGATTGCGGTGTGCGCCGGGCTTTATAGGAGGTCACCGGAGACAAAGATGGAAGGGGAAAAGAGGGAAACCGAGGAGGGATTTCCAATTCACGCCGGCGAGCCTTCCATCCGATCGAATTCTTGCCGAGCACGGTGAAACCGCGTGGGAAACCGAGGGAAAGTGATCGCCGGGCGCTGGGGCAAGTAGATCCGAGGCCGGTTCGGTGAAATATGGTGGCCGGCGGCTGAATACAGAAGGGGGTAGCATCGGCATGGAAGGGGAGGGATCCCCTTCCGTTTGGAGAAGAAGGATATGACATGTGGGGGCCACATGTCAGTGGGTGTTGGCGGAACCAGGCGCGCCGACAGGTGGGCCAAGGCTGCCAGAGGGAGGAAGGCGAGAGCGGGAGGCTGACGGGTGGGCCGGCTGGGCGCGGGTGGCGAGAGAGAGAGGGAGGGCGCGCGCCGACAGGTGGGTCCCGCCTGTCGGTGGGCGCGGCCGGAATGGGCTGGGCCGAAAGGCCTTCGGAGGGGAAACCGGGGTTGCGGCCCAATAAGGTTTAAAAGTCATTTTCCACTAAAAATAATTCCAGAAATTCAAATATTTGCTTAAGGCTTGAAGCACTATTGATAAAATTTTGTAAAAATTCTCAAAAATATTTCTTGGCCTCTAGTTTATCCCATAAAATTTTCAAGTCCAGATTTTGGATATTTGTCTCTGTTTGGCTTTAATAAGGTTTCTTTTAGGAGTTTTCTTTAATAATAAAATTCAGAAATTCATTTAATATTATTTTTCCTTTATTTTATTCCCTTTTAATTTTGGGGCTGTTACACAAAGCGAGACTTGTAGCACAAGGGTTCACGCAGAGACCCGACATCGATTATGATGAAACATATTCTCCGGTTATGAGTGGAATAACTTTCCGATACTTAATATCATTAGCAGTACAAATGAGTTTATCCATGCAGTTAATGGACGTTGTGACCGCATACTTATATGGGTCATTGGATTCAGATATTTACATGAAAGTCCCCACTTAATACTCCAAATCCAAATATAAATCGCAACAAATTTTGTGTAAAATTACAAAAGTCACTCTATGGCTTAAAACAGTCGGGTAGAATGTGATAGAACCGACTAAGTGAATTTCTACTTAAGAAAGGTTATTCTAACAATGATGATTGTCCTTGTGTATTTATTAAAAGGTCCATCACTGGATTTTGTATTATTTCAGTGTATGTTGATGATCTCAACATCATTGGAACTACACAAGATATAATTGAAGCTAGCAATCATCTTAAGACGGAATTTTAAATGAAGGATTTAGGTAAAACTAAATTCTGTTTGGGCTTACAACTTGAACATCTTCCATCAGGAATATTAATTCACCAATCTGCATATATTGAAAAAATATTGCAGAAATTTAATATGGATAAATCATATCCATCAAAGACTCCTATGGTCGTTCGATCTCTAGAAATGGATAAAGACCCATTCTGACCTAGGGAAGAAGGTGAAGAACTATTGGGACCTAATGTTCCATATTTAAGTATAATAGGAGCACTTATGTATCTAGCAAATAGTACAAGACCGGACATTGCATTTGCGGTAAATTTGCTAGCTAGACATAGTGCGGCACCAACTAAAAGATATTTTGTTGGAGCAAAACAAATCTTAAGATATCTAAATGGTACAAGAGATCTTGGTTTATTCTATCAGAAAAATCAAGACTTATCTATGATAGGATATACTGAAATTATGAAAGTGCGCATTGTGCAGTGAACTACCGATAGGTAGTTTATTCTCTTTTGTGTGTAGTTCACCTGTTTAATCTGTGATGTCAATTACAGGAAGTGGATATATATATTTCACTATTGTCTATGTTTTGTTTCAAATATTATTCTTGATTGTTGTGTCATATTTTTTATACTATCATGGTGTATCATGATTTGTTACATGGACTGCCCATTTTGTATTATGATTGTCGATGCTCTACTAGTTTTATTTTGTGTGGGCATTTGTAAGAAAGAAACGTTATACCATTTGCAATTACATAGAGAATATGTTACACTTGTAAACCTAACCGTAATGTAATCAGAATACATTACATTTAGTAATCAAATAAACCCTAAACCCTAAACCTTTCTAACTGTAATGCTGCTGTACAACGGGGGAAATCAGAATATGTCATGCATGCTCAAGCGATCAGGTTTCAGGTGGACCACCGTTCACGGTCCAAACTTTGCCAAACTTTTTCAGTTTTCACTAACTCGTTTCTGAGATCTGACGTTGCAAACTGGTGCGAACTTATTACTGAAGCTGCACAGGATAAGCAGTAATAAACAACAAAATCCATCGTGCATCGGTTCATGGGTCAGAGTTTCAGACATCTCTCCAGAAACAGGAAGTAGTCACGAGCCTTGCTTCAGGATTCTCGAGACCATGATAGCTAGCCCAGCCCCAGCGGCGTGCGTACGGCGTACCTACGAAGTGTAAACTGTTTATCTTACGCAGTGTTTGGTTTATTGAACGAAGCTGAACAGTGTAGAATGGTTCTGAATTGATTCATTCGGGATGAGATAGTCATGAATAAATTGGTACAAGCAGATTGTTTGGTTAGATATATGAAATGATACATAATAATTAGTTATAGTTAACAACATATGATTATAATTAATTTTTAGCTAACAATACTTAATAACCATTAATCTTCACCGATCACAAATAATTAGCATAGTTAATAGAAACTGGACGATGTTGTTCGCTTATTTTTGCCACACGGAATGGGAATGGTTCAGTATCTGAAAGGAATATTTCTAGAATTTGAACCAACTCATCTTGCAATGGTTCATACAGTACAGTCAATCAAACAGACTCGTTTTTCGAAGCTGTACCGAACCATCCTAGATGGATTTGGTTTAATCAACTAAACACTACCTTAATTGATCGAATGATCGTAATTGATTAAATAAGATGATCATATCCTTCACCTATAATTACTGTATTATTTTTATGTTTTTTTTAAAAAAACAATTATTAATGCATATACTTTACTTTGAAATATTTGGTTATAAGATTTTACTCGTACCGATTTAAGGGAATGATGATTTAAGAGGTTGTTCAAGAAAATAAACGTTGCATGAAATAAATAATCTGCAATAACTGGTGGATATAATATTTAAATTTAATTTATAAGAAAACTAATGTCCAGATTTATATACTATAAAAGAGCAAAAAAATCTGTGACGGGAAGATAGCTGCAATGTGGAGATGGACTTAATTAATTACTTTCCTAATTGTTCAACATGGTTTTGTACAATGAGATTTAAGTTACAACCAAATGATTATAGACCGTTTTTTATTTTTTTCTAATTGTTTAGATTTAAATAAGACAATTTATTGGCTCCTTATATTTCGTTTTGTTTTTACATGCATACATATAGTGCATGGTACTAATGAATTAAGAGATATAATTAATTAGAAGTTCTTATAAGGTACTCCCTCCTTTTTAAAAAAATGGCGTTGTTGACTTTTATCATATAATTTTGATCATTCGTCTTATTCAAAACTTTTTAAAATATCTGTTGATTGGGTTTCTGTTAGAAGGCCTCTATTGCCAATCATTTGCCAATTTAGGATAGATCGGTAGACGGTTTGACAACATATGGCTCAAAATCCTAGATCAACATATTATAGCTTGACAATAAACTATTTTTGTAAATTCTAAAATCTGCGTATGAGATTTAAAATTTTGAATAAAAATGTATTATTTAGAAGAAAAAAATCATAATTCACGTCTCAAGAAAAGAAGGGAAACAGATGGGGGGAGGGTTCCTAGTGATTTGTTAGTAATAAAGTTTAACTGACACTAACACTGTTTTCCTTCTTACCGTTTCACCTGCTTATTTTTCAGCAATTCCGGTTGACCTAACGCCCTCTCGTTCCACTCTAAAAACAGGGTTAATTAGAAATGTGTTGCAGTTTAGAAATATACCATTATCATAATCACTGTGATATCGTTCAAATTCATAAAAATTATAATTGTGAGTAGGGATTTAACGCCCCGTCAAGAAATAAACAGCCGGGATCAATACAAGGGGAGCAGACGTGCGATCGTAATTCTATCAGTAACTTCGGTTGTATGTTTTACAGGAGAAAACAAAAAAGCAGCCGTGGAAACAATTTTAGAAGATAATGTCGACACATCTATTTACCTGTAATACTTTAAAAAACAAGTAACCATGAATCTGTCACCTACATAACACCTACATAACCGTGATAAAGATATATTTAATTTATTTTAGACCATAATAACTATTTTTCTTTCATTCATAGCAAAGTCCGAGAATTTTACTGATACTACATAACAAGATAATGGTGTTACTCTTTCTCACAATAAATCAAAATCCTTCAAATTCAATTTTGCTCAACTCTATTTACGTGGTGATGTTTTCTTAATGTTGTAATTTTTTCGGATGCACGGCCACTTAGATACAGAAATTAAAAAAATGGAATGATGACCAAACGTGGAGAGTTGTGATGTGCGATCGTCACTGGCATGTCCATCTTTTTGCCTGCCTGCTCCACTGAAGTTTATTCTGGTCGCGCTGAACAATCGAATGCAGACAAGATAATCTAGCGACCAGCTTAACACACCCAACTATAGATGAGCAAAAGGCACGGGCCCGTTGGGCCGGCCCGAAGCACGCTAAAAAAGCACGGCCCAAGCACGGCACGACCCGTTACTAATCGGGCCCGGGCCGGCACGACACGACGGTTGGGCCATGCTTGGGCCGGCACCCTGGCACGGTGGGCCGGCACAGGCACGACCCGTTTAGAGCGAGGCCCGACAAGGCCCGCTAGGTCATGTGTGGGGGTATAAAACCCCCTACTCGTCCGCATGCCCACAGCCCCGCACCATAATCCTAACCCTCCGCCGCTCCGCCGCACCCCGCCCCCAGAAACCTAACCCTAACCCTAACCCTCCACCAATCCGTCGCTCCGCCTTCGCTAGTCCGCCGCTCCGCCGCTTCACCTCCGCTAGTCCGCCGCTCCGCCTCTGTGGCTCCGTCCTCCTGTCCACCTCCGTGGCTCCGTCCTCCTCCTCCTCTCCTCAAGAGGCTCTAGCCTCCAGTGTCCACCTCCGCCTCTCCATCCTCCGCCTCCACTCCTCCAGGCGGGAGCCTCTGCCTCTGCTCATCGGCACTCGTTGGAGGTGTTCAGGCGGCCTTGCTCGGCCTCCGCATCTGCTCATCGGCACTCGTGTACGCCGTACGGTAACCTCTCCCCTCTCATCCTCCTGACCTCCTCTACTAGGTAGTCTAGTCCTTTGATGTGTCGGCCTTATTCGGTAGTTCAGTGAGCAGATCCATGTGATAACCCTAACCTTTCTATTTTCTGGTGTTACTTGTTGCCAATCTCGTGGTTGATTGTTGCCGCCGGTGGAAGCGGTGCTCCGGCTTCACAGGTTAGGCACTTAGGCCTTATGCCCTTACTGCCTTAGCCTTTACTCCCTTAGGGTTTATAACCATAGCCTTACTTATAGGTCATTGAGGAACCGTAGCGCCGGCTAGGTGGCGATGGAGCCTCGGGATGACCCAACTTCTATCAACCATGAGCTTAGGCTACTGGGAGACACAAAAGATGGGGACATGGGGCGTGATGATCTGTTTGGTAGTACTGTCGGCAATGCCGACTCTAATGATTTGAACCCTAGTCCAAATGTGACTGTGGGTGAGGGAGAGGCTAGGGATGAACAAACTCCAAATGTTCCAGATTCTACCCGGTCCGGCAACAAAAAGAGAGCAAGATCATCCACCTCTTCTGTGTGGCTTGATTTCGAGGCACTATAAAACATGCAGGATGGTTCGAATGTAAGGTACACCGCTAAGTACCACCTGTGTAAGGCTCAATTGTCTGCTAATTCTACTGGTGGTACTGGGCATTTGATCCGGCACCTGAAAGCTTGCAAACTGAAACATGCTCGTACTCTATCGGCCATGTCTTAGTCCATGCTTCAGTTTAACCCTGATGGATCTGTTCGTGGGTGGGAGTATTGTCCACTCGTTGCTCGTATGCAATTGGTTAGGTTGATTGCTAGAGATGATCTTCCTATTTCCTTCGGTGAGTCTGTTGCATTTGTTGAGTACCTAAAACTTGCTCATAATCCAAAATTTACACATGTATCTAGGTTTACCACTGCTAGAGACATTGCTAAGTACTTTACTGAACGTCGTGGTAAGGTTATAGAATCTTTAACATGTGTTTCATCTGTTGCTCTTACCTCTGACATTTGGTCTGGTAATGCTAAAGAAGATTAGCTTAGTGTTGTAGCTCATTATGTTAACAATTGCTGGCAATTAGAGAAGAGGCTTATTGCTCTTACACTCATTGATTGCTCACATACTGGTGAAAACATTGATGAGCGTGTTCATGTTGTGGTTAGTACCTATGGTTTGTCTGAAAAGGTATTCTCTATTACTATAGACAATGCATCTTCTAATACTAGTGCCATTGTTAAATTGTCACCTACATTGTCTGCTTATGTTGGTCCTATGTTTGTACATCAGCGTTGTGCTTGTCATATCATTAATCTTATTGTCAAGGCTGGCTTAAAACGACTGAAACCATGGCTTGATACTTTTAGAACTGACATAGCTTTCTTGAACTCTTCTAACCAGCGCATTGCATCTTTTAAAAGCTATTGCATGAGTATGGGTGTTCGCCCCCGCAAATTTGGTTTGGATATGGATGTGAGGTGGAACTCTACCTACCTCATGCTCAAGCACCTCATTCCTTACAAAAGCACATTTTCAGTGTTTATACAAACTCAGTACCACCCCACAGAGCGTGAGACTCTTCTTTCTGATGCACATTGGTACATTGCTGAAAAAGTTCTTATATTTCTTGAGTTGTTTTATGATTCAACTGTTGCTCTTTCTGCTGTTTATCAACCAACTTCTACAAAAATTTTGCATCACATACTTGACTTTGCTGGACACCTTAGAAAATATGAAAATGATGATTTGCTTAGAGAAATTGTTGTCCCCATGAAATCTAAGTATCTTAAGTACTGGAAAAATATCTCTATGCTGTATGCATTTGCATTTATTATGGATCCAAGGGCTAAGATGAGAGGTTTTACAAAAGCACTCTCTCTTTTATCTCAATTGGTTTGTACTGATTATTCATCTTATTTAAGTGAAGTTAGGTCTAATCTGACTAACCTATTTAACAAGTATTACAGAAAGTTTGGTTCAGTTATAGTACAGATGCCTGATCAGGAGCCTTCTACTGGTAAGAAAGAAACTGATTGGGGTAAGCTCTATGGTCCTTCTATTACTGAATCTACCTCTACTAGTGGATTTGGTAGTGGAATTTCTACATCTTCCTCATCCCCATTCTTTATGACAACTTCTGCTAGTGCATTGCTACAGGCAGCAACATCAGGTACTGGTATTGGTTATGAGTTGTCAACTTACCTCGACAGTGACACTGTGAACCAATATAGTGATAGTTTTGAAATCTTGAACCGGTGGAATGAGCACAAGCAAACATATCCAGTACTTTCAATCCTAGCTAAAGATATTATTATTGTGCCTGTTTCTACCATTTCTTCAGAATGTGCATTTAGTTTAACTGGCAGGATCATTGAGGACCGGCGACGCCGTTTGAAGCCTGAGATGGTGGAGATGTTGGCCTGCATCAAGGATTGGGAGGCAGCTGATGCCAGAATGCAACACACCGTCGACGATAAGGTTCTGCAAGAGTTCTACGCAAACTTCGGTCTCGATGATGAAAGTTATGTGTGAATGTGTGATAAACTTGATGATGAACTGTAATGTCTTATGTAAACTTGACGATGAATTGTGCTAAACACTTATAGAGCCGGGCTGTACTCTTTTTCTCTATCTAGGGTTTTCTCACGAGGTGTGAGTTTTTACCTAGATAGGTTTTTAATGAGGCAGCCAATATCCATTATGGACAGCTCAAATATATTACCTATATGTTTGAAATTTTGTTCTATTTGCTTCTGGAATGGTTTGAAATGTGAATATTTGTTGTTGCTTCTGGAACGTTGAATGCATGTATGAAATTTTGTAAATGATGTAATGTTTGTAAATTCTGGATTTGAAATTGTGTTGTATGAATTTTTGTGAATTGTGAATTGTAAATTCTGGAATGGTTTGAAGTGGTTTGAATTTTAGATTTTTTGATCATTCTAATGAAATTTGGAATTTTTTAGACTGAAAATATGGTTTCTGTGATTTCACGGGCTGGCACGGCCCGAATAGCTAATCGGGCCGCCCGACACGACTAAACTACCTTCGGGCCGTGCTTGGGCCTAATGTCAAGCCCACGGGCCAGAACGGCACGGCCCGTTTAGTAACCGTGACGTGCTTCATGTAAACGGGCCGTGCTTCAACGGGCTCATGCCGTGCCGCCCGTTTGCTCATCTATACACCCAACCAAACAACTCATCAGCATCAAACCATCAACTAATCAGCAACGAGAATCATGTGATGACTCTTGTCGAGGGAAAGATTCTTAGGTTTGGTGTAACTCGAATTTCTTAGAACCGGTTAAAGTTTAGCTCTACAATTTTTTTATTTTCAGTTATAAATAAATTAAAGGTATCTAGTTAAGTAATCCAGTTTTTATTTAAAACTACAAAAATAAATTTTTAAATCACTTTATGTTATCATATAAACTATTGACGAAGACGAGACGATTGACGAAGACTTTGGCTGGCTCTGCACAAGGGATGAGGCTGGATTACACGATGAGCCAACCATTTGACATTTTGACCGTTTCCAAATAAAATTACAGCAAGTTCATGGCTGCAGTAATATGAGGCAGTCATATATAGGAAGGGTTCATCTGCTATTGTTACGAGCACACAGATGGAACCTGATCCTGCCTGTTATGGAAAAAGGAAGAAAAACTAATGGTGATGGAACAAGATCGAGATCCAAATAGAACGCACGCACCCAATAAGGTAATAGCCAATGGGGGATGCATTAAAAACTTTCATGATAGGAAAACTACAAAGGTCAGCTGGCCCTTGCTGTGACACTTTGGTCAGGTAATAGCCAATAACCTCAGTCTCAGGTAACAATGTAACATCCTGTCACAGCACATGACACTGTCACTGAGTTTGTTTTGTTTTAACTTTGAAAGGGATAGCCAATGGACTGCCTGAAAGGTAACAGCAGCAGCTAGGGGCATAGGCAGGTTACATCCACATCGAAGTTATGAAGCAAGTTGCTGTTGTGGTACTGAGTATGGAAAATTGGAAGGCACTCACAATCAAGAAAACAGAAAATAATTACTTGATGACAAATATTTCCTAACTAAAAAACTAGAAAGGAGTCCAGCATAGAGATAATATCAATTGATTTCAAATACTGGCTACCGAGTATCGACCTACAAGTTATAGAAATCATATTCACCACCTCAGACATAGTAATACAGAGAAAACAATGTTGTGCTACTTCAGACATGCTGCAAATTTAGAAAATTCATAAGCTAACCACAAATATTAGAAGATCAAAACATGTACCTGGGACACTGAATAACTTTTCCAGTATAAGGTTAGCCTCTGCTGAAGTTGACTAGCAAAACACTGGAACCTGTAATTGCATCTCAAGCATGAAAGAAAAATTGTGAAGTGTACAGTCATCAATTGAACAGTTGCAACAGTCTAACTGTGAGGTTGCAAGCGTGTCTGCTCACACACACATACGAGGGTAAGACCCTTAAAGAAATTTTCGCTTATAGATGGGTGAAATGTAATATGCATGACACATAGGCCAAAGAGAGTACAAGGCAGCAAGGCGCTAATGGCCCAAAACTATACCACCAACAAGGGCAACTCAAGTTCTGGACATCCAAGCCTACAAACCCCTCAGGACACCTGAAGCAAAATTACCTCCAAGCATGAAAACCCAACAAAAGATGTAACTTGAACAACTTTTTCCTATGTTGGGGATCAAAAAAGGTTTATCCAGTGTATAAATAGAAGCCACCAGATGTATATACAGTACGGGGCCATTGGAAAGAAGAACAACTTTATATTCTTCTTTCATGCCTTCCAATAACACAAGTGATCTAATGATAGCCTTTTGCACCTCTGGATTGGTACAGTTCCAACCTAACCTTTGCCTCTGGCAACAAGTTCTCAATTACCGAATCTTGCATCATGAATGCCTGCTTGGAGGCCCATTCAAGAACTGTGAGGATCTCTGCTTGTGCCAACTCCTCGCTATCTGGGACATTGTGTGCAATGTAACATACAAGAGTGAGTGCTGCAAGCTGAACCACTTGCTCACCAAAATAAACAAGCTGAACAAGGTGCTTCGCGCCATCTGCATTGATGATCGCTTTAGAGTGATCAACGTGCAGGTAATTATCCGTGCATGCAAACTTGGTCAGGGAAAGAGCTGCCTCCCGAGAGACATCAGCTTCCCTGTCATCAAGAAGCTTCACCAATGGACCAATGATCCGGGTCTCGGTTGCACGGAAGGTTCTGGACAAGCAGCCTAATGAGATAATGCAGGGAATAAGGAGATCATCATACTCAGCCTTTTCAACAACGTGTAAGAGTTGGTCAACAACAGCACGGGCAGCAGGAGAGGTTGGCTTAAATGCTGACCGTCGCAAGTCAGAATTCTGCTCGGCAACACGGCAGATCTCCATGAGAGACATCGCAGAGTTGTATTGCACTTCACCTTCACCTTTCTCAAGTAGCACTGCAAAGCAGAGCAGAGCCCTTGACTCAGTGATGCTCTTACAGATGGCTGCATTGCCCTTGGCAAGCTGCCACAGCGCCTTTGCAGCATTTGCCTTCATGTATGCCTTAGTCTCAGGGTCCTCAAACTCCCTGCCCCTTGTCGTTCCTGACAATGACGAATTGTGCTGCTTCGAAGTGACAACGCCACCATTGCTGCCTATGCCCCCATTAGACTTTGTGGCCATGGTGGACTGCACCAAATTGTGCATCTCGTTCTTGCTCTGGGAAACGTGCCCATTTGGGTGCCTCACGCTGCTATGCTCCCCGGCGTCCATCAGGTCTGGAATCACTGCGCCACCGGTGCTGTTCTTTTTCTCCATTACCACGGAATGTATGGACATCTTAGACGACGTCACGGCGTACTTGGAGTGCTCCTGCACCGTCTCGAAGGCGAGGTGACCGACGAGCAGCCGGATCACGTTGTGCTGCAAGAAAACGTCCTGGCACTTGGGGTGGTTCGCGGCCAGCTCCGAGACGGCCCAGGCCACCATGGCCTGCACCTTCATGGGGCCCTCTTTGAGCACCTTGGCGAAGGCCGTGCACGCCCCAGAATGGACTATCTGCTCGACGCACTCCGGGTCGCGCCCAAGGAGTCCGATGGCGAGCGCGGCGTTCTCCTGCCCTTCGAGGCGACCTTCCTTGACCAACCTGAGGAGCGGCGGGACGCCATCCTCCTCTATAATGAGCTTGGAATTCCTGTCATTGTCACGCGCAAGCGAGACGAGGTTGGCGGCGGCGTCGGCGCGGGCGTCGAGGTTGCCGGTGTAGAGCACGGCGATCTGCCCCCAGATTAGGAAGAGGATGGGCTCGTTCTGCGCGATGGGGGGCAGGCCGATGTGGGCGTCGAAGTCGTCGTCGTCGGTGGCGGAGGAGGAGACGCGGAGGAGCCAGGACAGGTCGCCAATGGAGTTGTCGAGCTGGTTGGTCATCTTCTTAAAGGAACCCGCGGGGATGATGGTGAAGACGCGGCGGACAAGACCGTGGGCGCGGCACTTGTCGACAAGCGCGATGGCCTTGTCGAGCGCCTTCTCGGTGTCGTCGAAGATGCGGCGGGCTGGGCGCTCGTAGAGGTCGGCGCGCGCGGCCTGGCGGAGCAGCCCCGCGAGGCGCTCGACCTTGGCCTTGAGCTCCATGCACTCCTGCCGGAACGTGTACGCCTCGTCAGACCACTTGATCACCTGCTCCGCGAGCTGGATCGGCCGCGCCAGGATCTGCTTGAGGTCGTCCATCTCGCCGCGCCGCCGCCGCAGTCAACCGAATGGCGGTCGGCCCAAGCCGCAACTGGTGGACTATCCCGTCCGCCGTCGGCCGTCCAGCCTTCCTACCGGCCACCCTCCGCAGGGTGAGAGGGAATCAGGGGGAGAAACGGAGGAGGAGGAGAGGGGGAGGTGGCGGACTGGCGGTGGCCGGTGGGGGGAGTAAATTTTTTTTGGGAGCGGCCGGGTACTTGGACAGGGCTGCGCGTCGCGTGAGCTGGAGGCCAGGACGGCAGCAACGGCCTCGTCCGATGTCATCTCGTCGTCTCGCGAGCCTTCGTTCGGTGCGTTTCGCCCGTTTCTGCGGTGTTTTTTTCCGGCATCGCGTCGCGTGCCGCGCTGGATGGAAGCGGTGCGGGGTCAACAGTCCGGATGGATTTGGTCTGGTCGTTGGCCTTGGCTGCTTCTAGCTAGCGAGCGGCGACACGCCGAAAAAAATTAATAATTTAGCACCTTAAAATTTCCTTAAAATATATACTTTGATTATGATATCACTTTTAAAATTGATACGTAGAACCACCTAAGTTAATGTGGATCTATTAGAAACTAAGGACTTAGGGTTCTCGGGTATCGTCTAGAGGTAGGACTAGCAGGAAAAAACTTAGGTGTGGTACCTCTGCTCTTGGCCGATGTAGAGGGCGCCATGCCGAAGTCCTTGGCGTCGAGGTTCGACGCACTAGCGGTGTGGAGTTGAGGAGGCTTCCTATCGCTTCAGCACAAAACTCCATATATCGGGTGACTTAGGATGGTGGAGCTCTTTTTATTTTGGCAGAACGAACCCCCTGTTCGTGGCTCCCTCCACCTCCTTATGCATGTGCTGCGCGATGGGGGCCCTTCAACAAAGTTAGTTGAGTGCGCCCCGATCAGGGCGCTTGATTTTAGGGAGGCAGTTAGCCTAATTCCGAGTCACCAGGGAAGAGAGGGACTCGGTCCCCCTCTCCTCCCGAGAGCTAATACTAACATTCTCCTCCTAGATCTCGACTTAGTTCTTAACTTAACTTAACATTACACCTATTCCATTATAAATCAATGCATAGAGCATGTTGCATCATAATAGTCAGTTACGTACTATATGACTCAACAACTACAATGCACATTTCTATTCTGGAATAGTTTTTTAACTTATTTTGGGCCCTTATAAATCCATAGATCATAGGCTTTCCTTAAACCCATGTCGACTAAGTGTTCTCTGAACACAGTGGGAGGTAAGTCTTTTATGAGCGGATCCGCAAGCGTTCGCTTGGTACTTATATGCTCTACTTATTGTTTGATCTTGGATTCTCTCCTCAACAATATAACACTTAACTTAGATGTGTTTGGCAGCAACACACTTCTTGTTGTTATAGGAGAAATATATTGTTGACTCATTGTTACAGTATAACTTAAGTGGTTTTAAAAATGTTGTCGACCACTCTTAAAACCGGAATAAATTTCTTAAAAACATAGTGCCTGTCCGGCGGTCTCACAACTTGCTACAAACTTAGCATACATCGTGGTAGATGCCATCATAGTTTGTTTGGAGCTTTTCCACGACACAACTCCCTTTGCGAGTGTGAATATATATAACTTAATGTGGACTACTTAGTATTCACAAATCTCGCAAAACTCAATTTGAATAACCTGTAATCGCTAGGTTATCTAATCTTACATACGTTAGCATGCGACCTTTGTGACTTATATAAATCTCAATACTTTCTTAAATTAATCCAGCAATCTATTTCTGGATTTTTATGATATCTGCCAAGCATTCCGGTGACATAAACTTAGTCAGGGCGAGTACATAATTAAGCATACATTGGCTTCCGACAGCAGAAGCATATGGAACCAATCTCATTTGATCGATCTCATATTGGTTCCTGGGATACTAAAAGTTCCCAACTTATCACCCTTGACTATCGGATCAGACGATAGCCTATACGCATGCATACTATATACTTTATCAGTATATCTTCTAGTATGCCGTATGCGATAATCTTAATACCCCCTTAATGGTATCTTAGAGAAACTCTAATCCTAACATATAGGAAAATTTCTCCAAGATTATTAATGTCAAAATGAGAGGACAAGATTTCTTAGTTTCTAATATTAGATGGACATTACCACTTGCAAGCAGAATGTCATCCACATGCTAAACTGAGAAAATAAATTACCCATTCTTAAACTTAGACAAACACAATTGTCCTCTTCATTATTCTTAAAACCCAAAATTTTCTAATAGTCTAATTAAATTTCAGATACCCTTACTTAAAACTTATTTAAGTCCATTGGACTTAGATAAAACGGTATCATAAAATTTCCTTTCATTTCTATGACAAAACATTTAATTGTGTCATATAGACATTCTCATTTAAAACTTATTGAAAATGTCATCTTTATATCAATCTGATGTAGTTCTAAGTCATAATATGCCTTAATGATTCTTAAAGAATCCTTAAATAAGACATATAAAAAAATGTCTCATTTAATCTGCTTCTTATCTGAGTTGGCACATTATTTACTAAGTTAGAGAGTTGTTCCTTTACTTATTCATTAGCATCATCTAGAAATGCAGATTCCTGAATAACAGGAGCCTCATGTACAATAGATGTCGCTAATGAAGGTCCAAACTCAAGTGTTGGACAAAAGGACACTACCACAAGTACATGGAAAAATTGCTCTTGAATCATAGGAGTGGATTCACTAACCCACTTCTCTTCAAGATTAATTTCTCTAAGTACCGTGCTCCCCCTGATTAAAGCATCTTCTAAAAAATGCATGTCTCGTTTCTATAAACTTAACATGTCTGTTAGGACATTAAAAAAATGAGATCACTTAGACTTATCTTTGTAGTCAATAAAATTGACAACTTACTATCTTAGGACTTTAACTTATTAATATTTGGGTTAAAATATAGCCTTAGCAGGACGACATACCCTTATTCTAAAATAATTTAGAAATGGTTATCGTCTTTTCCATAATTCTTATGGTGCTTTTAGGCACAGACTTATTAAGGATCCAATTAAAATTATGAATGGTGGTTTGAATGCCTCCATCCACAAATTAATCGGTAGAGTGGAATAACTTACCATACTATGTCCACTGAGGTGCGAGTGCATCTTATAGCCACTTTATTTTGCTAAGGTACACCTGATATAAAATACCGGGCTATTTTGTCATTTTCTATAGAACCTTGCAAAAGAGTTTAAGAAATCGGCCATACGGGGTATATTGACCGTAGCACGGTCAGATCTTACTCTTTTAAACTTTAGATCATGCTGATATAAGAATCAGCCTTAAAACATCTTTGAGAAACCAAGGGTTGGTTTCGGAGTCTGTGATGAGTGATTGACAGATTTTACCCTCTGATTCGAAGGGGTCCCTCCGAAGGGGTTCGGAGGTTGGCTCTCCGAAGGTGTTCGGAGGCTGTTTCACCGAAGGGTTCGGTGGGTCTGGTTGCTACAGCTGTTGCAGCAGAGTGTGTCTGTCGGAGGGGTCCGACAGTACACGATGATTGGTTGTATCGAAGGTCTCGGTACTTTGGGCGGTACACCGGAGTGTGTATCGGAGGTTGTTCACTCGGAGAGGTCTCCGGGGTACTGGATACACTTGTCTGTTTGTCTGTGGTGCGCAGGGGACTTCGGAGGCGACAGACGGTTCGTAGTAGGTGAACCTGGGTCAAGCGGGAGGCTTGATGCCATGGGAGCAGGGAGCTCCGTCACGAAGGCTGCGAAGGGGTCGAGGTCGGACCTCGGGTCGAGGTGCGCCAGGAGAAGGCAGTAAGTGCGGAGTGTGACTCCGGGTGAAGGTACCCCGAGACGAAGTCCTCGGAGGCGAGACACTTCGAAGGGTACTCCGAATGGAGTGACTTCGGAGTATGGTGGATCAAGTCCTCAGGAATGAGGCAAGGTGTTCGAAGTGTGCTCCGGAGGGAGACACTCGAAGGTATACCTGACGAAGGTCTCAGAAGTCGAGGTGCATCGAAGGCATGGTCCGGGTGAGGCTTGTCGAGGAGTGTGCTCGGGGAGAGACACTGCGACGAAGTGCTCATGGAATGCTTCATTCGGAGGCCTTGGACGAAGGAGGGACTTCGAAGGGTGGTACTCCAAAGGTGGGGCTTCGGAGCAAGGCTGGCTTCGGAGCAAGGATGACTTGAGGTACTTCGGCCATGCATGGCTTCGGTACACGGACTGACGGAGTTCGGGATGGGAGAAGTTGCGAAGCCGTGGTGGTCCACTCCGAAGGTGTTGGTGCGAAGGCTCAAGGGCTTTGACGGCTTCGACTCAAAACCGTCACTGTATCGAAGGCTGACTTCGGTGAAGCGAAGGCCGTCAGGCTCAAGGCTTCTCACCGAAGCTACCGCACCCCTCGCGTGCGAAGGGGGGCTTCCGAAGAATCCAAGGCTGTAAAGGCTGACAGTGTCTGCTCAGCATAAAAGCTGACGCTGTCCCCTCTGCAAAGCTGACCAGAGAAGCCTCCAAATAAAGTAGACTACCTTTTGTACCCCTCTGTTCTGATGAAACAAAACCAATGTAAACCCTAGGGGTAAAGTAGTCAATTCACATGGGTGAATAGTGGCTATAAATAGTGGAGGCTGGGTAGGTCACATTTAACACTTTGAGCATTCATTGTAGAACTCCTGTGCTAGCCACCACACTCTCTGTATTCATCTTGTGAGTTCAATTTTTGTGTTCCCTGTTCAAGCATCGAAGTCTTGATTTTGTGTTCAGTTTCTGCTTGAGCTTGTTTGCATACCTCGCTGCATGCTTCGATCTCTTGTGTGTCACTTCGATTGACTTGAGGTAGTGCACCGAAGCCTTTTTGGGCGAAGTGTGTTTTGAGCGAAGTGTGTTTTTCAGTGTGTGTTCGCTCTGTGTAAACTAGAGGCTAGACCTCGCTGACTACTAGCGAAGCCCTGATCGAAGCCCGTCTTTCTTCTCGTATCGAAGCCCTTAGCGAAGTCTGTTTTGTGTGCGTTTTTATCTTCGAAGTACGAAGCCCAGCACCAGTTGTTGTCGCTAAGTATTTGGTCGAGGTTCTCAGAGGGTAGTCCGCTCTTGCGAAGGGTGAAGTGCGAAGCCTGCTCGAAGCACCCTGTGTGCGGAGCCTGCACTGACTTAGCAGAGCTGATTTTTCGGGGTTGTAGGTGGAGCGAAGTCATCTAGGCTTCGAACTTTTGCTCCTTGCGAAGCTTGTATTCGGAGCTGTAAAATACCTCTGAACCAGTACTTCGAAGGTTGTGTTCGAAGCCTGTTCCGCAGAAGACATAATTAAAACTGAAGGCTATTTTTAGTCTGAAATTTTAAAAGCTCCCATTCACCCCCCTCTGGTCGCCGTTTCCGGTCCAACAATCTTAAATTTATCCATAGCAACTTATGATCTTATCGCTATGATCTGATCGCTCTTAGATTGGATAAATGTTAATCAATTAATTTTAAATCACCGTTGGGCAAAATTAGAATCAATTGAACTTAAATATAATAACATTATCACCAACGTTGGTCAGGAGATAAAAATTACTACAATCATTAAACTTAATTTCACGTCTTTCTTAATTTATTTGACGTATTTATCTTAATGCAATATATGCATGAAACTTAGTCTAAAGAAACTAAAGCGGAAGAATTGACTCAACGTTCAATCCTCCCCCTCGAAATATGGCCCATTAGATAGTGTCATAATTTCGAAAATACGTCATCAATTCTTTTGCTCTTATCATTATTCTCAGATGATAAAATCATCTTGAGAAAATAAATAAAGTTTGTCATGCTCAAAAGCAAGACTAAAGACTTTATTTCTAATTGCGAAAATTCATCTATTACCATTCTTGTTCATCCATTTTTTTGGGAACTCCACATGTTCCTTCATGTGGCGTTCCTCCTTACAATGTCTGACATCATATTCCTTTATGTGAGCTTATAAGAGGAGTCCTTAGCATCATTAGAACGAGTCTTATAATGCTTCTTCCCCTTTATTTATGTTGCACATTATGAACTAAATCATTATGTGCTTACTTAATTCTTATACATAGCTTGAAATCAGCATGTCTAAACTCCAGTTTTCAGGCTGGAAGTTGTAGTTGACCACAAAATGCTAAAAGTCATTAAGGAGAGACATCAAAATCAAACTGATAAGAAAACCATCAGAGATATCCATATCTAGTTGATTCAACAGGGAAGCCCTATGAATCATCCTCAGTATGTGCTCTCTAACTCCTCCACCGCGGTATTCCGCAGTGATGAGTTTATTAATAAGCTTACTAACATACGCATGGTGGGGTCCTATGGACTGACTTTCCCCCTTCCTGAGATACTGTTTTGCAGTATCGAAAGGTAGAATAGTACCCCTAACCTTGTCCAAAATAGACCTCTTGATTATCTTTAAGCATTTTTTGGTTCGACTGTTTCCACTTAATTCGCTCTGAGCCATATTTAATTCTTAAAGTTGTGAAGTCTAGTGACCTTACGATAAAAGCCTCCTAGATCTCATCGTCATAGATCACTGGCTCCACAGGCTCAGTGGGACAATCAAGCGTTAAAGCAAGATCTATGTCCCATAGCGCAAATGTTATCTTAATATCTTCTCTCCATGGACCATAGTTCTTATCATTGAGAGACCCAATGACGGAGATATGACTTAGCAATTTCCAATAAGGAACATTATCAAAATATATATGACAGACATAATATGACACATGAAAATTTAACGTTGGTCAAAATCAACATGTGACATACTTAAAACTTAAAAGGCGAATTAATTCTACATCACCGTTGGGCAGAAATAGAATCAATTCAACCGAACCACGGTAATTTCATCACTAATGTTGGTCAGGAGATAAAATCACTATGTTAACAAAATACAACATTTATAATATCAAATTAAATTATCTCATTGGTTCAAATTTAATTGACAGAATAAATGGTACTTAATTGATAGGATGAACATGGTACTAATCTTAAAACAGTGTATTCGCAGCGGAAGACTTAAAACTAATTAATACACTGCTTAATCAGTAATAAAAAATTCTGAATTTACAGCATGGTACTAATTTTAAATAGTGTACGCACAATGAAAGACTTAATGTAAACATGCACAGCGGAAGACTTAATTTTAATTAGAACACTGCTTAAAACAATAATAAAACTTGAATTTAAAATTAAACAAAAGGTTCTAAATTAATATTTCCCAATTAAATATAGTCCTTTGACTAAATTCAATAAGGAAAACATTATGAAAATGCTTAAAAATGCTGCAAAGTGATATGATTAACAGTGATAGCACAACGGAATTCTCAAACTAAAATGATACACTGTTTAATCATCAGCAAAATTCAGAATTTAAATACTTAAAACAATTATTTTCTAATAAAAAAAGTCGTTGGACTGATTTATATCAGAAAATAAGATAAAAAGATCTAAAATTACTCAAAAAATTTAGAACAATGCTAATAAAAATGATGAAATTTACTAAATTTCCCCCGCATCAAACTAAATTTTATCTTATTTTTGGGTAATTTTCTTAATTTCCAAGAATAAATAAATAGAAAAAAACAATATTTAAATTCTGGAAAATTAAAAGCGGAAATCTGACCCATAACATGAATAAAATCCGGCCCAAAGTGCCATTTGGCAAGCTAACTGAGTCCTGGGCCCAGGCGAGGAATGTGACGCGCGCGCGCCCGCAACCTAGGCCTGGGCCGCCAATCCCCCATCCCGCCTGGGCCACAAGCCGGTCCCTTTAATCCTGGACCAGGAGCCAATTTCGGTGGAATAAAAGACGGCAGCGCCCCCGGCCGAAAACCCTAGGTCATTTTCCCCCTTTCCCCCGCCCTTCACTCCCGAAACGCGAGCGGCGCTAGAGCGGCGGCTGCGCTAGAGCGGCGGCGGCGCGAGCGTGACGGCGACGGCGGAGCACTGCCGCCGGCTAGCTGGCCGGAGCCCACGCGCTCACCCGAGGGGAGCGGGGCTCCGTCGAGCTAACCGGCGGCGGTGGAGCGAACCGACCCGAGAGCGGCCAACGGCCAGCGGCGGCGACTATGGGGTCTCCCGGCCTCCAGCGAGCGGTGGCGCTACGGGGCGAGGACCCACGGTGAGAAAACCCCACCCCCTTACTCTTAGCTAGGGTTAGGGTTTCGGTGAAAACCCTAACCCTAATATCCAAATCTGAGCCCCCCATTCGGTTTTCAATTTTTTTGTGGTTTCTTACTCTCTTCCTGAAGGCTTTCCAGAGGGGGTTGTAGGGTACTTAGTGTTAGGGTTCAAGCCGGTACAACCAGGGGAATCAGAGGGCTTTCGAGGGGGCTTAAGGGCGTTAACCGAAGGTTAACAAGGGGCTTTTCTTAGGGTTCTAAGGTGATGATGCGGGTATACTTAGGGTTCTTAGAAACGCATCAATGACGTCGGATCAAGGGGTCCGACGCCTAAACCCTAGCTAGGCTACCTCTAGGACGGCTCTGATACCATTGTTATAAACTAAGGACTTAGGGTTCTTAGGTATCGTCTAGGGGTAGGACTAGCAAGAAAAGACTTAGGTGTGGTACCTCTGCTCTTGACCAATGTAGAGGGCGCCATGCCGAAGTCCTTGGCGTCGAGGTCCGACGCACTAGCGGTGTGGAGTTGAGGAGGCTTCCCATCGCTTCAGCACAAAACTCCATAGATCGGGTGACTTAGGATGGTGGAGCTCTTTTTATTTTGGCAGAACAAACCCCCTGTTCGTGGCTCCCTCCACCTCCTTATACATGTGCTGCGCGACGGGGACCCCTTCAACAAAGTTAGTTGAGTGCACCCCCGATCAGGGTGCTTGATTTTAGGGGGCAGTTAGCCTAATACCGAGTCACCAGGGAGGAGAGGGACTCAGTCCCCCTCTCCTCCCCGAGATCTAATACTAACAGGATCTGGATGACAAAAATACAAAGTCACTTCTTAAAAATGGCAAATTCCCAAATCTCTCCACGTGTCGGGATGTTGATTGTTTTTTTAACAAATCTTGGATCTGTATTTGTGATAGATTGATATTATTTGTTTGAGTTCAATGTTAGAATTATAAGTTTAAATTATCTTGTTTTATTATATAACTTCATATTTAGAACATATTTGAATTAGACTTAAATCAAAAATGTCCTAGTTGTGATCACGGTTTATCAAACCACTGAACCGATCGATGATGATTGGACATCATAATCAATCCTATTATTATTATTGATACAGTTAGGTTTGATAGATCAAGAGTATTTATTTAAGCTATCTAGTTTTTGGTCCATAAGAGTTTGGGAAACTGTGTCACTTTTGGTGGTGGCTCAAGCGAAACCCTAATTGCCTCAGCCACCGCTGCATCTTCCCTTCCTCTTCCCTTGTCATCGCTAGAGCTTTCTGCCGGGACTATGGGCAGTTATGAGGAAGGTGACGACAAGACCATCTTCTTGTCATGTTTTCCTTTTCTTCGGCACGAAAGGTGTTGTGTGGCTTTGACACATTGGGGATCTTCGTCGATGGGCGGTGGTCAGTTCAGCTAGGTGCCAACGTACTACGACTAGGCAGCAGTGAGCGGAGGCCAGATGCGACATATGACAACTAGCCATACAAAAGCTAGTGCCCTTGATGTGCCAACCATCTAGATCTATCGTGGCCAACACAGTGGGCGATAGTCTAAGCAGAGACCTATGGTGGCGTGCAGAGGCCTACAATAGGACGTGGAGGCCAGACGGTGAGCGTCTGCTAAGAAGTGGTGTGTGGAGGTCGGGGGTGGGGTGACGAGTAGGTGGCGGCGCAAGGCGGTCGAAGGGGCACACGATGGCTGAGGGTGACACAAAGTGGCCCAAGGCGACACATGGTGGGTAGGCTTCAGTAGGCAACGTGGCCTTACGATAGGGTGGTAGATCAAGGCTGAGAGGCCTTAGGCGTTGATGCATGAGTTGTTTCGTTTGCCGGCATACCTTTTACGTCACCCGTGGTGCGTGTGGTGACCCTTGATGGTGGTTTGGATTCAGATCTATCTTACGGCGGTGGTTATGTAGGATTTGTGGGCGAGCGGAGCTGGCGGCAGCTAATTCTTTTTCGTTTGGCCATCCTTGGCTAACTCAGAGTGGTTCTTCTGATGGTGTCTCAACAGTGTGTTAGTCATCTCTTCTCGTTATCCTCTCCTCCTCATCATCTTCCTCCTCGGTCATGGTGTACTCTTTAGGTATGATGGTAGTAGACTTTATAATTTATGACCTTCGCCTATTGTTGTTGTCATCGTGGAGTAGTGGTGCCAGTAATGATGTGCTGACCAATTAGGAACAGTAGGGTGTGCAATCTCGTACTTATTCTAGGCCTTCATGTGTTGAAGTGCCGATGTGGTAGGGAAGTGGTTTGGTTGTGTTTGGTTGTTTGGAAAGTGAGGGTGTCTTCAAGTTTGCGAGAGGAAACTATAGGTGAAAGCTTTTGAGCGTCATGTTTCTCTCTTGGAACTTTATCAAGTAGCTTTCCTATCGTTCCTAGCAAAATCCATCGATGAAAATCTTATCTAAGTCTTTTAGACAGATAAGTTATCTCGGTGAGTATTGACGTCTTTTCTAGTAGCATTGATCGGCCTCTTCAAAGGGTGACCGACACCAAGGCATGTGATGGTTGTCGTTGTGTAATCTCATGATTTTTCTCGTTATATTAATACATACATCACACTGTCTTATTAAAAAAATTATATTTTATTTTAAAATAAAAATAAAATTTAAAATATTTTTATCGTACAATTCATCGATTTGGTGACCTTAAGAATTTTGAAATAATAAAATTATTAAAAAATAAGTGATACAAATATGACATACCAAAATATATATGCACATTTCCTAATAACAATTATACCTAAAATATAATCAATTTAAATACTAATATAATTGTTGGGGAAATAGTTTACCCTAACCGAGGCCAATTGACAAGCAAGCTTTGAGGTCTCTGCAAGGCCGAGGCCCACTGGACTAGCGAGGTCAATAGCTTGCCCCAACTTCTTCATCACAAGCGAAGCCTGCTCCGAAGCCTACTACGAAGACTACTTCAAGAAGCCATAAGACCGAAGCTAAAGCTTCGAGGTCCCCTCCGAGGCTTTCTTCGAAGCCCCCTGCGAGGCTCTCTTCGAAGTCCCCTCCAAGCTTCGCTCGGGCTCCGCCCGGTGCAGTTGTGAAGCCCCCTCCAAGCTTCGCTCAGGCTCCGCCCGGTGCAGTTGCGAAGCCCCCTTCGGCGCTATCTGCGGTGGATGATCCCTCTGCAAAGAGCCTCCGGCTAGTACTTCGGCACAAGAAGGTAAAACTATCCTAATACCACTATAGTGTGAAAACCAAAACCAGGGACCCCTACCCCTGATATTGGCGCATGTACTAGCATAGACTTTATCCTTTTTACCCCTACGAAGTTCTATAGCTAGAGCCCTGTAAGTAGTTGATAAAGTAGACTATTTTCTTTTATATTTACCTATAAAAGCAGAGCTCTACCCTTGTAAGGGGGAGAATCCCAATAGTAACTATGAACTGGATGTATGACTATTATCCTCTAAAGATGTCTCAATTAGTATAAAAACACTCTTTCCCCCAATAGTAACTATGAACTGGATGTAGAGTATCCTTCAAGGAGACCTGAACCAGTGTAAAAACCCCCTTTCCTCATGAACCCCTCTATAGGTTCGCACTCTTCATACACTATTCATATTATAGAAACCTATTTGTAACTGAAGCAATTGCTACAACAATGACTATTTAAAATCTACGGACTAAGTTTAATTACAGTACAGTGACACACCGTAACAATACTCTTAATCTGACCGTCAAAGATGTTGCATTCACCACTGCTCCTTAATTCAGACAGAAAATTAAACACGACTAATTTTTTTTGGACGTGGTCATAATGCCGCCTGGATCGCACGTAACAACAGATGCAGATCAGCACCGTTGTCGATCCGAAAGAGAATGCAGATGTCGCATTATCAGTGTCGTCTCGTGCAGCAGCAACCAAACAGAACGAACTGAATATGGGGAAAAGAAAGTCTCCACATGCACATGCTGGTGCAGGTGGTGCATGTTAAACATATAAAGTCTTAGGAAATAATGTTATCATTCAAGGAGATTGACTGGATTATTTGTTTCCATAGATTAGCTTGCTCTATCTTTGGAATGTAATCAGGTTTAGAAGGAATCAAACAATCCGTCAATCACCTTCTTTGTAATTGCCACGGCAGCGGCTTTTGCTGCCCATATAAACAAAGCTACGCGGCCCGGAATGGGTTCAACGCTTCCTACCTCTATTCTTTAACATGGTATCAGATTCTAGGTTCTTCTAGCCTCCGCCCTCCCTCCCCCTTCTCCTCCATGGCCACTGATCCTCTCTCTCCACACGAATCGGGCACGACCTCTGCTGTCATTGCCCCACTAGCTCCCGCTGCTCTAAGCATTACCAATGTCAAGACACACGTCCCAGTCGTCCTAGATATGAAGCCACCAAACTACACCAAATGGCGTACCTTCTTCGTCGCTTTTCTCGGAAAATTCGGCCTCCTCGACCACATCAATGGAGGTCCTGCCTCCGCTGACTCCGCCGCATGGCAGCAAGACGACTTCGCCGTCCTTACCGCGTTGTATTGCTCCATCGCCAGCGACATCCTTGACATCGTCATGGAGCCGGAACAGTCTGCTCGCGATCTCTGGCTTGCCGTTGAATCCCAGTTCCGCAGCAACAAGGAAACGCGAGCTCTTTACCTTGAAGCAGAATTCCGAACTTTGATGCAGGGTGATATGTCCATCACGGACTACTGCCGCCGCCTCAAAGGCCTTGCCGACGCTCTCCGTGATGTCGGCGAGCCCGTCTCCGACCGCACACAGGTACTCAACCTTATCCGAGGATTGAGCCCTCGATTTGCCACGCAGATGGAGCTCCTGGCGGCGCAGGTCCCCTTTCCGACGTTCGCGAGCGCCAGATCCCAACTCCTTCTCGCTGAGATGCGGCGCCCGGCGAACAACTCCATCGACACTGCTCTCCTCGCCAACCAGAACTCCTTCACCGGCAATCGTGGTTCTGGTGGGCGCGGGCGCGGACGTGGCCGTGGTCGCCAGTCTGGTCGCCACGCCGAGAATGCCGGCCGTGGGGGACCTATCGGCGGCGGCGGAACTCCTACACCAGGTGGCGGCGGGACTCCATCTCCAGGCAATGTCAGGCCTCCTGGAGGTCTTCATCCAATGTCCAACCGAGGGTTCGCCCCTCCTCCTGGACCCTGGATGGTATACAACCCATGGGTTGCTTCCCCTTGGGCCGGTGGAGGTCCACCCCAGCCTTGGTCCGCTTCCTGGCGGCCCCATCTCGGTGGCCCTTCTGCTGGCCAAGGGATCCTTGGGCCCCGGCCCATCTTCGGTGGAAATCAGGCCCAACAGGCCTATTTCGGACAGCAGCTGCAGCAGCCATTGGAGCAACCACATGACTCCATCGGCCAGCCCACTTGGGATCAATCCGGCTTAATTACTGCTTTAAATAACCTCTCTTTGCAGGGACAGTACAACAATGGTGGTTGGGTGGTCGACTCCGGTGCTTCCTCCCATATGACCTCCTCGGATGGTAGTCTTTCTTCTTCCTCTCCCCTCACCACTCCCCTCTCCGTCACTGTTGGCAACGGAGCTTCCATTCCTATCACTCGTTTTGGTCACGTTTATCTTCATCCGTTTGTGCTCAAAAATACTCTTGTAGTTCCTTCTCTCATTAAGAACCTTATCTCTGTTCGTCAATTTACTCGTGACAATAATTGCACTCTTGAATTTGACTCTCTTGGTTTCTCTATAAAGGACCGGGACTCGGGGATCGAGATTCGTCGCTTCAATAGCAATGGCGACCTCTACACCATCCCTGCGTCGGCGTTCTTTTCTGCACCGCAAACCCACGTCTCCATTGTTGCATCCACCGACTTATGGCATCACCGGCTTGGTCACCCCGGCCCCGACGTCCTCCATCGCCTTCAGCAATCTTCTAATATTTTATGTTGCTCTTCTAAGCTCTCTACTTGCAACACTTGTAATTTAGGAAAACCCACACGTTTACCTTTTTCTCGTTCCACTAGCACTACCACCACCCCCTTTCAACTCCTACACTGTGATTTATGGACATCTCCTATTTTAAGCAACTCTGGTTATCGTTATTATCTTCTCATCCTCGACGACTACTCTCATTTTATGTGGTCTTTTCCCTTACGTCAAAAATCTGATGTTTTTACTATTTTACAAACTTTCATTCCCTATGTTCACAATCAATTTCAGCTTCCTATTGTTTGCTTTCAAAGCGATAACGGTCGTGAATTCACTAGCTCCACTAGCTCTACTGTTGGCACCTTTTTAAACAATTATGGCATCGTTCTCCGCACTTCTTGCCCCTATACCTCTCCTCAAAATGGCAAAGCCGAACGTGCCATTCGCACCACTAATAACATCATTCGTTGTCTTCTTATTCATGCCCATATGCCCGGCTCCTATTGGGCCGAAGCTCTAAACACCTCCATCTATCTGCTCAACCGACGCCCGTCCCAACCGATAGGTTTCTCTACTCCTTTTGAGCGCCTTTATGGTGTTCCTCCCGATCTAACCCACCTTCGTGTTTTTGGTTGCCTTTGTTACCCTAATCTCATTGCCACTTCCCCACACAAATTAGCTCCCAGGTCCACACCCTGCATTTTTCTTGGCTATCCCAATGCTCAAAAAGGTTATCGGTGTCTCAATCCCGCCACTCAACAAGTTATCACTTCCCGGCACGTTGTTTTCGATGAAACTGTATTTCCTTTTCTTTCCACCACACCACCTACTGTCAATAAACATCTTGACTTCCTCTCTCCATCCGACGAAGACACTGCCATCCTGCCCCTGCCAACCGTCGGCAGAATCGCTGGGCGGCAACTCCCGCTATCCAACTCCTCGGCTAGGCCACCGGCCAGTGATGGGCCATCCGCATGCTCCTCTGGATTTCCTTGCTCTATTGGGCTTCCTCACTCGGGTGGGCTCCCCTCTCCAACTGAGCCAGTAAATCTGGCCGGACCCACTACGACCAAGGCTCCCGCTGGGCCGACCGGCACCGACGGGCCACACACTCCCGCGCCCAATCTTGTCTCTCCGGCCAGCTCCGCTTCCCCATCTGCCACGGCTAGAGGCGACAACCCTGTCATGCGCCTCCATCCGATGGTCACTCGCGCACGGGCCGGTATAATCAAACCTGTCACTAAACTTAATCTATCTGTCACCACTACTACTGCTACACCTCCCTCTCCTGTTCCTCGCTCCTATCGCACTGCCTTGCAAGATCCTTCCTGGTTCCAGGCTATGAAAGAAGAGTATGATGCGCTGATCCGAAATGAGACTTGGTCTCTTGTTCCTCGCCCTTCTCACGCCAATGTTATTTCCGGTAAATGGGTTTTTCGACATAAGTTCGCTGCTGATGGGACACTCGCCCGTCACAAAGCTCGCTGGGTAGTGTGCGGATGCTCCCAACAACCCGGCATTGACTACGACGAGACTTTCAGTCCTGTTGTCAAACCAGCCAGCATACGGGTTGTCCTCAGTCTTGCCATTTCCCGCTCATGGCCTATCCATCAATTGGACGTCAAAAACGCCTTTCTCCATGGAAATATTCCTGAGACTGTCTACTGCCAACAACCCTCCGGTTTTGTCGACTCCACTCGTCCCGACCACGTTTGCCTTCTGCGGAAGTCTTTATATGGCCTCAAACAGGCCCCTCGTGCATGGTACCAACGTTTTGCTACACATGCGCGCACTCTTGGCTTCACATCGACCGTATCCGATACTTCCCTGTTCGTCTACCGTGATGGCACCGATTTGGCTTATCTTCTTCTTTACGTCGATGACATCATCCTCACGGCCTCCTCCACCAGGCTCCTTCGGCACATCTCTGCTCGTCTTCACGCAGAATTTGCCATGACCGACTTGGGGGATCTTCACTACTTCCTTGGAATCGCTGTCCAACGGACTTCCACGGGTCTTCTCCTTTCCCAGCGACAGTATTCTATTGAACTCCTCCAACGGGCCGGAATGATCAACTGTCACCCTACCGCCTCTCCCATCGACACCAAGGCCAAGCTTTCCTCCTTAGACGGCACTCTGCTTTCCGCCGATGAGGCCACCGAATATCGCAGTCTCGCTGGCGCTTTACAATACCTCACCTTGACTCGCCCTGATATTGCCTATGCCGTCCAACAAGTTTGCCTCCACATGCATGCCCCTCGGGACTCTCATCGTACTCTCATCAAGCGCATTCTTCGTTACATCAAAGGATCATTGGAGCACGGTCTCCTTCTCCACGCCAACCCTAATATGTCATTAACCGCTTACACTGATGCTGATTGGGCCGGCTGTCCGGATTCCCGCCGCTCCACCTCTGGCTACTGCATTTTCCTCGGTGACAACCTTGTCTCTTGGTCCTCCAAACGACAAGCTACGGTTTCCCGATCTAGTGCCGAAGCTGAATATCGGACTGTTGCTCACGCCGTCGCAGAATGCTGCTGGCTCCGCCAACTTTTGGTCGAATTGCATGCTCCCCTCATCAATGCCACTGTTGTTTTCTGTGATAACGTTAGCGCGGTCTACCTTTCCGCTAATCCCATCCAGCACAAGCGCACCAAGCATATTGAGATTGACATCCACTTCGTCCGCGAGAAAGTTGCTCTCGGCAAGATTCGTGTTCTTCATGTTCCTTCTTCGCATCAATTTGCCGATATCATGACAAAAGGTCTCTCCGTTCAGCTATTTCAAGAATTTCGATCCAGTCTTCATGTGGTCACACCCCACGATTTGACTGCGGGGGGGTGTTAAACATATAAAGTCTTAGGAAATAATGTTATCATTCAAGGAGATTGACTGGATTATTTGTTTCCATAGATTAGCTTGCTCTATCTTTGGAATGTAATCAGGTTTAGAAGGAATCAAACAATCCGTCAATCACCTTCTTTGTAATTGCCACGGCAGCGGCTTTTGCTGCCCATATAAACAAAGCTACGCGGCCCGGAATGGGTTCAACGCTTCCTACCTCTATTCTTTAACAGTGCAGGTTATTGCGAAGGATCATGCTGTTTTCTACACCAAAATGCTAGCCATTCCCTACAGTTAGATAGAGATCCCTGAAGCTGCAACCCTGTCTGTGTGTACTTGCTACAGCTAGAATTGACCCAACTATCCATAAAACTCAGAGCAACCGCAATGGTTATATTTTAAGTAGCATTAAGAGGCTCACAAAAAAAATATAAAAAACTAAAAAAATGACATTAAAATGGACCTAGTTTATGGTGGACCCACAAAAGTAAGTATTTTATTGCTTATGGACACACCATAAACTTAGAGTGTACCTTAAGGTTTTTTTACTTATGACGTGGCTCCACAATGTATAAAACTAACAATAATACCATTTTTAATGTTTGAAGTCACATTTTCATGCATATTGTGGATGCCCTGACCTATAAAACCTACATATAATATTTTCAAACTCATACCCACAAAACCTACGTATTTTAAACCAAATTCATACCGAAGCCCACCAAAGCGAATGAAAAGCTTGTGGGGTTTGAAGAATCTAAAACAGAAATGGAATCTAAAGAAAAAAAATCTTAAGTGAAAGCAGGGATAATCGGGTAAACCCTCACATTTCAAATCAGGACTGTGTCTAACCCGATCCAAACCGGGTAGGTTACAATTATTACAGGATCGGGCAACTTCACAGCCAACAAATTCTTTATTTCAAACTAAAGCCATATTTGGGAACATAATTTTTTATAATTTTAGAAGCAATACTGTAGTATTGAGCAATACTATAGTATTATATACTAAAGGTGTTTGACAACTCTATCTAAAATCTCTGAAAAGTAAACTGTAGTATTATAAATACTATAATCAATCTATACTATTGAAAACTTTGGTATGGAACACTTTTTTCAAAATTATGGTATTGTCATGGATATAATATAGTATAATTTTTGAAGTAACGTAGTTTTCAAAAACTATGTTTCCAAACAAAACATAAATTAAGCTCGTAACTGCGCTTTCAATTATCAAAACCAGCAGCAGCATTTGGAGCGAAACTTGGAAAGGTCGTCATTCCAACCTGGTCAATGGGTTGCTCACTTGCTCGTGCAGTGTGCTTGGTAGCAGACTGGACTTGGTCAGTTTAAGATCTCGTGTCACATGTCAGTCCCCACCTCACAGCTGACCAAGTAGCTACCACTACCAGAGTACCAGGCCAAGCACGCAGCTGATCGATTCTTCTGCTCTTTGCGGTGGCGATCAGCAGCGCCGGGCGCGCGATGGCATTGTTGATTCCGGCGCCGGCGGTGAGCGCCGGCGCTGCGTACTACGTGCGGCGCGCGGCTGATTTGCACTTGCTGCACCAGGTCGTTGTGGTGTCGCTGCGACTCAACGAGCGAGCACGCCATTGGAGCGGCCGGCCAGCGCCGACAGATCGTCCGGTGGACGGCATTTGGGCCGACGGGGTCGGAGAAGACGACATTGTTATTAGCGGGGAAACAAGGGCAATCATCCGAGGACAAAAATCAGGAAGATGAGAAGACGACGAGCTATCAATCATCTGGCTTTGTCGTTTGCCCCGACGACGACCGCCGGCGACATCCGTGCCTCCTGACGGCTGGTCTCATATTCCAGTTAGTTTTATACCGTGACCACACTTAGACTCGATTTGGCACGGCTGTATATTCAGATTTTTTTAATCTGATTTATCATTTCCTAAAAAGTTCTAGATCCAGAGTAGATGAATTAATGATATTAAGTTAAATAATATAGTTTTATTTTTAAACTAATAATAAAAATTTAAACTATTTCATTATACTGTATAAACCCTAAATTTAATATGAATCTCAAATTTAGAGCTGTATCAAATATGCCTTTACTCCATCTATATTTGTTTTGTTTTTATACTATTTGATTAAAAAATATTTATATTTGTTTACATTAAAAATATATAAGAAAAATATGATAATACTTATTTCTATACCAGCGTTTTCTCTCCGTTTTATGTGCGGGAGATTCGATCATATACTCTCTTTATAGATGTAAAATTGAAGATTTATCATCACATCTCATTAATATATATGATTATATTATACCATGACATGTAGATTAGGAAAATAAATTCTCAATTTTATTTAAATGGATGATATATACTCAAAATTTTATTTATCCGCAGGTTACCATGAATGGAATGACAATATCGTAATTGGAGGGGTGTTTTGTGCAAAAAACGACGGAGTGGTAAAATCTCAGCCTTGGCCCTCCCATCGGATGGTGGATATGAGGCGAAAGCGTTCGCCGTACCTGCTGCCGCCGCCGCCGCCGCCGCTCGGCCGGAGGCATTTTTGCCCGTAGACCACCCCATCGGCCAAGGCCGGCGAGGCGCCACGGCAGCGGCGGCAGAAGCGCGAAGCGTCCTGTTGGTGGTCGGCGTCTGGGTGGCGAGTGCTCGCGGCGGTGGGGATGGTGAAGATAGTGACGTACAACGTGAACGGGCTGCGGCCGCGGGTGTCGCAGCACGGCTCGCTGCGACGCCTCCTCGACGCCCTCGACGCCGATATCATATGCTTCCAGGTCCGTTCAATCGCCAACTGCACTCCGCAGCACCCATTTCTCATGTCTTCGGATGAGCCCCATCATGTATCTGAACCCTAGCAGTTTAGCTGTTTGGGGGGTGCCTTGAATGCTAGATTCAGTCACTACAGTTCACCACAAATAATTTAATCGATGTCATTTCTATGTTCCATGAAATCTGAGCATGCCAAGTTTGCATTGTGTTCAGTGTTCACCGTGGCCGCTTGATTTTATAAAAGTTCAGGCTTCGGAATATGCCTTGTTTGCCACTTATTGTTTCTGAACTGATAAAACAAAACTATTTGCTGCTGGATGCTGCACATTTGGCGCTGAATGTTTAGCCACACAAGTAGTTACTATGTGAAGTGGGGTTAAGCCCACCATTCTGTTGAGCTAACTACATGGATGTTTGATGTATTTTAGGAGACAAAATTGTCAAGGCAGGACTTGTCTGGGGATGTCATCATGGCTGAGGGATATGAGGCTTTCATTTCATGCAACCGTTCCTCAAAAGGGCGAGGAGCATACTCTGGTGGGTTATAGAGTCTTGATGATTAATCAGAATATACCCATTGATTGATTTGTGGCCTTTTAGTGATGCATTGTTAGTTGGGGTTGTTTTTTAAACAGTAAATTTGTTGATTAAGTTATTATGAATGTTACATCATGAACTACAAGGCATTTTCTGTACTCACTGTAGGTGTTGCGACATTTTGCCGGGTAACATCAGCATTTTCCAGTCAGGAGGTTGCTTTGCCAATGGCAGCTGAAGAAGGCTTTACTGGATTACAAGACACTGCAAAAAACGGCAAAACGATTGGGGATTTTGTTCTTGAAATGCCTATGGAAGAGGAGGGTCTTGGTGAAATAACAAGAGAGGAACTGTTCAAGGTGGACAATGAGGGGCGCTCTATCATTACTGATCATGGACATTTTGGTAAGCCACTTATTGTCCTGACATGTAGACATTATGAATGCCATTCAGTATATCTTGTTTTGTTACATATTTGATTCCCTTTCTTTATGTGATGAAATACTGCATCATCTCTGTAGTTCTTTTTAATATATATGGCCCAGCTGTTGAAGAAGATAACAAAGAACGAGTTCGTTTCAAGCTACTGTTTTACAAGATATTGCAGGTACATGTTCATCTCAGCTAGCATTTACATATTTTGAGAAATAGTCCAGTTTGATGACTTCAGCAGTATTAAATGTATTAATAAATTAATTTATGGACTTCTCTCATACGGTCTTCATTTTCCCACTATCTTATAGAAACGATGGGAACACCTGTTGGCTCTTGGGAAGAGAATTTTCGTTGTTGGCGATTTGAATATTGCACCTTCTTCTATAGATAGGTGTGATGCCCCACCTGGATTCGAGAAGCAAATGTAAAGATGTTCTCCTTCCCTGTAGTGAGATTTATTTTTCACCATGATGGAATTCCAGGGCAAAGGTGAACTTGCATGATTTTAAGAAACAAAAACAAACAAATATGCTTATCAGTACTGCTAAAGTATCATTTTGCTTCATAAGAAAATTCCTTTTATATGCTATGGTGATGCCTCTCTTTGCATAAAAAACTGCTGCTAAGAATATCTATTTTGCTGTACTACTGGACCAGGTGACATATGGTAGGGTGAGGCAATTAACTAATTACATGAGAAGCAAAACTTTGGCATTTCAAGTGAAATTCCGTACACAATCCACATGATAGATGCCAACCTCTGCTTTCCTGTAATGTTTTGATGTATTTTGCAACATGAATTTGTTAATAAAAACCGTTTATAGTGAAACTTGAACTCATGTTTTTGAACTTGACTCTCCACTTGCTGCTAGTGCACTAGTTGGATGTGCTTGATACAAGCCATCAATTTTATTTCTCCTCTCTTTGAGGACTCTAATCATGAAGCCATTCAGGAAGAACACAAGTTAATTCATTTTTCTTTCCCAAATTCAAGGTTTCGGGAATGGTTGAGATCCATGCTGAGAGAGCATGGAGGCCCATTTTTTGATGCTTTCAGATCAAAACACCCTGAAAGGTATTGCAAGCTCTCTTTGTTTGCTTGCCTACTTATGTACCACTACTCCAACCTATTTTACTATTTTTAGTTAGTTTTGTTACCAGTTTAGTTGCTCCATGCTCATAAGGTAGGTGGTTATTTCCCTGTTAAACCATTTCACATCAAAACAAGGAGTTTGTTCTGTTTTCTTAAAATGGAAAATGGGATGGGGTTTCTCCTCGTTCAAAATATGTGGCACAGTACTCAGATTTAGGGCATGTTTGGTTGGTTGCCAAACTTTGCCACACCAGGCCTAAAGTGTGGCGAGCAAAGTTAAGGTAGTGTTTGGATTACCGCTGCAACTGGGGTAGCTGCATTTTTGCCCCACTTGTCATTGACTCATTGCAAAGCACTAACCATGGATATTACTATTCTAACCTTGCTTCATTTATTTCAAGCAGAGTTGGAGCTTATACTTGCTTTAATCAAGCAGTTGGAGCTGAAGAATACAATTATGGTTCTAGAATAGATCACATTCTCATTTCTGGTGCCTGCTTCCATCATTCCAGTTATTTGGAAGACCATAACATCTTTTTCTGCCATGTGGAAGATTGTGAGATTATGGATCATTTCAGAAGAGGGAATTCTGAAAATATGCCAAAGTAAAGAATGGGGAAAAATTTTCTTTTATGAGAGAAAAGTGGATAACATGTAGGATTTACAGCATTTACATTAGAATGATTTACTATTTGCATTGTCTACAGGTGGAAAGGAGGGAGAAGTAGTAGGCTAGAAGGATCTGATCATATTCCAGTTTATATTATACTGAATGAAATACCAATACTTCCAGTTCATAATACTCCATCATCAGCTGCAAGATATCTTCCAGAGATCCGTGGAAGGCAACAGAGTATTGGTGAGAAAATTCTTATGTTCTGTAGCCTTTTCCATGCTATTACTTGAATTTGCACCTTCATTATACATGCTGAAATCAGGCTGTTCTATAAGGCCGTTGTTTACTAGTTGGATGTTCTATAATCCCTAACATGGCTCCAGTTGTTTCCTTAATTCTCCATATGATGTATGACCTTTACTTCTTTACTTTGTAACCTGTGAACATTCTCTTTTGTTGTTTCAGTGTACAAAGTATTTATCTCCTTGAACCCTCATATGTTGAAGCAACTTCCTGTGTTTAGTATATCCTTTATCAAAGAACTTGCTCAATGGAATATTGTCACATTACATTGATGGATTCTCTCTTTGGTTCGATTATCATACTACACTTGTTCCAGGACTATGACTTTCTTATTCACTCTAAGACAAGTTCAATAGAAGATGTGTTTCTGTACTTTAAAATCCATATATTCCTAATTTCCACTGTTAAATTTCATTTTTAGAAAATGTCTCTGAGAGCTTTAGTTTTTACACTGTACTTGGTTCTGAAGGACCTTTTTCTCTATGCTTACATGCAAGTTTTGCTGTGTATAGCATTTGATACAGTAGGATACGATTTGCATACTTAGATGATAGATAACTTTGATTGTTGATTTCATCAAAGCTTATCCCTTGGTAATAATCACTCTTGGCTTTATTGAACAGTTTATTGATTAGAAAATTACCCTAAGTTATTGTCATGTTCAAACATGTGTACACCCGGCGCCATAGGGCCTGTGACGTGCGCCGAGCCCAAGAACGAGCTACGGCTCGTGCGGCAAGCACGCAGGGCACGACCGACAGGGGATAAGATCTGTTAGCTGGGGATTAGCCCTTAATTAATGGAGTTTGTTAGCTATTTTGGTTAGCCCTTAATTAGTGGAGTTTGCTACTACTTTTGGTTAGGCTGAAGGCTATAAATAAGCTGTAATCAGGCAATTGAGATTAAGAAAGATATTCCCATCTAATCTCTCTCTCTCTCTACCTAAGCCGGCGGCTGGGGGTATAACCCACCGACGAGGAACGGCGGCGACGGGGGTATAACCCGAGCCGGCCACCACGGACAGCGTCTACGATCTACGTAGCCGAGGTCCTCCTCCCCTCGGGCTCACTGCCCTTGGCAGTTATATATTTGCATGTACATTAAAGGAGTTCCGCTTGTAGTTTAAGTACACCATACTGACCTATAGTATTTACCAATGTGCAGTATCATTCCTAAGTAAGAGGAAAATTCATGAACATGAAGATGCAATGAACTTAAATATGCCTGTAGATAGAGAAAATGAAAGCAGCTGTAACAATAGTGTGGAAAGCAAATGTACATCTAAGGAAGAATTATCAGCTGCTTTAAATGAGTTTTCTAAAAGTGGTAACTTTCAGAGTATGATGTGTAAGCGGCAAAATCTTGATCAATTGGTAATTGAAGGTTCAAGCAGCAATTCCCAGAATAGTAATTCAACATTATTGTCACCACAAAGTAGGAAAGCTTCCTTTTCTTGCAGCAAGTCTTTATCAAACAAGAAGACTAAACATAACTTGTCCTCCCAACCAACGATCAAGTCCTTTTTTCAACATTCAGAGTCAAAGACAAGAGATTGCAATATCAATGGCTTAGTTAGTTCCATAGATACTGTACATGGTGTGGATGAATTACGTGATCCAAAGGATGATAGTCTGTCAGAAAACATCCAGTGTACAATTTCAACTGCAGAAGATCAGAGTAACTCCAGTATGCCCTGTTTACTTCCAACGAATAAGTGTAATGCTGCGACGTTGGAGTGGCAGAGAATACAGCAGAGAATGAAGATGACCCTACCACTTTGCAAAGGACATCATGAACCTTGCATTCCAAGGTCAGTGAAGAAGGGCTCCAATATTGGCCGTCTATTCTACGTCTGTGCCCGTGCTCAGGTATTTAACTGCAGAATTGACTACTCAGTTCACATCTGATGACCAACCAGAAAGGTTGTGCACAGTGTAAAGTATTTTTTAAAGGGGATGAAAAGCATTGATATTGTGCTGTTTTACCATCTGTTATATATTGACAGGGACCTGCATCAAACCCAGAAGCAAATTGTGGTCACTTTCAGTGGGCCGCTTTAAAAACTAAAGAGAAACGCCAGTGACTAATCACTAATTTATTCTTTATTGCATTTGCGAAATATTCATTGTAAGTATCTGCTTCCGCCCTGTATGTGGCGGTGCTTTATTGGACAATTTAATTTAATTATGTCCTAACTTGTGTTTTTTCCCCAGTTGTTTGGACATGTGTCACTTTGGGCTTCTTGTGAGTTCACGCTCCATTTGTTTCCATGAACTGATGAAATGCTGACGTCCTTGTTGGGGGCAACGTGATGTTGCATACACAGGTACATAGTTTAACCTTGTATTTAGACGACCACCATGTTCTCCTTTGTTGTAACTTCCTATGTGAAACAAACCAAATGTGATCTTCATGCCACCTTGGACCATTCTCATACCCTTATATTTAGATGGCCACCGTGTCCTAGGTTTAGGTTCTGTTTGTTCAGCTTTAGATTATAACGATTTAGTTTTTTTCATAAGTTGAAACAACTAGGATAATTTATTCTATCCATTTATTATAATCTACAGTATAGATTATAACAATCTAGTAAGCTGGTGAAACCTAACTTTTTTTATAAGCTGAATTGTTATAATTCAAAACTGAAATAATCTAGTAAACAATACTCACATGGCTACGGTACTGTAGCATGAACAGTACCGCGGTAACTCTAGCAATAATTAGGCAGGCGTGTAGCTGCATGTTTAGTCTTTATCATAAACAACAATATCTTACCGGTTAACTCAAATACTCTTTTGTAATTTCAATGTTGATGACAGTTACCTCGTCTGATTAGTGACCTCAATCCTTTACCGAAAGATTCGAGAGGATATTTTACAGCCACGAATAGTGTTCTTAGCTATGATGATCTGTCAAATATATTAGACATTTTGCGTGATTGAATAACTCTGCATATGCTATAAAATTAAAACAAATCAAAATATATAAGTATTCCCAAAGTATTTGGCCCAACTTTACCTCTTTGGATTTGGTGCGGTGCAACACCTAGCTTACACTTGCATAGAAACATGACTTTCGTAGTGTGATTCCCTTGGTAATTTGTGCTGTAACCTGAACTTATTAATAGAAAAGCATCATGTGTAAAAGATGCTAATTGAGATATGCAGTCCCTGATTCCTGGAACACAAATACACGGATGTAGAATAACAATTCTACTGAGAAAAAAGTAGTAATCAATTGCTATTATACCGAGAAAATCTATTATTGAAAGTAGTTGGTATAGAATAACATTCATATATATATATACACACACACACATGAATGGACGCGTGCCCGCGCCTACCCGCCCACCCGCACCCATGCGTGCGCGCGGTGTAGAATAACGTTTCCGTGTATATATATATATATATATATATATATATATATATATATATATATATGTAAGTATATGTATATATATATATACGCATGTGTACACACATATATGTATGTATGTACGTGTATATCTTTGTATGTATGTATGGATGTGTATATATAGGGATGGATTCAGATCGGATACGGATGGAAAAGAATCCGGATAACACTATTTACCACATTTTAATTCGAATAAGAATACGAATTCGGATGTTCTCGAATACGAATACAAAACGGATGTTTCAAATACGAATATGTATTCGGTTGTTTACTCAGTTTAACTCCAAATATTTGTTGTTTCACAAAATTTCCAAAAGTCCAATAGGTCCAATATACCAAATTAGAATAATAATTAATAAGAAACAATGATACACAATAAACCATGCACAAACTAAATTTTTAAACAATACTAGCTAAAATTTATCATACACAATAACCAACGAGAACTACATTCTTGAATTGAAATTTATCATACATTTCAACCAACAAGAACACACAAATTGAGTTCAGGCGCGCCAATGCAGAAAAAATAGGCGGCAATTTGGAAAGAATTGGTTGAATTTTATTATTTTTAAAATTAAATATTTTCAAAATTTATTATCATCATATATGATAAATTTCTCGAAATATTTTCAAAATTTTATCATGGTATCTATATATAATATTATAACATCGTGATAAGTCTCGTATTTTTCAGACTTTATTTGATTTTTTTAATTAAAAAACCTTAAGCTCTACGTTACCGATGAAGTGTCGTAATATAATTTTTTTAACATTTATTTAAATTTAGTACATAAGAACTAAAAATGGATACAAAATAGTGAATGTGATTTTTCTATAAATTTTAGTGCATTATTTTAGGTACTTGCAGTTCAAATTTCACATATTCCAATTTAAATACTAGAAACACAATTAATGAGTTACAAATAGCAAATAGATCTAGAAAAATACAAACAAATTATATGGTATGTGATATGTTGTATTTTTATTATATAAAAAAATTCAAGTTCAAACAAATATTTAACCATCAATTTACTTTAAACCACATCTTATTCCTTCTCAAAACTCTATTATCTCTTAAGAGAATCTCAAATTTCTTAACATTCTATATGATAAATTTCTTAAAACATTTTCAAAATTTTATCATGGTATCTACGTATAATATTATAACACCGTGATAAGTCTCGTATTTTTCAGACTTTATTTGATTTTTTATAATTAAAAAATCATTAAGCTCCACGCTACTGATGAAGTGTCGTGACATAAGTTTTTTAAAATTTCTTTAAATTTAGTGGATAAGAACTAAAAATAGACACAAAATAGTGAATGCGATTTTTATATAAATTTTAGTGTATTATTTTAGGTACTTGCAGTTCAAATTTCATATATTCCAATTTAAATACTAGAAACACAATTAATGAGTTAAAAATAGCAAATGAATATAGAAAAATACAAAAAAATTATATGGTATGAGATATGTTGTATTTTTAATATATAAAAAAATTCAAGTTCAAACAAATATTTAACCATCAATTTACTTTAAACCATAACTTATTAATATTCACTACTTTAAATATTCCATAATTATATAAATTATAAATAAACCATTAATATAGTAATAATATATTATCTTGAGTCTAAGTTTAATCTGTGTGAAATCTAAAACGAATACGGATGTATCCATTTTCATATCCACATTTAGCAGAATTCGGATATCCGTTTTCATATCCATATTTGTAAAACGAATTCAGATATTTCCGAATGTCATCCATATTTAATTCGGATACGAATACAGATATCTATATTTACAATAATTCGAATACGAATACGGTTAATTCGGATATTCTGACATCCATATCCATCCCTATATATATATATATATATATATATATATTTATAGATTTATGTGTGCATACACACATATATACGTACATACACAAAGATATTTTGCACCCATCAATCTCGAGCTTACAGCGAGTCAGCGACCTCCAGGTCAGAGCTAGCCCGATTGAACTCTGGTTTATTTATAGGATTTCGTCACGTCTTCTTCCAATAATGACTCCGGCAAGAAGGTCAGCAACCCGGTGGAAGGCATGGGTGCCTTTTTCTCGTCGCAGGTCAACCGCCGGAAGCTGGTGACCAGCGAGAAGCAGGCTCTGGCGACTCGGCTCTCGGCTGCCGGCGAGACGTTCCCGGGCAGCGAGCACCGACCGGCCGACCGGAAGAAGTGGATGGCGGAGCTGGGGCCGGAGAAGGTGCGGGTGCACCAGGTGCTGTGGCCTGGCACGCACGACTCGGCCACCGACAAGATCGGCATCCCGTTCGTGACGCGCCCCTTCGCGCAGTGCCAGTCGCTGTCCGTGTACGAGCAGCTCGCCACGGGGGCGCGCGTCGTCGACGTGCGGGTCCAGGAGGAGCGGCGCGTTTGCCACGGCGTGCTCGCCACCTACTCCGTCGACGTCGTGCTCAGCGACGTCAAGAGGTTCCTAGCGGAGACGGAGTCGGAGGTGGTGATCCTCGAGATACGCACCGAGTTCGGCCACGACGACCCGCCGGAGTTCGGCAAGTACCTCGTGGAGCAGCTCGGGGAGCACCTCATCCCGCAGGACGAGGCCGTGTTCCACAAGACGATCGCCGAGCTGCTCCCGCGGCGGGTCATCTGCGTGTGGAAGCCGCGCAAGTCGCCGGCGCCCAAGCCCGGCGAGCCGCTGTGGAGCGCCGTGTACCTCAAGGACAACTGGATCGACACGGACCTGCCGGAGACCAAGTTCGAGAGCAACATCAAGTTCCTGGGGCAGCAGCCGCCGGTGGCCGACCGGAGGTTCTTCTACCGGGTGGAGAACACGGTGACGCCGCAGGCCGACAACCCGGTGCTCTGCGTTTGGCCGGTGACGCGCCGGATCCACGGCTACGCCCGCCTCTTCATCGCCGAGGTCTTCGCCAAGGGCCTCGGCGACAAGATCCAGGTCTTCTCCACCGACTTCATCGACGGCGACTTCGTCGACGCCTGCGTCGGCGTCACCAAGGCGCGCGTCGACGTGCATGGCCGGGCGCCTCCTAGTAATTAATTAGAGGGGTGTCCGCGTTTAGAGGATTGTTTGTGCGTTGCATACTTGCAGTGTGTGTAGGCATTCGTATGTTTGATGTGATTTGTACATATACAGTAGTGCTCGATTGATTGTTGCAAGTTGTGATTTCTGGTAATGACCTATTTACATACGTGCAGATTAATTTTTGTTTGTTTTATTTGTTACGTGCGTTAGATCAATTAATTAACTCGTTCTTAGTTGTTACACAACACTTTCGTTAATTTATTAACAACGTTATTACATATATAAACAAGTGTTACGACGGAGCATACAAGCTTATTATAACCTTTTAACGCTAATATTTATCCCTAGTGTTACAAAAATTGATGATCAGAAGTTGATTGATCAACCAAGATTAATTGCTTAATAGAGAGATTAACTGAATTAATTGGGTGCCAATTAATCGGTCAAATATTCAATATTACACTTATATTTAACAACAATTCTAGTTAAACCAGTCTTAAGTATATATATAAATCCTCTCAAACCCTATCCCTCTCTCCTCCTTGAGTATATAAATCCTCGCAAACCCTAGCCCTCTATGCTCCAGACCACCCAGTCCCTAGCCTCTTCACTTCATTCTCTCCACCCACCATGATCCTACTTATCTTCGGTCTTTCCCTGTCTTTAAGATTCCTAACTTCTCTTCCTTGGCTATCATCTGCCCTCTCCTTCTAGCATCACACGTCAGCTGGCTCTTTGATAGGAGGGCGCAACGTAGACCAGAGGTTAGATCTCAAGAGACGGTAGTAAACTTTAAGCAGTGACACCAGATCTATCGAGAGGAGCGGCGACGTCAGATGCGCAGGAAGGGAAAGGGCCAAAGGGGCTGACTCCACACGAAACTTGAGGGGAGAAAATAAGCATACCTAACTTTGGCTTGTTTATATAGGACCGATTGATTGGGTTGACCACTAATTAATTAGTTTGACTAGTTGATTAATTGGTCCATCGATTAATGAGCTGATTTTTTTGGTAAATTAACTGCACCAGTGTCGATCACCGATTAATTGGCAAATCGACTAATTTTTGTATCACTGATTATCCTATCAGTAGAAATAATCTTAGCCCAAATATGAAAGGAAGATCTAGTTGTGTTGACGCTAAGATTTGGTAGAATCCCAGGCTCATTAAAGATGTCGCACGGTCAACAGAAGTCAAAGAGGATCCGGTCAAAGAAGAGTCAAAGAAGCCCGTCCATGACATGCACGATCGGATGGGAAGAGCTGATAGAGATAAGAGTGGAAAAGAACATGAAGGTTATCGGAATCAGTTAGGATATGTTACTTGGACGGCAAGTCTCCAGACTATAAATATGTACCCCTAGTTAGCTTAGAAAACACATCTCTATCAATCAACTACTCGACGCATCACCACCCTTGGCTTCCAAGGTTAATCCGGCAGGGTTCAACACTTGGAGCTGGGCTGCATCGTTTTGATCTCCAGCGAAGAGGTGAGTCCCGCCACCCCCGACATCCGTACCAATTAGATCAGTATCCTCATGGCTACATCAAATTGATCTCTTGCGGTGAACGTCGAAACAATACGGTCGCCGGTTGTTCTCGGTGTATTAGCTAGGTCTAAGGATGCATCAATTTAGTTTGATCTTTTATATTGATGTGATCTAGGTGTGATAGTTTGAGGCTTCATCGGTTAGGTTCGACATCTCTTGCTATTGTATCTCTTTCATGTTGTATACCGTTCATCTAAATAAAGCATGTCCGATACCTCGACATATTATTAAGATCATCGTGACTAGCTACTATCTTGGTTAGGTCTGATCTAGTTATTGTGATGATTTTCATGATATAGACATGTTATCTGGTACATTTTATTTATTTCTATCGGAGTACAAGCTGATGAGTTATCTTCAATTTAATGTCACATCTTATTCGCTATCGGAGAGTGTCCATCGGCCCGTACGACCGATGGCATGGTCGCTAGATCGGTTCAAACATGGTCATCGGCCCTATGGCCGATCAACATGATATTCCACGATTTCACCATCTTTGCCACATTCATCGTCTTGCTAGCTGATCAACTATGCTACTGATGCCATATTTTCTGTTCCCTTATCAGTTGTAGGGTCAAAATGATTGACACGCCTTGAACCCTTTTTTAAGAACGTATGACCTACACTGGAGTTAAGCAAATCTCCCAGGCCTCACGTGTGTCAAAGTGTGACCAAAAAACACACCAACACGCTTTTTGGCACGCCCGGTGGGACCATCTCCAACAACTCAACCATGGCAAGCGAGATCAATGATGACAACGTCACCCCGATCACCATGGATTCCTTAACCAAAGAACAACGGTTAGAGGTGCAGCGACACGTGGAGGAATTCCAGAAGTCGTGCCTGTAGGCTTACGACATAAATTGGCTGGGTCCTGTCTAGAAGAATCCATTGTCGAGACCAATGCTGGCCCTAGAAGATGTCCAACCAGCGGAGAACCCTCATGCCAATCTGCAAGAGATCGTCTAGGTGATTCATCGATCACTAGTCAGTCAATCTGGGACACTGGCCAATACTCTTCAAGGGATGATCAAGAAGGCTATTGAGGGCACCATGGTCTATGGACTACTGCAAAGCCCCGTGTACCTCCCTGATGACCAGACAAAACTGCTGCACACTCGGCCAGCACCACAACCGCAAGGGACGATGAGGCTTGAGTGGCTGGGCGCCTCGCCCGGTCATGAAGGCAACAAGATAGCTCATCTGGAAGGTCCCGCACAGGGCCCACCGCATAGCGTACCATATGGCATCGAGAGGAATGCACCGGCGCCGCTCCTAGCGTTCGATCTAAGACTGCCAAGACAGGGGGTGCCGCAAGTAACGTACGACATCGCAAGAAACACACTGCCGAATCTCGTGTCGCCAAGTGGGGCACCTGATGGCATACCTCCTGGGTATCATCGGACAACATACTATGGAACACATCCCTACGGTGACGAGGGACAGCACATGCACAACACTGTTCGGTAAGAGCACTATCAACAGGCCCCAACACCTGACCAATATCCAACACCGGGGCAGCGAGAAGATGACTAGGTGAATCGGATCACGGAGGTTATTAGAGACCAATTTGGGCTGAAGCCCAAAGAACAGACATACATATATCAACGGCCATACTTAGAATGGTTCGATCGAGTACCACTGCCAGGCCGATACAAGGTAGCCGACTTCACCAAGTTTTTAGGACAAGACTCTATCTCCACAATCGAGCATATCAGTCGTTTCCTCGCCCAATGCGGAGAGGCATCGACCGACGAGGCGCTGAGGGTCCGATTCTTCCCGCTGTCTCTATTGGGATCGACCTTCGCATGGTTCTTTTCACTGCCGGTGGACTCCATCAGAGGATGGATGGATTTAGAGAAGTTTCTCAAGTATTTCTTCATCAGCATCCAAGAGATGAAAATTACCGATTTGACAGTCGTGAAACAAAGAATGGATGACTCGGTACAAGATTATATCCAGAGGTTCTAAGATGTACGGAGCCGATGCTACAGCGTGAACCTTAGCGATAGCCAGTTGGCAGAGCTGGCGTTTCAAGGGCTCTCGAACCCTATTAAGATGAAGTTTTCATCACACGAGTTTGAGAGCCTCTCGCAACTGCTGCAAAGGGTATCAACACGTGAGAGCTGATTTCAAGAGGCCAGAAGGGATAGGTACCAAAAGAAAAGTGGCATACGCTCAGGTATACCATTCAGACTCCGACGAGAATAGCGACTCGGTTGTAGAGGTCGGTATGGCCGAGTGGTCAAAGAACAAGAAACAGGTTGAGTGCCCATGGGTAAAGCCGGTCGATAAGGAGGAGAAGTATGACTTTGACATCAATAAGGCCGACAAGATATTTGACCCGTTGCTTAAAGAAAAGTAGATTTACCCGTCACCTAGCCACATAATACCACCTACTGATGAGTTGAAGAAAAGAAAGTACTACAAGTGGCACAACTCCCCATTGCACCACACTAACGAATGCAAATGTTCATGCAGCAGATCCAATCGGCCATGGAGCAAGGCTGAATCAAGTTCGACGATGGAAAGAAGCCAATGAACATCGATGGTCATCCATTCCCAGTCAACATGGTACATGCCCAGTATGTTTATGACCGACACACGAGGGAAGGAAGATGGATCGACAGTAACATCACCTCATCAGGCCTCATCAGGAAGTACCAGAGGAGGTCTAAAGAGAGGGAGAACAGCGAAGACGACCGTAGTTACTCGCGTTTCAACCCCCATTGGAACTGCGAGTTCTTTAGGCTTTACTAGGATGAGGTGTTGCGTTTACCATCCATGGACGATTGCCCGGGATGCAGTGCTCAAGGCAGGACACAAGACGATCATCGTCCACGCAAAATCAAGCTCGGGCCGCATGATCGGGAGACTGTGCACCAAAGACTGTCGCCTCTAAGGGTACCAGTGTTGGAAAGACTCGGTCCTGTCAACCCCAAAGGAATCGGTTAGACGACCGACGATGGCAAAGGCGGAGCAAGGAAGCCACAGTGGTGTGAGATCTTCACAAGAAGTTAAAAGAGAAGGGTGCAACGTCTGTGGCAAAGAGAAGGGAAGGCACAAATGTGCGAAGAAGAAACTGATCGGCCACGTAGAATCAAGAGCGAATGGCGACCAAAGGACAAGGCCGATTAGGATGACAAAAAGAAGGATGCGGGGATAAATATGTTTTTCTTCCTCCCTGTAGAGTATCGGGCCGTCTCAAAAGAAGATACAGAGAAGACCGATACAATGGCTCAATTGGTGTTGGCTCCACAACCAACAATCTTTGATAAGCTAGAAGACTTTGAACATCGGCATCTAAGACCCCTCTACATCAAGTGGTTGGTTAATGGAGGGGCGGTTGTTAACTTGATGCCTTATGCCACCATTCGTAAGCTTGGAAAGATGCCTGAAGACCTCATCACGACTAACATGCTATTGAGGGATTTCGCCGGCAACTCGTCAGACATAATGAGAGTACTAAACGCGAAGCTGACAGTTGGAAGCAAGACGATGTTGTAACAACCCTAATTTTCAAAGGTAAAAATTAATTGAGAAATATAAATTTTCTAGAAAAAGAATTATTTTTGATTTTGAATAAGTTGAAAATATCCAAATAAATAAAAATATGGAGAAATAATTCAAATCGTAAGTTCATAAAATTATGATAGGTTCTTAAGGCCAAGATATATTTTTGAGAATGTTTACAAATTTTTAGAACCTTTGTAGATAACTCATAATTTATAAATGAATTTCTTTAATTATTTTTATTCAGAAAATAATTTTATTTAAACTTGGGCCACACCCTCCTATTCTCCCTCCATAGGTCAGCCCAGCCCGTTAACCCCGTGCCCCTCACTGACACGCGGGCCCTGCTCGTCAGTCCCCCTCCCATTCCTCGCACGCGCGCCCGAGCCCCTTGGCCCACTTGTCGGCATCACCTGGTTCGGTCTGTCTCTGCCCGTGCCCGCTGATAGCCGTCCCCACCCGTTAGCTTCATCTTCCCCGCCACGCTGTCACCCCCAAATCACTCTAGTAGGAACCCTAACTCCGCAAATCTGCCACCACCGTGCGCCATTCCAAAAATTGGGCCTGCCATTTTACTCCCCGAGATCCCGTGACCTCTTTCCCCCATTTACCCGATGCTTTAATGCCCTGGATCACCAGATTCATCTATATGGAAACCCTCGTCGGAATTAGGAAACTTCCCCCTCGTCTTTCCTTGTATACTCTTGCCATTGGTACTATCCGATGCCCCTATATAAACCATGCAGACCACCACGTCCCGGCCACACCCAAATTGTTGTACTCCTTGCAAACCAGAGAGCACCTCGAAGTAATTTTGCGCCGACCCTCTGCTCATGCTCCAACTATCGCTCGTCGTCACTGGAGTCCGTCCCCAATGCCGTCGACCGCACCCCATGACTGTCGTTGCCTCCCCGACACCGACCACCCCTCCGTTCTCGTCGACGACCGCCGGAACAAACGCCCCTGTTGACACCCAAATTTGGAACAAATTGGAACTACGCGTATGCCGGTCCGACCTTTTCTACATGGCCGATACGACTTTAGTGGTGTCACCGGTCCAATCGGCAATACATGGCCGGTCCGACCTCCCATGTACCACCAGTCCGACCGGCCATGTATGGTCGGTCCGACCTTCAAGATTTCCAGCACTCTGAGTCCGAGTTAGTTACGACTAGATCTTGTGTTTTTTCGTAAAAACCCGGGATATTTCATATCTAAATCAACCTCTAACCACCCTAGGACGTGGATATCTTCCAAATCTTGCAAGACCAACCCCTATATAAAGGGCCAAGGCCAATTCAAGGCAACCCCCGGCGGCACTACATTGAATTGTTCTTTTCGCTTTCAATCTACTATTTTCTCTCTACTTTTGCCCTAGCATTATTTTCCTTGCTCTAACATTATCCCTATCAATAGCTCTTTGTCAATTTGATCTGCAAATTGTTCATATTTTGCAACTCTATCGCAAGTTCTTTGTGGGTTTGATCCGAAAACCTTCCGTTTCACCCCCATATGGGTTTTTTTTCAATCTAATCTAGTGATTCCGTTTTCGGACCGAGTTGCTACTGTTTTTACGTGTTTTGTAGGAGACAAAGTGCTCATCTTCATCGCCAAGAACCCCCTACACCAAGCCCTCAATGTCGGCGCGTCCACCAGTGAACCAAGGTGTTCACTACATCACTGGTCGGTTCGACCGACCAACTCTAGTCGGTCTGACCGAGCCTTACCGGCACAGATTGGTATGACCGGTGGCTCAAGGCCGGTCTGATCGACGACACCCAATCAGCTCATTCTCCCCTCCTGGTTGGTCTATCTATCCTATTTTATACCACCGGTCTGACCGTCGCCGTTAGGCTGGTCTGACCGATCCTTTCACCACGGTCCAACCGACCTCCTTTTGGATGGTTTGGTCTATCCCTATACACTTCGGCCAATAGGGTTGCACCCCTAGGTGTAATTTAATTGCATGGTGACTCCACCCTCCGTTGTCACTATCAAGGGTCGTCGGAATTCAACGTCGACATTGTGTTACGCTTAGGGATTTATCTCTAAGTATCCACACGCTTTTGGATCATCGAACTGATGTTAGTGTGTTTGGCGCTTCGTCGTCGGATTTTAGCATCAACACACTTTTTGGCGACTCTGCTGGGGACATACATGCCAAGTGCGACTACATTGATGACAGATACAACTACATCGATGGTACCTTCTACGTCAATAAGCATGGCGGAGAACACAAAGGATGACGATGACTCTGGTACCCCTGCCCTAGAGGACCTCTCGGAGGAGGACCACCACCGTTAGGCCGGTCTGACCGATCCTTTCACCACAGTCCAACCGGCCTCCTTTTGGCCGATTTGGTCTATCCCTATACATTTCGACCAATAGGGTTGCACCCCTAGGTGTAATTGTTGACACCAAAACCTAATAGTCAAAGCGCTAAACGCACTGATGCCGATCCGACGATCCAAAAACGTGTGGGTACTTAGAGGTAAACCCCTAAGCGTAACACGATGTCGACGTCGCGTTCCTACGACCCTTAAACAATGATAAGGGAATAACCGATTCGCCAGGCAATCAAATAATATCAATTAAAATTATTCAACTAACCGATGTATGAGGAAAAGGCAATTAAACTGGCCAAGTCAGGGCCAGTTCAACCAAAGGAGTCCTAGCGGTCAGACCGCCCAAGGTGAGCCGGTCAGACCGACATTATACCGCTGGTCGGACCGGCGGTGCGAAGAATTGGCCGAAGGGGTCTTCGGCGTATGGTGCGAAGGGGGTCCGAAGGAATCTCGAAGGGACCTTCGGTGCTTCAGTCGGTCGGACCGGCGGTAGGGATCAGGTCAGACCGAAGGGTCCTTAGTGCTCCGAGAGTTGACGCAAAGACAAGATCTGGTGCGAAGATACCCCCGGTGCGAAGTATCTCGATAGGGAACACTTCGGCGTCTGGTGCGAACCCTAGCCTTCGGTCGGTCAGACCGAAGGGTGGGCTTCGGTCAGACTGGAGGGCGTGAGGGGCTCCAAGTGAAAGGCTCCAGCACCCGATGAGAAGGATTTTGGAACCTCCTGTGAAGCCTGGTCAGACCGGCCTCGTGCCACCGGTCGGACCGTCGTGTGTCGGAGCGTCAGGTGACGGCATGACACGGGCCGATCGGACCGGGAGGTTGCCTTCGGTCAGACCGACGACTCCTAGAAGATGGTCTCCGGAGCTCTGGCGACCGCCTTGCCGTGGATGTATTGCAACCAAAACTCTTGGTGAAGATGGGAAAGATAAAACACTTCAAAACACCAAGAAACTAGAGGCAATTCGGCCAAGAGACCGAATCACCGGTAAAAACTGATAAAACGATAAAAATCCGTTACATGGATGAAACAGATGATTCACAAGCGAATCAACAAGGACTTACCGTGATTATGACACGACAGATGAGAGTTTTGCAGCGCAAACCAGTAAAGATGGACATTACTTAGCTAATCCTAGGGCAAGGAAAGTAGATTGAATGTAAATGCGATTCAAAGTAAATAATAGATTGTATCTATTAGGGTTTTTTTTGGGGAGCTCCTTGAATCGTCCTTGACTCTATTTATATAGGTTGGACATGAGTACATGGGGTCTAATCTGAGTTAGATTCAAGTCCAAGTCGTTAAAAATCAATTAGGGATAAAAATACCTCAAAATCCCTTAATCTGTCTCAGACTCGGGTTTGGGCCGGTTTGACCGAGCCCATATGGACGGTCTGACCTGACCTACATGGTCAGTCAGACCGAGCCTATATGGCCAGTTGGACAGGCCTGTGCCAGGTCTTGGCATATTTTCGGTCCTATTTACCAACTAAGGATTCCGAGCCATCGGCTCGAAGCATCCTAAACAAGGATTCCGAGCGACCGATTTGAAGCATCCCAAACACGGATTCCGAGCCAACGGTTCGAAGCATCCCAACTAAGGATTCCGAGCCATCGGCTCGAAGCATCCCAAACAAGGATTCCGAGCCATCGGCCCAAAGCATCCAAATAAGGATTCTGATCCATCGACTCAAAGCATCCCAACAAGGATTCCGAGCCACCGGCTCGAAGCATCCCAAATAAGGATTCCGAGCCACCGGCTCAAAGCATCCCAAATAAGGATTTCGAACCACCGGCTCGAAGCATCCTGAATAAGGATCCCGAGCCACCGACTCGAAGCATCCACACCTACGACTCCGAACCATCAGTTCGAAGCATCTGCACTAAGAGCCATCGACACCTAGAAATCGAACCTCGCACCACCAGGTCCAAGCTCCCCGAGCTCCCCGTCAAAGGCTCCCAAACAATCGCATTATACATCACAATGGCTTAAGCCTATGCTCCGAATACCGACAGCGAGAGTTGCGCGATGCCGGCAAGCCGCCTACCCACAAGGAGGAGGCAGGAGGGATAAGTTCGGAGCGGTCAAATTTCTGAAACGACGATGATAAGCACCAAAACAAGATAAGCAATCTGATCTTTTTAAATAAAATAAGTTACAATTACAACACGGATAAAGATGTAAGCGACACTCGAGACCCTATGAAAAATCGGTGTCTAAGCCGAGAAGAAACCGAAAACCCTTCCGATCCTGCAGACTGGATCGATCCTAAGAACCCTCTCTGGCCAGCGTCCTCGGAGCCCTAGGGGCTGCGAGGGCCATCCATGTAGATCACTTCTTCTTTGCCTTTTCCGAAGCCCTCTAGGATTTTTGATCCTCCTGAAGTTGCACCCAAGTCCGAAGAGGTTCGCCCGCGGGCTCCAACTCGTCAAGATCCAACTCCACGTCATACCGGTCAACAGGCTCGGGCAACGAAGACGAAGCCCTCACCTCCCTCTCTTCTTCTTTTATAAAAGAAAGTACTTCATGCAAAATTTCAGGGATAATGCGCCCTTGATTATCGTGGGGTATAGTAAAGCGAGCGCGTTCGCTAATCCTAAAGGCTTCGAAAAAAGCCCACTGATGGCGAAGAGCTTCGGTTACATCAAGTACCTCAACCTCAAAGTCCGAGGCACCCAACAGACCCTGAACAATTTCCAAAAGAGTTTTTTACTTATAAAGTCACAAACCATTGCTTACATGATTTACTTTACAAAAGAAAGCCCTAAGGAGACTACACCTTCGGGCCCAAAGGCGGTGTTGATAGCTAAAAATGGCATTAATGGTTAAAGGTCTCAAAATATCAATTTTTGGTAACTTAGCCAAAAATATGGCAAGTTCCTGGCATAGGTCGGTATGACCGACTATGTATTGCTAGTCTGACCAGCCTCACTTTGGTCAGACCAGCCTACTCTGTATCCGATTCAGATTAGCTGATTCCAGATCCTTTTTATCTCTTTATTAATCATTGACGACTTGGAACCCGTGTCCAACCCAGAATAGAGCCCAAGACGTCATGCCTAACCTCTATTAATATCGGCAAGGCCTATTCAAGGAGGCCCCCCAAAACCCTAATAGATTCAATCTATTATCTACCTTAAATTGCATTTACATTCCTTGCCTTAGGTTTAGCCAAGTAACGTCCATGTTTGCTGGTTTGCACTGTAAACCATCCGTCTGCCGCGTCATAATCATGGTATGTCCTTGTCAGTTCGCTCGTGAATCGTTCGTTTCATCCACGTAATGGATTTCTATCGTTTTATAGGTTTTTACCGGTAATTCGGTCTCCTGGTCGAATTACCTTCGGTTCTTTATTTCTTTTGCAGTGCTTCATCATAACCATCTTCTCCAAGAAGTTTGGTTGCCATCTATCCACAGGAAGACGGGCGTCGGATCCTAGAAACCGCCTTCTAGGAGCTGTCGGTCTGACTGGAGGTCATCCCTTGGTCCGACCGACCTGTGCCGCACCGTCATCTGTCGCGCCGGCAAGCGGCGGTCTGACCGGTGGCATGAAGCTGGTCTGACCGGGCCTCATAGGGGACCCCACGAATGTTCCGCATCAACACCAGAGGCCACCCTTCGAGGGATACCCGTGCACTTCGGTTTGACCGGGCGTTAGACGTCGGTCTGATCGGCCGAACCCCTTTCGGTCACCTTCGCAACGCACTTCGGCAAGTCCTTTGCATCGGAGGTAGCCTCACGACGGAGAACCACGACCCCTTCGTCCATCTGCGGTTTGACTGGAGGTACAACCTTGGTCCGACTGGCCGAAGGGCAGAGAACCTCCTTTGCACCCGTACGCCGAAGGCCCCTTCAGTGAGACCTCGCACTGCCAGTTAGACCGACCGTGTGCCCTCAGTCTGACTGGACTTCCTTGGCCGGTCCGACCGTCAGGACCCTCGGTTGAACCAGCCCTGTTTCAGCCGGTTTAATTAGGTTTAGTAATTTTTAGTTATTTCTCACACTTCATTTAATTGAACATTATTCCTAAATACTTGTTTGATTGCCTAGCGACTCCGTTATTTCCTTACCACTGTTTAAGGATCATCAGAACGTGACATCAGCGTTGTGTTACGTTTAGGGGTTTACTCCTAAATATCCGCATGCTTTTGGATCATCGGATCGACGTCAGTGCGTTTGGCGCATTTTCGTGTCAACACACTTTTTGGCGACTCCGTTGGGGACAGACATGCCAAGCACTTCTACATCGGCGACGGGTATACCTACTACCTCTACATCAACGGGACCCTCGACGCCGATGAATCCGGTGGGGATCTCAGAGATTGACGATGGCAACATCATCGTACCCACCATCAACGACCTCTCCGAGGAGTATAGGGCAGAACTCGAGGCTAGGACAAGGGAGCTACACACTTTTTTCTTGGTCGCTTCACTAAGACCCATGGGGGCTTCGTCAAGCGCGACATCGACATTCCCAATCTCTCCGGGAGTAAGCTAACACCATCGTCTCCTCGAATGTCCTCCCATGACCTGAAGCAAAAGATAGCCAGCACAGTTGACCAAGACGTTAGCGCTACTGTTGCAAACCGCGTAGAGGCCATAGTTGACTCGAAGTTGGATACGAAGATGTAGGCGATGTTTAGGAGATTCGGTTTTCCGAGGCCGTTTCCCCCACTCCGATAGCTAATGTACCCCCTGTTCATCGCATATACAGTAGAACCGATGGGAGTACCAAAAAAATTGTTGCGTCTTCGGCTACGTCATCCATGGCCGAGGTCTAGCATGACCCTATCAGTCAGACTAGTCCTTGGGTCGGTCAAATTCAACAGGGACCACAGTCGGTCAGACCGGTCATCAGGCTGGTCTAACCGGCCATTATTCACTCGGTCAGACCGGCCCTATGGTCGGCCAGGCCTTCCCTTCCACATTTTATGCGCCGCCGCCTATGCCTGCGCTACCTCTCCCCGCGCTGCCCGCACCTCCTGCTCCCACACACCCGCATAGGCCCGATTCCGTCTCACATCATGAGCCACCATGAGAGGAGGAACTGCATGGCCGACGCCATGATATACCACTGCGTGTCACGGCCCCACACGAGAGACGCACGCAGGCAGGATGCGTAGATGGCCTTGACGAGAGGATTCACGCACTATTTAGAGAGGTTGCGGGTTGGACACCTAGAGAACGGGTTAGGGTTTATCAAAAGTCGTACCTTGATTACTTCGACACCATCCCGTATCCGCGTGGCTTTAGGGTGCTAGAGTTTACAAAATTTGACGACGAAGGTAGTAAGACCACCCTAGAGCACATAGACCAATTCCTAGCGCAGTGCGGCGAAGCTAGTGGGTCGGATGCATTGAAGCTTAGATTATTTTCTCTATCGCTTTACGACACCGCTTTCACTTGGTTTTCGGCATTACCGTCGAACTCCGTTCAGACTTAGGACCAATTGGAGCAGAAGTTCCATGACCATTTCTATACTGGGGATACCGAGCTTAGACTTTCACACTTGACATCGGTTAGACCGAAGGCTAACGAGAGTGTCTCTGAGTACTTTAAGCGTTTTAGGGACACTAGAAACCAATGTTTTGCTTTGAACATTTCTAATAGAGACTTGGCCGAGCTAGCTTTTAATGGTCATCACTCCAAACTTAAGGAGAAACTGGATGGCCAGGATTTCTTTGTTGTTAGTCAGGTGCTGTAGAAGGCTCTAGTTGAGGAATGCCGAGCCAAAAGTAGGAAATTCACCAAGACATGTAACAAGCCTAAAGCCGAGGTGCACGTCATGGAGCACTCCGATGAGGATTCATCGAAGAGCGAGGATGAATCGGCCGACATGTACAACGCAGAGTGGACTTAGTCTAATAAGGCCAAGCCCGTCACTTGCACTGAGTTACGGTTGTCTCCTACCAAGAGTCGGCCCAGCAAGGTGAAGTATTCTTTTGATGTGACCAAGTGTGATAAAATATTTGACTTCTTGTTGAAGAACAAACTTATCAGGTTGCTGAAGGGTCACATCATCCCGACTGTCGATGACTTGAAGAAGCGGGCTTATTGTAAGTGGCATGATTCTCACCCCCATTCTACTAACGATTGCAATGTTTTTCGTCGGCAGGTTCAATCATCCATAGAAAAAGGACGGTTGAAATTGGATACAAGTCCCAAGATGAAGCTCAACCAGGACCCTTTCCCCGTGAACACTGTCGATCTCGACGGGAAGAAGGTGCTGATTCGGCCTGAGCAGGTCGGGTCCGCTAAGGGGAAGGAGGTCGTGATCGGAGAACCGCGCCCAAATAGGCTCGCGCCGAAGAACCCTAAGGTAGGAGTGTGGAAAGTTAACATGAACGCATCGTCTTTGGCTGTGAATCACAAGAAGATGAATGTGACATACGACATGCTGCTCTAGAAGCACCAGAAGTGGGCCAAGAAGGCAAGCACCGGTAATTCGGCCAAGCGACCGAATCACCGGTAAAAACCAATAAAACGATAGAAATCTGTTACATGGATGAAACAAATGATTCACAAGCGAATCAATAAGGACTTACCGTGATTACGACGTGGCGGACGGGAGGTTTACAACGCAAACCAGCAAAGATGGATGTTACTTAGCTAATCCTACGACAAGTAAAGTAGATTGACTGTAAATGCGATTCAAGGTAAATAATAGATGTATCTATTAGGTTTTTTGTGGGGGTCTCCTTGAATCGACCTTGCCTCTATTTATAGAGGTTGGACATGATTACATGAGGTCTAATTTGAATTAGATTCGAGTCCAAGTCGTTAAAAATCAATTAGGGATAAAAATACCCCGAAATCCCTTAATTTGCCTCGGACACTGGTTCGGGCCGGTCTGACCAAACCTACATGGCCGGTCAGACCATGCCTACATGGTCGGTTGTAACGGCCTATGCCAGGTCTTGGCATATTTTCAATCCAATTTACCAAAATTGATATTTTGACATATCTAACCATTAATACCATTTTTTTCTATGAACAATAATTAAATTGCGTGGTGACTCCACCCTCCCTTGTCACTATCAAGGGTTGTCGGAACGTGTTGTCTGCGCTGTGTTACACTTATGGATTTGTCTCTTTATCCACATGCTTTTGGATTGTCCAACCGGCGTCAGTGTGTTTGGCGCTTCGTTGTCGAATTTTAGCGTCAACAGCCCCATCGACAACCAGAAGCTTCACTGCCGCCATCACTCGTCAATGGACACATCTAGCCGTCCCGAGCCCTAACTCTGGTACCATTGTGACCAAAATCTTATTTTGTATCCATTTCAGTGCTTAGTTTAGGCTACCGACCACCGTCGTCGCCGCTTGGCTCGCCGCCACCCCCTGCAGTCGCTGGAGACGAAAGCCGACGTCTATTTTACTCGTGCCGTGCCGGATCAAATCAGGGCCGTTGATTCTGATCCATGCGACCAGGATTAGATCTGGGGATCGAGCGCTCATATGCGGTCAGAGCCCCGTTGGTCGGTATCTGGCGATATCAACCTTCCGTTTTCACTTAAAACCCCTACATCGCTCTGAGCCGTTTGATCTGGATCCAAGCGCTATCGTTCGTTCGGTGCACAGCACAATGCTCGCGTTCACGATGAACCTGGTTCACCGTGGACTAGAGGCTGTTTTAGATTTAAAATAAATTCTAGAAATTGATTTAAACTTTAAAAATTCATAACTTCTTCAAATTATCTCCAAATTTTACCATTCAAATTTCAGAAAATTTATATTTTTATTATCTACATGTTTATACAATAAAATTTAAATATTTGTACTATGCTTTTTCATTGTTTTAATTGTTTATTGCTCTCATTTTGTGTGCCAAGAAGATTACGACGCTATCGAAGAGCCGGAATATTTTCCCGAAGTTCCCCCTTCACCATTTACAGACCAAGGCAAGTCACCACCTCATTTTTGAACATATTGAACCTAGTTTTATTTAAATATCGCTAAAATCCATAAGTTATAAATGTATTAGTTTGATTAAATGCCTTACATTATATTTATTAGATCCCCGACCGTGATGTGCAAACCCAAGCCATGCTATTGACCCTCAACTCCTTGTCACCATTATATTTAATATTATTATATAGTGTCCAATTTATCGACACAACTGCTATAGGCTAAAAATGAAATAGGCTAAAAATGAGTCGTAGATTAGTCACTTGGATTCTATTATATGATTCCCCAATATTTCCCTACCCCTTGGTATTCTAAAATATTTGGAGTATAGGCTAAGTATGTTAGCATGGTGGGTTCTGGGTGCAAGCGAGGGCATTGACGTCACACCCGGGGCACTATAAGGACCGGTCTACAGGATCTGTTACAAAGCATTTCCATACTAACCATAAGTCTAATGGGTAAGTCCTAACTAGAAGTATGGAGCATTCCAACTTGATGCACCAATTGGAGGGGGCAAGTGGCACCTGCGGGTAGCTTGTACTAATGAGGCACAAATGGGGGCGCGATGTTGGTCCAATGCGTTGGCGCACTAGCGAAACCTATAGTGGGTGTTCTTGAGTTGGTGCGTTCCATGCTAAAGGTTTTGGCAGGAACTTGGTCAGGGTATCTTGGTGATATCCTGGTCGACACCGGGTTCTTGCCTTGTGGGTACAGTAGTACATCTCTGATCAGAGTATAATCTTTTCGAAAAGTCGAGCCCATGGTCAAGGGTGGGTTGAGCAATGTTCCGCAGTTAGTTTACTTTTATGATTGGTGCATGATGAAATTTCATGTAAGGATTGTTGAGTGAGGGAGGGATGACTATACTCCTCGGGTTAAAAGATGTTGCATTAATCATGATTTAATTTCTATACAAATAACCCGATTAAATTAAATGCTTAACCATAAAAATGTACTTTTTCGCACTTTGAGCCACCACCTTCCTTTGTTATTACCATGCATTATTACTGCATTTTCGGTGGCTTGCTGAGTACTTTTGTACTCATACTCGTTGAAAACCACTTCAAAGGCGACGTATTACGAGGAGGATGGTCTAGAGTAGCTACCTAGTCAAGGAGTGATACTGGCGAATATGTTCATCTAGGAGTTTCCTTTTATTAGTTTATTTTATTTTTACCACTTGTGTAATAATGTGGTATGCGAACCACCAATGATTGATGTATGTACGATATCGTGTGATGAACATCTTGTTATTATTGTTTTCTTTGGAAATTCAATAAATTATAGAATTGTTAAATTCTGGGCGCTACAGATGCCGACTACATTCTTCGTGATAGAGGGGAAAGGATCCTGTATCTTATTATTGGGACGCGATTGGATACACGCAAACTACTACATTCCCTCAACAATGCATCTGAACCTCATACAGTGGGTCAGTGATCAAGTGAAAATTGTTCCCGCCGACAAATCAGTTAACATAGCTACAACTGATTTATCAGTATGGGAAGTAGAAGGAGTCATATGTCTATCAGGAGAGGCTTGGGACAACAATTTTCTTGAAGTATCAGATGACAACATCAAGCCGATCACCGAAGAACTGCCTATGCTTGTCTTATAAAAGATGACAAAAAATGAGCAAAAGGCCCCCTGAGGGAAGGAGAGTGGATTGAAGAATACTTCAGAGGACTTGGGAAAAGGCCGAACAAATACATTGAGGGAAGTTTATTGATCGTTCGGACAAAGCCCAAACAGTCGATGCCAATGGCATCACCTGGAGACGACTGATGCAAAGGCATTGCCCTTAGACCAAAGCACAACATGAGAGCATCTAACTGCTTCGATGAAATCAATGAGAATTAGAGATGACTACTTCGGAGGCATGGGAAGAGGCCGAACGAGGAACGACAAGAGAATATTTCTCGATCGTTTAGATGGAGCTTAAAAGTCTATATGCATAGAAGCCGATGTCGACGGCATCACCTCGATATGGCCAATGCAAAGGTATCGCCCTTAGAGGATCATAATAGGATATACAAAAGGTACTTAAGGAAAGTCGTCGGTCAAAACATGAAAGACCAGCGCACGAGTCAGTCGACACTGACAGTATCGCCTTTAGACGACTGATGTAGAGGCATCGTACGTTGAAGAACACAATTTGACGTCGAGATATGGAATCAACAAGATACATTCAAACTCTCGGACTACAAGGCGAAAAGGTTACACAAATTTACAAAAAGGAAAAAAACTACCTAAAGGGTTCCTGTTAGTTTCACTTTTGAATCAGCTTCTTCCCCCAAACAGCCGGTCGAAGTTCCTCTGCCCGATCAATGATCTAGGCTCGTCTCCCGTTAACCCACGTAGAGGGAGTGGGGGCGCTAGCGCCCAGGTTTGTAGTGGAAGATATCGGTCCGTATTGTACTGATCGCCCACTAAAGCTCACCAGGGGGCATTGCGATCAACATCTTGCAGAAAGCAAGTTAATTAGATGGAACATAAGATGACAGAAGGTGAATGAAAAGGGGAGTCAGGGTGTTTACCTCAGGCCCTGCATCGGCGTAATCTGGGTGAAGCCGCTCCCGGTAGACCAAGGAAGAATGATTGAATACATGTTGCTTCAACTCGTCCCAGCGTCATCTGGGTGAAGCCGCTCCCGGTATACCAAGGAAGAACGATTGAAGACATGTTGCTTCAACTCATCCCACCATCAACGGAATGGGTGGGAGGTCACGCGACAGGTTTCCTAGGAGGCAAGGCATCTAGAGGGGATCTCATCGGTCATATGGGAAAGGCGGTACCACTCCAAGGCACTCGTGACCCTCTTGCGAGTTCGGATCTGGCTAACGAAAAAGAGATGAGATGGGAGCTGACCAAAGCCTAGCTGCCTCAAAGAGACCGATGGATGATAAAACTCATAGGAGCACTGCCGATGATACTCTTCGGTAAAGTCAATGGGAAGCAAATAGGGAAAGGTGGCCGCTGAAAAGATACGAAAGTATTCTGCGTCCTGGGACACATTGGGCAGAACAAGCCGATGAGGGCGTTCATACTTCGAATGGTATCTAAAAAGAAGCTAGATGGTCCGATTAGAGAATCTGAGGTAATAGCTCTTAAAGAAAGCGGTCAAGGCCGCTGAAGACAAAGGAAAGGGAGGAAATATTATCGCCGCTTCGCCTAGCGAAGAGCACCAGCGATAGGCGGGAACGGCCGATTCTGGAAAATCGGTAGGAAAATGTGAATGAGTAAGAGGGGTTCCTCTAATAAGATTAACAGTATAAACATTGAGCCAAAGCTGGAGGAACCACCAGGGACCCTTGGGCCAGCCAATGAAGTTACCGGCCGATAGGTTGGCCGACATAAGGTGAAGGGAACAGTAGGTGGCTCAAAGGAGGTAACGGCTGAGGGGTACTCACACATGGGCGGCGAGTCATTCATCTAAAAATTGAAACTAAAGGGTCAAGGCCGAAGCCAACACATAGAAGACAGATTCCTCCAACCAGAGGCCGAGGAAAGCAATGTGTTCGCGAGCGCTTATAGGGCCGATTTTCTTGTTGTGCCTAGTAATATATCGGTTCCAGCTATCAGCTGAGTTAATGCCGAGGTCGTGGGATGGTTGGAAATGAAGAAATAAGGGGTTGGCCGGTGAATTAGTGTTAAGGAAAGATAAGAAGAAGACGTCAAGAAAAGTGAGACTCATCAGCCCGTGACCAAAAATGAAAGCATTTAAGGCATCAGACCAGAAATAATGATGCAACTAGCATCAGCTTGTTCAGGTATGGCTCAACCAAAGAAAGGTAGATGCAATGACCAATGTCGATCTCATCCCAAATGGGGCGGTAAGTGGCTGACAGCCTGAGATACCAGTCACGCCAGTCGAAGATAGAAGGAGGAAAGGATTCAAAGCCTAAGTCCCCGTCGGAGGAACGCATAGGGGAATATTTGAAAGGTATCTGACAAGTCTCGGCATTTATGAAATCAGTGGGGTCGGGATTGCTAAAGGACCCAGAAAGAAGATAAATGGGTGAGTGACTATTGGAATGAAAACCTAGTTTCGTAAGCCCTGCCAAAATAAAAGTTGAATCAGAAGGGACGGAGCGATGAGTGAGCCAAGAATAAAAGGTCGGAGACTTACTCAGGGGATCACATCAATGGTGGCCATCCTTACACTGATGAGGAGCACGTTCAATGAAGAAAGATGGCGAGCGATGACTATCTTTAGGATGAACGGTGAAAAATTTGATGGCTAGAAACAGGTGAAGAATCAAAAGCGGCCAATGCTTATAAACTAACCCATTGCAATTATGGATGGATGGAAGGGGAAGAGATAGAGTCGGAACTCTAGGAAAATGTGAAAGCATTGGAAGGCGAAGGATTTTGGCAATTAAATTGAGAAGACACAACAAAAAGACGTCTAAAAATACGTGGCGGTAGAAGGTGATGATAACCAATAATTTTGAAGCGTCGGTTACCCCTTAATGCTTCAAAACTAGGGGCATGTGTTGACGCTAAGATTTGGTAGAAGCCTAGGCCCACTAAAGATGTCGCACGGTCAACAGAAGTTAAAGAGGATCCGATCAAAGGAGAGTCAAAGAAGCACGTCCATGGCATGCACGATCGGATGGGAAGAGCCGATGGAGATAAGAGCAGAAAAGAAGATGAAGGTTATCGAAATCGGTTAGGATATGTTACTTGGATGGAAAGTCTCCGGACTATAAATATATACCCCTAGTTAGCTTAGAAAACACATATCTATCAATCAACTACTCGGTGCATCACCACCCTTGGCTTTCAAGGTTAATCCGGTGGGGTTCGACACTCAGAGCTGGGCTGCATCGTTTCGATCTTCGGCAAAAAGGTGAGTCCCGCCACCCCCGACATCCATACGATTTAGATCAGTATCTTCACGGCTGCATCAGATTGATCTCTTGAGGTGAACGTCGAAATAGTATGGTCGTCGGTTGTTCTCGGTGTATTATCTAGGTCTAAGGCTGCATTAGTTCAATTTGATCTCTTAGATTAATGTGATCTAGGTGTGATAGTTTGAGGCTTCATCGGTTAGGTCCGACATCTCTTGCTATTGTATATCTTTCATGTTGTATACCATTCATCTAAATAAAGTATGCCCGATACTTCGACATATTATGAAGATCATAGTGACTAGCTACTGTCTTGGTTAGGTCCGATCTAGTTATTGTGTCGATTTTCATGATATAGACATGTTATCTGACACATTTTATTTATTTCTATCGGAGTACAAGCCTATGTATTATCTTCAATTCAATGCCACGTCTTATTGGCTATCGGAGAGTGTCCATCAGCCCATATGTGTAAAACTGCTTATCTCATCGGCCGATGGCATGGTCGCCCGATCGATTCAAACATGGTTATCGTCCTTGTGGACGATCAACATGATATTCCACGATTTCACCATCGTTGCCACAGTCATCGTCTTGCCAACCGATCGGCTATGTTATTGATGTCATATTTTTTGTTCTCTTATCAGTTGCAGGGTCAAACAGATTAGCACGCCTTGAACCCTTTTTCTAAGAACGTAGGACATACACTAGAGTTAAGCAGATCTCTTAGGCCACGTGTGTGTCAAAGTGTGACCAAAAAATGTACCAACAAGTTGTGACTCATATTATGATATGAAACTCTTGTAAGGTTCCAAAAACACATATTTCCCCGTTTACAATCTCTATTGGAGAACACATTAGATATTTACCTAAATATATGGATCCTTACTCCTTTATCTTATGAAAATGTTGACAAGAATAAAACTCAAAGGACCTGCACAAGTGGTGGAGTATGTGGTTTAATGTGTACAAGACTTGAGAACAGATTCACCGTCGTATGGTTACCGACGATTACTAGCGATTAGGAGACAAGGAAGGAAAATTTTCATTCCCATGAGGGGAAATTGGGGTAATCTTTCTTCCCATCAGATAAAATAGGGTCGGGGATGTTCTCTCACTCCATCCTTGTTCCCCGTGGGCCGTGGGTATACATATGAAACAAATTTGTGGCCCACTCTTCTATAGTATATAAGGAAAAACCCTAATCTCACACAATCACAATTCCAATCCATCTCTCCAAGCTAGCCGCCGCCATATCCATCTCCTCTCCAGGGTAGCCGCCGCCAAATCCATCTCCTCTCCAAGCTAGCCTCCGCCGAGGCACCCACCATTCCTGTAGTTCTACGCCGGTTAGGGCCTCGCCATGTCGCGTCGTGCACGTCTACTAGCACTTGTCGGCTGGCCCTTACGTTGGCTCAATTACCTCATCATTCATCCCCGACTTTCGTCTCTGCTAGTTCGCCATCGCCTATGCCGGAGAACACCTATCTCAATCCGACGTGTAGCAGCGCCGATGGCTCACTGCTTTCGCAACATCCTCGTCGATGAGAACTCGTATGTACATCCTCTATATCATTTCACGCCACCCACAACTTTTATATGTGTCTGTTCATGTGGATTTACTCTGCCCTTGACTTTCGTCTCTGCTAGTTCGCCATCGTCTATGCCGGACAACGTCAATCTCCATCCCATGTGCAACGGCGTCGATGTCCTACTGCTTTCGCCACATCCTCGTTGGTGAGAACTTGTATGCACATTTTCTTTTTTCCATGTCTATTCATGTGAAGTTACTCCCTGTTAGGTATCCGTATCTGTCTACCCGGTAAGGACCAGGGTAAGAGAAAAGTGTACCTAAAACTATGGGACGAAAAAAGAAATAGAAAAAACTTATTGGCAAGGGATGGGACTAGTACCCTCTATCAGGAGTGTCCCCTTTTGCCATCCTAAGCTAGAGAGCCCAAGGACTAGGGATTTTGGGGTGTAACGCTTAGCTACCTCGGCCTTGTGATTTCGAGATGCGGTGGTGCGGCGGCATTGGCTCGAAGAAAATTGAAAAAAATGCCAATTCACTTGACGACGGTCGTTAAAATATTATTTAATATATTAGATACTCTATATAATTTGCCTTTTACCATTTTTCTTGTTTTTCTTCCAAAATCAATATAAAATAACATTTGTACTCCTCTCTTCTTTTCTTCTACGGCCCACACTCTAGCTGCCACTCCTGACTAGTACAAGAAAGCTATATATGCCATCTATCCTGCACTAGATACAAGAACTCCAACCCTTCCCAAGAATATTTATTCTTTCATGTCCAAGGAGCCTGAAAAGATCCCACCACATGTCTCAGTTAAATGGTTAGAATAATGGAGATGCATCTCAGCAGCCGTAGCAGCCAGCAACAACAGCAAATGCAATACCAGTAGTACTTGCAGCACCACATGCACGTAATATTCATATATGGGATCACAAACTTTCTATGAGCCAATAAGCTATATATAGCTGCGAGAGGCAACAAACGAGATCATCTTGGAGTCGTGCAGGATGTAGACAACAAGCGTCGTCCTGTGGAAATCAAGGCCATGAACTATATATATATGATTGGTGGTGGTGCACAGTGCACTCTATGATTAGGACGGTTTATTTGCGACAGCGCAACAGTTCGCAACAAGCTAAGTAGATAGATGATGCATCAGGCGACCGTCGAGTGGCGTCGAGAGAGCGGCGGCCGAAAATCTGTATAAGTATGTTGTGTTGAGATATATAAGGAATAATATATACCTTATAATTAGGAAACCGCTTAAAGATAGGAAGACATTTGGTTGTAATCTTCTAAAAATAGCAACTAATTAGGGATATAATTCTCTACCCATAACCTCGCTCCACACAATATATAAGGGGGCGAGGAGGGCCCTAGAGGACGGATACAACCATAGCTAGACTTTTAGTAGGTCCATATTGGAGACACTTGGTGTCTCCTCGGTGACACTCGTCACCTTAACAACACTTGGTGCAATTGGTTCCGTCATCTTTAGTACTCAGCATCGATTTGACGATACTAGACTCCACCTTATGTAGCACTCGGTCTCTCTTGACAAATATATTTTGGCCAAATGATTAGATAGAATAATGTTAGATCTCCATGACCATATTTCACGGGTCAGATTGAGGACCGGATCTCTTTATTAGAGTCCATGAAGACAAACGTCTCAAGCTTCAGACTAATTAATATATCAATATCAAGCACTTGATGCAAACCAATAAAAGTGAGATTGATGCTCAGCTATGAAGAGCTTGAGGACTGCTGCGGGGATATAACCACGTATTTACCTCATGATGGACTTTAGTAGAGTGTATTGGGGGCATGCTTGACCCATTGAGGATATCATTAAAAATATATTATGTTGAGATATAGAAGGAATTATATCTTATAATTAAATAGCTTAAAAATTGAAATATATCCCATTATAATCTTCTAAAAATAACAACCAATTAGAGATACCATCCTCTGCCTATAACCTTGTATAAATATTTTACCTTTGTTCTTTGAATCAATCATGTAGCCTCTAATCCAGCTATATCCTCCACACAAATCACCACCATTTTAGTCAACCATCTAGCCTCTAATCCAGCACTATCCTCCGTATAAATAACATACTGATCGGTGAACTACTAATAGTTTTTTAAAAAAAGCAATCTTAGCAAACATCTACTTATGCACTATTTAAAAAAGCCACAGAACCAAGACATTGGAAAACTAAGAAAAATAAGATGTTTGGTTTGTTAGGATAAATGGTGCTGGTTTAATCTGGGTGAGATGCATGGTGAACTCTACTTTTTTGGATGTGTTTTGTACCCTGGTTTGAGGGCTTGAAGGGGTTGAAAAACTATGTGATAGCTCTAGTACTTGTAGGGATTGACTGTAGTAATTCTAAGTACTTTGGTTTTCTCTGAATGGCCGATTCCATCGGTTGGGTTGTGTGTGGTAGATATCTTCAAACCTTGGTTATTCATTTCCCTAATGGAAATAGGAGAAGGGTGTACCATCTCTTTGTCAAAAAAAAAGACATAGACATTCATATATAATTCAAAAAAACAAATTCATCTTATAATAAATAAATCCGGCATAGAGCAGTAGTGCTCCCTAAGCCACTGATTCTGGAATAACATAACACTATCACAGTACACCCAGCCAGAGTTCAAGAAAACTGGAAATGATGCATGCATGCCGGAAGAAAACTAAAATCTTTGGTGTCGAAAGACACTACACGAATGGAAATGATAACTTGTTTTCGGAATGTTCTTCCCAAATAGGCGTATAGCTTAGGCCGATTTGACATGTGGATTTCCTGGAGCATCACCTGCGTCTGCGTAACACACAAGGCAGCGTAAGAGTTTAGCTGGGTAAAACACCACACGTACCCGCGTGGCAAACTGACCGAAGCAACAACACGATTACCTGCTGCCATCTGCGCGCGGCGTTCCGCGGCGGCCTTCATCTTGGCCATCCTGTTCCTTCGCCGGTTTCTCGCCTCCGCCGCCTCCACCGCTGCTCGGTCAAGGCCATGGCTTCCAAAGACGCCAGCTTCGGCCGCCTCAGAGGTGCTCTGGCCCGTCAGCTCCTGTCCCGGGCTAGCGCCGACTGTGGCGTGGAGGTGCTCCACGAGGGCCTCGTGGAACGACTTGCCCGACGGATGGGGAGCCCGGCGCACCAGCGCCGGGCCAGTAGGACGGGGCCACCGCCCCACTACGCCGTAGCCTGGCAGAGGCGTGGATGGCGAAGGAGCACGCGCAGGCGCAGGCGCAGGCGCACCACTGTCCACCGCGGGCGGCGGTGGTGCGGCCGGTGCAGCGCCCCTCCCGCGGGCGAGCACTGCTGCCCGCCCGCGCGGTGCAGCGCTCCTCCCGCGTGGTGCTCCTGGTGCAGCGCCCCTGCCGCGTGGTGCTCCTGGTGCAGCGCCCCTCCCGCGTGCTCCTGCCCGCCCGCGCGGCGAAGCGCCCCTCCCGCGTTCTCCTGCCCGCCCGCGCGGCGAAGCGCCCCTCCCGCGTGCTCCTGCCCGCCCGCGCGGCGAAGCACCCCTCCCGCGTGCTCCTGCCCGCCCACGCGGTGAAGCGCCCCTCCCGCGTGCTCGTGCCCGCCCGCGCGGTGCAGCGCCCCGGCCACGCGGTGCCGGGGTCACGGCCGCCCCCGTCTCCGCGGCGCCGAGCTGTGGCGCGGGGGCGGGTGGTCGCGCTTGGGCGAAAGGTGACACGGCCGATCCGCGCGGCGCGAGTGGCAGCGCTCCCAGTCCAACGCCGGCAACGTGGCTCACGGACACGATGGGCTCGTAAGCAGGCTGGTTCACGGGGGAAAGCCGTGCAACAGGCCAGCCCAAGTGAATCCTAGTAGCCGGCCTTGCGGCCTGCATCCTGGCAAGCCCCAACTGTCCCGACGCTGCGCCGCCGACAGCGACCGGATTCGCCGCTGCCATGTCCTGCTGCCTGGCAAAGCTGATACGGCTGGCGGCTGTGCCGCCGCTGGAATGCTCGACGTGGTTAGCTACGAACCTGGGCTGGCTTGCCGGCGTGCCGGCGACGGCGGCAGAGGAGCTGATGACACGTGCCGTAGTTTCTCCTCCACGGGCAGGAATTTCCGTGGTGTCTTCCACTTCCATGGTCGCCATGCCCCTGGAATGCGCCATCTCTCTGGATTCGAGGCTACTTGTGTACACTGTGAGGGAAAAAAATGATTGATAGATTTATAAAAGAAATCAAAAATACTCCTTAGAATGACAAATTATTAAATCATAGATCGCATCATGGCTGTGGAATTCGAAGAAAAGGGTCAGATGGTGTGGCTCGTGAGGACGAACATACCAGGCGTCACAAAACTTTTTTTGCTTGCCCCTGGTTCGATTCGTTCGCCTAATAGAAGAGAGGGATTTAGGCTGGTTTTATACCGAATTCAGGAAATTTTCATGGGCTCCACGCACGCTTTGTTTCTTTCTAATTAAATGCAATTTTTTGGTATACAGGTAAATAGGTTGTAATGGGAATTTTTTAAAAAATAGTATTTTTTTAAAAAAATCAAATCTATATGTTCATTTCAATAAATTGCAGAATGAGTATTCAGTCGGTATTTGAAGTGTCGACTGGTGCCGACTAGGGCCACGTCACACTTCAAGTGCCGACTAGATGTTGTGCCTCTATCAGATTCTGTCACGTCAACACTAGTCGGTACTTTTGGTGCTGACGTGGCATCCGGAAGTGCCGACTGAATGCTATTTCTATAATTTTTTTGAAATGTACATATAGATTTGAATTATTTTAAAAAATTTCTTGTCACGACGGTAGGGAAGGTACTAGCTGTCATCAGGGGAATGTCTTTAAGTAAACCTTAATTACGTATGGCACATAAAGATAGTTGCGTATAATTCTTAATTATTTGGCAGAATCCCATAAATGATAATTAATGAGAATAATCATGCTGAGATTTGCTAGTGCCACCTATGAATAAAGCCAAACATCTAAAACGGCACACAGACCTCCAGATTAAAGGCACTACACGACAAGTACAGTAAGACATTGTTTGTTTCAGTTGTTTTGGATTATAACAATTTCGTTTTTTTATAAGTTAAAATAAATATAGTAATTTATTATGTCAACTTATTATAATCTGTAGTGCAGATTATAACAATCCAGTAAACCGGTGTAACTCAGTTTTTTTATAAGCTAGATTATTATAATCCAAAGTTGAAATAAATAGACAACTCTAAGACTAGTTAGCCGATAAAATAATTGTCGGCACCAAGATTTAATGTGAAAGATATTCCTCTGATGACATCTAGCTTCTCTACCGTTACAACTCATTTACCTATATACCAAATGGGAAATTTCATGAGTTTCTATAGTTCAAAACCAGCCTAATCTCAGTCTCTTCTATTAGAGGAACCGGAGGGCAAGCGAAAAAAAAGTTTTCTGACGCCGGGTAAGTTCGTCCTCACCGGCCACACCATCTGTTCCCTATCTTCGAATTCCACAGGTTATAGAATGAATTCCACGTGTGTGTTGCCCGGAATGCTTGCTTCTTGTTCATACAGTACAAGCGTTAATATTTTGAGAAAATTTCATATATATTATTAAAAGTTCACCGGTTTCTATATATGTTACTGAATATACGTCACTACTTCAATTTTCTGTATTTATACAGTTTCAATCGTTAGTCAATGTTATTTTTCTTTTCAAAATAATAAAACAGTCCTCAGCTCATTAAAAATCAAGATGATTTAAGCGTCGTGATCAACTATCACTTGCTCTAGCCGGTACACGCATACTAATTACTCATTCAATCCAGTAAAATTGAGACCGGTTGGAAGCAAAACTAGCTATTTAGCATTGTAAGCAGAGGATAATTTTGACATTTTGAAAAAAAATAAAGTTGACTAATTGTTAAAACTAACGGCAACGGTATATATGAACACAAAAAATTGAATCAGTGACATATATAAAAATAAATAAATTTCAGTGATATGAAAATCGATGAACTTTCAGTGACATATACTTTCTCTATTTTTTTTAGAGTTGATAAGAGGGAAATGTTACCATGAGTGTTGCCGTTTCGCCAGATTCAAAATCCTAGATGGGACACCTTTGCTTCCTGTTAATTGCTGTCCTGTTTTGCTATGAGTTTTTCTGGGATTTAATAGTTTTCCATTTCTGAAGAGTATTTTAATTTTTTTCTAATATCTCAGTCTATATATTATTGATTTAAATAGTTTTATGCTATATATTATTGATTTAAACAGTTTTACTCGTTATTGTCACTAGATTGTGAAGGGTTAACGATAAATCATCGATCAATTTTTTTTCAAGTTTTGCATGTGGAGTAAAAGTTTGGAATTTTTTAAAAAAATAATATTTTTTTAAAAAAATCAAATCTATATTCCGATTTCAAAAATTTGCAAAACTAACAGGCAGTCGACATGCCACGTCAGCTCCAGTTGACACGTGCCAACTGGTGCTGACATGGCAGACTCATTACAAAACTAATAGGCAGTCGGCATTTGAAGTGCATATTGTTATAACTCAAGTAGCCTCCACCAATCTAGAGATATGGCGTAGAGTGTGTAGCTCAGGTTAACTCATAACCTTGCAAATTGGTAAAAAAATTTGTACAATTTTAATTATAAGACGTGTGATTTTATGCTAACTTATGTTTTAAGTTTACAGGGTATTTTGACTTTTAATCTTTACTTGGAGCTTAAAGATTCAAAATACTAGAAGTTTTTTCTCGTGTTATTATTTTTTTCTACCTTTGTTATAATTTTGTAAGATTTACTTATGTTATAAAATACAGATACATTGTTTATTTATTAATTGTTGGCTAGTAGTTTTTCTCTAAAAATCTTACGCTAAACAAGAGTCCAAAAATCATGCGCTAAATAAGAAAAAATCGTGAGTAAAACAAAGAGCCAAGAGGCAAGTTAGAGCTTCCTCGAGAAATGTCTTAAATTTTATTCCTTAAAATTTGATATATTCTTTAAAATTTGATATAAGAATCATTCTATTCATGTTAATCCTTGTAAACTAATTTTATTTTTAACCATTCTTTATACCTATTTTTAAATAAGGAATGAGAAATTAGTCCTAAATTTAGGATAGATAATAAGTGATTTTAGGAAATGGTTTAGGATGAGAATTTATTTAGGGGTGTTGTTGGAGTCTAATTTTTTATCAAAATCTTAAATTTTAAATTTAAGATGCTGTATAAGAGCTTTCTTTAGAGATGCTCTTAGGCCACCACGTTCCTCTTCAACGTACTGGCTAAACGGATCAAATACATAGCGTATATATTTATATATATTTTTTGTTTTGGATTCAGATATTTCGAATACGAATACGAAACTAGATATAATCTGATGATACGAATAGAGAACGGATATGAATATAGTTACGAATTTTTATCGGAACACGAAAGTTGTATTGTAGATAACAAATATTCTCCAAATTTAAAATGTTAAATTCCAATTTTTTTAAAAGAACCCGTATCTTTTCAAAATCCTATAGAAAATGATATGTTTTTAACCTTAAAAATCCCCGAGTAAACCAATTTTTTCTTCTCTTTTTTTATCTTGTCTCCTCCGGGTATGAATTTTTTTAACCATAAATCATCGATCATTTTTTTCAAGTTTTGCCAGTGGAGTAAGTTTGTTTGTATGTTGTTGTAAGGCGATTTCGTTTTTTTTTTTTTGCTCTCACATTGTACGCATGTGGCCTCGAATACAGAGAAAACGGATCAGATACGAATATTTTTTATATTTTTTTCTATTCAAATTCAGATATTCATTATGGATTTTTATGAAACTAGAAATATGTCTAGTAGATAACAAGTATTCTCCAAACTTAAAATTTTGAATTCATTTTTTTAAAGTACACATTTCTTTTCAAAATCCTATAGAAAAAGATATATTTGTAACCTTAAAAATTCCTGAGTAAACCATTTTTTCTAGTTTTTTCTTCTCTCTTTGTCTCTTCTCCCATACCTCATTCTTCTTTTTACTCTTTCTTCCTTTCCTCGTTCTCTTCCTTTTTTCCCTCATTTATCCTGCGCACGATGCGACGCAAGCATGGCAGGCGAGCGGCATGGCCAAGCGAGGCAGCACGAGGCGGGGAGGTGCAGCCACGGCACGGTGGCACGGGGAGCGGAGGTAGAGACGGGAGATGCGCCGTGCTGGCCCGGCCCAGCCCGGGCCCTTCGGGCCAGGACTTAAAATGGGTCGGGCCATTTTGGTCCAATAAATTTAAGGGCAGGGTTAGGCCGGTTCAAAGTAGTGTTAGCCAAGTCCAGGCACGGCCCAAAGCACGTCGGGCCTGGATGGGCCGGGCTAGCCTAAAAACGACTCTAACTTTGTAACACTGTTAGATGGTCTCTTATCAGGGTTATGAAAATATTTATTTAATTTATCTTTGAATAATAAAAATTCTAGTTCACATAAAATAATAGAACAACCCAAAAAATAGGGGAAAATGAATTTCATTAATAATTTACACATGATACTAGTTCATTAATACTACTTTTTTTGCTCTTGAGCATATATATTTATATTTTGATTTGTCCTATATATGAATGACTCAAATTTTGATTTGTCTTACACATGATATAGAGCAAGGTATATTCAAATAGTAATTTGCAGACTTTTTTAATTTTTAATAACATGTCTCCTCCTTGTGCATATGAATTATTTATCCATGGGCTTTTTTGGGCCGGGCCGGACCAGGCACGACCCACTTTAAGGGCCGTACCCAGGCCGCCCACCGGGCCTAACCTCCAGGCCCAAGTCCGGCCCTTGTACAGGCCGTGCCGGCCCGGCCCATCCATGGGCCGTACCGGGCCGTGCTTTGCATGGGCCGGGCCTACGTGCTTTGGGCCGGCCCAAAAAAGTCCGGCCCAAGTCCCAGCTCTAAGCGGAGGTGCGGCCACGACGTGGTGGCGGGGAGGGCACGGTAGTGAGAGGCGGCGTGGAGGGATGGCCACAGCGCGGTGGCAAGGCGGGGTTGCAATTGGGTGCAACCAGGCACGACAGGCGGCGCAACGTGCGGCCATGGCCCACACTCCCTAAAAAGATTATGGTTTTTATATATATATGTCATTACAATTACCGTGTTTTGTAACTTTGTCACTACAATTCATGTATTTGGATATATGTCATTCTAGAATTGCAGCTTTCACAAAATCTAATGGCGTATTTTAGATTTCTCTAAAATTTTAATGACATATTTTGGAATTCTCTAAATTTGGAATGGTATAGTTCAGAGTTCTCTGAATTTGTAATGGTATGAATCTAAATACGTGAATTGTAATGGTATAGATCCAACTTTCCCAAGAGATTATTAGTGACGAGTCATAAAGGATAATAGTGACAAACATGACACCCATCACTCTTATCACGTCACTAATGATCTATCATTAGTGACGGGTATACACCCGTTACTGAAGGTCACCTTTAATGATGGGTATAAATGTTCATGTCTTACTAAAGGTCGATTTTTTCATTTTAGATCTGTTCTATACAACTTCATTTAGTTTTTTTAGTTTAAATGAGGTGACGATTAGATCCAAGGTGTTCGTCGAGGACATTATTTTGTCATCTTTGTCATCGTTCCGATGTATAGATTTTAGTCGTGTGTGAATATTCAAATAATTGTGATTTGGATGATTATTTACATCATGGAGATTATGAATGTTGATAAAAAAACTCAAACACACATAAATTTAACAATATTTCAAATGAAAAAGCGGCCAATTTGCATCTGAGCAGAAGCACATGATTTCTTCCCAGACTTATTGCTCTTAGGCTAGAATTGGTACTAGGTGGTGCCAAGCGAGAGGTCGTCGATCTCCATGACCTCACAAGAGACACCTTGGCTTTCTTAGGAGGTCATTGTTGAAGTACCTATCATCGCTGAGCACAGACACGACTAGCTCCTTAGCGACGTCACCGACGAGAAAGCTGGACTCGTCATCCCATACGGGGCTCAGACTCTTCATGGCAACCACCGCTTGCCCACCTGCAGTTTCACGAAGGGGATGATCGGAGTCGTTGACATGCACTACTGGGAGCCCCACGCCTCCACCACTAGGGGCCACCATCGATAGTAAGGATAAAAGTGGGAATGACGAATACTTTTGTTTTATCTCTGACTCTGATGCCGACTACTCCAAAACTTTTGATGTATGAAGTGACTTATTCTTTGGATGAAGTGGTCAAAATTGGTTGGATTCAGAATAAAGACAAAGGCAAAAGGCTTCTGGAAGATGGGGAGAATACCAATTTGGGTGGTGATGTTGATTTCCCTGCTAAGAAAAGAAATGTTGAAGGTCTAAGTTGTTCTAAAGATGCTAACATTCATGATTCCTCTGTTGTTGCTCCAAGATATGAGTCCTCTGGAAAAGGGAAGGCTGATGAGGATTTGGCTCATAAGCTCCAATTGGAAGAGTTAGCACAAATGAACACTGATGCTCAAAAGTATATGAATGTGGATGAAGATATGATTTGCAATGAGTCTCTTATTGATGGTGAGAGGAAGGAGTTTGTGAGCTCTCAAGAGGGTGTTGAAGATAACCCTGAGCAGCTTTTAAGTGGTGATGGTGGGAAACTACATATCATTGATAGTGATGAGTATGTGGATTCTCAGGAGTCAGTTGATTTTGCTGCTAGGGTGGGAATTATGATATCAGACAAAGATAAATACCATGATGATGAAGAACGTATTTGGCTACATCTCATAAGGAAGCTCAAAATGCATTTGTGGATAAAGGTAAGTCTATACCTTCTTTCATTAATGATGATAATGTATCCTTACTTCATATGGCTAGTGTTCTGGGTGTGTCTCTGGGATGTTTAATTGAGCAGATTGATTAGAACATTGATCTAATCAAAAGCCTAGAACAGGCTAGAATTGCTTTATTTTTGTCTGGGCAGAACAAAAATGTTGAAAATGTTGAGATTGAAAATGATGAGGAGGGGACTATGAATGAGATAAAGGATTTGTCTAATGAGATAGATTCTGATGGGGTTTGCTCTGATGTGGATAATCCTATTCTTATTCTGTCCTAGAGTGATACAAAGAAAAAACATAACCGGGGGAGAAGATATGGAAACCTTAGTTTTACTAAGGTCAATCCAAGGAAGAATTTCGATAGGAAAGCTAAAAAAGACACAAATTAAAAGTTTGATTTAGAATATTAGAGGTATGGGTGGTATTGAGAAAATTAAACATCTTGTAGATGTGAGTAAAAAATGAACCTAGACTTTATGGGGGGTTATTGAAACAATGAGAGGTGATTTTCCTCCTAGCTTATTCAAGACCCTAAGTGGTGGTAAAACTTGTCATGAACCAACCTTGTATGGTAGTGATTTTAACATCCTGAGGAGGGAGAAGGAGAAAAATAAAATTAGTGGTTACAATAAATGGAGTTTTTCATTCAATGCTATTATTGAACAACATAATTTTAGAGAACTTGCTTTGAGTGGTAGAATCTTTACTTGGAGCAATGATCATATAGATCCAACTTTTGAAAAATTGGATAGATTTTTGATGATTGTGGATTGGGAGATGTTATTTCCTCTTGCCAAAGTTTCCCGTCTTGAAAGGGTGTTTTGAGATCATGTCCCTTTAGTGATTGAGTTTGGGAAAACTATGGCTAAAACTGCTTTGTTCAGATTTGAAAACAATTGGCTGCTCAGATATGATATCAAAGATGTGGTCTCTGATGTTTGGTTTAACCCCAGATTCAGGGGTTCCACTATGGATAAGTGGCAAGCTAAATTGTCTACTCTTAGGAAAAAATTGAAAGGATGGAATGCAAATTAAGAAGGTTATTATAAAAAAACCAAAGAAGATGTTTTGAAAGAAATGATATTTTGGATATGAATTGTGAGAAGTTTGGTATGAATTGGACTTTGAGGAATGAAAAAAAGCTTTAAAACTTAAATTAAAAGATTTGTTGAAAGAAGAGCATTTAAAATAGGTTCAAAGAAGTAAAGAGAAAGATTTGTTGGAAGGTAATGGAAAAACTAAATACTTTCATGCCAAAGCTAATGGTAGAAGGAGGAAGAATTTGATTCCCTATCTGAAAGAGGGTGATAAAATCATTATTGACCAAAAAGAGCTTTTGGATCATGTTACTGATTTTTACAAGATGTTGTTCAGGGAGGTAGATAGAGTGTGTATCAAAATTTCTAGTGGTGATGTGATTCAAATTAAGGATGAAGATAAAATTGAGTTATTGAAACTTTTTTCTGAAAAAGTGGTCAAGAAAGTTATTTTTGGCATGGATAACAACAAATTCCCTGGTCCTGATGATTTTTCCATTGAGTTTTATAAAGTTTTTCTGGGATAATATTAAGATGAATTTGCTTGCTATTTTCGATGATTTCTATGAGAGGAAAACTGACATTGACAGATTAAATTGTGGTATGGTGACTTTAGTTCCTAAATGTGTCAATGCTGATAAAGTTAAAGACTTTAGACCCATTTGCTTACTCAATGTCAGCTTTAAGATTTTAACTAAGGTATTGATGCATCGTTTGGAAAGTGTGGTTAGTTATCTGATTGCCAAAAATCAAACTGCTTTCATCAAAAATAGATATATTATTGATGGGTTTATGGTTTTACATGAGATTCTGAATTCTCCTCATAAAAATGATGTCAGGAATCCTATTTAAGGTTGATTTTGAAAAAGCTTATGATAAAATCAAGTGGTCTTTTGTTTCTCAAATGTTGGAACTTATGAACTTTCCCCATAAATGGAATGACTTGATAATGAGAGTGATGATGGAAGGAAAAGTTAATGTAAAAGTGAATGACCAAGTTGGGGCTTATTTTAAAACTCATAGGGGTTTGAGATAGGGTGATCCTTTCTCCCCTCTTCTTTTTGATATAACTGTTGATGCTCTTTCTTTTTTGATGAAGAAAGTTGTTCAAAATAAGTTGATAACTAGGCTAGGGGGTTATTTGCTCCCTAAAGGCATATCAATTTTGCAGTATGCTGATGATACTATATTTCTGTTGGATGATGATTTGACTAATTCAAACCATTTGAAGGTCATCCTTTGTTTGAACAGATGTCTGGGTTAAAAATTAATTTCCATAAAAGTGATTTTTTTTGTGTTGGGACGGAAGATGATAGAAAAAAGTTTTTTGCCAAATTCTTACTTGCAAAATGGGTGATTTACTCATTAAGTATTTGGGACTACCTATCAATAAAACTAGAATTTTGAATAGAAGTTGGAAAAGTTGTGAGAATCAACTTGAAAATAAGCTAGGGTGTTGGAAAGGAAAGCTTCTTGATTTAGGTGGGAGATTAATTCTTCTTAATTCTTGCTCGAGTAGTATCCCTTTATACTTCCTTTCCTTCTATCCCTTACCTAAAGGGGTTAGGAGAAGACTGAATTTCTTTAGATCCAGATTACTTTGGCAAGAAGATCAAGGGAATAAAAAATATCATTTGAAAAAATGGTCTGTGATTTATAGGCCAAAGGATTTTGGTGGTTTATGTGTTCTGGATCTTGATACAATGAATGTGGCTCTATTGGGAAAATGGCTCTAGAAATTGGATACTGAACAAGGTATTTGGCAAGATTTGTTAAAAGGGAAGTATCTGAAAAAATAAGTCTTTGACCCAGGTTAAACATAAATGTGGTTATTCCTAGTTTTGGACTGCTTTGATGCATACAATGATTTCAGATCGTCTAGTCGACACTAGTCATAGGGACACTGACTAATCGATTAGTCGCGACTAAGCATAACTAATCATAGATTAGTCGTTGTCTAGTTGCTAGTCGATAACAATAGTTGTCTAGGACAACACATAATACATATATACACATATATGACTAAGTTCACACAAAAATATGTCTAGGACAGCAACTAGATACAACAACTAGATGATAATGTTCTATGTTCATTGTTCTATGTTCTATGTTCTTTCTTGGCAACAATTGTTCTATATTCAAGAGTCAAGACATAATAAAACATACATATTGTAACCTGAAGCATTCCATGATCAGCATTAGAGATATCCCTTGCTCTAGAGTCCAGAATCCAGCTAGAAGGGTTCCAAGTCATATTCTACACAATGTTGAAACAAATTGAGTTAAAAACTTAAAACAAGTAAACAACCATAATCAATTAAACATACAAATTATCATTATCTTGATCCACATCACCGAATGATCTAAAGCTCATAATCAAGACAGTAGTAACATCACAAAATAAGTTCAAGACAACACAAAATAAGTTCAAGACAGCACACAATACTACAATAGCAATAGGTCCAAGTTCAAGACAACACACAATAGCAATAGGTCCAAGTTCATGACCGACCAAAATAAGTTCAAGACATCACATCAACAATAGTTATGATGAAATAACATAAATAAATAGCTGAACACAATCAGTCTAGTAATTTATCATCTAGTTGGAAGCCTCCATCTTCATCTCCATCTCCATCTCCACCTTCATCCTCCACATCCATTCCTTAATCATTTTGTTGTGGATGCATATGAACTTCATCTACCTCCTCATCAGTATTGTCTCCCTCTTCAATTGTAGTTGTTCTTGCATGCTTCCTCTTTCTTTTATAAGTTTGTGTAATAGAGGTATTTCTAGTAGCAACCCTACGCAAATTGCGACCTCTCATATGTTGAATTGCACCAATAACTTCATCAACTTGAGCTCAAGTTAAATCTGTGTCATCATGGACCGGATCACAACTAGGATCAACCCACTCATTCTCCCATTGAAATTGTTCAAGGATCAATGGGTTGCTTTTCTTTACTTTAGATCCAAGCTCCCGCAAATTTTGAAACCTATTTGACATATTTCTATTGTAGCTAACAAAAGCTAAATTATTTAACCTTTTATGCTCTAGCATGTTCCTCTTTTTGGTATGGATCTGTAAGTTCAACAAAAATCACATGCTTAGAACTTGAGACATGAGACATGAGAAAATATACTTACATGATAAAATGTACTCCAGTTACGTTCACAACCAGAGGTTGAACAACAAAGACTAACAATTTTCTTTGCTAAACTTTGTAGCTCAAATACAAGACCGCCATGTGCACCCCACTAAAGAACTACTCCCTCCGGTGTACAAATATTAGTCGTTTAGACAAAATTACACATACCAAGGTGATATTAAATAAAGTTACAAGGGTTATCTCAATTGGTTATGGAGCCTAGATTTTAGTGGTGCCACCCAAGTTCAACTCCCGATGAACACATCCCATTTGGTAGCAATGCTTCGATTAACGGGATGACTAATATTTGTACACTCTCAATAAAAACCAAAATGACTATTATTTGTACACTGGAGGGAGTATAATTAAAAAATATAATCAGCACATAAAGAATATGAAAAACAAAGTATTAAATACGTATAAGATATTATGACTTACTAGGATTCTTTCTAACTCGATCTTTTATTGCTAATGGCTTTGAGAAGCAATCACCCTCTGACTTCTCATAGTCATCAGCTTGCTTGGTTATCTTGTCTTGTTCATCATCATTAGTAACCATTTTCCATAAAATATCATTGAATATTGATCTCAATCTTGTACATTCCTTTTATCTCTTTCTATTATGGCAAAGAACTTCCCTGGATTCAAGAATAGGGCTGCTCCATACAACTTTTGTTCCATTTGGTTGTCCCATCTCCTCTCGAAGTGTTCCAACACCTCACTAAGCAATTGTGGTTTCTCTTTCAAAGCATTTTTAATGTTGTCCTTTGTAGTATCCATGGTTGCCATAATCTCAGGAGCAGCCGGTGTCTCATCACCATCTGCTATCCTCAATGCAATGAGGATAGGTTGTGAATCTCTCATGCAATTTTCTAATGACTTCCAAAATTGCACGGAAAGGATAATCTTCTCAATTGACTCTCCTTCCTTGTCACGAGACAAACTTGTTTGATGCCACTCATCACTAACAAATAGGCTTCTCAATCCTTGCTTGTGCCTATGCATACTTGCCAATGTGAGAAATGAAGTGGCAAATCAAGTTACAGTTGGCCTCACAAGATCTCCACCTATCTTTTTTCTCATAAGGTCAAGAAGCCTCCTATGGTTGTAGATGAATCTACACGCTTTCTTTGCATTAGTAATGCAAGTGTGGAAGATTTTTATCTTTCCAATGTCCTCCAACATCAAATCCAATCAATGGGCAGCACAAGGCATCCAAAACAAAGTAGGGATCCTCTCCATTAAAATTCTGCCTGTAGCCTTGAAGTTTGATCCATTGTTTGTGACAATTTGCACCACATATTCCTTTTTAATCTTTTCAATTTATGCTTCTAAAAAATTAGCTAACATAATTGCATCGGCTATCTCACTTGAAGCATCTACTGATCCTAAGAAGAAGGTCCCTGCTGGACTATTAGCAAAAAGTTGAGAAGATGACGGTGACTTGTGTCAGTCCATCCACCAGACATGACCGTGCATCCATTTTCCTTCCAAGCTTCCTCGTGCTTATTTCTCAAATCCATTGTCTTGTTCATTGCCCTATGGACTCAACCAAAATCTCAAAACTCCTTGAGTTTACAACACTGAGTGGTATGCAATTCTCATAGAAAAATCAGCAACATGATCATCAACAATTTGTTTGGCCTCTTCACTCTTCTTTGTGCAATGCTCAATAAAAGATTGAGAGATCTTAGAATTGTGCCTTTCTGCAACCACTTCTTCTGGTGTCTTGCTACGCATAGAGCTCACATGCTTAAAATACCTCTGTGGTGGAGCCTCAACCTTGAAAGAACTAATTTTTGTTTGATTTCTCTTTACTTGCTTTGACTTTGTCCTAGAACTTGCAACCGGTGGTGGTTCAACATTCTACTAATACCATCACTTGCAGATTGTTCAATATCTTCCTGGCCCTTTTCATTCTCACCTACTGCTGGATGAGACCTTGCATGTTTAATCAAATATTGTTGCATTTCTTTTCTAATCATATCATCTACTTTTGAACATCTCTCTACATCAGAATACCCCCCAGCAAGATGTTGCTTGAATCTTTTGATTCCTGAAGGCACAATCTTCTTGCAAAATATGCATTGAACCAATTTTTTCTTATCTTCTTCTGGCCAAAATCCATATTTCCATCCTGGATCTTTAGACTTAGCCCTCCTCTTAGGATCTTTGGCTAGAGCAGCTAAATCTGATGGTAATAGACTATGACCTTATTTAATATTGATGATGCACTACTACCTTCAGTTGGAGCAGTACTAGCAGTACCAGCAATAGCTAGAGATGATCATGATGTACCGCCAGCACCATCAGGAAAAATAACCTCCACCATAGCAGCACGCCGACCATCATCAGAACTGCTACTGCTCATCTTCCCGGCCACAATATGTCATATTGTCACTTGTCAACAATAGTAAAACAAATGAACCCAAGAAATTCTACAATGTTTTTTACTTCAGTTGTGAGATGTGTTGAAAACAATATCAAAACAAAGCATGAAATATTGAAATCACTAAGATATTTACATCCCCACAGGCCCACAATCAATGTTCCATTACTAATCATGTTTTTTATGTGTTTGAGTATTGACATGAGACTATGTCACTATCAATGGTGTGCTAGGCTGCTAGCTATTCATTCATGTAAAATTTAGGTAATCACTGAATAATATACCCAAGGTTACTAATAATTTACATATGTGATAACTCTAAGCTTGATTAGCTGATCTGAACAAGTGAATCAAGAACATGAAACCTATTATAGAAATGTAGCATGCATGCATGCAAGTATCATTCAGAAACCTATTATAGAAATGTAGCACACCTCAAATGAAATAACTAAATCCCAACGATGTATCAGTCATTCAGTCATTCAGTCTATAACAGTACAACCAAATGAGCAATTGAGTAGTGGAATTTCAACATACAACTAAGAAAATGATACCAAATGAGTGAGCTGAGGAGTGAGGACTACCTTTTAGTCTTTCACAACGCCTGAAGGGAGGAGTGCAAGTCTTCAAGAGGGAGGTGGCGCCTTGGAGCCTGGATGGAGGCGACGTCTGGAGGGTGGCGGTGGCATCTGGACTCCGAAGGGAGGCAGCAGGGTTGGATGGTTGATGGCCTGAGGGAGGCCAGAGGCGTCGGCGCAGGCTCCTAGAGTGCAGGTTGTAGGTTTCGGCCTCCTTCCTGTTGCTAGGGTTTTTTGAAGATAGAACAGGGAACGACTGAAAGGGAACAACTGAAAAGAAAGAGCTTTTATATGTTGCTAGGGTTTCTGTTCTGTTTTTGGGTTGGGCTGCAGTTCCTGTGAACTATGGGCTAAAAAATGTCTGGGCTGAACTAGTTGGCCAGTCATTAGTCGGTCGACTAATCGTGATTAGTCGCGATTAGTCGGTCGATCAGCTTTCTAATCAAGCTAGTCGCCTGGAACCCTCTGATCACTCTAGAAAAACGATAAGGCCGACTAATCGTAATTAGTCGCGATTAGTCGGCCGACTTGTAATCACTGGATGCAGATTAAACCATTATATATTCAATTTTGTGTGAAAAAAGTAGGGAATGGTTTAAATACTATGTTTTGGGAAGATTACTGGATTGGTACCATTACTCTTGTTGTCCAGATCCCTAATGTTTTTGGTGTGACCATTTCAAAAAATGTGTCGGTTGCTAAAGTCTTTAGGAGCAATCGGTCAATTTTGAAGTTCAGAAGAGATCTGGTTGGAGATAAATACCAGTATTGGCTTAAGTTGAGAGATTTGTGTAGAAGTGTGACTTTAAATGATAGAATTGATTCTGTTTGTTGGCCACTATCCAAGAAGTGAGTTTTTAGTGTGAAATCTTTTTACAATGCCTTGATAACTCAAAACCTGGTTTAGGTTAAATGTGTGATTTGGGAGCTGAAAATCCCTTTAAAAGTAAAAATTTTCTTGTGGTTGGCTTGGAAGAATAAGGTTCTAACAAAAGACAATTTGATAAAAACAGGCTAGAAGAGTGGTCAACATAATTGTTTCTTTTGTGGTCTTGGTGAATCTGTTGATCACTTGTTCTTTGATTGTGCTATTGCAAAGTTTATCTAGAGGATGGTTAAAATATGTTTTGATATTGGCCCTTTTGTGAATTTTGAATATGTTTGGCAAAACTGGTTCACTAGATAGAGCAAAGATTTTAGGCTCTCGTCTGGAGTGGGCTTGGGTACAATTTTTTGAAGCATTTGGAAATGCATAAATGAAGCATGTTTTAAGGGCAATCTTCCTAATGATACCTTGACCATCATAAATCTGATTTGTTATTGGATATTATCGTGGTCTATTTTATATAGATCGGCGGAAGGGGAAAGAAATCTAGAGGAGGGGGTGCGCCTGCTAGGACATCTAGCAAATAATATCTTCACAAATAGACATGGCTGGAACCTCTCAAGAAATCTCCCGGTGGTCTGATGATATATTCACGAAGGGTGGCTTTGCTGAATGTTTACTTGGTGGCCACGATCTAGGCTAGCTTAAAACACTTTTGGTTTTGGTTATTGATACTGTTGGCTATGGTTCTTCTTTTAAGTAAAACACTGTCTTGTAAACATTTCGTATTCATTTCTTTAATAGAAATGAGAGAGGACGACGCCTCTCCGTTTCAAAAAAAAATATATCTTCTTTCAAACATTATCTTCGATTTTAAATTTCTTCTGATTTATTTCATAGTGGTAAATCGTTTTCAGTCTGCATGTATTTTTTTTCTTCTTTTATGAATTGCCAGATAAATGTTACCCTCTCAACATAAATAACTTATTTAGACTCTTAAATTCTCATATACAAAACTGAACCCACTTGTTTTTGCAATCGGAGGAATAATTGCCACCTTTGTTCATACGAAATTCCAAACGAGATCCTCTACAGTCAACCTCACCAACTGCAGGGGGAAGTCAGCCCTTCAGCACCCTCCAATTTCGATCGAACGGACGCATGAGAGGAGCTTCACACAGATGAGACCCACTTCACAGGAGGCTTCGAAGAGAGCGAAGGAGACTCCGCACCATCCAATCAAGATTGGACAGCTACGAAACCCAACTACCCTCTACAGTCAGCCTTCCGACTGCAAAGGAGCCGGTTCCGCGAAATTCACTATCGTTCATCGAGGGGACGCGTAATTTTGAAACGATCGAGCCCTATTTGATCAGTCAACCTATGCGACGAGCAAAAGAAACACGGGCATTTGACAACCAAGATTCAACAACTGCAATATGAAGTAAAATAATGGCTAGCAATATAACATAATAATATATCCAAACGGAGTACACTAAGAAGCTTATGGCTCAAAAAGTCGTAAGCTCTTGGAAAAAATTTCTGCTTTACTGCATCTCCACGTCACCTGACCAAAATGTCCCAAATAACAATATTAACAATTAAACAATAAATAAAACAAGCTCAAGGATAATACAATATTTTCTCTATACTACATAGGCAATAAGCTCAAATTTAAGAATTCGTTTAGAACAAGGCTTCAAAACTTCTTTAACTTTTTTGGACATCAGCTTAATTGGATTGTTAAGCGTAAGCTGACTTATAAATAACCTAAAACTGTCTAGAAGGATCTAGAAGGATCTAGAAGGGTCTAGAAGGGGCCTAAAGAACGCAAAGATTATGACCTGGTCTCCTCGCATTGCTGAAATCTTTTATGCGCTCACCCCCCAGCATTCAGAAGCTACCATGGTGCCCGCTATTTATTGCCATCCAAGTCCAACAATGGTGTTAAGGCTGTTATCATGCCTGCTTGTTTTCCGGTGTAGAGACTTCTGCGCTACACACAGGGCATACCTGCACATCATCCAGGATATTATCAGCTTCGGACAAGTGTATACCATTGCGATGTCTAAACGTTCACTGTTTATGTTATACTGAAAATTAACATGAACTTGAGAAAGCTACATGCAGATAGTACATCCAACATAAAATGCTTCTAGGACAGGAATCACAATATAGAGCTGTAACTAGCGACCCTCACAGGAGTGAAGGACACCATAATTTAAATTGCATGACACAACTGACCAAATGTTTACTGCATAAAGTGGCATGAAGATAATTGTTACAGATAATCACAATGCTACTATGGCAGACCAAATGTTTTTAGCAGAAAGTAATAAAAGGATGTGATGTTTTGGCAGAGGTGTGCAAATGAGCTTCCAAGGCAAAAGCAATTATTTTCCTAAATATGCATTGATGCACGCGACGGGAGCACTCAATATTTGGTGTTTTGTAGACCTTTCAAATATAGAGTGGCCTCAGCAAAACTACATAAAAGATTGTAATTCAAAAATATATGAGTCTTATACCTAAAATGAATGCTAGTTGATTTCCAAACTATTTAGTGTTTTTATGTTTTTCTGTAACTAGTATTTTTCCAAATGGTGAAAGAATGGTACAACTAGCACAAGGTTACAACCAAAGCTAGCTAGAATAACATTCATGTCATCAAGACATGAACAATAACCTAGGCAAATATCCTGTGCAACAATTTAGGGCCCACTGTAAAACAATTTAGCACCTACTTATGTAATCCTCTGTCTTTTATCCTCTATTCAAGTACAATAGCATGCAATGGGATAACTTAAGCATTGAAAAAGGGCAGCTTTCATGGGTGGCGAATGGTGGTAAATTTTCTACATTCAGAGTTCAGAAGGGCAATATACCTTATTTATTTGAAGCCATTGGTTTATGCACTCATGATGGTACAAATGCTTGCAGGGGAGTGCAATCAAAGATTCACCTTCCTCAAATTCCAGACGACAAATTACACACCTACCAACAACAGTGATACATTAGGACTTGAATAGGTGCATAATTTAAATTATTGGAAGGTTATGAGACAGAGTATTTGCACATACTGTTCTGTGTTGCCATCTTGCGTCTTGTAAGTTACTGAAGGTAGAGAAGCAAGTGTATCAGCAGAGAGACCTCTGTTTTCGGTACCAACCACTTCACCCAATGCAACTAACTCCTGAAGCGAAAAAGAGATAACCATTATTAACATTGCATCTTGAACCTTCACGTGCAAGGCCAGGCATCAGAAGCCCCATAAACATAACAAATAGAAATGCAACTTGCCTCATAAGAGTACTCATCTGGGTCAACCTCTTGCCATGCATCCTGTGTTTTGGTAAAAACACATCAATGAGTCAACTGATAGTTGTTCAGTTCATAATTGCTGATTGCCAGTGAGTAATGAAGTATGGAAAGAGGTTCACAAATACATATTTCTCCATATACAAATTGAAGAATCCATTGGAGACAATATGCCAAAATCCATGGAGTAAACAGGATATCAGGGGAATTTGTAAGTTACAGAACGAATTTCATACCACTTGGCTTACTATTGCTGTGATGGAAAACAAGACACTACCTGCGGATCATTGGCATGCTCTTCTCCATGCTCCACAGCTCGCCCTACAAAGCAATATGAAAATTACAGACAACAAAGCAATTGAAACATTTGAGCTAAACAGAAAAAATTAATAACTTCTACTCACAATCGCCAATCCCGGCGATAGCCATAAGTCTTGCAGCTATTTCACGCTCCTCGGCGTCTTGCAGCGCTCGTGCGTAAGCCTCATCGTCCTCATAGGCCGCGGGGTCTAGCTCTGGCTCAACGTCATCCTCCTCATCCTCCTCGTTGAACGCCTCCTCCTCGTACTCGCTTCCCTCGGCCCCCTCTCCCTCTCCCTCTCCATCTCCCCTGCCATCACCCTCGCCAACCGCGTGCACATGGTGGTGGACGCGGAGGTGGTGCTCCAGCTCCTCCTCGTAGTCCTCTTCAGCCTCGTCATCGTACTCAAAGCTCCCGGCATCCGAGCTCCCGTAATCGCTGCCCTCGCCGCCGCCGCCCCCACCCATGCGAAGCATCATGTACGCCCGCTCCTGCATCGATCCAAAAAACATGCCAAATTAATCGCGAGTCTCACAACCCTAGGAACCACGGCCGCGAGATCTCACCACGTACCTGCTCCTGGAGGACCCGAGCGAGGGCGAGGTCAGCGTCGACCTGGCTGAGGGCCGTGAACGGTCGCCTAGCCTCCGCCGCGGCCGCCGCGTCGCCGTCTGCTCCGGCCCCGGCCTCGGCCTCGGCGGCGGGTGGGGGCGGATTCGCATTAGTGCTCGCGTCGGTGCTCGGCTTATCGGCGGCGGCGGCGGCGCTCCCCTTCGAATCCTCCATGCCTGCTTGCGCGATTACACAACCAAACAAGGAGGATTAAAAGGGATTAACCAACACGACGAGTTAAACCCACTCGGCTTGGGGGGCATTCGATTTAAACAGCGGTCCGGTTAAGCTAACTCCGACGGACTTCGTAGCGGTCCGTATTTGTCAATGACATGTAGGGTCCGCGTCTTATGGGGCCCACATGTCATTACCATGAAGGACTCGGAGGCGGTTTGTAGTTACTTGCCCCACTCGATCTGCCACGGATGCGGTGTGGTTACGTCAGCGGCGAGTGGGGCCAACGACAAGTCGACCAACACGCTGGCCCGCTGTCATTCTGGAATATTCCTCTGCTTCAAGATTCGTGTCAGACGACCGAGGCCTCAGTAATTTTTACCATCTAGACTTTTATAAAACTTTTTTTAGCAAATAAACCCTAAAATAAACCTAAAGTTCGGTACGAAGGTTGCCTAGCACCACGTCAGCCCCAATACTGCTTGCCCTAATCTCAAGAGCTCAGCGAAAATACCAATATCATGTTTGTTCATTTTTAGATTATAACAATTTAGGTTATAAAAAAAATTGGATTTCACTAGTTTACTAAACTATTTACCCTGTTTATTTCAACTTATATAAAACAAGCTGAATTGTTATAATCAAAGCTAAAACAAAAACAAACAAACCAGTAGCAGTTTTGTTTCACCCAAAAAGAAGGGTGTTGTAGCATTGTGGTGAGTATTTGCTGCTCTCGCGTGAGTGGGCTGAGTTTGAGACTCGGCAACTTTGATTTTATTTACTTTTTTTCCAGGTGATGCACTTGTAGTACTAAAAATTGAATTTTAAAATATAATTTTGAAAATATATTATGTGTTTTGCCATTCTTTTTTACTGTTACTTATATTTTAAACTTGGTCACAGCATTTTTATTTGAATTTGAAGTAAAAACAAGCAGCATAGGCCCTTGTTTCTTCTAGTACTAAAATAAGTGTATAAAATTTTGAATTTTAAAATATAATTTTAATAATATATTATGTTTTCACCATTTTTTAAAAAATATATTTTTTGATGAACAGACACAGCACAAAGCCATGCCCCGCTTTATTTGAAAGCGAGAAGGGAAAACATCCCAAAGTTCACTGGGGATACCAGTTTACAACGAAAGTCTCACAGAGCTCCACAACGAACACCCCAAAAGAGTCTCTAGACGAAAACCCCACAAAAGCAGCAGCGGCAGAAACCCAAAATGCCAAAGATTCACCCAGCCAGTCTAAGATCACAGGGAAGAGCGAGTACATAAACATCAAAAGCGCTCCTGAGGGGGATGACACATAAAGGTAAACCGAACTCCACGCCCTGGCAAGGGTCCAACGACATGCAGAAGCCTCCGAAGATGACCATAGAGGCCACATCAACGACTCACACATCGCTTGCCCCATCTTCCCTTGATAAGCTTCGGATTTGAGCAAGGAGCAAGCTGCTGAATTTTGCCATCTCCCCCTGGTGACGGGTCGGTGCTAACAACTTCCACTGTGAAACAAAACAAGTGAGTTTATAAGGCAGCTCAAGAACATTGCGAGGTAAAGTGTTGTTAAACACAAACTCATTACGCATAATCCAAATCGCCAAAAAACCAGCTGCGAGGACTCCTAGAACCAACACCTTTTCCTTGATGGAGAGCTCACGGTTGTAAACCCCGAAGGTATCCAAAATATTGTCTGGACAGCGAGCCCAACCAAGAGAATCCCTAACGAAATACCAAGTAAAGCTGGAGAGAGCACAATGAAACATAAGGTGATCCACAGTTTCAAGCCGGGTACAGTACTTACAATTCGGGTTCCCCTCCCAATTTCTTTTTCTCAACTGTTCTCCTACTTGAATTCTACCATTCAACACAAGCCACAGGAAACACTTCACCTTCAGAGGAGCGGCACATTTCCAAACCAAATTCATGTCCTTCACCGTGATACCCCCAAAACACAACCAGTTATAAAAGGGTTTGACAGAGAAGGCACCTCTATTGAGTTCCCAAGAAATCTGGTCTGGCTCCGTCGACAAAGAGATGTGATCGCAAAGATTTCTTAATTCGAGCCAAGAACTCAAGTCTGTTTGAGACAGGGACCTTCTGAAGCGAAGACTCCCAAAATCTTTGATTACCTCTTCCACCAAAATATCAGGATGCAAACAAATCTCATACAACCGGAAGAATTTGATTCTTAACGGAAACTCCCCTAGCCAAGAGTCTTCCCAGAACAAAGTTTTTTCGCCATCCCCCACTTTGAAGGTGCAGTGTTTTTGAAACCAAGGTCTGAATTTCATCAAATTGTTCCAAAAATACGAGCCCTTCACCACTTTGCGCCCAAAAATACTCCCCTTAACAGCATACTTGTTTCTCAACAGATCGTAACACACCCCCTTGTGCCCCCCAGCAAGCTTTAGAAACCATTTAGCAAGCAGGGCAACATTCATCATCCTTGAATCAGTGAAACCCATGCCCCCAAACGCTTTAGGAATGCAAAGCTCTCTCCAATTAACCATATGATACTTCTTCCTCTGACTTAGCCCGTCCCAGAAAAACCTACTACGAATGCTGTCCAGTTGGCGATGAATACTTTCCGGCAGCAGGAAAGCACCCATGGAGTACAAAGGAACGCTGCTGAGACAAGAATTGATAAGTACCATTCTGCCCCCATAAGAAAGGTAGCCACATTTCCAAGTCGACAGGCGTTTTTCAACCTTCTTAACCAAACCCCCAAAATCATCTCTAGCTGGACGCGAATGGCTGATTGGTAAGCCCAAATATGACAAGGGAAAAGTGCCCAGTTTACAATTGAACACATCAGCAGCCCTCTGAGCTTCTTCAGTGTCCACCCCAAGAGCAAATAATTCACACTTCTGGTAGTTAACCTTCATGCCAGACAACTCCTCAAAACAGTACAAGAGGAATTTAACAGTAATAAAATTGTTTTCAGAGAACTCCATCAGCAGTACCGTATCATCAGCATACTGTAGATGAGAAACCCCACCATGCACCAAGTGAGGCACCAACCCAGTTAAATGATTATTCTCTCTAGCTCTAAGCAGCAGCTCCGATAGAGCGTCTACACTTGGTCACATGTTTATATATTTGGAAACGAATTGAATTTAATGAGACGATCGTCTACACTTGGTCACATGTTTGAAAAGAACGTGATCTACGCACCTTCGACACTGCGGGGAATCAATCCATTCAATGACTCAGCTGGTTATCACCAAATCGGCTCTTCATGTTTCGTTACGTAACCGTTCGATCTTGATCGGACGGCGTGAAACCCCCTTCACTCCCTTAAAACCTTCTGTGCACTGAGCCCACCATTGTGAAGGTCTCCTCGCACGCCGTCCGATCGAGATCGGACGACACCCAATAGGTCGACTTCTCTATAGTCGGCGAGCGTCTTCTACAGTTCTACTTGTCTTGTTTCTATCCTGCCGCTTTGCCACATCTTTCACCCCTGCTGTAACTGGCTGATGTTTTGCCTTTTCTGGCCTAAATTCTTGGACTGTAAACTCTTTCAGACTTTCTAATCCTTCATATTCTTGATGCATTGCACTCGCTGTCTGCCTGTCTCGCTCGCGATAAAAAAAAAAGACATACATAGAAAAAGGAAAAAGGCATTGCAAAACTTTTAAGTTTGACAAATCAAATATTTGTAACAAAATGCTGTTGTTACAATCGTATTACTAAGAAATATCGAAGCCCAAGATATTTGATTGATTTCTACCAAAAATCTATATGAAACTCTCGACCTGTCAAAGGACAGCACTATGAAGGTCATTAAAATTTCCAACCAAACAATACAAAAGAGACAAGTTGTTCGCAATATGTTCTACCATAGCCAAGTGACAACAAGACTCTTTAGAAGGAAGGAGAGCTCACAAATGACAACATTCTTATTTAATTTGCTTCATAAAGCATGTTTATGGATTTTATTTAAAATTTTATATTATCCAATAAGTTTAATACATCTATTCAGTGTTTGTAATAATATGATCTGTTATTAAATAAAGTTCATATGTGTTATATATATTTATAATAACGAAATTTCTTTCTTTCATTCATTCATGTATATAGATTTTCTCGTGGAGAGGAAGAAATATGCCTTGTGGCTCACGGTACCACAACCTTTATAATTAGAGAACAAAATATGTCTAAACTCTCACCAAAATATAAAAATAAATATTTAACAATTGCTAGACATGATGCATTAATTATTGACTTAGGTTATGTCATAATTACTCTATGTGTACAAGGATGCATTATTATATCTAGAACCAACTCGTACTTTATTAAGTTTCAAATATATCCATCAAAATGGTTTGATTGTCAAAACCCATAATGACAAATGAATATCCCCTCTTAATAAAATACGATGAATAAGACAAACAAATACTTGAAAAAAGTCCCTCCTTTACCTCTAGATTATACTGCACATACATCAAACATATACATCAAACATGTATAAAATGTTGCGTACAAATTATTTTTTCATAATATCAGTGCATTTCAAAATTGACATGATCACCTTAATCATCGTGGTACTTAAGTAATGTAAAAAATATAAACAATTCTATTGATCATGGTTTAAATAACCGGTCCTAAGAACGCCTACCAAACGGACCAAAATTTATGCACTTGATTCTTGCAAAATATTTTCAAGGTGAAGATCATTTTAGTTTGTAAGACCTGTCACTTGCTTCCTCCGGGTAAACTTGCATATAATTATCTTCGAGACAAGGTAGTTGTAACAGGTCCATGCACATAAAATTAGGTGTAGAGATGCATGGGCTGGTAAGCTCATATCCAACTATCCAAGGACAGCATTACTCCTCTCTGCCAAATCCAAATTCCATGTTACGCGACGAGAAAAGAACAAAACATTCTTATGGTGTGCAAAGATTCTTCAGGTCTTCCTCCGTGGCATAGGTGTTTTGGATGAGCCTTGAAGCATAGGGATACAGATCCTTGTATGAATTTCTGATGGTCCCTTCTGCCACACCAGTAGCCAAGGAGATGTCTGCAACATATTTTACAGTGTTACTTGAAGAATCCATCATTCGCATGGAAAATACAGAATGGGTCAGCACTCCAAACCTTTAAGAGGCTTCTTATCATCAGAGAGCTGGGTTATCATATAAATGACAGCAGCCGCAATTGAAATAGGACTCCTCCTGTATGGCATGCAGCATAGAGGTGTAAGCACCTTTTTTAGGTCAAAAATGCACACTTGAGGATTGGCTAGTAGGGGAGATCCGTGTCTAATAGTCGAAGATCCACACTCATGTCTTACCCGATATATAGCATACACTGAATTTGCATGCATGACTGTAAAACATTTGTGTATTACTTGTTTGAGCCTAAATTGGCTGGCAGCTGTATTTACAACTCGTTTCTCTGATTAATTCCTCTAACATATATATCGACCTAAGCATCAGTGATTCAGAGGCCACATAAAAATATCGAACCAACATAAATATTGAAGCTATATGTACAGAGAGAACAACCACAGCCCACATAGGATCTGTCCTTATCAAAAAGGAGAACAGGGAAAGGTTAGTTCGCACAAAGTTCAGAATGCCAAACCTTATATCAAGCGCCTCTGAACGCTGAACTGCTTCCTGGGCAGCTTTAACAGCTTGATTGTTCATCCCAAGAGTTGAACAGAAACGCCTCTGCAGTTTGTCAGTCCTTAAGCTAAGAAATCCAAAAGTTCACACCGGTGCTGCCAAGGAATTGCTAGAAAATAATGAGAAACAACAAACCAGGAAGTCTCCTGCATGGATGGTTCCCATCTCCATAGATTGGCCCATCTCAACTTCTAGTTGCTTCACTATAAATTCTTTTGCTCGGCCTATCTCTTTCTTTGTTGCTCCATTAGCAACCGAGCATATTTCTGCAACAGACCATCACAACAAAGAAGAAAATCACCAGATGATTGGATGCAGAAAATTTATAATGCCTACATGACCATTTCTTAAAAAACTCTGTACCTTTCACAGTTCTAGGTCGGTCCTCTTGTCTACATGCAATATACAGACAAGCAGCTAATATAGCATCTTGGTTTCTTCCCCTGATAGACTTGAGATCTTCCACCTTCTTATAGATTTCATTGGCTCGGTCCTTCAGAAAGAAAAGACAACACGATCACTACAAAGATACAAGCAACTGGCAGTGTGTTACTTTGTGTAACAAATGGAACTTCTTCAAAGAAACAACAATGAATATTCACAATAATGTAACTATACATGAAGTTCTGCAGTGTACAAGCAGAATGATGGATTTTAAACATACTTTGCACATACAAGCATTGTATTATCATGCTTCTGTACTCACAAGCAAATGAACTGAAAAAAAAAAACTGATAGCCCAATGAACATCATGGGGAGTAACAGTCAGGTTCTTTACCTTAATTGTAGCAACAAGACCCAACCTGCAGATGAAATTAGAGATATAAATAATGTCAGAATATTGCAAAACTACCACAGCAGTAAATCATTGTATTTGTGCATATCTCTCAATTGAATCAAATACACCTCTTGTAATCAGAGTTCCCAGGTTTAGATCCACTGATACAACAAAAGGTTGTTGCAATTGCACATGCCACACCTAAATATAATCTTTCACTAGGTTTTAGCTTGCTAGTGACCTAAATTGCTAAGCCACATGCCTCACGTAATTAGTTCTACACCCCTTTTTCAGCAAATTTAGCAATGTTCCCAAGGTACAAAATGACATAATTACACAAGCATTTGGAGGTGCACAAAGTTATTTCCATGCCCCCTCCATCACAAGGAAAAAACTACATATTTTACAACCATAATGATAGTTTCCCATTATCCCAAATTACAAATCTATGAACAAACGAGCCCTCCCCACCTAGATCCAAAGCGAACCCCACATATGCATCAACAAAATCTACCAGCATATATAGATTGCGCTAGCTCTAGCCTTTCGGGCCTTCACAGAAGAATCACACTTTCCAACGGGGCAATATGTTCATTACTCCATAGCCCCAATCACACTACTCGACTCCTAAATCCGCTCACCACAAATCCAAACCCGGGCAGGGCTCCATACGATCAAGTGATCGTCCGACATCTGAGATGAATCAAGGGAAAACCGCTGGCGCGTCCTCATGCTTTTGATCGAATTGAGCGCGTAAGACTAAGATGTGATGAAGCGTACGGAAATAGAAAGGATAGGAGAACCTGTCGGCCATGTTGGCGATGGTGCGGAAGGCGAGGATGAGGGAGCGGTCGGGGTTAGCGCCGCGGTTCTGCCATCGGCCGAGGGAGGAGGAGAGGAAGTCGCCCTGGGCGCCGTTGGGCTTGGCGATGACGGTGGAGAGGCCGCCGTCGGTGAGGAGCGGGTTGGTGGGGCCCCCGACACGGACTGGGTCGTTGTCGTTGGACTCGTTGGCGAAGGTACGCCACTCGGAGGTCTCGTCGACGGAGTGCGCCTCCAGGACGAGGCCGCACTCGGTGCACACCATGTCCCCCGCCGAGTGGTCGAACGCCACTTCCGTGTGCTTCTTGCAGTCCGGGCAGAAGGAATCACTCATCTCGCCTCGCCTCGCCTCGCCTTGCCTCCCGTCCCCTCGCCGCCGCTGTGCTGGCGCTCGGCGCACCCGGTGTCGCGGTGTCTGGGGAAGAGGCACCGGCAGGGGAGCGGCGATTTGGGGGTGGGGGAGCACGGAGAGTACGTGATGAAGGAGAATGGGGGATGCAGTGGGGTTGGGCTCGGGCTGGGCCGTTTAATTTTGGCGTGCTACTTTCAGTTTCTGTTTGGGTCGGCCGGCTCGCCTCGCCTCGCCTCGCGTGGCGCGGTGCCGTGGATCACTGGATCTACATCTACTAGCGTTCTAGCCTGAACCAGCAGGGCTGTTCGTAGAGCTCTGACTATCCCGGTTTTTTTTAGCTGAAAATGGAATTTTTTTAAACAGTATTTTTTAAAAAAAAAATAAATCTAGTATCTGAAATTAAAAAATTACAAAACTAATCTACCGTCGGTGGTTCATCGGTCGAACCGAGCTGACGTGGCTCTGGTTCGGCTGATGGTCTCCCGAACTAGAGCCACGTTAGCCTAGTTCGGCCGTTGGTCGGCTAAATCATGTGGGGCGGACGTTCGGTGCGGCGGCAGGGCGCGGCGTGGCGAGGTGGGCCTGGTTCAGCTGACCAACAATCGAACCAGGCTGGCGTGGCTCTGGTTTGGCGGACCATGGGCTGAATCAGAGCCACGTCAACCTAAGTTGGTTGATCGTCGGTCGACAGTAGACTAGTTTTGTAATTTTTTGATTTCGGATACCAGATTTATTTTTTAAAAAAAAATTATTAAAAAAATCGCTGAAAATGTATCAAAAGATTTTCATAAACCTAAGATCTGGACTGAAGGCCTCCATTAAAATAAATTCGGTAGAGCTTTAGACTAATTAGTTCTACCTGTTCAAAGCTTAAAAAATTACTCGTAAATATCATTAAAATAATTATCTGCAAATGTCATTCGAATAATTATCCGTAAATGCCGTTAGAGAGGGGAACCGTCCGCATGGCTAGGCGACGGAGAGAGGCGGGCGGCTACTCATGGGACACAACGCTAGGTGATGCTCCAGCGAGCAAGCGCACATGGCTAGGTGGCCAGGCTCCCGAGACTAGGCGCGTGCAGCTCGGCAGCAAGGCGACGACTCGACGAGGCGACGACATGCGGAAGGCAACGACGCGGGCGAATGGAAAATCTGGTAGTGCATGAGTCAGCGGCGCCAAGATCCGGCGGCATCGGATCTGGCGACGACGGATTCGGTGGTAGCGGGTCGGCAGGATCGATGTTGATTCCAACCATTTTCAGGCATTTCGCATTGCAGTACACCTTGGAACAACTGATATGTATGCTGGCTACAACGGTGTAGACAGTGTACTCCAGGTAGGCTCAGAACCTAAAAACGGTACATTAAGACCTAAGACCCCCATATGCGGAATAGTCTCAATTATTATTATTTTATTTTTTGCAAATTTAGCGTTTAATCATTGATTTATATCATTTCTGATGTCATAATTAGAATCACCCAAAGATTTTTTCTGGCTATGCCACTAGCTAGCTAATAGGTTTTGAAATGGCATGAAAATTGAATAATGTGTATGCTTAGTTCTTATTATATGCCAGACCATCTCTTTATGTTATTATCCAAGTTCAAATAGAGCAAAGACCCCGCATGTTTTTTTCAATAGGAATTTATAGGAAATAATATATGCATTGATCGGCGTAAGTGTTAAGATACAAGTGGATAATCTTCGTCTGAGTACCGTAAAAAAGGAAAAAAGGAAAGATTTGAAAATTTGCTACTTTTCAAAAAGTTGCTTTATATTTTTATTGATTTAGATGGTTCTTGTCAATCTCAAAAATAGCATTATAATCAAAATGTATATTGTGAGAGTGGCAAATTATCGATTTTTTCCGAAAAGAAACACCTCATATACTGTCTATGTATACAAGTGTTCTTCAATAAAGATTACGAGAGATAATTCATTCTACGCACCTTCCTTGCTGTCTCTCGATACTTGATGTGGATAACAGAGAAACGTGCAGGGTCTCACTGTCATTACCTTTGTGATCTCACTACGGTTCGTTTGCTGCGGCGATACGTGGACATATTCATGTTGTTCTTAAGGATAGTAACGTATTGAGGGCCTGTTTGGTTCCTTTAGGGACTAAACTTTAGTTCCTTATTTTTTATAGGACTAAACTTTAGTCTTTTTGTTTGGTTCTAAGGACTAAAGAACTAAAGGAGAGTGATAATGTGAGATAAGTAGTACTTTTAGTCCCTTTTAGCAAGGTTTTGGGGACTAAAGGGCTAAAGTTTAGTCCGACTAAACTTTAGTCCCTTTTAGTCCCCATGTTTGGCAATTTAAGCCGCAGCAAACCGGTTTTCTAGTGCAAAGGGAACGCTACTCTATTGAATCCTTTAGCCGCCTGTATCCTGTTACCGCACAACAAAGAAGGCAAACTGAAACTATGACGACGAGCATTGGCACCTTCTCAAGTACTCGTCTCAAGAAATGGCAATAATTCTCCATGAATCAATAACTTTTGCTTGGTGAGACTAAAATATCTTTTATTAACAAAAAAATATATTACGAAAGGATATGTATATTAAAGAAATAAAACTTATTGATCTGCAAACCAATAGTAAATAAGAATATAAAGTAAAGTACTTTTAGACAAAATTTATGGCACTTTTAGAGTTTAGAACGCGGAAATTTCACCTAAATTTTACAAAAAATAGTTCAATTCCTACAGATCTTTTAGCAACTGAGGGAGCATCAAACATGGCATGAACAAGGTCGCCAACAACTTCGACTTCCGGGCGGGGCGTCTGTTTGGTCAACAAACCCATGGATTTGCTCACGTAACTGGTGTGAGATGCAAGTCTACAAGGTATGATGCAACTGCTACACTACTACAGCATAATCGTTATTCAGAGTACATACAAATGTGTGAGCAGGAAGTTTTGTATCCTTCTGCGGTTCTTAAACAACCCCAGATGGAAGCCGTAGCACCAGCTGCCCACCAACCAAACTGCGCCGCAACGAAAACCCATTAGATTAAATTCACTAAATAAATAGTGGTTACAAGATCAGCGAGAGAATCTCCAAGAGTGTTCTTATCTAGCTTCCTAAAACTAAATTTAGGTATTTTAGGGAAAAATCACACTGCAACAGTATTCATATATGATTCTCTGTCCTATGTGATTCCCTAAATCACTCATCCTTTCTCTCAGAAGCAGGAACTCCCTTTATAATCCTCTTTAAAATATAAGAATTGAGATTATAAGGATTCTGCTATAGACTGAATGATTTCTAGGTATCAACAGAGTTTATGATGATTCCTATGCAAAGTTTTAGGGAACAAAAAATGGCAACTCTCTTAGAGATACTCAAATATACCTCTTCACGTAGTAGTAGCAGAAATCAGCAAGGATGAATGTCTGTACGATTTCTGACAGAAGCACCATAGATGGCCACAAGCCATAGCCTAGAGCAGTCAACAAACGACCACGGGTATCCAGAACCTACATAATGAGTTTGTTGTCTTATAAACAGAGCTTCCATGCATATGTATAAAGTGTCAAATTCAACAACATGAATATAGGTTTTTACTTTCAAAAACTCATGCACAACTATGGCGTGCAGCCGTGCACAAGTATATCAATTCCCTCAAGATGTCCAAACCAGAAAATATGAGTTTTTAATTAGATTTGAATATTTGATGATGCAATCGTACTTGAAAAAGTAAGTAATGTAAACAAGGGAAGAATCACCACATAATCATGTTATTCCATGATGATGATGCCACTGAGTTGGGAAACTAACAGAACAAGGCATCTTTTATCAAAGTAGAACATATTACAGAAAACAGATGACAGCAACAGCCAACAACAGATGCCACAACTCAAATATGATTGTAAATTAGTCACTGGAATTACGTGTCCTGAGCATGGTATGAAATGAACAAAGAAAGTTATGACATAATCAATAAACAGGAACACACATATAAAAGTGAGCTTGGGGGGTTTGTTTAGAAGGCAAACCTGAAGAACCCAGTGAGCACAACTAAGAAACCTTGCAACTCCCAATGCAAATACATAATGAGCTGTGAACGGTTCAACAATTTGCCAAAGATGGAAAATATGTTTAGAAAACTTCACCCCTGAGGTGAAGGAAAATGAATGGCAGTAATTACCTTTGTGTTTTGCATCAAACGCAATTGTGGCAGCACTGAGACAGCTTCCAAGTAAACACAGAATGCCCAGCTGATACGGTTCACGATGTTATGAGATGTTGAAGGATGAATAAGTAGCGCTAGCCCAGCACAAGGTACCACCTTCAAAAAAAAGTATCAAATAAACAAACACAATAAGTCAGCATGCATTTTAACTAAGGCATTAATGGAGCATTGCACTGACTCGGCAAGCAAAACAATGTGGTCACAATCTCCCCACACATTATGGGCTCAACATTTTCTGTGATTAATAAGGTGACAGCAATTCTACAGACCCATTACTGACAAAAAAAGATGGTTTCACATGTCTTGAGATATTCAGCAACCAAAAGACATCCAGGGTGAGAGTTCATCTTGATGTTTATATTTGTTGTGTCATTACTCATTAGAATGTGAAACAGCACACGACTTACAGATTAAACAATTAATGAGCTAACACCTTCTACTAAACAAAACTCAAAAGTGTCAGTTCATTTGCTAAACTCACCACATAACTTGTGAATCATAAATACTGGGAAACAGAGATACCAATTTCCAGAAAAGTAAAACAGAAATGGTGGTCTAGAAAACTTATGAGCAGTTTGTATAAGTGTAATCAAACTAAAACAAAATTGTGTAAGACTACCAGTCTACCACCATAGCTAGCTTATGATTACCAACCTAAATTTGTATGTAATAAGGAATAGAAGTTCAGTGTTCTTACCACATAGTACAGTGCAAAATTGTCCTTGTCCACCATATAAGTTGATCTCAGTTTGAACCGAATCATGTAAATAACAAACAGAGTAGCTGCAAGTGTAGCAGTATCCAGCACAGTATGGATGTCATACTCCATAACAAAGCTGCAGTATAGTCTAACAACTTATTTGTGTCTAATATGTCCATGATTTTCTTGATACTTATAGAAATTGGATAAGGCTTACTGTTTCGAATCCATTCTTTCCTATTAAATGATTAACATATCTTTCGTTAAAGCAGGCTCATATGCAATAAAGTTAAACTAACATATCATTGTACTAAATAAAAAGTACTTACTGTAAGTATTTGTTGTCTATCGACATGATGTACGTGCGTAATGCACACACCAATTCTTCGGTGGTTGACGAAATTATTCTTATTTTCTTGGAAAAAACACATGGAGATACATCCAATTTAAACTCATTTGATGCGTATGATAGTTTAGGTATCTTAAACGAAGTTTCAATAATATCAACTTTAGCTGGACCCTCTGTATCATCATTCTTCTGTTCAGGATCTTGTTGTTTTTTCTTTGTATTTGATGCATATGACAGTGTAGCTGACTTAAACAGAGTTTCAATAATCTCAACATCACTCGGACCCTCTATATCTTCAATTTTAGATTCTTTTTGTTGTTGTCCTTTATTTGTATTTAATTTGGACTCCCATAGGATAGAGGACAGCTTAAATCTGAAATTTATTATATCATCCTGCAAAATAGTGTAATATATAAATAAACATTCATACATGCAAGTTTATAAATATACATACCATGAAATATGATATTTATTAATTTACCTGGGTTACATTATCGAATAAGCAAGTTCCAGTCCAATATTCCATATAGTTTATCATCCACAGACCACATGATACTATATATATATATATATACCAATTAAAATAAAAATGCAACGGTCCATGGAAGGTGATCAACAGTCGTGATCGTTTCAATGAGTATGAGTAATCAATGGATGGCTCAGATTGTTCAGATGAGTAAACGAACTCGTCAATTATATATTAGTATAGAAAAGGTATCAATAGGTTGGATTTGGGTTCTTGTTGACCGTTTAAACACAAGATCGGGTTTATTGACATCTCTAGATTTGTATTTTTTTTGAAACAATCATCTAAAAATACAGAGAAAATATATTTTAAAGGGAAATTTGGATCCATGCCATTACAATTTTGTGACTTTAAAGAAATACCATTACAATTCATGTCATTACAAATTCAAAGAACTCCGAACTATACCATTACAAATTCAGAGAACTCCGAACTATATCATTACAAATTCAGAGAACTCCGAACTATACCATTACAAATTCAGAGAACTCCAAACTGTACCATTATAAATTTAGAAAATTCTAAAATATGACATTACAATTTTAAAGAAATCTAAAATATGCCATTAAATTTTGTGAGAACTGTAATTCCGGAATGATATATATCTAAATAGACAAATTATAGTGGCAAAGTTCTAAAACACGGTTATTGACATATATCTAAAAACCTATTTTAAAAAGAATTGTATTCTCGTTATCTGCTCAGTTGTTCGGACTTTTTTGCGGTTTGGACGCACGAAGACGACACGCGGTCCGGCGAGAGGCTGCGTGGCAGCATAGCACGACACGTGGGAATGGGATCGAGGATCCCACGATCAAATCACGCAAACACCCCTTGCATCCCCTCGAAATCGCACCATAGACTAAGTTTGAAATATTTCGCAAACGAATGTGAAGTATGAATTTCGTAAGGAACATGTAATGGCGGAAAAGAATGGCTCCACGGCAAAAAAAGAATGCAACAGTTATTTAGAATTTTATGTAAAAAATAAAAATTTGAGTATGAAATAACGGGTGATAATTTCCACGTATTTCAGTCTTTCTATAACAATAAATTAAAAAAAACTTATGTAGTACTATATTATTATAATACAAACTATCGATTATAATAAATTAATCTAATAAATTATTATAATCAAATATTATAAAAAATTAATCTAATAAATTATTATAATCTAAGACTGGGACATGTTTGTTTTAACTTTACGGTAGCTTTTTCATCCCGTAAAATCGAAAGCTCAAACAAATAGCCGATTTCTAAGTTGAGTTTTCCAAAAGCTAAAAATCACATAAGCTATGATTACATGTAAAACCCAGAAACAGTGAAATATGAACTTTTCACGGTTTTCTATCTTCATCTACGCCCTCTCCATCAGTCGTCCAGCGTCGCCCCGCCCGTCCCCTCCGTCCCCCGGCGTCGCCCCGTCCAACATCGCCTTGACCCGCCCCGCCTCGACCGGCCCCACCGCTCCATCCGGCATCGCCCCGCCATTCCCCGTCGCTCCGTCCGGTGTCGCTTTTGCTTGGCCCGTCTAATGGGGGATTGGTCCCGATCTTCCGTTAGGTAAGGATAACTTGAATTGGTGGAGAATCTCGACGTTGACGATCCAAGGCTCCGGTTCGGCGGATCAAAACCTTGCAATCGCTACACCACCGTCTCCGTTGGTTATCAACCACGCAGGGCGCGATTGACCTCGCCACGAAGGCTAGTTCCTGCAAGCGAACCCAAGAACACAAGCAAAAACAGGAAGGATACAAGTCGAATGCCAAATCACAGATAAACTATGAAGAGGAGAGGTTTCACAAACACTGATGCAGCAGCCAATCGGTCCGGTGCAGGAGCGGGATCTAAACACACAAGTGTAGATACAAACAAAGCAAAACCTAACCCTACAGGTGGCTGGCATGAGTATATAAGGCGTGGGCAGCCTGTAGAAGACTACAGACTCGGACTATGGGTTGGAAGACGTACAGACTCGGACTATGGGCCAACACGGCCCAAATCTGTCACGCAGGACTTTTTCAAACACATAGGACGACTCGAGACTCCAAATGAGACGAAACCAACGGCAAAAGATCCGTCTTCTCCTCAGCTTTCCAAAAAGTCCAAGAACGCACCAATCGGACTTCGTATGAGGAAAATACGCCCATTTTGGTGCATGGTGGTTGATGTAGTCCGAACCAGCGAATTCTTGACTTCAAATCATCCGTGCGACTCCGTCTTCAACTCCAACTCTCCTATTCCATCTCCAATGTTCCTAAGCAACAAAATATCACTAGTATTCAGTAGCATCCCGTCCAAACAAATATTAACATAGTTGCTAAGGAAAGAATTAACCTCATAGTTCAAGCGACGGGCACAGGCGCGTGTGATTGGTCCCTGTAATTGAATTGTAGGTTGATGGTGCATCTGTGTATCATGCTGATGCATGTGTGTATCATGTGAAGTAATGTCCTCATCACCGTCACTTCTATCCCACAATTTTAAAAGCTAAGTTGTCAAATAGTATTAGCTTTCTAAAAGATAGCTTTCGAAAAACCATCCTTCTAAATTACAAAAACTAAAAGCCAATTTTCTAAAAAGCTTGGACTAAATATCCGTATACTCTAATGTTGTTTAAGAAAAAAAGAAACGGACGAAGTAGCAAAGAAATAAACTGCAAAAACTGTGAGGATGTAACCGAAAAATACCAGCCCGTCTTCTCTTCTCCCACCGTTCACAATTTCTCCATTTCTCCCCTTCAACGGAGCCGTCGTCGTCCTCATCACCGATGCTCCTACACCGCCCACCTCCCCTAGCAACCCACCAGAGAACCACCCCTCCGATTCCCCGGCGATGGACAGCGACGAATTGGCCGCCGCCTCGACCTCCCTCAACTCCGATGAAGTTTTCTTCGACGCCCTCGATTCCATCCCTTCTCCCCATCTCCACGCCCCTTCCACCTTCACCCTCCGCCGCCGCCCACGCCACGACAGAAGTATAAAGAAGACCGATGCCACCTTCTCCCCGTCCCCATCTCTTTCTGATTCCTCTGCCATCACCGTCGTCGACGAGCCCATCAAGCCCGATTCCTACGAGGACACAAGCTCGCAACATCCTCCCCCGCCGCCCGAGGAGGAAGACGAGTATGATACGGAGGCGCGGGACACCAAGCCAACGCCGACAATGACGCCTACACCAACACCTACGCCGAACATTCTCGAGTCCCTCGCCGTGCTCGTCATCAAAGCGGTGGTCTTCCAAGTCGTCGCGCTCATCAGCTGCCTCACACCCTTCCCTATTCGGCTGCTGCAATGGTGGTTTCTCCTCGTGACCGATCCGCTCGGCTTGTTGCGGCGAGCGAGGGCGTGTGCGGTCGGAGTGGCTGAACAGGCCACGGGCGTCGTGTCCGCTCGGCTCGGAGGCGGGGAAGGGGTGGGGCGCCTGGCCGCGAGGCTGGTGTGGGGGTCGCTCTGGGCTGTGTACGTCTGCTTGGTTCTGTGCACTCTGCTGGTCATGGCGTTCCTCGGAGGGGGCCTCTTGGTGGGGAAAGTCGTGGAGGAACCCATTCAGGTGACGGAGACACTGAATTTTGATTACACCAAACCGAGCCCGGTGTCATTTGTCCCTGTACAGCAGTCGATACCACCGAATCAGCAGATGCAGCTTGAAGTATCTCTGACTCTGCCTGAGTCGGATTACAACCGGAGGCTTGGAGTCTTCCAGGTACATTTCCTGCTGGTCCTTGCCAAAATGGTTTGGCATTGGTCATTCCCTTTAAGAACATTCTAAACTATGAAAGGGAAAACTGATATTTGATTGAAGCTTTGCCAAATAAACTGATACTGTCAATGTTGTTGGAAGACCATTTTTTTCATTTCATGACAGTCTCAGAGCATACCTAGCAAATGAGGAGACATCAACTTTGACCTCAGTAGGGTGTACCTACCAAATGAGATGTTATATACTCCTATTGGAAATTTGAAATGTTTAGCGAGACATTACCAGGATTAGAAGGATTTGCATGCTGTTTTATAGAATTGGTTCTCAACAGGGGACATAAATCGAGTTTTTACTATTACAAATTTACCATCACTCGGGCAATCACAATTCACAAGTACATTGCACACTATGCTGCGTAGGTACAATCAACGTGCAATCACAAGTTCTGTTATACATAAGTTTATATGGTTGACTAAAAGTAACTTTTGATAGAACTCTGTTATAGGACTTTGGTTCTTCCTTTTGTTGGATATGCCAACCTAAATTTTTAGAGCAAATTCTTTATATGCCACCGAAAGCTTATTTGTCACTCAAAATCGGCCCTTACATGCCACCGATTCAATTTTTGCCCATGCTTTTGGGACACTACCATCAGTCAACTGTTAGTTGACCTTTAAGTTGGCAATAAAAAGGTATAATTTCCCTTTTGCACGATAAATCTGTTGCTTAATTAATTTTTTATTGATAGAGGCTATTAAATTTGAGCATATAGCCATTATAATGTATTAATGCTAAAAAATAAAATCACAATTATGATGAAATTTATTTTCTACATATTTGTATACAATTACGTGAATAAAAGTAATATGTATACATGTATAGAAAATCAATTTCATGATAATTATGGTTTTATTTTTTATATTAATATATTAAAATTGGTAGATTCTCAGATTTAATAGCCTCTAGCAGCCCAAAATTAGATAGACAAAATATTTACTGTACAAAAGGAAAATAGGTATTTTTATTGCCAACTTAATGATCAACTAACGGTAGTGGCACAAAGGGTAAAAAATTGAATTAGTGGGGCATATAAGGGAAGGCGCAATTTTGAGTGGCAAATAAGGAATCCAAGAAAATTTCAATGGCATATAAGGAATTTGCTCAAATATTTATATGAATGCAAATGGGCATCTACAAAGCTTAGTAATTATATTATTTTGTTTATTTTCCATTGTAGCAATTAAGACATGCTCAATTCTTCAGAATATATGTTAATGAAAGATGGAATGATAACAACAAAAATACATGGGAAAATTACTCACATACCATTATAATTTTCAAGAATTGCCTACATGTCACTGTCAGTGACTGTAGCGCCTCTCATCTATCAGTGACGCACCGATGACATATTGGCAAACCATGAAAATTATAATGACATAGAAAAAATTAACCCAAAATACATGGGCATTACTTGTAGTACAACTCTACAACATGAATATTGAAGGAATCTGGTGGGCCTATGACACAAATTGAAACTAAAATGTTGATATGAATAAGTCTAGTTTACCCCTCGAAGTATTACCCTGTAGACGAAAGTTGCTCCCAACTTAAAAACGAGGCTCTTAACCCCTGAACTATTCTAAACCGGAGAAATAACCCCCCGAGGTGGTTTACTTCGACAGTTTTGATGATGTGGCAGTCCACGCTTGCTGATGTGGCGGTCCACGCTGGCGGTTTTGCTGATGTGGCGGTTCACATGGTTGCACACTGGATTTTGAACAGTGGGACCTACTTGTCATTGACACATAATTTTTTTATTTTTTTATTTTCTTTTCCTTTTCTTCTTTTTTTCTTTCTTCTTCTTTCTTTTTCCTCCTTCCTCCTCCCCTTCTTGCCTGCCCCTGTCGTGTCCAATGCCCTCGCTAAGGTGCCACCCCCGCACCGCTCGCGTCACCGCGCGCATGGCACCCCTGTGCCACCCTGAGCGCCCCTGCGCAGCTTGCGCCGCCCCTGATCACTCTTGCCGCCCACGCCGCCGCACGCGTGGTGCCCCCACACGGCCCATCGCCCATGCCACCGCCCTCGTGTAGCCTACGCAGCAGTGCCCCTGCTCCCCTGTGTTGCTGCACCACTCCGCGGCACATGCACCTCTTGCGTCCTTCGGCTAGGAAGCCAAGAATAAAAAGAAAGAAGGAAAGAAGAAAAAGAAAAGAAAGAAAAGAAAAAAATAAAGAGACGAGAAAAAAATCCGTGTCACTAACAAGTGGGTCCCACCATTCATATTACTATGTACAACCATGTGGACCGCCACGTCAGTCAAACCACCAGCGTGGACTACCACATCAACAAAACCGCTGCAGTAAACCGCCTCGGGGGGTTATTTCTCCGGTTTAGAATAGTTCGGGGGTTAAGAGGCTGGTTTTGAAGTTGGGGATAACTTTCGTCTACAGAGTAATACTTTGGGGGTAAACTAGACTTATTTCATGTTGATATGATGATATCTGATACAAAAAACACTGCCAGACAGATGAATCGTGAACATGAGAGGTGTGGTGTGAGTGCATGTAGTGTGATGGTTTCATGATGGCATACCAATATTAGCTGTTAACTTATGGAAGTTGAATATATTAGCTGCATGACTAATAAAACATGGAGTCATTGATACAGGAAACGGTACTGTTCAAATGTTCATATAGCCATCCCAGCAATATGGTTATTAATGAGAGAGTTATGTTAACTGTCATTATCTAGCTTGAAGGTCCAATATCTTGATGAAATATACTTTCCAACTTGTAGTGTGTCAAAGCAGCATATACTTACATCATGTGTTTCTTTAATTATTTTGAGTTGAGACTTGAGATATCATAGTACGTATCATCTTCACCATAGTTGTTATGGCATCGATATATCGCCGTGGTGGTAATTTGCAATTCACCACAGCAACGCCACAATGCAGGTGGTCTGTGACGGTCACCACGGGAGCGTGGCACTACTGTGGCGTGTTGTGGTGCCTGCCATACGGGAGGGGGAGGGAGGTAAAAAAACTGACCTGCTCGCCTATTCAGTCTGCGCTTACTCTCGTTCGCTCTGTTGGCATTGCCAAAACCCTAGCCGCCGCACTTCGTAGGTATTCTCTTCTAGCCACCACACTCCGTGTCTTCTCTTCCAGCCACCGCCGTCTTGAGCCCGTGAAGTCGAGGTGCGGGAGCCCCACAAAGCTATCAAGCTGATGTGTGGGTGTGGCCACATGAGCTCGCGGGAGGGCAGTGTCATAGTGAGGGGCTGCTCTGGTGGGTGGTGTCGAGGATTGGGTGGCGGTGGTGGGAGGCAACGTGGTTTGGGCAGTGCCGGGGTGGCTAGAGCTTGGAAGAGGAAGAGAAGGAAAGTCACTCTTTATAATTTGCTTTAAATGATTTTTAATAGATGAGAAATTCGAAACTTTTAGAGATAAGATTTTTTTTGTCTTTTATGCTATAATCTGATTTCCCTTCTCCCCTTGATTTTAGGTAAGAGCAGAGTTTCTATCAGCAGATGGCAAAGTGATATTTACTTCAAGTCAGCCATGCATGCTAAAGTTTAAGAGTGTCCATATGCACTTCATAGAGACTTTTCTGCGAAGCATGTCTCTTTTGTCTGGTTATTCCTCAGAATCTCAGATCATAAGACTAAAAATGAGGGGCATTGCGGAGGCTTCTGAATCAGTAACAGGAATAAGGATAATCCTTGAACAACGGGCTGAATTTAGTCCTGGTGCAGGCATCCCAGAGATCTATGCCGCATCACTAAAGCTTGAGGCTGTACTACCTCTGCTCAAGAGAATACTCTGGAACTGGAGATGGACCCTTTTTGTTTGGAGTAGCATGGGGTTCTTTGTGTTTGAATTATTGGTGGCCCTTGTTTGCTGTAGACCCTGTATATTTCCCAGGAGTGGACATAATACTACAGCTAATTAGGCTAACTCATGTAATGTAAACTTCAAAATAAATGCAAAGGGGATGTCAATGTGGTACGGTATAGAATACAACTCTTGTACTGATGATGCTATGTTTGATGTTTTAACATCTGGTGTTAGCATAACAGAAAAATGCATGGTATGATTGATCACCAAGTCTTTGGCCACATTTATCAGGTATGTTGTTAACTAATCAAATATCTTCATTCATTCGTGCTAAAATCAGTATATGCTTTTACTAATTCTCAGGCAAGACCTTATATCCTTCTTTATGTTGAAATTCAATGAGTACATAAATACTGTACTTTCTTGATATCCTTGTTGCTGTGATGTACTGACTTTCGATGGAAGAAAAGGGAGATTGGATCCAGGGCATCTCGTAACAAATTTCTATCTTGAAGTGCAACATTGGTTTTTGTGTACATTGCAAGCGTTTTACGGCATTGTGCACAGTATCTCTTAATGAATTTCTGTGGCATAGGATGTCGGTGCAACTATGGCTTTTCTTTACATTGCAGATTTCATAATTTTACTGTATTGCACATAGTTACTCTGATGTTGACTCCAAAAGGTTTTAAAGAAACACACTTCAATAAAAGAAAGCCATTCGGTTGTATATCGTTTTATTTGTGCCGTATTTCACTTCCTTTCTGTTGTGCCTGACTGAAATGCTGTTTATTGCAGGATTTTGGATATCAAGCAGCCTTGTGACAATGTAATAGTTGGTTTTGGAGATTAATCAGTTCAATATGACAATAGGATATCGACAGCGATGGATCTCTCAACTACATGTTTAATATTTAGTTTGTCTTTTTCTATGCATTTTTTTGTTTTATTACACGATACAGTAAGATGTTAAGACAATTAGTTTGTGCCAGACCATACTATGCACTATTTTACTACTGAGCAACCATGCAATATGACATGCTAATATTCCTATTTTCCTATTCATCAATTGAGTGACGACTGTAATATTTGAATTCTTTGCTCATCATGTTATGCATAATGCATGTACCAGTTCTGAGCTAGCAGTACTTAGCTGAGTTTTGATGCGAGTGATGGAATTCTGGTCATTTGATAGCAGGTTGTGGCAGGAAGGTGGGTCTGGGTCAGGTAATTATGAGCATTTCAGCACTAATGTATAAATTTGTACAGATTAATCATAATCCACTGGATCCATGATTGCCATGCTATCATTCTGTTAATACGGAATGCGTTTGTCAAAATTGTTGATTTGGTCATTTATCTAGTAGCATCACACTACGAGCAACTACCAGCAAGGCACCAAACCATTCGTGTCCTGGTGATGCTAAGGTGGCGCCCATAGTCCAGACTACCTACCACAAGGTCAGTTATCAATGTTCCCTTACCTGCATCATCAAGAAAAATAAATATACAAATACCTCTTTTTGTACAACTGGTATTGGTATTACAATGAATGTTTTCTAATGTGGACTTAGTATTTGTAGGTTCAGATTCGGAGCTAGAGATTCAGAGCTAGAACTGTACCAAACAGAACCGTTGCATGCATCACCAAATGGTGATCCTGGTCTTGTCTTCCGCAGTGTCAGTGTCAACAAGCAGCAGATAGCCAGATATGTGGTTGCTTGCAACTGTGTCGATCCAAATTTTGCGTTATCGGTTTCAGAAGCGTGCCGAGAGACGAACAAGGTAAACCGGATTTGTTGAAATGGAATGGGCAATGGACTAATAATGATTCGCAAGGTCCTGTTGTGAGCTGTGCTCAGCTAGCTGCTGTCCCAAAGGTGAATATGACTGTGATGCGTGATCTGCTTCTGGTTGGATGGTTACGGTTTTGTGGACAGATATGATTACACCAACGAGTGTACTGCACATCCAACTATGATCTATCCACCTCAACTATCACGCCAGGAAGGTTAAAGGTAATGCATTGTATTTGTTTCATTGGTTCATTTTTCTTTTAAAATATTGTCCGAAATTTTTGGTTTGATAATTATATTTTATTCCTTCTTTATTCTTGCATCCTCTCCATTTCACTCCAAATTTCACTCCAGTTCGTCACTGTCTATGTATGTCACATTACATTACGGGTGCGTTTGATTACAGGTGCGTTTGTTTTTGTTGTGAGCCGTGAAAAATCTGTTATGAGCTATTTGCTGTGAAAAAGATATTGTGAGTTGTTTGCTGTAAAAAAACTAAAAGTTGTTTGGTTAAAACTACTGGGAAAAAATTACTATGAGACGACTGTTTTTTATAACTTACGTAATCTTCTTCATTATAATATTCTATACATATATATATATAAATAGGAAATACTCAATATTGATGCAACTAAATAACTAGAAAATATATTAAATAAATAAATAAGTGCATAGTTCATTTCATAAAGTAACTGACAACCACATATTATCTCATTAAATTGTGCAATGCACTACAAATCATAATAGTGTTAAATCATTCAAAACACCTTGAATTCATGTTATTTAATTTGTACTAAAAAATAGAAAAGTAGAGTTCAAACTGCTTTCAAATTTATATTAGAAAAAAACTGTTTTTTCACATAAAAACGAATTTATATTAGTAAATTCGTTTAGTTCAGTTTTTGTTTTTTCATGGTGATTTCAAAAGCAGAACTAAAACGCACCGTGCCTATCACGCCAGTCAAATTGTTAGAGTTAATCGAAATTAGTCTTAATAAAATCAGAAATATATACATGAAGTATGCGCAGTCTTAAGGCTCCGAAATTATCGTGTTAACAAGGAAACTGCATCGTTGGCTGTGCGGCGGAACCTAATTTTAGATTATGTTAGATCGCAACTTTAGCTACAATCTTTTAGAAATAAATACAAGAGTTGTACAGGGAATATAATCTCACTTTCATCAGATAAATAACGTAGCCCCACAAAATTTCACGAACAGCATGCGTAAATAGTGTGCATGCGTAGACAGTAGACGTACGTGTCCTTAATGTAATATAAACATAATTACATGCATGGACATTTGCCCGTGCCATGAGATGCCTAGACGACTCCTTGCCGGTAAGCAGTAGCACGACAAATACCGTATCAGAGTTAGGTGCACAACACAAGGGGAAAGCAACGGCCTAATTTCCTGTTCCTTGGCAGGAAATTCCTCAGTGATGGGACGAGAAAAAACTTGCCTCGTTACACTAGGAGAGTTGTTGAATGGTAGCTGATACCAGATTATTTATGGGTAATTGTTTCTTTTAGGAACAGCTATGAAAAAGAAAAACAATTAGCGCTATATATATCAATGGAAAATAGTGCCCATATTCGTTTATCCGGACATTTTGATTGTACTAAAATACAAAAAACAATACCAGCCCACTAGCCTAACAACAAACCCTAGCTAGGAGTCTTTTTACTGTGGTTGCTATCTTACTTGCTATATATCAAAATAACAAGAATAGTCTAAAAAACATTTCCATGATATTCGCTATTTGATTTATTGTTTTAGGTGGGTTCTGTCATTTTTTAAGTCAACTAAACTTATAACTCCAGGTTGAACTTATTTTATTGTTTTTATTTTCTTTGCATATACATAAATTGATAAAATATTCAAATACAAAATCATAATTAGCAAGTACATTAGAGTAAATAGTAAAATAGCAAACCAATTTAGATACGGAGATTTGCTATTTACTATGAATAACAAGTCAAAATTAAGCAATGGATATACTATGATATCTTGCTCAATTTCTCTATGTGCATTCCCTGAAACGTCCTACTCCTGACGTTGTTCACAGGGGATACCCCGTCAACTTGAGAGGTGGCAATAGAAAAAATTTGTAAGCTCAGTTTATATGAAACATAAAATAAAACTAAATTTCTCAACTAAATATTTTTAATCTATTTATAGTTTGGGTTTTTTTTGATATATGCCATTACAATTTACATGCTTTGAAATTTTGCCACTACAATTCGTCTATTTGGATATATGTCATCACAACTCCGCTTTTATCTCTACCATGCCATTTTCTACGCAGAAATTTTTGTATTTCCCATCCTGCCCTCGTCTTTTTCGGTGATAGCCTCGCGTAGCCCCCGCCGCCGCCACAGCACCGGCGCCGCCGCCACCCACGCAGGTCGTGCTACCGCCGCTAGCGCCGCCTCCCGCCACAGCCCCCGTGTCGCTGCCGCCCTAGCTTCCCGCCGCAGCCCCCATGTCGCCGCCATCTTCGCAGGCCATGCGCACTGCCCCCGCAGCCCCCGCGCCGCCGCCGCCGCAGGCCATGTGCGCCACCCCAACAGCCCCCGCACAGCCGCCGCCGCCCCCTGCAACAGCCCCCGCACCGCTGTCGCCGCCGCCGGTCCCGTGCACCGCCCTCGTAGGTGCAGCCTTCGTATGTCACACAGTGGAGATAAGGGTATTTTTGTCTTTGCGCAAGCCCATGATCTAGAAAATGGCACAGTGGAGATAAGAACGGAGTTACGATGACACATATCTAAATAGACGAATTGTAGTGGCAAAATTCCAAAGCACAAAAATTGTAATGGCATGTATCCAAAAAACCCTTATAGTTTTAGCTCTAAAATTTTTTAAAACTAAACTGAATTTATTAAAAAAATCCTAAAACTAGAGTTGTCCCGAATTTATGGACCTGTTTGATAGAGCTCCGGATCCTAAAATCAATACTGAAGATGAAGTGTAGCACTTAAGCTACCACTTAAAAAAATATTTAAGTTAACTTCAGCCGGAGCTAAATCCCTGCAAAATGCTAAGGTATGTTTCTTAGCTCCACGTACGTACGGTACGGTGCACACCTAACGCATAAATACAGTTCGGACACGCCCGCAGACGATCCAGCGCCGGGGCCGTCTCCACTCTCCGCTGCGCTGTCGGTGCGGTGCTGGACTCCACGCCGTCCACCTCGTCTCGCTGCCAGGGGTGGCCCACTGCACCAATCGAGCCCCACGGCCCCACCGAAGGCGACCCAGACTTCCCACCAAGGCACCAACCAACCCATCCGCGGCAAATAGAAGTGAGGCTTGCCGCCTCCGAGGCCGAGCTCCTCCCACTCGACGCCGCGCCGCGCCGAGCAGCGGAGAGAGGAGAGCGCCGCCGCGCGCCGGAGGAAGAGGCCCCCGTGGGTGGGTGGGTGGGTGGGTAGGTGGGTTAGGTAGGCGGCCGAATGCGATGGGGTCCAAGACGCGGGGCTGCTGCGGGTGGCTGATCGTCGCACTGGTGGCGTCGCTGGTGGCCACGGCGGCGGTGGTCGCCATCATGAAGAGGAAACCAGGGGGTGGCGGCCGCAAGCTCAAGCCGCTCCCCGTGCCGGGCCCGCCGGGGGCTATCGACTCCAAGTACGGCGACGCGCTCGGGGTGGCGCTCCAGTTCTTCCAGGTCCAGAAGTGTGAGTGCCACTCGCTCCAGCTCTGCCCCCACCTGCTCGCCGCTTGTTGCTTCTCCTCGCAATGTTTCTGCAATTCGTTGGCTTTGGCCTTTGGCTGCAAATGTTGCTCCTCTCTGGGCTCTGGCTGGGAAGTCCTTCAGTCCTTGTTTTTTATGTGTTAGTTTAGCCATGGCATCTCCACATTTGGATTTGGAGAGGTCAATTCGCACGTTTCTGGTGCTCTGGTAGATTCTGTTCCTGGGCGATGAGGGATTTTACCAATCATTTATTCATTTCACATTTAGGAAAGCTGCAAAATGTGAGCTCTTCTGTGGTGGAAATTTTAAGCTCTTCTGCAAAATGACTTCCTTTCTGTACGTGTTGATCACTATATTGTTGGCAAATGTGAGCTCACAGATTTCACTTAAATCTACACATCGAACTGTGGAATTGGCTGCTTTTCACATATGGTCTGTTGCTTTAGCTATGAAGATTAGTGTTAGAGATACTTGTGATTGTACTTTGAGTTGTAATTAAGGAATAGATAGAGTTATAGTCTAATATTATATCTAGAGGCGTCTCTCGGCCAACCCCCGTGTAACTAATGAGACAACTTAGGTGGTCAGTTTGGACATATAGCATTGCCGCGGTGCGTCCAGATGCCGACGCCGACGTAGACACTATTCACGGTGAGGAGCACCCGTAGTCATGTTCTGAAGTCGTAGGTCATATGGGCTCAACTCCGTTACCTAAATATTATGCCTAGGTATTGTCTCTTCATTGTGATCTTTTCGTGGCGTCTCTTTGATTTTATTGATTTCACTGCATTAGGTCGTACGGGTCTGATTTTCGTGACAATTAGCCCTTCGGTTGCTCCAGCTTTGGATGTTGTGTTTTGGATGCTGAACAAGGGCACAATCTCCAATCTTTTCGGCTCTTTTGGCTCTGAAATGGCACCCGCTTGGGAAATTCTTGCTGACTTGCGCTGCTATGTTGCAGCGGGGAAGCTGAAAAACAACCAGATCCCGTGGCGGGGGGATTCGGCACTGGATGATGGGAAACAAGCGGGGCTAGATCTCTCTAAGGGGATGTATGATGCTGGTGATCATATCAAGTTTAGTTTCCCAATGGCGTTCACAGCAACGGTGCTCTCGTGGTCCGTGCTCGAGTATGGGGATCAGATGAGTGCCGCCAAGCAGCTGGACCCTGCGCTTGATGCGCTCCGATGGATCACGGATTTCCTCGTCAATGCACATCCCGATGACAATGTGTTCTACATTCAGGTTAGAGTTTTATCAACCCACACAAACTTCTTCGATTTTAAACAAGTTTAAATAAAAATATATTAACATTTACTGTGTCAAATAAATACATTTAATGGTCGATTTAATGAAACTAATTTTAAGTTAAACGGATTATTAGGAGGGTGTACTTCTTTACTATAATGTAAAAGTTTTGAGTGATCTGAGCTTGCTTTAGTTGTGGTTTATTGGAGCCTGACCGCATTTCAGTAGAGGGAAAGTTTGGTTGGTAAGGAACATGAAGCCAGGTCAGATGTCATGATCTGGACACCTAATAGTTAGGAGGTATTTCGTTTTCTGCTTGATATGTTTAAACTGACGTATTTGTTGCGATTCCAACCAATGCCAGTGTCTTTTTCTAGTTTTGTCCATACAGTTGCATTCTTTTCACACTATCAGTAATCAGTATGAGATACCCCAATATTCCAAGGTACTAGTATGTATGAGAAACTGGGAATTGTACCCCCTATGGGCCTGTTCGGTTAGGAGGGGATTGAAGGGGATTGAGAGGGATTGAGGGGGATTGGAGGGGGTTGTAGTATAAATCCCCTCCAATCCCTTCCAATCCCCCTCAATCCTCTTCCCTAAAGGGATTAAACGAACAGCCCCTATACGGGAATGAGTAAGGTTGGACTGAACCAACTGATCCCCATTTCTTCTTGAAAAGATAAGAGAAGGCAAAATTTAAGATATCAATAAGAACTGTTCATTTTTATAGATCTAGCGGTCACGATTAAACGAAATCGATGTCTTACCTCTTAAGAGGTAATAATTACCCATCTAATAGTCACAATTAAAAGAAGTCAATGTCTTGCCTCCTAAGAGATAATATGTCAATTTTTTTTCTAAACAGTGGCTGAGATTAATTCTATCTCTTACCTCTTGACTTCAAGAGGTAAAAGATGTACGGTAAAAAAGGCCTCTCTTAAATGTAGAATTACCCTTGATGGTATGGAATGGCATGCATTTTTAGGATCTGAATTTCTCTACGTGTGGAAGCTAGTTTATCACTCAATGCTTGTCTGACATGTTTAGTCGTGCATACTTGGCAGGGTGTAAAGCACATTAAGAAAATGAAATCAGATCAAAGAAAGTTAATTGCCTCTTTAGTTTGTCTTTCTAACAAATAATTATAATTTGGGTGGCCAAGAGATACATCATCCTCACTTTTATTAACCTATGGAACTAATCAACTAACACATAAAATTGCTACCTGATAGGTTGGTGATCCTGATCTAGATCACAACTGCTGGGAAAGACCAGAGACTATGTCTGAGAAAAGGCCACTTACACAGATTAACCAGAAGTCTCCTGGATCAGATGTCGCTGCTGAGGCTGCTGCAGCTATGGCAGCAGCATCAATGGTTTTCAAATCCACAGACACTACATATTCTGATTTACTTCTTCAACATTCTCAGAAATTGTTCACTTTCGCTGACACTTATAGAGGCATCGCCAGTGATAGCTATCCGAAGCTCCAAAACTACTATAATTCTACTGGCTATGTTGATGAACTCCTGTGGGCAGCAAGTTGGCTCTATCATGCTACAGGTGACCAGACATATCTCAATTATGTGACTGTACAGAATGGAAAAGCTTTTGCTGATTGGGGAAGGCCAACATGGTTCAGTTGGGATGACAAACTCGCAGGGACACAGGTTGTGATTTTGCATGAACTTTCAACTAGCGAATTTTGTTAGATGGAAGAAGCTATCTTGTTTATGTTCCTTTGTGTTCATTAGAGTACGCTCTTTGGTCAAACATTATAACTTTAAGTACACTTTGTGTAATATGCGCAGGTGCTCTTGTCAAGAATAAATTTTTTCGGATCCAAACAGACATCTAATGCTGAAAATATGGGACTCAAAATGTACAGAGACACTGCAGAAGCTGTCATTTGTGGGCTGTTACCGGATTCTCCATCGGCTACTGCTAGTAGGACTGGTGGTATGTTGAAATTGTTCTGTTGTTATTATGAGTGAATACAAGGAGGATCTATGCATATTGGAGAGCTTCATTTTTTTGTTAAGCAGAATACGCGCAACCTGTATTTCATTTGCCTGTGTTCGCTATACGATGGTGATCTTTATGCAGGGGGATTGGTGTGGATAAGTCCATGGAATTCTCTCCAGCATTCCACAAATGCAGCATTCCTTGCTGTTGTTTACAGCGACTACATGCTCACATCACAAACAGCAGCAGTGCAGTGCAGTGGAAAGTACTACAGTCCAACAGACATCCGCAATTTTGCTATATCACAGGTGAATTATGGAATATCATATAAGATACTAAAAAATCCAGTTAGCATGTAGTTTATCTAAATTTTACCACACAACACCACAAAACTCTCCTTATATTGGCATGACCTTTTTTTTCTGTCATGAGCCATTGGCACATTTGGGACTCAACATTTGCTTTTGTTGTCTTGGTAGCTTCTGGCTGGGAAGGTGTTGTACAATAAGTTTCCAATATATGTTGTTTTGTTGCATGTCAGGCTAACTACATCTTGGGTGACAACCCAATGAAGCTCAGCTACCTGGTTGGATATGGCGACAACTATCCACAGCAGGTACACCACAGAGGGGCGTCCATCCCCGCTGATGCGAAAACAGGCTGCAAAGGGTTCCAGTATCTTCATTCGCCGAGTCCAAACCCGAACATCGCCATGGGTGCCCTTGTGGGCGGGCCGTTCCAGAACGACACTTTCGTCGACTCTCGGGACAATACCCTGCAAACAGAGTCCAGCACTTACAACAGTGGCACCCTTGTCGGTCTGCTCTCTGGTCTGGTCACAACTTCTTCTGTGGCACAGTCATTCACCTAGGGCACCCTCGAGTTCGGCCTAGGTCCATGACTTTGATCACCCGAGGATATACATGTAGCCATGTAAAAGGAGAGATTTTTGGCATGACCAACAGCAATGTGCCATCAGCGAGACCACCTTCGTGGCGTTCTTCATTGGTCATCTTTCAGATGATGGGTGGTTAGCAGTAGAAGTTCTTGGTTCCACAGTGCTGTTGTTTATATAATACTGCTGTTGCATGGTTGCATCTGGTTTGCTGGTGTACTTGTTACTACGAGTGTTGTATTTGTAGGTCAGATTCCATTTGTTGATTGTAAAGTGGTTCTTGGTAGCTTGTACCGATAATCTGTAATACCTCCCAAATGAAATTTGCACTATACATGTGAAATCACATGGGAGAGGAGAGCCAGTATTAGTCCAGTCTGTTCAGTTATATTATGATCACACAGAAATGGAACATCTTCAGCATGATTCATTATTGCTAGGGCTGGATAATGAACTAGCTCGGCTCATTATAGTTGTTAGGTTAACGAGCTAGCTCAGTTTAGCTTGGTTTGGTCCAGCTTGTGGGCATGTGGTTTATAGTAACTAAGTTTTGAAGCCCACCCAGGCCCTATGTATTTTGTGAGAGATTTGAGAATTTGTCACTTTTAAAAAGTGATTTTGTATTTTTGCTATTCGGGTTCATTGTTATTGACTCATGTGGTTCTACATGTCAGTTTTAGAAGTGACATCATAATTAAAGTGCACATCTTGAGAGTGACAAATTATCAATTTTTTCATATTTTACTGGACCATGTGTTTGCTGACTACCTAACCATTGTCGGGCGTGAAAAGACACAGTTCGGTACTTGGACTCTCTTCCGTATCTTGCCCAATATTAACCGCTTCCCAACATATTTTAACCGTGCGACTTCATTTCTCAGTCTCGGATCTGACTATTATGTAGTCGGTAGTCTGAACGATGGCAGTTGTGTGTGTAAAATTCTCCTCGCTCTCTCAAAACCCAATTGAGAAGTGAGACCCACCTCTTCGGAGACCTTTCTCTCGCACCATCTAATCAAAATCAGGCTGCTTTGAGAGAGGGACTTTGACTCCAGGTTTGCACAGTCTCACCGAACAATCTAATTATTTAACCAAATCAGTCGCATCGAGGAAATTTTCGCAGGTAGGGGCTGTTTGGTTCATAGTCACACTTTGTCACACCTAAGGTTAAGTAAGTTTAACTATACTAGTCAGATGCCTGTACTTTGCAACAAAAATAAATTCTACACAAAATTCGTATATCCGTGTAAAAATGTAAAATAAAGAAATTTAAAATTAAAATGCAAAAGTATATAGAAATTTAAATGTAAAATAAAGAAATTTAAAACTAAAATGCAAAAGTATATATTTCTTTTTTCTTTTTTTCTTTTTTGTTTTCCTTCTTTCGTGCATGTAGTTGCTAGGTAGTTGCTGGGGTGCAGCGTGGAGCGGACGGCGTGCGCGGCTGTTACGCACTTACGCGTCCGGGCCGGCCGGCCAGTCGAGCGGTTTTTACAGGGCACATATTTTGGCCGGTTTTTTATGGGATGTGTGAATGCTTGGGTGAGTGGCGACGGGTGCGGACGGACGACTATTGGCCGCTTTAATATAGTAGAGATTGGTAGCTGTTTGGTTACTACCTCAAACTGCGACAAGATTCTCTTTGGTTCCACATATCAATGACTTAAAAAGTATGACAATATTATTTTATATTTGTCAAAGTGTGGCAAAAATTTTGATAACTCTATCTTAGACAAGTGTGACAACTTTTGTTGGCAAATGGTAGGTAGCAACCAAACATGCCCATATTGTTCATTGCGCAATGTGATTTGTATTGAGTTCATTTGTTGCCTTTTTTTCGTCGAGATTCTATGAGTGCTTTCGCAATGAAACTCTGACGACGTTACTAAGTAGAATTCCCGTTAGTGCCATGGCGGCGGGCGGGCTGCGGTGGCGCCGTGGCGGCAGCCATGCCGACGTGACAACGGGCGAGCAGGCGGCGAGAGCGCCTGCGTCGGCAAAACGAGGGCGGGCAGGCGGGGCCGGCCGGCAACCGCCACATCTCCTAGGTTAAGCGATTCAATATATATACACTAGCACAAAAATTAATTCAACTGGTTCGTGTTGCTCATGAGTAGCGTGAGGTCCGCTGTTTGATTCCCGATGGCGCCATCAAAATTTTTAATTTTTTTCTTGCGTTCATGTTTTTATTTTTTTCCTTGTTTTGAAACGACTATGAACTAATTTCGGCTGCATTTTTTTCGCATTTATTTAATTAGAAAAACATTTTATAAAAATAAAATCAGATGATTATAAAAACTGAAATAGTGTTTATTTCGTTCCGGTTCAGTTTGATTTAGTTTGATTTTTGGTTTTCACTTAATTTATGCTCACACTATCTTCAATGGTTTCTAACATCTTACAAAAGGCAAATTTTACGGTACATTATTTGTGGATCCTATATTAGAAATATTGTAAACCGTTCTTTATTTTTATGCGCATATTTTCCATTTTTTACACTAATTTTTAAATTTTTTCCCTTATACTTTCTAATTTTTGCGTTGAATTTTTTTTTTAAAAAAATGTTCTGAGACCTGGCGAAACAGGATTGTACATAATGAAAACTTCGTTCTCGATTCTATGAGAATTTTTATGAAAACATTCCATTTGAGAAAGTCTAGTTTTCATAATTGACTAATTCATTAACATAACCTTGTGGACAACCTCATGGGGGCGGTGAAGGGAAAGTCTCCATTGGTAAAAAAACCCACAACACAAAAACACCTGAATTTTTATTAGAAGTGAAAGAGCTACACAAAATTCGCGAAATTTAATTTTAATTTATTTTTAATCCTAACTAAAATCAGTAGTTCAAATTAATCTTACTAAGTATTTCGTCTTACGTAACGAATGTACACCATACTAGCTCCTAAAAATGGTAAATTGTATTGCTTACAGGCTTACAACAAGACTTGACAAAGACATGGTACAAATTGTGCGTCCGCAGATCATACCCCGAACCGCTGAACCGAACATTCAGAAACGGTCAAGTAGACATCTTCCTGTGACAATGCTTTTTGCAAGCTTCAATGCGCGACGTACGTCAACGACAGCGGCCTGCTGGAGCTGCGCGCGCGCCATGATCACGGACGCGACGGCGTCGCGCGCACCTCCAGGCCGCCGTGGCCTTCGGCCGCGCGGCCCTGTTTCGTCTAGGCCGTCGGCGAGCTGCGGCCGAGCCAGGCAGGTAAGAGAATGCCGGCTGCTGATTTTTTATCATATATATAGTAGTTAGTTTTTCAACATTAAAACATGACTAATTTGTTTTTCTCACAGAATTTTTTGATTCTTATGTCTAAGTTGACTACAAGCTTACAACCCGCTTTTCCCTCTCTCCTCTACCTCAACATTTAGGGTGTGTTTGGTTCTGCTGTGAGCTGCATGCTATAAAAAAATTGCTGTGAGTTGTCTGCCGTGGAAAAGCTGAAAGCCGTTTGGTTGAAACTGCTGTGGAAAAACTTATGTGAACGGACTATTTTTTATAACCGACAATTTTTATCATTATAATATTTCATACATATATATATATAAATAGAAAACAATCAACATTGATGTAACTAAATAAATAGAAAATATATTAGATAAATAAAAAATCATAGTACATCTAATAAAGTAACCGACAACTAAATAACTATTTCATGGAATTGTGCAGTGCTATACAAACCAAAATGATGTTAGATCAATCAAGACACCTTGAATTCATGTTATTCAATTTGTACTAAAAACAAAAAAACAAAAGCAGAAAATCAGGGTTCAAGCTGCTTCCAAATTTGTATTAGAAAAAACTGCTTTTCGTAAAAAAAAACAGTTTTGATAAATCCGTTTAGTTCAGCTTCAACTTTTTCACAATAAAAACAGATTTCAAAAATAGAACCAAACACATCTTTAGCTTGCTTAGAGTAAGACTAGTAATACAAACCAAACGCATTCTTAGCCTGCTTAGAGCAAGGCTAATAATACAGTCGACTACTCACTTGTAGCATACTTTCCAGTCTATTCGTATAATCATATAGCTCTTCAATATTAATACATAATTAACTTATTTCTCTCCTAAAAATTTTTGATTCTTATGTCGGACTACAAACCGTTGCAGCGATACCGACATCCTCTGAACATCGCCATCGCCATCGCCATTGACACGCAGCTACAGATTTCCACGTCGGCAGCTGATCTTGACTGGGCAGTGGGCACTATTCACTATTGACGCAACGACACGCCCGGTCTTCACGTAGCTGCTGCTGCTGCCACTTGGAAACGATCCACACAACTCCACCTCGATTCTTTTAACCGCACGTCGGATTTGATGTTTACCTCGATCCAAGAACTGACGAGAGGAGAAGTTCTGAACCCTGGATGCCGTCAGCCGTCCTGAACGACGACGCGGAAACTCCATTTCAACCGATCCGGCAACGACGCGGAAACTCCATTTCAACCGATCCGGCAACGAAAACGACACCAAACTGAATTCTCAGTAGTACACGCATGCACACAGCCCTGCATCTGGTGACTGACAGGTACAGGTAGAAATCTCAACCATCCGGAATTTATTAGCTGGATAGCAACTGCAGCACGCAGGCAGCAGACAGGGAAAGTGAAACATGTTTGGACCTAGTAGTGAGGAGTGAACTTTGAATTCTGAATTCTATGGTCCCGGGTGATTTCTTCTCGCATTCAAGATAGAGACTCAGTCGGGGCAGTCCCAACTATCTCAGCTAGTATCTTAAGTTTTTAATGAGCAACTACTACATTCGGTACACAAAAACAAGTCGTTTTAAGCTTCTATCAAGAAGTTGCTAAAACAAGTCGTTTTGTATTTTATTGTACATTTTGTACAACTATACCCCTCAAGTAGTACTATTTTTTCTTGTTTTTCGTGCTATATTTACTCTTGCACTATACTCCTTCCGGTACACAAAAACAAGTTGTTTTGGACATGATTTTACATACCAAGGAGCAATTAATTAGCTTGTACTTTCCATGTTTGCCCCTATGAAATATAGTGCATGAGTAAACATAGCACAAAAAACAAAAAAAAGTAGTACTACTTAAAGGGTATAGTTGTCTAAAATGCACAATAAAATGCAAAACGACTTGTTTTGACACACTCTTGATACAAACCTAAAACGACTTGTTTTTGTGTACCGGAGGGAATATTTAATAGGGGCAAACATGGAAAGTACACACTAATTAATTGCTCCTTGGTATGTGAGATCATGTCTAAAATGACTTGTTTTTGTGTACCGGAGGGAGTACTTAATAAAAATATAAGGTAACAATTAAATTAACGAAGATAAAGGATAAAAACATAAACATCTTAGAAATATCATGTCTTAAATAAGATACCGAGTTTTTACGCGAGATAAGGGATAAAAAATGATTGGACCAGAAGAAAAAGAGAAAAATAGATAGTAATATAAAAATTTACCGTGGACACCTATCAAGAAATTTAGGTTGAGCGTGCGTACCCATTTGTTTCCTTTGGTCTAAAATTTAGTCCTGTCACATCGAATGTTTAGATACTATTTTGGAGTATTAAATGTAGACTATTTATAAAACTCATTCATAATTGGTGGATTGTTCGCGAGACAAATCTAACGAGGTTAATTACACCATGATTTGACAATGTGATGCTACAATAAACATTTGCTAATCATGGATTAATTAGGCTTAAAAATTTTATTTGTTAATAATCTTCTGATTCTGAAATTATTTTTATAATCGTTAGGCTTTCAAAACATAATATATAAAATATACTAAACTTTAATCGTGTAACCGAACACCCCTACGTCAGCTGGTCTTTGATTTGAACCCACGTTGATGGGATATGAGGACAAGAAATCGATAAAATAAGATTTTTTTTCGTTGGGTGAAATAAGATTATTTATTTGTATATCCTCAGTTAAAAGCTACTTCCTCCCTCCAGTGTATAAATATTATTCCTTTAAACAAAATTACACGTATCAATGTGGTATTAAATAAAGTTACAAGAGTTGTTTTAATTAGTTACGAAGCCTAGATTTTAGTGGTGCTACCCAAATTCAACTCCCGATGATCACATCTCATTTGACAGCAATGCTTCAATTGACGAAATAACTAATATTTATACATTCTCGATAAAAACCAATACGACTATTCATAATCTATCCCTTCCCCCCGCGGGCAGCTCCGTGACGGCCTGACCAACAGGGAGGAGGAGGAAGCCGCGACCGGCGGGCACAAAAGGTGGAAGCGGTCCAAGCGGAGGCCACTCTCCCCGTCCCTCCCTCCCTCGCCCGAGCTGTCTAATTCCCCCACGCCTGTCAGGCTGTCACTCGATCGCCCCTCTTCTTCCTCACCCGCGGTTCACACTTCCTTTGCTCCGGCCGGGGAGACGGTTGCCCCCCCTGCCCTGAGAAGGCCCACACGGCTCGACTCGCGTGGCCTCCTTTTCCTCGGCGTAGACGGCGGAAGGACTCTTGGCCGGTGTCGGCGGCGGCGGGGCAGTGGAACGCCGGGGGAGATAGCCGGACGGGAGGGGTTAGTTTAGTACGGGTGCCAACTGCCAAGAAATGAGCTGCCTTGGTTGGTTCAGGAAGAGGAGTTCCAAGAGCAAGGGGTCCGGGTCCGGGAGCCGGGGGGCATCGGGCCCGGCGGCGACGACGACGACGAAGGTGTCGGCGGTGAGCACGAGCCGGTCGGACGACTCCGGCGCGGTGCGCCCGGTGAGCAAGTCGACGGGGTCAACGTCGTCGTACCGGAGCATCTCCTCGCTGTACGAGGAGCGGGGCCACGGCCAGCTGCGGGCCTTCGAGTACGGCGAGCTCCAGGGCGCCACCAACAACTTCAGCCGCACGCAGAAGCTCGGGGAAGGCGGCTTCGGCAGCGTCTACAAGGGCTCCATCCGCCCGCCCGATGGCAAGGGGCATCGCCTCGCCGTCGCCGTCAAGTGCCTCAACCAGCGGGGCCTCCAGGTACTCGCCTGTTTGCGTGCTCTGCTTCCCTCCCGTTGCCGTGTCTCCGTCTCTCGCTTCATTTCGAGGATGTCACCCCCGTGAACGAATTCTCCATTCCATTCCATTTCATTCCATTCCCGTTGTGATTTTGCGTTTTAGTTGGCAATTTTTTGATATAATCCACTCTAAAACAGCTTATTTCTCATGGTGGTTCTTGGATACTCAGTAATCTGTAATCAGTATCGTTATAGATGAATCAGTGTGTTGATGCATAGGATTCGTGGAAATTAATCTCTTTTTAGGGCTCGGCTGTCACAAATCCCAGCTCATTCCATGTCCATAGATCCGATGCTAAGTTGTTCATATCCTTTTACGAGAAAAGATTCGTTACAGATTTTGTTCTTTGATGTTTGCTGATCTTGAATTGGTCTGTGCTAAATTGTTCAACTATTTTGCTCCATTTGATCTATGGAAAGTTGAGGCACAAAAGTCCTTTTCTAGTTTGCTGGAATTTTGGAATTGATCCCGACTTGAACGGACGGGAAATTTTAAATGATTAGTAAAAAATAATTAGGTCAGCCTATGATATATATTTTTAGCTTAGCCGCTGCCCACTTGCGAAATGTTGAAAACTATGAACTGGTATTGGCATCTATCATTGGTATACCGAAAACTTCTCTCTATGTAGACAATTTTGATACGAAGAGAAGCAAAATGCAGATCATTCAAAGATCAGAAATTGTCTGTTAGTACACATAGACTGAGGTTAAATCTTTTGTAAGTTGTATTATGGATGGATAGGGCATGAATACACAGTACATTTTATAGGGTCCATATATATATATTGCACAGGATTACTTCAGTCCATTGTCAGTTGACTAGAAATTATTGGTCTGCATAAATTATTAGTAGTAAGCTTCTGGGAGTGGGAGCTCAAATATGACATCCAGAAAAATAAAAAATGATGCCAACCAACCTTTCATTTTACATGAAGATTGCATTGCCTAATTTTCCTGATCAAAGGAGAACAACTGATGGATAAAATACTTTTCTTGGCAACCCACATAATCAGGTTGCTTTTCATATCTGATTACTATCCACTAAGAGACCAAAACCTGGCACATGAACCTACAACAGAAAAGAAAAGTCAGCTAGAAACCTTAATTCTCAATGCCCTTTGAGATTCTATATGACTATATCCATACTTAATTTATGTAAATGGTTTTGTTCCTAATGTTATGCAGTTTCCTTTTATTTTGTTTCCAGGGGCATAAGCAGTGGTTGGCCGAAGTACAGTTCCTGGGGGTCCTTGAGCACCCAAACCTTGTGAAGCTTCTTGGATATTGTGCTGTTGATGGTGAAAGGGGATCACAAAGATTACTGGTGTATGAGTATATGCCTAACAAGACACTGGAAGATCACTTGTTCAACCGAGCTTATCCTCCTCTCTCGTGGAATAGAAGGCTTGAGATAATATTGGGTGCTGCAGAAGGGTTAGCTTACCTGCATGAAGGGTTAGAAGTTCAGGTAAACTTCAAGCATATATTTGCTTACCTTCTCTTCAACTTCCTTAGAGCATCTCCAACGGCGTTCTTTCTTATACAGCTTACTAAAATTAAATTTAGATATTTTGGAGAAAAAAAATCATGTTGCAACGTTATTCCTAAATGATCTCCTATCCTAAGTGATTCCCTAAATCATCCTTCCATCTCCACAATAGAAACTCTCTTTCTAATCCTCTTTACAATATAGGAATTCAGATTATAGAGACACTGTTGTGAACTGATTTAATTTTAGGAGAATTTTACGGTGCCCTCAAATTCTATGGACCGTTCAATCTATATGATCCAACGACTCGGGATTTAATATCGGTGATCTATTACTTTTTAGAGGTAATAGATCATATACCATTCTTTTAATATTTGTAGGCCTACATACATGCAACAATTAATTACTTTCTCACATGCTAGTAGATTAATTATTGCATGCACTAGAAAAAAGAAAATAATAAACAAACTTTCCATACGGATGACAATCTTGCAAATTACTTTCCATAATTGAGTCAGTTAGCCTTTTTTAATTAATTATTTTAAACATACTTAATCAATGGACCATATTTGTTTTAACTATGACCTCCTAGGAAGGTAATGGGGGCACCGTAAATAAACCCTACTAGGTTTTTTTGACTGTGCATCCATATTGTAATTACCTGTAGTGCCGTGAAGGCAGAGCAAATCCAGTGTAGGGTGTGGAGTCAATGAGATAATTATGATCATAATTTTTTTGTGAACTGAAATGAAAAAGAAGCACAATTGTCTCGTTGAAAACCATCCCCACCATTTGCCTGCAAGATTCCTGGCAGTGGCAGCAAATGGCATTGACACCTTCTGAAATCACAAGTCCTCTGCTGCTCTCTTTTTTTTTTTCGAACGACGCATACATTTTCTCCTCTGTTCTAGAGAGCTATTGGTCAAGCATTCCAATCTAGAAGAGCAGTAATTACTTAGGCAAGAGGGCTCTTGGCTGTGAGTTTTGAGACGTTTACATTTTGTCAGGTCGGTTCGTCATCACAATTTATGGTGTTAAGTGTGCTGCTTACTATACAAACTACTCCTTCGGTTTGATGATATTGCAATTTAGAACCAATAAGACATTTTCTAATACAACAAATCTTCAAAATCATTGTATTAGGTAATGTCTTGTCCGGTCTTATATCTTAATATTATAGGACGGAGGGAGTAAAAAGTTAATTCAGCTTTTCATCTTCTTTGATCGCAGCATTTTCATTTAGTTAAGGGGATGACCCTCATCTGATTAAAGCTACTCAATTTTGCTAGGTAATCTACCGAGACTTCAAAACATCTAACATTCTGCTGGACCAAGACTTCAGAGCAAAGCTATCAGACTTTGGGCTAGCAAGGGAGGGACCGAGCGGAGAAAACACTCACGTCTCGACTGGTGTATGTCTCCATCTGCAACTGCATTGTCTGTTTCGTTTGGTACAACTTTAGCTCTAAGTTTTTTAGAGTCGTCTAAACCTAGTTATAACAGATCCTGAATCTGGAGCTGAGAATGAATTAAGCATATTTAGTTAAACAATCTAGTTTTTATGTTAAATTAAAAATAAAAGTTTAAACTATTTTATTACATCATACAAAATCTAGAACCAGTATAAATCTGGGAACTGGACCTTTAAAGCTTCAGTGACACAAGTAGGCAAGCACCTCCACTTCCATCCATATGCACATGTACGATCCAAGCATGCAGATGTCTTATTTTCTTTCATGAACTTTGCATCACTGGGAAAAAGATGGATTCTTTTGCGTGCACGGAACAAATTGCACATAGGTAGCTGGCTCAGCTGCTCAATGCGTGTGGTTGGATGATGCCATTGGCAGGTGGTGGGGACGCACGGGTACGCGGCGCCGGACTACATAGAGACGGGGCACCTGACGGTGAAGAGCGACGTGTGGAGCTTCGGCGTGGTGCTGTACGAGATCCTGACGGGGCGGCGGGCGCTGGAGCGGAAACGGCCGGCGGGGGAGCAGAAGCTGCTGGAGTGGGTGAGTCAGTTCGCGCCGGACAGCCGTAACTTCCGCATGATCATGGACCCCAGGCTCCGGGGCGAGTACTCGGTGAAGGCGGCCAGGGAGATCGCCAAGCTCGCCGACAGCTGCCTCCTCAAGAACGCTAAGGAGCGCCCCGCCATGACCGAGATCATCGACGTCCTCAGGCGGGCCGTCCAAACGCAGGCCGACCCGGTCGGTGCCGGCGCTGGCGGCGGCGGCGGGGGCGGCGGAAGAGGGAAGAGGGTCGACGTGGCAGCGCCGCGGAGGGAGTGAATGCTGATTATGAGTGTGCGCCACTGCAGAGACTTTTTTTTTGTTTTCTTTAGATGATTTGTGCATAAACAGATTACAGAGACGACCTGGGGATTGCTGATTGTGTTTTGTTTTCCTTTCTTCTGCGGCTCAATTCAGGATGAACAAAGTGTGGTAATGCCTTTGATCGATAGAGATTCCAAAATATTTTATTTAGTGAAAAATGCAAAAAAATTAGATGACGTTTTAACCAGTGTTAAAAAAATCGGTGATCGGTAGCTGATCGGCCAACCACCAAGTAAGGATTAATCGGTTAATCGGGGATTAACTGAATTAATCGGTCGATCAATTAATCGGTTAAATGTTGAATATTAAATTTATAGTTAACATATTATTCTAGTCAAACCATATCTATATAAACCCCTCAAACCCTAGAGTATATAATGCCCTCAATCCCTTCTCCACTCCTCTCCTCCAAGCCTCCCGCCGCCAGCCTTTCACCTCCTCCCCAACCACCCGTTCAGCTGCTATCTACTTCTCTTCCTCTCTTCAGTTCTGTGACTTCTCTCCCTCACGTAGCTCCTCTCCTCCAAGCACCTCCCTCCGGCCAACCTTCACACCGCTGCCCTCCATGTCGCAAGAGTCAATCCTCCAGCAAACAGGAGGGCACGGTGGCGGCGCGGACCTAGCGGCGACGGCCTAGATCCAGATGGCGAGTCCCAAATCCGACAGTGGCAACGCGGATCTAGTGAAGAGGTCACAGATCCGGTGATGGGGCACAAATACAACGGCAACAGTGTGGATCTGGCAAAGGGTCACGAATCTGGCGACGGGGGAGCAGTTCCGATGATGGGGGAATAGATCCAGCAACGGGGAGAAGATCCAATAATCAGTGATTCGGCCATTAATCGGGTTGACTGCCGATTAATCGGGTTGACCACCCGATTAATCGGTCAACCGATTAATGGACCGATTATGCTATAAATTAACTGATGTCTTGCCGAGTACAAGTTAATCGGCCGATTAATCGGCTAATCGGCCGATTTTTTCAACACTGGTTTTAACACTCGGTGAAAAATATTTCATCGCTATGTTAAAAAAATGTTTCAAACATATGTAATATACGGCGATGTTGAAGAAATAACCATATGCAACACTCTTGTTGTCATGTTTTAGTAATTGAAACTTAGAGCATCTATTGAGATGCCCTAAATTTTATTCCCTAAATTACATATAGCGATCATCCTAAACTTTATCTCATCCTAAAAATTAATTAATCTACAATAGTTCCCCTATAATTTTGATCTCTATCTTTTAAATCCTACAAATATGGTATATAATATATATTAATTTTGAGTAAAACTATGATGCATTCAAATATATGTATTGTCCAACCTATAACAACACGTACGAGGAAAAATAATGTACATGCAAGAGAAAGATATGTGCAAATGGAAATATGGACTTACCAAATTAATCCTATATTTGAGAGAGATGAATGGTGATTTAGGAAATGAATTAGGAAAAGGATTCATTTAGGGAACTCTTGGAGCTTCATTTTTCACAAAAATACCTAAATTCAAAGTTAAGTAGTCATGTAGGTAATCTCTTGGAGATGCTCTTAGGGGGTGTTTAGTCCGAGGAACTAAATTTTAGTTCACGTCACATCGAATGTTTAGATACTATTTTAAAGTATTAAATATAGACTATTTACAAAACTCATTCATAATGGGTGGATTATCTGCGAGACGAATTTAATGAGTCTAATTACGTCATGATTTGACAATGTGATGCTACAATAAACATTTGCTAATCATGGATTAATTATACTTAATAAATTTGTCTCACAAATTATCCTCCGATTCTACAATTGTTTTTATAATTAGTTTATTTTTAGTTCTTCAATTTGATATCCAAACATCCGATGTGACACGGACTAAATTTTACTCCATTGAACCATACACCCTTAATGTTTTATACTTGAGAGTAAAATGATTCAACTTAAATTCAAACGATGTTTTAGTTTATTCATTTTATTGAAATGATTTTTATCAACTAATAAAATATTGTTTACTGAGGGTTAAAATAACTCCACCTATGTTGTCTCAGCATATGTTGGTGCAGCATAGCCTGGTCCCAAGTCCAGGTACAAGGAGGAGGGTTGCGTTAGGCGTGGCAAGCCAGCTATAAAAAACTTAGCCACTCAAATGGAAATGAAACCCAATAGAAAACCGTTGGGGCGTAACCCTCTTAGCGACGCGCCATATCGGAACCCGGGTATGGTGTTAAATGGGCAAGGGCCGGGCCGCCACCCCCTTGGTGGCGCGCCGTGTCGTGATCTGGATGCGGTGTCAAGTGAGCAAGGATCGGGTCGTCGCTTCCTTAGTGGCGCGCTACATCGGCGCCCGGGTGTAGTGACAAATGTGCAAGGGTCTTCGCATCTGTCTCAACGGGTGCGAGGGGTAAGGAAGCTAGTTGAGCCGACTAGGATCCGTGTAGGTAGTTGGAACGTAGGGTCCCTTACAGGTAAGCTAAGAGAGTTAGTCGATGCAGCGAGCAGGAGGCGTGTTAATATCCTATGTGTACAGGAGACAAAATGGAAGGGGAAAAAAGCGAAGGAGGTGGAGAACACTGGTTTCGAGCTTTGGTACTCAGGAACAGTGGCAAACAAAAATGGAGTAGGTATCCTGATTGATAAGAACCTTAAGGATGGAGTGGTGGATGTCAAAAGGCAGGGAGATAGGATTATCTTAGTCAAACTAGTTTTGGGGGATGTGGTCTTGATCATAATAAGTGCATACGCCCCTCAGGTTGGTCTCAGTGAGAGCGAGAAGAGAAAGTTCTGGGAAGACTTAGATAGCATGGTCAGAGCAGTACCAACCAATGAGAAGTTTTTCATAGGAGGAGATCTCAATGGTCATGTAGGTTCAACAAAGGCAGGTTATGAGCTGGCTCATGGAGGTTTCGGGTATGGTAGTAGGAACCAAGAAGGAGAGGATATTTTGGACTTCGCTGTAGCCTACAACCTAGTGATAGCCAACACTTTATTCAGAAAGAGAGATTCTCATTTGGCGACTTTTAGTAGTGGTCATCGTTCGAGCCAGATCGACTTCGTTCTCACTAGGAGAGACGATAAACAAGCATGTTTGGATTGTAAGGTGATACCTGGAGAGAGTGTTGTGCCCCAAGATAATCTTGTGGTGGCTGACTTTCGTTTTCGGATCCGTACCCATAGGGATAAACAAGCCAAAATTGCGAGGACGAAGTGGTGGAAACTCAAAGGGGAGACATCCGAAGTTTTTAAGGAAAGAGTTTCTGTGGAGGGCGCTTGGTCCGAAGAAGAAGATGCAAACAACATGTGGGTGAAGATGGCAACTTGTATTAGGAAGGTGGCGTCAGAAGTGTTTGGAGTGACCAAAGGGAGCAGAGGTGAACCTAAAGATACTTGGTGGTGGACCGAGGATGTTCAAAAGGCAATAAAGGAGAAGAAAGAATGTTACAGGAGCTTGTTCCATGACAGGAGCGCGGTCAACATAGAGAGGTATAAGGTAGCAAAGAAGACTGCTAAGCGAGCTGTGAGTGAGGCAAAGGGTCGTGCCTATGATGATCTTTACTGAAGACTAAGTACAAAAGAAGGGGAGAAGGATGTCTATAAGATGGCTAGGATTCGGGAAAGGAAGACAAGGGACCTCAACCAAGTTAAATGCATTAAAGATGAGATGGATCAACTCTTGGTGAAAGGACAAGACATCAAACAGAGGTGGCAGAGGTATTTTGACAATCTTTTCAATGGTGAGAATGAGACTATGGACACCCAATTGGATGACTCCTTTGATGATTTAAATAGATGCTTTGTACGCAGGATCCAAGAGTCAGAGGTCAAAGAAGCTTTAAAGAGGATGAAAGGGGGCAAGGCGATGGGTCCGGATGGTATCCCAATAGAGGTGTGGAAATGCCTTGGGGATATTGCTATCGTTTGGCTAATCAAGTTGTTCAACCATATTTTTCGATCAAACAAGATGCCCGATGAGTGGAGGAGGAGTACATTAGTACCAATCTTCAAGAACAAGGGAGATATTCAAAGTTGTACCAACTATCGAGGGATTAAGCTCATGAGCCACACTATGAAGCTTTGGGAGAGAGTTATTGAGCATCGCCTAAGAGGAATGACGCATATCACCATGAACCAATTTGGATTCATGCCTGGAAGGTCAACCATGGAAGCAATTTTTTTAATAAGACAGGTCATGGAGCGGTATAAAGAGCAGAAGAAGGACTTGCACATGGTTTTTATCGACTTGGAAAAGGCCTATGATAAAATACCTAGGAATCTCATATGGTGGGCATTGGATAAGCATAAAGTCCCAACAAAGTATGTTACGCTCATTAAGGACATGTATGACAAGGTTGTGACTAGTGTCCGAACAACTGATGGTGATACAAATGTTTTCCCGATTAACATAGGACTACATCAAGGTTCAGCTTTGAGCCCTTATCTATTTGCTTTAGTGATAGATGAGGTCACGAGGGATATACAAGGAGATATCCCTTGGTGTATGCTTTTCGCTGATGATGTAGTTCTAGTAGATGAAAGCCGGGAAGGAGTAAATATAAAGCTAGAGTTATGGCGTCAGACCCTAGAGTCAAAAGGATTTAGAATTAGCAGGACCAAAACCGAGTATATGAGATGTGACTTTGGTACTACAATTAGTGAGGATGGAGATGTAAGCTTGGGAGGCCAAGTAGTACCAAAGAAGGACACCTTCCGTTATTTGGGATCGATGCTTCAGAGAGATGGTGATATTGATGAAGATGTTAGCCATAGGATCAAAGCGGGGTGGATGAAATGGCGTCAAGCATCGGGGGTCCTATGTGACAAGAGAGTGCCACAGAAGTTGAAAGGCAAGTTCTATAGGACAGCGATTAGGCCTGCTATGTTATATGGGGCTGAGTGTTGGCCTACTAAGAGGCGGCATATCCAACAACTATGTGTCACAGAGATGCGTATGTTGCGTTGGATATGTGGGCACACAAGATTGGACCGAGTGAGAAATGATGACATACGCGATCGGCTAGGAGTAGCGTCAATTGAAGAAAAGCTTATGCAACACCGGTTGAGATGATTTGGGCATGTCCAACGGAGACCCCCAGAGGCACCAGTGCACAGAGGTATCATAAGACGGGTCAATAATGTAAAGAGAGGTAGAGGACGACCAAACTTCACTTGGGAGGAGGCAATCAAAAGGGACTTGAAGGAATGGAATATCCCAAAGGAGTTGTGTTTGGATAGAAGTGCTTGGAAAGAAGCTATCCACGTGCCCGAACCGTGATTAGACCTTTTCCCTTTTAGTGCTCTTAAAAGCTTTTCCCCTTCCCTTTCTCTCTCTCTCTTTTTGGTGACTTCTTGTTGGGTTTCAACTCTAGCCTACCCCAACTTGCTTGGGACTAAAAGGCTTTGTTGATGTTGATGTTGATGAGGGTTAAAATACACTCCGATTTTACGATTCAGGACATTCGAACTCTAGTCTTTCATATAGAGATTTGATCGAAAGCGATATTGTTTTAATCTTTTTGCCTTGGTATTAATCTGATGGATGTAATGTTAGAGTATTTTCAAGAGCACGGTTAAATACTTAAATTTGGCTCTAATGTCTCCGTACTAAGAGCTCTACTATATTAACAATCATGTGTGTGTCACTCCGCTAGCTACGCTTGTTGCTCTATTTCTCGTGTCACACACTGACATGAAACTTTGGGGTTATTTAGTTACTAACCGCTGTTTACCGATAAAATTTGTCACACTTATTTAAATTGAGATTATCAAATTTTTTGTCACACATTAGCAAGCCTAACGAAATCTTGATATACTTTTTAAAATCATTGATCGTGGGGTCGAAGAGAATCTTTGTCACAATTTATGGCAACAACCAAACACCTACTAATTTGATTAAACTTGTCTAACCTTAGGTGTGACAAAGTGTGGCTATGAACAAAAAGCCCCTGCATCTCCCACGTTGCTCCTCCTATGCGCACGTCGCACACGCCTCTCCCCTCGTCTCTTTCTTCGTTTTCTGTGCTCGTTGCTTCACTTCTTCGTCGTAGTGCCTCCTATGTCGCTTTGCCTGCCACACTCGTGCGCTCTACCTGCCATACCTTCCACTTCTCATCCCTCGCTTTCCACACGTGTGTCTCTCCACCTATTGCATCGCGCGCCTCCCACTCCATGATGCCACTCCATCTCTCACATCGTCTACACGTGTGTCGCTCCATTTGCCTCATCTAGTTGGCATGTCTAGCGACGCCTACACGTGCACGTGTGTCACTATACCTGTCGTGTCCATGCGTGCGCCACTCTACCTCTTGCTCATGTACACCTATTCATATGACACATCTGCTTGCTTACGTGAACATGTCGATCATTGGTTTATTAACATCTATCCAATGATCGATAATTTTTTCCTATCGACAGATGGCTTATGATGGTTTGACGTGGTCTATTCATGTTGACTCTTGATCATGTCAATAGTTTTAGTTTTAGAATTTTTTGAATCAACCAGAAATGTGATTTTGGGAAAATATATTATTTAAAAAAATCATCGAAGGTGGCGCTACAATTTAGGCCCCACCGGTGCCAACCACAGCGAGTCAGGCTGATCAGTGGGCCTTAAGCTCATAAGACGTACCAATGGAGCACAAAAAGGCTAGAAGTGCAAGGCCCGAGGCTTGGGCTATTGCAACCGCAACTCGGAGGCGGAGGCGGTGCGATGATCTAGAGACAAACATATGAGCATCTCGTATGCTTCTGCCATGCTCTGAAAAAGGATGTTTTTTAACGTCTTCATCAAAGCTATTGCTGCTCCAGTAATCACTTCGCTAGTTCACTGTACGGTTGTACGGGTTGATGAACTTCGCTTTCCAGTTTCAAAGTTGCTCAAACCATCTTCAATTGCTCATTCAATCAAAATCAAATTTGCCCTTTTTTGATAGGAAATTGCTTAGGTAATCTCTAGGTCTAGGACTAGTAGGGTATGAACTTAGGGTTACCTTTTGGGTTGCACGAAGATGAAGGGGACGCCATGGCCGTGGCTGTGAAGTCCAGCGAGTCGAAGGGGGCTTCCCGACGCTTCAGCACACACATAGATCGGTTTAGGGTTTTGGGGTGACTTAGCACACAAACATCAACCCGTTCTGTGCACTGTCGCCCTTACTTATAGTGTGCTGTGCGTCAGGGGCCCTTCAACGGATTCGGTTGGGGCACCCCGATCAGGGTGCCTAAAGACCATGGGGTCTGTTAGGCTGAGTCCGAGTTTACAGGGAGGAGAGGGACTCGGTCACCCTCTCCTCCCCGAGAGCTAATTACTAACATTCTCCTCCTAGATCTTGACTTAGTTCTTAACTCAACTTAACATTACATCTATTTCATCATGGATCAATGCATAGAGCATGCTGCATCACAATAGTCAGTTACGTACTATATGACTCAACAACTACAATGCACATTTCCACTTTGAAACAGTTTCTCAACTCATTTTGGGCCCTTATAAATCCATAGATCATAGGCTTACCTTAAACCCATGTCGACTAAGTGTTCTCTGAACACATTGGGAGGTAACCCTTTTGTGAGTGGATCCGCAAGCGTTCGCTTAGTACTTATATGCTCTACTTACAGCTTGATCTTGGATTTTATCCTCAACAATTTAACACTTAACTTAGATGTGTTTGGCAGCAACACACTTCTTGTTGTTATAGGAGAACTGTACTGTTAACTCATTGTCACAGTATAACTTAAGTGGTTTTTAAATGCTGTCAACCACTCTTAAAACCGGAATAAATTCCTTAAAACATAGTGCCTGTCCGACGACCTCATAGCATACTACAAACTCGACATATATCGTGGAAGATGCTGTCACAGTTTGTTTGGAGCTTTTCCACGACACAACTCCCTTTGCGAGTGTGAATATATATATAACTTAATGTGGGCTACTTAGTATCAACACATTCGGAAAGTCTTAATCTGAATAACCCGCCATTGCTAGGTTATCTAATCTTTCATACATTAGCATGGGGTCATTGTGCCTTATATAAATCTCAAGGCTTTCTTAATTTAATCCAGTGATCTATTTCTGGATTTTCTGATATCTGCCAACCATCCCGGCGGTATAAACTTAGTCAAGGCGAGTACATAATTGAGCATACATTGGTTTCTGACAGCAGCAGCACATAGAACCAAATTCACTTGATCGATCATATATTGGTTCCTGGGACAATAAAAGTTCCCAAACTTATCACCCTTGACTATCGGATCAAACGATAACTTATACACACACATACTATATACTTTTCAATATCTTTTCTAAGTATGCCTTGTGCGATAATCTTAATACCCCCTTAATGATATCTTAGAGAAACTCTAATCCTAACACATATGAAAATTTCTCCAAGATTCTTAATGTCAAAATGAGAGGACAAGATTTCTTAGTTTCTAATATTAGATGGACATTACCACTTGCAAGCAGAATGTCATCCACATGCTAAACTGGGAAAATAAATTCCCCATTCTTAAACTTAGACAAACGCAATTGTCCTCTTCATTATTCTTAAAACCCAAAATTTTCTAATAGTCTAATTAAATTTCAGATACCCTTACTTAAAACTTATTTAAGTCCATTGAATCTAGATAAAATGATATCATAAAATTTCCTTTCATTTCTATGACAAAACATTTAGTTGTGTCATATAGACATTCTCATTTAAAACTTATTGAAAATGTCGTCTTTATATCAAATTGATGCAGTTCTAAGTCATAATATGCCTTAATTATTCTTAAAGAATCCTTAATTATTCTAAGTTAGAGAGTTGTTCCTTTACTTCTTCATTAGCATCATCTAGACATGCAGATTCCTGAATAACAGAAGCCTCATGTACAATAGATGTCGCTAATGAAGGTCCAAACTCAAGTGTTGGACAAAAAACACTACCACAGGTACATGGAAAAATTGCTCTTGAATCATAGGAGTGGATTCATTAACCCACTTCTCTTCAACATTAATTTCTCTAAGTACCGTGCTCCCCCTGATTAAAGCATCTTCTAAAAAATGCATGTCTCGTTTCTACAAACTTAACATGTCTGTGAGGACATTAAAAACAAGATCACTTAAACTTATTTTTGTAGTCAATAAATTTGACAACTTACTTCTTAGGACTTTAACTTATCAATATTTGGGTTAAAATATAGACTTAGCAAGACGGCATACTCTTATTCTAAAATAATTTAGAAAATGGTCATCGTCCTGTCCATAATTCTTATGGTGCTTTTAGGCACAAACTTATTAGGGATCCAATTAAAAATATGAATGGTGGTTTTAATGCCTCCATCCACAAATTAATCGGTAGAGTGGAATAACTTACCATACTACTTACTATGTCCACTAAGGTGCGAGTGCATCTTATAGCCACTCTATTATACTCAGGTACACCCGGTATAAAATACTGGGATATTTTGCCATTTTCTATAGAACCTTGCAAAATGGGTCAAGAAATTGGCCATACGGGGTATATTGACCGTAGCACGGTCAAATCTTACTCTTTTAAACTTTACATCATGCTGATATAAAAATCAGCTTTAAAACATCTTAAATTTATCTAGAGTAACTGATGATCTGATCGCTATGATCTGATCGCTCTTTGATTGGATAAATGTCACACTAAACTTAGTCGTAGTAACTTAATCAATTAATTCTAAATCACCGTTGGGCAGAATTAGAATCAATTGAACTTAAACATAGTAACTTTATCACCAACGTTGGTCAGGAGATAAAAATTACTACAATAATTAAACTTAATTTCGCGTCTTTCTTAACTTATTTGACGTATTTATCTTAATGCAATCTATGCATAAAACTTAGTCTGAAGAAACTGAAGCGGAAGAATTGACTCAACGTTCAATCCTCCCCCTCGAAATATGGCCTATTAGATAGTGCCATAATTTCGAAAATACGTCATCAATTCTTTTGCTCTTATCATTATTCTCAGATGATACAATCATCCTGAGAAAATAGATAAAGTTTGTCATGCTCAAAAGCAAGACTAAAGACTTTATTTCTAAGTGCGAAAATTCATCTATTACCATTCTTGTTCATCCATTTTGGGAACTCCACATATTACTTCATGTGGTGTTCCTCCTTACAATGTCTGTACATGCCCTTCACGACATCATGTTCCTTTATGTGAGCTTATAAGAGGAGTCCTTAGCATCATTAGAACGAGTCTTATAATGCTTCTTCCCCTTTATTTATGTTGCACATTATGAACTAAATCATTATGTGCTTACTTAATTCTTATACATAGTTTGAAATCAACATGTCTAAACTCCAGTTTTCAGGCCGGAAGTTGTAGTTGACCACAAAATGCTTAAAGTCGTTAAGGAGGGACATCAAAATCAAATTGATAAGGAAACCATCAGAGATCTCCATATCTAGTTGATTCAATAGGGAAGCCCTATGAATCATCCTCAGTATGTGCTCTCTAACTCCTCCACCGCAGTATTCTGCAGTGATGAGTTTCTTAATAAGCTTACTAACATACGCATGGTGGGGTCCTATGGACTGACTTTCCACCTTCCTGAGATACTGTTTTGCAGTAGCGAAAGGTAGAATAGAACCCCTAACTTTATCCAAAATAGACCTCTTAATTATCTTTAAGCATTTTGGTTCGACTAATTCCACTTAATTCGCTCTAAGCCATACTTAATTCTTAAAGTTGTGAAGTCTAGTGATCTTACGACAAAAGCCTCCTAGATCTCATCGTCATAGATCAATGGCTCCATAGGCTCAGTGGGACAATCAAGCGTTAAAGCAAGATCTATGTCCGATAGCGCAAATGCTATCTTAATATCTTCTCTCCATGAACCATAGTTCTTACTATTGAAAGGCTCAATGGTGGAGATATAACTTAGAACATTTCTAATAAGGAACATTATCAAAATATATTATAATAGACATAATATGACACATGAAAATTTAACGTTGGTCAAAATCAACATGTGACATACTTAAAACTTAAAAGGCGAATTAATTCTACATCACCGTTGGGCAGAAATAGAATCAATTCAACTAAACCACAGTAATTTCATCACCAACGTTGGTCAGGAGATGAAATCACTATGTTAACAAAATACAACATTTATAATGCCAAATTAAATTATCTCGTTGGTTCAAATTTAATTGACAGAATAAATGATACTTAATTGATAGGATGAACATGGTACTAATCTTAAAACAGTGTATTCGCAGCGGAAGACTTAAAACTAATTAATACACTGCTTAATCAGTAATAAAATTCTGAATTTGCAACATAGTACTAATTTTAAACATTGTGTGCACAACGGAAAACTTAATCTTAACATGTACAGCGGAAGGCTTAAACTTAATTAATAAACTGCTTAAAACATTAATACAATCTAAATTTAAACTTAATCAAAAATCTAAACGAATATTTCTCAATTAAATATAGTCCTTAGACTAAATTTAATAAAGAAAACATCATAAAAGTACTTGAAAATGCTGTAAAATTCAGAATAAATTTACTAAGTCTGTACAAACTTATACAAAATTTTCCCGGCAGATAACTTATCTTTTCCTTAATTTTTGGACATTCTTCTGAATTTCTGAATTTCCAGCCAATACTTAATTTGAAAACTAATTCTGAAATCCTGGAAATTCAGAAAATGAAATTTGGCCTGTACTGTGCAAAAGCCTAGCCCACATGGGAAATCGGCTCGGCCCACAGCGCCCCTCCCCGCGCGTGCGCACCCAGGCTGCAACCTGGGCTTGGACCACGAAATCATGCCCCCCGCCTGGGCCAAAAACAGCCCGATCAACACTGGTCGTCGGATCAAATCCGACGGCCGCGCACGATCGGCGCCGCAACAAAACTGGCCGGCGGCCCGCACCCGCAGGAAAACCTAGCCCTTTCACCAGCTGCGTGTGCGAGCGGGAGCCAGGACGGCGCAGTGCGAGCGGCGGCGCGCGAGCGAAGCGGTGGCGTACGACGGCGGCCACGACGGCGAGGCACCGCCCGCCGACTTGCTGGCCGAATACCACGTGCTCACCCGTGGGTGAGCGGGGCTCCGTCGAGCTAACCGGCGGCAGTGAAAACCGCCCTACCCGAGGGACAAGGCGGTCACCATCCTTCTTCCCGGCCTCCGGCGAGCGGCGGCGATGATGGCGGCGCGAGGTAAGTTCCCGGGCCCTCAACTCTTCTCCTTCGTTAGGGTTATGGCTAGGGTGAAAACCCTAACCCTAATCCCCTACCTTTTTTTGTTTGTTCTTCTTCCTTGGCCGAAACGAGGGCCCTCTTGGGTTCTCTTACCGCGGGGTTAGGTTTAGGGTTTCGGGAACCCTAACCCTATATTTTTTTTCGGGGTTCTGAGAAGTGCTTAGTGTGGGGATTCTTAGGGTTCCGGAGGGGTTTCTGGCGGATTTCTTGATCTACCCGAAGCTCTAACCACCTTCTCTTAGCTTTCTGTTCGGATTCTTAGGGGTATGCTTGGGGTTAAACAGAGGGCTTACAGGGGGCGGGGCGCAGGTTCTTAGTGCGGTGGTGACGTCGGCTCAAGGGAGCCCGACGCCACCCTAACCCTAACTAGCCTAGAGCACTAGAACCACTCTGATACCATTGATAGGAAATTGCTTAGGTGATCTCTAGGTCTAGGACTAGTAGGGTATGAACTTAGGGTTACCTTTTGGGTTGCACGAAGATGAAGGGGACGCCATGGCCGTGGCTGTGAAGTCCGGCGAGTCAAAGGGGGCTTCCCGACGCTTCAGCACACACATAGATCGGTTTAGGGTTTTGGGGTGACTTAGCACACAAACATCAACCCGTTCTGTGCACTGTCGCCCTTACTTATAGTGTGCTGTGCGCCAGGGGCCCTTCAACGGATTCGGTTGGGGCACCCCCGATCAGGGTGCCTAAAGACCAGGGGGTCTGTTAGGCTGAGTCCGAGTTTCCAGGGAGGAGAGGGACTCAGTCCCCCTTTCCTCCCCGAGAGTTAATTACTAACATTTTTTTCATCCCCATCCTGAATTCAGGTGAAATTTCCCACGCCGTCATGACAACAGCGACGTTCAGAACCCAAGACTTTCATTTGGATCTGAGTTATTGCACTTAAGATCGTAGCTGTTAGGGTTTGTTTTGTAGAGTTTCAGATCTTAAAATCCAGATCGAAGCTCTGAGTTATTTGTGTTTTGAATGTCGAAAGTGTTTGATTAAGCTGAACTTTTTAGAAATTGGTTTTAGTTAGTTTAGTGATATTTGTGATTAATTTTTCATGTTTTCTGGAGTAGAGCAGCTGAAGCTATCTGAATTCCACTCCACCGCGCTAGTGTATTTTTTAAAACATTCTGGTTCGAATTAGAACCTAACAAACACTACTACACTAGTAAACACATGACAAAGAAACTGAAGAACCCTGCCAAATGCGACCTAAGTCTTTCAGGATAAGCAGCTATGGTTAAGCAACGGGATGGTGTCTCCATCAGCCGTGGACGGACTTCGCTCGGGTCGTGGTGTAGCCACGGAGCTGAGCTCGTGATGCGTATTTTAGAGCGGCATGTCAGGTAAAGCCTTCGACGTGCATCCAGTTAGCCGTGCATGTGTTGCCGTCGAAAGATGGTGTATCTTAATGCAGCTCCAGGTGTGAACCATCGTCAATTTCCCTTGTCGGTTTCTTAACTCGGCGTGCAATCTGGAGCACGGCTGACGCAACGCACGCCGCCGGTGACCTGTGAGCGAGTATATCTCCTACACTCTCAAGTCTCCTGCTGCTAGCTTAGTAGTAGTTGCCCACCAACTTGTGCTTGTGCGTACGCAACTGCCATGTTTGCTGGCCTTGCACGTGTAGATTTATATACATGAGTACCTAAAGTATGGGTTGTTGATGATATTAGATAAACAAACAATGAAAATGACATCCCCGCGGTGTTGGTTTCGCTGACCGCAGGGGAAGTCGTCCCCCTCCGCGCCGTTCGATTTTGATCGGACGGAGCACGAAGGGATCTTTTGTAGTAATGGGCCTAACACATGGATGCTTTGAGAAGAGAGAAAAGAAGCTTCGCGCAGAGTTTCATACCATCCGATTGAGATCATACGTCTCCGAAAGGTGACTGCTCTATGCAGTCGACACCCCGACTGTAGAGGAGATGCTCCCTAAACAATGACGCGAAGGAAAGTCAATATCCCTCCCTCGTCACTTTGCTATCAAAAGTTTTGAGCAGAGCTACCCGATTTTGAAAATTTGAGCTATCTGAGATACTGTTTAGAAAATTAATTTCCTGATATTAGAAGTACGGAAACTCTCTCAAACAGTCAAACAGGATCTAAGCATCCTTGTCGAAAAAAACTTGATCCGTAAGCTATCGGCTGGAGTTGCCCTTGCAACTGTATGAGATTGTAAAATTATCCGCCTAACAAGTCAAGTTTTATGAGGTCAACTCCGAAATCCAAAAAAAAAAATGAATTTCGATGTGCAAAAATATGGACAACATCAATGTTTGTTTTGGCTTCATGACGAGTAGGCGAGTAGCTGCCTTGGTCACCAGAATTTACAGTATCTTCTCTGCCCTATTTTTTATTTTAAAATTAAGATAAAATTGATAAATCGTTAGTGGTAGTAAAAATTAAAGTTTTTTTATTAATTAAAAAGTACTATCGTAAAGTGCTACTTAGTAGATAAGATTTGCGAACAGAGAATATGAAAAATATAAAAATAAACAAGTTATCGAGCAATAATATATCTACCTACTATATAATTGACGAGTTGAAGAGATGGACACGTCATCCTTCTGGCAAATCTCAGCCATTCTTTTACTTTTGTTAAATCTTAGCCATTGTTTCGTCAGTGCTAATCTAAACAAAGATTAGATTGACTATGGTCATGATCTGCTCGTTCCTCCTCTCCCTCTCTTTTTTCATGCAACCTCCGTTCTGGCTCCTGTAATCTACCGGAAAATGGATTATATGTTTTAAAAATTGATCGATGTTATATAATATGTCTAAAATTCATCAAAATTAAAATCCGTGCTCACCTACGATGAATCCGGATTGCAACGCGGATAAAGGGGGCTAAAGAATCTGAGGGTGCGTAGCGAGAGGCTCGTCGTGGGGCTGTGGTTGGTGTGCAACAACAATGGCCCTGTATGGAAACTCTAGTAGTGCTAGATGTTAGAGTTATATTGTAACCCTAAATTAACTCTGAAATAACTTTAGCCCTTAAGGTGTATGGATGCAAGGGTTAGAGGTTAGAATTAGTTACTTTTTCAATCATTTGACTACTTTTTAGCTTGATTTATTGTGGTCAGACTAGTCCCGCTGTGTGGTTGCGTGGCTGTATGGGGATCCTATGTGGCTGGAAATCCTTTTTTGGTGAGCCTCACACAAACTAGCCCCAATTAGCACCCCTTGGAGGTGTTAATTTTTTTAATGGGTTAGATTGAAATAATCCAACTCTAACCCTCCTGTATCGGTATTTTGGAGTTAGTTGAGGTAAATCTAACCCAAACTAATTCTAACACCTGGATCCATAAAGGGCCAATAAAGACGATAGCGAGAGAGAGATGATTACGGTGTACAAAAACCGCCTACTCTTGTAGGGATTATTGGTGACCAATCATCTCTTTACCGAATTCATCTCAACATCTAAGTAGATGTTTCCTGCAATCTTCATCATTCACAGATTGCGAGCTTGTATAATCCTCAATTTTCACTTTTTATTCTCACAGCTTGTTGGCTCTAAAATACAGTTTGTTAACCTGGATTTACTTTGTTGGTGGAAATTATCCCTAGCTTTCCAAATGGAGGCAGGAAAGTAGAGGGAACAGTATGTCACCCAAAAAAATTCTCCATGGAGATATTCTTTCCAGTTTTTTTCCTTATTATCAAACAAGGCCTTAATGAGAAAAATTGTATTTATCGGTATATTGGTGTGAATATGGTTTTAATATGTATATATGTAATATATGGGTGGTTGTGTATTGCAATATAAAAAATTACAATATTAAAATAATATCATGCCAAAACATGTCAATAACAATGAGAACCACGTGTTAATGAGAAAAGCTGTAGTAGTGACCGATTCACCACCACTAAATACTTTTAAAATAGTGTGTATATACACACACTAATCATCCAAAATATTTATGAGATATTTATTTGTAGCTCAACAAATAATTAAATCTAGCCTAATTCAACCGAAACCCTATAGCAATAGAATCAGTAACCCTATAACAATAGACACCACATGCACTTCCCATAATCGCATCTTGCTCCAACGCTCTCACATTAGCTTGCATCTAATGCATCGACAAGCCATCATAGCTTAACTGCTCTGTAGTTGTAGTTCACACATATGTGCCACTTCAGTAACTGTCTTGCCACACACATTGTGGCACCGCTAATCTACCACCGCACGTTCGTGCTACGCTCGATGTGTAATATTGATGTCGTCTAGATCTATAAAATCGTAAGATAGATTTAGATCATCCGTAGAATATATTTTACCTGATACACTTACATAAAAAACTATATATATTTTCTTCAATGAAATAATGTTTTGTTAATGGATATTTATTTGAGACGATAAAACCCGATACCCACTCGCGGTTTCCTTCTGTTTCCCCCCCTAATCCCCGTTCCCCCTTCTACACGTTTCCCGGGCGAGCGGAGACGCCGTGGTAGCGGGCTGCGAGCGATGGCGGGCGCGCCGGTGGAGCTGCCGGGACGGCTCGCCATACTGCCGTTCCGTAACAAGGTGCTCCTCCCCGGCGCCATCGTGCGGATCCGGTGCACCAACCCCAGCAGGTGAGTGGGCGGAGGTCCGGCCTGGCGATTAGGCTTTCCCGGTTGCGTGTTGTGTGGTCTTCTAGCCTTCTAGGTTGGAATTTGGTGCTCGACGGGCGGATTGGGTGCGGGGCTTTGAGTGGATTGGTCGTCGTAAGGTCTAATCAATGTGATAAACTGATAATTACAAGGTTTAGCATAGTGTTGTCTCAGTCAGCGAACTCATGATTTTCGATGTTTTTTTTCTCATGTTCGTCGGCGCTTCCGTTAATTTGTGTGGTTCAAGTAGAAATTGGTTTATCTGCTTGTTTTACAGTATCCGACACTTCTGTTGTTGTGTTCCTGATGCGATTATACCGTTCCTGAAGTGAAAAGTTCAAAGTTTCTGGCGCAGTTTGATGCTCTCGTTGAATCCACTAATTCAGCTTCCGATTATCCGCCTATCACTTGGTTTGATTGTTCAGATTAGTATGGGAATTTTCTTGGTGCACAAGTACACTAGCTTGTTAGTGTGTGTTGACTCGGCGGGAGGGAAAAATTGTGCCTTTTGGTTTGGATTTTGACTTCGTGGTTTAATTTTTTCTCCTGCAGTGTGAAGCTTGTGGAGCAGGAGCTCTGGCAGCGGGAGGAGAAGGGTCTGATCGGGGTGCTACCTGTGCGGGACTCAGAGGCTGCAGCTGTTGGTTCATTGCTGTCTCCTGGTGAGATAAAGGCTGCTGTTTCTAATCAGGTTATGTGTGTCATTAGTGGGCAGTGTGGATTTGTAGTTTCTTACTTTTATTGCTGTCACACGTATATAGGTGTAGGCAGTGATTCAGGTGAGGGAGGAAGCAAGGCGCCTGGTGGCTCTGGTGGCGAATCAGTGAAGCAGGATATGAAGAATGGGAAGGAACCCATTCACTGGCACAGCCGGTGTGTAACATCACGTCTTTGCTAATATATTGCTTTTTTCATATGGTCATATCTATGAACAAGATTTAGGAGAAAAGGGCCTTCAAAAAATATGCCAGTATAGCAGGAATCAATAGCATTTGATCACTAAAGGGAAACAAGCTAGTGTTAGTGCTGCTCTGAATACTTATTGCATTCTATGAACTTTGTGATAAATTGATGGAAGCAAAGAATTCTTCTTTATCTGTTGAGCAGTTGAGCTCTTCTTATGTTGCATACAACAGTGCAGCAATCCATTAACGTACAGTGTGCTTGGATAAAACGAAGGGGGTTAAGATTGGTTGGTAGTGGACACTGTTGAAAATTAGATAATTTGTCTTGTTTCCTACCTGTATTTTTTTAAAAGAAAACGTGTTAACATTTTTGTTCTGATCATCTATAGGGGAGTAGCTGCTAGAGCTTTGCACCTTTCCAGAGGGGTGGAGAAACCAAGTGGAAGGGTTACATATATTGTCGTCCTTGAAGGTTTATGTAGGTTCAATATTCAAGAGCTCAGTGCGAGAGGTTCATATCATGTTGCTCGCATCTCACGGCTTGATATGACGAAAACTGGTAAGATTTTGTTTGTTAAAAAACTAGTTTATTTTTTCATTGTTTTCCTACACTTATATCCTTGTTGGCTGTCAATCTGTCACTTTATACAGACACACCCTTTTCTTCTTACTTTGATGTCATCTGCCCTATGCTTGTCGCTTTCTATCGTAGTTATGCCAATAATTTGGTGGTATATTATAGTTTGTACTTTTACCTTTAACTGCCTTCTTGATTTCAACGAATATTAAATTGATAAATTCTGACACTTCCATTATTAATTTTCATTGTTTCTGCAATTTGCTAGAGTTGGAGCTGGTAGAGCAAGACCCAGACCTCATTGCTCTTTCTAGGCAATTCAAAGCTACTGCTATGGAATTGATTTCTGTTCTTGAGCAGGTAAAGAATGTAAGCAGAGCTGTATGTCCTAAATAGATATTTCAAACGTACCTTTCAAAACTGCAACCTGCATCTTTTGTTATCCTTGCCATTTTTCTTTTTAGGTAATGTGCATTTGACTTACCATGATGATGTTGTTTCTAACTGCAGAAGCAGAAAACGGTTGGTAGGACTAAGGTGCTTCTTGAGACGGTTCCTGTATACAGACTAGCTGATATTTTTGTTGCTAGCTTTGAAATAAGTTTCGAGGAGCAATTGTCAATGCTCGATTCAGTTGACTTGAAAGCTAGACTTTCCAAGGCAACTGAACTTGTAGACAGGCACCTGCAGGTGAAGACATTTATGATTATTTAGTTAATGTCCCTTAGTTTCAATGACTTCATTACTAAAGATTTAAACATTTAGTACTTTTTAATTTATTTTATTTCCTTGTGATGAACAGTCAATTCTTGTATCTGAGAAAATAACTCAGAAGGTTGAGGGGCAACTATCAAAGTCTCAAAAAGAATTTTTGCTGCGCCAGCAGGTTTGCTTGTCCATCATGTTATTTTCTGTTCTCGGAGATTCAGAATTTTTGGTCTTCTCATACATTTGCTTTGTTAGCACTTATGCCCGAGCATAAATTAGATCTCTTCATACTTTGTTTTGGGATAGTTCGAAAATATACTCAATGGACACAACCCTTTTATTAGAGTTCACGCCTTGTTGGAGTTTATTTTCTTTGTTTTCGTGGCTTCTTTTGTACCACATGTTATTTTGCTCCCCAGTATGATAGCAATCCTTTTAATGCGCAGATGAGGGCTATCAAAGAGGAACTTGGTGATAATGATGACGATGAAGATGATGTAGCGGCATTGGAAAGAAAGATGCAGAATGCAGGAATGCCTGCTAATATTTGGAAGCACGCTCAAAGGGAGTTGAGGTAACTAATCCTATCATCTCATTCTATGTGTGCAGACATGTGGTACTACAGGGTCTATATCTAGTTGGTTTATTTTGCAGACGCCTAAGAAAGATGCAACCTCAGCAACCTGGATACAGTAGCTCTCGAGCCTATTTGGAACTTATTGTGGATCTTCCTTGGCAAAAAGTCAGTGAAGAAAGGGAGCTTGACCTTAGAGCTGCGAAGGAGAGTCTTGACCTTGATCATTATGGACTGAGCAAAGTTAAGCAGCGGATTATTGAATACTTGGCTGTTCGTAAGGTTGGTGGGCATGCATAATCACATGTTCTTATGATGTCATGCGGTTTCTCTCTTATGGGTCTCTCATGGGTAAGCATTAATTCGCTGGCAGCTGAAGCCTGATGCAAGAGGTCCAGTGCTGTGTTTCGTGGGACCACCTGGTGTTGGAAAGACATCACTGGCATCATCCATAGCAAAGGCACTAAATAGGAAGTTCATAAGAATCTCTCTTGGCGGTGTAAAGGATGAGGCCGATATTAGGGGTCACCGAAGAACATACATTGGAAGCATGCCAGGGCGCCTCATTGATGGACTAAAGGTTTAATCACTCCCTATTCCTTTTCTTATTCCATGAGTAACTAGTAGCCTTGCAATTTCAATGACTGAACCGATTTTGTTGTCCTTATGCAGTTATGCTTATTAATATCTTTTTTTGATTTGCAAACCATTTTCAATTAGCAACTTCATGCCTGATCTTGAGTGTCTTTAGAGAAGATTTGATTTGAAAAATTATGTAGATTGTGCTGTGCTATATTGATATTCTGCCCCTAAAAAATGCAGAGAGTATCTGTCAGCAATCCAGTGATGCTTCTTGATGAAATTGACAAGACTGGTTCTGATGTACGTGGGGATCCTGCTTCAGCACTGCTTGAAGTTCTTGACCCTGAGCAGAATAAAACATTCAACGATCAGTATCCTTTCAATTTATTTGTATAAATAGTGTTTTATGATTAACTGGTTGGTTTCTTAGCGGAATTGGGAGTTAGCCTTCTCTGATAGGTTGTCATGAGTCATGACTAGGCCATATATGAGTTATTCAAGGTCAAACACATCTGGACATCTTTCTACTGCATTTCTATGCATTGTTCAAATTAAAGAATTATTCCTATAAAAGGATGTGATAGACTTGACGAGCTAATGGAAAACCTAACCACTCAAATGGAGATTAAACACAAGATTGGGTTTCAACTCTGTTCACATGAACAGTACTGTTGTGCACTATAGCAGATTAGGAGTTGTAGCAGGTTTAGGGTTAGGACTTAGGAGTCCTATTTCCTTAAGATTAGCTAGTAGGTTAATTGTATTATAAATATGGCCCTAGGCCAAAGAAATAATGCGGCCAAGAATTAGATCAGAACAGGCCAGGTTGGAGCCCTACCTTGGCACCTCGCAGGCGTGGAGGCTGCCGCGCTGACGAGGCTAGGGGCCAATTTCAGCCATGTGGAGGTTGGATGCTGCACGTGATAGACACACTGTACAATATTACATTGTCTAGAGGATAGATTATGTTTGATCTATGTTCTACATTTATAATTCCTTAACATGTTTTCACCAGCTATTTGAATGTTCCATTTGACCTGTCAAAGGTCATATTTGTTGCAACTGCCAACAGGATGCAACCTATCCCCCCTCCTCTGTTAGATAGGATGGAGGTTATTGAGCTACCAGGCTACACACCTGAGGAGAAACTAAAAATAGCCATGAAACATCTCATACCAAGGGTATTGGAACAACATGGCTTGAGCTCCACGTATCTTCAGATTCCTGAGGTATCAGATGCACACTTTTCTGGTGCACCATTAGTTGCCTGTAAAAAATTGATATTGTTTGATTAAAATTAGTTTAGTTTTCTCTGCGTGCAATGCAAGATTAGTGAATGGGGGAGAACTTGAAATGCATTTGATATCTGCTATTACCATGAGCCTTAACAAAACAGTACTCACTGCCTCACTGGTGGTTTGTGCTCTGCTAAATAATAGAGTTCATCTCATCGATTCAATGTTTGGCTCACAGCAGTAGTTTTGATGGACTGCTTAGCTCCTTTCCATTTCTATACCATTGCGGGCTTCATACGTTCATCTCATCATGCTTACACTCCAGGATATGGTGAAACTCATCATTGATAGATACACACGAGAAGCTGGTGTACGTAATCTTGAGAGGAACCTAGCTGCATTGGCCCGTGCAGCTGCTGTCAATGTTGCAGAACAAGATAGTGTGCTTAGACTTGGCAAGGAAATACAACCAATTACTACAACTCTACTGGATTCAAGGCTTGCTGATGGTGGTGAAGTTGAAATGGAAGTTATTCCTATGGGCCAGGACATATCAAATACTTATGAGAATCCATCACCTATGATTGTCGATGAGGCTATGCTAGAGAAAGTGCTTGGGGTATGCCTTTGTCTCTAAACGTTTGAAGTATTGAGTATAGCTTCACCGGAAGCTACAGAGTCCTATCTTTTTGTTTGTTGTACCTAGAGTGATATGTTATGTTATATTTGTTCCTGCAGCCTCCAAGGTTTGATGATAAAGAAGCTGCAGATCGTGTGGCAAGCCCAGGAGTGTCAGTTGGGCTTGTTTGGACTTCATTTGGCGGGGAAGTGCAATTCGTAGAGGCTACATCAATGGTGGGTAAGGGTGATTTGCATCTGACAGGGCAACTTGGTGATGTAATTAAGGAGTCAGCACAATTAGCTCTGACATGGGTAAGCATATTTTTTCACCTATCTGCATTGGTGACATCATAATATTACCTTTGTTTATGTTCTTTTAGTAGAACCTGGTGTTGCCCATTGATGTTTTTTTCCAATTATTATTACTGGAATTCGTTCCAGACTCCTAAGTCAAATACTATATAAGAAGAAAACTCCACTTCTTTGTGCCTAGTTTTCCGTGTACTCATGATTTCCTTGGTCTTTAACAGGTGAGAGCAAGAGCTGCTGACCTCAAGTTGTCACCTACTTCAAATATTAACTTGTTAGAGAGTCGTGATGTTCACATACATTTTCCTGCTGGTGCGGTGCCAAAGGATGGTCCTTCTGCAGGAGTGACATTGGTAACGTCGTTGGTGTCACTATTTAGTCACAGAAAAGTCAGAGCAGACACTGCTATGACTGGCGAGATGACTCTTAGGGGCCTTGTGTTGCCAGTTGGTGGTATCAAGGATAAGGTAGTGCTCTAATAGGTTCCTGATATGTTATTTGTTCCACTTCAAAGATGGAAACTTAACCATTTTCTATGCTCTGCTGTTCTGCTCTGTTTAACTTGAAGTTTTCTCTGGAATTCAGGTACTTGCAGCACATAGATGTGGCATCAAGAGAGTAATATTGCCAGAAAGAAACTTGAAGGACTTAGCTGAAGTTCCAGCACCCGTTCTCTCTGGACTGGAGGTATGTATCGAGCTTCTGCCATATGTAGTCTGACAGTCGAGGATATGATCTGAGCTACTTTATGGAGTGTAAATTATTCAGGGAAAAAAAGAAATCATAGACAAAAGTAGCATTGGATAAGTTTTCGATACATAGAGCCGAAGTATCCACAATAGCTACGGCCGCCAGAAACTGAAATAATCCGACCCTGAATATGTTTGACTCTCACTCGACTTTAACTTGCTACTGTAGATTCTGCTTGTGAAGCGCATCGAGGAGGTACTTGATCATGCTTTCGAAGGTGGATGCCCTTTGAGACCCCACTCCAAATTATAGCATTAACCAGTCCAAAATGTCGACAATCTGGAATCTTGCCGGTTCTGTACCTGTCTTGGAGATTCGTCGTCGCACACGATTCAGGTTTCCATGGACGGGCCACTGTTCCTCGAGATCTAATGTCATGCCAAGTCAGGCGTTTGCACGTCCACCTCGGTTGCGCCAACATTCAGAATCTGGATATATACCGATTACTAAACAGCAGCGAGATCTGTACCTTTGTTTGTGCATGCATTCCTACTTCCCGCTGCATATCTTTAGGCTTGGTTGTTTCAGTTTTGGATTATAAAAATCCAGTGTATAAAAAAAGTTAGGTTCCACCAGTTTATTGAATTGTTATAATCTGTACTCTAGATTATAATAAGTTGACAGAATAAGTTATTTAGTTTGTTTCAGTTTATAAAAAAAGCCGAAACAAACATGACCATAGTGTTATACTGTCTGGTGTACAAGCATAGAGGTCCATCTTCTGTTGATTTGGGTGTATATGAAATCTATTCTAGGGGGAAATCAATATATGATATCAATACCAAATAGCATAATAAGGAAAAAACAATGTTGTCACGGGGGTTACTTTTTGGAATTTTTGCTCTTATGTCACAAAGTTGAGTGGTGTTTACTTTTTTTTGTCACGTCCTGTGTATTTGACAACTGGGTTCAGGGATCACATGTCATACTCATATGGGGCAAAAGAACAGATTCTACCAACTTATGTGTAGCATGAGAGCAAATCTCTCTTACTTTTTTAGGCTAGCCAGAAATAAGTCATAATAAAATTTCTTGTATGTTATTGAAAGTTTATCGGTTTGGTTTTCTTACATGTTACTAAAAGTTTGATGTTTTTTGTAAACGTTTGATTAATTTTTCACACTTCTTTGTGTTACTACTGCTATTTTTCTGTTAGATTATTGTCTACATTACATGAAAAAAATCTAAATTGCCTTTATACATGATAGTTCAATAATTCCTTTTTATTCAGTAGATTGGGGGTTAATGTGACTATAAGTGGATTGAAACAATATGGCTATTCATATTTTTGCCCTTATACAATTCAATAATTCTGATTTATTTATCAGCTTGAGGGGTTGATGTGGCAATAAGTGGATTAAAACTATAGGACTATTCATATTTTTCTTATTATGGAGATTCTCACATATGTGTTACGAGGCTAAGGGTCTTTTCATCATTTATTAAAAAATAATGGTGACTCGTGACATAAAATGATGTGAAAAATAAAAATAGGAAAACCGATGAAATTTTACTGGCGTATAAGAAATTTTCTCAAAATATTACCAATTTATCACTTGATAGGTCGATTACCATAGGTTAGTCAATTAGTAAACTTACATGGTAATCACTAATTAAAAAAATTGTCTACTTATCACTAATTAGTCACTGATGGTGATTAGTAAATTAGGATGACTTCACGAACCAATTTTACCGAATAACTTCATCCTCATTTTAGGGATGCCAATATTTCAACTAAATATTCTTAATCTATCTGCATCTCTAGCTCTATAATTTTTTGGAGCTACACTGAACCTGCTACAAAAGATCTTGGAGCTGTTCCAAACAATAGAATATTTCTTTCCATGATCTTTGCATACGACCACTAAATGATTATTTACGGGCTCGGGAGCAACAAGGCTGTGACCTGTCTGGCTTATGGGGGTTACTGGGAACCCGAGTCCAAAAATTTATTTAATTATTATTAGCAAATTTTTATCATTTGCGTGCATCTTAGATTTAATATGATGTACTGCTTAAAATAGTGTATCTCTTTAGTTTTTCTCTAACGATAGCGATCCCACTGTCTGTCAATGGGATCCATATCAAATTCTTTTTTTACACACGTAGTAGTTTCACAAACAAAGTAGATCAAATTCAAGAATGAAGATGAACGGTGTATATGGTAGCCAAATTTTGCAAAATAAGCGGCTGTTTTTAGATTTGTCAATTTGTTTTAATTTTTATCATACGGAGATTCATAGTTGCCTCACACTAACTAGATAGTTTAAGGGTACGTTTGTTTTAGTTTTTGTTAGTTAGAGATTCTAATTAATCAGCTAGTCTAAGTATCATGGCGAGAATCTAAAGAAATTGATGTTTTACAACTTCTTGATTCTAGTTTAATTCTAGATTCTATAGATACCGATTTTCACAATCTTAATCTGAATCTGGTTCATTTGTTTTAGGTTTAGATTTCAAAAATGGTTGCAACTGTTAGAAACTAAAACAAACAAACTATAAGTATCGCTTGCATTTCTTTAATTTATTTTTAAATTCTACAATTATTTATTCTCATTTTTTTTAAAAAAAAGTAGTTACACATGCTATGATAGAATGGAACGCGTCTAGTACAAATCATCTACCTCGTGTAACCTTAGAAACCACAAATCAATGACACACAATGTTAATCTAATAGAAGACTACTAGTACTAATATTTTATAGTTAAACCCTTCGTTGAATCAACATCTTGTGATCTTAATTTCAGATACCAAAGAACAATTAATTAGTGTGTGCTTTCTATGTTTGCCCATATTAGGCTATTCACAATGAGAGTTTTATGAGGTATTTTATGGTATTAATTACCATGTCATATCAGATTTTTTGCTGACATAACATTCAATTAATAAGGAAAGAGAAGGAAGTAGTGTCATCACTATAACATGGTGCTAACCTGTTTCTAAGATGAATGAAACGAAATGAAACACTCATTGAGAGCCAAATCGTTTCATCAGAGAGAGGGTATTTCATGAGAGCTAGTTGAATTTAATTATACCGGTTAGCCTAGAAAATAGTGAAATAAAACTCTCCACTGAGAGAGTGTATTTCATTCATTTGTAAAGTTGATGTGGCATTTTAGGAAACAGTGTTACGAAACCCACCACTGTGAATAGTCTTAAATATAATGCATAAGTAAAAATAATACAGAAAACGAGAAAGAAATAACACTACATGAGAGATATAGTTGTTCAAAATGCATAATAAAATACAAAATGACTTGTTTCAAACAACTCTTGATACAACTTTAAAACGGTTTTTTTAAACCGGAATATATGTTCTCATGCTAGAAACTCAAATAAGGTTCAGTTTCTCCCTCCAAAATCTAAATGTACAACTTTCGAAGAAAAAAAACCAACGGCTTTGCCAACGGTAACCTGTCCAGCGAATGAAATCAGCGAATAAAGCAGCAGCAGATCCACACACTCAGCTCGTCAGATTGTCACCAACGTCTCCACGTCTCCGCCGCTGTTCTTAGCCTAAAACACGACGACAAAAAAAACGGAGTCTTGATTCGGCAACCCCAATTTCTTCCGATGGCAACACGAGCAGCGTTGTGTTGGCGCCACGTCGCCGTCGTCGTCGTCGTTGTCGCCGCGCTCCTCGCGGCGGCAGGGGTGACCGCTGACCCCGGGAAGGTCGGCATCTGCCACGGCCGCGTCGGCAGCAACCTGCCACCGCCGGCTGCCGCGGCGGCGTTGCTGAGGCAGAACGGGATCACCAAGGCGCGGCTTTTCCTCCCCGACCCGGCTGTGCTCCCGGCCTTCGCCGCCGCCGGCATCGACCTCATGATCGGTGTTCCCAACGAGAATCTGACATTCCTCTCCGCCGCTGGGCCCAACGGCGCGCTGCAGTGGCTGCAATCCAGCGTCCTCGCGCACGTCCCGGCCGAGCGCGTCCGCTACCTCGCCGTCGGCAACGAGGTGCTGTACAACAACCAGTTCTACGCGCCGCACCTGGTGCCGGCCATGAAGAACCTGCACAGCGCGCTCGTCACCCTCGGCCTCGACGGCAAGATCAAGGTCTCCTCGGCGCACGCCTCGTCGGTGCTCGCCTCGTCGTACCCGCCCTCGGCCGGCGCGTTCGACGCCGCTTCCATCACCGTGCTCCGCCCCATGCTTCAGTTCCTCGCTGACACCGGCGCGCCCTTCATGGTGAACACCTACCCCTTCATCAGCTACGTCAACGACCCCGCCAACGTGCAGCTCGGCTACGCGCTGTTCGCCGCCGGCGCACCGGCGGTGACCGACGGCGCGCTGGTCTACACCAACCTGTTCGACGCGACCTTGGACGCGCTGGTGGCCGCGCTTGAGAAGGAGGGGTTCGGCGCCATGCCAGTCGCGGTGACCGAGACCGGGTGGCCGACCGCGGGGCACCCGGCCGCGACCCCGCAGAACGCCGCCGCCTACAACGCCAAGATAGTGGAACGCGCGGCGCGCGGCGCCGGCACGCCGCGGCGCCCCAGCTTGCCCGTCGAGGTGTTCTTGTTCGACCTGTACGACGAGGACGGCAAGCCCGGGGCCGAGTTCGAGAGGCACTTCGGCATCTTCAGGGCAGAAGGGAGCAAAGCTTATGATATAAACTTTGTGTAGAGCTTGTTTCAATTGGAACTTGGAACTCATGTAGTCGATATTACAATTTCGTCATTCTTAAGATTTGTACTTTGATTATGATGTCACTTCTAAGATTAATATGTAAGATCACTTGTCTAAGATTAATATGTAAAATCCACACGGCAGACTCTTCTGTGTTGTTTAAGAAACAGGTTCGAATTTGCAGATGCAGTCATATACATATTTCCATTGAAAAGTTTTTCTGCCAATCTCTGATTCTTAACCATCGCAAGCTGCACGCAAAGTTAATTTGTTAAAGTTGTAAAAACTTACAGGATTTAAGTACGGCATATACAGCACCGTTCAAAACATTAATGTGGTGCTGTTATGAACTGGAACATACTTTCCGATTGAGTTCAACCCATAGATGCAAGAACACGATTACTTCAGGACGAAAACTACATATTTATAGGACCGGAGGCCCTTGATTGAACTCTTTACCGCACTATCTCATAGAATTAGAGAGGACTATACAAAATATAATCATAACTAATATGGAAGCTAATCCCTCAAGGGTCGGCTGGTGTCGCCGCGCCAGGCTGCGCGCCTTCCTTGGGCAGGCCCAAGGCTCAGCACCGGTAGTGTCAGCCCCATATGACATCTTCCCATCTTCCCCTCCTAGACAAGCAGCTCGTTCTCGAAATAAAATGAGGGGTAACGACTAATGAAGCTGTCGACATCTTCCCACGTTGCCGAGCTCAGGGGTTCACCCTTCCATTGGATGAGTAGCTAGCGAAATCCCTGGCAAGACGTGAGTGCACTGTTTTCTCTGGTTTGAGCATTGTGGCACCATTGTGTGTGAGTGACAGAGGTGATGGTCGTGTCCCCACGAACTTCTTGAGCAGGCCCACATGGAAGATGTCGTGGAGACGGGGCTCGAGGGGGCAGATCCAGGCAATAGGCCACACTGTTAATGACCTCGCTGATGTGGTATAGCCCAAAGTCGGTCTTGCGCCCAAAGAACCGGGGGAAGAGCTTCCCCTTGGTCAGCACCTAGAGTGATGTTGGTGCATGGAAACGGAGACGGAGACGGAGCCAGAACAAGTCGGCGGCGGCGTAGCTGGTGTTGGTGTCGCGATGTTTCGTGCCACCGCGGCCACTTGGGACTCCGCCGGTTTGTATGAATGAATGGAGGTTGGTCACAACCATAGACCACTCGGAATGGAGTGTCTTTTAGCGCCGATTAATATGCAGTGTTATAGATATATTCCATTCATGGTAACCAGCGCAGCCATTGGTGGGAACAATCTCCGATGAAGCAGCGGAGGTACATGACGATGACTTTGTTAGCTGCCTTAGTCTAACCATCGGATTGCGGGTGGAATGCTGACATCATGTGAAGCTTGCATTGGTCCCTATGAGATTCATGAGTTTGTGCCAAAACAACGATGTGAACATTGGGTCTCTATCTGAGACAATGGACTCCGCGATGCCATGGGGGTGAATGGTCTCTGCAAAGAAAGTTTGTGTCACTAAATCTACCGAGTATGGGTAAGCTAGTGGTATGAAGTGACAATACTTTCTAAAACAGTCAACCACCGTCAAGAGCACTAATTTGTCGTCTACTCATGGAAGAGCTCCAACAAAGTCAATCCCGATGTCGGCCCAGACCAACGTTAGGACTGGTAGAGGCAGTAACAATCCTGCCGAATGGAGATGCTCGGATTTGTACTGTTGGTAGGTAGCACATGTGGAACTACCGTGCGTAGATTGGGCGAGTGGATATCTCAGTGTAGTTGGTGCAAAGTGCGCTGAACATCCTCGTGCCCGTTGTCATGGACGACGGACAAGACTTTCTAGAGCAATGGGCCGTGGCAGAGCTAGACCGAAAATGTAGGGGGAGCTAAGTTCAAAAGATCAAGGGTTCAATACACTTTCTTTAGTATAATTAATTAATTTTTGTTCAATATTTGTTCTTTGATTCATAAAGTTCTCACAATTCATTCTTGTATTATTGTGAGAACTAGCTCCATTCGTGTTTATATTGTTTGAACTTGAATGGTAAACGAACGGTGTTCTTTTATTTATATTGTTAACATAAGATTCTAAGAAATGAGATTCTAAGAAGTAATAAGCAATAAAACATGCAATAAGTAGAGATGCACGATGCAGGGCGGCACCGACCGCAGTAGTGCAAGACGGTAGGACATGGCCAACGTCTGCCGCAGGTGGCATGGCCACGTGGGGACCTAGTTAGAACAGGCGGAGTGGCATGCTGAGATTTTAATTGAGATAAAAATTAAAATAAAATTATAAATACATGAATGACCAGTTATTATAGATAACTTGATGATTCTGTCCACGTGTATATGCTATTATAGGAGGAAATTATGTATATATACAAGCAATGCAGTTTAAGAGAAAGTTAAAAAGTATACATGAAAAATAGAGAAAATCATATAGGTAAATAAAAAAACAAGGAAATTGAAGAAAAAGAAGACAACATACGTCACCACATTCAACATAAAAATTTATATTAATAATTAATTTTTATTATTATCAATATAAAAAAGAGGAAAGGGGGAGCCGGATGGCAGTAGGGGGGCGCGCGCCCCCTAGCCCCCCTTATTTCCGCCACCGGCAATGGGGAAGTCGGTGGGATGTAGAACCACCCATTATAAACGACTAAGACATAGAGGATGGACCACATGACACTTGGCGCTGCGAGGTGGTGATGTCGTTGTGTAGGGCGACCAACACGAGATTGATGGTGTTGGCTTGCTGAAGACGGTTGATGGAGTCGAACCGAGGTCCCTAGATGGCAAGGATTACCACCTAGCGAGAGAGTGCATCGATTACCATGTTGAAACTCCCGGTCTTGTAGTCGACACTCCAACGACACTAAGCCCCCAACCACTCCCATTGACGTAACCTTGAGTTCGGTGCTATCAGTCTCACCACTAGCTTTTATCGTACAGTCATAAAATGGCACTTTGGTGAATAGCATTTGTCTCCACACTCAAGAAATTTATTTTTCGAGAAGTGACTTGATATTTTTAACATCCGATTTTATATGCAGTAGTATAAGGGCCTGTTTGGGACTACTCCACTCTCTTAAAATTTGCTCCACTTAGAATCAGATCTAGAGTAGAGTTGCTGCTCCACTGTGGAGTATTTGCACTTGTTTGGCTTGCGGAGGGAATTCAGATTCAAAAATAATAGAATTTGGTAGGAATGTATTATTTTCTCCAGAGTTTATTCATAAATCTCCAATTATATTATTTTTCATGTCCTTTATATAAAACATATTAAATTAGTACTCCCTCCATTAACTTTTAAATAACATCGTTGACTTTTATCACAATCTTTGATCATTCATCTTATCAAAAAAATTATGTAAATATACAAAAATATAAGTTATAATCGAAGTACCTTCAATATTAAAACAAATTATAACAAAATAAATGATATTTCAATTTTTTTTGAATAAGACGAATAATCAAAATTTGTGATAAAAGTCAGTAACATTTAAAAAGTCAATATAGATAGTACTAAATGAAAAAAATAATAAATATCAACTAAAAAGTGAATCAATAAGTTTATAATAGCATTGGTTGGTAAATTATTTCGAACTCCACGTTTTGTTTTAAAAACTGAATCTGCATTTTTCGCGAATTAAAAAACGTTGGCTAGACGTTTATGGAGCGGAAAAAGTGGAGCAAGTTGGCGTGCCAGCAGCATTCGCCGTTTCCGCCCACTACGGCGGGCCAGCGCGCCGCCGCGGCGCCGCCACCCCCTCGCGGGGGACTGCCGCTGCCTCTCCTCCAGGCCAAACGCGCCGTAAGCCTCGTCGCCGCACACAGTGCCTACTCGCGCTGCACTGTGGAAGGTGCTACGGAGACGGGAGCAACAGTGCCCCCATCGTCAAAATTCGTCATCCTCTCGCTCTCTTCGTTTCCTCGGCCCACGGTTTGATGGTTGCATCAAGGCGGAAGCAAATTCTCAACCGGGAGGGACGCATCAGGCCATCAGGAGACAGGTACGCGAACAACTCATCCCCCGTAATCGAGCTGCGCTTTGCGTGGATAGGTCCATCTGACCATCTCACCTCGCGTTCGCGCTGGAAGCACAGGTTGCAATCAGCGCGCTCGTGGGCGGGGCAGCATTTGCTTGTCTGCTGCCGTCCGTCTCCATGTCGCCCCTTCCAGGAGCAGCCGCGCGGAAGGTCGCTCGCTTGTGGCAAAGGGGTCGTCTAATGCGAGGTCGCCGTCACGGAGACATCCGCTGCTGGTCAGTTCTGTTCCTCACCAAGATTCATCTGCTTTGGCCGTGTTGGTCTTTCACTCTTTCAGGATGCCTTGTATCACAGTCTTGTGCTTGCTGCTCACACTACTGACGCAGTCTGGTCTCTTGTAACACAGCAAGCTGGACTACCCGATTACTCGATTCATGTAGAGTTAACTTTCCATGGCTGATAGCCGTAAAATTTGTAGTTGCGTGCAATGGCGTCAGTATACTATGTCCTATGCTAGATTGCTAACTTGCCAAGTTATTGGTTAAGTCAGGGGCAAGTAAGGTTTTGGGATTTTCATGAGTGAGGTCTCACATAGATGGGTTCAGATCATCCACATTTAGTTCAAACTCCCAATAACAAAGGTGTGATGTAGCAGCATATAGGAACTACCTAGTCAATAATCAAACAGTCCTGACAACGATGATGATCGACTAATTATGGCCTTACAGTGCATAGTCATTGCTTGGAAAATTTAATTTCCTGACACCAAAGTCATGAACACTGGTTTAAAATCTTGTGGTCCAAGTGTCATGGAATGGCATATGATGTTTGAATTGAAAAGGTGATATGAATCCACTTTGTCTTGCTAAAAATCCCTTGAAGGAGATAATATAGTAAATAACCCCAGCTAACAATTATTTCCTATAACCCACATCTTGTTGTATTGTAATTAAGTGGCAGCACAATTTATATTGTATTACCATACGGCTTGTAGTGACTAGTTAAAACTAGGAATGAATGTCGTAAATTGTTACTGCTCCTATTTCTCATCATCGTAGCTTGTTGCTTTGTAGGTCTTGTTGGATCAGGACCCAGCTTTTTAGTGTGGATGTCATAGATTTGACACTCAGTCAAATTTGAAATTTCAGAATCAGAATCCATGAAAACGTCGGAGTAGTGCACCAACTTCTCATGGATAGAGATGAATAAACTTGTTTCATGTAGAGATAAATAAATTGCATTGTTCCAATTTCCAATAAATACAGCTTTATTATTTGTCAGATAAAACTACCCATGAGTAGTTCCGTAGGTTGAAGAAGCTAAAATTTCCTGGCAGCCCATACTCCAGCTGATTACTGCAATCTTGTTCATCAAGTGATTGTGAACCTGTGATAAATTTATGGGGTATGTCTTACTGAGGGAACCTGAATTCAAGATGCAAGAATCAATGGTATCAAGATCTGACCTTTTCCTACCTAATTCATTGTACCTTATAATCAAGCTCACATCGGATTACACGGTTTCCAGCTGTAAGGTTGGTAATCCAGATTGTTATTCACTGAATTTAGCTGGTTGGAAATATCAAACCTGTTTCAATTACATTAGTTAAGCTTTTCTAACTGATAGTAGTCATCTCCATAACATGAAGTAGAACCATTAGGTCTGATATTAGCCTGAAGCTTTAGGAAATTGCTGTACTTAGCTGCAAGAAATTGTACTTTAATCTTGTTACTGTTGTCAGTAAGGGCACATGCACTAGATAGTAATTGCTGTTATATCATGTTCATTGTAGGGATCAAATCCCTGGCAATTGAGAGAAAGTAGTAATATGATTTGAAGCACAACATATTTTTATATAATATGGTCCATCAAGTTAGTTAAATAAAGACAACTGTTTCAAAAGTACAGTTTTTCCTGTCATGTGATCACTGAAATAAAATAGCCTTATTGGTTTATTATTGTCTAACTTTGATGCAGTCAACATAGATGTGTGGTCACAGGGAATCGAACAGTTTTCGAAATGCACACCATTGCTTGTCTGTCTTAGATCTTGTGGCATAAGTCTTGGAAGACAGGATGGAATTGACCTACCACCTAGAAAAATTGCATTCTTATAGTGCCATCAGTACTGAAAAGTAATGTTTCCTTCCCATTATTTTATTTTTGTAAATTTGATAGTGAACCACACAAAAATACAGTTCAATATAGGCTGGCTATCCATGTCCTTCCGTATTTCAACCTCCACCCATATTTTTAAAATCATATATTCATATGGTCAAAAAGGTTGACAATTTTAAATTCAAAATTGGAAAAGTCATTTGAATTTCCAGTAATTGTTTCATTGCCTCCGGAAAATCATTAGCTCATGTTAGATTTGCTATGTTTTTATCAATATTATTAAAGAACTTGATTAATGTTGTCTCGCACTGTCATTGTTTCTGCTTTTGCTTAATGGTGAAATTCTGAATTGTGGTCAGTAGTCTGGATCAGTGGAAAATCTCATGTCTCTCCTTTTTTTTCAGGCAACACCTCATCTCTCTATCCAAGTACATTTTCCATTCCAAGAGGTCCAAGCTGTGATTCATTAACTGCAGATCTTGGTGAAGGAAATTGGCTGCACTGAATCATCCATGCAGGTTGGTGGCAAAAGAACACTGTTCTCCCTCACTGCTTTGATGATCAATTTTGTTACCTGAAAGCATTTATTAAAATGACAGTGCATGAAAATAGCATTCTTGCAGTTTGCCCTTTGATACATATTCATGGGATATTCCAAGATATGCTTTAGATGGAGATTAGCTCAGGATTTGAACCACATTAGGACACATTTAACACAAAATACTTTTTAAGAGCTGCTTCTCATCTCAATTTTCTGAAATTGGCGGTTTGTTTTTTGTTACAGAGCACGATCATTTCATTCCCATGTCGGTAGAATACCTGCAGATGGTTACTTTGTCTGTCGACATCATTTTTTAGCAGAAGTGATTTTTACTACCCTCCTCTGTGTTGTTTGATACTGACATATAATGATATAAGCACAAGGCTGCCTGGCATTTGGTTGGATTGCCTATTTTAGGATGTCAATTAGTACTACAGTTGCAAGTATGGCTGATATGTGACCCTGTTTCTCCACTGTTCTTTGCACTTTCCAACTTCCCATCAAGTAAAATCTGTATGTTAGAAGCTAGTAAAAGATAATCATAACTCCTGCCGACGTAGCAGGCTAGAACTATTGCAGCCACAACGCACCAGTGTCAGTCAAGTTCATTACTCTGAAAGACCAAACCTTGCCATGATGAGTCCCCCCCCCCCCCCCCCCCCCGTCTTCTTGTTCTTTATTTGTTTGTGCCCTAGGTAATGTAGCTGGGAATTATAAACTGGTCCTAGGAGGCTAGGAGTTCCATTCCTTGTTGACAAAAGGTGCACTTAGAAACTGGATTTGTCCTTGTAAATGGTAACCTGCCTTGTTATCGATATTAGTTGGAAAAAATTCTGTATATGCTACGGTAAGTTCATCGGTTCTTATATATTTCATTGAAAACCTGTTTATGTTTATTCATATATGCGACTGATTAAATTTTTTGTGTCCATATATGACATTGTCATTAGTTTTAACTATTAGTCAACATTATTTTTTTTCCAAAATGTCAAAACTGTTCCTTAGCTCACTTAAAATCAAGTATGATTTAACATCTATGACCAACTATTGCTTGCTCTAGTCGGTATATGCATACCAACCACTCATTCAATCAAGCGCAACAGAGTTCAGTTAGAAGCAAAGCTAGCTATAGCTTTGTAAGCTGAGGGTAGTTTTGATATTTTGAAAAAACTAACATTTACTGACGGTTGAAACTAACGGCAATGGCATATATGAATACAAAAAATTTAAGCAATAGTATATATGAAAAACAAATTTTCGGTAACATATATGTGAACCAACCCTGCAGCAGACAGTCATCTTACGTATTCATCTTTGTTGAAGTAGTGAAACCTAATCACCTAAGAATCAACAGCTGCCTACAGTTTTCCATATTTGATCGTCTGGTTATCGCTGCACCGAATCTCATGTCGTTTCTTGATATTGACCCAGGAACAAAAGTTGGCCTGGCTGGCTGGCGTGCCTGTTAATTACAGCAACTCAATCAGTAACTACAAGCCGGACGAAGGTAACAGTCTGACAGATCATATCGGTATGGCTGACACGAGACCCTGCCTCTTGGTGGGTTCGTCGCTTGCTTCTTCCCGGTCAGGTCGCCGTCGTACAAAGCATGTATATGGGATGTTCGTCTGGACACATGGGCACATGGCGGAGCGAGCTACCGCCTCCTGTCGCCATCCACGACGCCGGCCGGTCGATCTCTATACGGCTGAAGTCAGGTACGTGCGAGTTGCTTGAGGCTTGCAGCGACTACCCTGCAGCCTGGGCCGGCGAGGCGGTGGTTTGTGGCTGACGGAATGGTTGACGGGATCATTGCGTAATGGCGCAACCACGGCGAGGTGGGCAGGCAGGCAGGCAGGCATTCACCAGCGGGAAACGGATGTGGCAAAAGACTTCAGCCACACCAGACTGTAGCTTTTCTTTCGTGGGGGCACCTTGTTGCTGATGTTACGCGTACCCTCGAATCCAGGGGATGGATAAAATGCAAATCTTTGCAGCAGATGCAGCCTCGAGATCGATGTAAGCTTTCATGATTCATAAAATAGAAGGCTGTCAGCAGTTTCATGAGCTATTCTTCTTGTGGTTAATGTCAGTAGCTTTCGTGTCCCCTGCTTCTTAAAAGTGTTGATCGTCTAGTTAATGTCAGAACTTACACATATGGAAGTCTTGTTCATTACTTATGTTGTATTTATTTGGTTCAACTTTTCAACCAATTTTATTAATTGAAAACTATGAAAGTTGAACTAAATAATATTTTTGGTTCAGATTTTTGAACTAGTTTATTTGTTAAAAAAGTTGAAAACTGAATCAAACAAGTATTAAATGAAATTGGTTTTTTCATCATAACATGTTTTGTTAATATAAAGTAGAAGTTGTCTATTACTTAGATTTTATACTTTTATGGTTTGCACTGCATGATCTTATTTTCATTCATTTACATAAATATATGAGTTGAGGTATGATATTATTGTTTCATGTTGTTAAGCTACGCCAAATTGCTCTATTGCAGATTCACAATTACTATGAACACATAATTTCATAGTTTTTTTAAAGACTCACAAATTTTTTTAAAAAATATGTGTAAAGAGCTTGATACTGTACATTTGACATCTCTTGTTTCGCAGGGGCAAAAGCATGCAGCCGGAATTATCGATCGAGCAACAGTTTCTTTTAGCTTGGCCGAGGTGCAACACAACTCTGTATCGTATGTACAAAATCCTCTCCTTGCACAAATGCATAAGTATCATCTTAATTTCACATTTAAAATTCAATGATCTTGATTTGAAATGTTTTTTTTAAATTGACATGGAGAAGCAGAGGTACACTGCGGATGGATTTTTTTTTGTAAAAACAAAAAGTCGTTGGATTTTAGATATGAAGCTATGATGAAGCTTATGTATTTGTGCATGAAGTAAGTTTTGTGCTTAGGATACGGAGCCGCAACACAAGGTGCAACTGCTGCTTGAGTTTGAGCGGTTGAGCCCTCCACACATGTCAATGTCGATCTTTTTTGTGTGTGCAGCGAGGGCTTGTGGGCGCAGCAAGTCAGCGAGCGTGCGCGCTGGCTCCGTCGCCGTCGCCGTCGCCGGAGATTAAAATGAGCTTTGAGGAGGAGCGCTATATATATGCCTCGCGCGCGCACGCTCCGGCTGCATCAGTTGCGAGGTACTTGTCACTGGAGAGATTAAAAACCCCTTTGTTTGATGCAGGCTTAGCCAACGAGCGTCCAGCGGGCCGGCCTTTTATCACAGCAGCTTGGCTTGAGCTCGCCGCGGTCTCTCGGCGGCGGCGGAGGAGGAGGAGGAGGAGCCTATATATATACAGAGAGAGGGAGACGGCCACCGGCGACGGCGGCGGCGCGTGATATATTTATTATCTATAAATTAGGTTGGGGTAGCAGGCTGATGGGGAGGCAGCCGTGCTGCGACAAGTTGGGGGTGAAGAGGGGGCCGTGGACGGCGGAGGAGGACACGAAGCTGATGAACTTCATCCTGACCAACGGCCATTGCTGCTGGCGCGCCGTGCCGAAGCTCGCCGGCCTGCTGCGCTGCGGCAAGAGCTGCCGCCTCCGCTGGACCAACTACCTTCGCCCCGACCTCAAGCGCGGCCTCCTCACCGACGCCGAGGAGCAACTCGTCGTCGACTTTCATGCCAAGCTAGGCAACAGGTACGTGCCCTTCGTATACACATTACACATACACACCATGCTAACTTCCTACATACTATACACAAATGCATATGCATGCATGCTTATGAAGTTATGAGCTGAGCGATTTGATGATTCGATACTAAAACCCAAACGTTTACGATTAATTATTTGTAATCGAGAAATTTTACGGGAAAGTATCGTAATTTTTAGAGTTAATCAGTTACCTCGATACCTCATATATCTAATATTAAGATTGTATCAAAATTAACACTGAAAATTGTAATACATTTCTGATATTTTCTCACCATTATAGTCTTCATTACTATAAATATTAAATAATCAAAATAACATATATTTTAAGATGGTTAGATTCTCACATCATGCCTTAATTAACCATATCCATGTAAGATTTTGGCGTAAACATAGCGGCTTATCTCCGCACCATACTCTCTCACACACACACATATATATATATGGCTCCTTTAGAATAGAGTTTTTTCAAAGAATTTTATAGGATTTAGTACGATTTCTATAAAAATTTTATAAAATTCCTCCGTTCCAAATTCCAAAAGAACCTTAAAACGCAGAATAATAAGGAAAGAGTACCTGCATACGCCCACTGTTTCGTACGTACAAAGACGCTGACAACATAGGTACGGTGTTATCAATGTGTAGTTCGCTAAGATCACTTCTATCGGTAAATCACTAACTTACCGGGGCGATTTGATGTAAATTGACTAATTTCCGTTGGCCCGACAACTAGTAAATTGGTAATTCCGTCGGTCAAACATTAGAAGACGGAAGTTATAGTGTTGTGTTTGTCCTAAGCAAGCCAGTAAACCTTATCTGTGTGCGTCGTCAAGAAAGTTTCGATCAAAGTACTAACACAGGCCCTACCATTTCAACGAAGTAATTAATCTCGTGGACTATAGCACACACGCACGTCCTCGGGTTGGTGCAAGAACTCCATAAATATAAAGAGGAAAACATGCCATTAAAAACTCATCCAATTCTCGCTGACTGTCTAACTAACACGTGGATTTGTATAAGTGATACATAAGAAATTACAAAATTGCTCTTGGCCTTTTATCAGAGATCGAGTGGACTCTAGCTAGTTGGGGGCATTATAGTAATTTGACCATTTTGTGTTAAGTTGTACGTGCGAGATATATAACACACACCACTTATTTATTCCTTGCATAATAATGGCAATAGGTCATCAAGTATATATATATATATATATATATATATATATACATACATACATACATACGGGAGCGCTATTCTACATCACGTGCGTAGAATAACTATTCTACACCGACTACTTTCAGTAGTAGATTTTCTCAGTAGAATAGTAATTAGGTATTACGTTTTTCTCAGTAGTAGATTTCTCAGTAGAATAGCTATACTACACCTATGGTGTAGGATAGCATATATATATATATATATATATATGTGAGCATTCTTAATTGTGATCATACTTGATGTGGAGTATTAATTAATTGCCTGGTTTTACTTTTGGCAAAAGATAGCTAGTAGTGTTAAGTTTGCACAATCACTGTCGTTAGTAAGAACTGGTGTAGTTATTTTTGGAAAAATTGCAGAAGAAAAAATGGATGGTAAATTACATCCACAAGGGAAAAAAGAATATGCATACTCCAAATTTAATGTTATTTTTGGCTTTGATTTTTTATGTCAACAAAAAAGACCTTGATATCATATTTAAACATAGGTTCTAAAATTTTAATTTTTGTGTGTAGTTTCTTGGGAAAAGGGAAAACAAACTTCTTAGATATGCCTCCTTATAAATTAGAGTACTATAGAAGCCTTTTTGTGATGGTTGTTAGACACATCTACCAAAATGTATATTCTGACTGTTCTATGGTGTTCCAAGTAACATAGAATGTCATAGCCATTGAAATTTTCTTGTATCACTTTCTTGATGTGTGTTCTAAAGCACTGGTAGCCACTAGCTTGACCTGTGTGTCTAAGAAAGCCATTAGAGCATCTCAAAGAGACCTCCTAAATTTTAGTCCTTAAATCACATATAGGGATCATCCTAAACTCTATCTCTTTCTAAAAATTAATCAATCTACAACAGTTTTCCTATAATATCAATCCCTATTTTTTAAATCGTACAAATATGGTCTATAATATGTAATAATTTTGTGTAAAACTATAATACATTCAAATATGTGTATCATCCAACTTATAACAACACATACGAAGAAAAATAATGTGCATGCAAGAAAAATATGTGCAAATGAAAATAGGGACTTGCTAAACTAATCCTATATTTGAGAGAGATGAATGGTGATTTAGGGAATGAATTAGGAAAGGGACTCATTTAGGGAAACTCTTGGAGCTTCATTTTTCACAAAAATACCTAAATTCAAATTTAAGTAGCCATATGAGTAATTTCTTGGAGATGCTCTTATGGACTTAGAAATAGGGTATGTTTGGAAAGCTTCAAATTCCGAGAATCAACTAAGGAGTATCGGAGTATCTAGCTAATAAAATCTAGAGAAACTGGTATCTAATTTCTAGATTCGAGTTTATTTAAAGGAGAATTAGATCCTAGGCCCTATGTGGAAAATGGAAGAAGAGCCTTTTTAAAGGACACTACACTACCAACCGCTTTTGTTGTTTTGTCACTCTTAATTTAAAAGGCTACTCCTTGAACTTAAGGAAATATAGGGTTTAGGGTGTACATCCATAAGCATGTCTGCATGTCCATTGTACAATATATATATATTCAATAACGTAAATTTGGTAATTCTTTGTAGCTTCACCAGCAAGCCGGTGGCACATGCAGAATTGATTGACAAGGGTTGATTTGCTATTTTTTCTATATTTTAGAAATGTATAATTGAAAGTGAGTTTGTGTACTCGACTCATCTACTTAAATCATCCTTAACAATTTCTCCATCAATCCACGTTCATAGAAGGGAATTGAAGGTGATTGAAAGAGATTGCGAGTGATTATAGTATAAATTCTTTCCAATTCTTTTCAATCCCCTCAATTTCCTACACCAAAAGCGGTTACAAATTCTTGGACATTTTTAGGCATGTGTTGTATGGACACTCCCTAATTTAGCCAATATTTTTCATTTCTTACTTAAGCATTCAGTCATTCACGTATGCATGCATGATGTTTCTGTGAGAATTACTACTGATCAATACTTTTTGATTAATTTATGATGTTAATTAATTATGCCCAATGTCCATGCATGCAGGTGGTCCAAGATCGCTGCCAAGCTACCGGGCAGGACGGACAATGAGATCAAGAACCACTGGAATACGCACATCAAGAAGAAGCTCATCAAGATGGGCATCGACCCGGCGACGCACGAGCCCCTCGGCCGGAAGCAGCAGGCGAGCCCGGCCACCGTCACGGCGGCGGAGTCCATGTCCGGCGAGGCGACCTGCAGCAGGCAGCAAAGCCCGCAGCTTGACGATGTCGTCGTCAGGGACATGCCGGCCGCCGCGGGCGGTGCAAGCAGCTCGCGGGAGTCGAGCACGAACACCGCCGCCAGCACTGCCGGTGGCGGCGGCGGCAGCCATTACCAGGACCCTCTGATGAGGTGGCTGCTGGAGGAGAACCTACCCACCGGCGACGAGCCGTGGCTCAACTTCACGGCCGGCAACGACGTCGACGAGTTCAGCAGCATCTCCCCTTCTGCGCCGGCGCTGCCATGGGACGTCGGTGTGACGGACTGGCTGCTGGACTACCAAGATTTTGGGATCGGGGACACGAGCAGCTGCTTGCTGGTCGACGCCGCCATGGTCAACAGCTCAAACGGATCAAACTTCTAGCTAGCTAGCTAGAAGATGTCAGCAGCTTAATTGCGCGCGTTGCTATCAGTGTAGATAAGTGGGCTATAATTAATAAAAGCATCAAGATTATGAAAGCAGCTAGGCATGGCCAGATCGTAGCTAGGGTGGTCGCAGATCAAGGCTTTGCTCTTGTGATGACCCGATCAATGGTTGAGAATCTCGTATTGATCAGTTTACAAAGTCTAAATTATGCATCATTTATGTTTTCTTAGGCATTGTTCTGTTTGGGATTCGTTCGAAATTTTTGCTTGAACCACGTGATATAAGATTGCTAGAAAATATCCCATTTTGCTTGAACCACGTGATATAAGATTGCTGAGAAATATTCCATAAATTTATATTAGTTCGAATTGAATGATTCAATTCAAGCAACCACAAACACATGGAGACTGTTAGATATAAAACGAAATAGTACATGAATGAAATGATACAAGCAACCAAACACTAACTTAACTGCATTCATGATTTGAGAAAGTGTGTACGTGTAAATAGTGAATGTTGTTGTGCAATTTTTCCCATGACGTCAACTAATTAAGGTTACTTCTCAAAGGGAGATGCTCTTTGTTGTTGTACCTTATACATGCAAGTCTTGTTAGTTCATTTGTGTGTGTATTTATAGAATTATAGATTGATGTATGTGTTGCTAAACTGCATCTTGTAGGGTTTTTTTTTTCTGATGCACAAATTGCATGCTCATGTTTTGCTTTACATAGGCTAAGTTTGGCATAATTCCGGATATTTTTAAGCTGGTTAAATCCAATTTTAAATTTTTAGGGTATTAAGCAGAGTCATATGTTGGAGCTCGAGCTGTACAAATAGGATATTAATTAGTGAACAGATATTTTTATATTTATCTATGCAAAGTTGGTGAGGTTTTGATAGTTATATTATATAACCGGTTTATTAATTACTTACATGTCGTTTATTTATGTGGTTTTTAATGATAGTATTAACGATTGAGTAGGTAAGTATCCTTAATTCAACGGTTCAGATGAGTAGGTAATTACTTACTTTCGGCATTAGTTGACGAAGACACCGTTTTTATTCAAAAGTTTTCGACAAATTTGTATCAAGAAAATAATGAAAGGGGCAGACGGAAAAAAAAAGCGAAAGAAGCAAAGAGTTGTGATGATAAGTAGGCTCGTCTAAATCTAAATCTACGATAGTGAGTTAAAGTGATAAATAATTAAAGTTATTTTTAAGAGTGAAAAATTATCAAATATTCCCTAAAAATAATACATCGACCTGCATCTTGTTCCTCGGTCTAACTTAATTAGTCTTAATTTACAACCATCGTTTTATTTTTAAGTCTACTATTATAAAACGTAAGAATGGTCAACTGAGTCCATCCATGCTTTCCCTCTTCCCTCCGCTCGCTCCAACCGCCTCCTTGCGCGCCACCCCACCCACCCCTCAAGTATGCAGAAAGAAAAGCAGAGAATAACCGTCTACCAACATGCAGAAAGAAAAACGCGGGAAGAAAAAGAAAAAAAAAGAAAAAAAGAAAAAAAGAAAATGTATAGAAAGACAAAAGTATGGATTTTACGTAAAAATCCTTAGATTTATGAAAAATCATACAGAATCTAAGAATTTTATTACATAAAGGCTCTTGGATTTTTAAAAAATCACATAAAACTATGAATTTTGCATATAGACAGTTAAATTCGCCAAAAATTCTAGAAATAACATTTTCTCTCATATGTTCATTATTTCTTACATCTCGTTCCAACTGAATTACGAAAAATAATTGTTAAATCTCTATTTATAATTTATTTCGGATAATAATATATCCCATTGATTATTATCGTCGTAACAATAAAATAAGTCTCGTCGTAAGACACATACACCTTACTAGTGAGAGGCCCGTGCGTTGCAACGGATGCATAATTTTAACGGCAATATATAAGTATAACATGATATATTTGCCGAACACATTATATTAGTAGAGATATTACGATGATAAGAAACAAAATAATATATTATTGTTCAAAACAATACATGATGAAATTTACCCATAATTTTCCCCACATTAAACTTAACAGTTAGGTGCACGTAATAGTTAGGTGCACGTGCGTTGCAACGGATGCATAATTTTAAAGGCAATATATTTAGAACATGATATATTTGCCGAACACAGTTCTTTAGTAATATTGCGATGATAAGAAACAAAGTAATATATTATTGTTCAAAACAATACATAGAGGTATCATTTCTATATAAAGTGTCATTGCATATTTATAATTACAGATCTGGTATAAAATTGTACAATATACTATACAGTGAGCACATATTCTTTTATCTACTCAGTGAGCACTTCCTTGTAGACGATATTCTTCGTTAGCGTGCTTGTTGAATTGATACCCCTATTTGTTTCCGAAGCGGCGAGTATTTTGATATTGCTACGAGAAGTTGCACGTGACAGAGCTACATATAATTGTCCATGAGAGAACACCGGGTTCGAGAGATATATTCCAACATGTGGTATTGTTTGACCTTGTGCTTTATTAATTGTCATTGCAAAACTCACCCTAACAGGAAATTGACTCCTCTTAAATTTGAAGGGGAACATTTCATCATCGGAGGGGCACAAGGGTATGCGTGGAAGGAAGACATCACCAGCATGTTGTCCCAATACAATTTCAGCATCAATAGTATTTCTTTGAAATGCTCGGACTATCAACCTAGTCCCATTACATAGACCATTGGCTGGGTCAAGATTTCTGAGCAAAATCACAGGACAATTAACCTTGAGTTTTAATATATGTGGAGGTAACCCGTTTGGCGTTAATGAATTCAGGAACTCAGACGGATAATAGTTGCATGGATCATCGACTGCTCGATCATGACTGTGATAAATCATCTCGTCACCGGGAAATACTAAAGAAATAAACAGGATAATTCATCGAAAAAATGCCAAAATTTCAAAAAATACAGAAACACAATTATGAAATATATAGAAAATTATAAAAAAATCATGAAAATGCTGAAAAAAATTAAGAACAGTGGTACTGAACATGATGAATAATAAAAATTAAGAAAAATTAAGTAGCTCACACAGTACAGTGAACAAGCCAAAGTAACTTGGGTCCAAGATGGGATTTTGTACTCTTTTGTGTTTATATTGGCTGATGTTTTTATTGGTTGATGTTTTTATTCAATATATGTTTTGTGTTTCTCATGTAATAATTGGAGAATGTCATGATAATTAGGTTTGTAATGATGGTATTATTACTCATAGAAAATGAACATCTCATAAGCAGATAAGCTAGAGATAAAGCAGGTTTAAACCATGCACATAGAAATTATTAAAAAAACAGCTCACACAGTACAATGAACAGGCCAAAGTAACTTGGGCCCAAGATCACAGACCCAAGATCACAAACAACCAATATAATTTGTAATGGAACGTTACATTTTATGAAACAGTTGTGCCTAAATGCTACGGCATAAAAAGGGGGAAATATTAAAGAAATAAACAGGATAATTCATCGAAAAATGAAAAAAAATTCAAAAAATATAGAAAACACAATTATGAAATATAGGAAATTATAAAAATCATGAAAATGCTTAAAAAATTAAGAATAGTGGTACTGAACTGAACATGATGAAGTATACAAATGTTTTCAACATATAATTTGATTTATCTTAATTATGGGAATTTTTCTTATTTTAAGGCAATAATAAATAAAATAGTAAATGCTATTACAAAATTCTAGAAATTAGAGAATACTCATGGAAATTCTCAAAAATTTCAGAGTAGTGGTAATGAATATGATGAATTATACAAAAATTATACAACAGCTAAAATTGCTTTATCTTAATTCTGGGAATTTTTATATGTTCAAGGGAATAATAAAATAGAAAATGCTAATATCAAATTCTAACAATTAGAAATACTCATAGAAATGCTCAAAAAATTAAGAGTAATTGTACTGGACATGATGAATCATGTTAAAATTCTCTACATCCCTAAAGTTGTTTTATCTTAATTTTGGTGATTTTCTAATTTTCTAGGGAACAATTAAATAGTAAAAAAGGCAATTATTAAATTCTGTAAAATGGAAAATACTAATAGAAATGCTGAAAAAATTATAAGTAATTTTACTGAACATGATAAATCATACAAAATTCTCTAAATACCTAAATATGTTTTATCTTATTTTTGGTAAATTTTCTAATTGTCGAGGAATAAATAAAACAGAAAACAAATATTTTAAATCTGGAAAATAGGAAATGGTATTCAGCCCAAACAGTGCGACGCTTTGGCCCAAACGGCGAATGAAAGCAGGCCGAGACAACCTGGGCCCAGGCCAGGAAATCGGCGCGCGCGCGCGCCCGCAACCTGGGCCTGGGCCGCAAATCTCATTCCCGCATGGGTCGTTTTAAGTCCAATTATTCCTGGCCGTCGGATCTGATCCGATGGCCAGGCGTTGTTTTCGCGCGAATATAACCCCCGCGCCACCGTAAACCCTAACCCTAAAGCCATTTCACCCCTTCGGCCCGAGAGCGAGAGCGGCGGTGCGGTCGAGCGAGAGCGGCGGAGCGGCCGAGCGAGCGTGCGTTGGAGTGCGGCGGCGGCGAGCCCTGCCCGCCGGCTTCCTCGCCGGAGTCCTCCGCTCACCCGAGGGTGAGCGAGGGTCCGTCGATGTAGCCCGCGGCGGAGCGAGCGCGCGGCGGAGAGAGCGGGAGCGAGAGTGGCGGCGGCGAGCCCGGCCCACTGGCTTCCTCGCCGGAGTCCTCCGCTCACCCGAGGGTGAGCGAAGGTCCGTCGAAGTAGCCCGCGGCTGAGCGAGCGCTCGGTCGAGCGGGCGAGCGGCGGTGAGCGGCAGTGAGCGGATGTTAGGGTTAGGGTTTAACCCTACTCCTCGGTTTTTTTCGATCTGTGATTTTATTTATTTGATCTGATTTGTTGTGATTTCATTTGATCTAATGCTTGAACATGGGGGCGTAGGGAACATACCAAACTCTAGGGTGTGTCTGAGCAGTGGGTTGTCGGAGCAGAGGGAGAGAGCAGTGGGGAGAGAGTAGAGAGCAGAGAGCAGTGGGGAGAGAGCAGAGAGCAGAGAGCAGTGGAGAGAGAGCAGAGAGCAGTGGGTTGTCTGAACAAAGGGGATGGTTCTGGTTTATTAAGAGGGGCGCACGGGACTTGGTCGAGGGTGATAGAGCTCGGTCAAGACGGCGGTTTGAGGGTTCGGGCTGGTAGGCTTAGGGTGGACTGAGCTGGGGTGAGCGCTACGCGTGGGAGACGCATTCCCGATCGACTCTCTAGCGCGCACGCCGACGACTTGGTCCAGGCGGTTGCGTTGCGCGCGGGTGCGTGCGCGGGGAGGGAGGCCTGCGCGCGGACTGCTGGCGCGCTGCGCGCGGTCGAGTCGGGGAGGGAGGCGCGCCGCGCGCGGTGCGGACGGGCGGACGGACGACCACTTCATGCTTTATACTAGTCAGATGCTTGTACTTTGCAACAGAAATAAATTCTACACAAAATTTGTATATCCGTGTAAAAATGTAAAATAAAGAAATTTAAATGTAAAATAAAGAAATTTAAAACTAAAATGCAAAAGTATATAAAAATTTAAATGTAAAATAAAAAAATTTAAAACTAAAATGCAAAAGTATATATTTCTTTTCTTTTATTTTTCTTATGTTTTGTTTTCCTTCTTTCGTGCGGGTAGTTGCTGCTTTTTTTGTTTTGCATGCAGCGCGGAGCTTCGGCGGACGGTGTGCGCGGGAGCTCAGGCAGTTGCGCGCGGACTGTTACGTGTGGGGCCAGGTTCGGGCGATTTTTACAAGGCACATGTTTTGACCGGTTTTTTGTGGAATGTCCGTGGTGAGTGGTGACGGGAGCGGACAGACGACAACTGTCCACTTTAATATAGTAGAGATTAGTAGAGATTGCACTGAAAGCAGTCTAGTTTTTTGGGTTGGGAGTTAGTTAACCCAACTGTTGTCTATGTGGCATTTCATCACGCATGTTTTTTTGACACAATAACACGACCATTTGCAACTTGATTAAGGGAAAGGCAGCAATGCGAACACTCAGTATAAAAACGGTTAAATAGAGCAGAACTGTCGTGATAGTCCACTACAGTTCCAACCGGGCCCTGATGTGATTACCCCGAACTCCCAAACATCAACGTCAGAAGAAGCAAAGCTTAGCTCTTTTGGAACACGCTTCAGAAAAAACATAGGAATATAATACGATGCCATATGTAATACAGAGAACTAAAAAACATAGAAAAATGCTAAAACATAGGAATACGGTAGGACGGCATGTATAAAACAGAGGATTGACAGACAGAAAAAAAAGAAATGTAGTTTGGATAGGTCAAAGGAAAAAAACAGGAATCTTAATTCACCATTAGGAGCTTCGTCATTGTCCGTTTGGTTCAGATTTTTGAACCAGTTTACTGGCTCGGAAGCTGAAATCTAAGTCAAACAGCTCTTTTAGTCACCCAACTTTTTTAGAACCTGTAGATTCACAGCTTCTCAGATTTGAAAGTTGGTATAACCTAGATTTTACAGCTTCTCAGTTCAAAACTTTGAATGAATATTACCTACCATGTTGTTAAAACATATCAGTTCATATAAAATTTGAAAAAGTAAAATTTTATTAAAATATATCATTTTATTGTAATTTAAAAATATATAATTTTAATATAAACATTACAGAAATAAAATTTCATGGTTAGAATGATTTACATATAAAATTACACATTAATAATGTAACTAAACATCGTGAAATTCAAAAATATAAATCTGTAACTATTTCAACCAAACAGCTCCTCATCTTTTCTATAGCTCATAGGTCACATCAACTTTTCCACAACTCACAGCTCACAATAACTTTTTTCTACAGCTCAACCAACACACTCGATATCATATCATATCGGCTAATTTTCTGAACTTCCGTGTTCATACCACTGACATATGAGCCAAAATTGTCTCCCTGCTTTCAATATAAAGCAAAGCTGAGCCTAGTGCCTTTCGTCTAAAAACACATGAGCAAAAAAAAAAGGAAAATTACTCACATGTCATTATAATTTTTAGAAATTGCCTATATGCCACTGTCAGTGACTGTGGCGGTCCCCATGTGTCAGTGACACATCGATGGCATATTGGCAAACCACAAAAATTGTAATGGCACGGAAAAAATTAACCCAAAAAAAAACTATTTTGCTTTGTTTCTTCGTTGCCTTGGTCTTACGCAGACAACAATAAAACTGAGCTTCGGCTGGATTTTATTTTTCATGTGGAATTCCTTCAAAAATGCTAGAAAGCTACCGTAATAAGATGGAGTGAATCCTATGTTCTAAGGGCATAAACAGTAGCAAATCCATTGGAATTAGTTTCGTGTGAAAATGCTATGAAAAAACTGTGATCTAAGGAGCCCTAGTGTGCTCTGCTGTGCTCAAAAGCCCCATAAATCTCACCATCCAGACAGCAAGAATTCAGCAGAATCAGCAAGCCAGCAACGGCTAGCTAGCTAGCTGGTGTGGCCCATGAGCAACAGCTTGTGACACCCAATGCACGTGATCAGACGGCATGACAATGGTGACAAGAACAGAATCGTTAACAAATTCGAGTAGTACTGCAGGGAGAGCAAGCAAGAGGGATTAACTAGTGGTGGCCATGGAAAACTACAACTACTTAACTTGCCTTTATGTCTGAGTAAATTATCTCTAGGCCTTTCATTACATTAGGGGGGGCAGGAAGAAGAAGGATCAATGAGTAACAACTTGTCAAAGGGAATTGGTCATCTGCAACTTGACAGCTTTGGGAGGCCAGGATTAAAATGGTTGTCACTGTCAGGTTTGGTGAGAGCTCAAAGACAAGGCCCTGGTGAAAGCTGGTGCTTAGATGAGGTGGGTCGGTTGGGTAATCCCAATCAGAGCTTTATTTATGGCCTCATTGATGGGATTAAGCATTTTGAGATGGCCACCAAATAAAGCATTTTTCTTGCAAAAATGTGACAATGGGTAGGGTACCAATGGCTGCTGATGCTGGTATGAAGTACTGATGCTTTCTTGTGCAGAGGGAACACTTTAAAGGTTGTATGATCAAAGAAAAAGGAGGAAAGATAACTACATGCTCAGCATGTGTGATGGATGAATGGCCACGACAATAGACAGAACAGGGGACATGTTGCTGTCATGGAGTGCTAATGATTCAGTTCTTTTCGAGGGGAGAAGGTGACCGAACTGATAGTTATAGAGCCTTTTTATAGTGTTGGCGTAAAAGATTACGCTAACAGGTTTAAATAATCACGAAGAGTTATTAAGTGAGATGATTATTTGCAGACCATTCTAAATCTCCGAGTAAGATAATAGCCGAGGACAGTTTAAAATGTCTATTGATTATCTCTTGATTCAATGCTTGTACCTCAGTAAATAAGAGGTATTTATAGGCAAAAATACATAAAGACAATACTATTTTACCCTCTAGTTACAACCGTCATAGAGGGCACTGTTCTTTAACCCTCGTAGGACTAAAAAGGTAAAAAGTCGTGTGAACACTTGAATAAAGCAAACGTCCTATTCATCTTGGCGGCACCCCTGTGGAAGAATGCCCTTCAGGGAGTTCTCTTTGACCGAGACCTCATTGAACCCTTCGAACTGCAACCCTTCAGAAAACTCCCTTCATCAAAGCCTTGTCAATCGCCTATATCCTTGGGGAGCGAAGCTTCAGCTCCTCTTTCTCTTCGAAGAGGGCCTCCGGAGAAGCTTCCTATTTATCATGTTGATGGAAATATTTCCCTCAACACATAGGTCTTCCAAAGGCACTGGTGATTGGCAGTTTACATTGAATGGAACTTGTATCAAGGAGGATGTGCTAACTGTATAGCTAACAAAGACTTAAGTATGAAAAAGTTGTGAGCTTAGAGGCTTCAATAGTTAAAGGAATCTGATCACAAGAAGATAAGGATGGACATGAACCAAAGAGATCAAATACCTGAACTTCTTAGCTGGTAGACACTGCTTGGTAATGTTCAAGATTGATTTTGGGCTAGATCTATCATAAACATAAGCAGCTTTAAGAACCACCAGAAAGTTCACTGCAAGTGCAAATTACATCTCGCCTTTTTCTGCAAACTTGCTATCAAACCTGCCCGATGTTTTTTTCTTTCCAATATTGATGTACTGCATTGTGCATTTCAATTTGAAATGCCAGAAAATTCCAAGATCATATATAACCAAGCGACCAGCCAATGGATAAGCAAGGAATTCACTTTGTCTGGAACTTCATCATGTGGAGCATGACCTGATGAGAACATAAAGCCCAACCATCAATGGTGTAATACCCCTAATCCCTAAAAAGTAAAAACACATTCACGCAGAAGTACTTGTGCACATAGAAAGAGGGAGAGGGAGAAAGAGTCACCTGCATCTAGCTCTCTAATATGGACCTTGCTGCAATGCTTTCTAAGCATGGATACAAATTGGTTGGATTTTGTAAGCGGCTCTATCATTCCCTTGTTCCAAAAAAAAAGCACATAAAAGGTGGTATTAGCTTCCCACGTGTTAAAAGTAACTAAATTAGGTACTGGTATAATAGATGTCATTTTTATGATAACAGAAAATACCTGAACAAATAAGACTTTTCTTCCAAATGAATCAAATAAAAAATTGAAAGGAATCAGAAGATTGAAACTGAATATGCTCTCAATAACTGTTGCTGCCCTAGGATCATATGACTGAATTTTTTGCCAAGGAAAAACAATTGCAAACTATAGTGTATAGATAGATTGACAGTTAAGTACATGCTAAATATACTGTATGATATTGTTATGCCTTGGTGATTTAGACTTAGAATGCGCAGGAAATAAGACCGAGCACCTCCATCCGGTGGGTCTTCTGCTTCCTTTGCCTATTCCCTCAGCCGTACGGTCAGATACTTCACTGGATTTCATTGAAGGACTGCTAAAAGTGGGTGGTAAGACTGTTCATGCCTATATCGGGCCAGGCCCATACCCATGACAATGCAGCACCACTTTTAACCTTTAACTGGCTGAGAGTCTTTTAAAGAATGGATATGGCTGATGTATTCTTGATAGAAACCCAATAATCATCTGACTTTCCACTCTCTGTAAGGAACCTTTTTAGCTCTTCCAGTGTGGGGAGATAACCTGAACATGAAATTGTCATAATTTCAGAATGCACACACCAAATGTTCAAGGATATGATTGTTAACCCAAAAAAGAACTAAAATGCACCTTCTCTATCTCTACATTTAGAGCAGGTAAAGATGGGGGCATGGGGCAGCACGAGGTGTGGTCATCGGTAATTTCTGGTGGAAGGATTACTTTGGCATGCCAAGCATAATAAAGTTGCTAGAGGATAAAAGGAGGTTGATAACCTGAGATACCAAATTACCTTATAGTTATACAATGAGGCATTTCAAGCCACAATAATCTCAGGAGGGTTTCCCCATGTAGACAGAGATGATTCAACATTGGCATTAACAGGAACATTTCAGTTCTCTGATACCAAGTTGTTATGTGCCCGAGTTGAGGAATGCAGGAAGTACCCGTGTGTCGGAGCTGGACGCACAGAATCAATCAGATCAGCCATGGTGGCTTGCCCGACGATGAACAGGAGATGAGAAAAGGAGATGAGGTAATACCGTCATAGATTTATTCTTGCTTGTATTTCTGAAACACACAGGCTACAATTAAATAGACTTGATTAAGTCCCAGTCTGATTCTGATTAGGACTCCCTAACTGACTCAATCATAACTCTTAACCTAATTAAACTCTGCTGCTAATCATAGGCAAAACTGAACCTGACAATATTTAGCTAATTATGACCAACTCAAATAAGGAAAAGATAGCTAAAAATCCCATCTTGATCCTGTCGCAGGATCTCCTTTCCAATTGTAGCTTCTTTGGTCTCCTATGGTAGGTTAATCTGACCATAACACAGGAGAAGCAAAAGCTTGATCGGATCATAGGATCGGACTATGCAGTATATGGATGCTGTTATTGTTGCTGCAAAAAGCACAAACAGTGTGGCATAAGAAGAAAGTAAATGGCCGTCTGTATTTTCAGAATAAATGTATCAGAAAATTACTACTGAACTGATGATGCTCCCTAATGAGAATCAACTTTCTATAAGTACCAATATTGTGCTAGAACACAATAGTGCATTAGCGCTACATAGCCATTAGGTTTTGCCTGACATACCTTATTCGAAGTCAAACAGTACCCCCAAACCTGCAAGATAAACAGCCAACACTCACTCTACAAATAAGCCACATTTTATAATTGGGCAAAAAATAGCTTGTGTGCTCCACATTATAAACATCACACACTGTTTCCTTGCAAATCTGATCATTACAACACCCCAGAAAATAGGTGTTCCTTGCATCTATGTAATATGGCATCATCTCCAAGTATTCCTTGAGTTTGTGTTTGAGCACTGCTTTCTTCCTTTCATCATTTGCAACAGAACCACCTCAACATTGTCGTCATCATTACAGATACTCCTGATCACTGAACTCCAGGTCTCAGCATGTGGAGCCATCCCAAGCTCAAGCATTCGAGTCATCATCCGGGAAGCCTCCTTGATCTTCCCGACTGCGCAACACCCCTTAATCACTGAATGGAACACCGAGAAATGTGGTACAAACCCTTTGCCTGCCATATCTTCAAGGTATGCCTCTGCCTTGCCATATAATCCGCTCACACACAACCCATTCACCACTGTCGCATATGTCATCACATTCGGTATGCACCCACTTTCCATCATATCTCCAATCACCTTGCAGGCATCCAGTGGCCGTCCCTCACGGCACATTCCGACGATGACCGTGTTGTAGTGTACAATGTCAGGTGAGACCCCACGGCCTCGCATGAGGCACAGCATGCGGTAAGCCTCTCGAAGCTGCTTCTTGTGGCAGAGAGCGTTCAGCACGCTGGTGTATGCCAGTGGGTCGGCAGGGATGCCCCTGTGGAGCATTTCGTCGAGCAGGGTAGCGGCCGTGCGGACCTGACCCTTGCGGCAGAGGGACTGGGTCAGGATGCGGTAGGTGTCGGCATTAGGGGACACGTGGAGGGAGCGGAGGCGGTGGAAGAGGGATATTGACACGGAGAGGTGGCCGGACCGGGCGGCGGCGTCGATGAGGAGATTGTGCGAGGCGAGGACGAGCGGCTCAGGGAGAGGAAGGCTGGAACAAACGAGGCGGAGGAGGTGTAGCGCGGACGGGAAATAGGAACCGGTTGAAGATAGAACAGAGAGGATACGAAGGAGAAGCTGGGGGTGGAGCGGCAACGGGCGGGGGCCGGAGACGAATAGGGACTGGAAGGTGGAGAGGAAGAGGTGAGGCAGCCGACGGAGGCGGAGAGCGGATAGGAGCAGCGGGAGAAGTATTCGCGGTGAGGGCGGGGAGGGGAGGCGGCGGACGAGCGCGAGCGCGTGGGGCAGGTGGTCGCGGCGGCGAGAGAGGCGGAGGAGTAGCGCGTGTAGGGTCGCCGGGTGGGGCACGGTGGTCGGGGAGGTGACCGCGACGATCTCGAGCGCGAGGAGCGGGTCCGACTGGGAGGTCACCAGCTTGTGCAGCCGCGCCGGCGAGATCGCCGGCGGCGCCGGTGGCATCGGCGCCGCTGCTGTGGCGGCGTGGGGTCGAACCGGCTACGCGGGAGACGAGGACCTCCCCTCACGTGGAGGATGGTGGTGTAGGCTTCAGCCCATCACAATATGGGCCAGGCCAAACGAGTGGACCAAAATTCCAATACTACTTCTAGATTGGGCCATTTCTTTTTTAAACTCCATACCGGACTAGAATCTTATTGGCTTTTTAGGTAAATATCATATCATATAAACCCACCATAAAAAAACATATATACTGTAACCCGTTATTCTCATATGTTTAAAATAAATAAATATATATATATATTACATAATTTATTAACAACGAAATAATTAAAAAATAGCGGTCTAAATGTGTTTTTTTAGAGTCCCAGGAGGTCCTTCGTCCTGATATGATAATAACAAAATTTGTTGTCAATTAACTATGTTTTCTATTTTGTTAGGGTTCATTTGAATGGATTAAAAGTAATTGTTAGCTAAAATTAATTATTAATTAACTAATAATTAATTTATATATGTTTGGATACTCTGGACTAGTACCTAAAAAAGTAAAGGGTCTGGATTAATGACTAACCATTAGTTGGCTCGTAAACTAAAATTTAGTTTATTAATTAGTTAGGTTGTTTGGATTAACTAAGACTAAAAATTAGTTAATAATAATTAATCGAACTGAGAACGATTCGAGAATCTGGCACCTTTGTGACTTTTTTTCGATGAATAAATGCCAACCACTAGCGCACGCCGGTGCCCTACGGGGCCCACTCGCCCCGCTCCCTCATCCACGGCCGCACGATTTAGCACAAAGCGTGGCCCGGGCCGCCCATCCTCAGCCACACGATCCTCTCGGGGCCCCACAACGATCCCGCCACGTGTCGCGCGGCGCGGCCGTCGATCCATCCTCTTTTATTCCGGGCCTACCACGTGTCTCCCTCCTGCCGCGCGCGGAAAATATCGGGCCTCCTCTCCTCTCCCGCGCCACGTCATCATGGGGGGGGCAACCCCGCGTGGGCTACCTATCGCGTGACGTGGCGGCCGCTCCCACCGGTAGAATGGCCGCAGATATTTCCCCCCGTCTCCTCCTATCCTGTGCCGTCCCTCACGTGCCCCACCAGCCGCCCCTTCTTGCTAAGCCACTGCAGAGTGGGGCCGATGAGACAGATGGCCCACGTGTCTGTCACGCGAGTTGCCGTGTCTTTTAGTATATACACTCCCCCTGGCATTCGGTTTCCGCGGCGCGAATCCGGCGGCGAGCTCGAGCAGAGAGGAGAGGAGGAGAGCTGGTTTTGGTCGGGCGAAGCGGGGGCTCCGACGAGGAGAAGCCGGCGGAATGGGGGGAGGAGGAGGAGGAGGAGGGGTGGAGGAACGGAAGGTGGTGGATTTAGAGGACGGGAATGGGGTCCAGCATGGGGAGGGAGGGGAGGAAGCGGAAGCGGCGGGGTCAAGCTGGGAGAAGCGGATGCTGCCGAAGATGCCGGTGAGGGTGCTGCTCGCTGAGGGCGACGACTCCACGCGGCACATCATCGGCGCGCTGCTCCGCAAGTGCGGCTACCGAGGTGCGCGCCGCCCGCCCGATCGCCGCAGTTTGTTTTGACCTGGTCAAATTGCTTGATTGCTTTGCGTTATTGTTTTGCTTGATTGCTTGTTTGTAATTTTCCCAAGTCAATTTTACTGACTTCAACCTGATCCGTGGAGTGCTGGAGGCCTGGAGTATGGCATGATATGCTGTGTGTTGTGGCGACTCGCGATCTGTTTTCCAGGCGATAGGTTTGTCAGATATGCTAGTTTTGGTCTGTAGTTGGCAATTCCTTGCTCCGTGTTATTATTTTTCTCCTTTTTTGCCAGTGCTGCTCCAGTAGATGGAAGCATTGCTCTATAGCCAAGTACTAGATATGAAATTTGGCGCAGTGCGCCCTGTTCATCAGGAATGCATATGCTAACACTTAAATTTACTGAACATCAACTGGAATTGTATTTTATCGATCCACTTCATGTAATTTGGCGGTATCTTATGTTCAATTTAAGTTAAACAACTACACATCTTTTTCCCCTTGAAGCATATTTGTGTCTTTTTTAGCATAGTTAGAAATATGCTGAAATGCAGAATTACACAACTACACAAAGACAGTTAATTTAGGTTTTTTTCTTCCTTTTGCTTTCTTAGTTTGTTTTCCTAGTTTCTGGACTTGATTAGATTATAAACTCGTGTATTTTCATCAGACTTATGCACCATATTTGCTCTTGCAGTTGCTGCAGCCTCTGATGGTGTGAAGGCGTGGGACATACTAAAGGACAATTCATTCAATATAGATCTTGTTTTAACTGAAGTTGAACTTCCCTTGATGTCTGGGTTCCTCCTGCTCTCCACCATTATGGATCATGATGCATGCAAGAACATCCCTGTCATAAGTATGTATCAAAGTTAAATTTATGTCACGTCTTTCTCATACTTTTTTTCTATTCCTGTTACTTCATCTGATGATTGTTTTTTTTTTTGGTTTCAGTGATGTCTTCAAATGATTCCGTTAGCATGGTTTTCAAATGCATGCTAAAGGGTGCTGCAGATTTCCTTGTTAAGCCAATACGGAAGAATGAGTTAGGGAACCTGTGGCAGCATGTTTGGAGAAAACAACTAGTAAGACCACATATTGCAGCATTTTAGCATGACTACATTGGCTTTCTCAGTTTTATATATTTTTACATAATGGAAATGGTTTACACCTCTGGTCTCTGCCAATGGGCACACAACCAAAAAGTTTTAGTCTCATTTTTATATATTAAAAGTTAGATTCTGCATTTTTCACAATGCTAATCACAAGAAACTTTTATTCCCTGTTTTACAGGCAAATGGTGGTCTTTTTGTGCAGCATGCTAAACAGATAGAGAATCTTATTGAAATGTATGATCAGAAGACGGGAGTGTCAAAAGCTGAACATGTGACTGAAAATGTTGCCAACAAAAACATGGAATGCAGTGAACAAGAAAGTGATGCTCAAGTAAGTTTTAAAGACAGTTAACATGATGTTGTCTATTTGTTATTTCTTTTTCCTGCTCATGATTGCCCAAAATTACAACATTACATGCCAAGCTCAACCATTAGCCACATATTGGATTTGTGATGGATCACTTTACATTGCCCAGTTGTGATCAAACTGTTTTGTCCAAAAGCAGTTTCATTACTCACACAAAAAAACTGGTATTAGGTCATGTCAAAGAAGTATTTAACTCGTCTGATCAGTGATCTGCATTAATATTGGGAACTAATTTATCAATTTTTAAAATCGGGTGGGTAATGGAACTGTGTTTTGAATGAGAATAGTGTTTTCTTGTCGGCAAAGTGTCACAGTTTGTTCCTCTTGGGCATTGTAAAATAAAGTACATATGCCAATAGTAGGATAAATTTTTTTGTTGCTTTTAGGATCAGAATGTGGTACACGTGAACTATTTGATAAAGCCTACGACTTGACTTGTTTTCAAGTACTGGATATTTGATGTTACACATTTGAACTGAGTCTGTATAGCATGCTATTGTCTTCAGGATATCATACTGCATAGTCTTTGAATCCTTAGCAGTAGGGATTAGCGTTACCTGTGCTGAATTATGATCTCTTCACTGTTGTCCATGGACTGAATTTTGGATCCCCTCATGCAGAGTTCCTGTACAAGGTCAGAACTGGAGGCTGATAGTAACCACGGCAATTTCCTGGAATATAAGCAACCTATGGGAGGGCATTTCTCTAAGCCTGACCATAAGAACACTGAGAAAAATGGTGAGTCTAAACTAAAATATAATAACATCCACAATTGTTCTCTGTTTTTGCTTACCATTCTTCTAACACGGAGAGTGATCATATTTCATATCTTCCGTTATCCCTTTTTTATATATGATATATCAGAGAGGGGAAATCATATCTCCAATTAACTTTTCCATAATCCATGCATTTTTCTAATCTTACCTGCTTGTTATTTTGCAGCAGTTAATGATAACTTGGTTCCTTGGAGGGAAGAGGATGCATCACCAAGGAAGAGGACATGTTTGAATGCTATTAATCATGAGAGAGCTTCCAGAGATATTGAGCTAGTTCATATTATTGATAATCAGCTGAGGAATAACACACATACGGAGATTGATTTTACAAGAACGAATTCCCAAGGAAATGATGGGAAGTTCTTGTCCATCCCAGCACACCAGCTGGAACTTTCTCTCAGAAGATCTGACTACAGTGGACTAGAGAGCCAGGAGAAAAAGGAAAGAACACTGAACCACTCAACTTCATCTGCATTTTCCTTGTAAGTGCTTCTTTCCTTTCTCTCGTTATTGTTTGTTTTGTCATTCCTAAGCTGTGCATAGCTGTTATGTTTGTGTTGAAGTTTTTGTTCCTATCATAGTCTTAACAGAAAATTTTCTTGTCGCCAACATTGCACCATTTATTTACCTATCACCAGGAGGAAACTTGTTTTACTTTGATTTGCTACAAGATGGCCTTGCAAGCATAGAATAAAACAGGAAATCGTATCAACATACTAGAAATTTTGACAAAATTCTCATGTAGTGCCTTTAATTACTCACTGCATAATTTGCTCCTTTGCTCAGTTTCACCAATAGTCAACATATGATATCTGAGTTGCAATAATTTCTCGTTCATAGGTACAACTGCAGGACTGTGTCGTCTGGTGATGCTCAGGCATGCAACATCTCAGCATCACATGTGGATCTTGCAAACAAAAATGGAGATTCCACAACTCCCTCTCAAGACATGAGTGAAACACATCAACCCCCCATTAGGGTCGTACCATTTCCTGTTCCTGTTGAAGGCCTCACATTTGATGGTCAGCCATTCTGGAACGGTGCACCCGTGGCATCCCATTTCTATCCACATTCAGCTCCTCCCATTTGGAACAGCAAAACATCTACATGGCAGGGTGCAACCACACAAGCAACTTCGCCACAGCAGAATGGTCCAAAAGATATGGATACTAAGCAGGTCCAAAATGCAGAGGAACAAACTGCTCGGAGTGAACGTAACGCTAACAGGAAGCATCTGCGTATTGAAATTCCTACAGATGACACGCCTCATGTTTCTCCTACAACCGGTGAAAGCGGAAGTAGCACTGTGCTGGACAGCGCCAGAAAAACAGTCAGTGGCAGTGTCTGCGACAGCTCTTCCAACCACATGATCGACGCTACAGAACCATCCCATGCAGTCAATGGTGTTGCTGAAAATCCTAGCACTGAAGGTTCACGTCACCTGAGCCAACGAGAGGCTGCGCTGAACAAGTTCCGGCTTAAGAGAAAAGACCGGTGCTTTGATAAGAAGGTACGTCACAGGCAGCTAAAAGCAAAGCTCGTCATTTATTCCAATCCAATTCGTTGCATTGCCGATTTTACACACACGTTGTGAATTTACATGTTTAAATTGTTGTGCAGGTGCGGTACCAGAGCAGAAAGCTACTCGCCGAGCAGCGACCGCGGGTTAAGGGTCAGTTTGTTCGGCAATATCATATTGTCCAAGGGAGCTAGGGGATGCCCACGTCGCAGGGAATCGCTGTGCCACGATTATCCTGGTGGTCAGTGTCAGATTTTGTTTGAAGAGTGAAAGTAACTACACTGACCTCAGTGTCTGAAGTTCATGGTTAAGTTAAAAAGGTCCACAATATATATATATATATATATATATATATATATATATATTGGAAATACGCGATTATAATTTTTATCGGTGTGTTAGTTGGAGGTCATCACAGTTACTGATAATGTCGTTTTTCAATTTGTTAAAAATTGTAGTGATATGTGAAGGATTTTTCCATGTATTGTATATTATATATACAGCTAACTTTGTGTGCTAGGTTAGGCAAGATAAAATATGTCTATTATGTAGCACGTGCACTTAAGCTGTGTAACTCTTTGTAACAAGCCAACAGTAACTTGACGTGTTCGCTGGACGAACTCTTGTATGCTGTTCATGTTAGGTGTCAAGGATGTCCAAAGACTTGTTTTTTTGTTGTGCAGTTTCTTACACTGAACATCTTTGGTGTAGTTTCAGAACAGCTTGTGATGCCCGAGGAATAAAGTGTGCTTTCTTTCTGAAATGTACATTTTCTTTCTCCTTTTCGTTTCGGCTTCTCCTTGTTGGATGTGTTTATGGGGCAGTCAGGGCCTGCTGCGCTGCTGCTCCTTCACGCTCGGTTAAGGAGGTGTTTGGATCTATCGAATGTTTGAACATCAATTTAAAGGACTAAATATGAATTAATTATAAAAATAATTGCAAAATCAAGAGATGACAATGGGTTTGAAACCTGCGGGTCTGATGAAAACCCATCCGCGAAGCAAACATGTGAAATCCATGTAAACCTGAACCCACGAAACCCATGGATTCAAAACTAAACTCGAATCCGCCGGGAACCTGAAACCCGACGAGTACCCCACGGGTTCAATTTATATTCTACATGAATTATATTACAACATAAATATAATTTTTTTGAACCCACGAAACCCATGGATTCAAAACTAAACCCGAATCCGCCGGGTACCTGAAACCCGACGAGTACCCCACGGGTTCAGTTTATATTCTACATGAATTATATTACAACATAAATATAATTAAAAATTCACAACAAATAGAAGATTATCACATTACCAACACAAAATTTGAAATGAAATCACTTAACGTATATCAACATAGCATTATCACAGAAAATAAATAGGAAATGTGATGAACTCTATATAATTTTAAGTAATCGGATAAACCCGCAAAACCCGCGAGTTTAAATGTAAACCCGAACCCGACCCAAAATTAAACGGGTACCCGAACCCGTAGGCACAAAATTGAACCCAAACCTGTGCCGGTCGGGTCGGGTACCCGCACCCGCGGGTAAAATTGCCATCCCTAGCCGAATCGGAGGATAATTCACGAGACGAATTTATTAAGCCTAATTAATCCATGATTAGCAAATATTTATTGTAGCATCACATTGTAGATCATATTGTCAAATTATAGTGTAATTAGGTTCATTAAATCCATCTCGCGAATAATCCACCGATTATGAGTAAATTTTATAAATAGTCTATATTTAATACTCTAAAATAGTATTTAAACATTGGATGTGACGAGAGCTAAAATTTTAATAATCCAATACCTATTATCACGTCTAAAATTTCTCTATTAGGTACCATTTGTATCCTAAAATTTGGTATAGACTCGTGGAATTGAAATCGGAGCCGGTGGGTTTTACATGCATCTTCTAAGGGGGTGTTTGGATTGGTCATCCCCAATCATATCGAATGTTAGATACTATTTTAGAGTATTAAATATAGACTATTTACAAAACTCATTCATAATTGGTGGATTATTCGCGAGACGAATCTAATGAGCCTAATTATGCCATGATTTGATAATGTGATGCTACATTAAACATTTGTTAATTATGGATTAATTAAGCTTAATAAATTCGTCTCGTGAATTATCTTCCGATTCTGCAATTATTTTTATAATTAATTCACGTTTAGTCCTTCAAATTGATGTCCAAATATCCGATGTGACACGGGCTGAAATTTAGACCCTTGATCTAAATGCCCTCTAAGTGTGGATTTAGACACAATTCATCCTATAGATTAATAAATATAAATTCTGATATTTTAAAATGGATATAGTACTTCTTTGGAGGCTTCATCCATACAATGGGAATTTTACAGTACCCCAAAATTTTATCAGTCGTCCAATCCATATGATTGGATGACTCAGATTTAAAATAAGTGATCTGTTACCTCCTAGAGGTAGCAGGTCATACTACTTTCTTTTTCCTAAATATGGGACCCACGTGCATTCAAAATAAATTCTTTCAATACGTCTAATATATTTCTTTCCTCAATTTGCCCAAAATATTTTGAAATCCCTTAATTTATGGCATATGACACATATACAGTTTAAAAAACAAAGAACTTTGACAATTCGAAAATTTATTTCACAAATATTCAAAAAAATCATTTGAAATTTCTTTTCCGGAGAATGCATGGTAAACTTTTGAAAGATTCTTTTTTAATTTTATGAAAAAATAGAGAACTTTTAAAATTCAAAATTATATTTTATAACTCTTCAGAAAATCATTTTAAAATTAATTTTGAAGAGTTTTGTTTTTTTTTTCAAATTTTAAAAAGTTTTTTGTTCTTTTTAGAAAATTTTTAAAAAATAAAAATAAACTTTTAAAATTATAAAATTTATTTAAGACTCTTCATAAAATAATTTTAAAATAAATTTTGAAGAATTTTGTTTTTTTTTTTATTTTCAAAGTTTTATGTTCTTTTCAGAATTTTTTGTAAAAAATAAAAACAAACTTTGCAAATTCAAAATTTTATTTCAGAACTCTTCAAAAAATCATTTCAAAATAAATTGGAAGAGATCTATTCTTTTTCAAATTTTGTGTTTGTTCAAAAAAAATAAAAAATAAAAACTTTTAAAGCTGCCATGAATTTTCCGGAGAAATGGATACGGAAGATAGATAGGGTGACTGGTTAGAGCCGGTTAACTATTTTTATTTTTAATTATTTATTTTAAATGTCTTTAATCAACAGTTAGAATTCTTTAAACCTATTACCTCGAATGAAGTAAGTAACGGGGACACCGTAACAGCCCCAAACAATTGGTGACAGTAACCGTTGCAGGCAGGCCTGAGCACAGCAGCGCGCCCTACTCCTCTCCTCTTGGCATGCATGGATGTCATGGAAAATCAAACACCGACAAAGAGCGAGCAGGCAATTATTTGAGCCCCGATGTGATTCAGATTCATGCATCACCTCGGAAGATAACTGAGCGTTTGGTTGCATGTATTTGCCTGCCTGAAACGATTGATTGAGATCCAAGCATCACCTTGGAAGATAATGGGCGATTGATTGAGATCCAAGCATCACCTTGGAAGATAATGGGGGCGTTTGGTTGCATGTATTTGCAAAGCTCGTACGAGTGAGTCGGGTTCAATTTAAACAGGTTTGGCGTATGTAATATATGTTTGTTTGGTTGTATATATCCGTTTACCTGGTTAAAGTGAGATGTTGTTTAATTACTCGCACGTAGATAATGTGTGAAATAAAAATTAATTAAAAAGTAATCAACATGGTATTTGTTATGTACAGCTATTTCGTTATAATTGTTAATCCATATTATATAGTCCTTAATATTATTTAAAATGTCTTATTATCATTTAATATGTGCTAATCATATACTAATACATCATTAGTTACTTCACCACCCGAGCCAGGCCGGTCAGAAACAAATTTCATTCTCGTTTCTGTGGAACCATGCTGAGAAACACCTTTTACATTCGGTAAATCAGACTCGAACACTCGTGCAAACAACCAAACCAAACAAACGAATCTTAGGTTACACGAGGCTGACTAAGACTCAACCAAATGCCCAATGTGTCACAGTCGACGTTGCTGGCGCTCATCGCCAACCACCAACACATGTCCCTAATTGCTCATAATTTTGTGGTCGAACTTAGCTTGCATTATGGTCCGTACGTCCTAGGCCCACGGTCTGTTTAAGGCTAAAGCTTATAATCAGTTTCTGTAATACTTCCTCTTTCCCATTATCTCCATCATCTAAGTGTTTTCTAGATTTTCCACAATCTACATCATCTAATAGTTGAGTGATTAAAGTAGCACATCATATTACGTGCGAATTCATTTAGAGTCCACATGTATGACTTTGATTTCCGCTTTTGTTTCTTCTTTTACTAGTACTCCACTACTCCACATGACCACATGCACATGCAGGTTGAGAGTGCGAAAAACAAAGCAACAAACACAACATACGAAGAGAATTTAAGCTTCATATCTCTCGTTTTGGTCATCGTGTCAAGTTGTTAGATGATGGAGATAATGGGAAGGACGGAGTAAAAAAATCAGATTTGGAACCAAACGAAAAATCCTAAAAATGACTATATAAAGTAATCTTGGACATATCAAATGCTCTTACTAAATAGATATTTTGATAGGACTCCAACATTAATTGCAGAGATTTGATTATCGATTAGATAAGTTATAAGATGATAAGATCACAGCACTATACTAAGTTATTTACATTGTGTCATTTTAATTTTAATTTTATAGGCTCTTCCTAAATTGATATTTAATAATTACAAATTTTATAATTATATTATTAAATCATGACTACGTACATACATACAACTCTAACCGGAGTACAACTCAATATTTATTAATTACTAATTTCGAAATAATTAAAGCATAACACTTATATGATAAAATTTATAAAGTGAGTACAACTTGATAATTATTAATCATGTGTTTTATAATTATTAGTAAAAGGCCATGCAATATAACGGATAGAAAATAATCGGTGAGTGTTTGGTGAAGGAAACATGCGACAATTATTAGGTGGTCCTGAGATTGTCCATATGTCTTGTATATCTTCAACTTAAAGATTTATAATGGAATTAGGGTTTGTATAATATAATAAAATAGTTTAAATTTTATTTTTATTCTAAAATAAAAATAGAATAGTTAACTAAGGCTGTGTTTGGTTGAGCTGTAGATTCTGAAAAAACTGTTGTGAGCTGTGGAAAAGCTGTTGTGAACTATAAGCTGTAGAAATGAGAAGTTGTTTGGTTGGAATAATTGCGGATTTATATTTTAGTAGTTCATGATATTTAGTTATATTATTAATGTGTAATTTTACATGTAAATCATTCTAATCATGAAATTTTGTAATGTTTATGTTAAAATCATATATTTTTAAATTACACTAAAATTATATATTTTACTAAAATTTTACTTTTTCAAATTTTACATGAACTGATATGTTTTAATAGCGTGGTAGGTAATATTCATTCAAAGTTGAAACGAGAATATGTAAAATCTGTATTATACCAGCTTTCAAATTTGTATTACGAGAATTTGAAGATTTTAGAAAAACCGGGTGACCAAAATAATTGTTTGGTTCAGATTCCAGCTTCTGGGCCAGGAAGCTGGTTCAAAAATATGAACCAAAGACCCTAAATACTATCAATCTATTGTAAATTTAGATTCAAGATTTCTTAGAGTTAAATTGAAGCAACTTAAAAAAATATGTAGCTTTTGTCAAATGTGCATGTGCTCTGTTTTGAGTGTTTTGCTTCCAATTTTGTGCTGCACGTGTGGTGGGCCAGATTTGCACGACTGAGCTGTGTCTATGTTACTATAAATAGGTTGTCAATGATGTGATAAGTAAGTTAATGAGGAGAGAGATAATTGTGGAAACTATCACTTGCAGCGTGTGTGTGACGGGCCTGTTCGTTAATATAGAATATGGCCATGTATGGATCCATGAGTTAGAGTTAATTTGGGTTAGATTTACCCCCAACTAACCCCAAAATACCCATATAGGAGGGTTAAAGTTGGGTTATTTCAATCTAACCCATCAAAAAAATTAGCACCTCTAAGGGGTGCTAATTGGGGCTAGTTTCCAAAAAAAAATTAGCACCTCCGCAGCGGATCCCCAAACCCCGCCGCTCTGGGCGAACTTCGCTTCTCCCGGCCGACCCCGCCGCTCTGGGAGAACTTCCGGGGCGCCGACGGCTCCGCCGCCCGCAAGAGATCCCGGCGTGACACGACCAACGGGGGCGCCGCCGGAGGAAAGCGCTCCAGAGGTAACGCACATCTCTCTCTCTCTCTCCGCCATTAGCCTCGCCGCCATTAGCCACCTCTCCCTCTCCCTCCTCCATCCTTTCCCTGCGAGAAGCCAAGAACCATCGGAGGGAAAGGATGCAACCGGGCGACCGCGAAATCCACGGCGTCGGAGGCGGGGGCGGGGGGCAGGACGACTTCTTTGACCAGATGATGTCCACGCTGCCGACGGTGTGGCCCGAGCTCGGCTCCGGCAAGCCCACCTGGGAGCTCCCAGACGGAAGAGTCTCCTCTGATGACCACTCGGCGGCGGCGTTCGACGAGTCCGCGCTCCTCGCCTCCCGCCTTCGCTAACACCAGATCGATGGCGGAGGGGACAAACCCATCATGCTCCAACGCCGTGGTTGTCTGGGCGCTAGCTAGGCGACGCTTGAAGATGGGATTTCAGGCGTGCTTGCTGTTGGTTTCAGGCGTAACTACTTTCATGCTTTGTGCACTCGGTCATGTTGTATATACACTTCTCAGCCTAGTTCTTAACTCTACAATATTTACCTCGGGATGGTGAGAATGGTGATTCAGACCTATTATTTGCTGCTAATAACTCGAACTAACGCTTTTCGGATGCTTCGTGATGACAATCAAAGCAGTTAAACTCCATATCGCTGCTCTTTTTGTTTGATTAGTTGAAAATTTGCACGATCGCGATGCGAACTTGAAATTGGAAGGGAACTACTTGGTCTGAATTTGAAAAAGTAATTAGCTCTATCCTCTAACCCTTGCATCCATACAACTCAAGAGTTAGAGTTAGTTTAGAGTTAATTCAGAGTTAGTTTCTAACTCTAACCTCTATCCCAACTAGAGTTTCCATACAGGGCCTATGTAGGTAAAGTTGTACTATTTTATTACTTAAATATGTGTTTATAATAAAGATGTATCCTCTATTTATAGGCAAAACTCTAAAATAGAATAAATACTCATCTTCATAAAGAAAAACAATTATTCGTACAAGGAAATCTGAGATCGAGATGTGTACATTTAGAGATGCCAACGGCTACCCGAAACCCGAGTACCCGATGGGTTTTATCCGATAAGAAGACAGGTGTGGAACAATATCTTCACCCGCGGGTGTCTTATTGGACAAAAACCTCTACCCAACGGGTAGAACGGGTGCGGCTGCATAGTACCCGTACCCGCTTACCCGCGAGTAAAATACACCCGAAGGCCCATGTGCATTTCCTTTCAAATTCAGCTCATTCGTGGCTCATATAGTAGTATCTCAAATACATATATATACTCGAATACATATATATATATATATTAGTGTAGAAGTAATATGCTCCAATGATCTATTAGACTATATTTGTTGGTATAAATCGTTGTTACTTGTAGATGCATATGCCATTTTTCAGTGATATATTGATAATTCATGGTGGGTTTGAAATCGGGTGTGGGTTACCGTCGGGTACAAATACCCGCGCGGGTGCGGGTGTGGGTAAGTTTTTGTACCCGTGAGCGGGTGCGGGTTTTGTAGCGGGTAAATTTTTATCTGACGGGTGCGGGTATGGGCGGATAATACCCAGCGGGTACGTACCCGTGCCATCTCTACGTACATTCCTTTCATATATTCTTAAAAATTTCAAATCATCTTCAGAAGAAAACAATCGTTTATACAAGGAAATCTTAAGACATCGCGTACTCTGACGCGTTCAGAACAAAACAAGTGCAGTGTATGTACTCAACTATGAATCTAGGACAGATTAATTTAGTAAAACTTAGTAAAACGAAACAGTGATTCCATATTGAAATTAACAATAGATATAATAAACTTATGTGAACTGACGAAAGAAAGAAACGAACGACCCAAATCACAAACATAAAATTCGATGATAAACAATCTTCACTCTGTATGGACAAAAAATTATCTTGGTTGAAAAAATGGTTAGAAAAGTTGAAACACACTAAGTGTGTGTTTGGTTGAGCTGTAAATTCTGAAAAAGTTGCTCTAAGCTGTGAGCTGTAGAAAAGCTGACGTGAGTTGTGAACTGTAGAAAAATTGGAAGTCGTTTTGATTGTAATGTGTGTAATCCCCCTTATGTTTGATTGCACTATTAATATGCACCCAATATAAACGCTACTTTTTTAATGATGTGCATCCAGATCATTGTTATAATAAGAAAACTAAAACAAAATTATTTATATCTAAAATGTATTTATGTTTTCCAACAATCATATATTACCTTTTATTCTGAGAAACTATTTATTTTTAAATATTATATATTAATAGAAGGGGTATTTTATTAATGGCAAATGTGGGTAATTTCTACCAAAAGTTAGATGCAAGAATCTATGGAATCTGGGGTACGCCAACGTCCTGTTTACACTGTATAGATTCTAAAAAAACTGGATACCCAAAAACCCTATTTAGTTTAGATTCCACCTTACAGAAGCTAATTCAAAAATTTGAACCGAACAAGCCCTTGAGTTTGACTTCCACTAGCATACCACGATAAAAAAAAGTATAACCCTAACTAGCACCGGATTCAGTCAAAGGCGAGCAGATAGATGTAGATATGATGCATGCGCCGAGCTCGCAAGCAACAGCGCCGTGCAGTATAACCCTAACTAGCTAGCACTGGCCGGAATCATATCGTGTATGGAACGATCACTCCGCAGCATTTGTCAACGTGTTGCTCCAAATGCTCAGAATGCTAGCTGCACGTACTGCAACGTTGAGTTGCGCCAATTTCAGCGAGACAAAACGACGCCGTGGTTGCCGGGGAGGAAAACAGTTTTGAAAAGCAAGCAGAGTCGTAGCAGAGACGCCACGTGATGCACACGCGGCGAAGAGTTCCACGGCGCGCGCGGTGAACACGACCCGTACGTCGACGTGCGCGCGCGCGCCACGATTTCCCCGTTTTTTGTGGCGCGTTTCCACCGAGCGCGGCGCGGCTCGAGAGAGCTGAGAGAGCTACTACAGAGAGACACCCGGCACCGGCTATAGCCGGTCATAATTTTATTAATTAAATTTATTTTTGTTAATTCAATAAAATCAAGAGCTAAGATTTAATTTACCTCTTACCTCTTAATAAGGATTATGTTGCACCGTAAAAGCCCCCAACAAGAATTAGTTATTGAATATTGCACATTAACAACTAGCAAACTTAATAACTGACAGCATAGTTACCATTGACATAAAATTACCTCTAGCATTATTAGATCATTAAAAATGTACTAAAACATTTAGTCCTCTAATCCAAAAAAATGGTCTAAACTTGCTTGGGGACACCCCACCCTCCTTTCTATCGTCCCACCATGAGCGTTCCCTGTTCCTGCTGCCACATATGTTCCTCCCCACGCTAGATCCACCGTTGTCGCTCCTCCCCACGCCCGATCCACCGCCTCCGTTCCTCCCCACGTAGCTTTACTTGATCCTCCTCGTGACTGATTATCGGGACTTCTTCTCTCAGGTGGTTAGCGACGAAGATGACTTCGGCTCCTTCACCTCGCCCTCCTACCTCTCTGCTCCCGCTGCCACATGTAGTATCTCAACTTTAACTCCTAGGCTGATGACTTCTCCAACCTCGACTCCTACCAAGAGTACCAGTCAAAATTGTAATACCTATGTCCCTTATTGTAAGGGCAAAACAGTCTTTATTTAATATGGATTAAACTTTAGTCCATAAAACCCAATAAAATAAAATATGAGAAGTCCTTAACTAAAAGAACTATTCACCAAATTGAGTATTTTAATAACAATCAGTCAAAATACCGTTCTGGTTGTACGCATCGTTCTTCTTCTCCTTTGTCTGGTGGTCGCTCTGCTTGCTTATAATAGCCGGGGAATGAAGCGACCAAACCAGCACCTACCGAAGCAAGGCTCGTGCTCCGGCGAGGATTGATTGGCCGCTGTCCGGAGATCGATCGAGGTTAAACCGTTGAGTTGACCGTCTTGGTGAAGGGAGCAAACATGGCTGCCGCCGCTGGTTCGACCATGTCCCTGCTCCCCATCACCCAGCTCAGGCGGCGGCACGCGGCGGACTCGGTGGCCGTGCTTGGTGGCCAGCGCCGGCGATACGTCGTGCCGGTACGTAATAAACAACAATCCTTCGTGCTCCTCCGATCGATCGAGGATTACACAGGGGTGAGGTACTGTCTACTGAGCTGCAGCTGACGGATCTTTGGATGCAGAGGGCGAGGCTGTTCGGGCCGGCGATCTTCGAGGCGTCGAAGCTGAGGGTGCTGTTCCTCGGGGTGGACGAGGAGAAGCACCCGGGGAAGCTGCCGAGGGCGTACACGCTGACGCACAGCGACGTGACGGCGAAGCTGACGCTGGCGGTGTCGCACACCGTCAACGGCGCGCAGCTGCAGGGGTGGTACAACAGGCTGCAGCGGGACGAGGTGGTCGCCGAGTGGAAGAAGGTGCAGGGCCACATGTCGCTGCACGTCCACTGCCACATCTCCGGCGGCCACGTCCTCCACGACCTCATCGCCGGCCTCCGCCACTACATCTTCCGCAAGGAGCTCCCCGTGGTACGCACGCCTCCGACGTGTCCCCCTTTCGCATCGCTCACCTACGCCGTATGAATCTGACCACTAGCTTCTTCCTCCGAGTCTTGGACGACCACTAGCTTTTTTTCTCCATTTGATCACAAAATCGAGAAAAAAATTCCATTTATAAAAAAATGAAGTTGGGATGTCAGAATCAATCAATTCCGGAAATAGGTGCTTGCTCCATTCTCGTCGTTGACCCTTGACTCTGTATCTCTGTCCGTGTCCGGCCAGGTTCTGAAGGCGTTCGTGCACGGCGACGGCAACCTGTTCAGCCGGCACCCGGAGCTGGAGGAGGCCACGGTGTGGGTCTACTTCCACTCCAACCTCCCTCGCTTCAACCGCGTCGAGTGCTGGGGCCCGCTCCGCGACGCCGCGGCGCCGGCCGAGGAAGGCGCGGCCGCCGCCGCCGCCGCCACGGCCGAGCAGGTGCCGGTGCAGGTGCAGGTGCCCGCGGCGGGCGAGTGGCCCCGGCGGTGCCCCCGGGAATGCGACTGCTGCTTCCCGCAGCACAACCTCATCCCCTGGCCGCACCAGCATGACGTGCCCGCCGCCGACTCCCCCAACTCCGCCAAGCCGCAGCAGTGACGACGACGACGACGCGCCGCCGCTAGCTTACACACTGCACGGTTGGTAGATTAGCAAATTTGTTTGGTTGCCAAGATACACGCGTTTAGATTCTTTAATTATTCGTAGTCGCGTTTAGCTCAGTCGGCACTCGACATGAAGGTTTAGTTTGTTTCAGTTTTAGATCAGTTTATAAAAAAAATTGGGTTTCAGTGTGATGAGCTCGTAAATACAGAAAAAATACATTACACATTACACATTTCATTTGTACAATAATTCACAGTATTTGATCCGGGCAGCAGGAGATTTGAATAGCGAAACAAAAGTGTGAATTACTGAAAACGATTAGTTTTGCGATTCAAACTCGTAGCTTGTTAGCTCGCTTAACTTGTGACTAGCTCAATTCCGTTCGTTTTATTTTCTTAACGAGCAGTGCCGGTTCTGAGATTTTGGGGGCCCGAGGCAAAATAAATTTTATGGGCCCTTATATATAACAATAATATAATATTTTAATATAAAAGCATAAGATATTTTGGATGATTACGTAATAGATTGGTTCAGTTGTATATATGTTGGTTCATGAAAACCATGCCCTGTAATCATAAAAGGATTGATGTATATATGCAAGAAACTAACAAATGTAGATTACACAGATATTTCTAACCATACATATGAATATTGCTAACATAATATGTATATATACGAAATCTAACTAATACACAATTAAAATATATCAGAAATAATATTCATATAAAATAATATGTATATATTAGATTACCTTAAAATAAAAGATCACCAAGACGTTGACCTATGCGAGTATAAGAAAAGAGGGGTGTATCGTATACGTGTACGTACATATATATTAGTAGACCTAAGATTTTACTAGTGTGTATATCAGCATCAAAATCTCTATACGTAAATCGGTAAAAATATTTTTCCAATTTAGTAAATAATTCAGTAAAAATATTGTTTATAATTGGATAAATAATTATTATTATTTAAATAGAATAGTTTTGTTCCTCAAACGGACGAAAAAAAGAAAAGGAAAAAAATCCTTGAACTATTTACATATACATTGGTAGACCTAAGATTTTACCAATGGGTTTAACATGTTAAAATCTCTATATGCAATTTGGTAGAAATATTTTTTTCTAATTGAGTAAATAATTATTAAATTTATGTCATAAATTATTTTTGTAATAACACAAATAATTATTAATTTTTTATTAGAATAGTTTTTGTTCCTCAAACAGATGAATAAAAAAATAAAAGGAAAAATCATTGAATTATTCAAAACCACTAGAGATTGAACCCAAAAACTTATATTTAAATGATATTAACTTAACAATTACACCACTAAATGTTTTTATAGTCTTGATACTATTTTATTTTTTACTATATCCTTCACATGTATATATGTATAGGGGCCCTTCGGGCTCGGGGGCCGGGGCGGCCGCACTACGCAATTCGAAATAACGTACTTGAACGTTACTTGACCGACCAGCCCCCCTCAGGGCCGGCCCTGCTAACGAACTGACTACATGTTTTAGTTCGTTATTATAACGAGTGAATTCGAGCTGGCTCGCGAGCTTAGTTAACCCAATCTATTAAAACAACAACAAAACATATATGAAAGTTTGAGACCCGTCATTTTATAATTTATTTGCTAGTGTCTAGTTATTACTTGATAAATTACTATTATAATTTTATTAGTATACCTATAAAATTATCGCATAGAAGTATAAAATAAATAACATAAATAATAGATTGGCGGAATCATAGAAATAATAATAAAACTATAGATATTTAAATTTTAGAACTTTATATATTGTATTTATTTCATATTTTAATGTTTCACATGTGATTAGTTAAATATTTATTATTTAATTATATTTTAAAAAAAAGCTTACGAGCTAAACCGAGACTAGCTTTGTTTTCTTCTCATTATGTTAACGAGCTCTCATTATATAATGAGCTATAATAAGTTGAGCTTCCTCGTTATCCAGCCTAACATAAGACATGTTAAAATTCATATCAAATGCCTTATTTATGCTAAAACTTAGAAGAATTTGGTTATTCTTTTATATCGTGGGACAGAATCATGTACAATAATCTTGATTATTACGTACGGGAATCAAGTTAATAAAAATCGAAAATATCAGTAGAAATATACTATATACCATAATATGATTTGTAAGTTCCGGAAAATATTTATATATGATTAAGATATATTGCGCATCATATAATATTAGTAATATGATTCATAATTAATACTATTTGTTTATTTAACAAAATTCATCGTATAAAATGCAACTTAAAGATACAAGTTTAATGTTGATTTCAAACCAGCGGTGGCGGCAGCGACAGGGCCGCCGGTCCGGCGGCGGCCGGCGGCCGGCGGAGCTGCAGATCAGCGGTGACGTTGGAGTCGGTCGTATCGATTTGACTACCTAATTAATCAACTGGTTATAGAGAAAATTAACTAGAGTTTGGACAATTAACTGGTTGATTAATTGATATTTCGAACGACTTTTTCATAGCTGCAGATAGGAGAGCAAGCTAACTATGATAGAATGGTTTCATCTCATCTCAAAATTATTTGCTGCTAACCTTCCTTGCATATAATTGTCCGATTAAAATTTTCTATGAGTCGGCAGGTTTAAAATCCAAATAAATCCATTTAGTTAGAAAAACTCAAAAGATAGAATTATTCATGATTAAAGCGAGCAGCAACATAAAAGCTAAGCCGTGTTGCTAATTTACCAATTCCTAACTCAGCCTAGAGCATTTCCAATAGAAGCTCTAAAAAGCTCACTTCCTTAAATTTTTAATTACAACTGAAAAATCATCGGCAAATACTTTAAACGGTTCTTAAAAAGAAAGGATCCTCGAATTAATTATTTTACTTTCTACACCAGGGCTCAAATTCTCGTATTTAAGGATCTATCGGAGAAAAACATATTTAAAGTTATTTTCAATTTATCAGCTTTTGCAGTTTTGGAGCCAGCTCTGGATGATAGCCCATGGGCTCTCCCACATCTGTCATAGTACATCAAAACAAGGCCCATTAGTTTGAATAATCTCTATGTTTCATATTACAATTTGTCTGATTTTTAGTCATTTTTTTGTTTTTATAATCAAGTTTGAGCCAAAATATATTAATACATATAGCATCAAATAACTACATTGGAGAAATATTTCATGATAAATTTAATTTAATGAAACTAATTTGACATTACATCTACAGAATTTTTTGGCAGCACTTTGTACAAAAAAAGCTTGAAAAGAGCACTCCACTTTTTTATATACTCTCCCTTCGTGTATCGGTCAGGTCTAACAAATAGCAGACAAATTTTATTATTAATTTCAAAGCAGGATTAAATTAAACAATTTCAGATATTTGATAATATAAAATATTGTGGGTTGTAAATTTAATTATACAACATTTGTACTATATAAATCTTAAATTCTCGAAGCTAAACAATCAAAGCTGACGAGTACTTGTGATTAGGGATGGAAACAAGCCGAATTGAGCCGCTCAGCTCGGTGTGGCTCGATAAAAAGGAGCTTCTCTTTGCGAGCCTAACAATTTCAATATCCTTTCTCTGGTGTACAAATATTAGTCGTTTAGACAAAATTACACATATTAAGATGATATTAAATAAAGTTATAAGGGTTATCTCAATTGGTTATTGAGTATAGATTTTAGTGGTGCCAGTTCAGTTCCCGATGGCCACATTTCATTTGGCAGCCTCCATTTTTTGTGTTTTTTTATTGCATAAATGCTTCAAAAGAATAGGACAATGAAAGTGATAAATGGTTCGATTGACAGGACGACTATTATTTATACACCGGAGAGAGCATGTTATATCATAAAGTACAAATTAAAACATATAAATTTAAATATGATATATTGATTGGTACTATATTTAATAATAAAATATGAACGATTAATAATAATCATGATATATACTGAATAACAGGTAAATAAAACATCTTATATATTAAAAATATAAAAATAGATTAGGCTCATGAGCCAAACGAACAGATTACGCACTGGCTTAAGCTTGGCTCGCTTTCGAACCGAGCCTTTCGACTTCCTCATTTTACGTACAAATTAAGAGCATCTTCATTGTACTTGTTATTTTTGATTTGTTATTCATAGCAATAGCAAGTCTCTCTATTCCAATTGACTTGCTATTTTGCTATCCACTCCAATGTACTTGCTAAATATGAATTGTTATTCAAATAGAGCTATATTTAATCAATTTATATATATATATATATGCAAAAAAGTGAAAACAATTAAACAATCTCAATATTCAATGGAATAGCAAATTTGATGAACTTGTTAGAGCATCTCCATTATACTTGTTATTTTTGACTTGCTATTTATAGTAATAGCAAGTCTTCTTATTCAAATTAACTTGTTATTTTGCTATTTACTCAAATATACTTGTTAAATATGATTCTCTATTTAAATGTAACTGTATTTTATCAATTTGTATACATGCAAAGAAAATAAAAATAATTAAACAAGCTCAACATTCAATACAATAGCAAGTTTGATTGGCTTGCTAGATGTAGCGTGGAGCGAGGAATAACAAGCTCCCTAAAATAACAAGTCAAGTAACAAGTATAATGAAGTGATTTTTTGGATCATATTTACTATTTTAGGGGATAGCGAGTGTGATAGCAAGTACAATAGTGATGCTCTAAGGTTCCGTTTGTTTCAGTTTTAGATTAGGGCAATTTCAACCCATAGTTTTTTAAGTGGTGTCTTATTTTGCCATATCAGCAAGACACTAGCTCTAGAAATCATACTCTCAACCATGATTTCTTAGTATGCACATGCAATAAATTTTTTATACTGCTATATTTTCTCTCTCTTCTCTTCTCCTTCAATCCATTTCCATCCATGTCTTAGATATCGCGAAGACTTGGTTTCTTCGAATTTTCTCCTCTATTTTCATTAAATTGTATGTCATATTAGATTTTTTCTTACGTGGCATATTAATAAATTCTATGGACACTAGCTGATGTGGAGGGTTGGGATGCCCTTCTAACAATCCGGTTTTTTCATAAAATAAACAGGATAATTAATTATATCAGCATATTATAATTTGGAGTACATATTATAAATATCCAATAAATTAGTGTAATCTAACATTTTTTATAAGCTAAATTTTTATAATACAAAAGTGAAACAAACGGAGCTGGTTTATCGGAGCCCTGACAGTGATTCGCTACGGGATTATATCAACGGTGAGGCAGCTAGTGTGTAGCGAGTGATGTGTGCGAGAGGTTCACGTCGTGATCACCAAAGGGCAGAGCCCACAAAACGCAGGTTATAATTAAGATAAGAGATTGGCCAAGTCGATCGACTTCACACGCTCGCACACGTAATATTCATCTGTCTCGGCGTCTCTTGTGTGCTTGCCTTGATTTCATGGAGAGTAGTAGGGGAGAAGAGATCGAGACGCAATCAGCAACAACAGTAGCATTTCTATTCTTGTGCGTGCAATCTGATCACTGGACAAGTAAGTCGTTTTAGGTTTGTATAAATAGTTTGCTAAAACAAGTCGTTTTGCATTTTATTATATATTTTCGACAACTATACTTCTCAAGTAGTACTATTTTTTTTGTTTTTCGTGCTATGTTTATTCCTGCACTATATTTAATAGGGACAAACATAAAAAATACACATTATATTTAATAGGTGCAAACATAAAAAATACACACTATATTTAATAGGGGCAAATATGAAAAAATACATACTAATTAATGTACCGGAGAGACTGTACAATATCTATACTACTATAAAAGAAACTAGTGGTGGTGAATCTGCTACTATTACTAACTTCTCATTTACACGTGAACTCTTATCGTTAGTAAAAGTTATATTATTTTTAAAACCAGTATACTACATTTGAAACTAAATTATGATGAATATTATTTAATCATGTTTCAAGTTATTTGTATTATTTACATGATTTTTTTACTATTGTAAATTTTTTCCTGTTGCAACCCATAAGCCCTCAACTAGTGTACATGCGTGTTGGAACTAATAACTAGTACGTCTCCTATTTCTGCTTTAGGGCGTGTACAACCTCATTTAATACGTGATCTCTTGAGAGATCTCTAGAGAGTTAAGTGAAAAAAAATAGAAGAAACGGCTCTACACGATTTTCCATATACAATGTCTCTTAGCTGTATTTATGATTTAGGAGCTTGGAGTTGTCTCTTTTATTTTGAAAACCGTTTCATGTCAGGCCACACTAGCTAGCTAGTGCAAAAACTCTCTACGGCTGTGCCGTTCAGTTCCCCGAGAGAGCGAGACCGCCGGGCTCGTGGGCGCGCGCCCGCGCGCGTCGGGATTAGCGTCGCGCGGCGTGGCGTGGCGTGGTCGAGGATGGGACGCGGCAGCGGCATGGCCGTGCGCGTGCGGTGGTCGGCGGAGCTCGAGAGCGGGGGCCGCCGACAGAAAGAGACCCGGCTCGAGGCGGACGCTGGCACACTGCACTGCGTGCAGAGAGAGAGAGAGAGAGGGGACGCGGAGCTTGGGAAGCACAGGTACAGCGGCGCAGCAGCGGCGCACGGCTCGAGGGAGCAGCTTCATTCATTATTGGGGTCCAGACTTTCTCGGCAGGCGGAGGCCGTAGCGGCCGGCACCGCAGTCCGCAGCGGCGCCCTTGGGATCCTGTTCCCAAATCCCAACATGCATGCCTCTCTTCTTGTCTTCTTCGTGTTCGTCTTCCTCTTCCTCTTCGTCTGCGTGCGTTGGTGGCCGCGAAACAAGAGAAGAAAACGACTCGATGCAATTAATTTTATGTTTATTTAGTGTTTTTTAATATGTGAATAATATAAGTTAATAGAAAATATATGTAATTAGTCATTAAAAATTTTTAGTTTCTTGTGCACCATTACTATTTTCACGTTTTTTTAAAACGTTGAACTCGGCTAGTGTGTGTGTGTGTATATATATATATATATATATAAGTGAACACTAGGTGAATCTAGAACATATAAATTTTAAAAATCACGTGTTTACATGATTTATACGAAATAAACTCAGGAACTTGCTTGTAGCTCGTAAGACGAGAGAAGAGAAACAACAGAAAAAAATAAAATGAGATTTGAGTAAAGGATCGAAATCATTTCGAGCTTCAATCTTATTTTTCCATCATATATTTTCCTTTTGTGTTTTGGCGTGGGTGGAATAAAATGGATCAGCGAGCTGAACAGCCAGCACCAGCAAAGCCTGTCTCGATCGTCTGGAGAATGAAGCGGATGATCTGCTGCTTCAACTCTGGTTCCGTCGTTCAGATCGATCGACCGTGTAGTAATGGAAGATTTATTAACTCTTTCTCATCATCTCCATCATTTAAATGTTTTTCAGTTTTTCTAAAATCTACATCATCTAATAGTTAGTCCATTAAAGTAGCACATCGTATCATATGCACGTGTATGTCTTTGACTTCCACATACACATGCAGGTTGAAGGGTGCGGAAAAACGAAGCAATGAACACGACATGCGAAGGGAATTTAAGTTTCATTTCTCTCACCTTGTTATCGCGCCGAGTTGTTAGACGATGAAGATAATAGGATAGAGAGAGTATATATTAATATAGAATAATATCTGTTGGAATAATAATCTTTTTTCTTGATCTTTGCGTCAAAATTATATTATATATTAATATAGTATAATAGCTGTTGGAAGATTTATCGTAACCAGACAAAATACGAATTATAAAAGTTGACAAATTAAAGTGTATACCCCTGAGATCCAATCAACACGATTGATTTGTCCAAACCCAAACGTTGGTTCGTGCATAATATATACGATATGATACGTCACGATATCCCGGTATCTGGTCTCATACTCTCATTATTCTGATTCCCCTACAAACCGGGGATGGACTGGACCACTCACCACTCACCACTGCATTGCATGCACTGTCAAATAATATTCCGATCGATTCCTCCACTCGGATCGGATCGGAGGAATGAACCCGGCTGAACTTCTCGACATGGATTTCAGCTACGTCACGGGTAATCTATCCCCCACAAGATCATACGCGCATCTCGCATCTCTCCGAACCAATCCAATCCAATCCAAAGCTGAACCGAACACCGGAGCAGCGCGCGACACAGCGACGAGTGGGGTGCCGGATCGATCCATCACACGGCGGAGAGCGTGACAATCGCGCGCGAAACATCAGGATATGTGCGGGTAACCAATGAGACATAACAGTTTATTGGGAAAATATCACGTGCAATCGTTTATTTGGTGGAAGCGTGCAATTAAACTATCTAGAACATCCAATCTAGATCCAACCGTTACATATGAAAGGAGTTAAAAGTAAAAAAGTACTAGGTTTCAGGTGGATGCACCAGATCGCTTGATTGGATGCACCAGATTGCTTGATTGCACGATTGCACCAATATAAGTGATTGCACGTGATATTTTCCCTAGTTTATTAGGGACTGAAAAGTAATAGGTGCAAGATTTTTTGATTGATGAAGTACAATTTAGAACTTAAACGAACTTAACCGTGTTTATCTAGAGATGATTTTTATAACAAAGATATTAACTGTTAAACAGCAAGCAAAATATGTCTAGATATGATAGATTGCTTTTAAGTACTATATACACGTGGGGGAAATAGTTTTAACCCTAACAAGGGGCTAACAAGTGTTTTTAAGCAAGTTCTAAAGTGAATTCCTACAGGGAAGCCTCACAGCAAGGAGCTGAAGCGGAGCTTAGGGTGCGTTTGGTTCGGCTGTCAGCTGTGAAAAAGCTGCTGTGAGCTGTCAGCTGTGAAAAAGCTGAAAGTCATTTGGTTCAAGCTGCTGTAAAAAAGCTGATGTGAGCTGACAGATGTATAAATTGTCTGTAATGCTCATAAGACTCTAATATGATGTTTATATGCAAAATGATCGTAATGACGTGAACTTTGCATCGATGACATATTTTGAACGAAATTATATAGTATATATATAAATAAGTATATTGTTCATCTCAAAAGGCTTGCCAGCTAGATAACTATTCTATGTCACCCTCGCATTAGCTAGTGAGGTTGCTATCCTATCACGAATGGTATTCATGGTAACCTCATTCCCTCCCTCTACCTCGTCAACGTCTTCAGTTACATCCTCAATATTTGATGCTCCAGGCATACACTCGTCATCTGCATCACACCTCTCAAACTCCTTATCATGCAACTAGCTGTCATGAATGAAATTATGCAATACAAAACAATCCATAATGATTTGTGCCTGTCGTCGAGCTGAGAAACTAGGCATGGCTTTCAATATGCGCCATTTTTGCTTGAGGACCCCAAATTCTCGCTCAATTACATTACGGAGGGAGGAGTGCAAAAAGTTGAATATCTCATGCTTCCCTTGTGGTGGACGCCCACGACGACGATGAAATTCTGGTATATGGTAGGTAGTCCCCTTAAAAGGTGCAAGGTATCCAATTCGATTTGGATAACCAGAGTCCACAAGGTAGTATTTATCTGATAAAAACAAGAACAAGTTAGCATTGTAAAGTAAATATAACTAGAAAAAAAGTTAGTATTTAACTTTAGGAGGGACAGAGGGGCGCACGGTGGCCGGCGGGGAGGAGGCGCGGCGGAGTCCGGTGGTAAGGGGTGCGGCAGGGAGGAGGCGTGGCGGGGAGAGGCGCGGCGGATCCCGGCGGGGAGGAGGCGCGGTGGATCCCGGCGTGGAGGGGCGCGGCGGAGCCCGACGTGGAGGGGCTCCGACGGGGAGGGTCATGGCGGAGTCCGACGGCGTCGGTCGTGGAGGAGGCCGGCGGCGTGGGTCGCGGAGGGGGCGCGGTGGATCTCGGTCGGGAGGACGTTTGGCGGATCCCGGCGGGGAGGGGAGCGGTGGATCCCGGCATGGAGGGGCGCGGTGGAGGCCGCCGACGTCGGTCACGGCGAAGGCCGGCGGCAGGTGGAGCAGCGGGCTCTGTTTGGGGTGAGAAAAATGAACCAAGGAGGAAGAAAGCTGAAAAAAGTAGGTCATGCGCTGCTGTGAAAATTTGACGGTATTGAACGTGAAAAAGCAGGCAGCTTTTGGAAACACCGGTGGCCCCACGGTCTCTTTGGTTTGGCTTCAGCGTTTACAACGCTAACGTTGGCTCCAAACGTCGAACCAAACGTAGCCTTAGAGGCGGAGCCTTCAGACATCATATTTTGTGAAGCTTAACGTGAAGCCTAGAGGTAAAGCTTTGAGTGAAGCTCTACTAGTGAGGATGCGCGTTCGGAGGCTACCCTTTGGTATCAATGAAGCCTCAGAGCCTCCGACATAGTGGAAAAAATCAGATCCGTCGTCAAACCAGTCAAGTTATCAGTTCACCAGTTCACTGGTATGACAATCGATTTTTTATTAATACGATATTTATGATGTATTATCTTAATATAAAAATAATACAAAATAATAAAAAATTGGAAATTTAATCGTCGCAAAAAAATATTTTTCTGTTTTTTTCAGGTTTTCCTGTTTTTTCTCGGTTTTTTCCCAAATTTTTTTTGCTCAAATGGTCTTTTACCAAAATCGGACCGGTTAACTGACCAGTTCCGTTTTTTTAGTTTAACCACCGGTCCTGTCCGCTTTTTTCCACTATGGCCTTCGGAAACCACTTAGAGAGGACATTCTAAACTATGGGTTCCGAAATGATACTCAAAGCAGTATAGTCTCGAGCATGTTTACAAGAGGAGTTACTTATTTTCTCCTACGAATATCATTGTATATGTTGTTATAATTGGTTTAATGTAGAAGGTAATCCCTAAACTCTAAACTCTAAACCCTAAACCCTAACAGGTTTGAATGATCTTGAAGAAGAACTAGAGAGTTATCTGTGGTCCAAATGGGGCCTCCGAATAGGATAATAACCTTGGCTTGGTTCTAAAAATATGATTACATGAGTTTGAATCCTTATTACAGTGGGAGGAGGGGAGTATTTATAGGAAGGGATCTATAAGAAAAATACCTCTTTACCCTTTAGTTACAAACCATCATAACAAACTCTATTTACCGGACCATGTAGGGGTGCGACGGTACAAACATGTGTGAGTGCCTCAGTAAAGTCTATGTCTTGTCCCATTGGTGGCGCCCACCTTTGTAAAGCAAACGTCTTGTCCCGTTTGGCAGCGCCCCTTCGGTAACGGAGCTCCAACCGACTCCCTCAGGGGTTTGGAGCCTCGAAGCAGTAGAGGGGGCTTCGAGCCTATCCTCCGGCTTCGAACCGGGTTGGCACCTTGTGCTCTAGACCTGCCAGTTTGGAGTACAATCCAGGTGCTAGAGGGCTCTGATCGCCCGGGCTTCGATGTAGCACCCGAAGCCTCTGCCTTAATCACCCAATTGATGGGATTATTTCCGCTCAACATTAGGTATTACCCTATGCATTTTTATCTATAAATACCTTTTTGTATAATGTAATGGGTATCACGTACAGAGGCCTCGAACTTAGTCTCATTCTTAGTTTCTATTGGCGTAAAAGATTAGGTCTACATGTTCAAATAGACTCGAAGGGCTAGTTCATAGAGAAGAGTTAAGTTAACCTTGGTTGAGGCCTCCGAAAAAGATAATAGTCTTACATTTGGTTCAAGGTGTATTTTTAAACTGAGTTCCGTCCTCCTTATTATAGTAGAAAGGGAAGGTATTTATAGACAAGGATATAATAGGAAAATAATATTTTGTCCTCTAATTATAACCATTATTATGGACTCTATTTATAAGACTTCATAAGGACAAAATAATAAAATCATATGTGAACACAGCTGTAAAGCGATCGTCTTATCCTAGATGGCGACACGCCTCTGGGGCGAAGCTTTCACAAAGCCAAGAGACCCTTAGGAATCCTTTGACCGCTCATGGCTTCGGGACTTGCTTGCGATGGCCTTCCGTCATACACTGAAGGGCTCCACACCTCTTTATGCTTTGAAGTGTTCTCTAGAGTGGTTCGTATAACCAAGGCTGGTACTGATATTTCTGGGGCCTAAAGCAAACCAAAATTTATGAGCCCTTATATATATATATATATAATATGATATTTTAACATGAAAGCATAGTATATTTTAGATGATTATGCATTAAATTAATTTAACTGTAGTTGTATTGCATATATACGCTATGCCACAACTAATATATCGGTTCATAGAAACCACACCCGGTAATAATGGAAGGGATTAGTGCATGCATGCATGAAACTAACAACCAAAACCATGCAAATTATGTAGATATCACTAACCATACATGCGAATATTACTAACATAATATGTATATATATATAAGAAATCTAACTGATATACAATTAAAATATATCAAAAATAATATTCATATATAATAATATGTATATGAAAAGAGGGGTGGACCATACACGTGCACCTACTTATACATTGGTAGACCTAAGATTTTACCAATCGACATGTCACGTCAAAATCTCTATATGCAATTCGGTAAAAATATTTTTCTAACTGAGTAAATAATTATTAAATTTGTGTTATAATTTATTTTTCTAATAAGACAAATAATTATTAAAAATTTTACTAGAATAATTTTATTCCTCAAACTGATGAACAACAAAAAAGAAAAGAAAAAAATCCTTGAATTATATTCAAAGTCACTAGGGATGAACTTAGGAGCTTATATTTAAGTGACATTTGCTTAACCATTACACTACTAAATGCTTTTCAAAATTCTAAATACTATTTTATTTTTTACTATATCATCATATATATACACACACACACACGTATAGGGGCCCTTCGGGTTTGGGGGCCTGGGATGGATGCACTGCTGGCCCCCCTCAGGGTCGACCCTGCGTATAACTACGACATTGATGAGATTTTTTCCCTCAACAGTTTCACGCTTCAAATCTTTAAAGGTTCTTTAAATTAAAACTGTTGCGTAATTTTATATTACGCTAATATATATATATATCATAAGTTTAGATTTTAAAAATCATTCAGAATTGGACGATATATTTTTTTTGAATTTTTTGGCAATAGTTTATTTGGCCTGGTAATCTTAAATTGACTTATTAACAAGTTAAATTCCTATATAAGAAGACTTTAATATATATATATATTAATTTAACACCATTTCTATTTCACCATTCCTTAGAGCAATTCCAATAGTAGCCATCAAATCAGGCCCCTACTTTTGATTTGAGGACTCCCCTTATTTTTGAGAGGTCTATTTTATGTGTTCCATTCCAGAAGTGGCTCTCAAAATAGAGCCCCTATTTTCAATTTTTACCATTTCTTCACACACTATACACATGTATTTCATAAAATCATAGTATATAATAAATTATTTATTATTTAATAATGAATGACTATATTTAAATATTCAAATTTCTAAATGCAAATATAAATATTCAAATTTAAATATAGGAACATAATCATCTATCGTATTAAACAATAGAAACAAAATCATCTATCATATTTAAATATTCAAATTTTTTAATTGAAATACAAATATTGAAATTTAAATATAGCAACATAATCATCTATCATATTAAAAAATAGGAACATAATCATCTATCATATTTGAATATTTAAATTTAAATATTCAAATTTTTAAATCCAAATACAAATATTCAAATTTAAATACAATAAAATCATCTATCGTATTAAACAATATGAACATAACCATCTATCATATTTAAATATTCAAAATTTTAAATCCAAATACAAATATTCAAATTTAAATACAATAAAATCATCTATCGTATTAAACAATAGGAACATAATAAAATCCCTTTGGACATGTTATTCTGGTGTGAGACTCCTTCTGCTTTCAAATAAAGCAGGACGCATCCTCGTTTGGGTGTGTCTATTTCAAAAAAAACAAATATTCAAATTTAAATATAAAAACATAACTACCTAAACAACAGGAACATAATTATCTATCATATTTAAATATTTGAATATTTAAATGCAAATAAAATATTCAAATTTAAATAAGAGGGAAGCGTGTGTGCCCACGTGGTGCAGATGAGAGCCGGGATAGGGCCCCCCTAGGGATGAGGGCTTGATGGCATATTTTGAGAGCCTTCCTATTTTTGAGAGCTAAGTAGGGATCTGTTGGATCTCGATTTTTCTCGTGGGCTTGTTGATAGAAAAAATGGCATCAATGGTTTAGATCGTCAAAATATCAATGTTGGTAATTTGGGCCAAAAATACACATGTCCCGGGTCAGGCCGAAGCCCTACAGGGCCGAAGGACCATTGGGCTATGGGCTCTGAAAGCTTCCAGCCAGCCCACGGCGACAAGCGTTTAAATTTGTATTGATAGACGACATGTTGTATCGCCGAACCATTGACGAAGTACTGTTAAAGTGTTTAGACCACGAACGATCCCAGGTGGCTACACGAGAGGTCCATGAAGGGCTTTGTGGCACTTATCAGTCAGCCCAAAAAATGACTTGGATGCTCAAAAGAACGGGTTTCTAGTGGTCGACTATGACTGAGGATTATTTTAAGTATTATAGAGGGTGTGAAGCATGTCAAAGGTTTGGAAACATTCAGTCGGCTCCTGCTTCATTACTCAACCCTATTGTCAAGCCATGGCCGTTTCGAGGTTGGGGTCTAAACTTCATCGGCCAAATTCACCCTCCTTCCTCAAAAGGGCATCGATTCGTGTTGATGGCGATGGATTACTTCACCAAGTGGACCGAGGCCGTGCCTCTCAAGAACATGACTCACAACGAGATACTTGACTTTATCTTGAAGCACATCATACATATATTCGACATTCCTCGAACTCATACTACAGATCAAGGCAGCTCATTTGTTTCTAAAGAAGTGAGGGACTTCGCCGAATATTATGGTATTAAGTTGATAAGCTCTTCACCCTACTATGCTCAGGCCATTGGTCAGGCCGAGTCTAGTAATAAAATCGTGATTAAGCTCATTAAGAAGAAAATTGAAGAATTCCCTAAAAGGGGGCATGAAGTGCTCTTCGAGGCACTATGGGCTTGTAGAATTGCAAAGCAGGGTGCTACCAAGGTCAGTCCATACGAGTTGGTATATGGACAAGAAGTCGTTCTACCCGTAGAAGTAGATCTTGGCTCTTTAAGGGTGTTAAGACAAGATGGTTTATCGGTCGACGAGTATGAAACTCTTTTGAAAGACAACCTAGAAGAAGTTACCGATAAGAGATTGAAGGCTTTAGAAGCCATAGAAATAGACAAGAGGAGGGTAGCTAAAGCCTATAGTAAGAAGGTCAAACCAAAATCGTTTCAAGTGGGTGACTTGGTTTGGAAGACGGTTTTACCCTTAGGCAGTAAGAGTCCCAAGTTTGGTAAATGGTCACCTAGTTGGGAAGGCTCTTTCAGAATAGCCAAAATTGCTCCTGGCAATGCATATGTGTTGGAATGGTAGATACTTGAAAAGGTATTTCCCAAGTGTGTGGCAAACAGCGTAAAAGGTGTCAAAAGGCTGATATGGAAGGTATCGTCTTTAGCTCGTTGTGCTTTTAGTTCACTTAGTTCAATAAAAGGCAGGGGGCATGTGTTGATAGCAAAAAATGGCATCAATGGTTCAGATCGTCAAAATAACAATGTTGGTAATTTGGGCCAAAAATATACATGTCCCGGGTCAGGTCGAAGCCCTACAGGGCCGAAGGACCATTGGGCTATGGGCTTCGAAAGCTTCCAGCCAGCCCATGGCCTTCGGCTAGGGAGCCTTCGGTGGCCCAACGCCGCCGAAGCTTCGGCCCAAGGAGCAGGCTTCGGCGGGCCTGGCCGAAGGCCCACTTCGGCAGAGATAGAGTTGGGTGCGATTCCGGCTAAGTTTTTATCTCTATCCAGCCGAAGTTATAGCATATTAGATAAGAGGTCTCGCCCCTATATATACAGAGGCGAAGCTAGTTCAGAGGCCCTCCCAACACAAATCAAACACAAAGCCCTAGCTTTGATCGCATTTACTTTATATTTACTTTCCGTACCTTTTCGTGGGTTTGCCTGGAAGCCCTCCGATGGCCACTTCGGAATAGTGGTAATCGTTGTTACTTCGCTGGTGAAGTTGTGACGCCCCGATTTATCGAAATCGGAACATTATTGAATTTCCATAGAAAAACAATAATAACTAGATGTTCATCATGCGACAACGTACATACGGACAAACATTCGTGGTTCGCAGACCACATTATTACACAAGTGTAAAATAAAAAAGAAACTATAAAAATAGACTGCATGATGAACATCTTCTTCAAGATCGTTTTCTTGACTGGGTCGCTACTCCATACCATCTTCCTCGTAGTAGGCATCCTCTGAATTGTGTGTCCAACGGGTATGAGTACAAAAAGTACTCAACAAGCCACCGCAAATGCAATAGTAATGCAAGATAATAACAAAGGAAGTATAATGGCTAAAAGTGCGGAAAAGTACATTTTTCAGTTATGGTATTTAGTGTAGTCAAATTTAATCATGTGGAATATTAAACATGAACATCATAATACCATCTAACTCGAGGAGTACGTTTTCCCTCCTCGCACAACAGTCCTTACATGTCAAATCATCATGTACATCCATTTCAATAGTAAACTAACCGTGGGATGTCACGCAACCCGCCCTTGACCGTGGGCTCGACTTTTCAAAAAGATTTATGACTCTGATCAAAAGTGTACTACTGTACCCACAAGGCATGCACTCATCCCAAACACCAAAGTGTAACGAGATGACCCATACCACGGGAACTCATGCCAAAACCTCAGCATGAAATGCTCCAAGCGATAACCACCCGCTCTAGGTTTCGCTGGCGCGCCGGGCCGCATCCCGGCTAACGTCGCACCCCCTTTTGCGCCACGTCGGTACAAGCCACCCGTAGGTGCTGCTTGCCCCATCTCCAAGTGGTGGCCTTGGTTTGGAACACTCCATACCTTAGTTAGGACATACCCATTAGACTTGTGGTTAGTACGAAAGTGTATTGCAATGGATCCTACAGACCAGTCCTTATAGTGCCCCGGGTGCTACCGACCAATGCCCTAGCTTGCACCCGGAACCCACCATGCATTCACTCACAACCACAACTCCATCACCGACAAAATTCCAAAGACAAGAATAACGGGGATCATATAGTAGAACCAAGTTGCTACAACTCATTTTTAATCCTATAGCAATCGTGTCGATACATTAGACACTAGCTAATAGTATTAATAATATGGTGACAAAGAGTTTATGCTAGATAGCATGGCTTGAGTTGCACATCAAGGTCGGGGGATCCTAATAAATATATTGTAAGGGTTTCATTTGACTAATGCATGTATAACCTATGTGTTTTAGCAATAGTTTAATAAAACATGGGTTCAATATGCTCAAAAGATTGGTTTGGTGACTTGCCTTGTTCAGCGAAAGGCGACGGGAGAACTTCGGGAAAGTACTCTAGCTCCTCGGCGGCGTCGTAGTCTTTTCGACAAAATTAATAAACATAACACTCAATAAACATTCCAAAATCACACAATAAGCACATAGGTTTTGATTGGTTTGAACTAGGTTAAGTTTTTGGAATTTATTTTATGAATATTTAAAAATGAACTTAAATGAAATAATGTTCTTTCTAAAAGGGATAATAATGTAAACCATTGTATTTTAAATTTTCTAACTAATTTAAAATAAGAGGTTTAGTGTAAACTTAGTGGTTTTATTATACTAACATGAAAAGGATAAAAGATAAATTTTGCTAAAATTGAAATGAATCATTTTGTAATATATCCTAAAGTGCATTTGAATATATTATTAAACAAAAATAAAATACCCAATATAAACCTACTGTTTTTATTGCATTAACATGTAGAGAATAAAATTATAAATTTTCTGGAATTGAAATGATAATTTTTGAAGTTAAAATGCGCTAGATATGAATTTTATAAGTTTAAAACCATTTCTGGATTTTAATTTAAATCAAAAATGGCCTTGGGTCCACAGTGAACCAGATCCACCATGAACCTGCGCACTGTGCGCGTGGTCCGGCCCATCCTGGACCGTTGGATCCAGATCCAACGCGCGGGGGCGAGGCGGGAGGCTTAAGTGAAAATGGATGCACGAGATTAAAAGGCCGAACAGGTACGCGATGGATGGCCCAGATTCATCGCGGGTTTTAAATATAAACGAACGGCTCAGATTAGAACGTAACTCTTTGCCGAGATCCAACGAATCTAATTAAACCGCACGCGGGATTTAATCACCACCGTCAGATCCAGATTGCGCGGTCGCAATTGAATCCGACACGGCACGGGTACTCGACCCGTGCCGGTCGTCTTCTCTGCGATGGTGAGCAGGCAGGGGCCATGGCGAGCGACGACGAGGGGTCCTAAGGGCTAAAATGGAAAAGGGACACTATGGGGATTACGAGGGTACCATTAGCGGGAAGGATGGTCGTCGGAGCGTGGCCGGCGACGAGCGGGGGTGGCGAGGGTGTTCGGGTCCTCGTCGGCGACGGTGTTCCGGCGAGGTTCGTTGGCGAAGAAGGGGTGGACGAGTCCGGGGTGACGTCGGTGATCACAAGGGTGCGGTCGCCGTGGGTGGAGGAGGTCTCCGGCGACGGCGAACGGTGGCTGGAGTACGGGCAGCGGCGGAGTGTTAAAAACCGGAGCATGGGTGTTCTGTTCATTCTCGCAGCGTGTGAGCATGGGGAGTCTAATGCGGACACACCAGGGGTTTAAATAGAGATGCCGACGGGGGAAAATAGGCGGTGTATACATGGAAAGAGGAGGGGGGTCTTCAATGGTGCCGGTGAGGCTCGGCCATGCACGCGCAGCGCGATCCCGAGGTGTAATCGCGAGGATTAACGAGGGGAAACGGTCGGCCGGGCACGGGGGACCGATTAATGGCGTCGATTTAATGTGGGAGGGGCCAGCGAGGCGAATCTGAGGGCGAGGTCATCGGCCGGCGCGATTTGGGGGCGGTGGCGCGAGGTGGACGATGGGCCTGATAGGCGGGCCAAGGCGGTCAGCGGGCGCGAGCGTACGGGCGTGGTCACTGATGGGTGGGGTCCGTTTGTCAGTACGGGTGCGGGGAATGGGGTGGGCTGGGCCGGTTGGGGGAGAGAGATTGAGGGAGGGAGGCCCGTTACTGTTTAAATCCTTTTCCGAATAAAAATAATTACAGAAATTAATTTAAAATATTTGGGCTACTTCCAAGGGTGATAAAAATTTGTAAAAATTCTCAAAAATATATTTGGCCTTGGGATCATATACAAAATTTTCTAGCCTCTGGTTTGGTCATTTCACCTAGGTTCTAGTTCAAATAAGATAAGAGGGGCATTAAAGGTATTTCCAATTTAAATAATTCCAGAAAAATATATTAAAAGGTATTTTTATCTCTCTGAAAATTTGGGGTGTTACAGAAGTATCCGTTAATCTACGTAATAGATTGCTATCGCCTTGTTACTTCGCCTGTGAAGTATCCACTAATCTGCGTAACAGATTGCTATCTTCGCTACTAGTGCAACACTTAGCAGAATTCGGTCCTCACGCCGAATTGGTACTTCGAATAGACTCTGTTGCAGGTTTCCACGTTCGGAGCTACTTCGCCGAAGCTGCCCGGAGCTGAGAGATCGGTTTCGGAGGTCGCGAGAGCACCCTTCGGCGAGATCACTGCTTCGACCGCACACTTCGCCAGCACACTTCGTCATGACAGACTTCGCCACGCTCGTACTCTGCTCCGGATGAAGTCACGCTCACGCGTCGTGTTCGAGCCATCACTCTGTACCTTACTATATCGGAGACTTCACGCCGAACCCTGCTGTTCGAAGGTGATTGTCGCGTCAAGATCCGTTCGGAGTTCATCTTCGGCTAGATCAGTCAGAACGCCGAAGGTACCCTTCGGTGGGACACTTCGCACCGAGACGCCGAAGGTACACTTCGGCGACCCTCTTCGCACCATACTTCGAAGCAGACAGGCTCCGACCGGTTTGCTGATTCATTCTGTTTAATGTATTTCTTTCGGCTAATTGGATTATTTTGTGTGATCTGATTGCCTGGCGACTCCACCCCCTTACCATGGCTAAGGGTAGTTGGAACGCGACGTCGGTGCTGCGTTACACTTAGGCTTGTCCCTAAGTATCCGCACACTTTTGGATCGTCGGACTGACCCAAGTGCGGGGGCACGTTTTCGTGTCAACACACTTTTTGGCGACTCCGTTGGGGATAGCTACGCCAACATGACGGGTACATCTACATCTGCCACAGGTACATCTACAACGAGTATTACGCCTACACCGCCGATGGACACCATAGGAGGCACGGATATCGACAACCGCAACATCTTAACACCTACTCTTGAAGATATTCCCGTAGAAGACCGAGCAGAGATCGAGGCAAGGTTAAAGGCGCTCCAGGACATAATGCTTGGGGACTATGTCAATACACGTGCAGGCTTCATCAAGCGCGACATCATCGCCCCCGACCTCGCTCGGGTCCAGGTAACACCCGTATCGCCTCGTTTATCTTCTTTAGAGATTGAGCAAAAAATAGTCGCATCAGTAGATCAGGCCATTAGCTCTTCGCTAGCCAACCGTTTAGATTCGGCAGTTAGCTCCCAAGTAGAGGCAACTCTTAGGAGGTTCGGCTTTACTGAGACCGTACCCCCAGTCCCTATTGCTAGTGCACCTCCGGTAAATCATGTGTACAACAGAACTGACGGTAACACTGGCATGACCGTTACGTCTCCGACCCCAACACTTATGGCCGAGACTAATCATTATGCTTACGGCCAAACTAGCACTGCATACCACGCGCCACCACCTACGTCGGTACCTGCGCTGCCCGCACCACATGCGCGGGCACCTAGGCACGAGCACATCATACAGATAGCGCGTAGGGAAGAGGCCCATGGCTGACACGCCGATATCCCGTCGCGTGTCGCGCCCCCGCACGAGAGACGTGCGCAGGCAACAGGCCAAGATGACCTAGAGTAGTGCACCAGCTTCGTGCCTAAGGGTCGGGTTAGGGTTTACCGCAATCCATATCTCGACCATCTCGATACAATACCGTACCCCCGCGTCTATAGAATCCCTGAATTTACTAAATTCGACGACGAGGGTAGCAAAACCACACTAGAGCACGTTAGTCAATTTTTAGCACAGTGTGGAGAAGATAGCGGGATAGACGCTCTAAAAGATAGACTATTTTCTCTCTCGCTATCCGGCACCGTTTTCACTTGGTTTTCGGCACTCCCACCGAACTCCGTCCAGACGTGGGATGATTTAGAACGAAAATTCCATGATTAATTTTACACAGGTGAGACAGAACTTAGGCTTTCACACTTGACATCAGTTAGGCAGAAATCTAACGAGAATGCCTCCGAGTACATCAAGCGTTTTAGGGATACTAGAAACCGATGTTTCAGCCTTAACATTTCAAAAAGGGACTTGGCAGAGCTAGCTTTTAATGGGTTGCGTTCCGAGATTAAAGAGAGATTAGACAACCAGAACTTTTTAGAAGTTAGCCAAGTTTTACAGTAGGCTCTGGTCCAAGAAGGCCGAACCAAAGATAAAAAGTTTATTAAGACGTTTAACAAGTCTAGGGATGAAATCCACATCATGGAATGCTCCGACGAGGAGGAATCAGAAGAGGAGGATTCGGCCGACATGTACACAGCCGAATGGGTTTGGAACACTAAGAGCAAACCTATCACTTGCTTCGAATTACGGTCGTCTCCCACGAAGAATTGGCCTAGTGAGGTCAAGTACTCATTTGACATAACTAAGTGTGATAAAATATTCGATTTTATTTTAAAAAACCATCTTATCAGGTTGCCTAAAGGCAAAATCATTGCCTCTGTCGATGAGTTGAAGAAGCATACGTACTGTAAGTGGCATGATTCACATTCACATAATACTAACGACTGCAATGTTTTTCGACGGCAGGTCCAATTGGCCATAGAAGAAGGACGATTGAAGATAGACCATAATCCAAAGATGAAGCTGGACAAAGACCCTTTTCCCGTCAATGCCATCGACCTCGGCGAGAAGAAGGTATTGATTTGGCCAGAACAGACCGAGTCGACTAAAGGAAAAGATGTAATTGTTGGAGAGCCCCGCACTCGCATGCTCATACCAAATAACCCCAAGGTAGGAGTGTGGAAATAGAACGTTGACATCCCTTCGACCAAGTCTCACGAGAGGCCGAAGGTAACATACAAGATGCTGTTGAATAAGCATCAGAGAAAAGCCAAGGAAGCAGGTCCCTACGCCAAAAAGCAAGGTCAGCCGAAGGGCCCGAGGCATTCGGAGGATGGCTTCGGACCACAGTGGCCGAGCTCTCCTCGTAATGGCTCCAAGCCACAATGGCTGGACCCTTCGCATAGGGACTTCGGGCACAATGGCCTAATACTCCGCACGGTGGCTTCGAGCCTCAATGGCCGAACCCCCTGTACAGTAACTTCGACCCCCAATGGCCGAACCCCGCACCACTTTGGATGAACCCTCCGACAGGAGGCTTTGGACCGCACTGGACAAACGTACCTCCAGCCTGGTAGGACCCCTCACTGATATGGTCCGAGACGCCGTCGACTCTGCCGAACCCCCCTCCGGGTAACAGGTTCGGCTCATTGGGCGAAGCCACTGGAGCCACCGATGCCCCCACCGTACAGCTGGGCAGGAACTCTGTGGGCTCCGTACGTGTCACAACCGGAGTACCCTCTGCAATTTAACGCTATGCCTTGTTTTCCTTTAGAGTATTACGGATGGCAGGGACAAAAAGATGTAGCGGAGGGAGGCATCATCCACAGATTGTCCGTGGTACCTCCGAATTGGCCTGCGCAAAGCGAAGTTGAAGATTACAGATGCGAGGAGGCCGAAGACAGGGAGTCTAGCTATCACAGTCAAAGTAGGGTCTCAGTAAGTCCCAATACCGAAGGCCTTATCGCCGAAGTCTGACGGAGGTAAGCCCCTTGCTTCAGCCGAAGCCTACGTCGAAGCTTGGTTCGATCGGCCGAACAAGGCTGGTCCGATTGCCGAGGTCTGTAGCGAAGGTCCCTCCTAGTACAGGGTGCACGAAGCCAAAGGGAGCAGTAATACTTCCGCCAGAGTTGACAGGAACTAGGCAGTGGCACCTGGCACCAAGCCACAACCATCTTGGGCACCTCCAGGCATGTCCAAATCACAAAAGAGACGTCTGCAATACATACGGGCACATGAGATGCGCAAGAAGAAAGCCGAGGACGAGCGCGATGCTATCTTTGAAGAAATCCACCCTCGGCCGACCGCAAAATTGGTATGGAGGATAAAACCGGTTGAGGTGACAAACCCGACTCCTAGTCCAAGCGACGACGATGATGACATGCTCGACGACGACTACTCGCCCGTCTTCGAGGGGCCCGCACCACAGGCAATGAACATCAACGTCGCCACGCTGCCCGCCAAGTTCGCCCTGCCGCAGGATGAGGCCGAGGTCGCTCAGCTAAACCTCGGCCAGCACAACGCCATTTTTGAGAAGCCCGAGGACTCGACTCATCATCTAAAGCCTCTCTACGTCAGAGGTCACATTGACGGGAAGCCAATTTCCCTGATGCTTGTTGATGGCGACGCTACTGTTAACTTAATGCCTTACTCGTTATTGAAGAAACTTGGCAGGGACGAGGATGATCTGAAGAAGACCAACTTGGTGCTCAACAACTTCGATGGCGAGAGTTCCGAGGCCGAGGGCGTACTCTCCATGGAGTTGACAGTAGGCAACAATTCGTTACCGATAGCATTTTTCGTCGTCGACGTACAAGGTAACGACAGCCTACTGCTTGGGTGCGACTGGATTCATGTGAATTGCTGCATTCCTTCTACTCTGAACCAGTGCCTAATTCAGTGTGATGGCTATGAAGTAGAGGTCATTCCCGCAGATACTTCGGCCCAAGTGGCGTTGGACGATGTATCAGTTGACGCCGTTGACAACAAAGTAGAGTGTCTGTCAGGTAGAGATCTTTCGGATTACGATTTTGTTAGCGTGTCCGGAGGATGTTTTGTACCAGTTTCTATAAAGTCGGCTGGTGTAGCACGGTTGTTCTTGTATTAGTAGTCATGTCTAGCAAGAGTAATCTAGATTGGCTAAAGTCTCGTGTAAAGCAGTATCGGTCCAATAAAAACAGTATTGCTGAAGCCATTGAGGACTTTAGAGAAGTAGAGAAATTAGGTCAAGGTTTTGCATCGGCCGATCCCTTGGAGGAAGTTGACATAGGTGATGGTAGCATTCCAAGGCCGACTTTTGTGAACCAACATTTACAGCGTGCTGAAAAGGCCGAAATAATAAAGTTACTTCGGTCGTATGTTGATTGTTTCGCATGGGAGTATAGCGAGATGCCGGGACTAAGCCGCGAGCTCGTAGAGCATCGACTACCTATCAAGTCCGGATTCATGCCTTATAAACAGCCTCCTCGTCGCTTTAACTCGGTCATATATGACCGAGTTAAAGAAGAAGTAGAGCGACTGCTCAAAGCTGAATTTATTAGGCCATGCAGGTACACAGAATGGGTTGCTAACATTGTGCCTGTAGAGAAGAAAGGGAGCATCAAGATACAGGTATGTATTGATTTCAGAGATCTGAACAGAGCCACTCCGAAGGACGAGTATCCAATGCCGATAACCGACATGCTAATCAACGACGCTTCAGGACACAAGGTACTAAGTTTTCTTGATGGCAATGCTGGTTATAATCAAATCTTTATGGCCGAAGAGGACGTCTATAAGACTACCTTTCGATGCCCTGGTTTTGTCGGTTTATTTGAGTGGGTCGTTATGACTTTTGGTTTGAAGAATGCTGGCGCCACGTATCAGCGCGCTATGAACTTAATCTTTCATGACTTGCTAGGAGTTATGTTAGAAGTTTACATTGATGATGTTGTAGTCAAATCAGACACTATAGGAAACCATTTAGCCGATTTGAAAGTTGCTTTTGATAGGATGCGGCAGTATGGTTTGAAAATGAACCCACTCAAGTGTGCTTTTGGCGTGTCGACAGGCAAGTTCTTAGGTTTCATGATTCACGAAAGAGGCATAGAGATTGACCCTAAGAGGCTTGAGAAGATTAGAAACATTAAGGCGTCGACATGTAAAAAGGACGTGCAGAAGTTGCTAGGCAAGATGAATTATTTGCGTCGCTTTATATCCAACTTGTCTGACAAGATTAATGCCTTTGTCCCCATACTTCGGCTAAAGAATGAAGACGAGTTCACTTGGGGGGCAAGCCAGCAAAGGGCCTTTGAGAAAATCAAGGAGTGCTTGTCATCACCACCCGTTGTGAGAGCACCCAAAGTCAGGATTCCGTTTCGGTTATACATCGCTGCTGAAGATAGTGTGATCGGGGCCGTGCTAACCTAGGAGGTGGAAGGAAAAGAGTACATCATCACGTTCTTGAGCCGCCGCCTGCTGGAAGCCAAGACCAGGTACGTGTTTGTGGAACGTTTGTGTTTATCACTTTACTACGCGTGCACCAAATTGCGCCACTATCTTCTTCCTACCACATGTGTTGTCGTTTGCCAAGCCGATGTTATAAAACACATGTTACAAAAGCCGATTCTAAGTGGAAGAATCGGAAAGTGGGCTTATGCCCTGATTGAATATGACTTGGCCTACGAACCCCTAAGAGCTATGAAAGGTGTAACACCCCAAATTTCCAAAACAATAAAAATATTATTTAATCCAATTTCTTGGATTTTATATTTCTGAAAATACCTTTAATATCCTTTATACCCTTTTGAACTACAACATAGAGTTAATGACCAAACCAGGAGCTGAAAATTTTTGTATAAACTCCCAAGGCCAAAATATATTTTTGAGAATTTTTACAAATTTTTATCCACTCTGGAAATACCCCAAAATATTTAATCCATTTTTCTGCAATTATTTTAAATCTGAAAACCTTAGTAACAGTAATGGGCTCCCCCTTCCCCCTTCTCTCTCTCCCGGCCGACCCAGCCCGTTACCCCGCGCACCTTAGGCTAACAGCCTGGCCCCACCTGTCGGTGCCGAACCCTTTCCCTCGCGCGCGCACCCGACACCGTGGCCCCACCCGTCAGCCCTCCCGTTCGCTCGCTCGCGCCCGCTGGCCAGTGGACCCCGCTCGTCAGGCCCGTCGTCAACCTCACGCCAAACCCCCCCCCAAATCCCGCCGGCCGAGAACTTCGCCTCGGATCTGCTCGCCAGCTCCCCCTCCCGTTAAACCGACGTCGGCATTAACTTCCCCGAGGCCCGCCGACCATTTAAGGGCATTAAGGCACGCGTTTAAGCCCCCGGATCGCGAGACCATGCATGGCCGAGCCCTCGCCGGCGAGTAAAACCTCCCCCTCGGCTTTCCTTGCATGCAACCCTCGCCGATGCCACTATTTATACCCCTAGCCTCCGCCGCGTTCGACCCTCACGCCCAATCACCACGAGAACGAACAGAGCGCCCTCCATTCGCCTTTTAGCGCTTTCCCCCTGCTTCGCCTCCGGCCGCCCCTTGCCGTCGCCTCGGACCACCCCGGCCCGCGCCTCCATCCCTGTCGTGACCGCAAGGACGTCACCTACCTCGGCCATGCCTCCGCTGTTCAAGGAGATCATCGGATCGCCATCGCCGTCAAGCACCCGAGGAACCCACGCGTCTACCCTCGCCGCCGGCCACGCTCCGTCGACCCCTCGCCTCGCCTAAGGTACCGTCGTGACCGCCGTAGTGTCCTCTTTCCATTTCTAGGCTTAGATAGGGCCCTAGTCGCTCGCCGTGGCCCCTAGTCCGCTCGCCGTCGCCGGAGAAGACGACCGGCACGGGTCGGGTACCCGTGCCGTGTCAGATCTGATCCCGACCGTGCGATCGCGATCGGATGGCGCGTGTGAGCCCACGTACGCGATCTAATCCGCACCGTCGGATCTGGTCAAAGCGTTACGTTTTAATCTCACGCGTTCATTTCCATTTAAAACCCGCGATCGATCTCGTGCGTCCACGTGGTACCCTTTCGCGCATTTTAATCCTGGCCGTCCGTTGTCACTTAAGCGCCCCGCCTCGCCTGCGCACGTTGGATCTGGATCCAACGGTCCGGATCACTCCGGGCACGTGCACAGTGCGCGGGTTCACCGTGGGCCTGGCTCACCGTGAACCCGAGAGGGTTTTAAATTTGAAAATAAATTACAGAAAAGGTTTAAAACTTGTAAAATTCATATCTGGCGCATTTGAACTCTAAAAAATACCATTCCAATTTTAGAAAATTCATAATATTATTCTCTACATGTTTATGCAATAAAAACAGTAGGTTTACTTTGGACATTTCATGTTTATTCAAATGAATATTCAAATGCCTTTAGGGTTAAAATATAAATTCAAATATTTAAACTTCAGAAAAATTTATATTTATTTCCTTTCTGTCCATGTACTGAAAACCATTAAATTAACATGAACTTTTCATTTCAAATTTACTTGAGAACTTAATATGACAATAATCACATTTAAACACCCCTTTCTAAAAAGGACAACTTTTTAATTCCTTTAAAATTTATTTATGAAATAAATCACAGAACCTTAACAATTGAATTTATTTTATTTTTAATCAAACCAACTTTGACCTATGTGCTTATCATGTAATGTTATATTGTTTGATTGAATATTGTGTTCATTTTATTTTACTTTACTATATCAAAAAGACTACGACGTCGCCGAGGAGCCAGAATACTTCCCGGAAGTCCCTCCCTCGCCTTTCGCTGAACAAGGCAAGTCACCAAACCAATCTTTTGAGCATATTGAACCCATGTTTGATTAAACTATCGCTAAAACACATAGGTTATATATGCATTAGTCAAATGAACCCTTACAATATATTTATTTAGGATCCCCCGACCTTGATGTGCAACCCAAACCATGCTCTCTAGCCTAAACTCCTTGTCACCATATGATAAATGTTATTAGCTAGTGTCCAATGTATCGACACGATCGCTATAGGATATAAATGAGTCGTAGTACATGGTTCTATTATATGATCCCCATTGTTTCTAATCTATGGAATTCTGTCGGTATTGGAGTTGTGGTTGTGAGTGAATGCATGGTGGGTTCTGGGTGCAAGCTAGAGCATTGGTCGGTAGCACCCGGGGCACTATAAGGACCGGTCTAAGGGATCCGTTGCAATACACTTACGTATTAACCACAAGTCTAGTGGGTAAGTCCTAACTAAGGTATGGATTGTTCCAAACCGAGGCCACCATTTGGAGATGGGTCAAGTAGCACCTGCGGGTGACTTGTACCAATGTGGCGCAAAAGGGGGTGCGACGTTAGCCGGGATGCGGCCCGGCGCGCCGGCGAAACCTAGAGCAGGTGGTTATCGCTTGGAACATTTCATGCCGAGGTTTTGGCACGAGTTCCCGTGGTATGGGTCATCTCGTTTGGGATGAGTGCGTGCCTTGTGGGTATAGTAGTACATCTCTGATCAGAGTCTTAAATCTTTTCGAAAAGCCGAGCCCACGGTCAAGGGCGGGTTGCGTGACATCCCCCAGTAAGATTACTTTGAATATGTATGTGCATGATGGTTTGACATGTAAGGACTGTTGTGCGAGGAGGTAAAACGTACTCCTCGAGTTAGTTGATGTTGTTGATGTTCATGTTTACTTTTCCGCATGATTAAAATGTGACTACACTAAATGCAATAACTGAAACTGTACTTTTCCGCAATGTTAGCCATTACCCTTCTTTGTTTATTATCCTGCATTATTACTTGCATTTGCGGTGGCTTGTTGAGTACTTTTTGTACTCATACCCGTTGGACCCCACAGAGGATGCTTACTATGAAGACGGTCTGGAGTAGCGACCCAGTCGAGAAGAAAGATCCTGATGAAGATGTTCGTCATGCAGAGTTTTAATTATCTTTATTACTGTTTTTACCAAGACTTTGATGTAATAAATATGGTCTGCGTACCAGGAATATTGCCGTATGTACGTTGTCGCATGATGAACCTCTTGTATTATTGTTTTTCTTATGAAATTCAATAATGTCTCGATTTTGATAAATCGGGGCGCTACAAAAGGCCAGATCGTAGCCAACTTGATAGTCGATCACCACATAGACATCAGTTGGAGAAACAATGTTGCTTTGATTGAGGTAATACCGTGGAAACTTTACTTTTATGGTTCGGCTTGCAAAAATGGACGAGGTATTGGAGTGGTCCTCATATCACCCAGCGAAGCACGCTTTGAGACCTCGGCTCGTTGAGAGTTTCCTTCTACCAATAACCAAGCTGAATACGAAGCTTTACTGCTAGGGATTGAATTGTTAGATTCCATGGGTGTTAAACATGTCCATGCGCATGGTAACTCCCTGTTAGTGGTACAACAAGTGGATAAGAATGCTTAATGTTTTAATGGCTTGTTGAATAGCTACTTAGATAAGTGCCTGGACATAGTTGCCACTTTTGATGACTTCACAATTTCATATGTGTCAAGGGAAGCCAATTCAATTGCAAATGATTTGGCTCAATAAGCATCTGGTTACCAAGTCAGGAGAGGAAAATTTTCTGTATGGGAGAAGCCGATGCTTGGTCTCACTACTGAAGCCAGTGGCTTCGGGCAAGCGCACCCTTCGGGTCGGACCCCTCCAGCTGTCGGAGGCTACTGTGCGCCGAGGTCCTAGGACCGGAGTGAGGAGCCATGCTGAATAGCATGGGCCTCATGGCTCCAGAAGTGATGAGTCATTGTCAACGATAGTCAAAGAGGACAGAAGAAGAAGAGATCTGCTGTCTTATGGGCCGCGTGTGACTCAGGTACACGGGCAGCGAGCGACTGTCGGGAAGAGGAGGCTGCGAAGTCGGGCTGGCCCAATCCGGGTGCATGGGCCAGAAGCAGTAGAAGACCCACTGGGCTGTTGACCAGGACTGACTCAGGTACACGGGCGGTGAGCGATTGCCGGGCTGAGAGAGCTGCGGAGTCGGGCCGGCCCAATCCGGGTACCTGGTGCAAAGCTGGTGGAGGCTTTGTCAGTTTCGGCGTAAAACTGACAACCATTGATTCTGTATCCGACTGTCCAGAAGAGAAGCCGTAGTCGCTACGAAAACTTAGCTTCCGGATAAGTCATCTGTAACTCTAGGCCCACAAGTCAGTCTGTCGTGTCTGTAAAAATACCTAAGGGCAGTAGAGTCTTTTCCGTTATTTTTGAGTCTGTAAAAACCCTAAGGGGCAGGTAGAATATTCCTAGTGTTGGGCTGCCTATAAATAGGACCTCAACCCCTAGGGTTTGGACTACCCTTTTTGCTGAAAATCAATACTCCTCCTTTGGGTCACTTTGTTTCTTGCATTCTCTCTCTCCTGTTCATGCGTGAGCCACCAGGCAACAAGCCTTGTTCTTCCTGAAGTTTTTAAGTGATTTTTGTTGTCTGGGAAAGCTTTTAATCTGGCTGTTTTTGCTTGTGCGAAGCATTTTTGTGCACTGCAGTTCATTCTCTGTGCGTGTGGTCAATTTATTTGGAACAGAAGCTTCTCTGTTGTATGTGTTCTTCGTGAGAAGTAGTACTAGTTCTTGCTGTTGCAAGTAGTACTACTACTCTGTAGCAAGTAGTACTACTTTCCTGTAGCTACAGTATGCTAGTACTTTAGTCTTGCTTTTTCTGTGTTGCTTTTTGATCGAGTTGGCAGGGTCAAAGTCCCTTTTCTTGTGTGAAGTCCAACTCTGTGTAGCAGACTTCGAATCTGCAAGCTTCGAATCTGCAGGCTTCGAATCTGCATACTTCGAATCTGCAAGCTTCGAATCTGCAGACTTCGAATCTGCAAGCTTCGAATCTGCAGACTTCGAATCTGCAAGCTTCGAGTCTACAGACTTCGAATCAGCAGACTTCGAATCTGCAAGCTTCGAATCTGCAGACTTCGAATCAGCAGACTTCGAATCAGCAGACTTCGAATCTGCAGGCTTCGAATCTGCATACTTCGAATCAGCATACTTCGAATCAGCAGACTTCGAATCTGCAGGCTTCGAATCTGCATACTTCGAATCTGCATACTTCGAATCTGCAGGCTTCGAATCTGCATACTTCGAATCTGCATACTTCGAATCTGCATACTTCGAATCTGCAACCTTCGAATCTGCAACCTTCGAATCTGCAACCTTCGAATCTGCAACCTTCGAATCTGCAACCTTCGAATCTGCAACCTTCGAATCTGCAACCTCAGAATCTGCAACCTCAGAATCTGCAACCTCAGAATCTACGACCTCAGAATCAGCAAACTTCGAATCTGCAGACTTAGTCAATTTGTTCTCGCTTTGCTGTTTAGTTTTCTTTTTAAATGCATTGGGTTTTGGGAGTAGGCCATTGATTCGAAAGAATTTTTTAGGCGCCCATTCACCCCCCCTCTGGTCGCTACTTTCGGTCCTACAAGGAGTACTCGACCCACCGAGGGGTCTGGCGCACCGAGACCGTGAGCCAAAGTCCTCTGCATGGCGGAGGCCTCTGGGAGCCCGAACCCTCTGGCAGAGGGCTCTGGCCTGATACACCCCGCACGGCCAGTCCGGCCAGGCTTCGGCAGAAGCAGGAAGGGCTCGGGGGGCACCCCAAAATCAGTAGCATAGAGACCTTTTCAGGGAGTGTGTTAGCAAAACCCTCCGAAGCCCATAAGGGCGATTGGAGAATCCCAATCATCCAGTATTTGAGAGACCCTAGCTAGAGGGTTGATCGGAAGGTTCGGCGACAAGCGTTTAAATTTGTATTGATAGACGACACATTATATCGCCGAACCATTTACGGAGTACTGTTAAAATGTTTAGACCACGAATGATCCTAGGTGGCTACAGGAGAGGTCCATGAAGGGCTTTATGGCACTCATCAATCGGCCCAAAAAATGAGTTGGATGCTCAAAAGAGCGGGTTTCTACTGGCCTACTATGACTGAGGATTGTTTTAAGTATTATAGAGGGTGTGAAGCATGTCAAAGGTTTGGCAACATTCAGTTGGCTCCTGCTTTATTACTCAACCCTATTGTCAAGCCATGGCCGTTGCGAGGTTGGGGTCTAGACTTCATCGGCCAAATTCACCCTCCTTCCTCAAAAGGGCATCGGTTCGTGTTGATGGCGATGGATTACTTCACCAAGTGGACCGAGGTCGTGCCTCTCAAGAACATGACTCACGACGAGGTATTTGACTTTATATTGAAGCACATCATACATAGATTCGGCATTCCTCAAACTCTCACTACAGATCAAGGCAGCTCATTTGTTTCTAAAGAAGTGAGGGACTTCGCCGAATATTATGGTATAAGCTCTTCACTGTACTATGCTCAGGCCAATGGTCAGACCGAGTCTAGTAATAAAACCGTGATTAATCTCATTAAGAAAAAATTGAAGAATTCCCTAAAAGGTGGCATGAAGTGCTCTCCGAGGCACTATGGTCTTGTAGAATTGCAAAGCACGGTGCTACCAAGGTCAGTCCATACGAGTTGGTATATGGACAAGAAGTCATTCTACCCGTAGAAGTAGATCTTGGCTCTTTAAGGGTGTTAAGACAAGATGGCTTATCGGTCGATGAGTACGAGACTCTTTTGAAAAACAACCTAGAAGAAGTGACCGATAAGAGATTGAAGGGTTTAGAAGCCATAGAAATAGACAAGAGGAGGGTAGCTAAAGCCTACAATAAGAAGGTCAAACCAAAATCATTTCAAGTGGGTGACTTGGTTTGGAAGACGGTTTTACCCTTAGGCACTAAGAGTCCCAAGTTTGGTAAATGATCACCTAGTTTGGAAGGCCCTTTCAGAATAGCCGAAATCGCTCCTGGCAATGCATATGTGTTGGAATCTCTGCAAGGAGAGCGGTTTCGAAGAGCTTTGAATGGTAGATAGTTGAAAAGGTATTTTCCAAGTATGTGGCAAACAACGTAAAAGGTGTCGAAAGGCCGATATGGAAGGTATCGTCTTTAGCTCGTTGTGCTTTTAGTTCACTTAGTTCACTAAAAGGCAGGGGGCATGTGTTGATAGCAAAAAATGGCATCAACGGTTCAGATCGTCAAAATATCAATGTTGGTAATTTGAGCCAAAAATACACATGTCCCGGGTCAGGCCGAAGCCCTATAGGGCCGAAGAACCATTGGGCTATGGGCTCTGAAAGCTTCCAGCCAGCCCACGGCCTTCGGCCAGGGAGCCTTCGGAGGCCCAACGTCGCCGAAGCTTCGCCCCGAGGAGCAGGCTTCGACGGGCCTGGCCGAAGGCCCACTTCGGCAGGGATAGAGTTGGGTGCGATTCCTGCTAAGTTTTTATCTCTATCCAACCGAAGTTATAGCATATTAGATCAAAGGTCTCGCCCCTATAAATACAGAGGCGAAGCCAGTTCAGAGGCCCTCCCAACACAAATCAAACACAAAGCCCTAGCTTTGATCGCATTTACTTTATCTTTACTTTCCGTACCTCTTCGTGGGTTTGCCTGGAAGCCCTCCGACGGCCACTTCGGAACAGTGGTAATCCTTGTTACTTCGCTTGTGAAGTATCCATTAATCTACGTAATAGATTGTTATCGCCTTGTTACTTCGCCTGTGAAGTATCCGCTAATCTGCGTAACAGATTGCTATCTTCGCTACTAGTGCAACACTTAGCAGAATTTGGTCCTCAGGCCGAATTGGTACTACGAATACACTTTGTTGTAGGTTTCCACGTTCAGAGCTACTTCGCCGAAGCTGTCCGGAGCTGAGAGATTGGTTTCGGAGGTCGCCAGAGCACCCTTCGGCAAGATCACTGCTTCGATCACAAACTTCGCCAGCACACTTCGTCACGACAGGCTTCACCACGCTCGTACTCTGCTCCGTACGAAGTCACGCTCGTGCGTCGCGTTCGATCCATCACTCTATACCTTACTATATCGGAGACTTCACGCCGAACCCTGCTGTTCGGAGGTGATTGTCACGTTTAGATCCGTTCGGAGTTCATCTTCGGCCAGATCAGTCTGAACACCGAAGGTACCCTTCGGCGGGACACTTCACACCGAGACGCCGAAGGTACACTTCGGTGACCCCCTTTCGCACCATACTTCGAAGCAGACAGGCTCCGACCGGTTTGCTGATTCATTCTGTTTAATGTATTTCTTTCGGCTAATTGGATTGTTTTGTGTGATCTGATTGCCTGACGACTCCACCCTTTACCGGTAATGTGCCTTCGGTCTGACCAGACTTCTCTTGCTAGTCTGGCCGCTTGTTAGGCTTCAGTTCAACCGACCCTGTTCTGGCCGGTTGAGTTTAGTTAGGTTTTTCATCGTTCTTAGTTATTTTCCAACACTTCGGTTAATTGAGTAATTTTAGATTAATATTATTTGATTGCATGACGACTCCGTTATTCCCTTACCACAGTTTAAGGATTGTCGGAATGCGACGTCAATGTTTCACAATGTTTTTGGATCGTCGAACCGGCCCAAGTGCGGGGGCACATTTTCGTGTCAACACACTTTTTGGCGACTCCGCTAGGGACAAACATGCCAAGCACATATACATCAACGACGGGTACACCTACTACCTCTACATCAACGGGACCCTCTGCGCCGATGGATCCGGTGGGGAGCTCAGAGATTGACAATAGAAACATCATCGTACCCACCGTTGAGGACCTCTCCGAGAAGGATATGGCAGAGCTCGAGGCCAGGAAAAGGGAGTTACAAACCCTTTTTCTTGGCTGCTTCACCAAGACCCGCTGGGGCTTCATCAAGTGCAACGACGATGTCCCCGACCTCTCCGGGGCTAAGGTAGCACCATCGTCTCCTCGAATGTCCTCCTAGGACATCGAGCAAAATATAGCCAACACTATTGATCAGGCCATTAGAGCTACCTTTGCAAACCACGTAGAAGCCATGGTTGACTCAAAGTTGGACGAAGATGGAGGCGATGTTTAGGAGATTCGGCTTTTCCGAGGTCATTTCCCCCACTCCAATAGCTAGTGTACCCCCTATTCACCGCGTATACAATAGAACCGATGGGAGTACTAGAAAGGTTGTTGCATCCTCGGCCACACCATCCATGGTTGAGGTCCTGCATGTCCCTGTCGGTTAGACCGGCCCTTGGGCCGGTCAGACCGACATGTGTCGGATTGCTCAGGCGACAACGGTCGGTCAGACCGACCCTATGGCCAGTCAGACCACTCCTACCACATATTATGTGCCGCCACCGCAGCCCGCGCCTGCACTACCTCTCCTCGCTCTGCCCGTACCTCCTGTTCCCACACACTCGCATAGGCTCGGTCACATCCCGTATCGCGATCCACCACGAGAACAGGAGCCGCACGACCAACACCATGATATGCCACCATGTGTCGCGCCCCCACACGAGAGATGCGTATAGGCAGGAGGCTTAGACGACCTTGACGAGCGGATTCGTGCGCTATTTAGAGAGGTTACAGGATGGACGCCCAGAGGACGGGGTAGGGTTTATCAAAAGTCGTACCCCGATTACTTCGACACCTTCCCGTAGCCACGAGGCTTTAGGGTGCCTGAGTTTACAAATTTTACGGTGAAGGTAGAAAAAACACCCTAGAGCACATAGGTCAGTTCTTAGCGCAGTGTGGCGAAGCTAGTGGGTCGGATGCTTTGAAACTTAGGTTGTTTTCTTTATCGGTTTCTGGCACGCTTTCACTTGGTTTTCATCGTTACCGCTGAACTCCATCCATACTTGGGCCCAGTTGGAGCAGAAGTTCCATGACTATTTCTACACTTGGGAGACCGAGCTTAGACTGTCACACGTGACATCGGTTATACAGAAGAATAACGAGAGTGTCTCCGAGTACGTTAAGCATTTTAGGGACACTAGAAATCGATGTTTTACTTTGAACATCTCCGATAGAGACTTGGCCGACCTAGCTTTTAACGATCTCCACTCCGAACTTAAAGTGAAACTAGATGGCTCGGATTTCTTCGATGTTAGTCAAGTGCTGCAGAAGGCTCTGGTTCAGGAAAGCCGAGCCAAAAGTAGAAGATTCACCAAAACATTTAACAAACCCAAGGCCGAGGTGCACGTCATGGAGCACTCCGATGAGGAATCATCGGAGAGCGTGGATGACTCGACTGATATGTACACCGCGGAGTGGACTTGGTCTAGCAAGGCCAAGCCCATCACTTGCACTGAGTTACGGTCGTCTCCGACTAAGAGTCGGCCTAGCGAGGGGAAGTGTTTTTTTATGTGACCAAGTGCGATAAGATATTTGATTTTTTGTTAAAGAACAAACTCATCAGGTTACCAAATGGTCACATCATTACGACGACTGATGACTTGAAGAAATGGTCTTATTGTAAGTGTCATTATTCTTATTCCCATTCTACTCACGATTGCAATGTTTTTCGTTGGCATGTTCAATCGGCCATAGAAGAAGGGCGATTGAAATTAGATACAAGTCCCAAGAAGAAGCTCGACCAGGACCCTTTCCCCGTGAACACTATTGATCTCGATGGGAAAAATGTGTTGATTAAGCCCGAGCAGGCCGAGTCCACTGAAGGGAAGGTCATGATCAGGAAACCGCACCCACACACGCTCGTGCCGAAGAACCCTGAGGTAGGAGTGTGGAATGTGAACACCAGCGCATCATCTTCGGCTGCGAATCACAAGAAGCCGAAGGTGACATATGACATGTTGCTCTAGAAGCACGAGAAGAGGGCCGAGAAGGCGAGCGCTCAGCCAGGACCCCATGCGAGGCTAGACCCTCCTCGAAAGAGTGGGTTCGGCCCACAATGGCCAAGGATATTGGATCCACCTTTACCTCCGCCACCACACCATCTGCCAATGGCGCAGTGGCCACCTTGCTACTTTCCACCGCCCGGGTATCCCGCGCCATATTATATTGCTCCATTTGTGCCACCCGGATTTTATAACATGTAGGGTGAGATGGGCGCTCCAAGCGGCGACGTCTTCTCCAGATTATCCATCACACCACGAGGACGCCCGAAGGCACACTCTGAAGCTATCATCGTTAAGGTGGGGTCCTAGGGCATCCCAATCCCTAAGGGGACCTCCAAGGAGCAAGGAGAAGGTGAACCGACAAAGCCACCCGAGGAGACGGCCGATCGAAACGCAACCCCAGGGTCGATTAGACCGCCCTCGCCACTTCGTTCTGACCGGCCTACTATGGCCAGTCCGACCGACACTTTTCAGGAGACCAACACCAGTCGGTCAGACTAGCCCGCCACAGCCGGATCGACCAACAAATCTCGGTTAGACCGACCCAATAAGGCCGGTCCGACCAATAGGAGGCAGGAACGAAACCTTGCCAAACGCAAAACTACTGTGGCTGATTCGAATAATTCCCGTTCGACCAAAAGTTCCAGGAGCAAGGTTGTGGCACCCGGCACCAAGCCACAACCGTCATGGGCACCACCAGGTATGACCAAGTCTCAGAAGAGGCGGCTACAATGCCTTCGAGCCCAGGAGATGCGCGAGAAGAAGGCTGAAGACGAGCAAGACGTCGTATTCGAGGAGATCCATCCCCGACCCATGGCGAGACATGTTTGAAATATGAAGCCGGTTGCCGTAAACAACCCGGCTCCTACTCTGAGCAACGACGAGGACGATTTGATGGACGATGACTACACACCCATCTCCGAGGGCCCCCTCCTTAGGCACTGGACATAAACGTCGTCACGCTGCCTGCTGAGTTTTCTATTCCACAGGACGAGGCCGAGGTCGCTCAGTTGAACCTCGACCCACATGAGGCTATTTTCGAGAAGCCCGAGGATACGACTCGTCACTTGAAGCCTCTCTATGTCAAGGGGCACATCGACAGAAAGTTGATCTCGAGGATGCTTGTAGATGGAGGCGCCACCGTCAACCTGATGTCATACTCTCTGTTAAAGAAGCTCGGCAAGAATGAAGATGACTTGATGAGGACTAACCTGACGCTCAACGGCTTCAACGACGAGAGCTCTGAGGCCAAGGGTGTACTTTCTCTAGAGCTGACGGCGGGCAACAAGATGTTGCCTACGACGTTGTTCGTCGTTGATGTGCAAGGTAACTATAGTGTTCTACTTGGGAGTGACTGGATTCACGCAAATTGTTGTATTCTGTCTACCTTGCACCAGTGCTTGATCTAGTAGGACGGTAACGATGTGGAGGTTGTACCAACTGATACTTATGCCCAGATTGCTTTGGACGATGTGTCTATTGACATCGTCCATGATAAGGTAGAGTGTCTGTCAGGTAGAGATCTCTCAGATTACGACTTTGTTAGCATCGTCCGAGGGACGTTTTGTTCCCATCTCTATAAAGCCGGCTAGTGTAACACGACTCTCTCTAAACTAGTAGTCATGTCTAGTACGACTAATCTTGTGTTGGACCGGAAACGGCGACCAGAGGGGGGGTGAATGGGAGCTTTTAAAATTTCTGGCTAAAAACTTAGCCTTCGGTTCTGTTCTGTCTTCTGCGGAACAGGCTTCGAACACTACCTTCGAAGGTCTGGTTCGGAGGTACTTCGACACCTTCGAACACAGGCTTCGGAGGAGCAAAAGTTCGAAGCCAAGAGGACTTCGCTCCACTTACAACCCTCGAAAGTCTACTCTGCTAAGTCAGTGCAGGCTCCGCACACAGGGTGCTTCGAGCAGGCTTCGCACTTCACCCTTCGCAAGAGTGGACAGTCCTCTGAGGACTTCGACCAAGTACTTGGCGACAGCAACGTGTGCTGGGCTTCGTACCCGAAGGTCTACACGCACACGCAAATGGACTACGCTAAGGGCTTCGACACAAGAAGCACTACGGGACAGAACAGGGCTTCGCTAGTAATCAGCGAGGTCTTGCCTCGTGTTACACAGAGCGACAGCACACTGTAAAGCACACTTCGCGATAAAAACACCCTTCGCCAAGACAGGCTCTGGTGAACTAAAAACTAGCGAGGTATGCAATACGAGCTCAAGCAAAAGCACAAAGAAGCAGGGCTTCGCCGCTTGAACAAGGAACACTGAATAAAATGAACTCAGAATGAATACAGCGAGGTCTGTCTACAGGAGCTCAACAGTAAATGCTCAAAGTGTTAAATGTTTCCTACCGAGCCCCCATATTTATAGCCCACGGCTTCATCCTAAGGAAGTGACTACTTTACCCCTAGGGTTTACAACAGATTTGTCTCTACAGAACTAAGGGGTACAAAAGGTAGTCCACCTTTATTTTGGAGGCTTCTCTGTCAGCTGCAGAGGGGACAGTGTCAGCCTTTTTCAGAACAGACAGTGTCAGCCTTTACAGTGTTGACTTCTGGAACCTCCCATCGCACGCGAGGGTGCGGTAGCTTCGGCGAGAAGCCTGCAGCCTGTTGGCCTTCGCTCCGCCGAAGAAGTCCTTCGATACAGTGACGGTTTTGAGCCGAAGCCGTCAAAGCCCTTGGGCCTTCGCACCACCACCTCCGGAGTGGATCACCACGGCTTCGCAGCTACTCCGAGCTCGTACACCGTCCGTCCGTGTACCGAAGCCATGCATGGCCGAAGCACCACAAGTCATCCTCACTCCGAAGACCCACCTTCGGAGTACCACCCTTCGAAGTCCCTCCTTCGTCCAAGGCCTCCGCATGAAGCATTCCATGAGCACTCCGTCGCAGTGCCTCTTCCCGAGCACACTCCACGACGAGCCTCACCCGGACAATGCCTTCGATGCACCTCGACTTCTGAGACCTTCGTCGGGTAACCTTCGAGTGTCTCCCTCCGGAGCACACTTCGAACTCCTTGCCTCCGCAGAGGACTTGGTCCACCAACTCCGAAGTCACTCCATTTGGAGTACCTTCGAAGTGCCTCACCTCCGAGGACTTTGTCTCGGAGTACCTTCAGCCGGAGCCACGCTCCGCACTCTCTGCCTTCACCTGGCACGCCTCGACCCGAGGACCGACCCGGACCACTTTCGCAGCCACCGTGACGGAGCTCCCCGCTCCCTTGGCATCAAACCACCCGCTTGACCCAAGTTCACTTGGCTCGAACCCTGTCCGTCGCCTCCGAAGTCCCTGCGCACCACCGACAAGCAAACAAGTGTATCCAGTACTCCGGAGACCTCTCCGGGTTATCAACCTCCGGTACACACTCCGGTGTACCGCCCAAAGTACCGAAGCCATCGGTACGAACCCAGTCATCGTGTACTGTCGGACCCCTCCGACAGGCACACTCCGCTGCGCAGCTGCAGCAAGCAAACACCGAACACACTCCGGTGACACACCTCCGAACACCCTTCGGAGGTACCACCTCCGAAGCCCCTTCGGAGGTACCCTTCGAACAGAGGGTAAATGATCCTGTCAATCACTCATCACATACACCGAAACCACCCTTGGTTTCTCAATCTCCCCCTTGATGAGTGCATTGACAACCAAATTGAAGTTCAAGAAAATATAAAAATTTTCAGCACACAAGTGACCATAAAAACTCAGAAAAGAGCCAAAGCATGTCACTTGATAAAAGAAATTTTCTCCCCCTTTGTAAAAGAGTAAAAGCCCCTTCGGCAAAACTCCCTTTGGATAAAAAACTCCCCCTGAGTTGAGCAAATGTTTCTCCCCCTTTATGTCAAAAATCTCTCCCCCTTTAGAAATAATGCCTTCTTGCAGCAGAGAACATAGCAAAATCTCTCCCCCTTTGGCAATGCAAGCATCAAGGAGCATTCAAAAGATGCAAAGCTGCGAAATGAATAGAATTGCAAAGACATATAATGCAAAAATATGCCAAAATTAACACAAATGATCATGTGCTCAGCTCAATTTAACAATCTGTGAAACAAGATGATGGCATGTGATTTTGTCAATTTGAAGTAAAAGCATCACCACTTAATCACAGTAGTTAGACATGAGAAGGCAAGGACTGCGCAAAGCTAACAAGTTCTACCCTAGACAGACAAGTCTTGTTCAAAAGGAGCTGTGAAAGCAAACTTGATGAGCAATTAATTTTGTTGTTCTTTTTCTTAATGCCAGGGGTTATTTGTTTGTCCACCTTATACTTTCCAATCAGGCCAAGCCTAGGCATGAAAGCCGTCTGAAGCTTAAGGCGGTGATTTTGGCATACACGACACTATTCCAGTTCAGACCAAAGTGCAATGGTAAGCAGTCTAGAATAGAGTAGTGCGACAAACAAACCCTCCTGGATCTTTTCATTTAAACCAGACAAATCATGGATTTTTGATGTTGATTCAGATAAATGAAATATTTTGGTGAATATCCATGAATAAAGAACACAATTTTTCAAGTTGCAAATTTTAGCATCCAAGGAACAGTGTCTTGCTGTCAAGTAGATAAAAGATAGCTAAAGGCAGTCCACCCTAAACAAGCTAGCTACAAGATTATGCGGTGAGCAAGTTTTGATTTTTAGAAAATAAAACATCATGCACAATCAATGTTCCAGACATATTTCATAGAGCTGAGCTGTCATGATTTCTTTGAATTAAAAGCAGGCATATAATAGCAAAAGATGTAAGTGCAATTCCATACATAATGAGCATATGCAAGACAATTAAAATCAGCTCCCCCTCACAAAATGCCGTAGGGATGACAAATACCAAGTTCCCCACGCAAGTAAGCAAATCGAGAAGCATCAAGGGGTTTTGTAAAAATATCGGCAAGCTGGTGTTGGGTATCAACATATTGAAGTTCAATATCACCCTTCTCATTGTGATCTCTGAGAAAATGATACCGTACATCAATGTGTTTGGTTCTGGAGTGCTGAACCGGGTTGTTTGCAATACAAATAGCACTAGTGTTATCACAGAAAAGTGGAACACTCTTATAATCTAACCCGAAATCCCGCAAAGTGGAAACCATCCACAAAATCTGAGAGCAACAGCTAGCTGCAGCAACATATTCGGCCTCAGCCGTCGATTGTGCAACACTAGACTGTTTGCGGGAAGACCAGCAAACCAGAGATGTACCCAGAAAATGACAAGTACCAGAAGTACTCTTCCTATCAATTCTACACCCAGCAAAATCCGCATCAGAATAACCTCTAAGACATAAAGATGAAGACGATGAATACCATATGCCGAACTCAAGGGTGTGTTTGAGATACCTTAGAATGCGCTTTACCGCTTGGCGGTGCGAAGCTCGTGGTGAAGCCTGAAAACGAGCGCACAGACACACAGCGAAGTGTATGTCCGGCCTCGTGGCAGTCAAGTAGAGGAGGGAGCCGATCATGCTCCGGAACTCCTTCTGATCTACGGCTTCTCCATCTTCGTCAGGGTCCAATGCTACAGATGTAGCCATTGGAGTGGCGAGGGGCTTCGCATCGGACATGTCGAACTTCTTGAGCAGGTCCTTGGTGTACTTTGTCTGGTGGACAAAAGTACCTTGTTTGCTTTGCTTGATTTGCAAACCAAGGAAAAAGGTGAGTTCACCCATCATCGACATTTCAAACTCCCTGCTCATGGTATCTGCAAACTCGGCAACTAAAGCATGAGAAGAGCCACCAAAGATGATATCATCCACATAAATCTGAACTAGGAGGAAATCTTTGCCATGCTTGAGAGTAAACAAAGTTTTATCAACAGAGCCCATCAAATACCCTCGCTCAAGCAGAAAAGACTTAAGTCTATCATACCACGCCCGAGGGGCCTGCTTGAGTCCATAAAGAGCCTTATGAAGTTTAAGGACTTTATGTGGGTACTTGGGGTTTTCAAAACCAGGGGGTTGTTTTACATAAACATCCTCACCTATGAAGCCATTAAGAAAAGCACTTTTGACATCCATTTGGTAGAGTTTGAATCCCCGGGATGTTGCAAAGGCAAGCAAAATCCTAATGGCCTCAAGGCGTGCAACAGGTGCAAAAGTTTCAGTAAAATCAATCCCTTCTAGTTGAGAAAAGCCCTGAGCTACTAGTCTAGCCTTATTTCTAACAATTGACCCATCCTCCCCTTGTTTATTTTTAAAAATCCATTTTGTTCCAATGAAATGAACATTAGGTGGAGGATCAACTAAAGTCCAGACTTGATTTCTTTCAAAATTCTCAAGCTCTTCATGCATGGCATTGATCCAACTAGAATCAGAAAGTGCATGACTAACATCTAAGGGCTCGAAAGAAGCAACAAAAGCAGCATTAGTGAAATGGGCATGAGAACGTGTTACCCTTTGATCAAGCTCACCAATGATCTGCTCGGGAGGGTGCATCCTTTGGACATGATGTGGAGCCTCGCGGCGGGATGCAGTCTCCCCCTCAACTTGTGCGTTGGAGTGGTCCAAGATGACCGATGTTGAGGTAGTCGCTTCGGGACCTCGTGCCGAAGTAGTTGAAGCGGGGTCAGCTTCGGGGGTCGATGTCGAGGGTAGTAGGGGATCATCCTCGAATTCCCCGGGATCTTCTTCTTCAAACAAGGTCTGTTCCATGTCGTGTTCATTTGCCTGATCAAGAGCAGAACTAACAGAGGGGGTTGATTCATCAAAAGTCACATCACATGACTCGATGACAGTGTTAGTTTCCAAGTTATAAACACGATAAGAATGACCATGAGTAGTATAACCCAAAAAGATCCCGTCAGAAGATCGCGACTCAAATTTATCCAAGTTACCACGTTTTAGGATAAAGCAGCGACAGCCAAAAACTCGAAGATGAGTAACCTTGGGCTGTCTCCCAAAACGCAGCTCATAAGATGTCAAGTTTAAAATTGAGCGCAAGAAAATTCGGTTTGAGATGTAGCAAGCAGTGTTCATGGCCTCAGCCCAGAATTTTCTAGGAGTCCTATGCTCATCAAGCATCGTCCTAGCCATCTCAACCAAAGTGCGGTTTTTCCTCTCAACAACACCATTCTGTTGAGGAACCCGCGGAGCAGAGAATTGATGTTCTATGCCATGCTCCATGCAAAAATCAACAAAGAGACTATTTTTGAACTCGGTGCCATTATCGCTTCGAATGAATTTTAATGCACCAGGGAGTTCAGTGAAAAGTCTCAAAGCCAAGCTCCGAAAGTGTGAAAACACTTCATCCTTGCTGGCAAGAAAGAAGACCCAAGAGTAGCGAGAGAAATCGTCGACAATAACAAGTACATACCACTTGCCGCCTAAAGAACTCACCCGAGAAGGACCTACAGTGTCCATATGGAGAAGTTCTCCGGGCTGTTCAGTCATCACTGTGGTGACTGGCGAATGCGAAGCGGCGATCATTTTTCCATGTCGACAAGGAGCGCAAACTAAATTCTTCTCAAACTTGAGCTTGGGCAATCCTCGGATCAGGCCTAGGGCGCTCAGACGAGCGAGCAACTCAAAGCTCATATGCCCTAGTCTCCTATGCCACTTCCAAAGCTCAGAAGTCGAATGTGCAACAAGACAATGAGAAGAACCAGACGACTCTGAAAAATCAGCTCCAAAAACTCTCCCAACCCTAAAGATCTTACAAACCACAACGCCATCCGAATTGAGCACTTGCGAAGTATCGCGATGAAATCGCACTTCGAAGCCCTCATCAAGCAGCTGAGATACAGACAACAAATTGTATCCCAGGTTTTCAACCAAAGCAACATCTTTGAGAGTGAAGTTCGAATTAATTCTTACCACACCTTTACCTTTCACTCTACTCCTTCGATTGTTTCCGAAGGTGATATGTTCCCTTTGCTTGGTTGTGGTGAGGCTGGAGAACCAATTTGCATCTCCGGTCATGTGGCGCGAACAACCGGAGTCCATGATCCACGTGCCCTCCAAGCCTCGACCTGTCGCCTACACATGATAAGAACGCCTCGATCGCTCAGTGCTGGGGTGAGTAAAATAATGACGAGGCATCCAGCACTGAGTGACACGAGTAGTAGGCACAGTAAAAGTAGACGGTCTACGCACATAAAAATCAGAATGATGCAAAGTGCGAGGTCTACCTACATGCAAAGAACACAAAGCATGTCGAGGTCTCCTACTCTGACGAGGTACAAAGCTACTCGCCCGAGGTCTACCACCATATGGAACATGGTGAACACCTCGAGGAGCAAAACCTCTCCGAGAAGCACGAGGAGCCTCGAAAACAGGACGAGAGTAATACTCAGACTCATGCATACCTAAAGATGGGTAATGCATGTCCTGATAGCTCATCGCCTGTGCACGTCGCTCATCCTTGATGCGACGGAAACAGAAACCAATCAAATGACCCGCCCGCTGACAATAAGAACAGTGAAACACTCTCCTGGGGGCACTCTCATGGGTCACAGGAGCAATTCTCACAGGCTCCTTGGGTTTCTTCTGAGTGGTTTTCTTGGGAGGATTTTTCTTGATAGGAGGTGTGGTTTTCTTTGGTGGATGGGTAGGCTTTTTGGCTGATGGGGTGTCCAACAGAGCTCTCTCTTTCTCTAGGGTGGTGGGAGAGGTAAAAACAGTTTTGGTCTTACTGTCTGAAGCTATCCTCTCAAAACCCAAACCTAGAGCTACCCCGGCTCTGTCAGCACACAACTTGGTCTTGGCCAAGAGCAAATCCATCCTACCCTTTCCCTCAGTGCATTTGTTCACCACAGAAAGAAGGTATTCATTTTCGGACATGAGGTTTTCAGCTCGCTCTCTGACAGTGCCTAGCTGGTCCTTAAGGGTGATGCAAGTGTCACAAACAGGTTGCACATCCTTAGAACTACCGGCCCTTTCCAATCTAGCCTCCAAATCATGAACATGCTTATCACGTAAATTAATGCTATCGCGTAATAAAGAGCAGTTCATGCAATCAATAACATCATGAGGTCTAGAATCCACCTCCAAAAGCTGCTTCTGTGCAGTCTCAAGCTCAGAAAGAGTTTGAGTATGAACAGAACGCAACTGAGCAAGCTCACCCATGACAACAGAACATGATTCACATTCAGCATCATCAAACTTAGACTTAAGCATGGCATATTCAGTAGATACATTTTCTAGCCTAAGTCTAAGGTCTTTTCTTTCTCTAGCGGCTTGCACAAGCAATCTATCCTGACCTAGCACAACTTCATTCAGCTCATCTAATTTAATTAGAAGCTGGTCAGATGATAGGTTTACCTCAGATGAGTCAAGCTCATCGCCGCTGTGATCGCTGTCGGCCATGAAGCAAAGGCCGGTGAAGTCACGTCCCTTCTTATCCTTCTTGTCCTCCTTCCTTGGGGACTCCTCCTCCTCAGAGCTCGACTCCTCAGTTGAGGATGTGTCGATGTCGCTGAGAGCAGCAACAAATGCTCTGGAAGCGGCCTTGGCTACTTTTTTAGCCATCTTGCCGCGCTTGCCGTTCACAAAGGGTTTCCTCTCCTTTTTGTGGAATTTGGGGCGGTCACTCTCATCTCTCTTTTTGACCTTGGGGCAATTTGCCTTGATGTGAGAGGTGTCGCCACATTCATAGCAGCCACTAAAACCATTTCTCCTCTGATCCCGTCTCTCATGATGAAAGCGGGTGAACCTCCGGGCAATGAGAGCAAGCTCGTCATCAGCTAGAGTATCCACCTGTTCCTTTGTGACGGAGACCAGGGAGGACAAAGCAAAACCATCTGCAAGAACACAAGTGCCTGATGTGCTTGGTTCTGCAGTGGTGCCACGGCTAGTGCTAGAAACCAATGCCAATGGCTGTGGCAAAGAGCTTCTGTGCACTGCAAGAGATGCCTTGGCAATCTCTGTGGACTTCAGCTTGCTAAAGAGTTCATCACAGGTTAGAGAGTCATAGCCTGTGGACTCCTCAATGCTGGATATCTTCACCTCCCATATGCTACGGTCAAGAGCATAGAGAAGCTTGATAGCCCTGTCGTGATCACTGTAAGCAAGCGTCCCGTTGGATCGCAAGTTACTCACTATCGCGTCAAAACGAGAAAACATGGCATCTATAGATTCACCAGGTGCCTGCACAAACAGCTGATACTGTTGATTGTAGGTGCTTTGGCGCCTGGCCTTAATCTGAGCAGAGCCCTCATGAAAGACAGTGAGAGTAGTCCAAATCTCCCTAGCAGTCCTAAGGTGCTGCACCCTATCAAACTCACTCCGACTCAAACCAATGAACAGTATGTTCCTTGCCTTCGAGTTGGCAATATACTGATCTTTCTCAGTTTGAGTGGTGCGGGTCTCAGGGATGGAGTATTGTGAGTCCACAATCTCCCAAATTGCATTTCCTTGGCTTAACAAGTAAGCCTCCATGCGCACCTTCCAGTATGCAAAATCTGTCCCATCGAACAGAGGAATTTTACTGCCTCTATCCATGTCGCCAACAGATCACAAAACCGGTTAAGGTCAACTGGTGATCTTAACCTGCTCTGATACCAATTGTTGGACCGGAAACGGCGACCAGAGGGGGGGTGAATGGGAGCTTTTAAAATTTCTGGCTAAAAACTTAGCCTTCGGTTCTGTTCTGTCTTCTGCGGAACAGGCTTCGAACACTACCTTCGAAGGTCTGGTTCGGAGGTACTTCGACACCTTCGAACACAGGCTTCGGAGGAGCAAAAGTTCGAAGCCAAGAGGACTTCGCTCCACTTACAACCCTCGAAAGTCTACTCTGCTAAGTCAGTGCAGGCTCCGCACACAGGGTGCTTCGAGCAGGCTTCGCACTTCACCCTTCGCAAGAGTGGACAGCCCTCTGAGGACTTCGACCAAGTACTTGGCGACAGCAACGGGTGCTGGGCTTCGTACCCGAAGGTCTACACGCACACGCAAATGGACTACGCTAAGGGCTTCGACACAAGAAGCACTACGGGACAGAACAGGGCTTCGCTAGTAATCAGCGAGGTCTTGCCTCGTGTTACACAGAGCGACAGCACACTGTAAAGCACACTTCGCGATAAAAACACCCTTCGCCAAGACAGGCTCTGGTGAACTAAAAACTAGCGAGGTATGCAATACGAGCTCAAGCAAAAGCACAAAGAAGCAGGGCTTCGCCGCTTGAACAAGGAACACTGAATAAAATGAACTCAGAATGAATACAGCGAGGTCTGTCTACAGGAGCTCAACAGTAAATGCTCAAAGTGTTAAATGTTTCCTACCGAGCCCCCATATTTATAGCCCACGGCTTCATCCTAAGGAAGTGACTACTTTACCCCTAGGGTTTACAACAGATTTGTCTCTACAGAACTAAGGGGTACAAAAGGTAGTCCACCTTTATTTTGGAGGCTTCTCTGTCAGCTGCAGAGGGGACAGTGTCAGCCTTTTTCAGAACAGACAGTGTCAGCCTTTACAGTGTTGACTTCTGGAACCTCCCATCGCACGCGAGGGTGCGGTAGCTTCGGCGAGAAGCCTGCAGCCTGTTGGCCTTCGCTCCGCCGAAGAAGTCCTTCGATACAGTGACGGTTTTGAGCCGAAGCCGTCAAAGCCCTTGGGCCTTCGCACCACCACCTCCGGAGTGGATCACCACGGCTTCGCAGCTACTCCGAGCTCGTACACCGTCCGTCCGTGTACCGAAGCCATGCATGGCCGAAGCACCACAAGTCATCCTCACTCCGAAGACCCACCTTCGGAGTACCACCCTTCGAAGTCCCTCCTTCGTCCAAGGCCTCCGCATGAAGCATTCCATGAGCACTTCGTCGCAGTGCCTCTTCCCGAGCACACTCCACGACGAGCCTCACCCGGACAATGCCTTCGATGCACCTCGACTTCTGAGACCTTCGTCGGGTAACCTTCGAGTGTCTCCCTCCGGAGCACACTTCGAACTCCTTGCCTCCGCAGAGGACTTGGTCCACCAACTCCGAAGTCACTCCATTTGGAGTACCTTCGAAGTGCCTCACCTCCGAGGACTTTGTCTCGGAGTACCTTCAGCCGGAGCCACGCTTCGCACTCTCTGCCTTCACCTGGCACGCCTCGACCCGAGGACCGACCCGGACCACCTTCGCAGCCACCGTGACGGAGCTCCCCGCTCCCTTGGCATCAAACCACCCGCTTGACCCAAGTTCACTTGGCTCGAACCCTGTCCGTCGCCTCCGAAGTCCCTGCGCACCACCGACAAGCAAACAAGTGTATCCAGTACTCCGGAGACCTCTCCGGGTTATCAACCTCCGGTACACACTCCGGTGTACCGCCCAAAGTACCGAAGCCATCGGTACGAACCCAGTCATCGTGTACTGTCGGACCCCTCCGACAGGCACACTCCGCTGCGCAGCTGCAGCAAGCAAACACCGAACACACTCCGGTGACACACCTCCGAACACCCTTCGGAGGTACCACCTCCGAAGCCCCTTCGGAGGTACCCTTCGAACAGAGGGTAAATGATCCTGTCAATCACTCATCACATACACCGAAACCACCCTTGGTTTCTCATCTTGATTGGCTAAAGTCTTGTGTGTTGCAGTATTGGTCTTCTAAAGACGGTATCGCCGAAGCCATTGAAGATTTTAGCAAAGTAGAAAAGTTAGATCAAGATTTTGCATCGGCCGATCCTCTATAAGAGGTCGATATAGGCGATGGTAGTATTCCAAGGCTGATTTTTGTAAAAAAAATTGCAGGCTGATAAAAAGGCCGAAGTAATAAAGTTGCTTCGGTCATATGTTGATTGTTTTGCATGGGAGTATAGAGAGATGCTTGGACTTAGCCGTGAGCTCATGGCGCATCAGCTGCCTATCAAGCCCAGGTTTAAGCCTTATAAACACCCCCCTCGTCGCTTTAATTCGGTCGTGTATGACCGAGTTAAAGAAAAGATAGAGCGATTGCTTATGGCTAAGTTTATTAGGCCATGAAGGTATGTTGAATGGGTCGCTAAAATTGTGTCTGTAGAAAAGAAAGGGAGTGACAATATTCATGTGTGTATTAATTTTAGGGACTTGAACAAGGCCACTCTTAAGGATGAGTACCCCATGCCAATAGTCGACATGCTGATTAACGATGCTTCAGGACACAAGGTACTTAGTTTTCTTGATGGCAACAATGGTTATAATCAGATCTTTATGGCCAAAGAGGACGTCTACAAAACAGCCTTTCAATGCCCTGGTTTTGTCAACTTGTTTGAGTGGGTTGTTATGACTTTCGGTTTAAAGAATGCTGGCACTACATATCAACGTGCTATGAACTTGATCTTTCACGACTTGCTAGGATTTATGCTAGAGGTATACATAGATGACGTTGTTGTCAAATCGGATGCTATGGGAAACCATTTAGCTGATTTGAGAGTTGCTTTCGATAGGATGCGTCAGTATAGCTTAAAAATGAACCCGCTCAAGTGTGCTTTTGGCGTGTCTATGGGCAAGTTCTTGGGATTCATGATCCATGAAAGAGGTATTGAGATTGATCCTAAGAGACTTGAGAAGATTAAAAACTTTGAAGCGCCGACATAAAGAGAGATGTGCAAAAGTTGCTAGGCACGATTAATTATTTGCACCACTTTATATCTAACTTGTCTGGTAAGATTGATGTTTTTGTCCCCATTGTTCGGCTAAAGAACGAAGCCGAGTTCACTTGGGAGGCAAATCAGTAACGTGCTTTTGAGATGATTAAAGAGTGCTTGTCATCACCGCATGTGGTTAGAGCACCAAAAGCTGGGACTCTGTTTCGGCTATACGTTCCTGTAGAAGATTGCGTGATAGGGGTTATGCTAACTCAGGAAGTGGAGGGAAAAGAGTACATCATCACTTTCTTGAGTCGCCGCCTATTCGATGCCGAAATGAGGTACATGTTTTTAGAACGTTTATGTTTGTCGTTTTATTATGCATGCACCAAGCTTCGACACTATCTTCTATCTAGCACATGTATTGTTACTTGTCAAACTGATGTCATAAAGTACATGTTGCAAAAGTCGATTTTAAGTGGGAGAATCAGAAATTGGGCTTATGCTTTGATTTAGTATGATTTGGCTTATGAACCCCTAAAAGCTATGAAAGGCTAAGTCATCGCTAATTTTATAGTTGATCACCATGTAGATGTCAATTGGAGTAGTGACACTGCTTTGATTGAGGTAATACCATGGAAACTCTACTTTGATGGTTTGGCTTGCAAAAATGTCCAAAGTGTTGGAGTTGTGCTCATATCGCCTAATGGTATGAGTTTCAAAACCTTGGCCTGATTAGAATTCACTTGTACAAATAATCAAGTCGAATACGAAGCTTTGTTGTTAGGACATGAATTGCTAAGCTCTATGGGTATTAAATTTGTTCATGCATATGGTGATTCGCTATTAGTAGTCCAACAAGTAGCTAGACTTGCTCAATGTTTTAATGGTTTGCTAAATAGCTACATGGATAAATGTCTAGACATAATTACTACTCTTGATGATTTTGAGATTACACATGTGTCTAGAGAAGACAATTCAATAGCAAATGATGTGGCTCAACAAGCATCTGGTTACCAAATTAAAAAAGGTAGAATTTTCACACAAGAAAAAATGATGCTTGACTTTAATTTGCCTCGTGAGTCAGAGCATTTCAGTGTGACCGGCCTAATATGGCCAGTCCAACCATAGGTGTCTAGTCGGTCTGACCGACCATGTCAGGCCGGTCTGACCGACCCTCTATGGCCGGTCCGACCGCCCCATGTCAGGAGGTTTCAAGACATGGGGGCAAGCCAAGATTAGTGATTTAAACGCCAATTCAAATGAAGATTTGGCGAATACTTCAAAAAGTTGTGGGGATGATTGGAGGACTCCAATTATTCAATATTTGAGAGATCCCAGCAAGCGGGTCGATCGGAAAGTTCAGCGGCAAGCGTTTAAATTTGTGTTACTCGATGACGAGTTGTATCGCTGAACTGTTGACAGAGTACTTTTGATATGTTTGAATGCCGATCAGTCTAGACTTGTTGTGGGTGAAGTACATGAAGGTATTTGTGGTAGTCATCAGTCGACCCACAAAATGAGTTGGATGCTCAAAATAACGGGTTTTTATTGGTCGACCATGACTGAGGATTGTTTTAAGTATTATAGAGGATGTGAAGCTTGCCAAAGATTTGGTAATATTCAGCTGGCTCCTGCATCTTTACTTAACCCATTATCAAACCATGTCCGTTCCGAGGTTGGGGCTTGTACTTCATCGACCAAATTTATCCTTCCTCTTCAAAAGGGCATCGGTTCGTGTTGATGGCTACAGATTACTTCACCAAGTGGACTGAAGTCGTGCCTCTCAAGAACATGACGCAAAACGAGGTAATTGATTTCATCTTGAAGCACATTATACATAGATCCGGTATTCCTAAAACTCTTACTACAGATCAGGGTACTTCATTTGTTTCTAAGAAAGTATGTGATTTTGCCGAATGTTATGGTATAAAGTTGGTAAACTCTTCACCAAATTATGCTCAGGCCAATGGTCAGACCGAGTCTAGTAATAAAACTATGATTAAGCTCATTAAGAAAAAGATTGAAGAGCTTCCTAAAAGGTGGCATGGAGTGCTTTCTGAAGCATTATGGGCATGTAGAGTTGCAAAGCATGGTGCCACCAAGGTAAGTCCATATGAGTTGGTGTATGTACAAGAAGCCATTTTACCCGTGGAGGTGAATCTTGACTCTTTATGATTATTTAAGCAAGATGGCTTATCGGTCGATGAGTATTAAACTCTTTTGAAGGATAATTTAGAAGAGGTGACCGATAAGAGGTTAAGAGATATAGAAGCAATAGAAACAAACAAAAGAAGAGTGGCTAAAGCTTATAATAAGAAGGTAAGAGCAAAATTGTTTTAAGGTGGTGACTTGGTTTGGAAGACGATTTTTCCTTTAGGCACTAAGAGCCCAAAATTTGGCAAATGGTCGTCTAGTTGGGAAGATCCTTTTAGAGTTGTTGAAATCGCTCCATGTAATGCGTATTTGCTAGAGTCACTTCAAGGAGAGCGATTTCATAGGGCTTTGAATGGTAGATATTTAAAAAAGTTCTTCTCAAGTGTGTGGCAAAACACTTGAAGTGTCGAAAGGCCGATATAAAGCATATCGCCCTTAGCTCGTTGAGCTTTTGGCTCACTAAAGTTTGCCAAAACGTAGGGGGACATGTGTTGATAGCGAAAAATGGCATTAATGGTTAAAGTTGTCAAAATATCAAATTTTGGCAACTTAGCCGAAAATATGCCAAATTCCTGGAACAGGCCGGTGTGACTGGCCATGTACCGCCGGTCTGACCGGCACCACTTTTGTCAGACCGGCCATAGGTCCGGTCAAACCGTCCAACCCTTTATCCGATTTAGATTAGCTAAATCTGGATCTGTTTTATCTCTAATCAATTGCTAATGGCTTGGAACACGTGTCTAAGTCCATTTGGAGCCCAGGAACTCATGACCAACCTCTATAAATAAAGGCAAGGCCGATTCAAGGAGGCCCCCCAAAACCCTAATAGATCCAATCTATTATCTACCTTGAATCGTATTTGCTTTCTTTGCCCTAGTTTTAGCCTAGCACGTACATCTTTGTTGGTTTGCGCAGTAAACCATCCGTCCGCCACATCGTAATCACGGTAAGTCCTTATCGGTTCGCCCGTGAATCATACGTTTCATCCACATAATAGATTTCTATCGTTTATCGGTTTTTACCGGTAATTCGGTCTCTTGGCCGAATTACCCCTAGTTTTTTGGGTGTTTCTGTTGTGTTTGTACTTCATCCTCTTTGCCAAGAACTTTGGTAGCAAGCTATCCACGGCAAGACGGTCGCTGGAGCACTTAGGTGTTCTGATCTGGCATTGTCGGTCAAACCGACGTTGCTTGGTCGGTTTGACCGACGTGTGCCGGATCCGTCACCATTGTTGCCGGCAACAGTCGGTCTAAGCAACGTGTTGTCGTCGGTCTGACCGAACATCTTCAAGCTAGAGTCCTTTGACGGAATACTTCGCACTTGAGGTCACCTCGCACCGGAGACTACCTCGCACCAGAGACCACTTAGCGCCGAGGTATATCCTGGACCCTTCGGCTATCCACGGTCCAACTGGAGGTATTCTCTCGGTCTGACTGGCCGAAGGGTGAAAATACCCCATTCGCGCCCGTGCGTCGAAGGCCCCCTTCGATGAAGGCTTCGCACTACCAGTCAGACCAGCAGTGTGCCTTCAGTCTGATCGGACTTCTCTGACCGATCTGACCGCCTGTTAGGCTTCGGTTCAACCAGCCCTGTTCTAACCGGTTGAGTTTAGTTAGTTTTTTATCGTTCTTAGTTATTTTCCAACACCTCGGTTAATTGAGTAATTTTAGATTAATATTGTTTGATTACTTGGTGACTCCGTTATTTTCTTACCACAGTTTAAGGATTGTCAGAACGCGACGTCAACGCTTCACGACGTTTTTGGATTGTCGAATCAGCCCAAGTGTGGGGGTACGTTTTCGTGTCAATAACTCTAAAGAGTTCTCTTCTCTAATTTTTTTTCGATTTGATCATTGTATTCCCTACTTGTAGGGAACATACTCACATACTCTACTTTAGGGGCTCTATTGGATAGAAATATATTTAAACTATTTGTATCCTCAAAAATGGATCCCAAAAAATTATATAGGGGATCAATTTTTAAAGTCACTCTTGGAGATGCTCTGACAACAAGTATTTTGAAGCTTCCTCGGAGTGATCGTGTCACCTTTACACTGCCAGATCTTTCAAAGACAAGAAACTCGGATTCCTCAGAGTGATTGTGCCACCGTTTCACCGCGAGATCTTTCAAAGACCAGAGACTCGAAGCTACTGGACAGTTCGAAGCTCTCTCCGCCAAAAAGGCCGAGCGTCCTAAAACCACTCAAACGTGACGTCAAAACCATATGCTCCGCATCCTCTTGAATAAGATGTGTGCCTCGTTCATATTCACATGAAGTATTACGCTATAGTAGTCGGTTAAACGTAGGGGTTAAATTAGTATTACCCCGTTATTATTATGTCTATAAATACCCTCCCCTTGCAGGGTTGAGGGGATCAAACTCTTAAAGTGTTTATCAATATAACTTACATTCCAAGACTATTATCTTCTTCAAAGGCCTCGGGCATAGTTCTAAACACTAAAAACACGACGTATTCTATGTTTACGCCAATAACCGGCGTCGTTAGGATACTGATACTAGGCTAGTCTCTCTACCCCAACCTTTGAATCATACCTCCGAAAAAAAGCAACAGGGTGGCTCCTACTCGAAGATCCATTTGAGTCTCGTAGATTTTGTTCCATGTGGAAGCCCCCCTCTAAGACTAACGAGCAAGATCTGTTAGGGCATTCCCAACCAAGAAACCATCTAGTAGTTTCTATACATGCCATGTCATTAAGAAACTACTCATAGAAACTCACTCTCACAATGCATGGTTTCTTGTCTCTATTTATTTTCCCCTCTTTTGCCCAATCATAAATAAGTGGGCCCCATCTATAGAAACTACTACACTCTCCCAATGCATGTAGAGTGGTTTCTTCATCCTTGGTATTAGTGATAGAAACTATTTCCTCAACTTTTCTCCTCTTTCCTCATTAACTCTCATGCCACATCAGATTTTTGCTTATGTGGACTACTATTTAATGCTATAGAAACTATCCTAGTCATTGCATTGGAGATGCCCTTAGCCCTGGTGGCCCTTCCCGACGGGGATATTGATTCAATAATTGTAGGGTTCCCTTCGGGCCTCCCAATAGGTGAAACCATCCTTAGACTAAGGAGCATATCCCTCCGGTGTATAAATATTAGTCGTTTAGACAGGATTACACATACCAAGATGATATTAAATAAAGTTATAAGGGTTATCTCAACTGGTTAGGGCATGCACAATCTTGAGACAGTGGAACGGTTTTCAAAGTACAAGAAATAACAAAGAAATTATATGGTACAACCTTAAACCCCTAAATCATAAATTCAGCTAAGAGACAATGCGTATGGAGAATCGTGTAGAGATGGACTCTTCGCAAAAAACCCATCTCTTATATTTTTTCAGTTAACCCCCTAGAGACAACCTATTAAATGGGGTTGTACACACCCTTATGTAAACTAGACTTTAGTGGTGACACCTAAGTTCAACTCCTGATAACCACATCACATTTGGTAGCCTCTATTAAAGTGACAAACGCTTCGATTGACGGGGTAACTAATATTTATACTCTTAATAAAAACCAAAACGATTATTATTTGTACACTATAGTAGTACTTTTTAACTTTAGAGTTTAGAAATAAATCAAGGGCATGCTTTTTTTTCAGCATAGGATATTATATTCTTAATAGTTAGCTGATCAGACTATCTAATTGGTGTTAATCTAGAGAATATCTAATTGGTGTTAATCTAGAGAATATCTACGATATTTTGGGGTTCTAAATTTTAGTTTATTTCTAAATTCCGTATATAATTTAAAAAATATATAATACCGTCTCTCCGTTTCAGGCCCACACTCAGGTCTCCTTCTCTCTCTTTCTTACTCGGTGCAGCGATAGGAGAGAGGGGAGGCGGGCAATAAATGGAAGCTTTGTGAGCGCAGGCTCCATGGCGGCGTGGCAGGCCCTCTTTGTCGGTTCACCGTCTTAACTCCGCCCCGCGGCCGCGCAGCGAGAGCCGATCAGCCGATCCGCGGATTAACTCCTCCTGGTCGCGCGTGCTAGCTGCTGCCTGCTCCATCGATCTCTCCTTCTTCTTCTTCCCTACCAGGGCACCTACGGCCGCCTATGGATTTGGGCGCATGGCGGGGTTCCCTCTAGGCGGAGGAAGCCACAACCGCGACATCCCAGCGTCGCCCGTCCCGCCGTTGCACCCTTCGGACGCCGCGTCCTTCCTTTACGCCACGCGCGGCGGGGGCGGGAGCTTCCAGCTATGGCACCAGCAGGAGCAGCAGCAGCATCCGCCGCCGTACTATGCCTCCAACATCATCCGCTTCGCTGATGACGCGCCGCCCGGGCCGTCGCTGGCGGGCGCGTCGTCGTCCTCGTCGTCCCGGGGGATGCGGTCGGGTGGAGGAGGTGGAGGTGGAGGCGGCGGCGGCGGCATCAGCTGCCAGGACTGCGGCAACCAGGCCAAGAAGGACTGCGTGCACATGCGCTGCCGCACCTGCTGCAAGAGCCGCGGCTTCGCCTGCGCCACCCACGTCAAGTCCACCTGGGTCCCCGCCGCTAAGCGCCGTGAGCGACAGCAGCAGCTCGCCGCGCTCGCCGCCTCCGCCACCGCTGGGGGCGGCCCCTCCCGCGACCCGACCAAGCGACCGCGCGCGCGCCCATCCACCACAACGACTCCGACGACCAACCCAGGTATGTATCGCCATGGCGCTGCACCGTCCCCGCTTGCCATATCATATCTCAACCGAACTAGCTGCTTAGCTCCGTCCCTAACTGTGCTCTGCTGCCGCTGTTGCGAGTGTAGGAGATCACCAGATTGTCTCGGTGGCGGAGAAATTCCCGCGGGAGGTGAGCTCGGAGGCGGTGTTCCGCTGCGTGCGGCTGGGGCCCGTCGACCAGACAGAGGCGGAGGTCGCGTACCAGACCGCCGTCAGCATCGGCGGCCACGTGTTCAAGGGCATCCTCCACGACGTCGGTCGCGAAACCCTCGCAGTCGCCGGCGGCGGCGAGTACCACTTCCGCCGCCTCACCGGCGACGGCTCCTCACCGAGCACGGCTGCCGCTGGCGAAGCAGCCTCCGCCGGCAGCGGCGGTAACATCATCGTGTCATCGGCTCTGGTGATGGACCCGTACCCGACGCCTGCGCCGTACGGCGCGTACCCCGGCGGCGCGCCGTTCTTCCACGGCCACCCGAGGCCGTGACCTCCGTCTCGCCGCGCCGCCACCACGTACACATACAACATACTCCGGCACCGGCCTCCGCCTCGCTGTAACGCCACACGTCTCTCCTGCCATCAATTGCTTTGGCTTCCGAATTACAGTATTATTATCAGCTTCCCCTTCTCATATCTATCATCGTTGCAGCATAAATTGATGCTCTTAGCTTCTTGACTAGAGCCTAGCTAGCTTAATTACACTTGTTTGCATCTTGGGATCGATCAATTGATCGAGGTGAGCAAATACACCACACTCGCTTCAGAGTTCAGAGCAAACTATTGCAATTTTTTAACACTTGCGAGCTGAGCTTGGGGCCAAGCATCCGGCCCTAGCAGCCTAGCTACCACTGTTCATCTTCTTCCTCCTTCCTGCAGCTTGAATTGATTGGTAATTTCTTGGTATTAGTGCCCTATACTTCGGCAGCTGGTAGCATTTGGATGTGTTAGGTTTATTATTACTACCTCGATTCCATAAACATTCCAAAATATAATATAGTGCATATAATTTTTTTCAAAAAATTGTGTATCCACATTACTGAAATAAGAAGTTATCAAAGAAATCTCTGTCTTGATATTAATTTTATACATTAGGAGAGTAATATTAAGCAAACATAGATAAGTCATGTGTTATATTCATGATACTATTTTCATAAATTAAATCATATAACTTTTACTACTATCTATATCTAGCTTCAATAAGGTCGACACCTTCGCTTTACTATAGCATGCACCTTTGCCTCTTCAAAAGCTGAGCCCTAGAAACCTAGTTTGCTTTAATTGGTAGCTCGTGGATCCTAGAAATCGCATCGTGTTAAGGTAATTGTCGTCTTCAACATTTGTTTATCCATGATTAGATGCGACTTGCGAGGCACAAAGGGAGAGAGAGAAAGAAAGAGGATACAGGTCATCGTATGCTCCTGGAAGAAAGAAATGGAGAGAAGGGAGCAGATGATCATCATCTATCTGGTCGGGAGCTGTGCGTGACCGACCGATCGATCGATCGAGCCATGCGCCGATCCCTTGCTTTTGATATCGCAAGCTTAAAGCATGGGGATGATAGATGGCTCGCACATTATTCTCGTGTTCTTGACATCACATCACGCCGCGAATATATATTGCTATGTCCTTTTGTCCATCACATCCTAGGTTGCTGCTAGCTTAATTGATCTGCAAATTAAAAGTTTGGAAATAGCTGTTGGATTATGGCTTAAATAATAAAATTAAAGAAATAGTCTTGTTTAAATAACGTCTATGTAATCTGGTGATTGCAATTAGTTGATTTATATCTCTTGTTTTTTTTCTTGAGGTTTTTTTCATGTAAATCGGTACATCGTATTGATTTTTCGTTGTGTGTTTTAATCTCTAACACATTGCGAGTGTGTAATCTTTTCTGCTTCTTCTTCTCCTCGGTAATGTTTTACATTAGGCATTGCTGCCATGGAATTAGAATTATTAAATCCAATCTAGAATTTAATCAGGAATTCATAGTTCTGATCAATTTCTCTTCAAGAAAAAATAATTGACTAGAATTCCTATATATGTCAAAATTGATTATCGTAATATGCATTTCTTCATCAAGCTTATTTTTATAGCTAATATTTCTTGTATTAATGGAATTGATTCCATGGTTTGATCAATCAAACAGGTTTAGAAATTAGTTCTCGTATTTAATTCCATGGAATGCTCAAACATAAATATTGGATTTTAATTAAATTCTACACAATTCAATGTTTTATAGAATTCGAAATGAATTCCAATTCTTTCAATATCGGGGATCCAAACGGGACCTTAAAGTTTAGGGCTACATATTGTGCATCTTATCCTGAAAATAGTTATGCAAAATTTATCTACATGTCAGAATTTAATTAAGCTAATTCTACCGAAGCACTTGTAGATAAAATCTGAGGACATTTTTCATGTTCCATATATATGTTCTTTGCGAGCTTTAATTTGCATTATTTTTCCTGTTATTACATACGACTGCAGATTCAAAACTTCAATTTATAATTAGATTATTACAAAGTATTATTCTGGATTGATATTCTGGATTCATTTTAGTTATTATATACATTTTAGTTTTTTTCAGTCATTGATTATTGATTTTAACTTCCTCCTGTAAAAATTAATCATGTGAGCTTGAGTTTTTAATACGCTTGCTTCCGTTGTACTCCTTCCATTTCCAAATTCCAAATATAGATTGTTCCGGTGTTTACTACATTTATCTATACATCGATGAATTTAAACACATACATTCGGAATGAAACGGACGTAACCAAATAAAAGTTTTTGGAAAACAGAAATTCAATGCTGACCTTCTATTTTGTTATGTTTTTGATGCTTATAAAAACCAATGTTGTATGTTATGATCTTTATGCATTGTTTAAGGTGTGTTTGGATGAGTTGTAGATTCTGCAAAAGCTGCTGTGAGATGTGAATTGTGAAAAACTGATGTGAGTTGTGAGCTGTAGAAAAGCTGAGAAGCTGTTTGGTTGGAATAATTGCGAATTTATATTTTGGTAGTTCGTGATGTTTACTTACATTATTAATGTGTAATTTTACATGTAAATCATTCTAATCATGAAATTTTGTAATGTTTATATAAAAATTATATATTTTTAGATTATATTAAAACAATATATTTTAGTAAAATTTCATTTTTTAAAAAAAATTTACATGAACTGGTATGTTTTAATAGCATAATAGGTAATATTCATTCAAAGTTGAACAGAGAAGTGTGAAATCTAGGTCATATCAACTTTTAAATTTGTACTACGAAAATCTGCAGATTATGAAAAAGCTGGGTGACCAAAATAACTGTTCGGTTCAGATTTCAGTTTCTAAGCCAGGAAGCTGGTTCAAAAATTTTGTTGGAACAATTGCGTTAGTTCCAGCAGGTTTTTCTGTGGTGGAGTATGATATGGAGAATGAACCTCGATGGGTTCTCACAGGGAGAGATAGGGTTTATACTGGTTCGGGCCTCCCCTAGGGGATAATAACCCTACGTCCAGTTTGTAGTGGATTTGGCATGGTGTGCCTTGATGTGGAGAGGATAACTCCAGGGTCTCATGGCCCCCTGGAGCATGTGTCCCGTTACAAGGGCTTGGCCCTGCTTTTATAGGCACGCAGGCCAGAGGAAAAGACTGGAATGCCCCCCTATGAACCCTTGGTTCATAGGGGCAGAGAGGGGAAAAGGAGCTTAGCTACGGTACAAAAGGTGCCAGACAACTTTACAGCTTTACTAGCGTGTCAGGCTGCGCCAGGCTTTGACCAGCTAAACGATACTCCAGGGGCGGGGGGCCCCCGGTATGAACTTGGCTCCGGAGGGCGGCCTCCGGACCTGGCTCCGGAGGGCGGCCTCAGGGCTTGGCTCTCGGAGGATGACCTCCGAACAGGACCCCGGAGGGTGGCCTCCGGGCTTGGCTCTTGGAGGATGGCCTCCGAAGTGGACTCCGGAGGGTGGCCTCCGGACTTGGCTCCCGGAGGGTGGCCTCCGGACTTGGCTTCCGGAGGGTGGCCTCCGGACTTGGCTTCCCGGAGGGTGGCCTCCGGACTTGGCTCCCGGAGGGTGGCCTCCGGACTTGGCTCCCGGAGGGTGGCCTCCGAACTGGACTCCGGAGGGTGGCCTCCGGACTTGGCTTCCGGAGGGTGGCCTCCGGACTTGGCTCCCGGAGGGTGGCCTCCGAACTGGACTCCGGAGGGTACACTGGGACCTGTAAACAATACTTAAGGAGAAAGCAGGCTTCGACAGTCCCTGACTCTGGGCCGGAGGCTGTCGGAGGCTGACGTCATTTGGCCTTTGTTTAAGGGAAGCATATTTCCCCAACAGTAGCCCCTCGCGAGCAGGCCTTCGGAACGAAGGGGTGCACGCGCCCTTAGGGCAAATGACCTGAAAACACTTCGGAGGAAACATACCTCCGGAGCCAGGACCGGAGGAAATCTCGATTCCTGGGGGTAATAAATGCTCGTGCCAGAGCGGCCTCGGGGAGCCCGAACGGCTCCGCTACGGTCAGAAAAGTTACCGTTACCCTGCTTGGGCTTGATTTGCTTTCGCCGGAGGCCCATCTGGCGGTGAGCCCGGCCCATGACGGTTGGAATTCTTACCGCGCCTATAAATAGGGACTTACCGCGTGCAGCCCCGGCACACTTTCATTCGCTTCTTCTCACCGCTTTACCACCTTCGCTCTCCTCTTCCTCCTAGCCTCGCAGAGCGACCTTCGCGAGCTTCTAGCCCTTCGCCATCCTTTAGTCCTTCGAGCCGAAGTCCGATCAGGATGCCGAATAAGGGAGTGGCGAAGCCCCTGGTTTTGGGTTCGAGCTCGGGCTCCGCCCAAGTGCAGGCGGCGGCGGCAGCGGCCGCGGCAGCGAAGCCTGCAGCTAGGCGACTGGGGCCGAGGGACCTTCGGACGCCTTCCGACAGGTTCGAGCAGACCCTGGAGATGAGGGCTTCGATTTCTACGGAGGAGTCGGTCCGGAGAGCCTGCGAGGGGAAGATTGCGGCGAAGATCCAATTAAGGGTTCCGGAGAAATCCGAGGCCATACCGAAGCCTCGTGCTGACGAAGTGGTGGTGTTTGAAGCCTTCTTCGAGGCCGGCCTCGGACTGCCTGCGGTGGGGATGCTGAGCGAGGTCCTCAAGGCCTACAACCTTGAGCTCCCTCAGCTTTCGCCCAACGCCGTGGCGAGGCTAGCTGTCTTTGAGTGGGCCATGAGGGCCGAAGGCTGCGAGGGCCGCGCGGACGTCTTCGTCGCTCTTCACGATGCCAACTGCCAGCCGAAGCCCAGGGAGGGGACGGACCGCGTCAAGAGGGCATTGGCCTTCGGCAGTGCCAACTTCCAGCTCCGGAAGGAGTTCCAGGACGCCTTCCCTGCGAGGGCTGTAAACAACAAGTGGTATTCGAGGTGGGACCAAGAATGGTTCTATGCCTCCGTTGGTGCGAACTCACCCCTTCGGAGTACCAATGCTCACATACTGTACCGGCGCGAAGGGGTGGTGAAGACCAGCGAGGGCCTTCTTCAATCGAGGATCTCGCTGCTCCGAAGGGTGGCGGCGAGGATGAGCATGAGGGACCTCGCCGAGGAATTTATTACCCTTCGGCTTAGCCCCCTCGCGCGCTCCTGGCCGGAGGGTCTCTTCCAGGCTTCGGGTCAAGGAGAACTCAGCGAGCTGGCCTTCGACCGCTTCTGTAAATCTTCGCGCTCTTCTTGCTTTTTAACATTTGAACACTTTGGCCCTAACTCAAAACCTTTTCGTGTAGCCGACCTCGACATGAGGACTCCGGAGGAGGCCATCGCGGCGGCGGACCGAGTCGTCGGGACTCCGACCCCCGAGGAGCAGAATCAGCGCCTTGCCTTGGTGGGGTCCTGGGAGCGCTGGAACAGAGTGTGGACCGCGCTCGGCCTCGGAGGGCTCCCTGCTTTGCCAGACTTCGCCCACCTGGCTACCTCATCGGCCGGAGCCAAGAGGAAGAGGGGGGACGAGGACGAAGCGGATGCCTCGGGGGAGGCTGCGGCGAAGCCCGCAGCTACTCCGACTCCCAAGAAGGCCGCGAAGCCCCTGGCGGTGAGGGCTTCGGAGGCGGAGGCCGACGCGCGCACTCCTGCTGCTAAGGAGGCCACAGATGCCCCGGCGGAACCAGCTTCGGGCGCGGAGGTGGATGCGCCGGCTTCGCAGCGAGGGGGCTGGAGGACGCACTTAGCCCCTGGTTCCTTCCAAGAGATCTCTGATGATGGTAAAACCCCTTTTTCTTTTTGCATGCTTCTCTTCAATATGCAGGTTCTGACTTGGCTTTTCGCAGAGGACGCAGATGATGCGAGGCCCACTGTGGCGAAGCCGGAAGGCGAAGGTGGGTCGAAGTCCGCCGAAGCGAAGCCCTCGGAGGCTTCGAGTAGCAGCAGCAGCAGCGGCAGCAGCAGCGGCAGTGGGTCAGAGTCCGAGAGCACTTCGTCTGACGGCGAGGGCGACGGAGACCGCGCGGACCCACGAGGCGAAGAAGATGTCTACGTGGTGGGCCAGAGCCCCGCCTTGCCGGAGTCCGCGGAGACCACCGTGGCGGTGATTCACCCTTTCAAGCCGAGGGGAGGAGTGACGGTGGCGGCGATCCGCGGCTTCCGCGAGGCTTGTGCTTCTGCGGAGGAGGGGGACTTGGTGGCCCAGCTTAGCCACCAGGACCCCGCGGATCTCTTCGTCAGCTCGAACGAAGTCCTCCTGCGGGTGAGCGAAGCCCCTTGCAACTTCGAACTATATGTTAGCTTTTCATTGGTACTTATGACTTCTTCAACTTCTGCAGGCCTTCGCACTGAACGCAGCCGCTTCGACTGCTGCCGACAGGCGGTTGGAGCGCCTCGCAGCGGAGAAGGAGGCCCTTCGCCGCGAGGTTTCAGAGGAAGCCGAGGGGCGGAAACGGGCCGAAGCTTCGGCTGCGGAAGCGAAGGAGGCGAAGGAGGCCTTGGCCTCGGAGACGGCTCGGCTTCGCGCGGAGCTCCAGGCTTCGAAGGATGCCGAGGCCCGACAGGCGAAGGAGATCGAAGAGCTCCATCAACGGGCTCAGGACCTCGAGAGCTTCGTCGTGGCCAACCTTGGCGAGGCCACCCAGAGCCTGACCGAGGTCCTTGAGAAAATAGGGACCGAGTGCCGGGCTCCGGAGTTTGGCGACCAAGACCCGATTGGGGACCGCGCCGATTATTTGAAGACGGCGGCTTCGATTGCGGACGAAGCGCTGACAGGCTTCGCTCTCATGGCCGGTCGCGTCGCCGGTCAAGGAGTGTTGCACATGCTCCACGCCGCGGGGTGTGACCACCTTCGGGCGGCAACCTCCGTGGCCCCCGTGGCCTTCGGGGGTCCGCACTTGGTGACGCCTCCGGGCGAAGTCCGCGGGGCCTGGCGGCGGCTGCAGGATCCCTGGAAGGAGCAAGGCTGCGAGGCAGTCCTTGACCTTACGAAGGCCCTCCGACAACGCCGGTTCAAGGGGCCTACTGACCCGGACAAGCCTTCGACCTCGACGCCTCCGCCTCCGAAGGTGTAGATCTCCTTAGGCTTCCTTGTAATACCTAGCTGTAGGCTTGTAAAGACTTATCAGTTTATTAATATGAATGCGGGGGTTTTTTATACCTGCCCAGGCTCAGCCTTCGAGCGTAGACCTCGAAGTCCTCGAGGACTCTGAAGAGCTTCAACAGCTGTGGGCGATCCTCGAAGTAGCTAGGTCCGAAGGCCCCCCTCGGTTTAAGCTGCCGAGGGGGCCTCGGGGCGAAGCCATCTCCGAAATAGCTCAGGATTTGCTAGCCGCTGTGAAGACGGAGCCCCTTCAAGGTTCTTTACCTTTGCCTCCGCGAGCGGCCTTAGCGAGCGACGAAGCCCTAGATTTTTCTGCCTTCGATACGGCACCGCCTGCTTCGCGAACTTGGAGCGACCTGCAAAGCGGAAGCCGAAGCCTGCGGGCTTCGGAGCCTGGACGAGCCGGTCGAGGGAGAGCGGGCTCCGATGAGGCAACGTCCAGCCGAGGGGGCCCCCGCCGAAGGAGAGGCAAGCGAGGGACGGGGCCTCGCACTCGGTTCTTCTTAGGCTTAGATACAGATTACTCGTAGTTTTGTCTTCGAAGTATATTTGTAACATACTTCTCAATTCTCTTAATGAACGGAGTTTATTATACTTGCATACTTCGTTTGTATGCTTCGCATTGTTTGGCTTTGAACGCTTAGCTTGTCACGCTCGTACTGTACATTACATTCGCACACCTCGCATATATGCTTCCCCCCTTTGCACGTGGCAGTTAGGGACTTAGCCGTTGCTGGTACGGGCAAAAAATAAAAGATGCGAAGGGTGCGCCTTTTGGCGGCTTGATGCATGAAATTTTATTCAAGCGAAGGCCCCTTTGGGCTTCGAATGCTTTAATTGGGTGCGAAGCAATGCTTCGGCTGCTGAAATTCACTGAGCGGAGCCCTCTTTTGGGCTCCGTACGCGCTAACTTGGTGCGGAGCAGGGCTCTGGCATAACCAAGTTTAGCGAGGCATGCTTCGGCACGCTAGGATTTGGATGTTGTGCATGAGCGAGGCTCTGGAACGCACTTAGATTTTAGCGAAATAAGACTTCGAGACGCTCGGGCGTATATTATATTAACACGCGAAGCAGGGCTTCGGAGCGTGCTTGGGTAACGAAGCTGGGCTTCGGAGCTTGGTCCTGTAATGAGAAGGATAATTGGTGTGGATTCACCGAACCTGTGATAGTGTGAGCCACCTTCGACTCTGAGCCACCTTCGGCTCTGGGTCGCCTTCGACCCTGGGATGCTTCGGGTGCGGAACCCGGAATCCCTGGGATGCTTCGGGCGCGGAGCCCGGAATCCCCGGACGCGTCGGGCCAATGGCCCGGAGTCCTTTGTTACTGCTACGGGCCCCTAGGCGCTGTGTAGCCTTCGGAGGGATGCTCCGGATTTTATAAAGTGAAGCAAGGCTTTGGTTTTAAATGAGGCGAAGCGTGGCTTCGGGTTTAAATAAAGCGAAGCATGGCTTCGGTTTTTGGACAAGGCGAAGCATGGCTTCGATTTTTAAATAAGGCGAAGCATGGCTTCGGGTTTACATAAGGCGAAGCATGGCTTCGGTTTTTGGACAAGGCGAAGCATGGCTTCGATTTTTAAATAAGGCGAAGCATGGCTTCGGGTTTACATAAGGCGAAGCATGGCTTCGGTTTTTTTTTTTTTTGAACAAGGCGAAGCATGGCTTCGGTTTTCAAATAAGGCGAAGCATGGCTTCGGGTTTAAATAAAGCGAAGCATGGCTTCGGTTTTTGAACAAGGCGAAGCATGGCTTCGGTTTTAAATAAAGCGAGGCATAGCTTTGGGTGGTACTTACCTTTGAAACGCGGAGCGGAGCCCCTTGCCGGAGAGCGGACTCCGGTATGCGAAGGATGGAGGAAGGCGAAGGTGGCCTTCGGCCTGCACCCGAAGCCCCTTGTCGGGGGATGCGTGAAGCGAGAAAGCCTCGGTGCTCCCCCCTCGGGCGCACTTCGGGTTGCAGGCAGTGGTAGAGAACTTAGCTTTTAGGACTAAGTTCCCCACGGACGGCGCCAACTGTTGGAACAATTGCGTTAGTTCCAGCAGGTTTTTCTGTGGTGGAGTATGATATGGAGAATGAACCTCGATGGGTTCTCACAGGGAGAGATAGGGTTTATACTGGTTCGGGCCTCCCCTAGGGGATAATAACCCTACGTCCAGTTTGTAGTGGATTTGGCATGGTGTGCCTTGATGTGGAGAGGATAACTCCAGGGTCTCATGGCCCCCTGGAGCATGTGTCCCGTTACAAGGGCTTGGCCCTGCTTTTATAGGCACGCAGGCCAGAGGAAAAGACTGGAATGCCCCCCTATGAACCCTTGGTTCATAGGGGCAGAGAGGGGAAAAGGAGCTTAGCTACGGTACAAAAGGTGCCAGACAACTTTACAGCTTTACTGGCGTGTCAGGCTGCGCCAGGCTTTGACCAGCTAAACGATACTCCAGGGGCGGGGGGCCCCCGGTATGAACTTGGCTCCGGAGGGCGGCCTCCGGACCTGGCTCCGGAGGGCGGCCTCAGGGCTTGGCTCTCGGAGGATGACCTCCGAACAGGACCCCGGAGGGTGGCCTCCGGGCTTGGCTCTTGGAGGATGGCCTCCGAAGTGGACTCCGGAGGGTGGCCTCCGGACTTGGCTTCCGGAGGGTGGCCTCCGGACTTGGCTTCCCGGAGGGTGGCCTCCGGACTTGGCTCCCGGAGGGTGGCCTCCGGACTTGGCTTCCGGAGGGTGGCCTCCGGACTTGGCTCCCGGAGGGTGGCCTCCGAACTGGACTCCGGAGGGTGGCCTCCGAACTGGACTCCGGAGGGTGGCTTCCGGACTTGGCTTCCGGAGGGTGGCCTCCGGACTTGGCTCCCGGAGGGTGGCCTCCGAACTGGACTCCGGAGGGTACACTGGGACCTGTAAACAATACTTAAGGAGAAAGCAGGCTTCGACAGTCCCTGACTCTGGGCCGGAGGCTGTCGGAGGCTGACGTCATTTGGCCTTTGTTTAAGGGAAGCATATTTCCCCAACAAATTTGAACCAAACAGACCCTTAATGTGCTACTGCTTTAATTTCTGGCATGAAATTAATTGTTGTTTTGCCCCAAAGTTATGTAAATTGTGTATTTTTTAAGTACTCTTCCCACCAGTATATGGTAACTGTGTTAAGGGGCTATATGTCATCTACACACACAAAAGTAAAAATCCCCCCTTAGTTGAAGAATATAAATTTGGTAGCAGACAAATTTTATGGGCAAACATATTAATTCTTAAATCAAGAAATTAATAGTTTTTCTCATTGGAAAATAATTTGCTGCATTTCACCCTTGGAATTTCAGTGAGCATCTCGTACTCCTAGCTAGCTATCGTTAGACAAATCTTTACTTTTAGCAAATATTCGGGTTGTGATCAACAAATTAATTAACAAATTTTCCTGGATATAGTTGTATAGAAATTAGGTCTCATATATGGCATAGTTTCTTTATATTTTCTTTATTTAATATATTGTCACTTCATCTTTTACAGCATAATATTTAAAGCTATGGAAACTATTGTAGTTAGAGTATTAATTGGGACTTCTCTTGTCTTATGGCTCGCTAGCTTGCTTGCTTGGGTCAATGTCTTGTGATTTGTCTTTGGATAGGAACATAGGTGGCATTTGGAACTGAGTGTAGATTAGAGAAGATAGATAATTCAAAAGTTTGAACATATTATTTGGGCATTCAAATAAACAAATTTAATTCTAAGAAGTTCACGGATTGTTATGTCCTTTGTCATCGATTAACTCAGTCTTCCATGTGGTGTCAATGTAATATCTGTTTGGGGATCCTTTGGTTTGAATGAATTTTAGAGGAATAATGTAGGATTCAAATTTCTATAGGAATTGATACTATTCACTCATTTGGAATGGAGGATTGGTGTATAAAAAAAAATGAAGGAAATTTTCCTTTTCCTTAGAATTTATGGGAAAAGTATAGGAATTCAAATATCGAGTCCAACCTCTTTTTTCGTTTCCTTTGCTAAGTCCAAAGCAAATCAATGCATAAAACTACAAATGAGATAATATAAGTAGATTTAATATGAATGTTTAGAAAAAATCTTGTGATTAGTTAATTCCTGTGTTCCAAACAAAACATCTCTAATTTTTCTTGTGTTTTTAAATCATCTATTTTCTACATACATTCCTATCTTATTCCTACATTTTTCCTATTCTTGTATTTTTGGATTCTTGCATTCCAAAGAAGCCCTTGGTTCTTTAGTCCAAAAGTTTAGTCTCGTCACATCAGATGTTTAAATGTTATTTTGGAGTATTAAATGTAGACTATTTATAAAACTTATTCATATTCGGTTGATTATTCACAAGAAGAATAGAGTCTAATTACGCTATGATTTGATAATGTGATACAGTAAACATTTATTAATAATGAATTAATTAGGCTTAATAAATTCGTCTCACAAATAATCTCTCGATTATGTAATTATTTGTATAATTAATTTACATTTAATCCTTTAAATTGATGTCTAAGTATCTAATGTGACACGAACTAAATTTTAATTCATAAAACCAAACACACTTCTTTTGGAATACTCACGGGCGGACTTTAAAGCCTAGGATGTTTTAAATATTTTGTAAAGAAAAATGCTGAAAAAGTTGTCTACAGACATGCATGCTACCATTGTAATATAATTAGGACACATATTTTATATTTTTCTTGTAGTCAACGTACGAAATGAAATGTTCATATCTAAAAACAGTACTTGAAACCTCATCTTCTAGACACGATACACACATAAACTTTTGGACGAGAAAGACGATCGATTCATCTTCTAGACGAGTGAAAGATAAAGTAAATGTGACGATTGCGTGGTGATGGATGCAATATTGCAAGCACCTGTTCATGTTGTATGACTGAAAGTGGAGGCTGGGGACAAAGCGGTCAGTGTGACAAGACAAGAGAACAGTATCTTCGATCTCTGCACTTTTTTATTTTGCTCCAGTCTCAGATCGAACCAAAGGATCGGATGAAACCTATCCGCAAATGATCACATCCATGGTTCATCATACTGCAGGGGCCGCCGGCCAGCCGGGTGAATAGGGAAAACATGAGCAGTGGCGGCTCTACGATTTTTTTCATGGGTGTTTGTGTTTTATATCCTAAAATTTTATATCATTATAAACTCAAATTGTAATATATTTTTTCAAAATATGATAAATATAACATTAATATCTCTTAGGGCCTGTTTGGATCTAAGGGGCTAAAGAAAAATGACTAAAAAAAGGCTAAAATTTTAGTCAACCCCTGTTTAGATCCAAAGGCTAAAAAAGAGCTAAAGTATTTATTATTGTGTATAATGACTGAAATATCCCTCATTTATTGCTCTTACTTTTCATACATGCATGCATGGTGGGGGTATGGGTGGAAAATGAGCATTTTAGCCCCTCTTTAGCTCCTCATTAGAGGCTAATGGGCTAAAAAATTTTAGCCCCTTTTTAGCCTTGGTGTTTGGATTTTTAGCCCCTAGAGGGGCTAAATTTTAGTCACTTTTGCTTTAGCCCTTGGATCCAAATACCCCTTAATATCATAAATCAACTAGAATCAACCCTTAAATAAAAAATATAAACATAATCAATATTTAAATAAAAAATGTAAACATGTATTGAGCCAAATTTTGGGGTAGTCTAGGGCCCACCTGGACTACCCCTTGGAGCCGCCACTGAACATGAGAAATGACAGATTCCAAAGCAATATATGTCTATAGGAAACAAATTCGTTTGGTGATGGGTGCACGGAGCTAGTGCACCCCTATTTTAATGGACGCCACATGGAAGCCCCGATGTATCGGATGACGAGAAGAGAGTCTTTGGCACGGAGCCGACCAGAGGGGGCGGTGACGGCGGCACTTCTACGAACAGCTTCAGCAGTGTCGTGGCGGCTTTGGGTAGCCCGCCCCACCCCAACATCGGTGGGGTGGCTTCCGACGGTGGCAGCGGGTGGCGATGTCGGGTGATGGCGGGCGGCAGCGTCGAGGCAGGGGCTTCGGCAGCATCAAATGTCCAAAGTCCCTCACCGTCCGATACGTCGATCTTCCACGTGGCGTTCATCGGAGTGGGGGTGCATGCGGCGCTCCGTACACCCATCATCACCAAATTTATTTCTCCTATAAATGCATCATCATCTTTACTGTTCAGTCATTTAAAAAAATATTTTATAAATAGATCTTAGAAAAACTTATTTTAGTACTAGATCCAAAGCTTAGCACCAATGACATTGACGCTGAGCTCCTTTGTACGACCGCCAGCCCGGCGCCACGTCGGTGGGCCGAGGCCAACGGAGTAGCGGGTCAATGCGTTAATGAGTTATTATAACTTGGGTCTAGTTTTGAAATAAGTTTTTCTAAGAATTTTTTAAAAAAGATTAGATTGTAAAATTTCAAATAGTTTTGTTCTTTTTATTACACATAGAAGCAGCAGCTCAGCACCGGAGCAGGCCGGCCTCCATTTGTTTTCTTTCTCCTTACTGATTCACACTACAATTAATGCTATTATATTAGGAATATATATCAATGACCTCCGATCTCCATTTCTAGACGGGTAATTCTCTTTTTACGAGATGAGAACAAATTTTTCTAGAGTTTAGTATGAAAATGTTTCAAATCAAGATATGGTGGGAGCTGAGCAGGATGAATGTTTCATACCCGTCCTTATTTTCGCGTGGGGCTCTGAATTTATATGATTTACTTATTAACTTGTTTACTTTAACTTAGGATCAATTCAGTATATTTCCTGCACGGATATAAATGGGAGAAATCTCTCCCCCACTGAGCTAGAAAAGGTTAAAAGAAACAGAAAAGGCGATAGAAAAAAGATTGAAAAATGGCCGAACAAACAAAATGTAGAAATTATATCTCAAGAGCGGATATGGACTACGCCATCCAAAGTGGGATAAGATCCTTGGATAGCAAATCGAAGTGTATATCACCGTTGCGCATAGTATCTTGTTGCCCATGTGAAAGTATTGTCCATTGGGAATAATCAAATTAGAACACACACTACAAGAAAATAAAAAGTTTTCGTCGGCTAAAATATCTTCCGTCGGTTTTTGGAAAAACTGACGGAAGTTAAATAACTTTCGTTAGCCTCAACGAGCCGACGAAAGTTAAGTTAATTTCTGTTGGCTTTTCACAGTGACCGACGGAAGTTATCTGGATTGTTGTAATGACACGAAGATAACTAGTATATTATTAGACAACTTTTTTCTGTTAAAATTGTATCGTTACGATAACACCAAACTGACCGGCATGAAGTACTAGCCCCAACCAAAATCATTTTTACCGTAAGTTTGACTACTATAGTCACCTACAAGCAGTACACCATTGTTCCAAAATAGTAAATCATTGTCAACACACGGAGGATAGAACATGAAAAAGCAGTGTACAGTGTAACTATATACCCCTTCTTTTCCGCCCTAGCAAAAGTGTTCGCCACTGTTCCAAAACCCATCTCTCTCTACCCGTCCTCTAGTTGTGCTCTTATGGTTCTTACTCTCATGATAACCGTGAATCGAAAATCACAAGGAAAATTATATATATATATATATATATATATATATATACACACACACACACGAGTCATATGTCCGTGCTTTGCAACGGAATTTTAGTGTTTTCCGATGAGCTTAAGTTATTGCTATGATGATAAGAAAATTTTCATTGAATCTGACTGCATATACGCAAAATGCATTGTTTTGTGTGAATTTTTTGAAATCTAAGGGCTTTTGGACAAAATTCTTAGTTTCTGCGTGAGCAAAATTTGTATTTCTACGCAAAATACAAAAACAAAAGAACTGAAATGCAAAAAAATACATTTTTTCTTTCTCTTCTTTTTCTTTTTTCGTTTTCTTCTGGTGCACTCTCTTCTGCATGTGATGGATGGATGGTGCAGTGCAGGCTAAGACGAGTAGGGTTCTTCATGGGGAATCCTTAGAGTGGGGGAGACGAGAGAGATAGAGCAGGGCATGCATGGTCGGTCCCATGAAGTACGTGCAATGTGTTGTTGGAGAAGAGAGGGGTCACGTGCCACTCATCCCCTGATGCAAAATGCCAAATTCTACCGAACCGTTATCCTCGAGATCATGCATGTACAAAGGTGTGAGCTATATATCGATCTCACTCCAGGTTGCAGTGCATGGTATGGCTATTCTCTTGCCCAGCATAATCACTGTAACCACTCTACTCGATCTCAAGCTTCTAATTAGTCTGCGTGCAGTGTTTAACTCTGTCACAAGTTCAGAACTTGCGCCAAACAGTTTCAGTTTTGAAAAATGTAGTGGCCTTTCATGGATAATGTTAGTTGCATCTCGCCAGGCGATCTTTGGTTAAGTTCGTCTTTGCAAACAGCAGTACAGAGTTCGGTGAGAGTCCACATGGCTAACACCGGGACGGCGGGAAGCAGCTAAGCCCTAGCTAATTAACTACATGGCTATGGCTGTAGCTGCATGCAGAGAGACGACATGAATTTTTTCAGACGGCTTTGCTAGTGTAGCCTGGTCCAGCACGCACGCACGCACGCACGCACGCGGCAAGAAGCGAGATTGATGGATGGAGTCACAGTAGTGATTAGTGGCTGATTTTGTGCCTGCCATGTCGCACACGTCACAGATGAGAGTATGAGACGAACACGTGAGCATGCATGGACGAACTACTGATGATTCCTTTGGATATGGAAAGAAAAGAAGAAAATGATCAGACGAAATCATCCATGCATGATATGATCCTCCAGTTCAGAAGGGACCCATGAATAATAAAGCATATATATATCTCTACTATATTAAAACGGACAGTGGTCGTCCGTCCGCAGTCTCCCTCCCCGCGTGCAGCGCGCATCCCACATCCCATAAAAAACAAGCCAAAACTTATACCTCGTAAAAACCGGCCAACCGATTCGCTATCTTTGAACTGTACGCACAGCAACCACATCCCCACGTGCCAACGGCCTCCGCCTTCATCACCTGTGCAAGCACCCGCCGTTTTAGTGTTGTCCATGCGCCTCTACGCGCAGCAACCACCGCATGCAGTTGGGCCAAGCCCAATCAGACTAGAAGAAAATCATGAGAAGGAAAGAAAAAAGAAAATAAAAAAATACATTTGCATTTCAGTACTTTAATTTCCATATTTTGCGCAGAAATGTGAATTTTACGTAGAGACCCTTAGATTTCTAAAAAATCACATAAAAATCACACAAAAAACAAGAATTTTGCGTATGGACCGTTAGATTCACTGAATTTCACGTTCGTTTTTCCATTTCAGCAATATTTTCTATGCTTATTTACTATTTATTGTTTTACTGTATTTTTAGCAAGGTTACGATGCAATATATTAATGATTGACATTATCATTAAAAATAAAGTTTCGTTGCAAAGCATGTGCATCTGACTAGTATATATATATACACAAATGATGCATTCTTGGAGCAGTTAATTAGAATGTTGGATCATTCATACCCATGATCTCGATCCATGGGGTGACATGCACATGCCAGCATGCAAGCAGCAAGCAGGCAGCAGCACTGTTCATCTCCCTAGTAGATACAAAATCTTTGGAGAGAGTGGCCATTTGGGAGGCCAATCATCTTTATGAAGCAGCAGCTGAGCAGCATTATTCTTTTCTTTCTGTATGAGCTAGATAGAACATCTATCTACTTTCTGAACACTCTTTTCCCTGGGTGTACATGTGCATGAGAGGATGAAAGAGAAAGAATTGGAAGAAATCAAAAGGTATTTGGTCCGGCCTTAGGGATCCTTTAATTTGTTCTTGCTTCTTCACACAAAAGCACATTGGATTAGCTAGCTAGCTTGGTCTCTCTCTCTCTCTCTCTATCACTGCACCCCTGTGCAAACTTTTCTTCCCGTTTACATGCGACCCGGAGATATATAGCCATACCTCGCTTGCTCGCTCGACGGATCGAATGATCGATCGCCCGTATCTTTAGGGCTCGAGCGAGGGCTCCATTGCTCTCAGCAGCAAAAGCTAGCTTGGCTCCTCCTGATCCATATCTTGCATTTGTTTTGACAGAAAGGAGAGCAAAGCTGGTGATGTGATCTACGTACGTACTCGCCAGTGTGGCCGTACGTACGTACGCGATATCATGCACGCATGAATGCATGATACACACTCGCTCTCTTTCGCCATGCAGCTAGCTAGCTAGCTCAGCCCTCAGCTGGAGGCTGGAGCTGGCCTTCCCGGGAATAATCCTGCCATGGCCGCTTTTGCTAGCTCGCTCACTCCAGGAGACAAGGCTCGTTTTTAAGTCCACGTCACCTTTGCCTTTGCTTCCATCTCTGTACTCTGTAGTAGGTTACCCTTATGATGGATGGACAGCGAAGAAGAAAGTACAGTATCTGAAGTTCTGAGCTCTGAATGACGATCCTGTTCATAGTTTCAGTAGTCATCCATCGATCCATCAGTGCAAAACTAACAAGGATTAACTGCTGTTGTGCTTAGGCATACATATATAGGACAGTAGTAGCTGCAGCTGATTGCAACGTATAAAATGTATTACTACCGTCTTACAGTTTGAGCTGGATTATTAAGGGGACGAGGACGAAATGACTAACGATGGACCTGTCGTCGTCCTAGGGTAGACGAAAGCGAGGAAGAAGGGGATAAACATACTCATGGTGTCGCCCTAGCTAGTAGCTATATATGATTCGATGTCAGCTTTAATTTCGCCTGACCTCTCTCCCCCCTTGCATGATTGCATCAGCTGACACTGCACCCAGCTTGCTTGCTTCCTTGCTTGCCCAGTAGCTCACTCACTCTCCTTCAGTTGCAAGCATGCATGTGCCGGCCATGGAGGGAAAACTGCAGAGCAAAGTATCCTGGCAACAGTTAACTTTCAGCGCTCAATATTCCGCCGAACGAACCACTGATCTTGATCAAACCAGTAATCAGACTGTAAGAAGGCTTTCCTATCCATAAAGCTCCATCCTGGTGCATGATGATGACATGATCTAAAGCAGAGGCCTGGGACATGACATTCAATGGCAGAACTCACAGTTTTTGTTTTTTAACTTGTTGGAGTTCAGAATCGATGAGTTCAGTTCAGCCCGTTACAGGTCGTCGGCCCACATATATACACCGTCTTTCTGCAGCCGGACACAATGAGTCAGGCAAAATAATTGATCATTTATTTTATTTGATTTTTCGAGATATCATTTATTTTGTTATAACTTGTTTTTATTACTGAAATTACTTCTAACGTAACTTTTATATATATTTTTTCATATTATTTTTGAATAAGATGAATAATCAAATATTGTAATAAAAGTTAACAACGAAAGAGAGGAAGGAGTACTTTAAATAAGTTAAAGTTTGTGTTTAGTCACTACGAGAAAACGAGGAACTTCCGTCAGCCAAAGATGACGGAAGTTAGACCATTGCCGACGAAAGTTGCCGATGGAAGAAGGTAACTTCCGTCGGCATTTGGCCGACGGAAGCGGTTGAACAGAAATTAATTAACTTCCGTCGTTTCCACGTGACCAACGGAAGTTAGCGGCTCCGCGTGCCACGTCAACGAAAACGACCATAACTTCGTTGGCCAGATCATAGCCGACGGAAGTTAGGACGTTTTAACCATAGCCGACGGAAGTTACGTGGATTTTTTTTGTTTTTCTGGTTCTCCTATTCACAATCACATTCAACAACAAAATCGCAATTCACAATTCACATATCCAAAACATAATCACACATTCACATCCACAACCACATTTACACATTCAAAATCGCATACACAAACATATTCAACCATTCAAAATCACATCAATCCACAATCCACATTCACAAACGTAATCATGCCTCATTCGCATTGTCCACTTCGCAAATCATTCACATTCACAAACGTAATCATTCGAAGTCACAAATCGACATTACATGCACAAGTCACAAATCTACAACACAAATGCATACAGAGAAGAGACATACTAACTCAATACCATCCCCGTTGTTGCCTCTCGGATCATTTACATTTGAACCCGAAGGTCCATTCTAAAGCAATATATAAAATTAGAGAAAAAATATCAACTAATAAACTAATTGAAATAAAAAATTAAACGCTAACTAAATTAACTCAAGTAACAACATGTCAGGATATACCTCAGTTGTAGGAGGAGAACCAAATGGAATAAATAGTAGTGGGGCAGGTATCGGCTGGAACTATGACATGTCAAATCCCTAAAGTTGTTGGGCCATTTGTTATACATGTTGTAATGCAATCAGTTAGTTTTAAACCTATTGTTAAATGCTATATAGCTATAATGCAGTAAACTAAACTTACTTACATCATCGCCTACTGTTGTGCTATGCAAGCGACATAATACTCTTGTTGCTGCCTTATTTGCTCGTCTCGCTACCTCATTTCCTCGACCTCTCCAACCTCCAATTTATAAGCACCATCACCAGGGGTCTATAGGTGTTCCCGAGGATTCACTTTGTACACTACACACCAAACACTTAGTTTTTCACATGGGTACGATATATAATACACCTACTCAACTTGATGAGCAAGTACAAAATTATCGCAACCATGTAGTCGTTCCACGTGTTTGACTTCAACCATCTCAAATTAGTTTCCTCGGGTACCATGTTTGAGGTCAAACCAATCACAATTGTTGGAGAATGCAAACTTCGACTTAATGGTCATAAGACAGGTCACGAAAGCGAGTACGCTTACTGTGGTGTGACCATGCAAAGACTCTTCTGAAGCTCTAAGGACATCGAAAAACTTTTGAACCTTCGGTATAGGAGGATCCCCAGGGTTTGTTTCAAACTCCGGTCGTATAGTATCAAACATCGCATCCATCTTATCGTCAGTCGTGTTATCATCTTCTTCCACTACTAATACCATTTTTTCATGAAATGTCTCGCCATGGTGCACCCAAACTTTATAATCTAGCAAGAAATTATACTTGCAAATGTGCAGTGAAACATTCTCTTATCTTGCCAACAAATATTTCTAGACTTCATGCATGGGCATCTCGCGCTAGTTGTTTTTGTCAACGCGAATGCACGATCAACAAATTTCTCAGCGTTGATCATTCACTCCTTCGTGTGAGCTCCACTTTTTGTCCAACCACTATACATCCACCGTCGGTCATCCTCAGCCATTCTAGAGGCAAAACATTTATTCAAACGAGAATACATCATAAGTACTAGATGTTTTTACATATCACGGCCTTATGTCTATAGGAAAATATAGGTCCTAAACTCACTCAGGAGTGACCGATAGAACGTGGTATTTATGATGAGCCATGAGTCTGAGTGAAATTTCAGTAGCATAACCCCACCGTTCTCCAATTGCACGCCTAATAGTGGTGCAATGGAGAACAACAAGGTTATGACACTGAAATCTCATTCACGCCTAAATACCACGCTTTGCCGCCGACTCCGAGAATGTCTAAAAAGGGACAATTTCGAACCTACACATCTCACACGCATGACACGTGTGAGACATGTTGGTCCAAAACGGTTGATGCATAGGTTTCATTATACTATTTACGTTGTTGTCAAATAAAAAATACATACTAAAACAATATATATAAGAATATATATAAGAATATATATATATATATGATACTAATCACTCCAATGAAATCATCAACAAACTACAAATTAATACAAGAATATAATTAATAGCATATATATATAATATCACAACATATATTGCATATGAAAAAAAGAACATCACATATGAAACATATGTAAAAGCACAATATTAATACATGAACAAATTTTTTTAACATGACAACATATATTGCATATGAAAATCACATAATTTCTTTATTTCTCATAAACAACATATACTATATCATAAGTCATACTCTAAAGTTAATACCACATAACCTCAAATATTTTTCCGACAAATTAAAAAATTAATTACAAGCTAGTAGGGGTCAAAATTCACAAATCAATTCACGATTAGCATTTCACATTTCACAATTAAAAATAACAATTCACAATTTATAAATTAAACAATTCAATTACAAAAAGTGAGGAAATTAGATGGGGTAAAAATTACTTGGGAGCGACGGGCGGTGGAGGCCAACGGACGGGGACGGTCGGCGGCGGCTGGCGGACGACGGTGGTCAGCGGGCACTAGCGGACGATGACGGCCGGTGGTGGGGCACCGAGATGGACGGTGGTGGCGGGCGGCGAGCGGCGGCGTGGGCGGCGGCGACTCAGGCAGGACCGGCGTTGCATGCAGTTGCAGGCTTCCAGTAGTTGTCATTAATTTCGTGCAAAAGTAGCGAACGACCACGTGGCATAGGTGCAGGAGATATGAGGTCATATTAGTGCAGTACCAACCCATAGTTTCTTAAGTGAGGTTTTATTTTACCATATCAGCAAGACATTGTATCTAGAAACTATGTTCTCAACCCTAGTTTCTTAATACGAATCTATAATAAATTTTATACTACTATTTTTCTCTCTCTCCTCCTCTCATCTAATCACTTGCCACATCACGTTTTTTTCTACGTGGCAGCACAATAAATGCTTAAAAAACCATCATACATGGATGGTTGGGAGTGCCCTTACTTGTTTTTCTATAGTTAGTGTCGGAGAAGCTAAATAGATACTCCCCCTGGTGTATAAATAACTCCCGAAGTATTTCTGACAATAAAAACACTAAAAAAACAAGGTATGTGTGGCCACCAGCAGTTGAACTTGGGTGGCATTACTAGAATCTTGCCCCAGTAACCAGTTAGAATAATCTGTGTTGTTCTATTTAATATCATCTTGGTACGTGAGTAGTTTTTATTTATGAGTTGTACTTATTGTCTATTTAATTATCTATATTGTAAATTCCAAGAATTTGTAGACAACAGTTGTGTGTGGGTTATACGTGCCCTAATATCATAAAACAGATCACCTAGTTATATTCAACGGATAATAACTATATTATATTATATACTATTGTCTAGGTATAGTAATATTATAACACAATACCAAATTTGATATTTTATAATACAATGAATTGTCTATAAATATACTTCTTTGCTCTAAATTATAGTCACTTCTAAGCTGTGATTATTAAGTTGTAAGAAAAAAACCTAAATTATCCCTCAACTATTACTCAAAAAAGTTAGTATTAAATACAACTAGTATTTCACGTAGGACAAATAGCAGTAGAATAGGAAGATTTATGAAAAAGTTATAGAAATTATATTATTTGAGATAAAATTTAAATGGTAGAAATAATTGTATTTTTGGAACGGAGGGAGAACCTTTTAATATATTTGAGACCGATCTTAAAAAACACGGAGATATTGATGAAAATGTTAGTAGATAAAGTGACGACAAGCATACGATATCCGCTTTGACAAGAGATTATCATCGTGCCTACTGTGGAATATTGGCCTACAAAAAGACAGGTTTAAGAGTAAGTGTTGCATAAAATTCGCAAATTGCGTTGGATTTATGGACCTACAAGAATAAATCAGGTCCAAACCAATAATTTATATGATAGGTTAGAGATATAACCAACTAAAGAAAAATTTGTCTAACATCACTTGAGAATATTGTTTGGACATATATATTCAATTGAAAACTCCATAGAACCGGTATCCTGTTATATAGCGGAATCGTAAGATGTGACAATAGCACGAAAAAAATGAATTTGATTTAGGGGGTGTTTGGATTGGGGGTTAAATTTTTAGCCCCCGTCACATCAAATGTTTAGATACTATTTTGAAGTATTAAATAATATAATGAGCCTAATTACGTCATGATTTGACAATGTGACGATACATTAAATATTTGCTAATTATGGATTAATTAGTCTTAATAAATTCGTCTCACGAATTATCCTCCAATTCTATAATTATTTTTATAATTAATTCACATATAGTCCTTCAAATTGATGTCTAAACATCTGACGTGACACTGAATAAAAGGAATACATTATACCAAAGAACGAGATTTTAGCATACAAGCTTTCTAGGGTATTTTTTTTTGCTTTCGACATTTAAGTCCCCGTAACTTAACTGTGTTGTTAAGTTCCACCATTATAAATCTTGACCCTTGTTTTTTTAGAGTCGATCATCAGTTTAAAGGCGTTGTACTCCCTTAACTAAAATATTCTCAAGACCTGCTTAGAAGCGAGTAATCCTGATTCATTCACGTGAATTAAAATCTTTAGACATTCAAGTAAAACAGGCAGGATTGCATGCCTCCAAAAAAGTCTCTGTAGATATCTGAACAATCGCACTATTATTAATTGGGATTATAATTAATGCAAACGAAGAGCAGATTTGAAAACGATAAATGCGTGGATCGATTGAGCTTGACTGGGATGAACTCTGTGCTGGCTCTTTCTTGTCGAAGCAACATTTGCAGTACGTACGTACGTACAGACGTATTCCATTACTGTTGCTGTGTTGATATCATCATCTGTAGCACGAGAAGTTATAATACTCCGAATCTAACTAGAACAAAGTTCAGGTTATGTCATTATCTCCTCTTTTGGCAATACGGATGGCGAATCATTTTAGATACGTGTAACTCTTCATTAGTTTCTTGTAAAGTTTAATTTTTGTCGTATCACATGTTTAGATTTTAATTTGAAGGATTAAACGTGAATTAATTATAAAAATATTTGCAGAATCGGAGGATTATTCGCGAGACGAATCTATTAAACCTAATTAATCCATGATTAGCAAATATTTATTATAGCATCACATTGTCAGATCATACTATAATTAGGCTCATTAGATTCGTCCCGCGAATAACCCATCAATTATGAATGTGTTTTGTAAATAATTTATATTTAATACTAAACATTTGATGTGACAATGACTAAAGTTAGTCCATGTAACCAAAAAAAACCTTAATCTATATTACTTTAAATTTAAAAGAATCTGGTGGGTGGTGATAAGTCTGCCACCACCGTTACTTCTCACAGCAAATCAAAATTCTTCTAATGTGGTAATTTTTTTCCGTTGTAACGCACGATCACTCAGCTAGTCCATCTAAAAATAAATTGATCTGTATACAACAAGCTCTGTTGGCTTGTGATACATTATGTAGCTAAATTCAAATTTTAAACTTAATTTAGAGTTGGTTTAGGTTTTAAGTAATAGGCAAAATAGGTAGGAGATATTAAAATAATAAAATTTATTTATTTATGAATAAATAAAAAATAGTATTTCTAAAGACAAAACATAAGGTAAAAAAACTTTTTTAACGAAAGTATACTAATCAAATAAAAAGGCAAAATTTAAGGTACATTAAATTAACAAGTACGGTTTATCTTTAGATATCTAACATCTATAATTAAAAGATAGATATTTGTTAGCGTAAAAGATTATACCTACAGGTTCATATTAGTTTCGAAGGCTTGATAAAGATGAAAATAAGTTCGTGCTAGCTCAGACCTCCAAAAGGAATAACAACATGTTATGGTGGAAAGGGCAAGTACTTATAGGCAAAGATATAATAGAAAAATATTATTTTATCTTCCTAGTAACAATCGTTATTGTGGACTCTGTTCACAAGATTCCATAAGGGCATAATAGTAAGACCGAATGTGAATGCAACTGTAAAGTGAACATCTTATCATAGATTACGACATGTTTTTGAGATGAAGTCTCTCAAAACTAGGGGACATTTTGGAATCCTTTGACTGTCTAGGAGCTTCGGGATGCCTTCATAACGATTTTCAGGACTTATGCCAAGAGGCTCGGAGACTCTAGCTTGTTTCGAAGTATCCTTTAAAGTTGTTTATCTAATTACACTTGTGATGAGATTATTTTCCCAAACAATATCAATATCTTATCTCACATGAAGTAATAGATCACAAATTAAAAATCGTCATCTTACCTACTTTTTCTATGAAATTATTAGAAGGTGTCACATTGTTTTAATAACCAATGACCCGTAATTCTATCTTTTACCTTTAAAAGGATAACAAATGTACTCTAATTGAAAATGAAGCGACAATACTAACAAAAATTCTTCGAATTTATTTTCTCAAGATCAAAGTGAAGTCGTACGATCTAAAAATCTGAGAAGCCTGTAACCGTACCTTTCTTTAATTACCGGGTACTTGGATATGACGCGATTTCGAAGATCTGACTCCCTTTCTTGAAATTTTTTTTTATTGTCTCGTGTAGTTTCAGAGCGTGTTTTGTTTAAGAATATTTCTTTTAATTTTAACTGGCTAGAGAGAAATTAAACATAAAAACGATTTTGTTACTGTAGTGCCTCCAAGAATGCTCACGGTCGCTAAATAAACAATACACAAACAAACTTCTTAAAATTTACGATACAGACAATTAAATAGATAATAAGTACAATTTAGCTGTCTATTTAATTGTTTACAAATTAATTAATATTTGTACATGGTTGGAGAAAAAAACGCCCAGTACAACGCGCGGCTAGCCGTCATCCAGTAATTAAGTAAAATAATAAATAATAAAATCTATTAGTACTATTTGTAGTAAATTTATTTTTATTATGATTACTGAATTAATATATTTAATAAAAAAATTAATATTATTCTATTATAGATGAGAGAGAATGATATTATGCATATAACACGTGCGATTCAGGCTCAGTGAGATTGTGTAATCAAATTTGGGACAAAACCTCCATTAATCCCTTGCGGTTGCCCTGCCTCGCCGACTACAGAGTGTATTCACCCTTCGACGCTGTCCAATCTTGATTGGACGGCTGTGCGAGGGTGCTTCGGAGAGAGATGGACTTCGCGTTGGTGGGACCCAATTCACGGTAGGCTTCGGAGAGAAAGAAGGGTTTCGCACCGCCCAATCAAGATCGGACGGCGCGTGAGGGGCGACTGCCCTTGTCGACTGCCCGACTGAAGAGGAACCCGTTCCTGCCTGGTCCGCCTATAAAATCCGCAGATGCGGCGGACGCCGGCTGTTTGCACTTCCCACCGCCTCTTCTCTCAAACCGAAGTCGGGGCAAGCTCGCTCTGCGCTAGCTCGATGGACATGGACTCTTGCCATCTCTCCGGCCTAAACTCCTCGGCGGCGCCATTTGAGCCGGTGACACGCGTGCGGGCGGAGTATCCATGCCCGCCGCCACTGCCCACGCCGGCCACTTTCTTCCCGCCGCAGTGCCTGTACCCGCGGCCGCCGCCGCCGCCGCCGCCGCCGGTTTTCGCGGGGCTTGTTGCATCTAGCTGCTTGTCTGGCGGGGGTTTTGGCACGAAGCAGGGTTGCACCAGCCGGCCGTTCGTGCAGCCGCACGCGTGCTGGGTGCGTCCTGCGCTGCCGCCGCCGCCGCCGCCACCGTCACCGCCGTTGATGGTTTATTGGAGCTACCAGCAAGCTCTGCCGCCGGCTGCTTCATCCACCACTCCCCGACGACCGGCTCATCCGCCGCCGCCGTTCGCTGCTACTACAGTTATGATCAGAAACATACCCAACAAATTCACGTAAGTGTTTTAGTTAAATTCTTCCATGTTACAAGCTTCAAATTCATGCTCGCAGCAGTCTTGATCAAAAACTTCGGTGATCTTGTTAACTAAAAATGTCCCAATAAAAATCTAACTTTGTTCTTCCTGTCTACCTGGATGACACTTATGTTCGATAAGAAGACTAATCTTTCTCTGTCCGACTGACCAGGAAGAGGAGGCTGATGGCCATCCTTGATCAACACTGTGCCGAAGAGAACGGCAAGATCGGGTCACGGCGCAGCCGCCGCGGCTGCACAGTGGCGAAGTCGGAATATGACTTTCTATACGTTCCGGTTGATTTCAGGTACGATCTCGAATGATGGATTCTCAATCTAGGGTTTCATTTCTTCCTCGTCTTGGGCGATCCATCAGGTGCGTTTCGCGCAGAACATACTGCAACAAGGGATATGCGTTCGTCAATATGACGACGGTGATCGCGGCGCAGCGGCTCAGCAACTTCCTCAAGAACCACCGCTGGGGCGGCGCCGCATCCTCCGGCAAGGTCTGCGACGTCGTGCCGGCAACCATCCAGGTACGCGTCGCCGCCGATCGATCTTTCCTTCGCTCTGCCAAGCCCGCGCCCGCGCGCGCGCGTTCTGATGAGTTCGCCTTTTCCATGGAAATCCGCAGGGGCGTGAACCGTTAGTGCGGCACTTCTCGGCGTCCCGCTTCCCCTGTCCCACCAAATCGCACCTGCCGGTGTGGTTCGAGCCGCCTCGCGACGGCGCCCGGAAGACGGCGGCGCACGTTGTCGGCACCCTCTTCAACCGCCGCCGCTGATCGGCAAGATGGTACTCCCATCGTAGTCGTCCGTCCCGCCGGTGTGCATGCATGGTGTCTATCCTGCATTCGATCCGTTGCATTGTCCAATCGATGGACGGAGTGATAGAAATTAAAGTTTGAATCTTTAATTTGTTTAGGCCGGCTTGAGTGATTCCATATCAATCGTCTGAATGTTGTATAATATGTGCTCATGTGTGAACTGATTAACTATAATCGTCTGAATGTTGTCTAATTGTCAGTTGTGTCTTAACTCTTAAGCTTCTAGCTAGCAATCTTGATGAAGAGCAAGAACACTGTCATTTTCTCTAGCAGTATGTGTGTCTACTGAATTTGGATTTGGACATTTCTCTTGCGATGGTTTCGGTTTATTTGGTTGTGAAAAAATTGAAAATTATTTGGTTAAAGTTACTGTAAAAAAACTACTATGAACTGATTATTTTTTATAACTGGCATAATTTTCATTATTATAATATTCCATATGCAACCAAATAACTAGAAAATATATTAGATAAATAAAAAAGTATATAATTTATCTCATAAAAGAACCAACAACTACATAGATATCCCAGATAGCTCTCACAACTTGTCGTTCCCTTGCATTTTCATTGTTTGCTTCAATGTTTTAAGCACATACTTCTTATTTTGGGCGTGTATAGTCTCTTCGGAGAGGTTTCTAAGGCTATTCACAATGGGGGTTTCATGATATTAATTACCATGCCACATCAGATTTTTTTGCTTACATGATATTCAATTAATGAAGAAAGAGAAAAGGTAGTGTCATCATCATGACATAGTGCTAACCCGTTTCCAAGACGGATGAAATGAAATGAAACAACCATTGAGAGCTAAATCGTTTCATCAGACATAGGGTATTTCATGAGAACTAGTTGTATTTAATTACACTGGTTAGCCTAGTAAATAGTGAAATGAAACTCTCCACTGAGAGAGGGTATTTCATTGAGTTGTAAAATTGACGTGGCATTTTATGAAACAGTGCTATAAAACCCACTATTATGAATAGCCTAAGGGTTAACTGAAAAAATACAAGAGATGGGCCCTTCTACACGATTTTCCGTACGCATTGTTACTTAACTGCATTTATGATTCAAGAGACAATGCAGTTTCTTTGTTGTCTTTTATATTTTGAAAATCGTTCCGTAAGGTAACACCTCTTAAATTACTTGTCTTTAAAATTATTATCACAAAAGAAAGCGTGCAATGAAGTCACCATGACGCTAGCTGGTCTAAAAGTAGGGGAAACCTATGGCAAGCCTCTGACTGATGTAGGCCGGCAGTGCGACAAGACACTGGTCGCAGAGGTGATGCTCAGCTGTTGCCCTTGCCATTAATGGGATGTGAGACCTAGAGATGGATTGGATATGAATGTCAGAATATCCGAATTATTCGTATTCGTATTTGAATTATTGTAAATATGGATATTTATATTCGTATCTGAATTAAATATGGATAACATTCAGAAATATCCGATTTTGTTTTACAAATGTGGATATGGAAACAGATATCCAAATTCTGCTGAATGTGGATATGAAAATGGATACATCCGTATTCGTTTTAGGATTTCACACAAATTAAACTTAGACTCAAGATAATATATTATCACTATATTAATGGTTTATTTATTATTTATATAATTATGGAATACTTAAGTTAGCGAATATTAATAAATTATGGTTTAAAATAAATTGATGGTTAAATATTGTTTGAACTTTAATTTTTTTATAATCAAAATACAACATATATCATTTCATTTTTTTTGTATTTTTTAGATACATTTGCTATTTTTAACTCATTAATTGTCTTTCTAGGATTTAAATTGAAATATGTGAAATTTGAAATGCAAGTACCTAAAACAATGCACTAAAATTTATAGAAAAATTGCATTCACTATTTTGTGTCCATTTTTAGTTCTCATCCATGAAATTTAAAGAAATATTGAAAAAATTATGTTACGACACTTCATCGGTAATGTGGAGCTTAAGGTTTTATGATTATAAAAAAATCAAATAAAGTCTGAAAAATACGAGACTTATCATAGTGTTATAATATTATACGTAGATACCATGATAAAATTTTGAAAATGTTTCGAGAAATTTATCATATAGAATATTAAGAAATATGAGATTCGCTTAAGAGAAAATAGAGTTTTAAGAAGGAATAGGTTATGGTTTAAATTAAATTTATGGTTAAATATTTGTTTCAACTTGAATTTTTTTATATAATCAAAATACAACATATATCATACCATATAAATATTTTGTATTTTTCCAGATCCATTTGCTATTTTTAAATCATTAATTGTGTTTTAGTATTTAAATTGGAATATGTGAAATTTGAACTGCAAGTACCTAAAATAATGCACTAAAATTTATCGAAAAATCACATTCACTATTTTGTGTCCATTTTTAGTTCTTATCCACTAAATTTAAAGAAATGTTAAAAAAATTATGTTACGACACTTCATCGGTAATGTGGAGCTTAAGGGTTTTTTAATTATAAAAAAATCAAATAAAGTCTGAAAAATAAAAGACTTATCACAATGTTATAATATTATACGTAGATACCATGATAAAATTTTGAAAATGTTTCGAGAAATTTATCATATAAAATGTTAAGAAATCTGAGATTCTCTCAAGAGGAAATAGAGTTTTGAGAAGAAATATGTTATGGTTTAAAGTAAACTAGGCAGGGAGGCGCCCGTTGGGCGCCCCTCGATAAGCCACATTTCTTTAGTAAATGCACTTCATAATTTTGTCAATAAGCATGAGGTGTCTTAAAAATCGAATTAGTTCAATCAGATCGTTATAGCTGAAACCAAACAAATAAATTCAAGAAATTGAACATAACACCAATGATACAACCTACATTTCTCGTGATATTATGTAACCTATGATGCAAATTCAGTGATTTTTAAAAATATTATTGTAGTACATTGGCACCAGTTCGGTATAAGCAGCTCTTATCTAAAACTACCTGATATAAAAATGTATTTTTGTTAAGTTATTTGACATTTATGTTTGCAAGGATGAGGCAGATTATTCACAAAAAACTTAAACAAATGTGATTGCTTGACCTAAAGCACCTTCTATTTTTTATTCCCAGATGCACCCTTTCATTTTAAAAAATACAACGAATTAAAACAAAGCAAAAATAGCATATAAGGAAAAACACTATAAATAGTAGTATGATAAACAAAATATACTAACCACACAACAAATAATTAGCTATTGCATTGCTAGGAACATTATACTCACAAGAGATTAAAAAATGTAAGATTTCAAGCTTGTAATATTTGAGATGCATAGGATGTATACTCACTTTCCAAATTTTGGAGAGCGTTTTTAGCAGCTTGTACTTGAGGCTCATCTCTTGTTTTTCCAATACCAATTCTGAATTTTTTTCATTACTAAATAGAACCCAGAACATCATTTTCTAACTAAGATGAGGATGACACGATTAATTAGAAACATCACATTGTTGCTATATAAATATTAAAATACATACACAACCGAACAGAAAGCTAATTCAGAGTAAAAACATTATGTTAACATAAGCATTCTGAAAAACAAGGTTTCCTCGTATATAATAAAAGGGAGGAGGGCATTTCTCACTTGCAAATTCATTTACCACTGATATCTTCACCCTCTCTTCTCCCTTGGATATATCAGTCAAATCATGGATAGGCTTCAACTTGGCAAGTGTCAAATGAGGTTGCTGCCTAGCATCAACCAAATTCTCTGAGTCTTTCACACCCAATGATTCTTCTGCAAACCTTAATTTCCTATTTCCACAATTGTCGCAGGCTATTAGCTTCACAAATGGAATGTTATCTGTCATTGACTCATTTTGTGGCTGTGAGCTTCTCCCATTATCCTGATTGTGTGTTATGGTCTCCAGTATGATCACTACCCAGTTGTATGACACATTGGCATATCTTGTTCATGAGGCTACCAATGGAAAATTCAGGAGGCAGAATCTTGTATGAGTGAAGATATCCATCCTCTACCATCTTGAAAACTGCTTCTAAAGTGGGCATGTGGAACTTTGGGTCTACATTACATTTTAGTGATATTTTGATATCACCCAGAGTGGACGATGCTACATCAATGTCCAAACAAGGTGCTTCCTGTACGTTGTCAACTGCAGATCCCTTCCAGTGTTCACAATGCTACAATGTTGAACTGTCCTGTTTTTCATAGCTATATAAAATTCAAACCTTAAATAAGTCCAACAAGAATAAGCATATTTCTCACAGAGAACAATTGAAAGATGCATTTTACCTGGTAGCATAGTGTTGGAGCCATCATAAAGTATATTAGACTTGCTAAAGTTGGAGGCTGCAAATTATCTATGTCAGCTGTGCTTAGTCCATTATCAACCTAATAAACATAATGTTATTTCCATGCTATAAAACTCAAACAATATAACAATGGTTCAATAAAAAAGGAAAGTTATACAGATGAAATGAAGAACTAAGGAATAGAAGCAGCATTGCATGATATTCTTTAGGAACCAAACAGAAAAGATACACTTAAAATATGAAGATTAGAATCCATCTCCCTGCGTCATTGCCACAAAATTCAGTCAACACTTAGCAGTAGATTCCAATAGAGGAGATGCAATCACCTTCACCAGATTGGAGATCCTCATCCTCGTCAGATTCTGACGCATGAACTTCATCAGAATTTTTCTCCATCCAGTGTGTTCGTTTCTCTTCCGAATTGCATTGAAAGAGCTTTGGGAGCATTTCTACATTCCGAAAATGAAACACTTTTTCCAGGTCGTTGTACAGCGAAGGCACACACATCAACCTCGGATTCCTGAAGAGACAAAAAAGAACAACCGAAGCTTTCAACACTTCATCTCACCGATAGATCAGATGATTTAGCAGTTCTTGCATACGGAAATAGTTTGGGAAAAAAGAAAGATTTTGGCGTCAGCATCGGTTTACGCTTGTGTGATCATCGTTGGTACTTTGTACCTAGATGGGGAGAGCAGGGGCGTCGGCGCCGGCGCGACGATGGCGATGGAATCGAAGGCCACAATGCAGCGCCAAGTCTCCACCACCTGCCCCTTGCTGTACACCGGCCGTCCGCGCCATTCTGACGTCAGTTTTTGCGGCGCGACGAAGGGGCCGCGAAGACCGCGACGTCGATGGAGTCGCCACTGTATCGGACACGGAGGCGTTTCCCGCCCCTAGAGCAGGCGACGACGACGGTGACGGCGACAGCCGTGGGTGCAGAACGGGGAGCGAGAGCGGCTCCGTCCCATGTCGCCTCTTGTGACTGGAACTGGTTGCCGGCGGGGATATTGTCGAAGGCCGGGAGCACCTTCAACCAAATGAGTAAGAATACGAGCCGCATTGGACGGAACGACGAGACGGAAGAAACAGAAAAGGATCCTCAGAAGGAAGTTGGAGGACTCAGAAGCGGCACTGGTGACACCGACGACGACCCGTGGCGACGTGGGCGAAGAGGGAGGAGTGAGGATGGAGTTGGAGGTGATGGCGTCCCTGCAGGCACGCATGACGGCGACGGTGATGTCCTAGTTGTGTTGGTCGTAGCCTACGCCCATCTCCACGAACAGAAGCTTCATGGCCTTCTCCTACCGCTCCTCGCCGCCCTACACTTGGGCCTCCGCGGCATCCATGGAAGACGATGTGAGCGCTCTCGCTCCTGCGACCACCAGGTTCTCGAGCTTGCGGGATCGACTCGTCAACATCGACGGGGGAGACACGGTGTGGGAGGCAGGTTGTACCTTGGTATCTTGGGCGGCGGGAGGGGGCGGCGGCCGGGGAGCGGCAGGTGAAGGCCGCCTGGTGGAGGGGGCGAGGGCGTGACGGCTAGGGTTACAACATGAGGATGGAGGTGGCGGAATGGGGATCATGGGCAAGCGGGGCTCTGACCCTGCGAATGGCATTTTAGCGAAAATACCCCTGATTTCCTTAATTTTAGAGCGCGCTCCAAAATTCAGAATTTTCTCTTCTTCGCCTATAAAATCCCAGGAAATGTGGTCTCATACATAAAAATCACAACTCAGAAGAGCGTACGACTCATGACCTTTATGTAATTAGCGATAAAGTGGAGGGTTTTTCTGCAAAACTACCAACCCACCGCGGGGGGCACGTGGCGCTCGCTGAGAGGCCCACAGGAGCCGGAGCGCGGAGGGGGCTCCAATTCTCCGAGGCTTTAAGGATAGTAATTTATGGTTAAATATTTGTTTGAACTTGAATTTTTTTATATAATCAAAATACAACATATCTCATTCCATATAAATTGTTTGTATTTTTCTAGACCCATTTGCTATTTTTAATTCATTAATTGTGTTTCTAGGATTTAAATAGGAATATGTGAAATTTGACTTGCAAGTACTTAAAATAATGCACTAAAATTTATAGAAAAATCATATTCACTATTTTGTGTCCATTTTTAGTTATTATCCACTAAATTTAAATAAATGTTAAAAAAATCATGTTACGACACTTCATCGGTAATATGAAGCTTAAGGGTTTTTTAATTATAAAAAAATCAAATAAAGTCTGAAAAATACAAGACTTGTCATTATATTATAATATTATATGTAGATACCATGATAAATTTTTTAAAATGTTTTGAGATTTTTTTGAAAATGTTTAATTTTTAAAAATAATAAAATTCAGCCAATTATTTCCAAATTGTTGTATGATGAAATTTAAATTGTGCTATTTAAAGACTCAATTTGTGTGTTCTTGTTGGTTGACATGTATGATGAATTTCAGTTCAATACTTTATGTAGTTCTTGTTGGTTGTTGTGTATGATGAATTTTAGTTAGTGTTATTTAAAAACTTAGTTTGTGCATGGTTTATCGTGTATCATTGTTTCTTATTAATTATAATTCTAATTTGGTATATTAGACCCTTTGGATTTTTGGAAAATTTGTGAAACAACGAACATTTGAAGTTAAACCGAGTAAACATCCGAATACATATTCGTATTCGAAACATCCGTTTTGTATTCATATTCGAGAACATCCGAATTCGTATTCGAATTAAAATGTGGTAAATAACGCTATTCGGATTCGTTTCCATTCATATTCGATCTGAATCCATGTCTAGTGAGACCTGGGGAAGAAAGGGGCTCCGGTTTGCCCCTCTGCAATGCATCTTCGTCGTCTGCCCGACTTCCGACTTCCGACTTCCGACTTCCGACTTCGACTTCTCCCGGAACGTAGTACAGCACTCTGGATAGACGTGGATTGAGAAATGACAGCGCATTCTCCGATCGATCCGTACGTACATTCTAGGGCTAGGAGGAGGTAGAGCACTGGCAGCCGGCGATGTGGTTGTTCGAACATATCGATGTTGAAATATCAGAATTATTGGTATTGGTAATAGCCGTAGATATTTATATTAATATTCATATATAAATTAAATATAAATGATATTCGAAAATATTTAAATTCATTTTATAAATATGGATATGAAAACGAATATCTGAATTTCTAATGAATGTGAATATGAAAATGGATATATCTGTATCCGTTTTAAGATTTCACACAAATTAAACTTGACTCAAGATGACGTTACATCATTATTTATTATTTATATAATTATAGAATACTTAGGTTAGTGAATATTAATATGTATTTTTTATTTTTTATATAATTATTAAATACTTAAGTTAGCCAGGATTTTCTAGCAATACAAGATAGTAAGATATTTGCAATTTTATTTGAGCTTGAAAATTTTTCTACACTCAATATATACATAACTTATATTATGATTTTTTGTATTTTCCTAGATCCATTTGCTATTTTTAACACATTAATTGTATTTCTAGGATTTAAATTGAAATATGTGAAATTTGAATTGAGTGCCTAAAATAATGCACTAAAATTTATGGAAAAATCATATTCACTATTTTGTGTTCATTTTTAGTTCTTAGCCACTAAATTTAAAGAAAATTTAAAAATTTATGTTACGACACTCACTTGGTAATGTGGAGCTTAAGAGTTTTTTAATTCTAAAAAATAAAATAAAGTCTAAAAATACGAGACTTATCGTAGTGTTATAATATTATATATAAATATTATGATAAAATTTCAAAAATATTTAAATAAAGTTATTGTACAGGATGTTAAGAAACTTGAGATTATATCGAGAGGAATTAGAGTTTTGACAAGTAATATGTTATGGTTTAAAATAAATTGATGGTTAAATTTTTATTTGAACTCAAAATGTTTTTTCATAATCAAAATACAACATATCTCATACTATATAAATTTTTTGTATTTTTTAAAATCTATTTGCTATTTTAACTCATTAATTGTGTTTCTAGGATTTAAATTTAAATATGTGAAATTTGAATCACTGTTTTGTTGTCCATTTCTAGTTCTTATCCACTAAACTTAAAGAAAATTTTAAAATAACACTCCATCGGTAATGTGGGGATTAAGAGTTTTTAATTTAAAAAATCAAATAAAGTATGAAAATACAAGACTTGTCGTGATGTTATACAATTTTGAAAATGTTTCAAGAAAGTTATTATATATGAATTTTAACTAGCATTATTTAAAAACTTAGTTTGCGTATAGTTTATTATGTATCAATGCTTGTTATTAATTATTATTCCAGATTGATATACTTAACGCTTTGAACTTTTGGAATTTTTCTAAAATGATAAATATTTCGAGTTAAACCGAATAAACATCTTAATATATATTTCTATTCCAAATATCCGTTTTATGTTCGAATCCGAAAACATTAAAAACTATTTATATTAGAAATAAAATATAATAATTATTATTATCCGTATTTGTTTTCATCCGGTCCAATCCGAATGCACCCAACAGGCCAACACGGCATGCTTGCCCTGCCCCTGCCAACGCAGTCCCCAGGCATACTGCAACAGCCGTAGCCATCAAATCGGGGGCGGGAGGCACTAGGGAGCTCCTCGTGCCTTGCGTTGCCGCTAGCTGCTGCATGCAGGGCGCAGTCGAGACAGGCAGTAGGAATGCATTGGAAAAGTGGAGAGATCATGATCAGCTCGCCGGGCGTTGCGGCAGCAGCGGCGGCGCAGTGCTGCACCTGCACCTGCACTGCAACCGCCTCGACCGTACGGTTTGCACGCCTCATGCCTGACTACGGTCTACCGAGAGCCTAGCCTAGCCTAGCCATGCAAGACAGGCCTGCAGCTGTAATCCATATCTGTGTGCCGCTGGCGTATGCTGTGCACGGTAATTTCCTCCCATTTTTCTCGATAAATCTTTCACCAAGACCGAAACCCGACTAGGGGTAGTTTAGATTAGGAGCTAAATTTTTAGGCCCGGTCACATCGAACGTCAATATAGATTATTTATAAAATTTATTCATAATCGGGAAATTATTTGCGAGACGAATCTAATAAGCTTAATTACGTCATGATTTGACAATGTGATATTATAGTAAACTCTTGCTAATTATGGATTAATTAGGCTTAATAAATTCGTCTCGTGAATTATCCTCTGATTATGCAATTATTTTTATAATTAGTTCACGTTTAGTCTTTCAAATTGATGTCCAAACATCCGATGTGATACAAGCTAAAATTTAGATCGGGTTGCTTATTTTTAAGGAGTAAAATTTAATCTCATTTAGTTCCTAAAATCTCAAACAACATTGTTTATGGGGACTAAATTTTAGGCCATTAATCCCTTGGAAGTTGTTTCTAGGGACTAAAAGTATAATGCACACTCTATCATCATTTATGAACCCATCATACACGTAATAAAGATACAAAATGAATTCTTTTTGAAAATTTTAGATACAATCCTAAAACGAATTCTTTTTACAAACTAAAGGAAGTAGTCCCTTTTAGCAACTTCTCGGTGACTAAATTACTAAAACATGAGGAATACACATAATAAAAATACAAAATGAATTTTTTTTAAAAAAAATTAAATACAATCCTAAAACAACTTCCTTTTAAAAACTAAAGGGAGTAGTCCTTTTAGCAACTTCTTGTTCTTGGTGACTAAATTATTAAATTTTAGTTCCTTTTATACCCATGTTACCGAACATTGGGGAATAAAAGTCAGATTTAATCAACCAAATACACTATTCATCATCAAAACTGGCACGGTGAACACATCTTGCATATATATGCATGGGCTAGTTTAAAGAGAATTAGATGTGTCTTGTGACCGTTCCACTAGTAGAGGACATTGAGATATTCCCATGGATGGAGTCGCTACTCAACGAATTAACAGATAACTCATGGGCGCTTCAATTACTTTGTTTGTTTTTTGGGAGTATGTTTTGCTTTTTGGAAGCCAAAACCAAACTAAAGGGTTTATTCTACGCCAACAACTTTTATTAAAAGTAGTTGTGGGAATAGTTTTCCCTTAAGCAGGAGCCAAATGACGTCAGCCTCCGACGGCCTTCGGCCCGGAGCCCAACACCGTCGAAGCCTGTTCCTCTCTGAAGAAGCTGTTTCCAAGTCCCAGGGTACACTTCGGAGCCCGCTGGAGCGAAGCTCCCGAACCCCTTCGAAGCCCTCCACGGCGAAGCCCTCTGGACCAAAGCCCTCAAGATCCCTTAAAGATTGTCAGAAGCTAAGTCTCAGGCTAACTTCAAAGTTAACCTTCGAGTCTTGTTCGGAGTTAACCTTCGGGCTCTATTCGGAGTTAACCTTCGGGTTACCTTCAGAACTCCTCAGAGCCAGTCTCCGGACCTTTTCAGCCAATTCAAAACTAAGTCTCCGAGACCTCAGTTCGGAGCTCGGTTCAGAGTATACTTCGAAGCTCACTTCGGAGTGTACTTCGAAGCCTCCCTTGCAGCCTCCGCCTGAAGAGCTCCGGCCCCTACTCTGAACCCAAGAAATATCTGTACTTCGCTACAGTGTAGAAGCCATACCGGGGGCCCCTCCGCCCCTAGTATGTCGTTTAGCTAGTCAAGATGTGACGTTGTCTGACACGTCTTTAAAGCTGTAAAACACCTTTGTACAGTAGCTAGCTTCTCTTCCCCTTTTTGCCCCTATAAGCCTAGGACTTATAGAGGGCATTTTGGTCTTTTCCTTAAGGCCTGCGCGCCTATAAAAGCAGGGCCAAGCCCTTGTAACAGAATACCTTCTCAAGGGCCATGAGAACCCTGGAACTCACTATATTACACCGAGGCATACCATGCCAAATGCACCACAAACTGGACGTAGGGCTATTATCCCTTAGGGGAGGTCCGAACCAGTATAAATCTTTTCTCCCTCTGAGAGAACCCTTCGAGGTTCATTTTACACACCATATACACACATACAAATCTGTGCTGTAGCTAACACAATTGCTACAACAGTTGGCGCCGTCCGTGGGGATGTTGAGTCCTAAAAGATAAATTCTCTGCCACTGTCTGCAACTCGAAGTACGCTTGAGGGGGGAGCTTCAAAGCTTTCTTGCTTCGCGCGCCCTTCAGCAAGGGGCTTCGGGCGCAGTTCGAAGGCCTTCTTCGCCTTCCTCCATCCTTCGTGTTTCGGAGCTCACCCTCCGGCAAGGGGCTCCGCTTCGTGTGTCGAAGGCCGTCATAGCCCCAGGGGCTACGAAGCAATCCTTCACCCACTTTACGAGGTATGTACAATATCCAAAGTACCACTTCGATGTACCAATATGCAATTATATTGATATAAATTCGAAGCCCTGCTTCGCCTTAAAGCCGAAGTCCTGCTTCACTTTAAAGTCGAAGCCCTGCTTCGCCTTTAAATGCAAACTTTTGCTCCATCTTATTGAAAAACCGAAGTCATGCTTCGCCTTATCAAAAACCCAAAGCTTTGCTTCGCCTTATTTAAAACTCGAAGCCTTGCTTCGCTTTACAAAATCCGGAGTACCCCTCCGAAGGCTACACAGTGCCTCCGGGCCCGTAGCAGTGGGCTAGAAGGACTCCCGGCCACTGGCCCGATGCGTCCAAGGACTCCAGATCATCGACTTGATGCGTCCGGGATACGAAGTCCACCGGCTTAACGTATCCCAGAATACTGAGATCCGTTCTCAGTAGTCAGAGTCGAAGGTGGCTCAGAGTCGAAGGTGGCTCAACTATCACAGGTTCGGTGAATCCACACCAAATATCCTTTTCACTACAGGACCAAGCTCAAGAAGCCTTGCTTCGCTATCTGAACACGCACCGAGGCCTCGCTTCGTGTGACGTGATCAAATCTAAAAATTAAACATCTCGAAGTCATGCTTCGCCTAAAATCTAAGTGTGTTTCGGACCTTCGCTCGTGCACAGCATCAAAATCCTAGCATGTCGAAGCATGCTTCGCTTAATTTGGCTACACTGAAGCCTTGCTTCGCTCTAAATTAGCACGTTCGAAGCCCAAAAGAGGCCTTCGCTCAATATATTTCAAGCATCCGAAGCCGCCAAAAGGTGCACTCCTTCGCATTTTTATTTCCCGCACCAGCAACGGCTAAGTCCCTAGCTGCCACGAGCAAGGGGGGAAGCATGTATGCGAAGTGTGCGAATATAATACGCAGTACGAGCATGACAAGCTAAAAAAATGTTCGAAGTCATCAAATAATGTGAAGCATGCAGACGAAGTATGGAAATACAAATTCCATTCATTGAATGATAATTGAGAAGTGTGTTACAAATATACTTCGAAAACAAAACTACGAGTAGTCTGTATCTAAGCCTAAGAAAAAGCGAGTGCGAGGCCCCAACCCTCGCTTGCCTTTCTTTCGGCCAGGGCCCCCTCGGCTGGACGAAGCCTCGTCGGAGCCCTCTCTCCCACGTCCGGTTCGTCCAGGCTCCGAAGCCCACAGACCTCGTCTTCCACTTTGCAGGTCGCTCCAAGTCTGCGAGACAGGCGGTGCCGTGTCGAAGGCAGAGAAGTCTAAAGCTTCGTCGCCTGCTAAGACCGTTTGCGAAGGAAAAGATGAAGAACTCCGAAGGGACTCCGTCTTCACAATGGCTAGCAGATCCTAAGCTACTTCGGGGATGGCTTCGCCGTTAGGCCCCCTCGGAATTTTAAATCGAGGGGGGCCTTCGGACCTAGCTACCTCGAGGACCGCCCATAACTGACAGAGTTCTTCAGAGTCCTCAAGTACTTCGAAGTCAACATTCAGAGATTGAGTCTGGGTAGGTATAAATCACCCCCGCATTCATATTAATAAACTGATAAGTTTTTACAAAGCCTACAACTAAGAATTACAAGGAGCCTAAGGAGATCTACACCTTCGGCAGTGGAGGTGTCGACGTCGAAGGCTGATTTGGCGAAGAAAGCGCTTTGGCTCGGTGAAGGCGGAGGGCCTTCTGAAGCTCGAGGACTACTTCGCATCCTTGGTCCTTCCAAGGCTCCTGAAGTCGCCGCCAAGCTCCGCGGACGCCAGTCGGAGGCGTCACCAAGTGCTGGCCTTCGAAGGCCACCAGAGTCACGGAGGTTGCTGCTTCGAGGTGGTTGCACCCCGCGTCGTGAAGCATTTGCAACACTCCTTGACCCGCCACTCGGCCGCCATCAAAGCGAAGCCCTTCAGAGACTGCTTCGCCGTCGAAGCCACCACCTTCAAGAATGCGGCGCGGTCCCCGATCGGATCCTGGCTGCTGAAGTCCGGAGCTCGACATTCGGTCCCTATCTGTTGAAGGACCTCGGTCAGGCTCTGAGTGGCTTCGCTGATGTTGTCAACAACAAAGTCCTCAAGGCGCTGAGCTCTTTGGCGAAGCTCGGAGTTCTCCCTCGCCAGCTGGGCTTCGGCGTCCTTCGCAGCTTTGAGCTCCGCACGGAGCCTGTCGTCTCCGAGGCCAAGGCTTTCCTAGCCTCATCGGCCTCGGCCCTCGCCGCCTCGGCTGAAGCTTCGGCCCGCCTTCGCTTCTCGGCTTCCACCGAGACTTCGCGTCGGAGGGCCTCCTTCTCCTCCGCCAAGCGCGTCATCCGCCTGTCTGCAGAAATCAAAGCTGTTGCGTTCAGTGCGAAGGCCTGTAAGAATTCAAGAAAATCATAAGTGTTGATCGAAGGCCAAAGTATAACTCGAAGGTTGTGTAGGACTTCGCTCACCTGGATGAGGGCTTCGTTCGCATTGATGAAGAGGTCCATGGGGTTCGAGTGGCTAAGTTGGGCCACCAAGCCTCCTGCCTCCGCAGCTGCGCAGCCTTCGCGGAAGTTGTTGATGGCTGCCTCCATCACGGTTCCCTTCGGCTGCAGAGGCCGGACGATTTCCTCCGCCACCACCGCTTGCACAGGCTTCGGCAGGGCTGGAGTTTGGTCCACCACCTGGATTTCCTCGTCGCTTTGAGGGTCCCCTTCGTCGCGTCCACCACCTCCGTATTCTTCAGACGAGGAGCTGTCGGACTCCGAGATACTGCTGCTACTATCGCTGCTGTTGCTGCTGGAGACCTCCGTAGGCTTCGGAACGATGGGCCTCGCACCGGCATCATCTTCTGCAAAAAAGTTCAAGTCAAAACCCGTATATAAAAGAGAAGTATGTTTGAAGTGTTCACCTTCGTCGGAGATCTCTTCGAAGGTTGAGGGGTCAATGTGTGCCCCCCAATCCTTTTGCTGCGAAGCTGCCGCGTCGACCTCCGCGCCCGAAGCCGTCGCCGTCGAAGTCTTCGCTACCACTTCGGTAGCCCTTGCTGGAGCGCTTGTTGGCCCCGCTTCTGTTTGAGGGTCCGCGGCCGTTGCCTCCTCCGGGGTGAAGGCTTCGGTCGCGGGGACTTCCGGCCGAGCCCTTGAAGTTTCGGGCTCGTCGTCATCCCCTCTCTTCCTCTTGGCGCCGGTTGTCGAAGCTGCGAGGTGGGAGAAGTCCGACAGAGCTGGGACCTCTTCGTAGCCGAGCAGGGTCCACACCCTGTTCCAGTGCTCCCAAGACCCTACCGAAGCAAGCCGTTGGGCTTGCTCCTCCGGTGTCGGAGCCCCAACAACGCGCTTCGCCGCCGCGATGGCCTCCTTCAGAGTCCTCACTTCAAGATGGCCTTCGTAAAGATCTAAGTCAGAATAAAGTTCCCAGTGAAGTATGAAAGTGGAAAGGCTTCGATGTCTTACCGAGATGTTCAAAGGCCACTTCGTTCAGGCCCCCTCGGCCCGAAGGTTGGAAGAGCCCCTCCAGCCAAGAGCGTGCAAGGGGGCTAAGCCGGAGGGTGATGAACTCCTCCGCGAGATCCCTCATGCTCATCTTCGCGGCAACCCTCCGAAGGAGCGAGATCATTGAGCAAAGGGTGTCCGGGCTAGTCTTCACCACCCCTTCACGTCTGTATGAGATAAGTGCATTGGTACTCCGAAGGGGAGAGTTCGCGCCGACGGAGGCATAGAACCACTCTTGATCCCACTTCGAGTAACACTTGCTGTTGGCAGCCCTCGCCGGGAAGGCATCTTGGTACTCCCTCCAAAGCTGGAAGTTGGCGCTTCCGAAGGCTAGAGCCCTCTTGACGTGGTCTGTACCCTCCCTCGTCTTCGGCTGACAGTTGGCGTTGTGGAGGGCGACGAAGACGTCTGCGCGGCCCTCGCAACCTTCGGCCCTCATGGCTCATTCAAAGACAGCTAGCCTCGCCACGGCGTTGGGCGAAAGTTGAGGAAGTTCGATGTTGTAAGCCCTCAAGACTTCGCTTAACATCCCCACTGCTGGCAGCCCGAGGCCAGCTTTGAAGAAGGCTTCGAACAACACCACTTCGTCAGCCCGAGGTCTTGGTATGGCCTCCGACTTCTCCGGAACCTGAAGCTGGATCGTCGCCGCAATCCTCCCTTCGCAGGCCCTCCGGACAGACTCCTCTGTGGAGATCGAGGCCCTCATCTCCAGCGTTTGCTCAAACTTGTCGTATGGCGTCCGAAGGTTCCTCGGCCCCAACCGCCTCGATTGTAACAGCCCCAAAATTAAAAGGGAATAAAATAAAGGAAAAATAATATTAAATGAATTTCAGAATTTTATTATTAAAGAAAACTCCTAAAAGAGCCTTATTAAAGCCAAACAGAGACAAATATTCAAAATTTGGACTTGAAAATTTTATGGGATAAACTAGAGGCCAAGAAATATTTTTGAGAATTTTTACAAAATTTTAGCAACAGTGCTTCAAGCCTTAATCAAATGATTGATATCCTGGAATTATTTTAATTGGAAAATACATTTTAAAGCTTAATGGGCCGCAACCCCGTTTCCCCCTCCGAAGGCCTTTCGGCCCAGCCCAACGCAGCATCTTTTGCTGACAGGCGGGGCCAGCCTGTCGGCGCGCCCCCTCCTTCTCTCTCCCGCGCCACGCCCCGCCAGGCCCACTGGTCAGTCTCTGATTTCCCCCGCTCGCTCGCTGTCACACCGGGCCCACGCGTCGGCACCGCACCCCGTCGCTGACGACCCGAGCCCACTCGCCAGCTTCTTCTTCTCCGATGGAATTTTCCCCAACTCTCGCCGACCGAACCCTAGCCTTCCAAATCCGCTGTCGCCAGCCCCCTTTCCAAAAATTGAGCACGCCAGCGTGCTTACCTTAACCCGGAGCTCCCTTTCCCTTTATTCCCCGATCGAATCAAGCCCGGATCGCCGGCAATTGGCCGCATGGAAAGCTTGCCGGCGCCAGGATGGGAACCTTCGGGTTTCCCCTGTTGCCCTGCCAAAAACCCACCCCCGGCGCCCCTTTATAAAGCCCCGGTCTCACCGCGTTTCGCCACAACACCAGGACCCTAGCCATCGCAAACCCGAGCCGACACTTCCATCTTTTCGGTTTTTCACTGCTTCGGCTCCGGCAAGCCTTCGTCGGCGCTTCGGGCCACCTCCACCCTCACCGTCAACGCCGCCGGGACCGCCGTGGCCACTGCTCCCTCGGCCTCGCCTCCGTTCGTGTTCCCCGCCGCCGGATCGCCGTCGCCACCGTCGACCCGAAGGTCTTCATCGCCTCCCCTCGCCGCCGGCCACCTCCGGTCTCCGTTCGTCCCCATCTCCGGTACGAATAAGACCCTTGAGCTATGCTAGTTCCATTTTTACGCTCGGATTAGCCCCTAGACCACCGCAACCGTCGTCGCACGCCTCGCCGTCGCCGGGGAAGACGGTACCCCTCGTCGTCGTCCTGTGCCGTGCCGGACGAGATCGTAGCCACTCGATCTGCAACGGACGGCTGGGATTATAACCCGTGATCAAGCGCTCGGATGTGTTTGACCCTCGGTTGACCGGTATCGACGCATCTCAGCCGTTCATCGCCACTTAAGTACCCCGCTCCGCTGGCGATCGTGGGATCTAGATCCAACGGTCCAGATCCGATCGGCCCACGCGCACAGTGCGCGGGTCCATGGTGGACCTGGCTCACCGTGGACCCACGCCTGTTTTCTGATTTAAATAAAATTCAGAAAAATGATTTAAACTTCCAAAATTCATATCTTGCTCAAATTAACTCCAAATTTCACCATTTCAATTCTGGAAAATTTGTCTTTTCATCCTCTAGACTTTTATGCAATAAAAACAATATGTTCATTTGGCACAAAATATTCTTACTAAATAATAAATAAAAGTGCTATTTAGGAATTAATTAATATTTCAATTAAATAATTCAGATAAACCCTTAAAAATTTATAAACTAATTTCAGATGATATATTGACTCCATTTCACTGTTATTAAAATAATAAAAATGGAATGACCATTTTTGTCCATGCCATCTTATTTAATAACATTCCTAAGACCCCTTTAGGATTTAAGTAATATTCCATTTAAATAATTCAGAAAAACTCTTAGAAATTTATATAATAATTTTAGATGACATATTGAATCCAGTACACAGTTTATAAGTCAATAAAAATATAATAAGTCATTTTGCCCATTTTAGATTCTTAAATAAACATTTCCAAGACCCTTTAAAATAAATGATTAATTCATATAATGGAAATACAACACTTTACAAAAATATCATGCAAATGACATAATAAATTCAAAGGACTTAATGACTTGATTCTACTGTTTTAATGCAATAAAAATAACATGTTCACTTTGCCCACTTTAATCTATTAATTAATATTGCAAAAGGCCTTGTAGGGTAATTAAGTAATTCAGATAATAGAAGTTAAACACTTCACAAACATGCCATGACAACTTATATAATAACTTCAGAAAACCTAACAACTTGAGTTCACTAGTTTTAATACAATAAAAATAGAATATTCATTTTGCCCACTTTGTTCTATTAAATCACATTACAAAAACCCTTTTAGGATTTAATTAATTCATGCAGTAAATGTCCATACTTTAGGAAATTATCTTAAAGCTATATAACCCACCTCAGAAGACTTAATAATTTAAAGTCACTATTTTTGATACCACAAAAACATCAAGACTAAATTATACCTTTTTATGTTCACCTCTAAAAAGGGGAAATAAAAACCCCTAGGAAAAATAAATTACATCAAGTCATAAATTCAGAAATCTCATTAGGAATCAACCTTAAATATTTAAGTGACCATTCCCTAGAATTTAAGACTCTATCTCCCTTACTTAAATCCAACAACAACTTGTATGCTTGTATGCTTGGTTTTGGATTGTTTATTGAATGTTGTGTTTACTTTTCCGTATCGAGAAGACTACGACGTCGTCGAAGATCCGGAGTTCTATCCCGAGGTTCCTCCTTCACCATTCACGGATCAAGGCAAGTCATCGACCCTTCTGTGGAAACAGTTGATCATCATTGAGCCCATGTTTTAACAAACTAACGCTATAACTCATAGGTTAATATTGCATTAGTCAAATATCAAGCCTTACACTTATATTTATTAGATCCCCGTCCTTGTGTGCAAACCCAAGCCATGCTTATTGAGCCTTAACTCCTTGTCACTCTACTATAAAAATATTAGCTAGTGCCCAATGTACCGGCACAACTGCTATAGGATATAAAGAATGAGTCGTAGATAGATGGATTCTGGTATATGAAATACCCCGTTATTCTTGTCTCTGGACTCTGTTGGAGTTGGCTAGGTTATAAGTATGGTGGGTTCCGGGTGCAAGCTCGGAAACTGGTTGGTCGCACCCGGGGCACTATAAGGACCGGTCTGCGGGATCTGTTGCAAAGCACTTCCGTACCAACCACAAGTCTAATGGGTAAGTCCTAACTGGAAGTGTGGAACACTCCGTCTCTCGGCACCATAGTGGAGGGGGCAAGGGGCTAGCCTGCGGGCGACTTGTACCAAAGGAGGCTCAAGGGGGGGTATGGTGGGGCACCGACGCGTCGGGACACCATATGAAACCTATAAGAGGGTGCTGTTGAGTCGGAGAGGACCATATGGAAGGTTTTGGCACGAGTTCCCGTGAAATGGGTCATCTCATTACACTTCGGTGTAAGTGATGAGTGCGTGCCTTGTGGGTACAGTGGTACATCTCTGATCAGAGTAAAAATCAATCTTTTTGAAAAGCTGAGCCCACGGTCAAGGGCGGGTTGTGTGACTACTCGCAGTTAGTTTACAATTGTTTGAATGGATGAGTTATTCATGGCATGTAAGGACTGTTGAGCGGGGAGGTAAAACGTACTCCTCGAGTTAGAAGATGATGATGCATACACATGTTTACTTTTCCGTACTAATAAATTGCTCACATTTAATGCTTTACAAATATGCTGCTTCCGCAAAACTAGCCACTATCTCCCTTGCTATTATCTTGCATTATATTTGCATTCGGTGGCTTGCTGAGTACATCTGTACTCACCCCGTTGACTTACACCATCAGAGCCCATCTACTACGAGGAGGATGAAGGTCTGGAGTAGCGACCCAGTCAAGGCGAGACTGGAAGGAGGCGTTCATCTAGGACCCTTTGATTTATTAGTTTCTCTTCATCTTTATTCACTTTTGTATTAATGCGGTCTACGAACCGTGAATGATTGCCCGTATTGTACGTGGTCGCTTGATGAACGTCTTGTTTTATTGATTTTCTATGGAATTTCAATAAAGTCCTGATTTATTAAATCGGGGCGCGACATCGGTGAAGGCTTTGCTGCCGCAGCGGCCGCTGCCTGCAGCTGGGCGGAGCTCGAGCTCGAGCCCAAGGCCAAAGCCTTCGAAGCAGCCTTCTTCAGCATTTTTGTGGAGCTTCGACGAGAGGGGCTAAAACTAGCGAGGGGTGCTTCGCGCGAAGCTAATAAGCAGAAGAGAGCGAAGGATGTAAGGCGCTGAGAAGAAAGCAAATGAGAGCGTGTCGAAGCCGTGTGCGGTAAACCCCTATTTATAGGCGGTAAAAATCCCGACGGTTCGTGGGCCGAACCCACTGCCAAGTGGGCCTCCAACGAAGGCGAAGCGGCCCGGCGCGTAGTAACGGTCAAGTTTATAACCGTTGTGGAGTCAGTTGATCTCCCCGAGGTCATTCTGACAGCTGACGCAGGCAATTATCACCTGCGCTTTTCGAAGCTACCTTCGGTCCAAGCTCCGAACGCCAGTTTTTCCCTGAAGTTGTAATTTTCTATCATTTGTCCCAAGGGCGCACGCACCCCTTCGCCCCGAAGGCCTGCACGCGAAGGGCTACTGTTGGGGGAATAGTTTTCCCTTGAGCAGGGGCCAAATGACGTCAGCCTCCGACGGCCTTCGGCCCAGAGCCCAACACCGTCGAAGCCTGTTCCTCTCTAAAGAAGCTGTTTCTAAGTCCCAGGGTACACTTCGGAGCCCGCTGGAGCGAAGCCCCTGAACCCCTTCGGAGCCCTCCGTGGCGAAGCCCTCTGGACCGAAGCCCTCAAGATTCCTTAAAGATTGCCAGAAGCTAAGTCTCAGGCTAACTTCAAAGTTAACCTTCGAGCCTTGTTCGGAGTTAACCTTCGAGCTCTGTTCGGAGTTAACCTTCGGGCTACCTTCGGAACTCCTCAGAGCCAGTCTTCGGACCTTTTCAGCCAATTCAAAACTAAGTCTCCGAGACCCCAGTTCGGAGCTCGGTTCAGAGTATACTTCGAAGCCCACTTCGGAGTGTACTTCGAAGCCTCCCTCGCAGCCTCCGCCTGAAGAGCTCCGACCCCTACTCTGAACCCAAGAAATATCTGTACTTCGCTACAGTGTAGAAGCCATACCGGGGGCCCCTCCGCCCCTAGTATGTCGTTTAGCTAGTCAAGATGTGACGTTGTCTGACACGTCTTTAAAGCTGTAAAACACCTTTGTACAATAGCTAGCTTCTCTTCCCCTTTTTGCCCCTATAAGCCTAGGACTTATAGAGGGCATTTTGGTCTTTTCCTTAAGGCCTGCGCGCCTATAAAAGCAGGGCCAAGCCCTTGTAACAGAATACCTTCTCAAGGGCCATGAGAACCCTGGAACTCACTATATTACACCGAGGCATACCATGCCAAATGCACCACAAACTGGACGTAGGGCTATTATCCCTTAGGGGAGGTCCGAACCAGTATAAATCTTTTCTCCCTCTGAGAGAACCCTTCGAGGTTCATTTTACACACCATATACACACATACAAATCTGTGCTGTAGCTAACACAATTGCTACAACAGTTGGCGCCGTCCGTGGGGATGTTGAGTCCTAAAAGATAAATTCTCTGCCACTGTCTGCAACTCGAAGTACGCTTGAGGGGGGAGCTTCAAAGCTTTCTTGCTTCGCGCGCCCTTCAGCAAGGGGCTTCGGGCGCAGTTCGAAGGCCTTCTTCGCCTTCCTCCATCCTTCGTGTTTCGGAGCTCACCCTCCGGCAAGGGGCTCCGCTTCGTGTGTCGAAGGCCGTCATAGCCCCAGGGGCTACGAAGCAATCCTTCACCCACTTTACGAGGTATGTACAATATCCAAAGTACCACTTCGATGTACCAATCTGCAATTATATTGATATAAATTCGAAGCCCTGCTTCGCCTTAAAGCCGAAGTCCTGCTTCACTTTAAAGTCGAAGCCCTGCTTTGCCTTTAAATGCAAACTTTTGCTCCATCTTATTGAAAAACCGAAGTCATGCTTCGCCTTATCAAAAACCCAAAGCTTTGCTTCGCCTTATTTAAAACTCGAAGCCTTGCTTCGCTTTACAAAATCCGGAGTACCCCTCCGAAGGCTACACAGTGCCTCCGGGCCCGTAGCAGTGGGCTAGAAGGACTCCCGGCCACTGGCCCGATGCGTCCAAGGACTCCAGATCATCGACTTGATGCGTCCGGGATACGAAGTCCACCGGCTTAACGTATCCCAGAATACTGAGATCCGTTCTCAGTAGTCAGAGTCAAAGGTGGCTCAGAGTCGAAGGTGGCTCAACTATCACAGGTTCGGTGAATCCACACCAAATATCCTTTTCACTACAGGACCAAGCTCAAGAAGCCTTGCTTCGCTATCTGAACACGCACCGAGGCCTCGCTTCGTGTGACGTGATCAAATCTAAAAATTAAACATCTCGAAGTCATGCTTCGCCTAAAATCTAAGTGTGTTTCGGACCTTCGCTCGTGCACAGCATCAAAATCCTAGCATGTCGAAGCATGCTTCGCTTAATTTGGCTACACTGAAGCCTTGCTTCGCTCTAAATTAGCACGTTCGAAGCCCAAAAGAGGCCTTCGCTCAATATATTTCAAGCATCCGAAGCCGCCAAAAGGTGCACTCCTTCGCATTTTTATTTCCCGCACCAGCAACGGCTAAGTCCCTAGCTGCCACGAGCAAGGGGGGAAGCATGTATGCGAAGTGTGCGAATATAATACGCAGTACGAGCATGACAAGCTAAAAAAATGTTCGAAGTCATCAAATAATGCGAAGCATGCAGACGAAGTATGAAAATACAAATTCCATTCATTGAATGATAATTGAGAAGTGTGTTACAAATATACTTCGAAAACAAAACTACGAGTAGTCTGTATCTAAGCCTAAGAAAAAGCGAGTGCGAGGCCCCAACCCTCGCTTGCCTTTCTTTCGGCCAGGGCCCCCTCGGCTGGACGAAGCCTCGTCGGAGCCCGCTCTCCCACGTCCGGTTCGTCCAGGCTCCGAAGCCCACAGACCTCGTCTTCCACTTTGCAGGTCGCTCCAAGTCTGCGAGACAGGCGGTGCCGTGTCGAAGGCAGAGAAGTCTAAAGCTTCGTCGCCTGCTAAGACCGTTTGCGAAGGAAAAGATGAAGAACTCCGAAGGGACTCCGTCTTCACAATGGCTAGCAGATCCTAAGCTACTTCGGGGATGGCTTCGCCGTTAGGCCCCCTCGGAATTTTAAATCGAGGGGGGCCTTCGGACCTAGCTACCTCGAGGACCGCCCATAACTGACAGAGTTCTTCAGAGTCCTCAAGTACTTCGAAGTCAACATTCAGAGATTGAGTCTGGGTAGGTATAAATCACCCCCGCATTCATATTAATAAACTGATAAGTTTTTACAAAGCCTACAACTAAGAATTACAAGGAGCCTAAGGAGATCTACACCTTCGGCAGTGGAGGTGTCGACGTCGAAGGCTGATTTGGCGAAGAAAGCGCTTTGGCTCGGTGAAGGCGGAGGGCCTTCTGAAGCTCGAGGACTACTTCGCATCCTTGGTCCTTCCAAGGCTCCTGAAGTCGCCGCCAAGCTCCGCGGACGCCAGTCGGAGGCGTCACCAAGTGCTGGCCTTCGAAGGCCACCAGAGTCACGGAGGTTGCTGCTTCGAGGTGGTTGCACCCCGCGTCGTGAAGCATTTGCAACACTCCTTGACCCGCCACTCGGCCGCCATCAAAGCGAAGCCCTTCAGAGACTGCTTCGCCGTCGAAGCCACCACCTTCAAGAATGCGGCGCGGTCCCCGATCGGATCCTGGCTGCTGAAGTCCGGAGCTCGACATTCGGTCCCTATCTGTTGAAGGACCTCGGTCAGGCTCTGAGTGGCTTCGCTGATGTTGTCAACAACAAAGTCCTCAAGGCGCTGAGCTCTTTGGCGAAGCTCGGAGTTCTCCCTCGCCAGCTGGGCTTCGGCGTCCTTCGCAGCTTTGAGCTCCGCACGGAGCCTGTCGTCTCCGAGGCCAAGGCTTTCCTAGCCTCATCGGCCTCGGCCCTCGCCGCCTCGGCTGAAGCTTCGGCCCGCCTTCGCTTCTCGGCTTCCACCGAGACTTCGCGTCGGAGGGCCTCCTTCTCCTCCGCCAAGCGCGTCATCCGCCTGTCTGCAGAAATCAAAGCTGTTGCGTTCAGTGCGAAGGCCTGTAAGAATTCAAGAAAATCATAAGTGTTGATCGAAGGCCAAAGTATAACTCGAAGGTTGTGTAGGACTTCGCTCACCTGGATGAGGGCTTCGTTCGCATTGATGAAGAGGTCCATGGGGTTCGAGTGGCTAAGTTGGGCCACCAAGCCTCCTGCCTCCGCAGCTGCGCAGCCTTCGCGGAAGTTGTTGATGGCTGCCTCCATCACGGTTCCCTTCGGCTGCAGAGGCCGGACGATTTCCTCCGCCACCACCGCTTGCACAGGCTTCGGCAGGGCTGGAGTTTGGTCCACCACCTGGATTTCCTCGTCGCTTTGAGGGTCCCCTTCGTCGCGTCCACCACCTCCGTATTCTTCAGACGAGGAGCTGTCGGACTCCGAGATACTGCTGCTACTATCGCTGCTGTTGCTGCTGGAGACCTCCGTAGGCTTCGGAACGATGGGCCTCGCACCGGCATCATCTTCTGCAAAAAAGTTCAAGTCAAAACCCGTATATAAAAGAGAAGTATGTTTGAAGTGTTCACCTTCGTCGGAGATCTCTTCGAAGGTTGAGGGGTCAATGTGTGCCCCCCAATCCTTTTGCTGCGAAGTTGCCGCGTCGACCTCCGCGCCCGAAGCCGTCGCCGTCGAAGTCTTCGCTACCACTTCGGTAGCCCTTGCTGGAGCGCTTGTTGGCCCCGCTTCTGTTTGAGGGTCCGCGGCCGTTGCCTCCTCCGGGGTGAAGGCTTCGGTCGCGGGGACTTCCGGCCGAGCCCTTGAAGTTTCGGGCTCGTCGTCATCCCCTCTCTTCCTCTTGGCGCCGGTTGTCGAAGCTGCGAGGTGGGAGAAGTCCGACAGAGCTGGGACCTCTTCGTAGCCGAGCAGGGTCCACACCCTGTTCCAGTGCTCCCAAGACCCTACCGAAGCAAGCCGTTGGGCTTGCTCCTCCGGTGTCGGAGCCCCAACAACGCGCTTCGCCGCCGCGATGGCCTCCTTCAGAGTCCTCACTTCAAGATGGCCTTCGTAAAGATCTAAGTCAGAATAAAGTTCCCAGTGAAGTATGAAAGTGGAAAGGCTTCGATGTCTTACCGAGATGTTCAAAGGCCACTTCGTTCAGGCCCCCTCGGCCCGAAGGTTGGAAGAGCCCCTCCAGCCAAGAGCGTGCAAGGGGGCTGAGCCGGAGGGTGATGAACTCCTCCGTGAGATCCCTCATGCTCATCTTCGCGGCAACCCTCCGAAGGAGCGAGATCATTGAGCAAAGGGTGTCCGGGCTAGTCTTCACCACCCCTTCACGTCTGTATGAGATAAGTGCATTGGTACTCCGAAGGGGAGAGTTCGCGCCGACGGAGGCATAGAACCACTCTTGATCCCACTTCGAGTAACACTTGCTGTTGGCAGCCCTCGCCGGGAAGGCATCTTGGTACTCCCTCCAAAGCTGGAAGTTGGCGCTTCCGAAGGCTAGAGCCCTCTTGACGTGGTCTGTACCCTCCCTCGTCTTCGGCTGACAGTTGGCGTTGTGGAGGGCGACGAAGACGTCTGCGCGGCCCTCGCAACCTTCGGCCCTCATGGCTCATTCAAAGACAGCTAGCCTCGCCACGGCGTTGGGCGAAAGTTGAGGAAGTTCGATGTTGTAAGCCCTCAAGACTTCGCTTAACATCCCCACTGCTGGCAGCCCGAGGCCAGCTTTGAAGAAGGCTTCGAACAACACCACTTCGTCAGCCCGAGGTCTTGGTATGGCCTCCGACTTCTCCGGAACCTGAAGCTGGATCGTCGCCGCAATCCTCCCTTCGCAGGCCCTCCGGACAGACTCCTCTGTGGAGATCGAGGCCCTCATCTCCAGCGTTTGATCAAACTTGTCGTATGGCGTCCGAAGGTTCCTCGGCCCCAACCGCCTCGATTGTAACAGCCCCAAAATTAAAAGGGAATAAAATAAAGGAAAAATAATATTAAATGAATTTCTGAATTTTATTATTAAAGAAAACTCCTAAAAGAGCCTTATTAAAGCCAAACAGAGACAAATATTCAAAATTTGGACTTGAAAATTTTATGGGATAAACTAGAGGCCAAGAAATATTTTTGAGAATTTTTACAAAATTTTAGCAACAGTGCTTCAAGCCTTAATCAAATGATTGATATCCTGGAATTATTTTAATTGGAAAATACATTTTAAAGCTTAATGGGCCGCAACCCCGTTTCCCCCTCCGAAGGCCTTTCGGCCCAGCCCAACGCAGCCTCTTTTGCTGACAGGCGGGGCCAGCCTGTCGGCGCGCCCCCTCCTTCTCTCTCCCGCGCCACGCCCCGCCAGGCCCACTGGTCAGTCTCTGATTTCCCCCGCTCGCTCGCTGTCACACCGGGCCCACGCGTCGGCACCGCACCCCGTCGCTGACGACCCGAGCCCACTCGCCAGCTTCTTCTTCTCCGATGGAATTTTCCCCAACTCTCGCCGACCGAACCCTAGCCTTCCAAATCCGCCGTCGCCAGCCCCCTTTCCAAAAATTGAGCACGCCAGCGTGCTTACCTTAACCCGGAGCTCCCTTTCCCTTTATTCCCCGATCGAATCAAACCCGGATCGCCGGCAATTGGCCGCATGGAAAGCTTGCCGGCGCCAGGATGGGAACCTTCGGGTTTCCCCTGTTGCCCTGCCAAAAACCCACCCCCGGCGCCCCTTTATAAAGCCCCGGTCTCACCGCGTTTCGCCACAACACCAGGACCCTAGCCATCGCAAACCCGAGCCGACACTTCCATCTTTTCGGTTTTTCACTGCTTCGGCTCCGGCAAGCCTTCGTCGGCGCTTCGGGCCACCTCCACCCTCACCGTCAACGCCGCCGGGACCGCCGTGGCCACTGCTCCCTCGGCCTCGCCTCCGTTCGTGTTCCCCGCCGCCGGATCGCCGTCGCCACCGTCGACCCGAAGGTCTTCATCGCCTCCCCTCGCCGCCGGCCACCTCCGGTCTCCGTTCGTCCCCATCTCCGGTACGAATAAGACCCTTGAGCTATGCTAGTTCCATTTTTACGCTCGGATTAGCCCCTAGACCACCGCAACCGTCGTCGCACGCCTCGCCGTCGCCGGGGAAGACGGTACCCCTCGTCGTCGTCCTGTGCCGTGCCGGACGAGATCGTAGCCACTCGATCTGCAACGGACGGCTGGGATTATAACCCGTGATCAAGCGCTCGGATGTGTTTGACCCTCGGTTGACCGGTATCGACGCATCTCAGCCGTTCATCGCCACTTAAGTACCCCGCTCCGCTGGCGATCGTGGGATCTAGATCCAACGGTCCAGATCCGATCGGCCCACGCGCACAGTGCGCGGGTCCATGGTGGACCTGGCTCACCGTGGACCCACGCCTGTTTTCTGATTTAAATAAAATTCAGAAAAATGATTTAAACTTCCAAAATTCATATCTTGCTCAAATTAACTCCAAATTTCACCATTTCAATTCTGGAAAATTTGTCTTTTCATCCTCTAGACTTTTATGCAATAAAAACAATATGTTCATTTGGCACAAAATATTCTTACTAAATAATAAATAAAAGTGCTATTTAGGAATTAATTAATATTTCAATTAAATAATTCAGATAAACCCTTAAAAATTTATAAACTAATTTCAGATGATATATTGACTCCATTTCACTGTTATTAAAATAATAAAAATGGAATGACCATTTTTGTCCATGCCATCTTATTTAATAACATTCCTAAGACCCCTTTAGGATTTAAGTAATATTCCATTTAAATAATTCAGAAAAACTCTTAGAAATTTATATAATAATTTTAGATGACATATTGAATCCAGTACACAGTTTATAAGTCAATAAAAATATAATAAGTCATTTTGCCCATTTTAGATTCTTAAATAAACATTTCCAAGACCCTTTAAAATAAATGATTAATTCATATAATGGAAATACAACACTTTACAAAAATATCATGCAAATGACATAATAAATTCAAAGGACTTAATGACTTGATTCTACTGTTTTAATGCAATAAAAATAACATGTTCACTTTGCCCACTTTAATCTATTAATTAATATTGCAAAAGGCCTTGTAGGGTAATTAAGTAATTCAGATAATAGAAGTTAAACACTTCACAAACATGCCATGACAACTTATATAATAACTTCAGAAAACCTAACAACTTGAGTTCACTAGTTTTAATACAATAAAAATAGAATATTCATTTTGCCCACTTTGTTCTATTAAATCACATTACAAAAACCCTTTTAGGATTTAATTAATTCATGCAGTAAATGTCCATACTTTAGGAAATTATCTTAAAGCTATATAACCCACCTCAGAAGACTTAATAATTTAAAGTCACTATTTTTGATACCACAAAAACATCAAGACTAAATTATACCTTTTTATGTTCACCTCTAAAAAGGGGAAATAAAAACCCCTAGGAAAAATAAATTACATCAAGTCATAAATTCAGAAATCTCATTAGGAATCAACCTTAAATATTTAAGTGACCATTCCCTAGAATTTAAGACTCTATCTCCCTTACTTAAATCCAACAACAACTTGTATGCTTGTATGCTTGGTTTTGGATTGTTTATTGAATGTTGTGTTTACTTTTCCGTATCGAGAAGACTACGACGTCGTCGAAGATCCGGAGTTCTATCCCGAGGTTCCTCCTTCACCATTCACGGATCAAGGCAAGTCATCGACCCTTCTGTGGAAACAGTTGATCATCATTGAGCCCATGTTTTAACAAACTAACGCTATAACTCATAGGTTAATATTGCATTAGTCAAATATCAAGCCTTACACTTATATTTATTAGATCCCCGTCCTTGTGTGCAAACCCAAGCCATGCTTATTGAGCCTTAACTCCTTGTCACTCTACTATAAAAATATTAGCTAGTGCCCAATGTACCGGCACAACTGCTATAGGATATAAAGAATGAGTCGTAGATAGATGGATTCTGGTATATGAAATACCCCGTTATTCTTGTCTCTGGACTCTGTTGGAGTTGGCTAGGTTATAAGTATGGTGGGTTCCGGGTGCAAGCTCGGAAACTGGTTGGTCGCACCCGGGGCACTATAAGGACCGGTCTGCGGGATCTGTTGCAAAGCACTTCCGTACCAACCACAAGTCTAATGGGTAAGTCCTAACTGGAAGTGTGGAACACTCCGTCTCTCGGCACCATAGTGGAGGGGGCAAGGGGCTAGCCTGCGGGCGACTTGTACCAAAGGAGGCTCAAGGGGGGGTATGGTGGGGCACCGACGCGTCGGGACACCATATGAAACCTATAAGAGGGTGCTGTTGAGTCGGAGAGGACCATATGGAAGGTTTTGGCACGAGTTCCCGTGAAATGGGTCATCTCATTACACTTCGGTGTAAGTGATGAGTGCGTGCCTTGTGGGTACAGTGGTACATCTCTGATCAGAGTAAAAATCAATCTTTTTGAAAAGCTGAGCCCACGGTCAAGGGCGGGTTGTGTGACTACTCGCAGTTAGTTTACAATTGTTTGAATGGATGAGTTATTCATGGCATGTAAGGACTGTTGAGCGGGGAGGTAAAACGTACTCCTCGAGTTAGAAGATGATGATGCATACACATGTTTACTTTTCCGTACTAATAAATTGCTCACATTTAATGCTTTACAAATATGCTGCTTCCGCAAAACTAGCCACTATCTCCCTTGCTATTATCTTGCATTATATTTGCATTCGGTGGCTTGCTGAGTACATCTGTACTCACCCCGTTGACTTACACCATCAGAGCCCATCTACTACGAGGAGGATGAAGGTCTGGAGTAGCGACCCAGTCAAGGCGAGACTGGAAGGAGGCGTTCATCTAGGACCCTTTGATTTATTAGTTTCTCTTCATCTTTATTCACTTTTGTATTAATGCGGTCTACGAACCGTGAATGATTGCCCGTATTGTACGTGGTCGCTTGATGAACGTCTTGTTTTATTGATTTTCTATGGAATTTCAATAAAGTCCTGATTTATTAAATCGGGGCGCGACATCGGTGAAGGCTTTGCTGCCGCAGCGGCCGCTGCCTGCAGCTGGGCGGAGCTCGAGCTCGAGCCAAGGCCAAAGCCTTCGAAGCAGCCTTCTTCAGCATTTTTGTGGAGCTTCGACGAGAGGGGCTAAAACTAGCGAGGGGTGCTTCGCGCGAAGCTAATAAGCAGAAGAGAGCGAAGGATGTAAGGCGCTGAGAAGAAAGCAAATGAGAGCGTGTCGAAGCCGTGTGCGGTAAACCCCTATTTATAGGCGGTAAAAATCCCGACGGTTCGTGGGCCGAACCCACTGCCAAGTGGGCCTCCAACGAAGGCGAAGCGGCCCGGCGCGCAGTAACGGTCAAGTTTATAACCGTTGCGGAGTCAGTTGATCTCCCCGAGGTCATTCTGACAGCTGACGCAGGCAATTATCACCTGCGCTTTTCGAAGCTACCTTCGGTCCAAGCTCCGAACGCCAGTTTTTCCCTGAAGTTGTAATTTTCTATCATTTGTCCCAAGGGCGCACGCACCCCTTCGCCCCGAAGGCCTGCACGCAAAGGGCTACTGTTGGGGGAATAGTTTTCCCTTGAGCAGGGGCCAAATGACGTCAGCCTCCGACGGCCTTCGGCCCAGAGCCCAACACCGTCGAAGCCTGTTCCTCTCTAAAGAAGCTGTTTCTAAGTCCCAGGGTACACTTCGGAGCCCGCTGGAGCGAAGCCCCTGAACCCCTTCGGAGCCCTCCGTGGCGAAGCCCTCTGGACCGAAGCCCTCAAGATTCCTTAAAGATTGCCAGAAGCTAAGTCTCAGGCTAACTTCAAAGTTAACCTTCGAGCCTTGTTCGGAGTTAACCTTCGAGCTCTGTTCGGAGTTAACCTTCGGGCTACCTTCGGAACTCCTCAGAGCCAGTCTTCGGACCTTTTCAGCCAATTCAAAACTAAGTCTCCGAGACCCCAGTTCGGAGCTCGGTTCAGAGTATACTTCGAAGCCCACTTCGGAGTGTACTTCGAAGCCTCCCTCGCAGCCTCCGCCTGAAGAGCTCCGACCCCTACTCTGAACCCAAGAAATATCTGTACTTCGCTACAGTGTAGAAGCCATACCGGGGGCCCCTCCGCCCCTAGTATGTCGTTTAGCTGGTCAAGATGTGACGTTGTCTGACACGTCTGTAAAGCTGTAAAGCACCTTTGTACAGTAGCTAGCTTCTCTTCCCCCTTTTGCCCCTATAAGCCTAGGACTTATAGAGGGCATTTTGGTCTTTTCCTTAAGGCCTGTGCGCCTATAAAAGCAGGGCCAAGCCCTTGTAACAGGATACCTGCTCAAGGGCCATGAGAACCCTGGAACTCACTATATTACACCGAGACATACCATGCCAAATGCACCACAAACTGGACGTAGGGCTATTATCCCTTAGGAGAGGTCCGAACCAGTATAAATCTTTTCTCCCTCTGAGAGAACCTGATGAGGACATCACTTCACATGATACACACATGGAGCCTCCACCTACAATTCAACTACAAGGACCAATCACACGCGCCCGTGCTCGTCGCTTGAACCATGAGGTTAATTCGTTCCTTAGCAACTTTGATTATATTTGTTTGGATGGGATGCTACTGAATACTAGTGATATTTTGTTGCTTAGGAACATGGGAGATGGAATAGGAGAGTTGGAGTTGAAGACGGAGCCGCACGGATGATTTGAAGTCAAGAATTCGCTGGTTCGGACTACATCGACCACCATTCACCAAAATGGGCATAACTCCCTCATACGAAGTCCGATTGGCGCGTTCTTGGACTTTTTGGAAAGCTGAGGAGAAGACGGATCGTTTGCCGTTGGTTTCACCTCATTTGGAGTCTCGAGTCGTCCTGTGTATTTAAAACAGTACTGCGTGACAGAACTGGGCCATGTTGGCCATAATCTGAGTCTGTACATCTTCTAGCCCACAGCCCATGTCTGTTTACCTTCCCCCTGGCCGCCGCCCTATATATTCTCACGCCAGCCACCTCTAGGGTTAGGTTTTGCTTTGTTGCATCTACACTGTTGTGTTTAGATCCCGCCTCTTGCGCCGGACCGATTGGCTGCCGCATTGGTGTTTGTGAAACCTCAACTTATCTTCGTTTGTCTGTGATTTTGGCATTCGATTTGTATCCTTCCTGTTCTTGCTTGTGTTCTTGGGTTCGCTTGCAGGAATTAGCCTTCGTGGCGAGGTCAATCGCGTTCTGCGTGGTTGATAACCAACGGAGACAGTGGTGTAACGATTGCAAGGTTTTGATCCGCCGGACCGGAGCCTTGGATCGCCAACGTCGAGATTCTCCACCAACCCAAGTTTATCCCTTACCTAGCGGAAGATCGGGACCAATCTCCCATCAGCTGGTATCAGAGCTCAGATTTCCCGTTAGGTAATTTCGATCTACCTTTGTTTTTACCCAGAGTCCAGAAAACCGCACCAAAAAAAATTCCCCACCGAGAACCCCTTTGTGCCTTGCGATTTTAATTTCAGTTTTAACTTTGTTGAGTTCGTGTTCTTGGTCGAGTCTTGTTGCTGGTTTAGTCATCCCTCTGTGTCGTTTGAGTAGTAGTTGTTCTTGTGTCTCAGAAAAAAAATTCCCCACCGAAAAACCCCCCCTTCCGCAACCTTTCTTTGTTTTCCACATCCAGTCTTTTTGACCCCTCTTCAGTAAAACAGGCATAACTTTTTGCTCGTTTGGCAGAAAAATCTGAAATTTTTTGAGCGTGTTCCTGACTCAATTTGGAGGGTACCCTAACCCACAAAGGTCGGTTAGCCCTCACCAAAATCGCCAAAAAAAATCGGGAAGATAAAAAAAAAATTGGACAAAGTTTTTGCTCGCCGGACAGCGAACTTGTTTGAATTTTTGTGAGCCACATCCCACCTCAGTTGTAGGTGCCAATTTTTGTGGTTACTCCTCTGGTCATCCTTGTTTCAAAAAAATAGAGTGAAAAAAAAGGAGAAAAAAAAATATATATAAAAAAAAGAGAGGCGGTCCTGTTATTTTTGCTTGTCCGAACTCTTGTCCGAACTCCTGTCCGAACACTTGTCCGATCTGAGGAAGTCTTTGGCTGTTTGTTGCTTGTCCGATCTCTTGTCTGAACCTTTGTCCGAACTCTTGTCCGATCTCTTGTCCGATCCGAACAGCAAAAAAAAAAAGAGAGAGAAAAAAAAAATTTTGCACATACCCTTGTCCGATCACTTGTCCGATCTCTTGTCCAATCCCTTGTCCGATCTATAGAGAGCTGATTTTGACCTGTTTTTGCTTCCTTTTGATTTTGGGCACATAGTTTCCCTCTATTACTTGAACTTTCACTTTGGGAGCACTACGGTCAGCAACTTTGACGAGTACTAGGGAATACTTATTGAACTTGGTATAACTGTTATTATTATCGCTAATCCTTGCTACTCACTTTGCCTTCCAAGCTACACATTTCTCTTGGTCAGGACAGGTTCATTCCTTGCAATTGTACACCACCCTCCACTTGGTTCATCACCTGTAGGCCGGTGACCTCCCTGCAGCGTGGTAAGAACACTTGCAAGCGTGGGTAAGGTGCTTGACGAATTGCTTCCACCACACATCCCGCACCCCACCTAGCTGTTTTACATAGGATTATTCTTGGTTGTTTTATCTTTTCACTAACATGGCAGATAACAGCGGCACCCCTCCATCTGATTTTAATGACTGTGTCTCACGGCGTGCTCTACTAGAGTCTCAGCGGCAGACCCAACATTCTATCGAACGTCTCGCGCGTACTGTGGCTGACCTAGTGGACCGAATGGCTGCCTTGGAAACACGATTGCCTGCTGCACGAGCCAACGATGAACATGTTGAAGAGGAAGACGATCATATTGAAGATGAAGACGACCTATCCTATGCTGGAAACAATGCCATTGACCCTGACGAGGCTGCACGTCATCGCTTTCAGTTCAACCGTCAAGGTATGGGCAACCGCAACCGCCCTCCACGAGGTAACAATGACAACCACAGGAACAATGATCCCTACTCTAAGGTAAAATTTTCAGTACCTCCTTTTGCTGGCACCTATGATCCAGATGCATATTTAGATTGGGAGATGTCAGTCGAACAAAAATTTAATGCTCATATGGTTCCTGCTATCCACCGCGTGCGTTTAGCTACTAGTGACTTCACTGGATATGCTCTTCTTTGGTGGACTGAAATAGTTCAGGTTGGAAATGAACCACAAACTTGGGATATGTTAAAACGGCAAATGCGTGGTAGATGGGTCCCTCCTTCATATAAACGTGATTTGAGAAAAAAATTGCAGCGCCTAAACCAAGGAAATAAATCGGTAGAGGAGTATTATCAGGAGTTGCAAATAGGTTGCATGCGTGCTGAAATTGAGGAGGACAATGAGGATAAAATGGCCCGTTTTTATGGTGGTTTAAGACGTGAAATTCAGGATATCATTGATTATAAAGAATACAATACTATCACTCGTCTTTTCCACCTTGCTATGCTTGCAGAAAAAGAATTGCAGGGTCGCCAACAACCACAACGCAGCATGAGGACCAACATTGGTGGTGCTACTTCACGCTCAAGTGGGCAGCAGCAACGACCACCCGCACCCCCTTCTCGACCGGCGGCTACATCAGCACCTTCTACATCTACAGCCCAGGTTGAGAGTTCCAAGGCTGCAGCATCCAAGGCGCCATCCAAGCCCACATCCTCGGCAGCCTCTACTGCACGTTCTGCAGCGATCCAGTGTCACAGATGCAAAGGACTTGGCCACGTTATGAAGGACTGCCCTAGTCAGCGGGCTTATATTGCTACGGAAGATGGTGGCTACGTAAGTGCTAGTGATGTTGAAGATGAATATGCACTTGCTGCTAACATTGCAGGAGATGATGATACATTCGACGATGACGCTGTTTTTGCGCCGGATACCTATGCCGACCATGAAGCACTTATTGTACAACGTGTTTTAAGCACTCACATGGAGCAGGACGACCGGGCACAAAGAAACAATCTGTTTCAGACCTTCTTCCTCGTCAATGACCGCCGTGTACGTGTCATCATCGACAGCGGTAGTTGCAACAATTTGGTGAGCCACGACATGGTAACGAAGCTTCAACTTCCCACACGTGCGCATCCACACCCTTACCATGTGCAATGGTTCAATAATAGCGGTAAGGTCAAGGTAACACAAACTGCTAACATCAAATTTGCCATTGGTACATACTTAGGAGTTGCTGATTTTGATGTAGTACCAATGCAAGCATGTTCTCTGTTACTTGGTAGACCTTGGGAGTATGATACTGATGCTACACACCATGGTAGGAGCAATAAGTATACATTTATGAATAAAGGAAAGAAAATTACATTGCTTCCTATGACTCCTGCTGAAATTGTAAAATTTGAACAAGAAAAACATGCTAGGGATGCACAAAAGAGCAAACAACCTTCTGAAAATCAGCAAGTAGCTAAGACGCTTTTGAAGCAACAGAAAGATAAAATTGCTTCTCCTTCTTCATCACAAGTTATAAATCTGAAAGGGCGTGTCATGCTTGCAACTAAAACTGACCTTGTTGAAATTTGTGATGATACTCCCTTGCTATACGGCTTGATTTGCACAAACGTGTTGTTTTCACTTGCGAACATTCCTAGCTCTGTTCCTGTTGCAGTCACTGACCTTTTGCAGGAGTTTAAAGATGTTTTTCCTGCTGAGATACCACCCGGGCTGCCACCGATACGCGGCATCGAGCACCAAATTGATTTGGTCCCGGGGGCGTCTCTTCCTAATCGTGCAGCGTACCGCACCAATCCGGAGGAGACAAAAGAAATTGAGCGCCAAGTACAGGACCTTCTTGATCGTGGGTACGTCCGTGAAAGCCTTAGTCCTTGTGCAGTACCCGTTCTTTTGGTACCTAAGAAAGATGGTAGTTGGCGCATGTGTGTTGATTGTCGTGCTATTAATAATATCACCATTCGATATCGACACCCTATTCCTAGATTGGATGACATGCTTGATGAGCTTAGTGGTGCCATTATCTTTTCTAAGATCGATCTCCGTAGTGGTTACCACCAAATTCGCATGAAACTAGGTGATGAATGGAAAACTGCTTTTAAAACAAAGTTTGGACTATATGAGTGGCTTGTCATGCCTTTTGGACTTACTAATGCACCTAGTACCTTCATGCGCTTGATGAATGAAGTCCTACGGCACTTTATAGGACGCTTTGTGGTTGTATACTTTGATGATATCTTGGTTTATAGCAAGTCTCTCACTGAACATGTTGAACACCTACGTGCTGTTTTTATTGTCCTCCGTGAGGCTAGAATGTTTGGTAACCTTGAGAAGTGCACGTTTTGCACGGATCGAGTTGTGTTTCTTGGATATGTTGTCACTTCACAGGGTATTGAGGTCGACGCGGCAAAGGTAGAAGCAATCAACAGCTGGCCGCAGCCCCAAACTATCACACAGGTACGTAGTTTCCTTGGTCTTGCAGGTTTCTACCGGCGTTTTGTGAAAGATTTCAGCACCATCGCCGGTCCTTTACATGAGTTGACCAAGAAGGGAGTTACTTTTACTTGGGAACCAGCACAAGAACAAGCTTTTGCCACACTCAAGGATCGCCTTACACATGCACCTCTACTTCAGCTACCCGACTTCAGTAAGCCTTTTGAACTAGAATGTGATGCTAGCGGTTTTGGATTAGGAGGTGTGCTGCTGCAAGGAGGTAAACCCGTGGCCTATTTTAGTGAGAAATTACATGGCCCACAGTTGAACTATTCTACCTATGATAAGGAATTATATGCCTTAGTGCGTGTGCTTGAAACTTGGCAACATTACCTTTTGCCTAAGGAGTTTATTATTCATTCGGATCATGAAGCATTGAAGCATATACGTAGTCAAGCAAATCTGAATAAACGACATGCTAAATGGGTAGAATTTATTGAAACTTTTCCATACATCATTAAGCATAAGAAAGGGAAAGATAATGTGATTGCGGATGCTTTGTCTAGACGTTATACATTGCTTTCTCAACTTGATTATAAGATCTTTGGTTTAGAAACATTGAAGGACATGTATGCTACTGATTTGGACTTCAAAGATGCTTTTGCAAATTGTACAGATGTCCGTGCTTGGAACAAATATGTGCTGAATAATGGATATCTTTTTCGTGCTAACAAGTTATGTGTGCCGGCTAGCTCTCTTCGCTTGTTGTTATTGCAGGAAGCACATGGTGGTGGTTTGATGGGTCATTTTGGATCAAAGAAAACTGAAGATGTGCTGTCCACCCACTTCTATTGGCCTAAGATGAGACGAGATGTTGAGCGCTATGTGGCACGATGCGCTACTTGCAATAAAGCTAAGTCCCGACTAAATCCACATGGTCTTTATATGCCTCTGCCCGTTCCTAGTGTACCTTGGGAGGATATTTCTATGGATTTTGTGTTAGGGTTACCTAGAACTAGGAGGGGGAGAGATAGTATTTTTGTGGTGGTAGATCGTTTCTCTAAAATGGCGCATTTTATACCTTGTCACAAGAGCGACGATGCTACAAATGTTGCTGATTTGTTTTTCAGAGAGGTCGTACGCTTGCATGGAGTTCCCAATACCATCATTTCAGATCGTGATGCCAAATTCTTAAGTCATTTTTGGAGGACGTTGTGGCATAAGTTGGGGACGAAGCTGCTGTTTTCTACTACTTGTCACCCCCAAACGGATGGACAAACGGAGGTCGTCAACCGCACATTGTCCACCATGTTGAGGGCTATTTTGAAGACCAACTTGAAGCTTTGGGAAGAGTGTCTACCTCATATTGAGTTTGCATATAATAGGTCAGTACACTCCACTACTAAGGTAAGTCCGTTTCAAGTGGTCTATGGTTTTAATCCGCGTGCTCCTATTGATTTGCTACCATTACCACCATCTGAAAACTTGAATTTTGATGCTACTACACGTGCTGAATTATTACTTAAGATGCATGAAACTACTAAAGCAAACATAGAGAAAATGAATGAGAAATATCGTGCTTATGGTAGTAAGGGTAGAAAAGAGATAACATTTGAACCGGGTGATCTTGTTTGGTTGCACTTGCGCAAGGATCGTTTTCCTGATTTACGAAAGTCTAAATTGATGCCCCGTGCTGATGGTCCTTTCCGTGTGCTTGAGAAGATAAATGACAATGCATATAAGCTTGAGTTGCCTGCATCTTTTGGGGTTAGTCCCACATTTAACATTTCAGATTTAAAACCCTATTTGGGAGATGATGATGAGCTTGAGTCGAGGACGACTCCAATTCAAGAGGGGGAGGATGATGAGGACATCACTTCACATGATACACACATGGAGCCTCCACCTACAATTCAACTACAAGGACCAATCACACGCGCCCGTGCCCGTCGCTTGAACCATGAGGTTAATTCGTTCCTTAGCAACTTTGATTATATTTGTTTGGATGGGATGCTACTGAATACTAGTGATATTTTGTTGCTTAGGAACATGGGAGATGGAATAGGAGAGTTGGAGTTGAAGACGGAGCCGCACGGATGATTTGAAGTCAAGAATTCGCTGGTTCGGACTACATCGACCACCATTCACCAAAATGGGCATAACTCCCTCATACGAAGTCCGATTGGCGCGTTCTTGGACTTTTTGGAAAGCTGAGGAGAATACGGATCGTTTGCCGTTGGTTTCACCTCATTTGGAGTCTCGAGTCGTCCTGTGTATTTAAAACAGTACTGCATGACAGAACTGGGCCATGTTGGCCATAATCTGAGTCTGTACATCTTCTAGCCCACAGCCCATGTCTGTTTACCTTCCCCCTGGCCGCCGCCCTATATATTCTCACGCCAGCCACCTCTAGGGTTAGGTTTTGCTTTGTTGCATCTACACTGTTGTGTTTAGATCCCGCCTCTTGCGCCGGACCGATTGGCTACCGCATTGGTGTTTGTGAAACCTCAACTTATCTTCGTTTGTCTGTGATTTTGGCATTCGATTTGTATCCTTCCTGTTCTTGCTTGTGTTCTTGGGTTCGCTTGCAGGAATTAGCCTTCGTGGCGAGGTCAATCGCGTTCTGCGTGGTTGATAACCAACGGAGACAGTGGTGTAACGATTGCAAGGTTTTGATCCGCCGGACCGGAGCCTTGGATCGCCAACGTCGAGATTCTCCACCAACCCAAGTTTATCCCTTACCTAGCGGAAGATCGGGACCAATCTCCCATCAGAACCCTTCGAGGTTCATTTTACACACCATATACACACATACAAACATGTGCTGTAGCTAACACAATTGCTACAACAACACTTTTTGGTATAGTGAAACTGCGAAAGCTCCTCCAGACACGCTTTCCGCGGCTTGTGGTTTCTGACTTCACAACCATACATAATTTCATAAATTGACATTTTCAAATTTCATATAACCATACAAAATTTCATAAATTGACATTTCAAATTTAATACAACCATACAAAATTCCATAAATTGATATTTTAAATTTCATACAACCATACAAAATTTCATAAATTAACATTTTAAATTTCATACAACCATACAAAATTTCATAAACTGACATTTCAAATTTCATACAACTATACAAAATTTCATAAATTGACATTCCAAATTTCATACAACCATATAAAATTTCATAAATTGAATTTTTACACTATTCACGGCTCAAAGCAGCTTTTTCACAGTCGTTTCAGCCAAACGACTTTCAGCTTTCTTACGACTGATATCCCACAACAGTTTTTCCATAGTTCACAGCAGTTTTTTTTTATAATTTCATAGCCACAGCTCAACCAAACACACTCTAATTAGAGCCTTCGCGGTGGATTAACACTACACCACAGCACAGAATTCCCTACCAACGTCTGTTGGGAAAAGTTAACATATACCGACCGACAGTTGGTCAGTAAAACTAGCGACAAATTGTTGGTCGGTAATAATTATATATCATATCAAACTGTTGGTCGGAAAAGCTAATATTTTATTGTCAAACAGTTGGTCGGCAATAGTCTTTTTACTGATGAACCATCGGTCGGTAAATGCCATCCGTCGGTAATGGGCTCAATTAGCGCGGCCCAAAAATCTCCATACCATGCATGCACTGCCATCCCCAAACCCTTGCTTGGCCAACCCGCCGCCGCCATCCCGCACCGCCGCCATCCCGCACCGCGCCGCCGTCCCGCACCACGCCACCGTTTGGCCATCGCCGCACCACGCCGCCGTCCCGCACCGCACCGCCGTCCCGCCTTCACCGCACCACGCCGCCGCGCGTCCCGCACCGCGCCGCCATCCCGCCTTCGCCGCACCGCGCCGTCGTCCCGCCTCCGTCCCGCACCGTGCCGCCGTCCCGCCGCCGTCCCGCCGCCGTCCCGCACCACGCCACCGTCTGGACATCGCCGCACCACGCCATCGTCCCGCACTGCGCCGCCGTCCCGCCTTCACCGCACCACGCCGCCGCGCGTCCCACACCGCGCCGCCATCCCGCCTTCGCCGCACCGCGCCGCCGTCCACACCGCACCTCACCTCTGTCCCGCACCGCGCCGCCGTCCCGCCGCCGTCCCGCACCACGCCGCCGTCCCGCACCTCGCCACCATCCCGCCGTCCGACGAGCCCCACGTCTGTCGTCCGACGAGCCCAGGAAGGACGTACACCTCCACCCCGCCCACAGATAACCTTCTCGTCGGGGTAAGCCTCCTGATCTATCTTCCCTTCCTGTCTCCCTCTGATCTATTTGTGCGTGGTGGCGGTGGTCGGATCTTACTGCGCGATTGCTTGTTTACCTTGTTAGTTATGCTCTGCTGCTCATTGCTCAAGCGCAATTACTTGTAAGTTGTAACATCCTGGTGTGCCACCATCAAGTTAATAAGTGTTATGCTTATAAATATAATATTGATTTGTTCTAAATGATAATACATTAAACATGACACTATTCTTTATGTTGGTGTGCTGAAACTTTACTAAAACATGTGTTTTGATCACTATTTTTGGTTAAACATGTATAGTACTCATATTCAAAATACGGATGCCTTGCGGACTTAGGACCACTAGAACCTAGGGGCCACCTCACTAGTTCCTAGTGCCGCTTTGTTCTTGAACATCAACACTACATATGCCAATTGACATGTCATTTTTAATGTCACCCATGTGATGCCATGAGTTCAATCATTTTAACAGGAGTCACTAGAAATTATAAGTGTGTGGCTAGCATGGACAAAAGTTGTATGGATGCGCCTAGGTACAACACATCATTTTTCAAAATTTATGAGTTGCTAAAACTTGCTGAAATTAGATGCAACATGTATATAAATTTCTTCAATGGATTCATTTAGGCATACAGAGGAGTATTTACAAGGGCTTACCAGATTCCTAGGCTATGCATTTAGTAAATCATCAGTCGAGGACAAAATATTATGTCCTTGCAAAAGATGTGTCAACTCCTACTGGAGAGAAGAAACGAAAGTTCGTGAGCACCTGGTATGTGAGGGATTTGTAGAAGGATATAGGCACTGGATGTTTCATGGGGAACGTGGATCTTCTTCCACAGAACCACCACATTGTGATGAGGTCGATGAGAGGAATGAGGGTGATGATATTTCAGATTTGCTTAGAGACCTAGCAGGTGGTTTAGATGACAAGGGAGATTTTGAAGATGATTGTGCTTCGGGTCAGGATAATGCTTATTTAGAATCTCTTCATAACTTGGAAGCTGATGCTGGACAAGATCTATATCCAGGATGTAAGAATTTCTCAAAGCTTCGTTTTGTAGTGAGGTTGCTTCATACCAAATTGCTTGGAGGGTGGTCCGATAAAAGTTTTAATCTCCTGTTAGATCTATTAAAAGATGCTTACCATGAGTCCTCAATACCTGGAAACTACAATGAAGCCAAAAAACTAGTTAAGTGCCTTGGACTTGGGTATGTTAATATCCATGCATGTGAAAATGATTGTATTCTGTTTTGGAAGGACAATGCCGATGCCAATTCATGCCCAAGATGTACTGCTTCACGATGGAAATCTGAAAGGAAGAGTGCAGATGGTAAACGTGTTCACAAGGCTCCTAAGAAGGTTCTTCGCTACTTTCCAATAAAGAAAAGGCTTCAGAGGTTGTTTGTGTGCTCTAGAACCGCAGCTCACACAAGATGGCATGCGGAAGAGCGCACACAAGATGGTTTGGTTAGGCATCCAGCAGATTCTCTCATGTGGAAAGACTTTGATGAAAAACATCCAGATTTGCTAAAGAAAGCCGGAATATTAGGCTTGCACTTGGAACGGACGGTTTCAATCCATTCAGGTCCATGAATGTGAACTATAGTATTTGGCCTGTCATATTGATTCCTTACAACTTTCCACCTTGGATGGTTATGAAGCAGCCAAATTTTATTCTATCATTGTTGATTCCAGGTCGAAATGCTCCTGGTAGTGATATTGATGTCTATTTCGAGCCTCTAGTTGATGATATGCTGGATATGTTTCTTCATGGGGTGAGGACCTATGATGCTTCGAGGGGGGAGTATTTTCAATTGCTATTAGAAGAGATTCTACATTGCCTTATCAATATGATGGTTTACGATATGTCGGTGATGCCGTCACAAGGTCCATTGCATGGCCATCTAGCAAGGTAATTGTAACACCCCAAATTTTCAAAACAATAAAAATATTATTAAATTCAATTTATTGGAATTATTATTTCAGAAAATACTTTTAAATCCCTTTTATACCCTTTTGAACTACAACATAGAGTAGATGACCAAATCAGGAGGTGAAACTTTTTGTATATGATCCTAAGACCAAAATATAATTTTGAGAATTTTTATAAATTTTTACCAGCCTTGGAAGTAGCCCTAATATTTTAATCCATTTTCTGGAATTATTTTTATTCAGAAAAGTATTAGAACAGTAATGGGCTCCCCTCCCTCCCTTCTCTCTCTCCCGGCCGGCCCAGCCCGTTACCGCGCTCGCCTTAGACTGACAACCCGGTCCCACCTGTCGGCGCCGAATCCCTCCCCTCGCGCGCGAACCCGACAACCCGGCCCCACCCGTCAGTTGCCACCCCCGCTCGCCCGCGCTCACTGGCCCGTGGCCCCCGCTTGTCAGGACCTTCGTCCCCGCGAGATCCGCCCCGGACCCCCCCCCCCTCGCCGGCCGAAACCCTAACTCCGCCTAGGATCCGCCCTCGCCGGCCCCCTCCCTTTAATCCGACGTGTGCATTGAATTCCCCTCACCGCGCCGGCCGTTTCCCCCTATTAATCCCGCCCGATTCACGTCCAGGTGCGTTGAACCACGTCAACCCGAGCTCGCCGGCGTCATGGCACATTTATCCCCGGCCACCGTCGATTACGCCCCCCCTGCCCCCGCCGGTGACCCTATTTAAACCCCCCGGTCGCCCGCATTTCACCCCCACGCCTACGCCTTGCGAGGACACACAGAGCGCCCACCGCCCGGCTTTTAGCGCCACACCGCCTCCTGTTCTCCAGCCGTCGACCGCCATCGCCGGAGTACTCCTCCGTCCTCGTCGACCGCACCTATGCAACCGCAAGGACCACCCCCACCTCGGCCACACCTTCGCTGGCCAAGGAGACCGCTGGATCCCCACCACCGTCGAGTACCCGAGAAGCCCTTCGCGTCTACCCTCGCCGCCGGCCACCGTCAGCCGTCCTCCTTCGCCAACTAAGGTACCTTCGTGACCGCCTTGGCCTCCTCTTTCCGTTTTCGCATAGAGCTAGGGCCTAGCCCCCTCGTAGGCGCCGTCACCGCCGCACCCGAACCCCACCGTCGCCGGAGACGAAGGGGGGTATAACCCCCTTAGCCCGTGTCGTGCCGGATTAAAGCCTGGCCGCACGATCGCGATCGGACGACGCACGTGAGCCCACGTACGCGATCTAATCCGCGCCGTCGGATCTGGTCAAAGCGGTACGTTTTAATCTCGTGCGTCCATCTGTATTTAAAACCCGCGTTTAATCCTGTGCGTCCACGTGGTACCGGTTCGCACGTTTTAATCCTGGCCGTCCGTAGCGACTTACGCGTCCCACCTCACTCTCGCGCGTCGGATCTGGATCCGACGGTCCAGATCGACCCGGCGCACGCGCACAGTGCGCGGGTTCACCGTGGGCCTGGCTCACCGTGGACCCGAGAGGTTTAAAATTTGAAAATAAATTCCAGAAATGCTTTTAAACTTGTAAAATTCATATCTAATGCATTTGGACTCTAAAAATTGCCATTCCAATTTTAGAAAATTCATAAAATTATTCTCTACATGTTTAGACAATAAAAACAGTAGGCTTATTGGGACATTTTCATGTTTATTTAAATAAGTATCCAAATGCCCTTAGGATTTAAATGAAAATTTAAATATTTAAATTCCAGAAAAATTATATAATTGTCCTTTACTGTTTAAACACTAAAACCACTGGGTTTTCTCTAAATCATTTAAATTAAATTGATTAGAAAACTTAATGTAGTGTTATTCCCACTTAAAAACCCTTTTATGAAAAACAATGATTCATTTAGATTCACTTTAAATTAATGGAGGAATAAATTTCAGAACTTTAATATCTGAATTTATTTTATTTATAATCAAACCAACTTAAACTTATGTGTTTATAATGTAATGTTATACTGTTTGATTAGATGTTATGTTCTTTTTATTTTACCTTTATATTAAAAAGACTACGACGTCGCCGAGGAGCCGGAGTACTTCCCCGAAGTCCCTCCCTCTCCCTTTGCTGAACAAGGCAAGTCACCAAACAACTCTTTTGAGCATATTGAACCCATGTCTGAATTGACTATCGCTAAAACACATAGGTTATGTATATGCATTAGTCAAATGAACCCTTACATTATATTTATTTAGGATCCCCCGACCTTGATGTGCAACCCAAGCCATGCTATCTCGCCTAACCTCCTTGTCACCATATGATGAATGATATTAGCTAGTGTCCAATGTATTGGCACGGCCGCTATAGGATAAAAATGAGTCGTAGTGAAATGGTTCTATTATATGATCCCGTTACTTCTTATCTTTGGAAATTCTGTTGGTGATGAGTCATGGTTGTGAGTGTATGCATGGTGGGTTCCGGGTGAAAGCTAGGGCATTGGTCAGTCGCACCCGGGGCACTATAAGGACCGGTCTGAGGGATCCGTTGCAATACACTTACGTACTAACCACAAGTCTAGTGGGTAAGTCCTAACTAAGGTATGGGTTGTTCCAAACCGAGGCCACCATTTGGAGATGGGTCAAGTTGCACCTGCGGGTGACTTGTACCAATGTGGCGCAAAAGGGGGTGCGACGTTAGCCGGGATGCGGCCCGGCGCGCCGGCGAAACCTAGAGCGGGTGGTTATCGCTTGGAACATCTCATATTGAGGTTTTGGCACGAGTTCCCGTGAAATGGGTCATCTCGTTGAGATGAGTGCGTGCCTTGTGGGTACAGTAGTACATCTCTGATCAGAGTCTTAAATCTTTTCGAAAAGCCGAGCCCACGGTCAAGGGCGGGTTGCGTGACATCCCCCAGTTAGTTTACTTGAATATGTATGTGCATGATGGATTGACATGTAAGGACCGTTGTGCGAGGAGGTAAAACGTACTCCTCGAGTTAGTTGATGTTGATGATGTTCATATTTACTTTCCGCATGATTAAAATATGATTACACTAAATGTCATAACTGCAACTGCTTTATTCCGCATTGTTAGCCTTTATCCTTCCTTGTTTATTATCCCGCATTATTATTTGCATTTGCGGTGGCTTGTTGAGTACTTTTTGTACTCATACCCGTTGGACCCCACAGAGGATGTTTACCTTGAAGACGGTCTGGAGTAGCGACCCAGTCAAGAAGAAAGATCCTGAAGAAGACGTTCGTCATGCCATTATTTAATTACTTTATTACTGTTTTTACTAAAACAATGTTGTAATAAATATGGTCTGCGTACCATGGATTTTATCGTATGTACGTTGTCGCATGATGAACCTCTTGTATTATTGTTTTTCTATGGAAATTCAATAATGTCTCGATTTTGATAAATCGGGGTGCTACAAGATGGTATCAGAGCCGACTTGACTGTAGGAAGCCAAACAGACCCGCCTAGCCATTAAGCCATAGGAAATTATTTCTTGAAAATCTACTTCATACACTTTGCCCCTCTCCTCACTTTTATTCAACTTGCTGTTTTGTAGATGCCAGTCTACCAAGTTCACAGTTACTGCCGCCACTATGAGGGCTTCGTCCGGGAGCTCCGCATGATGCTCACCTTCCTCGGGTTCCTCTTCGAACCGGAATTTCAAGGAGTCTACCCCGACGAGTTCGCCGGGCCTTGTGACGTCTCCCTCACCGTCCATGGCTCTGGAGAACACCTGCCGCCCTACACCACCGCACTTGGGGGCCCGACTTTCGACGTCGCGTGCCAACGAGTCGCCCTCCAGGCCCTCATGGAGCTGAGGATGATCTACGACGATCGTCTTCAGAACTCATCCTTCCGGCTTGTGCCGAAGCGTACTCCCGGAGCCCACCGTAGTATCTACCTCGGAGTTCACTCCGTGCGTGATCCGGTCATGGCTCGGCAGTCGCGTCTTCTGCAGGCCATGGATGATCTCCACACCGAGGCGGTGCTCGACGCCGACGAGCACCATGAGGCGGTTGCATTTCTTCGTGAAGAAACGAAGAACCTGATCCAACAGAACGGCGAGCTGCAGCGCAAGATCATTCAGCTGCAGAAGGATATAGCGGAGATGGTTCCTCTTCTTCCCAGGAAGAAGAAGCCTATCCGTGAGCCCCTCCCTCGCCCCAAGAGGATCCCGCCACGACCCTCTCCCGCCAGGCCTTCCACCAGCGCCCCTACACCACGCCCCGGCCTCGTCTCCGACTCCATCATCGAGAATTTTCTCGAGCCCACCATCCCTCTGGAGCCGCGCACTCGTGGTTCCGAGAGCTCGGAGACCGCCTCCGGTGGCGAGTAGGCGTTAGGAGACGCGAGAATAAATAAAAAGAATTATTTTGTATGTGGTGCTGCCCACGACGAGGGTGTCATGGGTAGAATAAAAACTTGATTGTAACAAACAATTTATGCCACTATATATAAGTATGTGCTTGAATCTTATATGATTGTATTATCGTTTCGTCATCCTTTGCTTTATCGCTTTGTATATTCAGAAGATGGCCGACCACCAGAACACCGGCTCCAACCACGGAGCAGGAGGGAGCCGAGACGCGCCTGAGGGTGTTGTGCCCAACTGGGGTGCGACAGGCCCGCGCCAATCCGGGTCGCCTTCCGCTAACCACCCCACCTTGGCGGAGATGATGGCGAATCAGAACCATCTGATCACCGCCCTCCTCACCCAAATGCAGCACCAACAGGCTCAGTTGGACCGTCTGCAGAACGGGGAGCCCGCCCCTCGCGCACCAGCACCCGCGGCCACTCCGCAGCTCTCCGAGTTTTTGCGCGTGCGCCCGCCCATCTTCTCGAGCACGACCAACCCGATGGAGGCCGGAGATTGGCTCCGCACCATCGAGAAGAAGCTAGTATCAGCCCCCATTCTGACTCTGCCAGACATCCGGAAAGACTTCCACGTCTACTGTGATGCCTCTCGTCAGGGATTGGGATGCGTCTTAATGCAAGAAGGGAAGGTGATATCCTACGCCTCCCGGCAGCTGAGACCGCATGAGCTAAACTACCCAACCCACGACCTGGAACTAGCAGCCGTGGTTCATGCCCTAAAGATATGGAGACATTACCTTGTGGGAAATCGGTGTGAGGTCTTCACCGACCACAAGAGCCTCAAGTACATATTCACCCAACCAGATCTGAACCTCAGACAAAGGAGATGGTTGGAACTGATCAAGGATTACGACTTGGGCATCCATTATCATCCGGGCAAGGCGAACGTGGTGGCAGACGCCCTTAGTCGAAAAGGGTACTGCAATGCCATCATGATTCAAGACCAGGCTCCTCTACTTTATAAAGAGATGGAAAGGCTAAACCTGGGGATCACCACTCGAGAGTACCTTGCTGCCTTGGAGTCTCGGCCGGTCTTAATAGACCAGATCCGAGAGAAGCAGAAGGAAGACCCAGACATCCTGGAGATCCAGCAAAACATGAGGAAGGGTAAAGCCCCCGGATTCTCCGAGGATGAACATGGTACCATTTGGTTCGGAAACCGAGTATGCGTACCCAACCTACCTGAGTTGAAGACTCTCATCCTTCAGGAAGCCCACGATACTCTATACTCCATCCATCCCGGGAGTACAAAGATGTACCAAGACCTGATGGAGAAATATTGGTGGGTCAGCATGAAGAGAGAAATAGCTGAGTATGTGGCCAAGTGCGACACATGCCGGCGAGTCAAGGCAGAGCATCAGAGACCTGCCGGACTTCTTCAACCCCTCAAAGTCCCCGAATGGAAGTGGGAAGAGATAGGAATGGACTTCATCACGGGACTGCCCAGGACCCAAGCTGGTCATGATTCTATCTGGGTGATCGTTGATCGGCTCACCAAGGTAGCTCACTTCGTCCCGGTCAAGACAACTTACACCGTCGCCAAGTTGGCCGAGTTGTACGTGACCCGGATCGTGTGCCTCCACGGAGTTCCCAAGAAGATTGTATCTGACCGCGGGAGTCAGTTTACCTCCAAGTTTTGGAAGAACCTTCAAGAGGAACTCGGCACCCGGCTGAACTTTAGCACCGCCTATCATCCACAGACCGACGGTCAAACCGAAAGGGTCAACCAGATATTGGAGGATATGCTTAGAGCTTGTGCTCTAGACTTTGGCGGAATGTGGGACAAGAACTTACCTTATGCAGAGTTCTCCTACAACAACAGCTATCAAGCCAGCCTGCAGATGTCCCCGTTCGAAGCACTCTATGGGCGTAAGTGCAGAACGCCGTTGCTCTGGGATCAGACCGGAGAATCACAACTGTTTGGGACTGACTTATTGAGAGAAGCTGAAGAGAAAGTTAAGATCATAAGAGACCGATTGAAGGCAGCCCAATCCAGGCAAAAGAGCTACACCGATAACCGTCGAAGAGATCTAGCCTTTGAGGAGGGCGATTATGTCTACCTCCGAGTCACTCCCCTCCGTGGCACTCAAAGGTTCAACATGAAAGGCAAACTAGCACCCCGCTACGTCGGACCTTTCCAGATCCTCCGTCGACAAGGAGAAGTGGCATATCAACTTGAACTGCCTCCATCCCTGGCAGGAGTTCATGATGTGTTCCATGTCTCTCAGCTGAAGAAGTGCCTCCGTGTGCCCACCGAGCAAGCCGACCTTCAGCAACTTAATGTCCAAGAAGACTTGACCTACATAGAGAGACCCGTCAAGATCCTGGAAACCAAGGAAAGAGTAACCAGAAGTCGCGTCGTCCGCTTCTGCAAAGTCCAATGGAACAACCATCCCGCAGAAGAAGCCACTTGGGAAAAAGAAGATGAGCTGAAAGCCCAATACCCCGAGCTATTCGAGTAGCGTTCCAATCTCGAGGACGAGATTCTTGTAAGGGGGATAGGTTTGTAACACCCCAAATTTTCAAAACAATAAAAATATTATTAAATTCAATTTATTGGAATTATTATTTCAGAAAATACTTTTAAATCCCTTTTATACCCTTTTGAACTACAACATAGAGTAGATGACCAAATCAGGAGGTGAAACTTTTTGTATATGATCCTAAGACCAAAATATAATTTTGAGAATTTTTATAAATTTTTACCAGCCTTGGAAGTAGCCCTAATATTTTAATCCATTTTCTGGAATTATTTTTATTCAGAAAAGTATTAGAACAGTAATGGGCTCCCCTCCCTCCCTTCTCTCTCTCCCGGCCGGCCCAGCCCGTTACCGCGCTCGCCTTAGACTGACAACCCGGTCCCACCTGTCGGCGCCGAATCCCTCCCCTCGCGCGCGAACCCGACAACCCGGCCCCACCCGTCAGTTGCCACCCCCGCTCGCCCGCGCTCACTGGCCCGTGGCCCCCGCTTGTCAGGACCTTCGTCCCCGCGAGATCCGCCCCGGACCCCCCCCCCCCTCGCCGGCCGAAACCCTAACTCCGCCTAGGATCCGCCCTCGCCGGCCCCCTCCCTTTAATCCGACGCGTGCATTGAATTCCCCTCACCGCGCTGGCCGTTTCCCCCTATTAATCCCGCCCGATTCACGTCCAGGTGCGTTGAACCACGTCAACCCGAGCTCGCCGGCGTCATGGCACATTTATCCCCGGCCACCGTCGATTACGCCCCCCCCCTGCCCCCGCCGGTGACCCTATTTAAACCCCCCGGTCGCCCGCATTTCACCCCCACGCCTACGCCTTGCGAGGACACACAGAGCGCCCACCGCCCGGCTTTTAGCGCCACACCGCCTCCTGTTCTCCAGCCGTCGACCGCCATCGCCGGAGTACTCCTCCGTCCTCGTCGACCGCACCTCTGCAACCGCAAGGACCACCCCCACCTCGGCCACACCTTCGCTGGCCAAGGAGACCGCTGGATCCCCACCACCGTCGAGTACCCGAGAAGCCCTTCGCGTCTACCCTCGCCGCCGGCCACCGTCAGCCGTCCTCCTTCGCCAACTAAGGTACCTTCGTGACCGCCTTGGCCTCCTCTTTCCGTTTTCGCATAGAGCTAGGGCCTAGCCCCCTCGTAGGCGCCGTCACCGCCGCACCCGAACCCCACCGTCGCCGGAGACGAAGGGGGGTATAACCCCCTTAGCCCGTGTCGTGCCGGATTAAAGCCTGGCCGCACGATCGCGATCGGACGACGCACGTGAGCCCACGTACGCGATCTAATCCGCGCCGTCGGATCTGGTCAAAGCGGTACGTTTTAATCTCGTGCGTCCATCTGTATTTAAAACCCGCGTTTAATCCTGTGCGTCCACGTGGTACCGGTTCGCACGTTTTAATCCTGGCCGTCCGTAGCGACTTACGCGTCCCGCCTCACTCTCGCGCGTCGGATCTGGATCCGACGGTCCAGATCGACCCGGCGCACGCGCACAGTGCGCGGGTTCACCGTGGGCCTGGCTCACCGTGGACCCGAGAGGTTTAAAATTTGAAAATAAATTCCAGAAATGCTTTTAAACTTGTAAAATTCATATCTAATGCATTTGGACTCTAAAAATTGCCATTCCAATTTTAGAAAATTCATAAAATTATTCTCTACATGTTTAGACAATAAAAACAGTAGGCTTATTGGGACATTTTCATGTTTATTTAAATAAGTATCCAAATGCCCTTAGGATTTAAATGAAAATTTAAATATTTAAATTCCAGAAAAATTATATAATTGTCCTTTACTGTTTAAACACTAAAACCACTGGGTTTTCTCTAAATCATTTAAATTAAATTGATTAGAAAACTTAATGTAGTGTTATTCCCACTTAAAAACCCTTTTATGAAAAACAATGATTCATTTAGATTCACTTTAAATTAATGGAGGAATAAATTTCAGAACTTTAATATCTGAATTTATTTTATTTATAATCAAACCAACTTAAACTTATGTGTTTATAATGTAATGTTATACTGTTTGATTAGATGTTATGTTCTTTTTATTTTACCTTTATATTAAAAAGACTACGACGTCGCCGAGGAGCCGGAGTACTTCCCCGAAGTCCCTCCCTCTCCCTTTGCTGAACAAGGCAAGTCACCAAACAACTCTTTTGAGCATATTGAACCCATGTCTGAATTGACTATCGCTAAAACACATAGGTTATGTATATGCATTAGTCAAATGAACCCTTACATTATATTTATTTAGGATCCCCCGACCTTGATGTGCAACCCAAGCCATGCTATCTCGCCTAACCTCCTTGTCACCATATGATGAATGATATTAGCTAGTGTCCAATGTATTGGCACGGCCGCTATAGGATAAAAATGAGTCGTAGTGAAATGGTTCTATTATATGATCCCGTTACTTCTTATCTTTGGAAATTCTGTTGGTGATGAGTCATGGTTGTGAGTGTATGCATGGTGGGTTCCGGGTGCAAGCTAGGGCATTGGTCAGTCGCACCCGGGGCACTATAAGGACCGGTCTGAGGGATCCGTTGCAATACACTTACGTACTAACCACAAGTCTAGTGGGTAAGTCCTAACTAAGGTATGGGTTGTTCCAAACCGAGGCCACCATTTGGAGATGGGTCAAGTTGCACCTGCGGGTGACTTGTACCAATGTGGCGCAAAAGGGGGTGCGACGTTAGCCGGGATGCGGCCCGGCGCGCCGGCGAAACCTAGAGCGGGTGGTTATCGCTTGGAACATCTCATATTGAGGTTTTGGCACGAGTTCCCGTGAAATGGGTCATCTCGTTGAGATGAGTGCGTGCCTTGTGGGTACAGTAGTACATCTCTGATCAGAGTCTTAAATCTTTTCGAAAAGCCGAGCCCACGGTCAAGGGCGGGTTGCGTGACATCCCCCAGTTAGTTTACTTGAATATGTATGTGCATGATGGATTGACATGTAAGGACCGTTGTGCGAGGAGGTAAAACGTACTCCTCGAGTTAGTTGATGTTGATGATGTTCATATTTACTTTCCGCATGATTAAAATATGATTACACTAAATGTCATAACTGCAACTGCTTTATTCCGCATTGTTAGCCTTTATCCTTCCTTGTTTATTATCCCGCATTATTATTTGCATTTGCGGTGGCTTGTTGAGTACTTTTTGTACTCATACCCGTTGGACCCCACAGAGGATGTTTACCTTGAAGACGGTCTGGAGTAGCGACCCAGTCAAGAAGAAAGATCCTGAAGAAGACGTTCGTCATGCCATTATTTAATTACTTTATTACTGTTTTTACTAAAACAATGTTGTAATAAATATGGTCTGCGTACCATGGATTTTATCGTATGTACGTTGTCGCATGATGAACCTCTTGTATTATTGTTTTTCTATGGAAATTCAATAATGTCTCGATTTTGATAAATCGGGGTGCTACAGTAATCACCAAACCACGTTTCTTCTCTACTTTGTTTGATTATTTGGTGTATGATTTCTGACTAGTGATGATTTTGGTAGATCAAGCCCTACAAGCCAGGCGCGTCAACCTCCACCCGTAGCCGTGCGTCTGCATAAGCATCCAGGTCATGAGGGAAGAGGAGCATGCATGGCCATCTAGCAAGGTAATCACCAAACATTAGGGCAACCATTGTCACACTACATTCCCAACTCTATCTCTGCCGGATAACAATCTGTAGTTTTTGCAAATGTTTGTTCTGCTGTTAGGAGTTGTGAGCTGTTAGGAGTTTTGAGCCCACTGTTCCATGAAGAACTTTTGATCCTAGTGGTTAATTTGAGCCTAGATAATGTGCTGAATGTTTGTTCTTGTGTTCTAGTAATAAGTCGTAATTCAAGTTATGTTTAGTGAGTACTGAAATCAGAACTTGACTGAATTGAGGTATAAATTTGGTCTCAGTTTTTTAATGCTATTATGTATAGATAGAATCTGTTTAAATATGTAAACTACAGTTGTGTATAATCAGACCAAGCCTTCCTAATCCTGGATATCACAATCTATAATCACCTGGATATCATGAGTTAGGCACTGTTTTTGTTTGAACCCAGTTCATCTATTTTCAAGGTATGCAGGTCTGTTTTATAAAATTTGATTAACTGTATGTGTGTGAATTAGACCTGAGCAAAAATGTTTGATATGTTGCTGAGTTGGATCAGTTATCTGCTAGGGTCTCTTGTTGGCGTTGGTTTTTTTGTTGTCATCTCTTGTTAAGTTTCTACTAAATTTTCTGGTTCTTAATCTGTTATCTTGTGCTGAAATTCTTGATTATCCTTTAGAACTTCAAAAGTATCAAGTAAAATATGTTGAACAGTATTTTCTCTTGGGTTCTGAATTAAGTGATGTATTGTCAATGCATATACCGTTGCTTGATGAAGTCTGTTAAATACATATGTTCTGAAATTCAGTTCTAAACCAGAGTTATAGCCCTGTTTTGAATTTAAACACTATTGAAGGGATCCTGGAGTTCAGTATTCAGATCTGAATCTGTTTTGAACTGATGTATTGTTTCTTATCAAGTTGTTGTCAGAGTTTCTAATACATCTCTTATTATGTTGCTAGTTACTTGTTCATGAAACTTTACTTCATACTATATGTTACATGATTAAAACTGATAGAAAGCAAACTCTCCACAAGAAGTTTAGCTGATCTTCAATCTATCTAGAGTTCTGTTTGAACACTGCATATAGGTTCAATTCTGTTTGTCAATTATTTTTCAGTCAGAAGTTTCAATCTTCAAGTTTCGGTTCCTGTTTGCTAGATAAGGCTATTGCAACATTTTTGTGATGAATACAATATACTTTTAAATAGTGTTCAGAATGACTAGGTTCTTTCTGGATTAAACAAATTTGTTCCAAGCTATCTGTTCTGCTATTTTTTAGAATAGTTCAGCTGTTTCAGTTTTGGTTGTTTGATTGAATTATGTGCTAGTGAAATCTGAATCAGATTAGTACTAAACTTTTCCATAACTTGAGAGATCAAAAATTTTGCTGCTCAAATTTTTCCAATCAAAACACCAAAGGAATTTGCTGTGTGAAGAGACTCTTGAATTGATATAGTGCGCTGCAATTGGGTTTCATATTTGCTACAGTTTTTTGGCACACACTATTACAAGTCAGGAGTTCTGTATTCTGCGATTGAAATTCAAATAATAAACCTATCTAGTACAAGTACTGAAAATTGTGTGCTGAAATCAAATTTGTTCTGAACTTGAAGTATACAAATTGGTTCAAAACCTGAATGCTGACATGATTTATCTTATTGACATGTTTTGTAGGAAGGAAAAAGGCAAGCTACCATTTTGGGGGCGAATGGATTAGTAGCTTTTTGGATTAATGTATGTCATGGTAGACGACCTTCTAGCCATTGTTTGGGATCATCAAGGCCGATTATTTTGTGAACTTGTTATGGATGATTATGACTTTCACACTAAGTGGTGGATGAACTTGTATTTTTTTGTAATCAATACAATGAAAAGATCGTGTATGGTTGACTATCACTTATGTTTTGAGAGATAATTGGTTGGCAATAGGCTATGAGAGTATAGTCAAGTGTTGGTCGGTAAAATTTCACACTGTCAGACTGTTGGTCGGGAAAGATTTATTATTTAGCCATAGAAAGTTGGTCGGTAATAGTCCATCGTCTGACTGTTGGTCGGTAAAAGTTCTAAGCTTTGCCTACGGATAGTCGGTCGGTAAAAGATTTTGAGCTATTCCTACTGACAGTCGGTCGGTAAAAGTATAGTGTCCAACCGTCGGTCGGGAAAGAAACGTCGGTCGGGAAAGAATTTGTTGGTCGGTAAAAGTTTTTATCCCCGACCAACAGTTGGTTGGCAAAAAAATGTTGGTCGGGAAAGAGCTTTGCCTACCGAACTTTCAGTGACTAACAAGGTTGGTCGGGAAAACTCTTTCCCGACCAACATTCGGTCGCTACAAGTGGTTTTCCCTACCAACTTATCTGTAGGGAATTCTATGCTGTGGTCTAGTGTAATTATCGTAACAACAGCTAGAAAGAAGACCGACCACCCCAAATTTAAAGGTTACTTCCAAACGAGCGATACAGCGGTAGTCACAGCTAGCTAGCAGGCAGCGGCTAAACAGGTCGTTCATGCGAGCATGCATGGCTAGGTCATGAACAACCGTGTGCCTGCCTAGATTGGTCCGTTTCGTCACAGTCTCACAGCTGATCATCTGACCATGCATGTACGTATAATGTGTCCATTACTCTATTGCACCAATCTTGCCATCTGGGGGTGGGTATCTAGCGGCTCAGAGGTTGGGGTTGGGTGCATGAAATAACGGGAGTAGCTGCATATTCAGATTTCAGATTGCCGAATCTTCATTCAGATTCACACCCGTCCTTGCTTGCTAAAAACATCGTGTCCACACTCAAGGTGAAAATACATAAAGAATTATAAAAGGATGTGAGTAGCTGAGGAGATTTGGTGTGAGCTTACTCTATTTCGAAAAAAAAAAGCATAGAGAAATGGATATGTGATCGAGTACGTAGCATGCGTAGCACTGAAAATTCTTTATCCAGGGGTGACGCATCAGTTCTGAAGAACATTTAAATCGCCGCAGATTACTGAAGCCTGCCGCGCGCTGCTAGCTGCAGTGTGCTGCTTCCCCCACATTTGCTTCGTTTCCCAACCGCAGATACACCTGCGAATCTGCCATTTGATCCTCCTATGTAATTTCCCAGATCGTTTGTTGCTGCTGCCTATCACAACCGGTCGGCGATCGGCACCATCTGATCGATCAGCTAGCAGTAGCGGCAGCAAGACGGCAGGACAGAAGGAGTAGCAGTGTAGCACTCGTGGTCTCCTGCTACAGTTGGAGTACTCTTGATTGTGCAAGCGATGGATCATCGAGTTCGACATCAGCTCGTAGTAAATGCTGCGTGAGCTCGTCGGCCCTCGTGCTCTCGTAAGACTCAGATTAATATTGAGACGGAGGGGAGAGAAAAAATAGGCTATGAATTTTGATTGATGGTATGAGAAGCTAATTAATTATTACTCCCTCCATAAAAAAATGTGAGATCTATATATTACTTTTTGCATCAAGATCATAATTTTTTTAATAGAATTACTATTGTATGCATGAAACTACATGACTATTAAATTTCTCATATATTCATTCTAATGCACTAAGGGGCTATTTGGCTTCTAGGCTAAAGTTTATCTGCTGTCAAATCAAATGTTTAGATAATTAAATATGAGTTAATTATAAAACTAATTGCATAATCTCTAGGCTAATACACAAACCGAATCTATTAAGCCTAATTAATCCATCATTAACATTTTTTACTGTAGCACCACATTGTCAAATCATGAACTAATTAGGTTTAATAGATTCATCTCGTTAATTAGTCTAGGAGTTCTGCAATTAGTTTTCTAATTAGCTCACGTTTAATCTTTCTTATTAGCATTCGAACATCCGATGTGTGACATGAGCTAAACTTTAGCCTAGCAGAGCCAAACAGGACCTAAACAATACTACTATTTCATGCATGAAATCACATGACTAATACCATAAATGAAACTCATTTAATACCTGAGTCTAGATAAATTATAAATAGGTATAAGATTTTTGAAAAAAAAATAAAAATATAATAGGTCTAAGATTTTTAGATGAATGGAGTATTATATGAGTAGACTACTAGATTAACTACATGTAACATTGCATAAGTATAAAGCCGATAAGTAACTAAATTAATAGCCTTGCTCTAAAAAAACTGATGTCATCGGAAAGTTAACAAAGAAGATAATATGATCTGAAAGTTACAATAAGAAGATAAAATAAAAAACCATAGAAACTTGCTCTCATACAATAAATTAATTGTACGTGGTATAAAAAAAAGCAAAGGAAGAGATTGATAGAAAGAAGAAAGAAAATATATATTTGATATTTAAATATAAATTTATTTTGAATATACGATCCATATGATCCATTGAAGATAAAAGACAAATATAGCAACACATCGTAGACATTGAAGATATCATCAGTATATCTTTCTCTTTCTTTGTGTTATTCACGTGGATTATCCAGCAGGTTGCCAAAAACGTAGCAAACAAAAATGATTTTTATTTTTAAATTCTACGGCTCTTTTAGAATACAAGAATTTTACAGGATTTTTAAATGAATTAAACTAAATCCTCAAAAATTCTTTTGAAAATACTCCAATCCAAAGAAGCCCCTGTAGTTTTTTAAAACTAGAATAAAAAGTGTTTTTAATGCTTAGTAGAAAATAAAACACGGAAACTTTGATGAAATTTAGTTTGCAGAAGAAAGAAAGGGAATACTGCGACATTGGACTTCTTAAAAAGAAAATAAAAACACAATATTTGAGCTCACGTTTATTTTTCTATAAAATGAGTGTAAGAAGATAATATTTAATCACATTCCGTCGTTCATAATAATCTCTTAGTAATTTTTTAAAAATATTTTAATCCTATGTAAATGAGTAAATCCTATAAAACTACTTCGTTCTAAAAAGCATTTACTGCATTACAGAAATAATATATATTTGTCTAGGCTCCTTTAATAATTGGCAAAGCCCAGCCCATTTGTTGCAAGCCGACCCCCATAAGCTGCGACGCATACCTGACCATTTGAAGGTCTCTTTAGAACGCGTGTGAATTTACGGGATTTTCGTAGAAATTATACTAATTTTTTAAAAAATTCTTTGAAAAGACTTCGTTCCAAAGGCATATCGGTTATTTATGGGAAGGATTTATAAATAGCAGAAAAGTCTGTCGCTTCTTAGGGCTTGTTTGGATTCAAGAGGCTAATCCAAAGTGAAACTAAAATCAGTGGCTAAATTTTAGTCACCCCTTATTTAGATCCAGTGATTAAAATAGAAGCTAAAGACTTTATTGCCATACAGAATGATTCAAATGCCCCTTATTTATTGTTCATTGCTTTTCATGCATACATGGTAAAAGTAGAGGTGAGAAAATAGACATTTAGGCTCTCTTACCTCCTCCTTGGGGCTAATGAGACTAAAAAAATTTTAGTCCCCTTTAGCTCTTGTTGTTTGGATATTTGTGACTAGATTTTAAACAGTTTGCTTTAGCTCCTTGCATCTAAACAAACCCCTAGATTAGATGGTACAGAAGCTGAATTAATTTTATCTAAAGTGGGCTAATAAATGGTACTGGACCCTCATCAACAATCTTTTAACTGCCTGTCTAGTACCTTCTTTCGTTTGGTTTACTTTCACAAATTACCATATTTATTTACCAAACCTTTTTAAAAAGTGTGTCTAACAATTTATTCGCCGTACTAAGTAGAACAAAAATACAGAGGGTGATGGTACAAACGTTGCCCTAAGTTTGGCCAATGTTAATAAAGTTAAGCAACAACCCAATATATTTAGACTAGTTTTCGAGGTGTGGATAAAACCTTTCGACGTGTGCAATACGAGATAAATTTCTTTTGAATTGAGGTATGGTTATCAAGACTTCAAGAGCGATACGATTTTGGCACAACCACCTCCTAAGAAATTGAAAAAAACCTCAAAAATACTATTTTAGTAATTGATTATATTCGGAAATATTATTTTAGCGTAGTGCTATTAGAGATAAATCGCCTCTCTCAGTCTCAGCACGACGACGACGGGTCGACGGCGACGGCCGCAGCCTCCACGTCGCTCAGGCCGGTCTACCCGTCCGCGCTCCGTATCACGGTCGGTTTAGCTCGTTCCCCCCGTTCGCCCCTCTCCACTCTATCTCTCATCGTTCGCCTATCCCTGATCGATTGGTTTTCTTCTCTGGTAACCGACTCAGAGTTCGCCGTGTCGGTGGTTCTGGGGGGTTCCCCACGCCGCACTGCCCTTCGAGCTCGAGGACGCCGCTCCAGGTTGACAGGCGGTGTTCTCTCTACTTGCGCTTCGCTTCTAGTTTGGATTGGGTTCAACGGCCTCTTTGTTAGTTTGATTCCTTTGGTTGATTAGGGAGGATCTCTTGTTTTCTCATTTCCCCTTGTTGGATTGGGAATTTTGTTGTTCATCACTGTGCCGACATCGACATCGTGAATTGCAATGCTGGTTCGAAGCACGGTATTGATCCTGCCGACTAGAACGGCTAACCTAAAACGTCAGTTTTTGAGGTAAACAGTAAGGCATGATCGCTACCTAAGAAATTTTATCTGTACGAGATGTTATGCACAGTAGAATGCAGTGCAGTCTCAGGTGCCACTGATACAGCCCAGATGTTCTCCTGGAGATTTTAGTAGCATGTGTTTATTATTCCTAATATTTTATACTACCCAGCTGGGACTTGGGTCGGGTCGGGCCGGCCCGGTCCGGATCCTTCGGGCCAGGACCTACTATGGGCCGGGCTGTTTCGGCCCGAAAAATTTAAGGGCCGGGCCGGGCTGTCCTGAAACTGTGTTCGCTAAGCCCAGGTACAGCCTAAAATTCGACGGGCCTAGATGGGCTGGACCGGCCCAGAAATGGCCCAGCAGCCAAGCCCAGCACTCTAGCTGTCCAGCAGCAAAGCAGCCTGCCTGGGCAGCCTGGGCGCCTAGCTACGCTAGTTAGCTAGTAGACTAGCAGCTACCAGCTAGCAACCTACTAAGCCTAGCACGGCGTGCACACTGCACAGTGCACTGCAGTACTGCTTACGGCAAAAAAAAGGTGACAGTGGAGTGATAGGGTGAGGTACTAAGGAAAAAAATATTTTTTTAATATGATTATGAAAATATTTGTTTAATTTATTTTTGAATAATAAAATACTAGTTCACATAAAATAATAAAACAACATCAAAAAATAGGGAAAATGGATTTCATTATTAATAATGACGTTACAAAGTTGTTGTCTCGTTAAAAACCTTACGCTCTAGTGTAGGGTTCCCCTTGTAAGGAAAAGAGTACAACAATATTATTACAAACATCATTACGAAACACAATATTAGTCTTGATTGTCGTCTCTGAGGCGAAACTCTGCCATCTGACACTCAATCTTTGCTTCTTCTTGACGATGTTGCGCTCGTTCGTCCGCCTCAAGCCAATCTTTTAGGCAAAAGATTGTCTATATTGTATCCGCGGTAAGGCATGACCTCCTTTCTTCGACGATCCTTCCAACAACGCTAAACGCTTGCTCGGACGAGACCGATGATGCTGGAACTAGCAGAATGTCTCGAGCAAGATGGGCTAAGACTGGAAGGGTGTTTTCCTTATCCTTCCACCATGCTAGGAGGTCAACCTTGTCCTTATGAAGCATTGGGTCGTGAGCCATGTGATTTGTATCAAGGTAGTGGTTGAGCTCACAATCGGGATTCCAATTTGATCTGGTTCCCGGTGTGCCTATGGAGGAAGATGGTTCTTTATCCTTCTTGAAGTACTTCTTCCATAAGTTCTTGGAGCTTGACTTGCTTTCCTTTTTTTGGGTGACTCCTCCACAAATGACCGAGCCACACCTAACTTATGCTGGTACAAACGAAAAACTCGATACAACTCATCAGAAACATGTGTGACCTGCAATGAAATGAACAACTCGACGTATCTTAGATAATAAAGCATCAATTTCCCTCATACCTACTTGTGTGATTAGGTTGATGATGTGGCATATGCATCTTTGGTGGATGACATAACCACCAATGTAGCTCTGTAGTTGTGGCTCCAATATCTGCATCGCCGTTGTGTTCGCCGAAGCATTATCGAGAGTGATGGAAACAATCCTGTCCTGCAGGTTAAATTCTTGGAGAACTTCTAGGATTTGCTCAACAATTGCAGACCCGGTATGCGATTGCATGAGCCTAAATCCTATAACTCGCTTGTTTAACTGACGCTCGTTATCCAAGTAATGTGCAACGACATTAAGGTAAGAGGTGTTTTGATGTTGCGAAGTCCAAATATCAGATGTAATAGCAAAAGAAGTATGAGTCGTACTAAAAGTTCATTTTAGTTCTTCTAATCTACTACGATACAAACCTACAATATTATTTTTTGTCGTTCTTTTAGTGACGCCCCTATATTGCGGGCAAAATGCACGTTGGACTAACCTCTTGAAATGATGACTTTCACCTTGTCTAATAGGTAGATCCTCCGCGACTATATAACACACGATTTCATCACGAGTGCGTCGTGGGTCATACGTCCAGGAGCTTACCGAACCGTCGGAGCCGAAGGTGATTTGTGTCTGCCTGGCTCCTCCATCTACCGCCTGTGCTCGCTCCTTGAGATGTGCCTTGTAGTGTCGGTTCAAATGGTCCGTCCCACCACCTTTAACTGCAGACAACATCTTTGAACAATATTTACATTTTGCGTATCTTACCACCTTACCGTCAACGCACTCTTCGGTCGCCACAAAGTGTTTCCAACACTCTGCTTTGCCGTGCTTTACGGTGGACGGTCTGACTGCCTCGGGGGAGGCGTTATCGGGGGAGGTCTTGTTGGGGGAGGGATTGTCCGCCGATGGGTATGCATGTGCATCCTCAAACCCATGCACCCCATCCATATGTTGGTCGTCCATTCCGTAATCATCCATGCTCGGGGATAGCTGGCGACCTGCATAGTCGACAGACATACGGGGAGGAGAATGGAGGCGCTTTTGGGAAGGCCTCATTGAAGTCGACCTCCATAGTCGCCCACAGTCACTCATAGTTAACACCTAGCGGGCTAACAACTATCGCTCACAACAATATTTTACTTTGTAACAAAGATTGTACTTGAATGCTAGTGTAGCGTTAGTAGCTGTGTCACTTGTGTGTGAAGAAAATTCATAGGCTCTAGTATTTATAGGCTCGTAGCAACTATGTCGTTGTGTGTATTGCGTGTTCTCAAATCTCAAATCAATTCGGATGGACTGCTACAGTGCTACAGTGCCCTAGGCCGTAGGCCCCTAGCCGCGCCCGCGCCTAGCCGCCTAGCGCTAAGCGCACTGCCGCACTCCGTATGTCCGTCCGCTTGCACCAAGTCACGTCACCAAGTACCAACCACTACTCCACTAGCGGGCTAGCGGCACAGCTGCTAAGCGGCAGAACTGCAGAAGCAGAACAACAGAAGCACTATGGAGTGCTCTGCGGACTGCGCCTGTGCACCAGTGCACCACGCCCTCGCGTCCTCACCCACGCGACTCAGTCTCCCACTCTCCCATGCGGCCATGCCCTCGCAGTCGCAGGCTCGCAGCCCTCGCTCACTCCGCTAGTCCGCTATCCGCTCAGTCTCCCACGCAGGCCACGACGTCACGCCCTTGAGTCCTCGACCAGTCCGCCTCACGGCCTCCGTCACTCGCCATCGGCCACCGCCCATCCTTACTCCTCAGTCCTCACTGTGCCGAGCGCCGACCACCGGTCCGCCATTCCGCCCGGCCCATGGCTACAAGGACAGCGGACGGCGACGCGGGGTCACGGGCGACCGTGAAGGCTTACAGCATGCGACGGCCGTGGCACCGTCCGGCCGTCCGGCGTCCGCGCGGCCATGCCTCTATGCCACGGTCCGCCACTCCACTCTTCGCCGTGCAACTACTCCCTATCCCCTAGCCTCACGCCCTCACAGGAATCCAATTCCACTAGCACGGACAACCGATGGCGATGTGGCGTCACAGTCCACGGCGAGAGAGCTACCGCGCATCGACTCGTGGTTGCGAGGACAGCCGACGGCGACGCGGGGTCACGGGCGACGCCGCAACGAGAGAGACGGACTTGAGGACGACCGAAGAGAGGTACATCGTCGTCGATTTGTTTGCTTTGCTTTGCTTTGGATGCGTTGAACAATGAACATGATGAATCTGTATGCGTGATTGCGTGAACGTGATGAATCTGTTATCTGTATGCGTTGATTCAATATGCGTGATGAATCGGTTATCTGTATGTGTGATTAATCTGTTATCTGTATGATTGTATGCGTAATGAATGTGTTACACGGCCCACTCTACGGGCCGTACCCGTGCCGCCCATCGGGCCTAATCTACAGGCCCAGGTCCGGCCCTTGTACGGGCTGTGCCGGCCTGGCCCATCTATGGGCCGTACAGGGCCGTGTTTCACCTAGGTCGAACCGCAGTGCTTTGGGCCAGCCCAAAAAAATTCGGCCCAACTCCCAGCTCTACTACCCTGTACATATGCACAGATCCGTGATTTGACTTTCCAACTCGAGGTGTGATGGTGGCAGTAGATAGAGCAACAGTGAGTTAATATTTTAATTTGAGAACCTTTGTTTCATGTTTGTGTTAAACAGGAATACTTTATTATGTGCAAATGATAAAGGTCCAGAGGAATCCTCGAAGAAGACCATTGAAGCGGATAGGCTAATCCGCTAATCGATAGGCTGAGGGACGCAAATCCTATAGAGGTAAGAACCAGGGCCAGCCCTGGGGCAGTGTCGGCGGTGCGACCGCACCGGACCTCCGAAAGTAGGGGACTTCCAAAATTTAGTATGCTAATAAGCCTCATAAGTATTAATAAAGTCCAGTTGCAAATTAGTCATAAGTCACGAACAGCAGGCCTGTTAGAAGAAATTGTTTTAAATAATCTAGATATATTTCTCCTTTGTATTTAAACTTATTAGTGTGAGATTTGTTAATGACACTAAATTTTTCAATATTATTTTGTAACGGGGGCCTCTATTTTTTGTTCCGCACCAGGCCACAAAAATATAAGGACCGGCCATGGTAAGAACTCATCTTTAGTTTCATGTTTTGCACCACACTTCAGCACTGATCTAGGTACATTGCCATTCAACTGTACTAATTTACATCGATTACGTCGATAAACAAACCTCTGTACTCTGGTATATAATTGTCATTGCTTTGAGCATGCTTCCATTGGTTCTTGGTTCAAAACCTGTGCAACCAATCTAAACAGTGTTACTTGATAACTGGTGTATTGGGTGTCGTATTTTATCACTTTATTAACAAGTTGAAGTGGACAATATCCCTTCTGAGTCCAGAGATTTCAGATTTGCCTTTAGTTTCTTGCTAGGTTTATTGCATGCATTTAGAGTATCCCGAATTACACAGCAAACGAGCATGCATAGGTTACTCAAATTTTTGGTTTGGTCTTTGGTTTTAAATAGATTAATTTTTTTTACACCAAACAAATAGCACAACACAACCGATTTAATATTAAGTTCAGCACTTCAACAGGAGTGCAATAGACTTAGTTTAAGTACAACATATTTTAATGGATAGTAGAATTACATCATTTCAAGGTACATGAGAAAGAAAAATAACACAATTACACAACTAAATAAGTTTAACAGTTCAAGTAGTGAACTATTGCTATTGGGCTAATTCGGTTTTCGGTCCGTATCGGTTTTCTCGAGGCTATACCCAAAATATCTAAATAAAGTTCGCTTTTTTAGACATTGTACCTAAAATGCAGCTCAAATTACTTGGTCTTGGTTTTTCAAGTTCGATCATGCATATTTCAGACTCGATTTTCAGTCTCGATTTTATATGCCCACCTCTATCTCTGTGCATCTTATTCTCTCATAGAAATAGGCTGATAGCGTGAGCCTAATGCGACCGCTCAATGCGGATCTAGGCGGTAGTGATGTGAGCCCGATGTAGTTGTTCAGCGTGGATCCAGACGATTATGACATAGATCAAGCGACTACCACACAAATTAGGTGGCAGCGACATAGATCAAGCATCCGTAGTGTGAGACAATTAATTAGAGATGGCAAGGGGTAAATTACTCGTGGGTACTGACTAGTTATACCCATATCTGATTACTAAAATCCATACCAGTATATGTACCCATGAGTGGGTATGAAAATTTTTTCATACCCGTATCCGTACCCATGAGTGGGTATGGAAATTTTCTCATACCTAATGGGTGCCCGTACCCGACTAGCTTGGGACCAAGCCTCGTGTTAGGAGAGGGAGGAGCCGGTGTCACGCGGCGAGAAAGGGAGGGGCCAGTGACGGTGCGACGAGAGAGTTAGAAGGCGGCGGCATGTGGTAGGAGAGAGTCAATGGGAGAGGGAACTCATGGCGGCACATGATGAGAGAGGGAGGGGCCATTGGTAGCGCGCGACGAGAGAAAGGGTCAATGGCGACTTGCTACTTGAGGGGCCAACCACAATGACAGGGGGATGGATGCAGTTGTGCAGTGGCTTATGAGTGAGTGGAGATGTGAGGTGAGGAGTAGAGGTTTAGGGGTCTATGGTTTCATAAATTTAATTTAGGCGAAGAAATTTGGTACACGTCATGGACATACAAGTAAATAAGTACATGTATTGTTTTCTCATACCCATACCTTAATAAAATAATTTCCTACATGTAAACAGATATCAAATACCCATTACCATATATACTATTAATCCGACCAACCGGTTAATTAATCCAACCAACCGGTTAATGACCCAGTTTTGGTATAAATTAACTACTAGGCTGCCGAGTAGCAATTAGTTTATTTCAGTTTATAGCAGCTCCTGGTGTTTTTCAACTTTTGGATTTTAGTTCATTTCTAGATTCTGTAGCTACTGATTCTCACAATTGAGTCTAAAATCTGGACCGTTTGTTTCCACATCAAATTCTAAAAATAGATGCTTCTATCATAAGCTAAAACAAACATGCTCTTAATCAGCTGTCAAGCAATCAGCCAATTAATAAGCTGATCTTCTGGTTTTTCTATCACTGCACGGGGAAAATGATACTTACGAGATTATGCATGAGCGTAGGCGTGACAATACAATGTTTTTGGCAATAACATGAACAGTACATTTCTCTTTCAACCTTTTGCTCCCTCCGAGCCAACAGTTGATATCTTCAGCAACTCACAGACCAGATTCAGTTTTTGCTTCGATGGAGCAGTATGTACGTCGCATGTACAACAGTAGGTTGCATTTGGCAGATTATAAAACCATTCAAGTACAGTAAAAATAATTCAGTGCATCCAAGAAACCGCACTAGTTTTGCTCATGGCTCTAGTTACTCCTCACTGGCGAGTGGTAATTGTAAGGATATGGCGTCAGGTAGCCTTCTATCTCATGTCGGTAGCGATTTTCCTCGGATCGCTGACTGAATATGGATGAGCAAGCAACATAGTTCCTATTTGGGTGGTCGACGATCAGGGTAAACTATGTCTGAGATGTTTTCCTTGATATAATTAGCAGTCTTGTTTAGATTTTTTGCAACGCCTGAAGCAACCAATCCTGCGCTCTTTCTAAACCTGCATAATGCTATACATCAGTAAGATATTCAGAAGAAAAGGACAAGGGAAAAATCTGGAAGTCAGCTTTCCTCGCATAGAAATCATGTCCGGTAAGTTGCCCAGGTCTTTGTCCTTGTTGCTGAGAGCGGCTGGCAGCTATAACAAGAAGCATAAAGGTATTAAACTTTAATCTGCACAAAAAGCAATAACAGAAATAATACACTAAAAGAAACGGGTCTAAATGATACGGAATAACATTGGCCAACAAAACTGTACTAACTCTCAAGATGTATTTAAATTTTGACTAAATAGTAGATCCTCCATTTTTTCTCTACATGTTACAAGGTAGTATTGGTGTATCTGGTTGTGGTGAATAACAAGAAAACATGTCCATGACTAAAACATGAGGTTATATGGAGACACCTGAGCTAAAATTACAGGAGTGTGTAATTGCCAACATCAAATGCATATGACCAATCTATGGATTAAATACATATGACCAAGTTGTAATATGTAACATGCTGACAGAATGACAGTTTAAATACAGGTGCCCGTTTAAGAATCAATTCAAAAGAAAACCTCTACTATCACATGAACCAAGTCTCATTGCATTTTATTCAATTGCAACTAAGTATGAAGGTATAGCATCAGGAGAAAAACTTAAAATACCTTCTTTTGGAACATATGCTGTAGCTTGCTCTGCAGTCGGAGATTTTCTGTCAACCAATCTGCTGTCCACCAAAAGCTACAGTGGCATTTCTTACTTCATTAGAAAGAAGTTATGCATAAAAGCTAACATACAAGATATATTTAATAACTAGAAAATGTGTACTTTATGTGTGCATCTTCAATATAAAACATATAGTGTCATGAGGACAGGACGTAGAATTTTTTCATCCATGGCATTCTCAGATAATGCTGCATTGATCCAGAATCAGTCAACAGAACCCAACAACCAAGCAGTCAGAGAAGGAAGGGCTACTGACTATTCTTCTGGTGTTTGCATAGGGTTGAACCATAATGATTTGTAGGAACCATGCTCAATGAAACATGAAATGGATACAAAGGTTCCACCTTAACCATATTGGTTGATGATGCCTACCAATATCTACCCCAGATGAAAATGTATGAAAAAAATCCTTCTGGATGCTTACTAATGAAAACAGTGCTTTATTGTTGGTCGATGAGGAATCTGGGAGCAAGATCATATTACAGGTTTACATAAAGAAGTAAGCTTTGATATTTGTAAATATTAAAATATGCCTAGCATGTCAATTTACAGCATTTAGGCAATCAGGAGTATTTAATTTGAAGCAAAATTTATCTTGAGATTTGAGAATAGCCATTAACACTCGAGTACAAAGATCATGCATGATAGTATGCCAGTGGCTGATCACACTCAAGTACAAAGATCATGTGTTTTATGATTCACTACCTATATACAAAACATTGACATTAACAGTAGCAGGTTTAATTCATATGCCAGTGATCAATCACATTTGTCAATCAACATCAACAGAAAGCAGGGTTCTAAAAGTTGGCGCTAGGCGCCGCCTAGGCGTCCATTAGGCACTGGGCGCCAGCCTGCCACGCGATTTGCCTCCAAGCGTCGAGCTAGGCGGCCTAGGTGCCTAGGCGGTGCGCCGTGGCAGCGCTGAGCCTGCAGGCGGCCAAAAACGTGGCCCGACGATGTGGGGGGAGGCAGCAGGCGACCAGATCCGACAACAGGAGGCACGGGCATCATGGATCCGGCCGTCACCGTTACCATTGCCGCCGGTGGCAGCGCTAAGCCAAGCCGGAACGCCACGCCGAAGGGGAATGCCAAGGCAGGCATGGCAGGAGGGGAACGCCAGGGAGGAGAATAAAAGGGAAGGAACCTAGGGAGAAGAGAAGGGGAGACTCTAGGCACTAAGCACCAGGTTTTCATGTTGTAACCAGTGTAACCAGTGTTTTTAGGTTTTAGGAACACTGATGGAGAGATATTAGGTTTTCATGTTGTAACCAGTGTCCAGGCGTCCAAGCACGATGTTGGGTTAGGCATTACCATCGAATTGGGTCAAATAGCTATGGGATCTGCTTCAAGCCGTTGGGCGTCACCTAGGCATGATTTGGCGTCAACGACATCGGCCTAAGCGGACGCCTTACTGGTTGGCACTAATGGCAGCTTCGCGTAGTGGTGCACGAGAAACAAGGTGCGGGAGGGAAAATAGCTGGAAATAACACATGGGAGGTAAAATAGAGGAGAATGAAGGAAAGAAAGGGAAAAGAGAGGGAAGATAGAAGAGGCGGAGTCTTTGGTAGAACACACAAGTGGCAGCGGAGGTCCAAATCCAGCAAGCGGTGGAAGTCCAGATCGGGCAGGTGATGACAAAGGTGTAGACCCGACAAGCGGCAACGGAGTCTAGACCCAGCAGGCTGCGACGGAGGTCCACACTGCTGGCCCGGCGAGGCAACGAGCTGGCAACTCGACAAGGTCCTGCACTCAACTGCGACTGACATCCTCACACCTCACCGACTTGTTTTTTGTTTCTCAGCTTGCTTCGGGGCTTCAGGTATTTAGGTCTTTAAATAAAGGGAGATTTGATCATATACCCTCAATTTAGATGGAAATTGAGCATTTACCCTCCACATCTCACTGATATTGACATGTGGGGTCCTCTCAGATCAATGACGTGTAGATCAAGAGAATAAATCATTAATTTACATCTAAATAGAGGGTACATGATCATTTTTTCTTAAATATAACATATTATTGTCTATCACTCTCAAAGAATGGATTCGATGCCCCCAATATTAGTATAATCCTCATTATGTATAGTAACAAGAGAAGAGAGGTCAATTCATTGGCAAAATCAAGGTAAGTATATGCTACACTCATACTAAAATCTATAGCAATTAATCCAATTATATGTTAGGATATGTGTGTACAGCGTCACCTCGCTGCGCGCCTAACTTGCCTAGGCAGCTGGAAGGGATATGTTGTTGTGCCTCGTCTTACCACATTAAGGACATTGGTTGTAATTACTAGATGCAAACCAACCTCAATCCCCTGGCAATAGGGCAACAACATCTTGCCCTCCTTCTCGCCACTTTGGCCGTCTTTGTCAGCCACTGCAAACATCGAGTAACCCGCACACGCGTACTTGAACTGTGTCAAATCAAGCTCCTGCGCCGCCGCCTCTTCCCTGGGCTCGTCCACCACGTAGCTTGGAACTGAAACACCACCGAATCAACAATAGTTTCGTGAGATTTCTCGGGTCGATCGGAACTCAAACCATCAGAAGCAGATAGGAATTAGGCTCGAAATAGACAGCTTTCCCCAATAGAAAGCGCACATAGATCAATCGCATGCTGGAGTTTTGAGGATCGGAGATTAGGGTTCGTAACCTTGAGGGATGGAACGCGGGATCCCCACGCAGACGGGGTTGAAGCCCCGGGATCTGAGCACGGACGAATAGTAGAGGAAGCCCTTGCACGACTTCCCCTTCCTCGGAAGCTCCGTACTGGATGGCTGCCCGGCCGCCGCGCCACCGCCAGACTCCGGCGACTCCTCCCCCATTTCTTCCTCTGCTCCCCCTCGTGACGAAGAGATTTCGTCGTCAAATTGGCAGCCCTTTGCGTTTCCTGACATGTGGGCCCGACAAAATTGGTCCCCAAACCGTCTGCTCCGACTGGACCCACTGGTCAGGTCAGAGAATCTATTCCGGAATATTTTTGCGGACAAAGCCGACAGTAGTTTTCGGAGAATTTTACTCGTCAAAAACATCAAATATGAATCATTGATCATCTTTATCTAATGGTTTAGATTATACAATACTTACAAGTATTCGTTTGCTCAAAAAATAATAACTCTACTTCTAGGGTAAGGCGAAAGAGTGTTATCGTAAATTAGCGTCAAAAAATAGTACACATGGGCGGCCTCAGTGGCCTAGATGACGACACGGCGGTGCATCCAACGGCGGCGAGGCCAAACAACGTAGGGGTGACGACATAGCCTTGGACGGAGGGGTCAAGTTGTGGGGCGAGGTGGCTTGGAGAGTTGTGGGGTAGTGGCGGCACAACGCAACCTTGGGAACGACTGGTTGATGGTGGTGTGACACAACCTAGAGAATGGCGGAGCGGCCTAGAGCAACAGCGCGGCGGTGAGATGTTGGGGGTGACATGATATTAGGAGCTCACCGTTAACATGCTTATCTCTAGAGATGTCAACGGGGAATTTCTCGTCACGTTTTATCTCTTCGTACCCGTTCCCGTGAGTATATATTTTCCTCGTCCCCATCCTTGACAACATTGACGGCCCCCACCACAAGCGTGCAGATTTTTCCCCATGGAGCCCTCGTCTCTGCTTAAATCTAATCATCCAAAACAGAATATTAATATATGAACATATATCCATAATCAATAATCGCTTACAAGAATCATGCATCATAATTACCCATAGGCTAATGGGTTGATTTTGATGCTAAATAAAAATTCTGATGTTACTGTACTAACTGGGCTAATGGGTTATGCCCTATTTTTCTAAATTGAAATAGGTCCATACAAAGGGTGGGGATTGAGACTGAAGGGTTGTACCCATCCTCGCCAAACCCAATGGGGATTGTTTTTTTTTCCCATTTAATTCCTTGTGGGTACTAAATTACTACCATACATGTTGGGAATATGATCTCGGACTACCTCTCAAGTGGTTTTAAGTCGACTAGCTAATGGTCGGTATCCTCTAGGTGGCCAACGATCGGGGGTCTAAAGGCTTTCGAGTTCAACACTCGGGGAGAGGGCCCTCCCAACCACTAGTATTCAGACAATCGCCATTAAGGACCAGGCCATCATTAACCTCAATAACATATGGTAATTAGTGTGGTTACCTTTAGAGTTATCACCATGAAACGAACTATTTAATCTTTTAATTGGTTGTTAATGGGCTCATTATTCATGATTTGTAACCCATGATCCTTCTCATATAAAGGGATCACAGGGAGCCTGAAAAAATCACGGGATATACATTTCTCGATATACTCACACATAGGAGTAGGGTTATTAACCTCCGAGAGACCCGAATCTATCTAAATCTCTCTTTTGTCTCTTACTTTGAGATAACCATCGTATTGTCGCATAATACTTCCCTTAGCCTAACTAAAAACCTTCTACAGACACCCCTATAGAATATTATTGTTGGTACACAACGACAATACTCGACTCCTAATAGGAGAATTCTCTGCGGGGAATCGGGGAACAAGTACCCATTGACATTTCTACTCATCTTGGACCCATGAAAATCCCAATCATACCTTATCAAATCAATTTTTGGATCTAATTTGGTACCTGCTAGTATCTTGTACCTTGTAGTACCTCCTAAAAAACTGCTCTTTTAGACTAGTTACCCATTTCTAGGTTAAATTGAACAGTTAACTATTGCTCCCTCTCTCCCATCATAATATTAGGATACGAGATTGGATTTGATATATAATACCACCACGAATCTAGACAATGTTAATGTACTATAAAATATTAAATTCGGTACTATATCTCAATATTACGGAACGAAGGAAGTGTCGATCAAAATTGGACAGATTACCGTGATTTCGGCACAGCTGTTCTGAATCATCCGACATCCTAACTTGATCACAAATGATATAAAGATAAATTTAGTCAAAGTTAAATAAATCAAACGATTCATGCTATATATGAAACTCCATGTAGAAGATAGAAGATGAGTAGGAACGATTTACTACCCCCAAATCCGACTACGAATCTCTACAGACAATGTGAGACAGATAATCCTGCATGCAGGTTCGACCAGAAGAGAGTAAAACGATCGAAACATATCGCCAGGGGTCTTATTAATTCCCCATTCGCACCAGGATTTATTCTGAATGTATTAAGTATTAACTGTTTCCAAGGAAGAAAACAGAAGAGCAGGAGCAGTTGGACATGGCAGTTCAGATTCAGATTTCCATCTTTTCATCATTAGGGCACGTACAATCCTGAGATGGCGGAACGATTTTCAAAGTACAAGAGACAACAAAGAAACTCACTACAACAAATAGGCAACTTCCGTCGGCCAAAGCCGACGGAAGTTAGCCCTTTCCCGACGGAAGAAACTAACTTCCGTCGGCAAAAGGCTAACTTCCGTCAGCCTTTGGCCGACGGAAGCGAGCAGACGGAAGTTAGCTAACTTCCGTCGGCCTAACGTGGCCGACGGAAGTTACCGCCGAACTCTGCCACGTCAGCAGAGGGGCGCTAACTTCCGTCGGCTTTGGCCCTAGCCGATGGAAGTTAGCCTTTCTGCCCACGTGGCCGAAAGCAGCTAACTTCCGTCGGCTATGGTAAAAGCCGACGGAAGTTAGCTGGTATTTTTTTTTGTTTTTTCCTGGTTCTCCTACTCACACTCACATCCAACCACAATTTCAATCACATTCACAATACACATCCAAATTCACATTTCACATCCAAAATCACATTCAAACTTCACATATAACATCCAAAATCACATCTCACATCCAAATTCACATCCACACTTCACACATATCATCCAAAATCACATAATATAACTGAATTCACATCCAAAGTCACAGTACACATCTGAATTCACATATAACATCCAAATTCACATACAAATTCACAAAACACAGCGAGAGCCACATACAAAGTCACATTTGTCCATATACTCACTGATCGCCCACATTTGGGTCGTGGGTGCCGCCGCTGCCTCCCGCTTCATCCACATTTGCCCCAGAGGCTCCATCCTGACCAGACGTACGGAAACTCTGAAGAAATAGACAAAATTAGAGAACGAACTCAACTAACCTTCTAAACGCTAACTTAAGTATCTAGGAGGTACCTCAGGTGATGTAGGAGATAGTGGTGGTGGCGGGGGAGGTAGTGGTTGGAACATGGACATGTCAAATCCACTATTTTGCTGGGCTAGTTGCTACACATGTTGTAATGTAATCAGTTAGTTCTAAACCTATTTCTGAATACTTTTGAACTGCAACACTCTAAACTAAACTTACTTGGATCATCGCCTGTTGTTGTGCTAATCAGGCGGTATAGTACTCTTGTTGTTTCCTGTTGTGCTCGTTTATCCGCCTCATTTCCTCCCTCATCCGAACCATCTCCGGGGTTTCTTCTGAGCGACGACGGCTAGAGCCAACTCCAACGGAGCTCTGCGATGACTGAGATGACTTCTGAGCTCTCACCGCTCTCGAATCAATAACTCCATTGAACATGGAGTACCTGCAACATTAACAGGGGTTAGTTACCATCACAATACCATACACAAAACATTAATAAAAACACTGTCTCACCGTCCATGGCTTTTGCCACCTCCGCTGGAGTACACGGCCATTTGGTCGACATGTTCTCTCCGCCAATCATAGTCCTATCCATGGAGTCGAACCATGTGTTCACCATACTGTGCCTGCAAAAAACATGTCCGATTAGCTAGACGCAGAAAAATGAAATTACGTAAACTCTTAATAACATCTCACCAAATGGTCTGTGGCTGTCTGGCTACACAAGACATCTGGCTGTGTAGGATTGCTTCCTTTGTGACCAGAGGTATACACCTCTATGTCACTTGGCACGTTGCCAGATTTAGCTTCCTGTACATTAGAAATGAGTTAGTCGCATTACAATGTATCTATAGCTAGAGAGTGACAGAACGAGGTCTTACCAAGCGTTTAGCGTGGCGAATATGTCCGTCGGCATTGTCTTTTCTGCTCGGAAGTCTTCTTAAATGCGACTGAAGACCAAATCTTGCAGAATTCGAAATATGCGTCCTTGCGGTTTGCAAACCACGGAATCCTCACCTGAACAGAGATGCTATTTGTATTATATGACAACAAATCTCAACAATCGAAGATTTAAAAAGTTAGAATTGTTTACCGAACGGTATTGTTCTTCAGTCAAATAGATTGACGATGAGCCCGTCGCCTTGCTCATTCGTTGCCCTAGCTTCTCCTTGTAGTAAGCATTGTTCGTTTGAATGCGGGCATACGAAATGGCGTCCTTCACCACCTTATGTGCATTGTTGTTGAAGACTTGAAGACTTGATTCAAACTCCGGTCGTATAGCATCAAGCATCTCATCCATCCTATCGTCAGCAACACTATCATCTTCTTCTTCCACTTCTAATACCGTTTTTTCACGGACTGTCTCGCCGTGAAAAGACCAAACTTCATAACCTGGCACGAAACCATATTTGCAAATATGCAATGACAACGTCCTCTTGTCTTGCCAACGAGAATTTCTGCACTTCATGCATGGGCACCTCGCGCCAGTGTTTGTTGTCAAAGCGAATGCACGATCAACAAATTTCTCAGCGTTGATTACCCACTCCCTCGTGTGAGCTCCACTTTTCATCCAACCACTATACATCCACTGTCGGTCGTCTTCAGTCATTCTATAGGCAAAACATTCATTCAATCGAAAATACATCATGCATAAGTACCACGGGCCTAGGCGACCAAAATTTGGCATAGCATACAGGATAACAGGATTCACGCACGGCCTAGAAGATCAGGCCCAACTCCCCGCACCCTACACGCACGGCCCAGAAGATTCACGCACTGGCCGCTATAAAAGGGCTCACAACATACACACACCCTGGCCACCCCCCGCCTCCGCCTCCGGACAACGGAGGGGAAGCAGAGGTGGCCGGGCGGCCGGCGACGCAAGGGGAAGCAGAGCCCGCGGCGCAAGGGAATAGGGTTAACCGAAAGGCATGTGCCACACCTTAGACACTACCACGGACCCTAGGTGTCCGCCCAGACACGCCTGGCGATCGCCTAGGCGCCATGGGCGATGCCTAGAAGCTCCAGGCGGGCGCCTAACTCCACCCAGGTGAGGCGATTCACCATGGTGTCCGGCGGTGACCGCCTGGACGCCTAGTCGGCGCCTAGGCGACGCCGTGACAACCATGGTCTATAGGAAAAGATAGGTCCTAAACCCACCCAAGAGTGACCGACAAAACGTGGTATTTATGACGAGCCATGAGTCCGAACGAAATTTCAGCAGCATAACCCCGATGTTCTCCAATTGCACGCCTGATAGTGGTGCAATGGAGAACAAGAAGGTTATGTTACTGAAATCCCATTCGAACTCATGACTCATCATAAAACCACGCTCTGTCGCCCACTCTGAGGCTGTCCAAAAAGGGACAATTCCGGACCTACACATCTCACACGCATGACACGTGTGAGACATGTTGGTCCGAAATGGGTGACGCATAGGTTTCGTTACACTATTGTCGCGCCCCGATTTAATAAATCAGGACTTTATTGAAATTCCATAGAAAATCAATAAATCAAGACGTTCATCATGTGACCACGTACAATACGGACAATCATTCACGGTTCGTAGACCGCATTAATACAAAAGTGAATAAAGATGAAGAGAAACTAATAAAACAAGGGTCCTAGATGAACGCCTCCTTCCAGTCTCGCCTTGACTGGGTCGCTACTCCAGACCTTCATCCTCCTCGTAGTAGACTGGCTCTGATGTTGTAAGTCAACGGGGTGAGTACAGATGTACTCAGCAAGCCACCGAATGCAAATATAATGCAAGGTAATAACAAGGGAGATAGTGGCTAATTTAGCGGAAGCAGCATATTTGTAAAGCTTTAAATGAGAGCAGTTTATTAGTACGGAAAAGTAAACATGTGCATGTGTATCATCATCTTCTAACTCGAGGGGTACAGTCAGCCCCACCTCGCTCAACAGTCCTTACGTGCCATGAATAACTTGAACATGCAAACAGTTGTAAACTAACTGCGAGTAGTCGCACAACCCGCCCTTGACCGTGGGCTCGGCTTTTCGAAAAGATTAAATTACTCTGATCAGAGATGTACCACTGTACCCACAAGGCACGCACTCATCACCTACACCGAAGTGTAACGAGATGACCCATCACACAGGAACTCGTGCCAAAACCTTCCATGTAGTCCTCCCCGACTCAATAGCACCCTCTTATGGGTTTCATATGGTGTCCCGACGCATCGGAGCCCCACCATACCCCCCCTTGAGCCTCGTCGGTACAAGTCGCCCGCAGGCTAGCCCCTTGCCCCCTCCTCTATGGTGCATCAAGCCGGGGTATTCCATACTTCCAGTTAGGACTTACCCATTAGACTTGTGGTTGGTACGGAAGTGCTTTGCAACAGATCCCGCAGACCGGTCCTTATAGTGCCCCGGGTGCGACAAACCAGTGCCCGAGCTTGCACCCGGAACCCACCATACTTATAACCTAGCCAACTCCAACAGAGTCCAGAGACGAGAATAACAGGGAAATTCATATACAGAATCCAGCTATCTACGACTCGTTCTTTTTAACCTATAGCAGTTGTGCCGGTACATTGGGCACTAGCTAATATTTTTATAGTAGAGTGACAAGGAGTTAAGGCTCAATAAGCATGGCTTGGGTTTGCACACAAGGACAGGGATCTAATAAATATAAGTGTAAGGCTTGAGTATTTGTCTAATGCAATATTAACCTATGGGTTATAGCGATAAGTTATTAAAACATGGGCTCAATTATGATCAACTGTTTCCACAGAGATGGTCGATGACTTGCCTTGCTCAGCAAATGGGGATGGAGGAACCTCGGGGTAGAACTCCTGCTCCTCGACGAACTCGTAGTCTTCTCGATACGGAAAATAAACAATACATTCAATAAACAGATAAAATCCACCAAATATTTAACATACACATTTGTAGGTTTTATTATGTGAAGTAATATTTTTACTATTTCAAGTTTTGTTCAAAACAGCAAGGTTTAATATTTTAGAATTTTTCCCAATTTATTTTCTGTATTATTAATTTCAACCCTAAGGGATTTTTATTCATTTGTTTATTAATAATATTTTGGGTAACAGAAACATACTGTTTTTATGGCATTAATGTGTAGAGAATAATATCCTGGTTCTAACAAAATTTGAATGGTGAAATTTGGAGTTAAATTGAGCAAGATATGAATTTTCAAAGTTTAAATCAATTTTCTGGATTTTATTTAAACTGAAAAACAGTCCCTGGTCCACGGTGAACCAGGTTCACCGTGAACCCGTGACTATGCGCGTGGACCGGGTCAACCAGGACCGTCGGATCTGGATCCGGCGATCGGGCGCGAGGCGGGAGGCGTAAGTGAAATTGGACGGCCACGATTAGATCTCGCGAACCGGTACAACGTGGACGCACCAGATCGATCGGGGCTTTAAGTGGTGATCGACGGCCGAGAGGCCTCGATACCCCTTTGACCAGATCCGAGGGCCTAGATTAAATCCCGGAGGGATTTAATCCTAGCCCTCCGATCGCGATCGGGCGGTCGCGGCGCGATCCGGCACGGCACGGCGTAAGGGGGCGCGTACCCCCTTCGTCTCCGGCGACGGCGGGTTCGGGCGCGGTGGCAGAGGCGGCGGCGAGCGCCTCCGTGCCTAGCTAAGGCCAAAAATGGACTGCGGAGGTGATGGGGATCACGATGGTACCTCTAGCGGCGAAGATGGGGACTTGGAGATGACCGGCGGCGAGCGTAGACGGCGGAGCTCTTCGGGTTCTTGACGGCGACGGAGATCCGACGACGCCCACGGCCAACGGAGTGGATGCCGAGGACGGGCGGGCCCTGGTGATCACAGCGGTGGCGACGGCTAGGGTGGTGGTGGCCGGGATCGACGACGAGCGGCGACCGGAGGTGGATCAGGGGATAATTCCCGAAACAATGGCAACGACGCTCTGGAAGGCTTACGCTAGCGCTTTGGTGGTGTGGGCAGAGGGCGGCGTCCTCAGGGGTTTTTATAGGGTCACCGGCGGCGATTAAACGGAAGGAAACCGAGGGTTTCCTTCCCTCTCCGGCGAGGTTGCCTTTCTCCTCGGGTATGCTTCCATAAGCACGAAAACGCGTTGATCTTCGATGGAAGGAGGTCGGGGCGGTCGGGGAAGGTGATCCGAGAAGAATCCAGGCGAAATCGGGCGGCCGGCGACGAGAACTTGGAAGGTGATCGCCGGGAAAGGAAAGGGGAGAGAGGGATTCCATCGGAGAAGATGGATCCGACAGGTGGCCCCCACCTGTCGGCGGGTGAACGAGAAAGGAATACCTGACAGGCGGGCCCCGTTGGTCAGAGAGCGCGAGAAGGGCATGGGTGGCTGACGGGTGGGCCAGGAGGGGCGCGGTGGAGGAGAGAGGAGCGGGGGAGTGCGCCGACAGGCGGGTCCCGCTTGCCAGTGGGTGGGCGGTGATGGGCTGGGCCTAAAGGCCGTTAGAGGGAGGTTTCGTGGTTGAGGCCCAATAGGATTTTAAAATTCATTTCTGATTTAAAATAATTCCAGTAATTCGAATATTTGATTAAGGGTTGAATCACTGTTGATAAAAATTTGAAAAAATTCCTAAAATTATATCTTGGCTTCTAGTTCATCTCATAAAATTTTCAAGTCCAGATTTTGAGTATTTCTCCCTGTTTGGCTTTATTTGGGTTCTTTTGTGATTTTCCTTTAATAATAAATCCAGAAATGATTATAAATAATATTTTTCTTTTTATTTTATTCCTTTTAATTTCTGGGGTGTTACAACTATCTACGTTGTTGTCAAATAAAAAATTGCATACGAAAAGAAATATATATAATATACTAATCACCGTAATGAAATCATCAACAAACCACAAATTAACACAAGAATATAATTAATAGCGTATATAATAGAGATTCAGATTGCAAATCTCAAAATCAATTTGATTTGAATCAGTACACAGCACTTTGAAACCTTGCTGCCAAAATGAACTCTGAATACAAATGCATTCAGTACATACTTTGAAACAGCTACAATAGCAAGCCTCAATTCAGAATTCTATTTCAGAATACAACATTCAGTTCAAAAGCAAAAGTTCAATAATCTGTAGACAGCACATTGATTTAGCATAAGTTTGAACTTGAATACACTACAAGTCTGAATACTCTTGTAACAAGAATAATGATGATTAACACTCAAGACTGATTACACTGAAAATTCAGAACAGATGCTAAAGGAAATTTTCTAATGAATCAACCAGGAATACTCAGAATCAACTTCTACACAAGTATTCAGCCGAACAACAAATATGATTCCAGAGGAACTGATTTCATTTAAACCTAGCAACTCATATTGCATACATCTAGACTACAACAAGATCTCATCAAACAATCAAATCTGATTGTAGAACATGATTTCTGATAAAACAGTGCTAAACCTGTTCTAATTTGAACCACTTCCATGAGCAACAATTCATAACATGAACAATAAAACTAATTGATATCAAACCAGATTCAGTATCACAACTGACTTCAGAAAATTTGAGGGGAAAACTTACTTGAAAAATTCCTGTGAAGTGCACTGTGGCGGACCGGCGAGGGCGGCCTGCGGCGGTGGGCGGGGGGCGACGGCGGCGGGGGACGGAGGTGGGCGGGGGCCGGGCGGCGGCACGGGCCGGAGGTGCGTGGGCGGTCCGGGAGCACAACGGCGGACCAGCGGGCGTGGACAATGAGTCTCTTCTATTTTTTTCAGTTAACCCCCTAGAGATCTCTTAAGAGACCACCTATTAAATGGGGTTGTACACAGCCCCAGGACATGTACAACCCTGAGACAGTGGGACGATTTTCAAAGTACAAGAGATAACAAAGAAACTATATGGTACAACCTTAAGCCCCTAAATCATAAATGCAGCTAAGAGACAATGCATGTGGAGAATCGTGTAGAGACGAGCTCTTCGTAAAGAACCCGTCTCTTGTATTTTTTAGTTAATCTCTTAGAGACCTCTCAAGAGACCACCTATTAAATGGGGTTGTACACACCCTTAAACAACAATATGAACCTTAGTTAAAAGCCTACCTTGACCTCAACACCTTAATTATCCTTTCATGTGAAGCTCCTTCCCCCACCTTTGAATCATCACCATCAGCTAACCGGCCGGGCATCACTTTGAGATCAAAGAAAAAAGATGATATTTGGTTCTGTATTTTGTCCAACCGAAAATCCTCTCATGGATGGCAAGCTGGGAAAGTGTTGAAGGACTCATTGTTGTTCCAAACTGACTTGAGGTGTTCCAACTTCCGATAACAAATTCTCCGCACGTATACTCTTACTAGCAAGGGGTCCGTGCTTTGCGACGGGGGCTTATTTTATTGCTACGATGATAAGAATCAATGTGATATATTACTATCCGAAACAAATTATAAATAGAGATTCAACAATTATTTTTCCACAATTCAGTTGGAACGAGATGTAAGAAATAATAAACATATGCAAGAAAATCCAAGGGCCTTTGAGCAAAATTCTTAGTTTTTGCGTAATTTTTTATAAATCTAAGAGTTTTTATGCAAAATTCATACTTCTGTGTAAAATATAGAAATTAAAGGACTGAAATGCAAAAAGTACATTTTTCTTTTTCTTCCCATGCATTTCTTCCTACATGCATGCAGGCGGGCGGGCGCACGGGGAGGCGGTTGAAGCGAGCGGAGGAAAAGCACGGACGAAATCCGTGGACTATTCTCACGCTTTATAATAGCAGAGATATTGGCTATATATATATATATATATATATATATATATATATATATATATATCGGCTCGAGCGCTCGATACAACACAACCCATTATTCAATATAAATTTCTTCCTCAAGATAGCAATTAAAAAAGCTGATTTCACGTTAAGTTGATAAATCTTCTAGCTTTTTAGGGCTGTTAGAGCAAATATGGTACTGGTTATCTCCAGTCTAGTAACAAGAACATATGTCGCTTTGTATTTTTGTATTAAGCTGTTTGGATTTAATTTCACTGTCAGGAATTCACTTATCGATGATGATTTTTTTTAGTAATAGAAAATGCATCTATCGTCATTGAAAATCTTTTTATGATGGTCTTATGATGAAACAGAATGGTCTTACAAAATGAACAATTACATCCTGTCACTAATCGATTTCTCTCATGTCCATCTACCGTGGCATTCGAGTCAGCAAACCACGTGGCGCTGACGTGTTTGACGACATGTCAACCGCTTGTGATGACATGGTGGCCACGTTGCCAAAAGTGCTGGCCAAAATTGATGATGTGACGGCTATGTGTGCTGACACGTCGACCACATTTACTAATGTGATGGGCACTTCTGGTGATGTCACGGACACAAGTTCTGACGTGTCACACACGTGTGCTAACGTGGCATCCACGTGTGCTGATATTAACAAGTACATGTCATGTTTTCAAATGGATTGAAACCTAAGTCAAATCCCCAGATTCTTTACATCATCTGTAAATTTGTTATACCTCCTATCAAAGTCCTTTCATACCTTGGCTAAATGACTCATTTCATTGTAGATAGCAATTTGCTTCTTCTTGTGCCATTAAGTGTTCTCTTCTATTTCTATAGAAGTAAACATTCCTCTCAACCTTGGTGTAATACGAAAATGTCTTAGAACAATTTTAGAAATCTGCTTGCCACCTTCTACATCGATTTTTTTTAAAGAAAACAACTGTAGATACCCGATTCAAAAATTATAAAACTGGGTACCCATCGGCCGAACCAAGTCACGTCACCCTTGGTTCGGTCGATGGTTGGCCGAACCAGGTCACATCAGCCTGGTTTGACCGACCATGCTGTCGCATGCCCCATGCCCTGCGCCGCGGCTTGTGCTCCACCACCTCGCCTCCCGCTCAGTCGCATCGTCCCTCGTGCCCCCGCATGTGCCCGCTCACGCCACCTCGTCTCCCAAGCCTGTGCGCACCCACTGCTAGCTCTATTTAAAGCGCGCGGTGGCTAAGGTCACGGGAGACGAGGCGGCGGGCTACAGGTGGTGGCACCACGTGGCGGGAGGCGAGGCGGTGGTGCCACATGGTGGGAGGCAAGGCGGCGAAGCACGAGGCGGGAGTCGAGGCAGCAAAGAGGTGAGGTGGGGGGATGTGGCGGGCGCGCGTGGGCGGGCCACGACTGGTTCCGACGACAAGTGTCTATTTCTATAATTTTTTGAATCGGCTATCTGGAATTTATTTTTTTCCAAAAAAATATTATTAAAAAATTCCTTCTACATCTATCCATCGAAATTCATGGTGCCACACAATTATTCTCATAAATATAGATCAAGTCATACCCAAGTCATATTAATGGTAATATTTCTTTGCTTGGTCATACAATTTTGAAAGATCGCATCCAAGGAACGCTGTCCACAATAGCTTCAATAATGCATTGTTGATTCTATGGAATGATTTGATATTACAATTATGTCGTGCCTTATATATAGCCGTTTTCAACAATGCTCCGTAATCCTTGCGATAGTAACATCGTTTGCATTTTGATGCTCCATATATCATATTTTTTTTCTGCAAATACATGAACCCTAGACTGCGCCACTCCGACACCTAAACTTGAAGCCTCCCACGCCTAAACTTGAAGCCATACCTTCAATCGACAATACTGATACATCGCGCTACTCCCCCGTGCTTCACTCAAACCTGCAGCACTATTTAGTGTATTAATACCAAGCAAAGAACTGGAGTAAGTAATCAGGAAACTTGTTTTTGTAAAGGAGGAGCCTTAGTTTTTGTTGCTCACTCGTGTTCATGTATACACACATTGTGCAGCAACAAAAATCAGCTAACTTACTATACATGAGCTATACCATTCTAAATCCTTTGACTCTCTTTGTCATACCACAAAGAAAAAATTATCATATAATACTCCCTCCGTTCATTTTTAAATAATACAGTTGACTTTTATCTCAACGTTTGATTATTCGTTTTATTCAAAAAATTTATACAAATATGCAAAAATATAAGTTATACGTGAAGTACTTTCAATAATAAAACAAATTATAACAAAATAAATGATATTTCAAAAAGTTTTTTGAATAAGAGGAATGGTCAAAAGTTGAGATAAAAATCAAACTGCGTCATTTAAAAGTGAACGGAGGAAGTATATTCTAGAATTAAGTACCAACAGACCGGTTGGTGAAGCTGGGGCACCTCAAAAAAATTGATAATTTGTCACTCTCAAAATGTGCACTTTGATTATGATGCTACTTCTGAGATTGACATGTAAATCCACCTGAGTCAATGACAGTAAATCCAGATGATAAAAATGCAAAATCATTTCTTAGAAGTGACAAATTCTGAAATCGAGCACCTCCTTCTTCAAGATCACTTTTGCATCTTAGGGATGAGCCAGAGCGTCTCCATCGGCGGAGTAGTAAGCCCCGGCGCCTCGGCCAACCATAAAATCTAGGCGTTATAATGGGAGAGGTGAGAGCTTTTATCCATAGTCCAACATCCCCCCTACGGCGTGCGAGCCCGGCGTAGCCCGCAGCAGGTTCTAGAGGCCCGACGTAGCCCGCAACAAGTCTCAGCACACTAGAGAGGCGTAGGGGAAATCACACAGCGGAAATGAGGAAATGTGTGGCCAGGGGGATTCGAACCCAGGACCTTGGCTCTGATATCATGTTAGGCTCACCCCACCTAGCCAACCCAACCATAAAACCTAGGCGTTATAATGGGAGAGGTGTGGGCTTTTATCCATAGTCCAACACTTTTCCCTTCGAAGCTTGATAGGATTGAAAAAGGCGCGGGTTTTCTCCGGAGGTGCCTTGATAATAGCCTTGATATGATCCTCGGTGAGCTCGAGGCCGCCGGCGCCTTGTCTCCTCAGCCGCAGGAGCACGTCGACGAAGTCGTCCTCATCACCCTCTGCTTTCTCATCGTCGTGCGCCGCCACGATCTCGGTCAGCAACCTGTCCGATTCCTCGGCCATGTCGTCCAGCTTATTTTCCAGGCCAGTTACCCTCTTCATCGCCCACCCCACCGCCGCCGGAAGCCGGTCCACCCACTGAAACCCCACGAGAAGCTCAGTCGTGTCCGCCATCTCTCCGCGGTCTCGCCGCTGCCGCTGGCCGCCACGCGGGTTATGACCCCGTTCGTGTAGCCGTACAGGAGCGGCCTGAGCGGGACGGCTTGCCCGGCTTCAGCGGCGCGGCGCGCGCGGGCGACGAGGCCGGCCGCCTCGGCGGCGCGGGCGGGCGCCGACGACGCGGCGCGGCGAGTGGAGAGGAGGTGGACGACGGCCAGCTTCTTCGCTCTCCGCCAGCCGTCGCCGTAGGGCGCGAAGGAGATGTTGCGGTCGCCGTAGAAGAGCCTCTCGGCGGTACAGTTCGGCGGCCGGGAGGCGAAGGCGAGGTCGTGGTGCTTGAACAGGTCGGCGGCCGCCGCGGCCGAGGACACGACCAGCGCTCCCGTGGGGCCCAGGCGGAGGAACATGAGACCGCCGTCGCTGCCGCCTGCCGTAGCGGCGGTGCAGGTCGTCCAGCGAGCGGTGTGGGAGCTGGCCGACGAGGTGGAGGTGCCCGACGAAAGGAAGCGACGGCGGGGACGGCGGGAGCTTCCCCTTTCCATGATTCTTGATTGCAAAGACAACGACGAGGAGCAACGCGGCAGCGACGGCGATGTACGGCACCATCTTGAATGATTTCTCACAAAGATTGAGTTTTTCCTCTGAATAACTACGTGTTTTAGTCAATCAGAGTGTCTGCAACTCTGTATTTCATCGTAGAGACATTCCATATCGTTGTCGCCAATCATGGCAGTGGCTGACAAAACGTGGAAAATATTAGCACCAGTAGCTCAATTTTCCAATGGTCCTTTTTAGATGAACTTTACATTTTGTTCACGATGAATTTTCCATTGATTCTGGGTTGCTTGACGATTGCTTTTACTATTAGGTTATTGGTCCTGCTCTCTCACTAGCACTCAAACACACATAATGTATTTTTCAGCATAACTGGAACACACAAGAACACTGCACACCGGTGTTCTCTTTTCATTTAATTCACTTGAACATAAACACTTGCACTCACCACTCACTGCACTAATCACACGCACAGCGCACACACCGCACTTACCCATATACTGCACTCACCGCATACACTGCACTCACACTCACTATTTAAACACACGCAACATCACTCCACTCATGCATGCACTCCAGTCTATCACCCACGCCACGCGCACGCACTCCACACACACGCACGCCACGCACGCACATGCACATGCAGCCACAATCACGTCCACACATCACTAATCACCCTATTAATCACCCACTAAACACTAACTAAATTTGCACTAAATAAAATACTAACAACAAGATTAATTCTAACAATCACCCTCTAATTTTGTTGTCTTTATTTGAACATCTCCCCATTGATTATCACAGCAACGTCGGTTCATCATTAGTGTCCGCTATGACATGAAGAGCCCTTTCCTTCTTCGGCTCAGGACACTCATCAGCGAAATACCCAAACTCTTGGCAATTATAGCAACACACTTTTGACTTATCAAATTTTCTGTGGTACTTCTTCTTTTCGCAGTTGCTGCCGGAGCCCTCACCATTGCGCTTCTCTTCAGCAATGATGGCCTCCAACTCGGCACGTGTGAGTCGTTGTTCATTGTGCGCATAAAGCAGCTGTTGATCTCTCACCTTGTCACGACACCTTCCCTTTAACGTCTCCTCATATGCCCTCAAACGTCCGATAGCCTCTGCCATAGACATCTTTGTCACATCACCCCATTGTTCGATGGTGCCGACGATGTGCTGAAATTTGTCGGGGATAGTATGCAATAGCTTCTCCACCACGGTGGTCTCCTCCACCTTGGTACCAAGTGCACGAATTTTATTAACAACTGTAGTGAGTTTGAGAGAGTACTCACCAATCGTCTCCGCATCCTCCATGTACATTATCTCAAGTTCTATCTTGAGAGTTTGCACATGTGCTTTCCGAACCCGATCTTCTCCAATGTACATCTCCTTGAGTGTGTTCTAAGCCTCCTTCGCTGTCTCTTTTTCGACGATGGCTAGCACTATAGCCTCCGGCATCGCTTGGATGATGGTGGCGAGAGCCATCTTGTCCTTCTTGTCGTCGACCGCTTCATCGCCCTCCACTACCGCCCACACACCTTGTGCGCGCGTGAAGATTTTCATCTTCACCGCCCACACCCCGTAGTTGTTCTCCGCAAGCACAGTGTAACAGAGAGTCACCTACATTTCCTTCACTTGTTGCACGATCGACTCATGGCCACCGTCGACTCCATTGCCACCACTACTGCTGCTACGACGGGCTGGCGGCGTGTACACGGAACCATCGAGAGACATCGTTGCAACACACACATTTGGCTCTGATACCAACACACAATGTATTTTTCAGCACAACCGGAACACACAAGAACACTGCACAATGGTGCTCTCTTTTCACTTAATTCACTTGAACATACACACTTGCACTCACCACTCACTGCACTAATCACACGCACATCGCACACATTACACTTGCGCCTTTGTACTGCACTCACTGCATACACTGCACTCACACTCACTATTTAAACACACGCAACAGCACTCCACTCACGCACGCACTCCACGGAAACGCACGCACATGCACATGCAGCCACAATCACGTCCACACCCCACTAACCACCCCACTAAACACTAACTAAATTTGCACTAAATAAAATACTAACAACAAGATTAATTCTAACATAGGTTGCGTGGTAGAGATCTTTGACAATAATCACTACTCTTTTACTCCAGATTGGATTTGTATAAAAATTACATGTTTCTTGGAGTCAATTGTCATGGCACATATGCATTTGGCCATTTCAAGTACACTTCGGTGGCCAGCAATGGTGATGGTGCAACTGCGCTGGTATGTCTGTGACTTGTTGGTCTGGAATTAAATTCAGTAATGTTTCTCTTGCATTTTCATGTTGAATTTGAAAGCTATCCCAACCATTGCTAATTTTCATGACTTGTGGAAATTTTACAGTTCCTTGAGGGCTACTGCTATCAATTAGTTACTTCTTAGTATTTGAGACATCGATATACATTAAAATTAACAATAAAATTGGTGTATCTCTTATACCTCCTCAAGGACTATAAAATTATTCTTAATATGTCGGATATTGGCATACTTGTATTATCAAGCACCAACATCAAAGCTGTTCAATTCCATAGCATCATTACAATTGTTGTCCAGCACGTCATGTCAACGATAGTTCTACAGTAAACTAGTTTTTAATTTTTAGAGGTTATTTAAATGGTTCCGTGGTTCAGGGAGTCATTTAAACTTTAGCGAATCCATAAAAAAACTTCATATAAATTTCCAGGTCATGTCAAACACAAAACTGTCACAACATGTTTTCACCGCCCATTGTTTCACCGCTCTTCTCACCTGGTAGCCATGCAACAGCTAAACAGATGCCACGGAAGCAGCAAATGTCCACGCCTCAGCCCACCTGTCGCCAGCAGCTCGTTGTGCTACTGTTTTCATCGTCACACGCGTCTAGACCGCAGCCCCGCTCTCCATCGCGTCGGCCATGCAGGAGCTTGTGCCCTGCTTCATCGCCACGCCGCTTCCTCCCTTGTATACAAAGGTTCGTCTCTCTCCCGCCGCGTGCAAGCACTCCAGTTGCTCCTCATATCCACCAGAGAACTCCCGAGTTCGCAGTGCCTCGCCGGATTTCCTTCTCTGCTCGAGTTCGGTATGCCTCAATCCTCCCTCTCCTTTGCTCCTTTTCGCAATCAAGCCATGGGAACATGACCTGGAAGCCTCTACGATGTCATTTTTGCAGAAATCCGAGCCGGATCGTGCCTCTTCGCCAAACCCCCAAATTGATGTCGCTTCTCACCGCCTCGCTTTGATCTCGCTCAAGGTACAACCATGCTTCGATTACTTGTACCTACAGCACCTATAATCTATGTAGATCACGTTCTAGGTGATAGATGATCGTATTAGGCTCCGAATGTCGCTCGCGATAAGTAGCCTTGTTTTTTTGAAAATGGCGCTCGTCGCTAGCCTTTTTCAAACACCCATAGCTCGATCCAACAACACAAATCACTTTATAGCATCCTTAATCCCGTGAAAAGTCTATAGTTGATTACCGGAGAGCCTACATCATCACATATGCCATCCACCTAGAGTTTTACCCCCTTTTTAATTATGGGAAAACCGTAGATCTAATTGGTAATCCAACCGTAGATAATGTTAATCATACTACTTAGAACCTACGGTTAAAATTTGGGGTCAATCGGAGTTAGTATGAAAGAGTTAAGTCTTGAAGAAATTTCAGTCGTCCGTAGTCGTCTTCAACCTCCAGCCACTGGTTCTGTTTTTCTTTGTTTCGCTGCCAGCTAGGTCCCACGCGTCAGATCTGAACCTGTTGCTGCCAGCTGACCGCTGACGCCGCGCCTGCTGCATGGGCCCCGCTCGTCAGCGCTGGATGTCGCCGCTGCCGCCGCGTGCGTGCGTCCGCACGCACTGCTGCGTAGGGATGAAAACGGATCGGATACGGACGGATATCACTAATATCATATCCTTTTTCATATATTTTTTCGGATTCGAATTCGGATTCGGATAATCCGGATACGGATACGGAGTCGGATATCATCGAATACGAATACGGAGCGGATACGAATCGAATACGAATACGGTTACGAATACTTACCGAATATCAATAATGTATTTATTTATTCACGATCACAATAGACAAATAACAAATAATAGTTATCATCATATAAATCATCACGAACGGGGAGAGAGAGGTGACAGGAGTAGGAGAGATCGAGAGAGATAAAGAAAAATTAGGGTTGATAGAGTTTTAGTAAAAGTTGACTATTTACTTATTTTTGGAGTGAGAGAGATAAAGTTTAAAATTGTAAATTTGAAATATAAATGATCGTTTAAAGTTGAATTTTTTTTCTAATATCAAAATACAACATATATAATATCATAAAAAAAATTCACATTTTTATGCATAAGTTTGCTATTTTTAATTCATTATGTATGTTTCTTTGATTTATATTGAAATTTGTCAAATTTGAACTACAAGTGCATGAAATAATGAACCAAAAATTATAAAAAAATTATATTCATGAATTTGAGTCTATTTTAAGTCAGTATCCACTAAATTGAAAGATATTTTTTAAAAAAATTGTTACGACACTCGATGGACAACATAGAGCTTAATGAAATTTTAATTCTAAAAAATTCAAATAAATTCTGAAAAATACGAGACGTCTCATGGTATCATCATACGATACATAGATGCTGTGATAAAAATTAAAATTATTTTGACAAAGTTTTCATGTATGATGTTAAGAAAGATGGAGATTTGAGAGTAATGAATTAGAATGTTAAGAAGAAATGTGTTAGGTTTAAAAGCAAATCAATAGTTAAATCTTCGTTTAAACTTAATTTTTTTCTATGATTAAAATATATCATATCTAATCTTATAAAAAAATTTCACATTTTTATACATAAGTTTGCTATTTTTAATTCATTATGTATGTTTCTTTGATTTATATTGAAATTTGTCAAATTTGAAATACAAGTGCATGAAATAATGAACTAAAAATTCTAGAAAAATCATATTCATGCATGTGAGTCTATTTTAAGTCAGTATCCACTAAATTGAAAGATATTGTTTTAAAAAAATGTTACGACACTAGATGGACAACGTGGAGCTTAATGAAATTTTAATTCTAAAAAATTCAAATTAAGTCTGAAAAATACGATACGTCTCATGGTATCATCATACGATACAAAGATGTTGTGATAAAAATTTAAAATTATTTTGACAAAGTTTGCATCTACGATGTTAATAAAGATGGAGATTTGAGAGTAATGAGTTAGAATGTTAAGAAGAATGTGATAAGTTTAAAAGCAAATCAATAGTTATATCTTTGTTTAAACTTGATTTTTTTTCTATGATTAAAATACAACATATCTAATCTTATAAAAAAATTCACATTTTTATACATAAGTTTGCTATTTTTAATTCATTATGTATGTTTCTTTGATTTATATTGAAATTTATCAAATTTAAACTACAAGTGCATGAAATAATGAACTAAAAATTCTAGAAAAATCATATTCATGCATGTGAGTCTATTTTAAGTCAGTATCCACTAAATTGAAAGATATTGTTTTAAAAAAATGTTACGACACTAGATGGACAACGTAGAGCTTAATGAAATTTTAATTCTAAAAAATTCAAATTAAGTCTGAAAAATACGATACGTCTCATAGTATCATCATACGATACATAGATGCTGTGATAAAAATTTAAAATTATTTTGACAAAGTTTGCTATTTTTCATTAATTCATTGTGTTTCTAAAATTTAAATTGAAAGAACTAAAAAAATATTTTTTATTTATTAAAAATTTTGTCTGTTTAAATTTATAGAAATTTATCCCATTTTTAAATATATATATATTTTTTAAAAAATATTTTTTATTTTTTTTAAAAAAATATTTTTTTAAAAAAAAATAAAGAAGATTTTTTATTTCAAACTCCTTGTGCGGTTGGGCCATGGCCATGGCGCCATGGCAGTGGGCCTGCCAGCCCAATATGACATAGTGCCATATAAAGGCCTATTATGTAATGGGCCAGTGGGCCTGTATTTTTAATGGGCCGGATATCCGAATAAGAACTATCCGGATTATCCGAATCCGTATCCGAATCCGACGGATATCAGGCATATCATATCCGTTTCCGTATCCGAAAAAAAATATCCGAATCCGAATCCGTATCCGAAAAATCCGTATCCGAATCAAAAAAATCCGAATCCGAATCCGTTTTTCCGGATACGGTCGGAAACTATCCGAACCACTTTCACCCCTACTGCTGCGTGCCCGCGTTGCAACCGCACGCCGCCTTGGCCGCTGGTTTGCTTTGGGCTGGCTCGGCCGGCCCAATTACATAGTAACATTTCTTATTTATTTATTTTCTGAAATAAATAAATAAATATTTTTATAATAAAAATAAAAATAAATAAATAAATAAATATTTTTTTAAAAAATATACATATATATTTGATCGACCGCCCATGCCCAATAATTTGTTTAATTTATTTATTTCCTAAATAAAATAATAATGGTACTAATAGGTTAATTAATTAAATAGTAATTATAATAATAGGTTAATTAAATAATAATAATAAAATATTGTATTTTATACTAACAGGTCTGGCTACAGTGATAAACAGTAATTTTTAGGAAAACATTCAAATAATTCTAGGAAAACTCATTTTAATTTTGATAAGCTCCTAACTCCGTTTAGCTCCAATTAGATCCGTTCAAATTTCTATAAGTCTATAAAATTCTAAACTTTCATTTAGTACTATTAAAAATGTTTTAATAAAATTTATTATATACTTTTATTTATGTACCGTTAATTGTTCTGTAGCTATCAATTCTAAAGAACCGCAGATTCTCGGCCTTGAAGATTGTGAGTACTTTTCGGACTAAGGCAAGTCTTCCTTTGATCATGCTTGCTCCTATGATTGCTAAATTATTTATGTACAAATGCATGTTTAGGACACACGCACACATACATTCAATATTATTGACGATCGCCAAGCGCAATTACGTCAACTAAAACCTAAACTTGCCACACTAGCCTTCCTTTGAATGTTGATAATCCTGTAAACCCTTGTAACCACAAAGATTGGTATAACCCCGTCCTAGTATTATGATGTGGGTTATACTCAATCATCTTTTTATCTTTTATTTCATATCAAATGCAATCATTGAAATGAATGAATCGTGTGGGATGAAATGAGTTTTGAAAGAATGTTTTGAAAATGGTACCAAGTACTGGTTGTGTTAAAAGCAAATTAAAAAGGAGTGTTTTTGGTAAAAATTGCCATGAGTTGTCAACACCTTGGTGGTTTGACTTCGCTTGGCCCATAAGGACCGATTCCTTGGGAAAAACGTCATGCACAACAACGTGCAGCCTTACGGACATTATGGGGTGTCCCTGGTTAAGTACTTAGTGGGCTTGGGATCGCTTGCTGTCAACGAACGTGAAATCCCAGGGTATGCAGAGTGGAAAAAGACCCGAGGAGGGGCATCTATGTATATGGATTTATGTTGAGTTAGGAAAACCCTAGGGATTTCAGTGGGAAGGGGGCCCAAGGGCTACCTAATGTTCCTTGGTCAGTACCCGTTGATGAGGCGTCCGGGTCTGGCCCGTTCAGTTGTTAGCAGAACGCTTTCTTGGGTTTGCTTTGGAAAGACCTTGTAGCGAACCTCCTTGACTTGGCCGGTTAAGGAGTAAGATCGCGACGTAAGGGAAAAGTGTACACCTTCAGCTGAAGTATGAACTGTTCGAACAGCCGTGCCCACGGTCATGGGCAAGTGTTATGATGGTTGCCCATGCGTAGTGTTTGATCTTTACAAATGTTTGTGAATTGTGGGTTGGGAAGCGTTACCAGAGTACGCCTTTGTGGTGTACGGCTAGCCTTAGTGGCTAGGAACGAGCTTGTGTAGCTCGGGAAGTCGTATGGCTTCATAGAGAGAGGGTGAGGTTTAACCCTAGGATGAGAGATGAAATATGTTTTGGTAAAGGGAAAAATTTACCCGATGGAGGGGTAGACTAGTACCAGGTTAAAGTGAACATAACTGAAAGTGATAATGTGGTGAGCTGATGGTTTCATTTGGGATTTGTTGTAAAGTAATCCCACATTGAGAATGTGATTTTTGAATTGATGAGGAAAGTTAAAGGACTAATGTGGAGAGTTTGGAAGAGGTTGAATTAGGGGTTCGCTCCAAGTTTTTGAAGATTAATTTTTATCACTTGGGCTAAGGTGGAGGTTGAGACCTCTACCATTGGGAATGGTACACTTAGTATTTAAAACTTGCATTTCTTTAGAAGCCTCAGCCGCCTTTGTTCCAACTCATCTATAATCTTTTCTAAGACTTGCTGAGTACGTTTGTACTCACCCCCCTTGCTTCCCCAGATATTGAAGATCAAGGAAAGGAGGAGTCTTTCTATTTCAGAAGAATTAAGGGTTCAGTGTTGAGGAGTTTCTAGAAGAGTAGGGTTTCGGGCCTAGTCCCCAAGTAGTTTTAAGAATAGTTGTTTGTTACTACAACAAAACAGAACATTTTCGTCGGCCAAGTTAACTTCCGTCGGCTTTTGGGCAAGCCGACGGAAGTTAAATAACTTCCGTCGGCCTCCACAAGCCGACGGAAGTTAACTTAACTTCCGTCGGCTTCTGACAGTGGCCGACGGAAGTTAGCGGGGGTTTTTCCGCGGCCGCCCGGATCCCCCTAACTTCCGTCGGCCAGCATTAAAGCCGACGGAAGTTAGCTAACTTCCGTCGGCTTTAATGCTGGCCGACGGAAGTTAGGGGGCTTTTCACCCAACCGCGCGCGCGTACAGGGAGCCCTAACTCCCTGTACACGCGCGCACTCCCGCCCGTTCCCCGCCGCCGCCGCTTCGCCGCCTCGGCCGCCGCCCGCCAGCCGTCGCCGCTTCGCCGCCTCGGCCGCCGCCCGCCCGCCGCCGCCGCTTTGCTGCCCGGCCGCCGCCCGGCCGCCCTCGCCCGCCCGGCCGCCCGCCCGGCCGCCGCCTCGGCCGCCCGCCCGCCGCCCGCCCGGCCGCCCGGCCGCCGCCTCGGCCGCCCGCCCGGCCGCCCGGCCGCCCGGCCGCCGCCTCGGCCGCCCGCCCGGCCCGTCCGGCAGCCGCCGGCCACCGCCCTCGCTGCCTCCTGCCCGTGGCGCCGCCGCCTGCCCTTGCCGCCTCGGCCACCCGGTGCTCGCCTCCTCCTGGCCATCGCCGCCATCCGCCCCACTGCCGTCTTGGACGTCGCTGCCCGGCCCGTGCCACCCGTCTCGGTGAGACAATGCTATTTTTTATATTGGCAAATTAATGTTTGTTTGTTTCAATGTGCATGTATGCTATTTTTTTGTTTGCTATACAATTGAGAAGCCTCAATGCTATTCCTAAACAATTGAGAATTTGTTCCGATCATAGTAATTTTAGAGTAATTTATATGTACATGCATGTTGTTTACATTAATATAGTGTGAAAAGTGTGTTGGCCATTCTAGTTTACATTAATCCACCTCTTTCGTAGCTAGCTGGCCACCAATTGTGTGGTTATATGCATTGTGCATTGTACAGGGGATGTCTTTGGATTGTGTATTAATATGTTTCATATGCGATGTGCAGCCGGCCGCCGCCCGTCGCCGCCTACTATCCTTCAGCGCCCGTCGACCTCCACCGCCCGCCGACCTTTGATCCATCGCTGTCAAGTAAATTTTTCTTCTTTAAGAATTTTCTTCACTTTTGATTTGTGAATTTTGTCGTAGTGGATTGCAATGATTTCTCCAGGTTTGCAAAAATAAATACCAAGAGTAAAGTAATTAATAAAAACAAAAGTCAATTAATTTTATGCTTTTACAAGTGTTTACTATGAGATGTGCTATTATATATGATCTTAATTATATTCTTGTGTTAATTTGTGGTTTGTTGATGATTTCATTGGGTGATTAGTATTATATATATATATACTTTATTATATATACTCCTTTTCGTATGCAATTTTTTATTTGACAACAACGTAGATAGTGTAACGAAACCTATGCGTCACCCGTTTCGGACCAACATGTCTCACACGTGTCATGCGTGTGAGATGTGCAGGTCCGGAATTGTCCCTTTTTGGACAGCCTCAGAGTGGGCGACAGAGCGTGGTTTTATGATGAGTCATGAGTCCGAATGAGATTTCAGTAACATAACCTTGTTGTTCTCCATTGCACCACTATCAGGCGTGCAATTGGAGAACAGCGGGGTTATGCTGCTGAAATTTCGTTCGGACTCATGGCTCATCATAAATACCACGTTTTGTCGGTCACTCTTGGGTGGGTTTAGGACCTATCTTTTCCTATAGACCATGGTTGTCACGGCATCGCCTGCGTCGACTAGGCGTCCAGGCGGTCACCGCCGGACGCCATGGTGAATCGCGTCGCCGGTGGGCTCTGCTTCCCCTTGCGTCGTCGGCCGCCCGGCCGCCTCTACTTCCCCTCCGTTGTAGGAGGAAGTACACTTGGAGAGTGCGGGTCATGAGGATGATCCGGTGGGTGGCGGCAAGAGGGGGATGTCCCAGAGTGTGCGGCACAGAGGGATGACCCAGAGGGTGTGGGGCAGGGGGATGACCCAGAGGGTGCGGGGCAGGGGGATCTCCCGGAGGGTGCGGGTCAGGAGGAAGGTGCTGAGGCTGCCGGCGGGTCCTCGGTAACTTTCAGGACGAGTCACTTGGTCGCTCCACCAGTAGTCACTTCCGGTGGAGCCAAGATCGAGATTACGCCTGTTGGTGACGGGTAAGTGTAATACTCTTCTGTTGTTTTGCTTTTGTTTTCAAAAAATTTCTTTCACTAAACTAATTAACTTTATTTATTATGTATTTCTAGATCTTGGATTGACTCTAGGTTCGACGGCACTTCGAGGGTCAGGCAGGTTAACCAGATATTGGGTAACATGTGCCGTCTGCACTACCCAGGGGTGCTGACAATGCCGACCGGTGAGCGGGTTCTATGCCAGACATGGGACCAGTACCGGTTCGCTCCTGACGGGCGCCACGGAACTGCTCAGGGGGCGGTGTCTCATGACTTCTGGGTATGCAAGTGTTTTTTCAATCTACTTTTAGGCTTTTCGAGTTACAACACTGTACTAATCATTACTTTTGCAGTTACGCTTTTGCTTGCCAGAAGTCGGCAATCACCATAACCATGCGCTTCAAGTCTTCAACAACAATGCGCATAAGGTGGTGAAGGACGCCATTTCGTATGCCCGCATTCAAGCGAACAATGCTTACTACAAGGAGAAGCTAGGGCAACGAATGAGCAAGGCGACGGGCTCATCGTCAATTTATTTGACTGAAGAAGAATACCGTTCGGTAAACAATTCTAACTTTTTACTCTTCGATTGTTGAGATTTGTTGTCATATAATACAAATAGCATCTCTGTTCAGGTGAGGATTCCGTGGTTTGCAAACCGCGAGGACGCATATTTCGAATTCTGCAAGATTTGGTCTTCAGCCGCATTTAAGAAGACTTCCGAGCAGAAAAGACAATGCCGCGGGACGGATCCGAAGCACAGATATGGTGCCGACGGACATATTCGCCACGCTAAACGCTTGGTAAGACCGATCTGTCACTCTCTAGCTATAGATACATTGTAATGCGACTAACTCATTTCTAATGTACAGGAAGCTAAATCTGGCAACGTGCCAAGTGACATAGAGGTGTATACCTTTGGTCACAAAGGAAGCGATCCGGCACAGCCAGATGTCTTGTGTAGCCAGACAGCCACGGACCATTTGGTGAGATGTTATTAAGAGTTAACGTAATTTCATTTTTCTGCGTCTAGCTAATCGGACATGTTTTTTGCAGGCGCAGTATGGTGAACACATGGTTCGACTCCATGGAGAAGACTATGATTGGCGGAGAGAACCTGTGGACCAAATGGCCGTGTACTCCAGCGGAGGTGGCAAAAGCCATGGACGGTGAGACAGTGTTTTTATTAATGTTTTGTGTATGGTTTTGTGATGGTAACTAACCCATGTTAATGTTGCAGGTACTCCATGTTCAATGGAGTTATTGACTCGAGAGCGGTGAGAGCTCAGAAGTCAGCTCAGTCGTCGCAGAGCTCCAGCCGTCGTCGCTCAGAAGAAACCCCGGAGATGGTTCGGATGAGGGAGGAAATGAGGCGGCGCGACGAGCACTACAACAAACAACAAGAGTACTATACCGCCTGCTTAGCACAACAGCAGGCGATGATCCAAGTAAGCTTACTTTAGAGTGTTGCAGTTCAAAAGTATTCAGAAATAAGTTTAGAACTAACTGATTACATTACAACATGTGTAGCAACTAGCCCAGCAAAACAGTGGATTTGACATGTCTATGTTCCAACCACTACCTCCCCCGCCACCACCACTATCTCCTACATCACCTGAGGTACCTCCTAAATACCTAAGTTAGCGTTTAGAAGGGTAGTTGAGTTCGTTTCTAATTTTGTCTATTTCTTCAGTGTTTCTGTACGCCTGGCCAGGATGGAGCCTCCGGGGCAAATGTGAACGAAGCAGGAGGCAGTGGCGGCGCCCACGACCCAAATGTGGGCGATTAGTGAGTATATGGACAAATATGACTTTGTATGTGGCTCTCGCTGTGTTTTGTGAATTTGTATGTGAGTTTGGATGTTATATGTGAATTCAGATGTGTACTGTGACTTTGGATGTGAATTCAGTTATATTATGTGATTTTGGATGTGATGTGTGAAGTGTGGATGTGAATTTGGATGTGAGATGTGATTTTGGATGTGAGATGTGATTTTGGATGTTATATGTGAAGTTTGAATGTGATTTTGGATGTGAAATGTGATTTTGGATGTGTATTGTGAATGTATGTGAAATTGTGGTTGGATGTGAGTGTGAGTAGGGGAACCAGGAAAAAAATACCAGGTAACTTCCGTCGGCTTTGACCATAGCCGACGGAAGTTAGCTGGTTTCGGCCACGTGGGCAGAAAGGCTAACTTCCGTCGGCTAGGGTCATAGCCGACGGAAGTTAGCTGCCCCTAACTTCCGTCGGCCAGGCTGGCCGACGGAAGTTAGCGCCCCCTCTGCTGACGTGGCAGTGTTCGGCGCTAACTTCCGTCGGCCACGTCAAGCCGACGGAAGTTAGCTAACTTCCGTCGGCGGCCGACGGAAGTTAGCTAACTTCCGTCGCCGCGCTTCCGTCGGCCAAAGGCCGACGGAAGATAGCGTTTTGCCGACGGAAGTTGGCTTCTTCCGTCGGGAAAGGGCTAACTTCCGTCGGCTTTGGCCGACGGAAGTTGCCTGTTTTGTTGTAGTGTGTACAAATGTATGTTTGCTTCCGTTGCTCTTTTGTAATATTTGTCTGCCGCGAGGTATGCCTCTTACGACTTTTGTACAGACTATTATGTAATTATCTATGTAGGTTTACGATGGTCTACCGTTGGATTGATGAAATGCCTAGTTTGACATTGATTCAATTCAAAATGTAGCCCCTCGTCTCGGTACGGCAAAGTCCATAAGGGGCGGGACGTTACAAAAACACAGGCTTTTTTTCACTAAAACCTGTGCTAGTGCAGTAAAATTGCACGTTGACACACCCACACAAATCCAATCTAAATCCCCCCAAAAAAACATATCAGAGAAATAAAACATGGAGAATTGGAGAGAAGCTCTCATTATTGTAGACTATAGAACCCCATGTTCTTCAGTTCAATCCTATGAATATGCAGTGCAATCTTAACACAAGCCTACTTGTATCTGTGCCTGTCTGTAACTTTTGTCACTCTTTATCTATAATCTACATGCAAACATATATATATATATATATATATATATATATATATATATATACTTAATCTCAATGCCTGACATGGGCTGGATCCGGGTTGCCAGCAAAGTAAGCAAGAACTCCTACTAAGGGAGCATTGATGTAGGTAGTCGGTTCAGACTTCCTGAAGTCAACACGGTCATCATCGTAAGCATCATCCTCCCCTGGCCCCCCGACGACTGCCCCGATCAGTGGGTTAGGGTTTGAGCTCGACGAACTGTAGTAGGGCGTGCCTTCGTTGCACGCTATGCGCTGGGGATGGTTCTTGGTCGAAGGCAACGACGATCCTCGATGGTGTATCCGCTGAGGATATCTGTCGCCGTACCCGACCATGTACGACATTCTCATCGGGTTATCTCCTAACAGGTAATCGACCTGCAGGGTAGGTACAGTAAAACATCAAGAATTCAGTCAACCACGGTGAAAAGTTGGGAGGGAGTTCATCAGTACCTGTTTCTTGGCTTGCAGCTGGAGAGTAGCAGGACCAACTGAGACACCACCACAGTTGAGAGAGTGTGAGGACTTGGAGAGGTACTTGGCATATGTGAGGAGCAGGAAGGAGATGGATGTGACATGCTGCATGTTGCTGCCTCCGGGCTTGTGGATCATACCCCCAGGGGTGTAGCCGATGTGTGGAGACGACGACCCTGGGATGAGTGTGCAGATGAAGCTGTCTGCGTACTCTTTGTAGGACTCCATGGACAGCACCTCGCCTTCTATGAACTCCTGCAAACCGATCGACAGTTTGTGGCACCCGTTTCTCTTTGTGTCAGGCAGCGAAGAATCAAAGATGTGCCAAGAAACTGGAGATGATTGATAGATGGGGACGGCGGCGTCTGAACCTTGGAGACGAGGACGTTGAGGCCGGCATGCTTGTTGTCCCAGCCGAACTCGTTGGTGCTGTCCTCCGCTCCCAGGGTCTTGCCGTTGTTCTCAATGTACTCGAGGAAGTCGTCGTCCCCGGAAGCTCTGCGTAGCCATGCTGCTGCCCAGAGCAGCTCATCCTGCCAAGAATTTTTCAGCGCCGGTGCAAACATTGGTATCATCGTTCGGAAAGGAAAAAAAAAGAGAGAGAAATCCTTTTGCTCTGTTCTGAATTTTCTGATGGTTATGCGTCTTCTAATTCTGGAATTCGCAAGAACAACCGTTGATCATTGCTTTTGGTACACCACTAACAAATATTACACTATCACCGTGCATTGTAACAAACCGTTACTTTTTCTTTCCGTGTAAAAAAGAAAGTCGTTTTAGGGTTGTATCAAAAACTATTTAATTAAAACAAGTTATTTTGTATTTTATTGTGCATTTTGGACAACTATATTATTTATGTAGTACTTCTTCCGGTATAAAAAACAAGTTGTTTTGGACATGATTTCAGATATCAAGAAGTTATTAATTAGTACGTATTTTTTTGTTTGTCTCTATTAAATACAATATAATAGTAAATATAGCGTAGAAAACGGGAAAAATACTACTTCATGGGTATAAACATCCAAAATATAGAATAAAATACAAAACGACATATTTTAGTCAACTCTTAATAAAGTCTAAAACGACATATTTTTGAGTTCCGGAGGGAATATTGCTTCTTTTTTATTTTCCGTACTTCCACGTTATATTTAATACGAGTAGAGATCATAGAAAATACATAAGGAATATTTAATTGTTACTTAGTTTCTGGAATCATATCAAAAATAACTTGTTTATGTGAATCGGAATATGGGTTTCTTCTGACACATTACACTTTAAGCGGTGCAACATCTATGTGACAAAGGCAGCCAAAAAGAAGACAAGAAACTGACCTGGTATCCATTGAAGTTGCAGTAGAACGGGCAGCCTCCGGCTCTGAGCTCCGGGTCGTCGCTGTAGGCGCCCTTGTACGTGTCGGCGAACTCGAACGCCTTCCTGGCGCCGGCGAGCAGCCTCTTGGCGTACGCCGGGTCGCCGTCGCGGAACACCATGGACGCCGCGGCCAATGCCGCCGCCGTCTCGCCCGCCACTTCCGACCCCGGCCGCGCCTCGCTGATGTTGTACACCGTGCGCTCCGTGTCCATGTCCTCTGGCCGCTCCCAGCATCCGTGGTCCGTCCACGGATCGCCCACCTGCATTTCCGGCGAACAAAGCGGCATTCTCATGACGCCACCACCGTGACATGAATGCGCGCGCGAGCTCGAGGAGCCGAGGAGGTACAATGTGCGAGCGGGAACTAGCTTGCCTGCATAAAGATGACGCCGGGATGGGCGATGGTCTTGAGGAGGTAGTCGGTGGCCCAGCGGACGGCGCCCGCGGCGTGGTCGCGCTCGACGGCCGGCATGGAGTCGCCGAACTCGACGACGCTCCACGCCAGCATGGTGGCGGTGAACGCCATCGGGAACCCGAACTTGACGTTGTCGCCGGCGTCATAGTACCCTCCCTCCAGGTCGACCCCGGCCGCCGCGCCGTCTGACAGGGCCGAGTCCCCTCGCCACGACGCGCGCTGCTCCGTCGGGAGCCTCCCCGACCGCTGCCCCTCGAAGAAGAGGATCGACTTGGACAGCGCGTCACCGTAGTCGTGCCGCGCCGCCGACGCCGACGCCGCCGCGAGGAGGAAGCAGCAGCACACCGCCGGTAGCAGTACACGCACGCGCGAGCAAGACGCCATTGCTCACGGTTCACCACCTCACTAGCGGCTTTAGAGAGCACGCATGTGACGTGAACATTGGCGCGTCCTGAGATTGCACTCTTGGGCTAATATTTATAGATGATATCAACTTGTAACTGTTCACGGCTTATGGCTGAATTATAGGCTGTGTTAGAAAAAATTGATTATTTGTCTCTCTCAATATATTTCTCTTAATTATGATACTACTTTTGAAAATGATATATAGATCTATTTATTAGAAAAAAACAATTGTTTGCCTCTCTCGATATATTTCTTTTAATTATGATACTACTTTTGATATATTTCTTTTAATTATGATATTTTTGAGACTGATATTTAGATCTATTGTGTCAATGAATGTGGACTCGAATAACAAAAATGCAAATTCACTTTTTAAGAATAGCAAATTATCAAATCTCTCCAATATTATGCATATATACAAATACTATTATATATATATATATATAACCAACCTATAACAGAATGTAATGTCTCAACAATTATAGATAATGATCCATCTATGATAAGTTATTGGGGCTTTCGTGATCTTATATGTCACTGAAAATTTGTTATTCTCATATATACAATTGCTTTAGTTTTTTGTCCGTATATGATACTACCATTAATTTTAACATTAATCAATGTTAATTTTTTTAAATGGCAAAACCATCCTTAAAAGACAACGTAGAAAATCAGAGATGACCAAGGGGTGTGCAGGGAATCACGTCGCCATCGCCGCTACTACTGAACCCTTACCCGCTCCTCGCCGCTCCCTAGCGCATCCTTGATTCCTTGCGTTGTGAGCTGAAGATAGTTTTGTCATTCATAAAAACTAACGTTGAAACTGACGACAACAACATATAGAGACATCAATTAAACTGATCAGCAATGTATTTTTTTCTGCATCATCTAGTACACATGATGCCATCTAATCTAGATGGGAGAAGAAAACGAAAGTTTCCACGTTGCTTTGCCTCTACACACTGTCTCAGTACAAGCAAAAGTGATAACTTGCAGAGACCTAGGGAGTTAGTTGCACATTATATTCCAGGTCTAATCATCGTCCTAGCTAGCAGTTCTGCTCGAAACATTCGTTTTGCAACTCGTGTAAGCTACCGAGTGGACAGAAGAGGGATCACATGATATCGGTCTCCTTGGACGGATCAAATCAATCTTCCTCCTTTTCGAGTTTTCGTCACCAGCATTATTTGAGGCCTCGACAAAAGATGATCAGTAAAGCAACGATCCGTCCCCTTTCTGTCGTCGCACACTGTTTGATTAAGTTCTTGTCAAGACGAACAAAAACACATACGTCGTACGTTGCAGACTTGATGATGGATTACTGACTGACAAAACAATAATTTGGTGAAGTTCCAAGAAGTTTGCATTGCTTGGTTAAAACTGCAGACACCAAGTGTTACCACCTAACTAGTATCTGTTGGAATATAAAATGAATTACTCATCTTAATTTAATTTATCACCTTAGTCTTTTGGATTGAACCAGTTGGCGAAGTTTTTAGGTTGAATCGGTTGGTATATGCAACTCAATATGGTATCACATTGTAGTCCACTTCTATCCCACGCAAGTGAGGAGAAGTATTGGAATATAAAGTGAATTACCTGTCTTTCCTCGTCAACTTAAGTTTTTGGTTTGAAGTGGTCGTGCATGAAACAAAGCTTAATTTCAGCTTTGGATTTTGTTTTCATCTGGTGATGCAGGTAAATGGACACATGCATGCCTCCTTTCTTCTGAGCTACAAACACTTGCATGGTAGATTGCAGAAAGGCAGGAAGCCTGATAGATAGATATTGCACTTTCTCAAGGAAGCAGAGAAAAAGGGGAGGGGCCAAGATCGATTTTGGGAGACATCATGCGTGCGATTTCTTTACAACTTGTGCAGCTAGCTCTTTGCGTGCGAGGCTCCAAAGGCTAAGATCCCGCTAATGATCATGAGCTAGCAAAGTCGAAAACAAGCATGCATGCTTCCAGTTCCAGATATCAGATATCTTCGGAGGAGAAAAAAGATTTGTGCATGGGCCGGCAGGTGATCCATCCAGCAGATTAACAAATCTTTTAAGTCATTCACAGTGTCACCGATCACACAGGCTATATAGTATATATGCCACCGACAGAGATCACGAAATGATGGCGCTTCTCCATCACTGCTGAATCTATCTTCTTCTTTTGTCAGTCAACAGGCAATGCTTAAAATACGAGTGATTTTACCTTGAAGAGGTACGACGGATACCATAATTTTAATGTTAATTTCAGTATCTATTAGGTCCATGCACAAATCTTTTTGCGAACTGTAGAGTTACTCTGTACTGTAGAGTTCCTTAAGGCCTCAAGTGTCTCATTTGCGAACTATTGCTACAATTAAGAACGAAAAAAATGTTCCCACGGCAACAAAAAAGGTTGGCTTCACAGGATAAACGTATAGTGACGGATTTTCGCTTGTGTTCAAGCACACACGTAGAGAAAAAAAATGATCAGTCTATTAATCTTTTGTACAGTTTCTAATGTAGCATACGGCAGAAATCCACAAAAGCACAAGATGACAGCCAGTGCGCTTTGAGTCTTGACAACCACAACACGAGTACACGACGATCAATAGTGTCTGGGCCATGGCATGCCGAATTGAGATGCAGCCGTTTACTTCAGCTCTACTAGAATCGTACTAGCGACACATGAGGTACCTGCAACGACACACATATTCGGCTCGGCCACTAAGACCAGAAGCTAATCCAAGCTAGCTCCCGGTAAGCTTGCAGCTAAATGTACACAACCTGGTGTGCCGGTATTTACTTGTTGGCGTCTCGTTCGTTGTTACATGTTGGCACCACTCCTGGAGAATCATGGTTGTTGACACTGAGATCCACGCCCTGAGTCTGGATTGCCATCAGGAAGAGAATAGCCGACGCAAGAAAGGTAGAAGATGTAAGTGCTGGATAAAAAGGTCACAATAGATGACTCTTCTGCATTATCATAGGAAAGTGACACTTGACAGACCTGGGAATTCGAACCTTGCTCATGAGTGCGGACGGGTCTCATGTTAAGATCAATCATTTTTGAATCAATGTTACCCTGGTCATCACAGTTTCCATCCGAGGCTGGATCATTAGAAACATTATGATGGTTCGCCATTTGCTCCTTTGCTACAGAGTGAGGGGGCATCTTTTGATCCCTCTAGTTTTCAGTATCTTTCTGTTGCATAGCTACATCGTCCATATGGCCTGGTTTATCTCCTGGAAACTAATCAAAATTTCAAATTTCAAGCACTAGAAAACAATGCATTAGACTATGATATGCAGTTATTTCTGAATAAGAACCTACTTCAACCCGTTGCCTTAGGAGCAGATATCTTCCATGGGTTCGTTTCCCACCAACATGAACAGTCATATCACAACTAAGGCAAAGTGACGTACCATCTATCTCACAGTAGAAGAAAGCTGCATCGACAGGCTGAACGGAATAAACGTGCTATACTAGAAAAATGTTTGAAATTATTCATAAATCAAATTAATACCAGGAGCATTTTCACATATATCACAACGTTGAACTTTATTAGGGTCTGCAAGCCCAACTCTCACATGCCGACTAGCAAGCTTGTTACACATGTGTACCTGCATCACAACATTGGAAGATATCAGAAAAGACAACACAAAGATTTGATTGATTATTGTCATGAAGGGAAGCGATGAAAACTACAATGTTTGTTATTGTTCATGCTAATGGCATGACATGCAATTGCATAACTAGCAGACTCAACCACAACCTATCACTCACAGCATGAATCATGTAAATATTCACTCTAATTCAACCAAATCAGATTACTAGTGCTGTGCACATGTGATATTGAAGATTACTACTGATGTTCCATTGCTCAATGATTTCTGTAGACTAGCTTAACAAGATGATATGGTCTCTGTCATAGTCCCGGATAAAACTAGGAACTACACTTTTATATTAAGTAAACATTAAATTTTTACATGACACAGACACAGATGCTCCTTACCCTTAAGGTTCATATTTCACCACACCACAACATTGTCAGATAGGGTCAGATCAGACAACCAATTTACAGTTTGTTTATCCGAGTGCTTATTGATCTGAAAATGGGAATGTACTCTATACAAACACAACCAACAAATTGGCAATCCCTCAGTTAACAAATAAAAGTAAAACATGTCATGGATTGGATCCATGACAGGATAAACACCGCCAAGAGGATAACTAGATGGCAACAGCTGCTAAGGATACGAGGTAGACTTAGATTGGGACGAAGAACATTGAGATGAGGAATAAAGAACTAGATAAGAGATTAGACTAATTCTTTCTTCATTGTTTTATTCCTGATCAATACTACCCTATTTATAGAACTTACAAGAGTTTATCTATTTAACTAACTCTAATCTAATATACTGTTTTAAAGGAATTACTAATCCATAAGAGATCTAATCTATATTTAATTTACTACAGTACCCACGGGTACTGTTCACGCTACAAAATTAACATACATTGTCCTTAACAGCCCAATCAAGATATTATAAGAATATGACAGCAAAAGGAAATTTTTGTCAAGGGTATCACAGTTCATGAGGGTTGTTTCATTTGACCTCACAAGGTCATCTCGACAGGTCCATCTACACAAAGCCAAAACATAGTTTTAGGTTACCCACAGTTGAGTAACAGCTTGACATAATCTGTCCCTGAGTTGTATTAGGATCAGACATTGCCAACAAAGTGGCCCAAAACCAAATAATAGATTAAACCAAACATTTGAGTTCTGCCACCAATTTGATACATAAAAACAATCAATATTTTAATGCTGGTATACCTTCTATTGAAATAGAACTATGCTTCACAATTTAGTACAACAGGACATAAATTAAAAAACACCAATTGTAGAAAAACCCTCAAAATAATTAAGTACTCCAACTGTACATAATAGGACTGATCATTTAACATCATAATTTTAACTCCAGATAACAGCATAAATTACAACAATTAGCTTGTTTAATAAAAAAACATTATGTTTAGAGTTGGAGCTTTCATCTAGGACCAGTTTGTAGTTTCATTGACGATTTTGAATCATCATGAAAAATGCCAAATCTTATAAGAAACCAAAGACAGCTTTTAGGGAACCCAGAACTAGTTGAGCAGTTATCGGATGAGGAAAGGCTGTCTTCATGTACAAGTGCATCTGTGGACCAAAGATAGTGTTTGGAATCATGTACGGTACTATACGGTTTCATTGTCTTGGAAAAGATGTGTCATTTAGCAATTGCAGTTGAGGCAGAAGCATAATCTTCCAAGGCTACAACAGTAAACATATGGACCACAAAATCGTGTAAACATAAGTGCAATGGTATTGTCACCTTCATTTTTTCTCTACCATTGGAAAATTTTGACAAAGCAAATTCAGTCATAACTTGCCTCATCTTCGAGTGGACGGTGAGTTCATGAGAATCTCCAAACAGCGAATGGGTGAATACCCGTGGGGAAAACACTTAGTTACTACACAATCAAGAACTGATTTTTTTTAAAAAAAATAATACATTTTTTATTCAAAATTTCAAATCTGGTATGCGGATTTCAGAATTTGCAAAAATAGCCTTATGTCGGAAATTGGTCTGCCGAGTGCCAACCTAGGCCAATCAGTCCTAGATCAGCAGACCATTTGCCGAACTAGGCTGGTGTCATAGCCTCAAATCAGGCCCTAGCCCGCTTGTGAACAGTACCGCACGGTACTGTTCACGTGAACATACCGGCGGTACTATATCAGCTAGGTTAAGTTCTGTTTAGATTAATTAGTTAAGATTAATTAGTTTAGAGTTCAAGTTAGATTAAATCAGATTAGATTAAATTCTGTTTTCTGTTAGAAGTAGTTAAGATTCTGGTTATTGGATTAGATCAGCCCTGTGTCTATATAAACAGGGCTGATATCAGCCCTAGAGTTATTGTCGAGTAGTTTAGTTTGGCTATTGTCTTCTTGTATCCCTGCCTCTTCGCCGCGTCGTCGTAACGACGCCGTCGTGACGAAGAGGTCCAGACCCTCGACCAACTACCCTATTTTAATATAATCTACGAAGATTAGTTACTACCAATCCTGTGGAAATCCTTGTCAATGATAACTTGGTATCAGACGGCTCAGGTTCACCATTCGCTGTGATGAATTCCCAATCTGACACCGGTATGGGGAGCACCATCGATGACATGCTGAAGGCTATTATGCAACGCCTAGATGCCATCAAAGAGAAGTTGCAATCACTACAACCACTCCAGGCGAAAGTCGTAGAATTGGAAGCAGTGGTGACGGAGCGGGCGAACACGATTGAACCTAGCCCTTGGAAGAGAGGGTAGCCACGTTGGAGGTGCTCGTCCAGAATCCTGGTGCCGGTCGCGCCCATGCTAAATCCGCCTCGGAACTTTAGGCAGTGTCGCGGCCTAATCCAGATACGTGTGATTCGACGGCCGGCAACTCAGGGACCAACACCCATACACGCGACAACGATGCCGCCACCACCGATTACGATCTGCTCCACCCCTGTCCCGACACCCGATTGCACGTTCATGGTGGAAGCCGAACCTAAGCCATCTGATACCAAGTTGTCACGGGTCGGGATTCATGGTCGGGAGGATAGCAAAACATTGTGACTGAATTGATAGCTGAAGAATTGATCGAGGCCCTAACCCTCGTCGGTGTGATGGAGCCACACTCCACGTCGCACCACCAAGGTAGGGATACAATAGAGAGGCTAAGCCTTTTCTAAACACTCGATGATTTCCTCTAGTGCATCAGCCATGTTTATATAGGCACATGGCTGATCTAATCTAACAACCTTAATCTGATTCTAACAACTTTAATCTACTAGGACTCATTTAATCTAATCACTTAATCTAAACTGAAATACTCTTAACTAAATTGGACTCTAATAGACTTAAACTCTTTAATCAAATCTAGACTGGACTCTTAACTAACTAAGATGATTTCAACAACTAATCTGCTACAGTACCGTTGGTACTGTTCACGTGAACAGTACTGTGCGATAATGTTCACGAGCCTGATTGGCTATGGGCTGGCCTGCTGCAGCCATCTCCTTGTGTGGCACATGACATTTGCTCGGCTTGGGTGCTGCTGCTCCCCTCCCTGATGGCACGGCGGCGGGTCCCCCTAGCCGCCGTCGTTGTCGATGTTGGCTTGTCAGGGCACTCCATGCTCCGGCTGCCATGCTGCTAGGATGGTGTGTTGCGCCGCCTCGAGTCAACCAACCACCGTGCGTAACTCTTGTTGTTGCTGATCATGTGCGCAGACTATTTCCTCAAGCATGGTCACCTTCTCCTGAAGCGATAGGAGTTTCTATACTTTCTCGTCGAGACTGTCCAAGCGCTTCATGATGGCCTGCAGCGCGATCTCGATCGGGTTGCCGGTGTTGAGATCAGATTGCGTACTCATGGTGGCGGAAGCGGATCCTGAGTCTCCTGATACAAGACAATAGCCAACTGAACTACTCGACGACCTAAACCCTCGTTCAGGCTCTGTTTATATAGTACAGAGTCCCCGAATTTAACAACTAACAAACCAATCCAACTCTAATCTGATTACAATACTTCTAACAACTAACAAAACAATCCTAATCTGATTACAATACTTAGTCATTAAGACTCCTAACCAAAATCTGATATTTAACTATTTATCTTCTACCCGTGACAGCCGGTCAGTCCTAAATTAGCATGTCTACCGATCTAGGCCGGTCAATCCTAAATCAGCATATGTCTACTGATCTAGGCCGTTTCGGCCTAGATCAGCATACCAAGCACCGACGGAAGCCTAGTGCCAACCGATCGATTTTTTTAATAATACAATTTTTATTCAAATTTTCAAATCTAGTATGTGGATTTCAGAATTTGCAAAAATAGCCTTCTATCAATAATTGGTCTGCCGATGTAGGCCGGTCCAACCTAGATCGGCTAGCACCAGGCTTTTGTCGGTGCTTGATATGCCAATATAGGCCAATTCGGCCTAGATGCATACCATCCGTCAATCTAGGCTGATTATACCATTTTGCCACATCATACAAATCGTTACTAGGACTAGGTACAGAAATATTCTATTTTAATTTGAAGCATAGATTTTACAAAAAAAGGATGCTTTTCATATACAATGAGGAGTTTTCATTTGATCACTTCCTTTCTTGTTGATAAATATTTTTCTGAAAATGATCGAAATTATGGAAGCAAAATTAGTTTTACCTGAAATTAAGACTCAACGGAAAAAATAATCTAATCAGAAAAATCAAATCAAGAATGTGCTACTCATTCATGAAAGCACATACTGCATGGTTCTTGAATGAATGAACAAAAGAAAAAATGTCCAACCATGATGATCTATCCCATTTTGTATATTCTTGTCATCTTGTGTCTCGGCGCTTCGATGAAGGAACTTCAAGAACTGCAGGTTTAGTGCCCGGAATTCAAGTGCCCAATGAATCCGAGAATTTTGTGCTGTCTCGAAATTAAATGGTAACATAAGCAAAAGAACCTCATTACCACATGCAATCCTTAGCAATTTTGCTCTGTTGATTCAATCAAACTAGATCCAGGAAGCTTCTTTAATCCAATTAAATTAGCTCTGGCCTTCATATTAGCAAATTCATTCCACTGCCCTTCCTGAGCATAAATTTCTGAAATCAAAGCATAAATACCTGGGTTCTGTGGTCCATGCTCAAGGAGCTCTTTGCTAATAGCATGCGCAAGCTGTGTGTTTCCGTGAATTCTGCAAGCAGACAGCAAAGAGCAAAATATATTGGATTTATCCTTTAAGGTAGATAGCTTTATTAACTTGTATCCATCTTCTAGTTGCCCGGCACGTCCCAACAAGTCAACCATGCAACCATAATGCTCTTCCTGTGGAGGAACTGAATACACTGAGGTCATTGAACTGAAAATAAGCCAACCCTCCTTGATAAGACCTGCATGACTGCAAGCAGTAAGCACAGAAGAGAATGTTGACCCATCAGGCTGAATGTTTTTCTCTCCCATTTTCTTAAACATTTCAAGCACATCATTATAGTATCCATGCATCGCATAAGCACTGATCACTGCATTCCATGAATCCAGGTTTCTGTATTCCACACTAAAGAATAAATTTAGTGACAAATCCAGTCTTCCACATTTGGCATATGCAGTAATCAATGAATTTCCTGTGATCATATCTTTCTCCAACAAGGACCGGTAAACAAAACAATGAATTTGTTTCAGACCTTTTAGATGGCCAAGATCAGAAACAGCCTGAATTGCAGTTATAAGAATCACAGAATCAAGCTTCTCCTCACATTTCTGCATTAATTGGAATAATTGAACCACCTCATCTACATGCCCACGGGATAAACAACCCTTCATCATAGCTGTCCATGAAACCAAGTTTTTCTTTTCCAATGAGTCAAATATAGCCCATGCTGCTACAATTATTCCACAAACTGAATACATATGTAGAATATGATTTTTAACATCTAATTCTGAACAAAAGCCATGCCTGATTGCAAATCCATGGATCCACCTCCCTCTAATTAAATCTCTTTGATCAGCAAAAGCTGCAAGAAGGCTAAGAACAGTTGCAAAATCTGGAGCAATACCTTCTGCCATCATGCAGTTGAGTAATGAGATGGCCTCATTGGCCATTGCATTTTGTAGGTAACCATACATCATTGTGTTATAGGACACCACATCTTTAACAATCAGTTGATCAAAGAGATGCCTCGATAGCATAATTCTTGTGCATTTGGAGTACACGTCGATAAGAGCAGTGGCCAAAACAACATCCATAGGTATATATCTTCTTATAAAGTAGGCATGAATACTAGCAGCATAGCCAAAATATCTTAGCTCCGCACAAGCAGAAAGCATATTTGCGAAGGTGACTGAATCTGGAGTTACTTTATTCTCATGCAGCATGACAAACAAACACTGGACTGCATTAAAACTCTGTCCAGCTCTAGTAAGACCAGAAAGCATAGCGTTCCATGAAGCCACAGTTCCCTTTGAATTTTGTAAAAGAGCAGTGGCTGATTGATAAGCTTCACATCGAGTATACATGTTGACAGTGCTAGTCTCTAGAATATCATCTGAGAAGCCAATTGCTCTCCTTATGGAATAGCAATGGATTGATTTACCCTCTTTAAGTGCTCCTAAATTCCCGGCTATTTGCAGTAGGCTCACCAGAGTCACGCGGTTTACTTCCAAGTTGTTCTGCAGCATATCAGTGGCAATCACAAATGCATTCCATGCAGTTGAATCCACAATTTCTGAATAACCAGTGATCATCGAAGTGTAAGCAACAACATCCTTGCTGATGATCTCTTTAAACACTTTCTGTGAATTGTCCATCCTGCCAAGCTTGGAGTATAGCCCAATTAGGGAGGATCCAACAAATTTATCCACAGACAGACCAAGCTTAAGTGAATCCACATGCATTGCTTTACCGAGATACTGATTTTTAAGTTCAGTGCAGCTTTTCAAACCAAAGGTAATAGTTTTTCCATCCAAACCAATCTGGTTCACTTTCAGCCTCTTATACAAAAGAATAACTTCCTCTGTATAACCAGCTCTATAATAATTAACCATCGCTGAATTCCATAGGGAACGATCGTCATTTAAAATTGTCTGAAAAGCAAGCCTCGACTCAGGCAGCGAACCTAAATTAGCATAATAACTAACAATCTTAGAGCCAAGAATCACATTCCAGCTAAGTCCATGTGTGAAAACACGAGCATGAAGCTTCTTTAGAGACCTAAGATCTGCACATCCTTGCATCAACGGAGCAAACTTGTCAAGATTACATATCTTACTAAAGCATGAATTTGTATCCGTGGTGGATCCTGATAGCCTCCTATGCAACTTCAACACTGCAATTTTATTGAACTTTGAATCAGTGTTTCCAGCTAAATTTCTTAAAAGAATTGGTAGCATCTTAGTGGTTGTTGTAGACACGAGAAAAAAAATGAGTAACTTATTGTCCTTGAATTCAACAGCACGGTTGCCTTTTCCTTCACCTCCAAGGACAGACCATTAGCCCAAACCCAATCAGCAGAAGAACACATAAAATCAGCAAACTATAAAATGACAGCCCCAGAAGTTGATAACGAATGAATGAGCATTGAGAATTAAACCAAAATCAAACAAAAGGAAGAAATAAATGGATTTGAACCTTTAAACCACAGTATAAAACAGCAGACAGCTGTACCAACACACCGAATCGCCTAGATCATCATATCAAGCACCAACAAAAGCCTGACACTAGCCAATCTAGGGCTGATCAGTCTAGATCTGCAGACCAATTACCATAAGGCTATTTTTGCAAATTCTGAAATCCACATACCAGATTTGAAAATTTGAATAAAAATGTATTATTTAAAAAAATCGTCAAGCACTACAGTTAGTCACTATCAATGCACGCTGGCGTCCTAAAATACCATAACATCCTTTGGTCTTCACCTATACAGTCATCCACCCACAGGAAAAAAATATGAATACATACCATACAAAACGAATTATCCCATGTCAGCGAGCAGTCTGCAAGTGAATCGCAACTAAAACTGAATTACAGATCCACAAGCTAATTCAGCGTAGCGTAGCTAACCAACTCGTGAGATCTTAGTTCCCAATCAAACAGTACGACAGACCAGTGCAGTTGAAGCATCGCATAATAGCCCGATCAGCGCATGGAAACTAGACTCCGACGGGTAGGATCCTAGGCCAAGTGCTGAGGAACAAGGGCACAAGGCAGGGGCAGTAGTACTAGTAGTAGAGGGGGGAGGTGAGCGCACACCTTCTCGTCGCAGGATCTGCAGAGAGCAGCCTCGTCGGCCGCGCAGAAGAGCACTGCCGGCGCGCTCTCGCACACATCGCAGATCGTCCGCATCCCGCCTCCGAGCGCTCACCGTCATCGTCCCCCCTCCATCTCGTCCCCTCCCACGGTCCCACCTCCGGTGGATCGGTCGGTCCCCGCGTGTCGCTACAGCCACGGAAACACAGCGGCAGACGAGTCGCCGCCGCCGCAGCAGAGACGACCAGGAGGAGGAGAAGCGGCAGGAGCTCGGAGCAGCAGCGAGTCAGCGACGGAGCGAGGGAAAAGTCGGGAGAAATAGAAACATTTCGATTTCGATGTGGTGGTGGAGCGAGAGCGATCAAGGCGAGATTGGTGGTGGGGCCCACCTTCTAGATGGATCGAGGTCTCGCTTCGCTAGACCCGGTCCACCGCGTCTAGCCCACCTCACCACGGGCCGGGTCTCCGTTGGGTCCATGGACCGAGCCCATGCCTCCGTAAACTCCACGAAAGGGAAATACCCCGCAGCCGCTTCAGCTACAGGATCAGCCGCCGAGACATCGGGATGACATGTGGGACCACCCTAGTGGGGCCAAGGATCTGCGAAGGATCAGATTGGTGGGTGTGCGTGGGTGTCGTGGATATGGTGGATTTAGGGGAGGTGGGCCCTCGAGAGGCGTCCGCCACAGAATATAAAAGAGGCGGGGATTTTGGGGCGTGGGCCCGAACCGATCGCTTGGTTGATCTGTCGCCAGCGGGGGCGGGGGGCCGTCGGTCTACCCCTCGCTGTGTTTCTTCTTGTTTCTGGTGCGAGAGTGCCTATGATCTGATTCGCGACAGTTGCATACTTAAAACCCGAAAATTGATGGAAAAAACTTTATTAAAAATTAAACATGAAAGAAAATTAGCAGTGAAAACGATATAAAATCAGTACCTGTCGGGTTACCGGAAACAAGAACGTTCTATAGACCCCGTGACCTATTAGGTTATTTATAATGGGAGTTTTATGGGGTGTTTCATGGTATTAATTACCATTTCACGTCAGATTTTTTTGCTGACATGATATTCAATTAATGAGGAAAGAGAATGAAATAGTGTCATCACCATGACATGGTGCTAACCCGTTTCCAAAACGGATGAAACGAAATAAAACGCCCATTGAGAACCAAATCGTTTCATCAGAGAGAGAATATTTCATGAGAGCTAGTTGTATTTAATTATATTAGGAAATAGTGAAATAAAACTCTCTACTGAAAGAAGGTATTTCATTAAGGTATAAAGTTGATGTGGTATTTTAGAAAACAGTATAATTATGAAACCACTAACGTGAATAGCGTTAGTCCCGGATATACTTCCTTGCAACACGTGTATGCAGAGCAGTAGGCCCAAGCGGCCAGTCACATAGCAAGTAGGCTAAGCACCTAGCCCAACGTTCCAGCCACGACTAAGTGTTAGGGTAACCCTAGCATCTATGCCTACACCCTTGTAGTCTCCTGATTACGACAGCAACGACGGTGGCCCTTGGCTCCAGCACGCACTAGCGGCGACGATGGCCTAGGCGACAGCGGCTCCAAGCGACTACGACGTCGGCCCTAGGCGACGACGACCCCAGGAAGCAACGGCCCTAGGCAACCGTAGCAGCGGTGTCAGGCATGGAATACCACTACATAAAGGAAATTAAGGAAATTAATCACTACATAAGCACAATATAGAATACCAAGAAGGTAGCACCATTAAGGTTTTGGAAAATATAGCCATAGTTTATATAAATATACCTTCCACCAAGGCTACTATGAAGAGTCTGCAACAGTCAAGGCTACAATATTTTTCTTGCTTTGTCATTCCACACCTTATCAGAGATAAGAATGGCAAAATTTACGGTCATATATTATCTCAAAATCCTAATTTGATAACAAATTTCCAACGATCAGCTATTGTACCTGAGAAATAGCATCTGCGGTGGGCGTTCCTAAAAGATCAGTTATCAAATCCAACTGGTGAACAACATTTTTACCAGGAAATAGTGGCTTTCCAATCAACACCTCAGCAAAAATGCATCCTATACTCCATATATCTATAGCTTGTGTGCACTGCAATACAAATAATGGTAGATTTCAGCAACAACAAATAAAATAATGATTGGTGGTTCATTTTACTACATAAGAGATAGAATAATTAATGCAGTAAATCAGCAAATGATTAATGGTATTTTGCAAAATGTCAAAGAACATGTATGAATATAAATCAACATAGACTAATTGTTTCCTGTTACTTGGGCTGATCCGATACCGCCAGTTCGGTACATATGGGGATCCAATCTGCATCGATCCACCCAATTAACATCATGACACATCAACAATGGAGTTAGTATTTGGATGGGGATGCAGGGGTGACAGAGATGTGGACCAACCGCCGAGCTTCCTGTGGTAGGACACGATGAGGTGGTAGTCCAGGGAGGAGGCGCAGTGTACGAGGTGGCGGCGGAGGTCATCGACGGTGACTTGGCCGGCGCTTCTGCGGACGTCAGCACCGGCGCAGTGCGCGAGACAGGCGACCTTGCCGAAGGTGATCCCGTGCGACCTGACCTTGTCAAGGTGCTTGCAGCAGTCGAGCATGGACTCGTCGAACCACCTCCAGGGGCCCTTCCACCGCCTCCCGGGGTTGATGCGGAGCGTGTTGAGGACGACAGACAGGGTGGCCCGCCTGCGGCAAAGGCGACGCCGGGGTCGGGGGAGACGCCGCCGCCACTGCCGCGGGTTCGGAGAGCACCGCACCGGGGGAAGCGAGCCTCGGGGCGGGGAAGCGGAGGAGGGAGTGGGCGGCGAAGGCGGCGGCACGGGCGCGTAGGAGGAGAGCACGGAAGAAGATAGGGTATAGATCTAGAAGGAGAGGAATAAACTGAAAAAACGGGAGAGACATCGCGCTGGTCCAATTTTACAGAAAGAAAGGTGCTTTTTTGCAACAAAGATGACGTGGCCTCTACTGGATCAGGAAAGCCCACCTCATTTTAATGACTAGTCAAATGTCTGCGCTTTGCAACATAACCTTATTTTGCAATAAGGTCTTTGCGCAAAATTCATGTTTCTAATTTAAGGGTTTTTACACAAGATTCATACATCCGCATAAAATACATAAATTAAAAGACTGAAATGCAAAAGTATATTTTTATTTTCTTTTTTATTTTTCTTCTTTTTATTCATTTCCTTGTTTCTCGTAAGGGTAGTTGCAGTGCTTAGTGCATGCGGCCATGCAGGGGTAGTTGGGCATGTGGAATGGACGCTTCGTGTGCAGATTTTTTTTCTTTTTTCTTTTTTATTATGTGTTGCATGCAGGCGGTTGGAGACGCAGGACGAGCGGGGTGCGCGAGCGCCGTTGCATGCATGCGCCCGGGACGAGCGAAGTGTGCGGGGAAGGTTGCGGACGGAATCCGCAGACCATCTAGTTGCTTTATATTTTTTCTTTTTTTTTCTTATGTGTTGCATGCAGGCGGTTGGAGACGCAGGACGAGCGGGGCGCGCGAGCGCCGCTGCATGCATGCGCCCGGGACGGGTGAAGTGTGTGGGGAAGGTTGCAGACGGAATCCGCAGACCATCTAGCTGCTTTATATTAGTTAAGATAGTAATGTAACAAACATTAGCTCAGATTTTATGAGAAAAAACTGCACGCACGAGTTAAACACAAACATTAAACTTATATTCTTATCGTCTTGATACTCAAATTATTCGGCTATTTAGACCAACTAACTACTACAAACCTTCCAAAAACTACAACAAACAGTTATAATGTCTAAGAGCATCTTCAAGAGATTTCCTAAATTTTAGTACCTAAATCACATATAGGGATCATTCTAAATTCTATCTCTTCCTAAAAAATAATTAATCTACAACAGTTTCACTATAATCTCAATTCCTATTTTTTAAAACATACAAATATGATCTATAATATGTAATAATTTTTTGTAAAACTATAATTTATTCAAATATGTGTATCATCTAACTTATAACAACACATAACGGAAAAAATAATACATATACAAGAAAAATATATGTACAAATGAAAATAGAGATTTGCTAAACTAATCTTATATTTGAGAGAGATGAATGATGATTTAGGGAATGAATTAGGAAAAGGATTCATTTAGGGAAAATTTTAGAACTTTATTTTTCACAAAAATACCTAAATTCAAATTTAAGCAGCCATCTCACTTAGACATAGGAATACGAACTATAGTACAAGCTTTGGGATTTAAGGAATGGGCCATAAATGGGCCAAATTCCGACAGGTGTATTGTTGGACTCTTGTAGTCTCTGTCATTTTTTCCATGACGTGAAACTGATAAATTTTCGAGCACACCATTGTTTCCTGAAAATTTGGCACCTATTTTTTTAAGGGTAAATCGATTATTTGTCACCGAAAACTGCGTGTTTCGATCATTTGCCATCAGATTGGCTGATTGGCTTCTACTAAATGATATCTAAAAGTTTTACCATCATCTATTTTATGTCATTTTCATATTTTTAATCATTTTTAATACGTCTCAGCTGATGAAATACTCCTTTGCACTTAGTCCATTCCATTTCTTTTTTCTCCACGAACTCTGCGAAATAAAATTCAGAACAGTGTTGGTCCGAAGCATGACAAAGTGTTCAAATCTACTAAACAAAGTTCAGAACAATCTTGGTCTGAAGTCTGAACCATGACGAATGAACGTATTGGTCGCCAAGTTCAGAACAATGCTGATCTGAAAAACAGCTAAGTGTTCATACTTCATACGTACCACAAGAAGCACGAGGTATTAGGTGTTCCGTTTAGATACCTTGGGCTAAAGTTTAGTGCTTGTTATGTCGGATTTTCAGATGCTAATTAGAAAACTAAATATGAGCTAATTATAAAATTAATTACAGAAGCCTAGGTTAATTCGCGAGATGAATCAATTAAGCCTAATTAATCCACCATTAGCACATGTTTACTATAGCACCACGTTGTTAAATCATGAACTAATTAGACGTAATAGATTCGTCTCACGAATCAGTCTAAGGCTTATGCAATTAGTTTTATAATTAACTCATATTTAGTTTTCTAATTAGCATCCAAACATCCGATATGAAAAGAACTAAATTTTAGCCCAAAGTATTCAAACGACCTTAATCGATTCGTAAGACAACCGAAAAATAAAGAAAAAATGATCATATACTCTCTATTTAAATGAAAATTGAGGGTTTATCGTTCTGGCCCACAAGTTATTGACCTATGTGAACCCCACATATCATTGAGATGTGATGGATAAATTCTTAATTTCCATCTAAAGAGTGGGTATATGATCAAATTCCCCGAAAAACAATGTGTCTCGTGCAGCCGGGGTTGGGTGGGGTGGTGGCAGGAGGCCGAGTCGAGAAGTGGAATGATTTAAGGGGCAAAGAAGTCATATCTGCTACTGCTAGATGTACTAAAAATGATTAAAAACATGAAAATGGTATAAAAATAGAGGTTGAAAAAACTATTATTTAGTAGCAACCAAACTTTAGTATAACAAATGATAGAAACTCACAATTTTGGGTGGAAAATGATCAATTTACTCAATTTTTATTATAAATTTCAGTACAAAATAGAACTATGACATTCTATAGCTTAATAAAAGTATAAAACAATTCTAAGTTGAAGGAAACTTATTTCAGTACGAAATCAAACATAAAAATCACCCTAAAATGTTAACCATTTCATATTGGGCCAGTAACTTGTTGTGGGCCCTTAAACCCTCCTCTCACTTCGCTCTCCCCTGTCGGACGGCGGCGGCGGCGGCGGCGGCGGCGGCGTTGTTCTTGCCTTCTCGGTGGCATGGCGAATCGGCTGGCGGCCGGGGCGGCGGCGCTTTTGCGGCGCCTCGTTCCGGCGCACCCTCCGGTGATCTCTGCCTCTGCGGCGGAGGCGGAAGCGATGACCTGCGGGCGCGGGGACAAGAGGACCAAGCGCGGGAAGAGGTTCAAGGGCTCGTATGGCAACGCGCGGCCGAAGCGGGAGAAGAAGATCGAGCGCATAAAGGACCGCGTTGAGGTGCCCCGATCCACCCCGTGGCCGCTCCCCTTCAAGCTCATCTGAACCAGCCAAGCCGGGGGAGCTACCTAGGGTTTTCCTCCTACCTGTCGATTGCTGGTACATTTGCCGTTTCCCCTTGGCTCCACTCGTGCGCCTGCGCCTGCGCCCGCACCTGCTCAGGCTTGCGTTTTACTTAGTTGTTCCTCATATTTGGGTGTCTGCCTCAGATATGTACTGTCGGTCGAGCTTCCATGTTGCAATGTTGCATAGTGCAGTCCATATGGAAGAAAAGAATCATCATGTTTGTTTGTCTAGTGTCCTTATGTAGGGTGCTATCTGGATGATGATAGTAAGTAGTTCATGACTTCATGATATTTGTTGGAAATGGAGTTTACGATTTTGGATTGATTTTTTGCGCGGTTATTGATATTTGATAATGTGATTCATGGTTGTTAATTGTAATATGGAATGGATGGGTACCTAGGGTCCTAGCTTCGATTTTTCTGTGTGATAGCTGATGGGTATACATTCATTGAATCACAACATTTTTAAAAGATATGGGCTTTCTTTCATCAATTTGTATTGTTTAAATGTGATATATCAAAGTAGTGATGTTTATTTTTTTTGTTACTTTCATAGCACGCGGCATGCATGGCTGAAGCTAGCATTTTTTTTATTGATCTTGTTCATGACTGGATGGCATTAGACTTAGGAAGTCAACTCAGGATTATGTTTCACATCTTGATCTTCCTAATGCATTCCTAGTAGATTAATAATGAAACTTAGCACGTATCGAGATTCGATATTGGTGGATGTTGTGATGGAAAAATTGTTGAATGCTTTTTAAGATATCAATCTTCTAATGCATGAGACTACTCTGCTGCAAACAAAATTGGTGATGGGTTGTCTTGATTTTCATGTTTTGTCATACTGAAGATGCAATCTCGCTGTTGTTAATACTACCCTCTTGAGTTTGAACAATGCTAGGGCGAAACTCAAAACAATACACTAATTTTTTGCCTTAAGCTATGCTATGAGATAAAATTTCTCACTGTTTTAATCTCTTTGTTTATTATGAGGTAGGGATAGCCAACAAGAACACTAATTGACAGTGTTCCATGTCAACATATCCACATCACCATTGTATTATACAAGAATAACAGCAAATGTTATACAAATATCAACAAGCATAATGCAGAGCTAAATACATGTATTAGTGTTTGCATATTTGCTAGATATAAAATATGCTGATTTTGAAGAAATTGAATTATGTTTATAAGTTCACTTCAATAATTCAGAATATTAATGATAATATCCTTATCTGTATTCTGTAGTAGTAACACACAGATCGAGTCACTTTATGATATGGCTTCCATCTTTGGTCACTCTGTTAACCCTATTTAGATACATTACCTACAAGCTTTATATCTTGATTTGGCATGTTTATTGATGCAAGAAATATGAAAGCATACCTGAATCCATATTTTTCTTCATAATTGAATTTGTACCTATATGTGTTTAATGCTAACTTGAAAAATAGCAAATGCCCTTGGTAACATGGATAGGGTGCCATCAAGCCCAGATGATAATTGGCATTAGTGTAGGTGTTACTTATGTTTTACCCTTGCTACCAGTCAAGTAACGGGTAACAGGTTTGATATGGTGAAGAGAGAAGACATCATCTTGAGCACAATTTAGAATACCTGGACATGCCTGTAAGATGTTGATGGTTCAAGTACATCCCCTAGAATTTTCGTTGTAAAGCTCACAACTTATTATATGAAGCTGTTACTGCATTGATCTTCATATGCGGATGTCATCTTTAGGATGTTTTGCATGCGCAGTCGTTTTGTGCCCCATGCTTTGGTCATGCCTTAATTTATAGGACATACTTTCTGAAAGCTTCTAATTACATATTTGGTTGTGCACTATTCTCACCAGTCATTACCACACACTGTTTTGTTGTCTATATCATCTGCTTGTTTATGTGCTAGCTGGGATCCCTGATTACTTTATTTATCCACATTGAAACTAAACCTGCATGTGGATTATTGACCTAGTTTTGTTGAAGGAAAACCCACTAATTCTGCTTAAGAAATCACTGTAGTAATGTTTGGACATTACATAAAACTAATTTAAGTTGGCTGCTTTGGTCAAGGGAGTACTGCTCACAAATTAACCAAGAGTGATCTCTCGGAAGCTAAGTTGGCCGTCAGGTAATGGATCATAAATCGGGGAGCAGCTCCTGACCATGCCAGCCCAGCGACCACAACAGAAGAATTTTCGTCGTCCGTACGGGCGAGCTTATATTTCTTAATTTCACTAGCCAAATACTACTTAGTAATAGTAAGAGATTTAAAAATGTCGTTAGTTCTAAAAATCAAAATTTTATGTAATTTTAACATAACTACTATACTAACCTACAAATAGCCTCCACACGAATGAATAATATCTTAACTATTATAAAGCGGTGTTGGGGGAATATATTTCCCTTAAACAGGGGCCAAATGACGTCAGCCTCAGACAGCCTTCGGCCCAGAGCCAGGTACTGTCGGAGCCTGTTTTCTCTAAGTGTTGTTTCCAGGTCCCAAGGTGCCTTTCGGGGCCCGTAGCTTCGGAGCCCCTAGACCAGGAGGTCCGGCCCGGAGCGCCCAATTCAGGCTCGGGCGCAGGCCGCCGGAGGCCACCCTCCGGGCGCCGGAGGTCGGAGGCCGCCCTCCGAGAGCCAAGCCCGGAGGTCGCCCTCCGGAGCCAAGTCCGGAGGTCACCCTCCGGAGTCCAGTCCGGAGGCCGCCCTCCGGGAGCCCAGCCCGGAGGTCGCCCTCCGGAGCCAAGTCCGGAGGTCACCCTCCGGAGTCCAGTCCGGAGGCCATCCTCCGAGAGCCAAGTCCGGAGGCCATCCTCCGAGAGCCAAGCCCGGAGGCCACCCTCCGAGAGCCCAGCCCGGAGGTCGCCCTCCGGAGCCAAGCCCGGAGGCCACCCTCCGGAGTCCAGTCCTGAGGCCGCCCTCCGGAGTCCAGTTCGGAGGCCGCCCTCCGGAGTATGCTTCGAAGCTCCCCTCTGGGGTGCACTCCGGAGCCTTTCCCCCAGCCTCTGCCTTCGGCATACCTTTTAGCTGGTCAAAGCCTGGCGCAGCCTGACATGCCAGTAAAGCTGTAAAGTTGTCTGGCACCTTTTGTACCGTAGCTAGCTCCTTTTTCCCCTCTCTGCCCCTACGAGCCAAGGGCTCATAGGGGGGCATCCCAGTCTTTTCCTCTGGCCTGCGTGCCTATAAAAGCAGGGCCAAGCCCTTGTAGCAGGACACATGCTCCAGGGGGCCATGAGACCCTGGAGTTATCCTCCTCACATCAAGGCACACCATGCCAAATCCACTACAAACTGGACGTAGGGTTATTATCCCCCAGGGGAGGCCCGAACCAGTATAAACCCTATCTCTCCCTGTGAGAACCCATCGAGGTTCATTCTCCACATCATACTCCACCACAGAAAAACCTGCTGGAACTAACGCAATTGTTCCAACAGTTGGCGCCGTCCGTGGGGAACTTAGACTAGAAGCTAAGTTCTCTACCACTGTCTGCAATTCGAAGCACGCCTGCGGGGGGAGCTTCGAAGCTTTCTGCTTCGCGCACCCTTCGGCAAGGGGCTTCGGGTGCAGTCCGAAGGCCAATTTCCGCCTTCCCTTGCCCTCCGCATACCGGGGCTCGCCCCCCAGCAAGGGGCTCCGCTTTGCGCGTCGGAGGTCATCGAGGTCCCTAGGGGCTACGAGGCCAACCTTCAGCCATCTCGCGAGGTATGTCCGCTGTCCGAAGCACTACCTCGACGTGTCATGTAATCATTTCAATGCATTTTCGAAGCCTTGCTTCACCCCGAAAATCGAAACCGAAGCCTTGCTTCGCCTTTGTTTAAAAAACCGAAGCCTTGCTTCGCCTTGTTTGAAAAACCGAAGCCTCGCTTCGCCTTATTTAAAACCCGAAGCCTTGCTTCGCCTTATTTAAAAACCGAAGCCTTGCTTCGCTTTATTAAAATCCGAAGCACCGCTTCGCCTTGTTTGAAAAACCGAAGCCATGCTTCGGCGTATTAAAATCCGAAGCGCTGCTTCGCCTTATTGAAAAACTGAAGCACTGCTTCACTTTATTTAAAAAACCGAAGCCTCGCTTCGCTTTTCAAATTCCGGAGCACTCCTCCGAAGGCTACACAGCGCCTCCGGGCCCGTAGCAGCTGGCTTTGAGGCTTCCGAGCGACGGCTCGGCAAGTCCGGGATTCCAGGCTCCGGCCTGACGCATCCCCGGGTCGAAGGTGGCCCAGGGTCGAAGGTGGCCCAGAGTCGAAGGTGGCTCAGAGTCGTAGGTGGCTCAACATATCACAGGTTCGGTGAATCCACACCAAATATCCTTTTCATTACAGGACCAAGCTCCGGAAGCCTTGCTTCGCTATCTAAACACGCACCGGAGCCCCGCTTCGTGTGACGTGATCTAAGCTGAAAGACTAAGCTTGTCGAAGTCAGACTTCGCTAAAAAAATCCAAGTGCGTTCAGGGCCTCGCCCACGCACAGCATCCAAATCCCGGCATGCCGAAGCATGCTTCGCTCAAATTGGTTATGCGGAAGCCTTGCTTCACACCAAATTGATGCGTTCGGAGCCCAAAAGAGGCCTTCGCTTGAGTAAAATTCGTGCGTCGAAGCCGCCGAAAGGCGCACCCCTTCGCATGTTTATTTTTTGCCCGCACCAGCAACGGTTAAGTCCCTAACTGCCACGAGCAAAAGGGGGGAAGAATGTATGCGAGGTGCGCGAGTATAATGCGCAGTACGAGCGTGACAAGCTAAGCGTTCGAAGCCAAACAATGCGAAGCATACAAACGAAGTATGCAAATATAATAAACTCCGTTCATTAAGAGACAATTGAGAAGTATGTTACAAACACGCTTCGAAAACAAAACTACGAGTAATCTGTGTCTAAGCCTAAAAAGAACCGAGTGCGAGGCCCCAACCCTCGCTTGCCTCTCCTTCGGCGGGGGCCCCCTCGGCTGGATGTTGCCTCGTCGGAGCCCGCTCTCCCTCGACCGGCCCGTCCAGGCTCCGAAGCCCACAGGCTTCGGCTTCCGCTTTGCAGGTTGCTCCAGGTTCGCGAAGCAGGCGGAGCCGTGTCGAAGGCAGAAAAGTCTAGGGCTTCATCGCTCGCTAAGGCCGCTCGCGAAGGCAAAGGTAAAGGGCTCTGAAGGGGCTCCGCCTTCACAGCGGCTAGCAAATCCTGAGCTATTTCGGAGATGGCTTCGCCCCTAGGCCCCCTCGGAAGCTTAAACCGAGGGGGACCTTCGGACCTAGCTACTTCAAGAACCGCCCACAGTTGTCGAAGCCCTTCAGAGTCCTCGAGGACTTCGAAGTCTATGCTCGAAGGCGGAGCCTGGGCAGGTATAAAAAACCCCCGCATTCATATTAATAAACTGATAAGTTTTTACAAGGCCTACAGCTAGGTATTACAAGGAAGCCTAAGGAGATCTACACCTTCGGAGGCGGAGTCGTCGAGGTCGAAGGCTTGTCCGAGTCGACGGGCCCCTTAAACCGGCGTTGTCGAAGGGCCTTCATGAGGTCAAGGACTGCCTCGCAGCCTTGCTCCTTCCAAGGCTCCTGCAGCCGCCGCCAGGCCCCGCGGACTTCGCCCGGAGGCGTCACCAAGTGCGGGCCCCCGAAGGCCACGGGGGCCACGGAGGTTGCCGCCCGAAGGTGGTCGCACCCTGCGGCATGAAGCATATGCAGCACCCCTTGACCGGCGACGCGACCGGCCATAAGAGCGAAGCCCGTCAGCGCTTCGTCCGCTACCGAAGCTGCAGTCTTCAAGAAGTCGGCGCGGTCCCCAATCGGGTCCTGATCGCCAAAATCCGGAGTCCGGCACTCGGTCCCTATCTTCTCAAGGACCTCGGTCAGACTCTGAGTGGCCTCGCCGAGATTAGCCACGACGAAGCTTTCAAGATCCCGAGCCCGCTGGCGGAGCTCCTCGTTCTCCTGCGCATGACGGGCCTCGGCGTCCTTCGAAGCTTGGAGCTCCGCGCGGAGCCGAGCCGTCTCTGAGGCCAAGGTTTCCTTCGCCTCAGCAGCCGAAGCCTCGGCCCGCCTCCGCTTCTCGGCTTTCTCCAAGACCTCGCGGCGAAGGGCCTCCTTTTCTTCTGCGAGGCGCTCCATCCGCCGGTCAGCAGCAGTCGAAGCTGCCGCGTTCAGTGCGAAGGCCTGCAGGAATTCAAGAAACCTTAAGTATTAACCAAGGGACAAAGTATAGTTCGAAGCTGCAAGGGGCTCCGCTCACCCGCATGAGGACTTCGTTCGAGCTAACGAAGAGCTCCGTGGGATCTCGGTGGCTAAGCTGGGCCACCAAGTCCCCCTCCTCCGCAGAAGCACAGGCCTCGCGGAAGCCGAGGATCGCCGCCGCCGTCACGCCCCCCCTCGGCTTGAAGGGGTGAATCACCGCCACGGTGGTCTCCGCGGGCTCCGGCGAGGCAGGGCTCAGGCCCACTACGTCCACCTCTTCTTCGCCTCGAGGGACTTCGCGGCCGCCGCTGCCTTCATCGTCGGACGAAGTACCCTCGGACTCCGAGTCGCTGCCGCTGCCGCTGCTGCTGCCGCTGCTACTCGAAGCTTCCGTGGGCTTCGCCTCGGCAGACTTCGATCCACCCTCGCTTGTCGGCTTCGTCTTAGCGGGCCTCGCATCGTCCTCGTCTTCTGCAGGGAGCCAAGTCAAAACCTGCATATTGAAGAGAAGCATGCAAAAGAAAAAGGGTTTACCATCATCAGAGATCTCTTGGAAGGAAGCAGGAGCTAAGTGTGTCCTCCAGCTCCCTCGCTGCGAAGCTGGCGCATCCACCTCCGCGATTGAAGTTGGCTCCGCCGGGGCATCCGTGGCCTCCTTGGCAGCAGGAGTGCGCGCGTCGGCCTCCGCCTCCGAAGTCCTCGCCGCCAGGGGCTTCGCGGCCTTCTTGGGAGTCGGAGTAGCTGCGGGCTTCGCCGCAGCCTCCCCCGAGGCGTCCGCTTCGTCCTCGTCCCCCCTCTTCCTCTTGGCTCCAGCCGACGAGGTAGCCAGGTGGGCGAAGTCCGGCAGAGCGGGGAGCCCTCCGAGGCCAAGCGCGGTCCACACTCTGTTCCAGCGCTCCCAGGACCCCACCAGGGCAAGGCGCTGGTTCTGCTCCTCGGGGGTCGGAGTCCCGACGACTCGGTCCGCCGCCGCGATGGCCTCCTCCGGGGTCCTCATGTCAAGGTCGGCTGCACGAAAAGGTTGAGTTAGGAGCAAAGTATTTGAAGTATTAAAAGCAAAGAAGAGCGCGAAGCCTTACAGAAGCGGTCGAAGGCCAGCTCGCTGAGTTCACCTCGATCCGAAGCCTGGAAGAGACCCTCCGGCCAAGAGCGCGCGAGGGGGCTTAGCCGAAGGGTGATGAACTCCTCCGCGAGGTCCCTCATGCTCATCTTCGCCGCCACCCTTCGGAGCAGCGAGATCCTCGATTGAAGGAGGCCTTCGCTGGTCTTCACCACCCCTTCGCGCCGGTACAGGATGTTAGCGTTGGTACTCCGAAGGGGTGAGTTCGCGCCGACAGAGGCGTAGAACCACTCTTGATCCCATCTCGAATACCACTTGTTGTTTACAGCCCTCGCAGGAAAGGCGTCCTGGAACTCCTTCCGGAGCTGGAAGTTGGCGCTGCCGAAGGCCAGCGCCCTCTTGATGCGGTCTGTCCCTTCCCTGGGCTTCGGCTGGCAGTTGGCGTCGTGAAGGGCAACGAAGACGTCCGCGCGGCCCTCGCAGCCTTCGGCCCGCATGGCCCACTCAAAGACAGCTAGCCTCGCCACTGCATTGGGCGAGAGCTGAGGAAGCTCGATGTTGTAGGCCCTGAGGACTTCGCTCAGCATCCCCACTGCGGGCAGTCCGAGGCCGGCCTCGAAGAAAGCTTCAAACACCACCACTTCGTCAGCACGAGGCTTCGGTATGGCCTCTGATTTCTCCGGAACCCTTAGTTGGATTTTCGCTGCAATCTTCCCCTCGCAGGCCCTCCGGACGGACTCCTCCGTGGAAATCGAAGCCCTCATCTCCAGGGTCTGCTCGAACCTGTCGGAGGGCGTCCGAAGGTCCCTCGGCCCCAGTCGCCTAGCTGCAGGCTTCGCTGCCGCGGCCGCTGCTGCCGCCGCCTGCACTTGGGCGGAGCCCGAGCTCGAGCCCAAAACCGGCGGCTTCGCCACTGCCTTCTTCGGCATTCTGATCAGACTTCGGATCGAGGGGCTAACGGATGGCGAAGGGCTAGAAGCTAGCGAAGGTCGCTCTGCGAGGCTAGGAGGAAGAGGAGAGCGAAGGTGGTAAGGCGGTAAGAAAGAAGCGAATGAAAGTGTGCTGGGGCTGCACGCGGTAAGTCCCTATTTATAGGAGCGGTAAGAATTCCAACCGTCATGGGCCGAGCCCGCCGCCAAATGGGCCTCCGGCGAAAGCGAATCAAGCCCAAGCAAGGTAACGGTAACTTTTCTGACCGTTGCGGAGCCGTTCGGGCTCCCCGAGGCCGCTCTGGCACGAGCATTTATTACCCCCAGGAATCGAGGTCTCCTTCGGTCCTGGCTCCGAAGGTATGTTTCCTTCGAAGTGTTTTCAGGTCATTTGTCCTAAGGGCGCATGCACCCCTTCGTTCCGAAGGCCTACACGCGAGGGGCTACTGTTGGGGGAATATATTTCCCTTAAACAGGGGCCAAATGACGTCAGCCTCAGACAGCCTTCGGCCTAGAGCCAGGTACTGTCGGAGCCTGTTTTCTCTAAGTGCTGTTTCCAGGTCCCAAGGTGCCTTTCGGGGCCCGTAGCTTCGGAGCCCCTAGACCAGGAGGTCCGGCCCGGAGCGCCCAATTCAGGCCCAGGCGCAGGCCGCCGGAGGCCACCCTCCGGGCGCCGGAGGTCAGAGGCCGCCCTCCGAGAGCCAAGCCCGGAGGTCGCCCTCCGGAGCCAAGTCCGGAGGTCACCCTCCGGAGTCCAGTCCGGAGGCCGCCCTCCGGGAGCCCAGCCCGGAGGTCGCCCTCCGGAGCCAAGTCCGGAGGTCACCCTCCGGAGTCCAGTCCGGAGGCCATCCTCCGAGAGCCAAGTCCGGAGGCCATCCTCCGAGAGCCAAGCCCGGAGGCCACCCTCCGAGAGCCCAGCCCGGAGGTCGCCCTCCGGAGCCAAGCCCGGAGGCCACCCTCCGGAGTCCAGTCCTGAGGCCGCCCTCCGGAGTCCAGTTCGGAGGCCGCCCTCCGGAGTATGCTTCGAAGCTCCCCTCTGGGGTGCACTCCGGAGCCTTTCCCCCAGCCTCTGCCTTCGGCATACCTTTTAGCTGGTCAAAGCCTGGCGCAGCCTGGCATGCCAGTAAAGCTGTAAAGTTGCCTGGCACCTTTTGTACCGTAGCTAGCTCCTTTTTCCCCTCTCTGCCCCTACGAGCCAAGGGCTCATAGGGGGGCATCCCAGTCTTTTCCTCTGGCCTGCGTGCCTATAAAAGCAGGGCCAAGCCCTTGTAGCAGGACACATGCTCCAGGGGGCCATGAGACCCTGGAGTTATCCTCCTCACATCAAGGCACACCATGCCAAATCCACTACAAACTGGACGTAGGGTTATTATCCCCTAGGGGAGGCCCGAACCAGTATAAACCCTATCTCTCCCTGTGAGAACCCATCGAGGTTCATTCTCCACATCATACTCCACCACAGAAAAACCTGCTGGAACTAACGCAATTGTTCCAACAAGCGGCTAGATGGTTCGCTCGTCCACACTCTTCCCCCGGGAGCATGCCCGCTCATCCCGTGCGCGTGCCTGCAACACGGAAGAAAAGGAAAAGAAAAAAAAAGAAAAATGTACTTTTACATTTTTAAAAAATCATACAGAAACTAAGAATTTTGCGCAGAGACCCTTGAATTTATGAAAAATCACACAAAACTATGAATTTTGCGTATAGATAATTAGATTCACTGAAATTTTTCTTATCATCGCAATATATATTACTAAATATGTGAGCAATAAATATATTATACTCTAAATATATTACCATTAAAATTATGAATCCTTTACAACACACGGACTTACTAGTATTTTTATAAGTCCATAAAAATCCTACCAACTCTAGTGCTAACTACTTGGTGATAGATTTGCCTTCACGGTTTCGGCCTGTTTGATATAGTTGTACTTCCGAGATCTATTGTTTGTATACCTGAGATCTATACTAGATTTGCATAGTAAATAAAATGATTTAAACTGTATTTATAGTTTAAAATGAAAATCACACTGTTTACCTAAATACCCTTAATTCATCAAATCTATAATTGTTTGAAACTAGATTTGATCAATTTCAAAAATTTTGAGTTTGGAGCAGTGCTAAATTAAAGGAGATATTAAAATCTTTTATATAATAAACAGTTCTCGGACCAAAACAAAGAGAAAGCTCCATCTGGCAAAATAATAGCAGCACACACTAGTCAGAGTGAGAGTACGTAAACAATATTATGGAATAAAGATGGCAATGGGTATCCAAAACCCGAAACCCGATGGGTTTTTACCCTATTAGGGTAGATATACGGGTAAAATTGCTCACCCGTGAGTCTATTAATGGGAAAAAAATAGTACCCAACGGGTACGCGGGTATGGGTATGGTTTCCTAATATCCATACCCGTTACCCGATGGGTACCCATCACCCAATAAGTTATATTTTTAGGAGTTTAAATCATTGTTGCTATTGTTGTAGATTAAATCATTGATGTATTATGTTTGAGATTTTATTTATATATGTAATTTTGATCTTATGATTGAATGATTGATCGATCTATTTAGGTGAAATATTGTTTTTGTTGGGATAAATATACAATTATTATTTGTTATCATATTTTGTGTGTGGTGTTTATTGATGGGTATGGGTACCCGATGGGTATATTTTACCCGCATGGGTATGGGTTTGGGGGAGAAATTGTACCCACATGTATATATGAGTTATCCGACGGGGAGATTTTTTTCTAACGGGTATAGATTTGAGATAGTCAAACCCGATGGGTATAGACCCGTTGCCATCTTTATATGGAATATTTACGGCGGTAATATATCTCTAACGATAATATTCTTGAGCCAGTAAAAAATATGAGAATAATGTACTACAATTTATCCGTTTTTTCTCGGAACATCTATAATACTTTTAAAAAAGTTAATAGTTATAACTCTGTCACCACCATCATTCTTTTTTAAATTAACTCCGGTTTCGTTTATTTTTATTTATATGATGTTTTTTAGTGTTGTATTTTTTTCGCAGACAATTTTTTAAGGGAAAAAGTTTAGTAAGACGTCGGTTTCATTTCATCCTACGAGTTGGATGAGGAGGGGCCAAATATGGGGTTAATTGTCGTCGTCGATCCGGCCGGATAGGAGCCGGGCGTTGACGGATCCTGTTCATCCCTCGACCCGTCCTGGTCGGAGAAACCATGTCCATTCCATTTCTGTCGGGAAGAATCCACCGCCACTGTTGCTGCCCAACTTTCTTCAACCGTTTTGCATTACTGCAGCAGCGGATCGATGCTACGTCGATATCTTACTGGTTGGTTCAGTTAATATTATCTAATTTAACTTACAAGATTATGGAGGATCTACTGTGTACTTATGTTGTTGTCACTCCACTACAATCATTATCGGTTAATCCATGTACTAATTTTTAAATCAGTGTTTATGATAACAGTTTGATGTGCTTGATGATCTTTAATTGAATGTGCGTACGGGGTAGCAACCGATAATTATTGTGTGGACTGTAAAACATTATTCCTAATCATTGCTACCTTACCTTTTTCTATCCTCTTAAATAGGCCATAAACTAGAGCAAGAGGTGTCCAGGGTATCTTTTAGGGTTTGTTTAGATTCAAGGGGTAATGCAAAGTGACTAAAACCAATGACTAAATTTTAGTCACCTATGTTTGGATCTAGTGATTAAAGTAGGGAATAAATGTTTTATTGCCATGCAAAATAACTCAAATGTCCTTTATTTATTGCTCCTTGTTTTCATGCATGCATGCATGATGAGGATAGAGGTGAGAAAATAGACATTTTAGCTCCTCTTAGCTCCTCTTTAGGAGCTAATGAGACTAAAAAATTTTAGCCCTCTTTAGCTCTGGTATTTGAATCTTTAGCCTCTAAAGTGACTAAATTTTAGTTAGTTTGCTTTAGCCCCTTGGATCCAAACAGGCCCTTAAGTTTTACATTTGTCATGTTTTTGGTTTCACCTTGCTAGTCCTATTTATTCTCTAAAATTCCAAACAATCTTACTTATAAGAACTAAACTTTAGTCTATAAGTTCACTAAGGGGTTGTTTATAGAGATTAAAAGATACCAAACATGATCTTAATCTCCATAAGCAACCCTTGGTGACTCACGGACTAAAATTTAGTTTCCATAAGTCTATTTGAAACTTTAGATAGTAAATGAGACTAAAATTTAGTCCCAAAAATTTTAGCAAGGTGGAAACCCAACAAGACTACAGTCCCGATAAGGCTGGATAACGAGCCAATTCGACTCGTTTAGCTCGGCTCGTTATAGCTCGTTATGTTAATGAGCTAGCTCGGCTCGGCTCGTTAACATAACGAGCAGAAAACCTAGCTCGGCTCGGCTCGGTCCAGCTCACGAGCCTACTATTTAAAAGATGATTAAATAATAAATATTTAAATAATCACATATCAAACATCAAAATATGAAATAAATAGAATACATAAGGTTTCAAAAATTAATCATCCATAGTTCCATCATTATTTCTATGATTCCATCAAATTAATCACACATGTTATTTGTTTCGTACTTTTATATGAGAAATTCTATATACTTTTATATGATAAATTCTATAGGCCATAATAATAAATTTATAATAACAAGTTAGCAAGTAATAACTTGATATTAACAAATAAATTATAAAATAATGAGTCTCATATTGTAAGATAGTGTTTTATTATTATTTTAATGGGTTGACTTGACTACTTGTGCTGAGCTCGTTAAGCTCGCGAGCAGCTCGCGAGCCAGCTCGATCTCGCTCGTTATACTAACGAGTTAAAACACCAGCTCAGCTCGTTAGGAAAATAGAACGAGTCGAGCTAAGCTAGTCACGAGCCGAATGATTTAACGAGCTACAAGTTTTTTGTCAAGCACTAACTCCCGATATGTATTTGTGTATCTCAAGAAAAAAGATCCGAAAAAGATAGAGATCACTGTAGCACTGGTCCCCTGGTGTGTGTCTACACACCAAGAGCGATTAAAAAAGAGAAGATTAGAAGATGAGAGACGACATCGGATGCCGGTACAGTAGTAGGGGCGGCATGGATGGAGCGCAGGGCTCACCGGCGGTGTGGCATCTAGCTAGCGGCCACCACGGCTTACAGCACACGGCCGGCGCGCGTTGCCGGTGGCAGTGGCGTAACCATGCACGCAACTCCGGGCGGCGCACTTTGTCTAGCACCTAGCAGGTGTGATGCCGGCTAGCCCTGCAGCTACTCCCGCCGTCCAGCTAGCTAGTAGCTAGTAGCCAGTGGGTAGTGGCTGCCGCAGCGGTTAGTGTTGCAACTCTGCATGCATGGAGTAGAACCCTAACTCCCAAGCTACGGAGTGATAGGTTGCAGCATTGCAGCATGGGAGGCGGCCGGCCAATGCTGGAGAGAAAGCTGGATGAGAGAGAGAGAGAGAGATTGGTATTGGCGATGGCACGGCGAGCGATGGATGTGAGTCCAAATCGAAGCACTGTTTGATAGATGGCGACGCGACGGCTGATGAGATGCATGGCGCGACGGTGCCGATCGATTCCGCCTTTGCGAGGCTTGCGCACGACGATTACGTGGTCGCCCGCGCGGCTCGTCGCCGTTTTGCTGGCCGATTCATAGCCCCTCGTTGCTGCCTCGCTGGCTGCCCATCGTGTTGATCCCCACCCGCCACCCGCCATCCGCCATGTCCCTACGGGCCATCCGTAATATTGCAGAGATTTGATTCAACATTTTATAATATAATAAATTTAATAATAATATTATAACCTATATGATATGCATGCACTAAAGTTATTTATTTTTAGTTTAATTATTAGTCAAAAGTTATAAATTTATTTTTTAAAAATATAGAAAATTTATATTTTAGTATAGAGATAATATATTTTATTACTACCGACACCCTTTGAAACGTATGAAGTAGAGATGATAATCGGGTTTCATAGATATAAGTAGTGCATACCTATATGTGTACCCACGACAAAAACCCATACATGAATCCAAACACAAATCCCATGACAGATAGAAAATTATGCCCATACTCGTTACTCGTGGACGCCGTATACTCACAAGTATACCTGTGTACCCACCAACCGTGGGAGTATAGTGAGAGCGCGGAGGACAAGGGAGAATGCATGAGGAACGGGCGGAGCGGTCGAGCAAGGAGTGGCATGGGGGCCGTTGTCGTCACAGGGACTGCCCTCAGGACGGAGGGAGCAGGTGCAAGGCATCGTCGCTGGCTGTTGGCCATCGTGGGAGGGAGGGGAGGGGCTGCTGCAGGCCAGTGGCACATGAAGAGGAGAGGCGTCGTGGGAGGAAGGGGAGGGAGGGAGCGGCGACCAGATGGTGGGGTGGGGAGAGCGGCGGATGGATGGTGAGGTTCTAAGAGTGGCGGCTGGAAGAGGTGGGGGTGTTGGGTAGGGTTAGGGTTTAGATTCTATTTATATATAAATGTTAAATGGGTAAATAGTTAAAACATATATAGGTAGCGAATTATGAATACTCATACCCGTTTACCCATTGAATATACATTTTTACCTAAATCTAATAACATACCTACGAGTATAAAATTAGGAACAAACTAACCCGATCGTAATAGAGTTTTTCTCCGTGGGTATATGGGTAAATAGGCACGATTGCATTCATTCATATGAAGTACTTATTCTTTTCGGTCTAAAATATAAACTCTCACAATATTTTAAATTCATAGCAAAATATAATCACACCTAGAATAAGGCTAAAAACACAAAGATAGAAAATTCGAGTATGAGAAGATGATGTCACCTAAAGGGAATTTTCCATATATGCCACTGCCAGGTCCATTAAAAGAGAGGTAAGAAAAGAAGCATGTCCAGTCAACCATAAATCGTGTTTGATAGTTAAATTTCTTTAACTTGGTTAATTTAAAAATATATTATCATCTATATTATTAAATAAATATACTACAAAGTCATAATTCATGATGAATTTAATACAACTAATTTGATATTATAGAAAAGTGATCAAAATTGTGATGGTTGCTTTATAAAATTGTAAAACGAATTATAATACGAGGTAACCAATAAGATAATAACCGAAAAAACATCAAACAAACAACTAATTTGATATTATAGAAATTGATCAAAATTATAGATGCTCGCTTTATAAAATTGAGAGGTAGGTGATAAGATAGTAACTCAAAAAGCATCAAAAGAACTGCATGTGATCACTAATTGGAGGTACTTAATCCGTTTTAGAATGCTTGTAAGTCATTTTTGTCTTGTCTAGATTTATCTTTAAATCAATGCATGTTTTTCTATATGTATCTAAATTCATTAAACTATATATGGATATATATACAAAACTAAATAACTTGCGAGTAGCTAGTTTAGCATAATAAGGTTAGTTGATTAAAAAGGGACGAAGAATATGACACCATCCAAACAAAACTCGCCAGAAGTATACGAGAAAGGACAATTGGTGCAACACGAGCCTGTCATATCAGATGTTTGGATGCTAATTAGAAAGACTAAACATGAACTAATTATAAAACTAATTACAAAAACTCTAGGCTAATTTGTGAGACGAATTTATTAAGCCTAATTAGTGTATTATTTGACAACGTGGTGCTACGGTAAATATGTGCTAACGACGGATTAATTAAGTTTAATATATTCGTCTCATGAATTAGAATAGAACTTCTACCGTTAGTTTTATAATTAACTCATGTTTAGCCCTTCTAATTAACATCCAAATACTAGGACTAAACTTTAGTAGAGATATCCAAAACAACCTCTGACAATTCCATTCCCAATTCAGCGCTGAAACCTAATCCACATGCATCATCGACCTCTGACAGGCTTTTGTTATGTCAATTATAAGGTACTAAATGTTCATGTAAAAAAACTTCATTTTCAGACATTTCAATTGTGTCCAGAGGCTATATCTTTACTTTCTTACTTCTTAAATAATATATCATTAATCCACAAATAAAAAATTATTCTATTTTCTCACTGTACCTACCGTTGGTTTGCAAATAAATTTTTTATTGCTTGTATAACCGTTAACTATATACTAACTATCACTTTACAGGGACACTTTGGTCTTTTTTCTTAACACTAATTTATCAATTTCGATCAAAACATGACTAATTTATCAACTTTGATTCAAATATTTTAGAAATAAGAGGATTTTCAAGGTTGAAAATATAACATTTTCTCTAGGATTTTAAAAATATTTTGAATTCAAGAAAAAACTAAATCTAGAGAACATTTATTGTCTACCTGAACAATTCTTTTGTTCCGTTAAATATTCATAACTTTATTCTTGTTCAATTCATATTCGATAATATTTGTTTTCGTATTCGTATCTCAAGTATCCATTTCTAAATCCAAATAAAAAAAATAAATATGAATATAATATCACCATTCGTATCCGACATGTTTTCACCCTTAGTTACAAGGATGAGATGGTCCTGTTTCTTGTTTGGTTTGAAAGGTACTGTGGGACATGATGATCACATCTCCTGTTTGATTAGAGGGATGTAGCTAAGACAAATGGCTATGATTACCCCTATAGCAAATATGGTAAGGTTACCTCTAAATATCTATCTCCATATCTCAACTCACACCACTACTTAGATGGGGAAGGAGGCATGGATGGAGATGAATCATTGGTGGTCGCTCAAGCTGGACGTGGAAAAAGGCACAGCTAGGGAAGGTGGTGCAGATGGTGACAAATCGCTAGCGTCGACCTTGCTCACTTGAGCCATCGATGTGGTGGAGGATGGTACCACGAACGATGATGAATCACTATAGATAGAGGTTGTCGTGCTTGTTGGTGTCGTCGATGCGGTGGAGGACAACACGAACATGACCGATCTTCTCATCACCATCGAAGATAAGCATGAATGCGATAGGGGTGCCACTAGGCCCTCGTGCATAGGATAATTGTGGGAGGGGAGTGACACTACCACAAAAATAGCATTTAGTGATAGACTTTTACTGACGAATAAATGACACGCGTAACTAATATACATTTAATGATGACCCATTTTTGATGCATCGATGAGCTTGCCTTATTAGAGACGAGTCATTACGTGACCCATCACTAAAGAAGGGGTAGCCTCATTAGTGACAGGTCATATTACTACTCATCACTAATGTATCGAAGAATTAGTGACGAGTGAAAACTGTCGCTCATAACTACTAATGTGTATAAATACGCAAATGCCAACAGAATGCTTTAATACCGCGTAGAACCCTAAACCCTAGCAGTCACACGTTCTTCTCCGTTGTTGTTCCGCCGTTATGCTCCACGCATTCCACCATTGAACTCCACGCATCCCACCGCCGTTCTCCTTTATTATCACGAACTCCTCCATCGGTATACGTCCCATCGCGGCCTCCTCCACCGGTCTCCTCTTCCATCGCCGACCCTCCTCGCTGTCGCCTCATCTCATGCATCTTCCTCCTAAGGTCCTCCTCCTCCTCCGTCGATGCTAGGGTTTGTTACTTGTTACTTTATGAATATGTTGCTTTGTGAATAGCTCAATGAAGAGAATGCTATTAGTATGAGGATATTTGTGTGACATTTAGAATCTTTTTCGGTTTTGAGAAGGTTGTTCATGTAATGATGTTATATTTAGGATGTTTTGTTCAATCAATGATATTATTATTTACGTGCTACTATTATTTTTTATATATTTTGTTCATGGAATAATCCTACATTATTTGTTCACTTTCATATAGTTTAGTCCTTTACGTTTTTTATTTTTCTTCAATATTCCTTAGAGGTAACATTTAATTAATTAATTGTTTGTTGGGGTTTACGCAAGTATATATTATTGTAATTTTTCATCGTTGTCAAATATAATATGAATTAGGGATATGGCAAGCCTTCCAAGCGATCAACATGGCACTCCTGCCGGACAACGTGATTCCGACAGTTGGAGGGTCTCTATGGAATTATTTTACTTTTTACACGTAGTAAAAATGCTATATTTAGTTATAGTAATCCATGCTAACAATGTAGGTACTGACTTATATTCCTAACAATTACATCCTGAAGATCAATCATTACGTTCATGGTGTATATCACCATATTTATACATTGTACATTGTATATTATATTTATGTGGTAATAAAACTAACAAACTGATGTGATATTATCTTACTATTGTAGTTGATAAGGACATCATATTCTACCAATTGAAATTATCATCTTATCCTCTACTTACCGAAAGATCGGGCCACCCAAGTCCCCATCAAGTGGTATTAGAGCTTTCGTTGCTCGATGAGTTTTTATTTCATTTTTTTCCTACGGTCTAGAAAAAGCCACACAAAAAAGTTACCCGAGATCCAAGCCTCTTTGAGCCTTTTACTAGTTCTGCTTGGTATCGGCTTTTTGAGTTTTTAGTTTCATCGTCTTGTGAAGTTGCTGGTCTTAGTGTTTAGTTCATTTAGAGTTTCGAGTTTGTTGGACCGGAAACGGCGACCAGAGGGGGGGTGAATGGGAGCTTTTAAAATTTCGGGCTAAAAACTAGCCTTCGGTTTCAGTTCTGTCTTTTGCGGAATAGGCTTCGAACACTACCTTCGGAGGTCTGGTTTGGAGGTGCTTTGACAGCTCCGAACACAGGCTTCGCAGGAGCAAAAGTTCGAAGCCAAGAAGACTTCGCTCCACTAACAACCCTCGAAAATCTACTCTGCTAAGTCAGTGCAGGCTCCGCACACAGGGTGCTTCGAGCAGGCTTCGCACTTCACCCTTCGCAAGAGTGGACGGCCCTCTGAGGACTTCGACCAAGTACTTGGCAGCAGCAACTGGTGCTGGGCTTCGTATACGAAGGTCTAAACGCACACTAATCAACTTCGCTAGGGGCTTCGACACAAGAAGCAAAATGGGCTTCGCTCAGGGCTTCGCTAGTAAGCAGTGAGGTCTAGCCTCCTGTTGCACAGAGCGACAGCACACTGAAAAACACACTTCGCACAAAACACCCTTCGCCTAGACAGGCTTCGGTGTACTACAACTAGCGAGGTATGTAAAGCGAGCTCAAGCAAAAAGCACACAGAGGCAGGGCTTCACCGCTTGAACAAGGAACACAGAAAATGAACTCTCTGGATGAATACAACGAAGTGTGTGGCTACAGGAGCTCACCAGTAAATGCTCAAAGTGTTAAATGTTACCTACTGAGCCTCCATATTTATAGCCCACAGTTCACCCAAAGGAATTGACTACTTTACCCCTAGGGTTTACATTGGTTTTGTCTCTACAGAACCGAGGGGTACAAAAGGTAGTCAACTTTATTGGAGGCTTCTCTGTCAGCCTTTGCAGAGGGGACAGCGCCAGCTTTTTGCAGAGCAGACATTGTCAGACTTGCAGCCTTTGACCTTTCCGAAGCCCCCCTTCGCACGCGAGGGGTGCGATAGCTTCGGTGAGAAGCCTTGAGCCAGAAGGCCTTCGCTTCACCGAAGTCAGCCTTCGATACAGTGACGGTTTTGAGCCGAAGCCGTCAAAGCCCTTGGGCCTTCGCACCAACACCTCCGAAGTGGACCACCACGGCTTCGTAGCTTCCGCCCAGCTCGAACTTCGTCAGTCCGTGTACCGAAGCCATGCAGGCCGAAGTACCACAAGACAATCACACTTCGAAGCCCCACCTTCGGAGTACCACCCTTCGAAGTCCCTCCTTCGTCCAAGGCCTCCGCACGAAGCATTCCATGAGCCCTTCGTCGCAGTGTATCTCCCCGAGCACACTCCTCGACGAGCCTCACCCGGACCATGCCTTCGATGCGCCTTGACTTCTGAGACCTTCGTCGGGCACCTTCGAATGTCTCCCTCCGGAGCACACTTCGAACTCCTTGCCTCCGTAGAGGACTTGATCCAACCAACTCCGAAGTCACTCCATTCGGAGTACCTTCGAAGTGCCTCACCTCCGAGGACTTTGTCTCGGAGTACCTTCACCCGGAGCCATGCTCCGCACTCTCTGCCTTCACCTGGCGCACCTCGACCCGAGGACCGACCCGGACCCCTTCGCAGCCACCGTGACGGAGCTCCCCGCTCCCCTGGCATCAAGCCTCCCGCTTGACCCAGGTTCACCTGCTACGAACCTGTTCGTCGCCTCCGAAGTCCCTGCGCACCACCGACAAACAGACAAGTGTTTCCAGTACTCCGGAGACCTCTCCGGGTTAGCAACCTCCGGCACACACTCCGGTGTACCGCCCAAAGTACCGAGGCCTTCGGTACACACCCAGTCATCGTGTACTGTCGGACCCCTCCGACAGGCACACTCCGCTGCAGCAGCTGCAGCAACCAACCACCGAACACCCTTCGGAGGTCCAACCTCCGAACCCCTTCCGGAGGTACCCCTTCGAACAGAGGTTAAAAGCCTGTCAATCACTCATCACAAATACTGAAACCAACCCTTGGTTTCTCAGAGTTCTTGTCATGTTTTTTACCACCGTGTTTTAGTCTGTTTATCAATTGTTTAGGGTATTTTTATCCCTTATTTTTCGAGTTCAAATCAAATTGGAGTCGGTTTGTTTTGTTGGATTTCGAGTAGAATTCGAGCAGGTAGTGCATGTGTTACTAAAATGATCATATATAAAACATGCAAACTCGGATTGGTGAGTTTTGATATATTTTGGAAAGCTTACAACCAGATCTATGTTTTTCGTTTTAGAGTCATCTTCAGATTCAATAGTTTCCTATATGTTTTTGATCGTACAAAGCTCAAGAGTCTTGCAGTAAGAGTTTGTGTATACACCTCATCATTTGTTGTTCTTTAAAAAAAAGGAAAAAAGAAAAGGCAGAAGGGTGCTCAAAAAAAGAAAAAAATGCTGCACCAAAAAAAGAATAGAAAAAAGAGCGAAAAAAGTGAAGAAAGAAAACTTGTGACAAAAGATAAGGAAAGCTAGTTCTACCTTTGTCGGTTTGGTGGTATCGTTTGTGTTTAGGCTCGCGTCTCTAGTACGTTCAAGCCTAGGACCAGCACAATACCGACGTTGAACAATTACTAAATTTGCTTATGCTAATGTGTTTCTAGTTTTCCTTGCTACATATTTCAGCCTGCCTAGAGTTCCACAAATTTGACTACATCTTGTACAACCAAGTGTTTGCCAAGGCATTGATACATCTAATCTCCATGGTGTTTGTGGTTAAGTAAGTGTACAACACCTTCATGCTTGCATTGGTAAGAACTTGTAAGAGCTTGATACAGGATTGAGCGAGTGTGACTTTGCCTTCACAGTCTTGTAGTTAATAGGAGCGTACATATTATTTGTATGTTTCTTGTTTACTACTAATCATGGCCAGGATACACAAGGAGATACGATATAGTGAAGCCCAATATCGACATCTTCATCGACACATGAGGGATCAACACGGTAAATATGAGGTATGTGATGAAATTCTAGCTAGGTTCAAATGTACAATACCTTATTTTGAAGGAAAATATGATCCTCATGCATATATTAAATGGGAGCTAGCAGTAGATAATGAATTTAAAAAGTATAACTTGTCTGAAAGACAGAATGTTATGACTGCCTCTAAAGTGTTGGTTAAAGATGCTGCATATCATTAGAAATATCTTTGTAGACATGATAAAATACCTCAATCTTGGAAACAATTAAAACAATGTTTGAGAGATGCTTTTGTTCCTCCATATTATACCGAAATTCTGTTAAAGAAACTACAATGTTTAAAATGACATAGCAGAAGTGTTTTCTCATACTATCATGATATGCATGCTTGTTTATTACGTTGTGCTATAGATGAATGTGAAGAAGCTACAGAACAATGGTTTTTACATGGGTTTAACAAAGAAATTCAAGAAATGCTTCTTCATGAAACATATAATTCTCTTTCTCAATTGTTTGAACGTGCTTGTAAAGCTGAAATTCAGATTGCTATTGATTTAGAGGAGACAACAATCAGTTTGCCTTCTAGTTCTACTAACTTTGAACAAGAAAAAGAGAGCATTCATGCACTTACATCATCAGAGAAGGTTTTGCAAGGTAATATATGTGATGAAATTAATCAAGGTGAGTGTGCTCCTCATCAAACACAATCATCCAGTATTCATGCTAATTATAGAGCAACCATTTGTGGACTCTTTTGCTGAAATTTCTTTGTTAACAGAGGATTTGCTTGAAACTCCTCATGACAAAGCAGAGTTGTGTGTTAATGATTCACTTATATACATGCCACAACTAGTGAAAGAACGTGTTGTTTCTATTATTAATACCTCAAGCGTTGATTTTAAACATGTTTTCCACATTACTAATGAGAATGAAGAAAATTAAATTGTTATCATCTTTAAATACATGGGGATATATTGAAATTATGGATCTTTGTGAGATCACTTGTTTAAAGGAGACATTATTTGCACGGTTTAATTTTCCATGTCCTACCAATGTTATTTTTCATATATTTGGCACATACCATAAGAAAGACATATACTTTGTGCATAGAGTTTACATATGTTCAGATTTGAAATTGCATGTAAAGCCTGAAAATAATTACCCCGAGCAAGTCATTTTAACTAATCCTATTATCTCGAGAGTCTCTTGTTTTGATTTAAATACACAAGTTTATTTTCAAGAAGGAGAGCATGTTAAGCTATTCAACAACATCACATTTTCGCCTCCTTTCATCAAGGATGGTTCTTCACTGACACATGTGAAACCAAATGCCATGGTGAGTTGGTTTCCTCCTACTCACAATGTAACAGAAGGAAAAGTGATATTGCACAATGATATCAATTTTGCTAGGAGCTACAATAACTACGAATACAAGAACAAACTAAGGACGATTTGTAGCCAAGAAGGAGAGAATGATGAGGACATCACTAGCTTGGATATAACCATACTTATACTTTACAATAAACAATCCAAGGTTCATTCATTCTATATTAGATTTACATTTTACATATTTGAGCAAAGGATGTTACACCATGAATTGACTTTGTTTTCAATTACAGAAATTCTTTCATGGATCAAGCGATACGTTAAGAGCACATCAAGGGCATGAAACATCATGGAAGTTGAGTGGGGACCAAGTCAATACCATGAAAACATAATATACAATTTTGGGACGTTATTTATGTGCCAAGAGAAATTGGAGATTATACATGTTTTCGACTTGGATTCGGACTGCATGGACAGTAACAAATTCAAACGTGCACAACTTTTACATGGAAGCTCCGATTTGGATGATCGTGGACTTTTTGGAAAGCTTGAGACGTCCTATTTCCAACGGATGCAGCTACACTTCCATATTCGATCCGAGGATATTGCAATAACCAAAAAAATGTGTGATACTCAGACTCGGACTTTAAGGAGAGCACCATATTCACACATGCATATCTTTCACATGGAAGATCTGATTTAGATGATCTTGGACTTTTTGGAAAGCTGAGGATGTGTACATGGAAGATAATATATTTATTCCACCGAAATAATCCCATCCAAGGCTTAAGAATCTAAGTTTCCTTTTTCTAGTAATTCTGTTTTGGAAATAATTAGTAGTTTCCATATGTAATAAGTTTCCTAACTTTAGGGACGTCCCTGGGGCTATAAATACCCCTAGAAACTTCAGTTGTAATTGGGTTTTTGATTAGATAAAAGTTTAGCCAATACTACTTGTCCGTGTAAACCTGTGATCAGTTAGATCGTCGGTTTCACGTTTCATAACCCCAACTACCCTTTATGCGTCTTTCATATCTAACAATTCTAGTTGCTCCTTTATCTTGTTCTTGTTCGTTCTTCGATTGCTTGTAGGAACAAAGTTGATCACTGGCTAGATCAACAACCCTTGGAGTTGGTGTATCGATCGCTATGGCACAACATGAACGCCTTGTACGGTTGTAGTCGGGTCATCAACGTCATCTTCTACCAATCGAAATTATCTTATCTCCTCCTCTCACCGAAAGATCGGGCCACCCAGGTCTCCATCAGTAGTTTCTGACAAAAAAATTAGCAATATGAATAACACTCACACCGGTGACACCCTTAAAATTTTTTAAAAAAGAGGAGGGCACCACAAAGGTTGAGGTTACGAGCTGTGGAGGTAGGTTATGCCTCCACAAAGGGTGGCCTGCATTTAGTAAATAAGTCAACCTAACAGAAAGGAACTATATGGTACTAACAATGGGACCCCATTGTTTGTTATGGTCACTATTTACAATAACTATATTGAAGAGAAGACCACAATAGCCACAAATGTGGAGGACAATGATAGCGATATTTATAGCAAACTGATATTACTTATTAGGCATGAATATTTTGTTTATATACTTAAATTGGTATTTTATAATGGCAAGTGAGGGTGCTAACAATGCAGCAAAGAAAAAGGGAAAGCAGGTAACTAGGGAAGTCGATACCGACCAAATGTACCAAGTGAAGAACATTTGTTATTTCAGAAACCATAAAGATGTAACTGCAACAAACAAGGCTCTTTTGCAAGACATCTCGACAGGTTTATCTTTTGTGACCCAATTATATGTCTGCACAATAAATAACTCGATAATCAACAAAAAGTCAGTGGTAAGATCTTTGCACATATTAAAAAAGCAAACATCTACATACATGCACTTGGACGTATTTAACTAGCTTTATTCAAGTTTTATTATAATAATACTTTTTAAGATACTATTGTGAGAAGTACATCATACCTCACTAGATCACTGAGATTCAAGTGGCAGCAACGGGTATTAGGGCAGTCTCAATTACGGTGCATAAATTCACGAATAGACGGTGCTACCTAACTACTAGTTTTAGCTAATTTCTTCAAGATAACATGTTAAAAGTTGACATAGTATACACCTTCCATTTCAACATCAACAATGATACAATTGAGGTTGTCATGTATGTGGTGTAAACCTAGATGTCTTCATGTCCATCTTTTTTTTGCACTAATAATCATTGTGCATATTGTACTGATTCTTTTTTCTTCAGAGAGAAGGAGGAGTACATGATGACCATAAAAGAGGCTATAAAACTAGACATGTACAACATTAAACAATTCATAAAGGTAGACAAAGAGAATCTCCGCATGATACTATTCAAGCTCTTGACATCACTCTTAAGGAATGTCCTAGTGGAAGTTAGAAATTAGCTATATAATTTAGAAGTTGAACTTATGGAACTTTGCTTTAGCCAAAAAATTTCTTCGAGATAATGAGTTAAAAGTTAATATGTGTGATATTAATTTGATTATGAATCTTTTGTGATGAATTATCTATGTTATGTGATATGCTTTAGAATGTTGGGTGTCGGCTGTCAAATCGTGACATTGATTTAGGGTGCAGCCTAAAAATAATTATTTTTAAAAAATGACCATACTATTAGTGATAGGTTATAATAATCACTCATCACTAAAACACTCTTTAGTGATGGGTGACATTATGACCAATCACTAAAAGGCCATAACATGTGAGCCAATAGACCCCGTTTAGTGACGGGTGAATATTATCACTTGTTGCAAAGGTTGACCCTTTAGTGATGGGTAATTACTCATCACTAATGATATTACATCACCAATGTAATAGGAGTTGTGAGAGACTTATTTGTCACTAATAGAGTTTTTCGTAGTAGTGGGAGCGAGGAGGTGATAGTTGGAAGACCGGGGGTAACACGCTTCCTTCACTATAGGGAATCAGCAAACATCCATCGGCCAAAGCCGATAGAAGTTAGGCTAAATCCAACGGAAGAAGATAACTTCCGTCGATTTCTAATCGACAGAAGCGAGTTGACGGAAATTAACTAACTTCCATCGACTAGGCGTGGCCGACGAAAATTACCAAGAAATCAATAACTTCCACTGGCCACGACTAGGCCGACCGAAGTTACTGGCCAATAACTTCCATCAGCTATGGTCAACCGATGGAAGTTATTGGTTTTTAACTTTCGACTGTTGACCATAGCCGACAAAAGTTACTGGTTTTTTTATTTTTCTAGTTTACCCATTCACATTCACATCCATAAACATAATCACACATTCATAATCATATACACATTCACAAACACATTCACACATTCAAAATCACATCCACAAATACATTTACATGCACATTCATATTCTTCACCTCCGCAAACACATTTACAAATTAGTCAAACATTCACAAACACATTCACATTCTCCACCTTTACAAACCATTCACATTAACAAATTTAACCATTCAAAGTCACAAATCACATTTAAAGAAACAAGACATTTAAGTAATAATAAATCGTGTTCAAATTCAAAAATCACGTTGAAATCCACAAAGTGACAAGTCATACGAAGAAATAACATTCATACTCACTCAACACTCTCACTTAGTTGGTTTGAATTGTGAGAGTCGCTGCCTCTCTGATCATTAACATTTGAAGCCGAGGCTCCATCCTGACCGGGAGTACAGAGAATCTGAAGCAATATATAAATTTAGGGAAACATTATCAACTAACAAGCCAACTCAAATAACCCTCCAAATTTTCATTCATGTAAAATAGACATTAGAACAAAGTAACATGACAAGAGGTACCTCAATTGTAGGAGTACCAAATGAAAATAATGATGGTGGGGAGGTATCGATTGAAACTATGATATGTCAAATCTTTGTTGCTAGGAAAATTGATATACATAGTGTAATGTAATCAGTTAGTTTTAAACCTATTTCTAAATACTATACAGTTATAATGCAATCACTGAACTTACTTGAAATATCACTTGTTGTTGTGCTAAGCAAGCATCATATACTCATATCACTGCCTCAGTGCTTCCATTAGCTGAAGAATTTGCGGGTTTTCTTATGAGCGACGACGGTTAGAGCTAACCCTTGAGGAGCTTTGTGACGACTGAGTTGACTTCTGAACTCTCAGCTCCCTTGAGTCAATTATTCCATTGAACACAGAATACCCGTAACATTGAATAGATAATTTACTATTACAGTACCATACACAAAACATTGAGAAGCATCGTCTCACCATCAATGGCTATTTCCACCTCCACTAGAGTATACAGCCATTGGGCCGATAGGTTACTTCCGCTAATCATACTCCTCTCCATGGAGTTGCACCATTTGTTTACCATATTGCATCTAAAAACAAAAAATGTCGATTTGATAGAGAAAAATGATGCAAACTCTTAAAAATTGTTAACATCTCACCAAATGATTCATGACTGTCTAACTACACAATTCATCTGGCTTTGAAGTATCTAGTCCTTTATGACCACCTACATAGATCTTGACATCACTTGACACAACACCAGTTTGAGCATCCAGTAGATATGAGTTAGTCGCATTACAATGTATATATAGCATTCAACACAAGTGTAGGTCTTGCCACACGTTTAGCCAAGTAGATATATTCATCAGCCCCATATTTGTGCTTTGGATCGGTTCCACGACAAAATCTTTTCTTCTCAGAAACCAACTTGAAACCACTTAAAGACTAAAGCTTGCATAATTCAAAGTAGATCGTGTCACGGTTTCTAAACCACGAAATCCTCACCTGAACGAAAGTGGAGCTTTTGCATTATATGAAAATAAATCTCAAAAGTGGAAGATCAAAAGTGTTAGAATTATTTATTGAACGGTATTGCTCCTCGGTCAAGTATATTGCTAAAGAATTCATCCTCTTGTTCATTCGTTGGCCTAATTTCTCCTTGTAGTACTGATTATTCGCCTGAATCCGAGCATACAAAATTACATCCTTGACAACCTTATGTGCATTGTTGTTAAAGACCACAAGGGCATGATTATGATAATTGCCCGTTTCTGACAAGCAAAAACGTATCTGGAAAGAAAATATGTAATAAAAATGCACTAATATTAATAAACTACTATAAGTCCAAAAACCATGAATGAAAAAATCATACCTAGAAGTCATGCGACACTACACCCTGGTCAGTTCTGTAGTCTCCATCAGGAGCAAACCGGTATTGATCCCAAGTAGTGCAGAGTTGCTGCTCACCAATCGGCAGTGTCACCACCCCTAGATAGTGAAGACGACACATGTTACCCAATATCTAGTTAACCTGCCTAATCCTTGAAGTGTCATCAAATCTAGAGTCAATCCAAGATCTACAAACACATAATAAACTCAATATAAATTCAAATAAAATTTTAGCAGTAAAGCACAACACCAAAGTATGAGAGACATGCTTATCACCTACAGGCGTAATCTCGATCTTGTTTCCAACCTGAGAGGCTAAAGGCGGGGAGACAAAGTGGCTCATTTTGAAACGACGTGAGGATGATGTGGAGCATGCACCCTCCACGTCGACCTGACCCGCACCCTCCGAGTTGATTTGACCCGCACCATCCATATCATCCTACCTCGCACCCTCCAAGTCGTCCTCCTTCCCCGCACCCTCCAAGTCATCCTCCTACCCTACACCCTCCAAGTCATCCCGTCCCGCACCCTCGATGTTCTCTTCCCGTCGTAAATTCTCGTCATCCTGTAAAATGGTATGAAAAACAATTAGTAATAATTTATAATTGGCATAAAATTCAATTTGAAGGATACCTGTAGGACCGAAAGTAGCGACCAGAGGGGGGTGAATGGGCGCCTAAAAATTCTTTCGAATCAATGGCCTGCTCCCAACACCCAACGCACCTCAACAAATTAACAGCGAAAAGTAAAACAGATCAACAGAGCTAAAAATAATCTAGCCTAAAAATGACCGGTGTCCTAATTGAAAAGACACCAACACAGTGCTTAAAGGCAGATTAAAATATCATCAGAGAACGAATGACATCTTCACAAAAGTTTCACCAAATCACAGATAATCCATCAAGCACAAGCAAAATATTCTCAGTTTATAGAAAGTTCATCAAATAAGAGCAAACACAATATTTAACGCATTTAATCTAGACAAACTAAATGCAGTAAATAAAATATGCTCATAAATATATCTATGAAAATTCAGCGCATTCTGAAATAAAAGAACTGAACAGATGAATTAATCACATATTATCTGAGAATAAAAAACTGGACACAAGGATCAAGAAGATTGTAACCTGTGCTGCTCGTTGAACGATAAAAAGCTATGCTAATGTGACAGCACGTGGAATTACAGCAACCATCACTAATTAATCAAGTAATTAGTCTAATCACAAGCATCTAGAGGCACGTAACACAAGGCACAGGGAAAACGTCTAATCTCTGTAGCTAAGTCCCATTCGCACGAACATTCCGGTTTTCTGGAGAATAAAGAAAAACGAATGCAGAAAATAAACGAAGATCCTAGAAGGAAAACAATACCTACGCAGTGTTGCGCTCCTTGTGTTCTGCTCCCATGCGCCTGGCTCTACTCCGTGCTGCCTTGAAACCCGTGCCCGTGCAAGACCAGCTGAAGCTTTTCACCGATTTCCTCGTTGCGCTTGCGTGATGCGAATAAATGGCAGGCTAGCTGCTGTGGAACCAGGCCTGCGAACTAGCTGCGCCTCTAGCTTGCGCTAGGCGTGCTAGCTGGCTTGGCACAACGCGCACGGCAGCATGGGTCTGTGCTGGCCACTTCAAACCTTGGCGAAGAATAGTGTGAAGCACAGAAAAATGATGGCGGCGGCGACGAATAGGCTCGGATGAAAATTACGCCGGCGGCGGAGAAGAAAGGAACAGATGAAAAGTGACCCGATATTTGGTAAAGTGTTTTTCTGAAAATGGGTGCCCTAACCCTAGGATATTGGGGCCTATTTATAGGCAGCCCAATAAATGGGGAAAATGCAGAAATACCCCTAGGGTTTTTTACAGACGCTGAAATAAAAGGAAAAGACCAAACTGCCCTTAGGATATTTTTACAGACTCGACTGACTGATTGTGGGCCTAAGGACAAAATAGTAAACTCCTATTTACGGATGACTTATCCGGAAGCTAAGCTTTTGTAGCGACTACGACTTCTCTTCTGGACAGTCCGATGCGAGATCAGCGGTCGTCAGTTTTGCGCAGAAACTGACAAAGCCCCCACCGACTTTGCACCAGGTACCCGGATTGGGCCGGCCCGACTCCGCAGCTCTCTCAGCCCGGTAATCGCTCACCGCCCGTGTACCTGAGTCAATCCTGGTCAACAGCCCAGTGGGTCTTCTACTGCTCCTAGCCCATGTACCCGGATTGGGCCAACCCGACAGATGATTTCAACTTGATATCAAATAGGCAATAAACTATATGAGATCATTGTCCAAGTCTAATATGATTTAAGCAACCATTTAATGCTTCAAAGCATAATAACATACGATAATTAAACTCTGTGTACCAAATTGTCCAAGTCTAGCTATCAGTCTATTACTATAAATTTAATTTGCAACAAACAAAAACTATATGAGATCATTGAGCCATAATTAAATAATCTACAACAATAAACAACATACTTCATCAAATAAACATTTTCATAGATTAAAACAGTAAACAACAATGTTACCTAGCAGAAGATAACATGGTAGCAGCGAAGAGGTGGTGGCGAGGAGGCGACCGTTAGGGCAGATCGGATTTGCTGCAGGTGGAGAGACGACGTGGTGTTAGTGAAATGATAGGGAGACGACATGGTTCATGGTGGTGGCGGGAAGGTGACGACCGGCTAGACGGTGCTGACAATGGGTGGGCAGAGAAGCCGGCGACGATAGCCGACCGAGGGTGGGGCGGTGCGGCAGCGACTCGCTGGGCAGTGGCGACGACAGCGAGGGGGCGAAAGAGGCGACCGGGCAGCGACAGTCTATAGTACACAACGGCGGCGACAAAGTGAGGAGAGTGCGGTGGGAAATTACATAAACCTATGGCACGCGCTTACGTGCGGGGGAATAATGGATTAACTTCCATCAACTTTCGAAAATACCGATGGAAATTTAAAAAGCCAACGAAAATTTATTGTTTTCTTATAGTATTCGCACTATAGTCATGTGACACGTGGTAGAGTTAGATTGCTCGCCACCCGCTCGATCTAGAGAAACAGTTTTGTTCTACGCATAATATTCCTTTATATGATATTGTTATTTCAGTCTACCCTAAATCAAACACCTCTGAAAACTACTCACGGATCACATTCTATATTATCCGTTCAACTAAACACATGGTAATTGAAATAATCTTCAACGTGGGTATCGTCTCCACAGAACTTACTACTCATCTAAAGAGTATTGATGTTGATTACCCGCTCTAGTTTTGTTAAATACAGAATTAAGGTGATACTGTGACAGATAGTTAGTACTAACTTCCTGAGCCCTGAGGGAAGAGGGGGTGATGGGACTTGGAATCCGCGACGCCCGCCCGCCCGCCGAATGCCCACAGCCATCGACCGCGCCACGCGCGCGCGGACGGCGGGCCACGCCAAATTGGCGCCCGGAACACACGACGCGACGCGCCCCGGCCGTGTCCAGCGCGCGCGCGCGTCCTCCCGCTCCACTAGCTGATGCGCTGAACCAACCAGCCGAGCGCGCCGCCGCCGTGCGAACATGCGATGCAACGCATGCGCGCGCGCGCGCATGAAACCAGTGGCAAGCAAGGCGCTGCTGCGGCAGGCCGGCAGCACTGGCACTGGCACGGGAGAATATGTCAGTATTATGCTAGGTTGGCCCGGCACGGAGACGACGCGACGCGACACGCCTCGCGTTCTTCCCAACTAGCCAACCAACCCAGCAAGCCAGCTAAGCAGCCCTCGACACGCCACGCGGTAACGCGCGTGACGCAACCATGCATTTCTTTTTTTCTATCTGAAGACTACCATCATGACATCACCCGGCTCCCGCCCGCAACGCTCCGCCTGTCGCCACGCTACCAACCGCGGCGTGGGCGCGCACCGCGCGCGGCCGACGCGAGCGACGGTGAGGGAAACTACGTATGGGACGTGGTCTCCAGGGGCCAGGGTAACAGCATCGTCGAAGCCGCTCGTCGTCTTGAGCTGAGCTGAGCTGCTACTGCTACTGCTACTGCCAGTGCTGGAGAGATAGGGATCCGGCGGTAATGCAGCTAGAGCTAGCTAGCTTTTCTCTCTTCGCCCTGCCCCGCGACAGCGACCGCCGTGTGGCGGGGCCGCGCGGAACACCGCAGCGTAGCCAGCCAGCCAGCCACAGCTACAGCTACAGCGAGAGAGAGAGAGCGAGAGCGAGCGAGAGAGAGAGAGAGAGAGAGAGAGAGAGAGAGAGAGAGAGGCCACACCACGCACGCACGCACGCCACCGCGCTCCATTGGCCACCGCGTCGCCATCGCCACGATTAAACTAGCTCCTCGCCTAGCCGTGCTGCAGCTACCTCGCGATCCATCCATCCAATTCCTCCTCCTCCTCTTCTTTCCCCGGCGATCCGGCCCGACCGGCCGGCAGCTAGCAGACACAGTAGTTGAGAACTTGAGATCACTCGAGGCGGCAGCCATGGAGGGCGAGGAGGACGGCGAGTGGATGATGGACGTGGTGGCGGGGGGCAAGGGCGGGAAGGGCGCGGACAGGAAGAAGCGTTTCAGCGAGGAGCAAATCAAATCGCTGGAGTCCATGTTCGCGACGCAGACTAAGCTGGAGCCACGCCAGAAGCTGCAGCTGGCGAGGGAGCTCAGCCTGCAGCCTCGCCAGGTCGCCATCTGGTTCCAGAACAAGCGCGCCCGCTGGAAGTCCAAGCAGCTCGAGCGCGAGTACACTGCTCTCCGCGACGACTACGACGCCCTCCTCTGCAGCTACGAGTCCCTCAAGAAGGAGAAGCTCGCGCTCATCAAGCAGGCACGTCCATCTTCTTGTGTTCCTCCTTGCCTTCTTGATTATTTGCTACTTGCTAGCTAGCTGCTCCTAAATTGATGAGATTCTGACGCATCACCGATCGATCGTGCTTGATTCTTACAGCTTGAGAAGTTGGCGGAGATGCTGCAGGAACCGCGGGGGGAGTGCGGCGATAATGCCAACGCCGCCGGCGCTGGGGACGACGTGCGATCGGGCGGCGTTGCCAGCGGCATGAAGGAGGAGTTCGCCGACGCAGCAGGCACCGCGCTCTACCCGGCGCCCGAGGGTGGCGGGACCACCAAGTTCTCCCCCTTCGCCAGCCACGACGTCGTCGACGCGGGCCTCTTCCTCCGGCCGTCGTCGCAGACGCCCAACGCCGCCGCTGGCTTCACGGCCTCCGGTCCGGCGGACCAACAGTCTTTCCAGTTCCATTCGAGTTGGCCGTCGTCCACGGAGCAGACCTGCAGCACTTCGCAATGGTGGGAATTCGAGTCCCTGAGCGAGTGAGCTGCCACACTAGCTACTAGCTCCCATCGATCGATAATGGCGCCGACCATGCTATGATCGATCAAAATTTATCGAGGCAAACATCAACCACTCGGATCAGAGCAACTACAGCAGAGATGATCAAACCAATGGTGATGTGTACATACCTTTCGGTAGATGAAAACCCCAGGTCTGTCCAGGCAGTTTCTTTTCCAAGTGCAACCATCCATGATCCATCAGCATGCAAAAATTCCTCTTTTTTCCCCACTTCAGTCCTACTCGATGTTGTTATCAGAACACCAAAGGTTAAAACTTATAGAGATCGTCACATACAACATTTGCCCTGTTCAGATTCGTTCATCCGATCCAAATATCCAATGGATTGGCTGCTTTGATTTTGCTTTCTGCTTTCTTTCTCACTTGTATACGTTCCCTTCTTCCAATGGACATCGATGGATGGATGAACACTAGATAGGCTGCAAGAAAGCAGAGACAGGAAAAGGATGTGCATGCAGATCAGGATTCCCGAGCAGGTGATGAGATGGGAATGGGAATCGATCGAACAACACACTCACACACACACTCGTACTACCACAGTACGGGACAATACAGGGTGGCACAGATCACAGAACATGCATTCGACCATTGTTATTTTCAAGCAAATGTTTATCATACTATTTGATGGGAGATTTGTTAGTTTGGTAGTGCAGTGTACTCCTGATCATACTAGTTACCATGCTTATAATATAATCCAAGGATAAATGGATGAGTAATTGCATAAGGAAGACCAGAGAATTAAGGCCATTTTGTAGGACTAAAGCTAAAATTTTGAGAAGCCAAAGTGTGTAAGACTCATTAATGTGGAAAGAAACCGTAGCAAATTTAGTCAAAGATAAGACCCACCCAGGACAACAACACCCACGTTAATTAATCCTTTTGGTGACAAGAATTTACCCAGAATACTTCTGATCTATCTTGACAGCGACCAGCTGCAAAGCAGACGTGTCAAGAATCCAGTGTTGGCTCACCACCACCCGCATGATCCTCACAGAAATGCTGATTAAAAAAACCAAAGTATATGTACTTATCAGCAAGTAACTCAATTACTTCCAGTAACTAAAGACGATGAAAAGCACATACACACAAGAAATAACTTTACATTATTATCATTTTGACTTACATGCCCATCTAAATGGTCTCACATATTATTAGACTACTCACAACGGGGTTTCATGAGAGGTTTCATGGTATTAATTAACATGACACGTTAGATTTTTTGCTGACATAACATTCAATTAATGAGGGAAGAGAAGTAGTGTCATCACTATGACATGGTGCTAACCCATTTCTAAGACGGATGAAACGAAATGAAACACTCACTGAGAGCCAAATCATTTTATCAGAAAGATGGTATTTTATGAGAGCTAGTTGCATTTAATTACACTGGTTAGCCTAAAAAATAGTGAAATAAAACTCTCCACTGAGAGACGGTATTTTATTCAGTTTGCAAAGCTGATGTGTATTTTTAGAAAACAGTATTATGAAACTCACATCAGTAAATAGCCTTAGTCTTTTTTTCATCTTCAACCGTAGCGTGGGCTCCATGACATGTCACAGTTTGACACAGTGACGAATACGATTAGAATCGTTGAACACAAACTCTATGTTCGATGGCACTAACCTGCATGGTCTTGAGAAAAAAAACACGAGAGAAATTTGGGGGTGTGACCTGACCTGTGCTCGCCCATGGCTCCAGAATATCACAGGTGCTTGTCGTGTTATCTTGAGGGTGGTTAGCATTGCTTCCATCTAACCGATATGGGTTCCACTCAAACGTGACAACTCATGACCCACATATTATAAGCAATGCATTCCTGTCAAGAACAAAGACACATCAGTGAAGGGGAGAGGGCAAAGCAAAGCAAAGCAAAGCAAAACAACATGGACTAGGAATATAAAACTCTTCACCTAGTCACAAATACAGCCACTTGTACACCCTGTGATGTGAATGAAAAGATTTCTGTCATAAGCCACTGTCCACATGGATTGCTTATCAGGTATTCGTGTGATATTATTACCTTCTTGTATTTAACAGAATATACTGAGGGTTTACACAGTGGAAGGATGCTTCATAGTTCATACATTACCCTCCAAGAAATGAGCATCATGGCACAATCAATTTACGACATCTCTGGAACACACGAGTTCTATAATAATAACAACAACAACAACAACAACAACAACAACAACAACAACAACAACAACGATTAGAAGGAAGATTTATGGAATTTTGATGATACTTCCGAGGAACATACAATGTCCAACCTCGTCTTCAGCTTAGCCATATGGGTTGCCCCTGGGAGTATGAGGCCAATAGGCAATAGCATCTTTGACTTGATTACTGATGCTGATGCACAATGACACAACGATATAGATATGTGGCTTTTGAGATTTATATGGGCAGGCATGACTCGTTAATATTAAAAGATTCCATGCTTGGAAGAATCCAAAGACTGAGGGTAGTACAGATATCAAAGAAGAAAGAAGGGAAAATGATCTCAGCTATTCCCATAATCAAACGAACACTCACGTATCTTTCAAAACAAACCTATGGACTATATGTTATATGATTGTGCGCTACAAGTCATCGTTACGTCTTGAAGATCCCCTGCATCTTATATAATGCTTATGTACATGTTCCAGCCTATGTACTATATGTTATATGATTGTTCGCTAGCACCAATTTAATATAGTGTGATCTTGTATTCATATAATATTAATCTTCTGTCCGTCCACAAGACCATAACTCATTCATTCCATCGTAGCTCACCATCGTAGCATCCATCACACTATTGGAGAAATCACCAAACTCTTAAGTACCTGGATTAATTGCATATATGTGATAAACTGGTGATAACCATAAATGCCAAAAGATTAGACATCAAACATCCAGTGGATTTCCTAATTTCAACTAGCTGACTTCGAAAGGGAAATCGATCACCCAATATAGCATAGTGACAACCATTTTTCTGTTTAACAATCACAACAAGGTAGCTATATAAGAAGACATAGACTACATCATGGAACGAATCTAGGGGCTGCCAACTGGATTAGCATTTGAATGGAATACACAACAGTATCCAGTACGCCCAGGATGGGGAAATCGTTATCAAACAAATGGATGATACGATATAAGATGAGCAGATTACTACCAGATTTACTATTTATTGTCAGTTGCACCAGTCTTGGATTGATAGTGTATGTCATGGCATCCCATGCCTAGATGATGCTACTCTTTGGACCAACAAATAGTGCAAACGTAGCTACTCAGCATGCACCACCTTACTACACTTTTTCCTTGAGCTAGCTGCTTAACTGCAGATGATTTAAACACAGGTAGGTCAAAACAGCACTGGCAATCTAAGTCAATCATTACTCATTAGGTAAGCTGAATATATGATATGGCACACAATATGAGAACACATACAGATATATTGACCAATCCTATGAATGGGCGGTTGATACAAAGGAATATCAATTTTTAGTTCACAAAGCACATTCCCTAACTAAGTACTGGACTACCGGAGAAACAACAAACTTGCCATTTGTAGTTGGTCCCCTCAAGGCTCATCTTCCCCTTTAACATCACCATTAGACAAAATGCTTTGGGACTGTCCCAAACGTTTTGACTCCTGGATAAAAGTAAAATATCAAGAAAATGAGTTATTGAGTTCAACAATATATACGTGATGGTTATTCCCAACAAGAAAGAATAATTGAAACCCATGTCACCAGTGTGCAACAAACTAATGAGTACACACTAGCTATAGCTACTGCTTGTTTCCAGAAAAACAAGCACACCATGGGTTTTTTAAAACCTAGATGATGCCAACCAAAGTCATTTATATTTCAAGATTATGCATTAATTGCAAATATTAGTTGGAGATAATGGAACCAATGGCAATTCATCAGTTCGCATGGCTCAAGAAACCCACTAGTTACTATACCAGGGCCACAACTAAATTAATTTGGGGATTAGGGTAAATTGGTAAATCTTTACATGGCCAGGAGACATTGGGCACTGGTCAGAAGCTGACACTGGTAGCCATTCACAACACACAAGGAGAACAGCCTTTGTACTGCTGATTAATAGTTATTTACACATTGCAAACTTAAGATTACAATCAAATTTCAAGTCTAATTAGTAATCTAGCTGTCGAATAATTTTAAAATCAGTATGGTGTTTCAAGCTACCAAAAAGTTAACCTATAGGAACAAACCATAACTTGTACCAGACATCACCAACAAAAAAAGTAAATTTTAGACCTTTGCAAAATTAAAACCTGAACACAAATAACAAAAGGTTTAATCTTCATATTGTCAGTTTCCAATCAAAGATATATATGTTATGGCATTATCGATAACTCAAGCTATAACTGTGCTTTTGCTTCAAATGTTTGATCTAGAAATTTTATTGCACTACAGTATTTAGATGTAATAATACTCCTAGAAGAACTAAAGATGCATTGTAATAACTGAAACACAAACTAAATATAACAACAAAATACAATTACTGAATAAAAACTGATAAGTGATAACTACAATATTATCAGCCCATTGGACCATCAATGGACATCTATTTCAAGGAAAGGCAATCCTAAAAGTGCAACTGCACTCCAAGTGTCCAACTTACAGCAGCAGAAGTAGCACGTATCTCCCTGTATGCTTCTACATCATCAGGAAAAGCTTGTTCAAGCTCCTCAAGAAGATGTTTTCGCAGGCTCTGAAATAAACAAGCTTGCAATGAAATAATCTTATTTGTATTACGACTGATAAATCAAAAGGCTAAAAAACATAGGCCTTACACCTATACACACATTCAATAAATGCTATACAAGTATTGGATCATTTCAAAGAGGACCATCAACTTATACAGCTAGATGATACAGTGATAGGAATCTGTATTGTCAGTACAACAAGCTTTGGCCCACAATTCACCTAAATTTAATTAGAGCATACTATTTGAAGCCAATGAGTGCAACACCAGAAGGAAAAAAGAGTAATGGGTTGAAAGGGATTAGTTTTCTACTTTTCTGCTCCTGGATATGTGGTTTGGGGCCTATTTGTTTCAGCTTCTAGCAGCTAGAGATTTTCAGGAGCTAGCTAGTCTGAGTAGCTGATGTTTTCTAGCTTCTGGATTCTAGTTCATTTTCAGATTCTGCAGCTACTGATTCTCACAATATGAGTCCAGAATCTGGACCGTTTGTTTCCGCATCAGATTCTAGAAGTAGCTGCACCTGTCAGAATCTGAAACAAACAGACCCTTGGACTTTGGAATGTAGTGTTTGAAATGAGATAAAGTGGGTTCTTTGTTGTTTCTTTTTTATTTAAAATGGCATTTATTCCCTTGAAATTACAGTAAAATTTCTTATATCAAAGCAACATCAGATAGATGATGCTGATAACAGCTCCACTTAGGGGGGCATTTGTAGTTGAGAAAATTCAGAATATACCCTCCAACTAGATGAGAATCTAGGATTTACCCTCCTTTAGTGTCTAATCGATTATATGCCCACCTTTAGTGTTTAAATCAAAACAAGAGACTCTCGAGATAATAGGATTAGTTAAAATGACTTGCTCGAGGTAATTATTTTCAGGCTTTACATGCAATTTCAAATCTAAACATATGTAAACTCTATGCACAAAGTATGTCTTTCTTATGGTATGTGCCAAATATATGAAAAATAACATTGGTACGACATGAAAAATTAAACCGTGCAAATAATTTCTCCTTTAAACAAGTGATCTCACAAAGATCCATAATTTCAATATATCCCCATGTATTTAAAGATGATAACAATTTAATTTTCTTCATTCTCATTAGTAATGTGGAAAACATGTTTAAAATCAACGCTTGAGGTATTAATTTTATTGTACATTTTCATTATATTTTATTGTATTATATGTATTATGTCACTTGAAATGACCTATTTACCCTTAGTTTGCCTTGAAACAAATCTGGAATAGCTTGTTGATAGCAAAAAATGGCATTAATGGTCGAAATTGTCAAAATATCAATTTTTGGTAATTTGGGCTGAAAATATGCCTTTCCTGGCACAGGCCGGTCCAACCATCCATGTAGGCCCGGTCAGACTGGCCCAATGGGTCCGGTCAGACTGGCCCAAGTCTGAAAACTAGAGATAGAGTTGGTTTCAGGCTGTTTTGATCTCTAATTAAATCTTAATCACTTTTGGCCGAATCCTACTCAGATTAGGTGTCAGGAAACTTGAGACCAACCCCTATAAATATAGGGGTGAGGCCGATTCAAAGGGTATATCTCCATAGATCAACTCAAAACCCTAGTTTTGAATCGCACTTTTATTTCAATCTACTTTCCTTGCCCTAGGATTAGTCAAGTAACGTCCATCTTCGTGAGTTTGCATTGGAAGCTCTCCGCCCGCCACGTCGTAATCACGGTAAGTCCTTGTTGGTTCGCTCGAAAATCGTCTGTTTCATCCACGTAACGGATTTCTATCGTTTTATCGGTTTTTACCGGTAATTCGATCTCTTGGCCGAGTTACCTCTGGTTTCTTGGTGTTCCTTGCAGCATTTTATCTCATCTTCTCTGCCAAGAAGTTTCAGAACCATCCGGGTCCCCTAAGATGGCCGCTAGAGCACGGAGGCCGTCGGTCTGACCGTCGGCATTCCTCCGATCTGACCGGCCCGTGCCATGCCGTCGTCAGGCATGCCGGCACACCCCGGTCCGACCGGCGCCCCGAGGCCGGTTCGACCGACTCCGCACACCGGAGCCTCGTGCCGGGGTGTATCACACTGAAGCCCGGTCTGACCGGTGTATTTACGCTGGTCCGACCGACTCCCTTCGCACAGGAGGGTTTCGTCGCGCCAGAAGCCATACACCGAGGGCCACCTCGTAGCAAGCCTCTGGAACCCTTCACACACTCCCGGTCCAACCGCAGCCCTACTTCCGGTCTGACTGCCTGAAGATCCGAAGCCCCTTCGTATTTCTTCGGACCCCTTCGCACTCGGACGCCGAAGGCCCCCTTCGGTGAGACCTCGCACCGCCGGTCAAACCGGTCGTGTGCCCTCGGTCCGACCGGACTACCTTGGCCGGTCTGACCACCTGTGATACTTTGGTCCAACCGGCCTATTCTGGCCGGTTTGATCTTTTACCCCTACAATTCGGCTAATTGAACATTATTCCTAGATATTTGTTTGATTGCCTAGCGACTTTGTTTTCCCTTACCACTGTTTAAGGGTCGTCGGAACGCGACGTCGGCGTCTCACGACGTTTTAGGGTTTATCCTTGAAACGGTCGCACGCTTTTGGATCGTCGAACTGACGCCAGTGTGTGGGCACGTTTTCGTGTCAACACAGCTCCTGGCCAGTCACCGTGCGTGTCGTGTGCCATCCTCACCTTGCCACACACCCTCACCTTAGCGGCCACATGCCCTCCCCTGGTGGCCACGTTCCCTCACCTAGGCAGCCATGTGCCATCACCTCGGCGACTCGGCGTCCACACGTCTATGCCTTAGTGGCTGTGTGCCCTTGTCACGACGCCCACATGCCTTGCCATCCTCACCCTAGTGACCGTGCACGGCCTTGTCCCTCGTCGCCTCGCTCTGGCCTCACGTCGCCCTATCCCTTGCCGCCTCGCTCTGGCCACCCGCCTCCTTTGTGACATGGCTCATTTGTACACGGGGGTAAAGTAGTAATTTAGAAGATAAAATACAATAAACTATATAGTGATATACCAAATTTATATTAAAATATAAAAAGGGGTATATAATGAAGCAAACACATTAAAGAAGGGCATATAATCAATTAGACCCTAAAGGAGGGAAAATCCTAGATTCTCATCTAGTTGGAGGGCATATTCTGAATTTTCTTGTTGTAGTTTGGATCAAGGAATTCCTCCTTAGAAGTTAGAATAGATTAACATGCTGTGTAGTATGATGTAATCCTATGCATATATAAAACTATACATAGCACCGAACACCAAAATCTCAGATGCTAGGTCAGCATGAACCAAGCATAACATACCTTGAAAGCATCGGTCTTGCCCTTGGTGACCTGGTTCTTAGCTATGCAGCTATTGAGCACGTCCCTGGTGAATTCGTCGGGGTTCTTCCCGTCATCGATCAAACTACCAAAACAGGCACCAATTCGAAAGCATACGGTTGAGGCAACAACCAAAACCAAGGGGCAGGGGCGAAAGGAGTAAGAGGAGAGATCGAACGAACTCACTTGACGACCTCCATGGGGACCTGGATATTACATCCATCGGCGAGCTTCTGCATCGTGTCGAGCTCCGCCACGAGCGCGTTCCTGAGACATCATCATCAAACCCTAAGAGCCACTCGCGCACACGCGCGGAAACAAAACTCGCAAGGCGAAACGAGACCGCAGGGGCGGTCATGTGGAAGGAACAAGGGGAAACTCACAGGCGCTGGAGTAGGGGAAGCTGGGACGCGGAGCTGAAGGAGGAGACGTTGAGGTTGAGCTGGTGGAGGAGCCCCAGCGTCTTCTGAATCGAGGCCGTCACCTGCGCCAGGTTCTGCTTCGACGCGTCCTCCGGCCTCTCTCCGCCAGCCCCCGCCTGCAATCCGTTCCCGGCCGCCGCCGCCGCCGCCGCCGCCACGACTGCAGACGTGTTCGGGGCGGCGTCGTCCATGCCGCCGCGCCGCGCTCGCAAACGACGAGAGGATGGCAACCCGGGCCGAGAGGCTTCGACGGGTCGGTTCGAGATGGGGCAAAATTACGGGAGGCAACGGCCTTCATGTTTTCATAGGTTTTTAATTGGACTTACGTGAGATATAAAAGTTAGTAGAATTTATTTTTTTATTCTATACAAGTATATGATATATAATTTTTAGGTCTAATTATCAAATAGATAGAACGTGGTAAAAAAATAAACACTACTTAACTTCGTATCATAAGAACAAAAATTCCTTTTTAATTCGTACATGACGAGACAATGAGGCTTTTAGCTCTGTCCGTGGACTGAAAATTACAGAAAATAATGATTTTCATGTGATTCATGAACTTAGTTTAGTTTATAATAATTTTCATGTGATTCATGAACTTTTAGTTCGGTTTGTGATCCAAAATTATAACAGGCAATGATATTTTTGGGCTTTTAGCTCAGTTAGGCTGAAAATTATAGAAGATAGTAGTTTTTATGGGTTTTATTTTATGAACTTTTAGCTCAGTTTGCGAGCCGAAAATTACAGGAGGCAATGGCTTTTATGGGATTTTAGCTCAGTTTGTGAGCTGAAAATTACAGAAAGCAATGGTCTTTATGGGCTTTTAGCTTTATTTGTGGGTCTAAAATTACAGAAGACAGTGACTTTCATGGGTTGCACGGACTTTTAGCTCAGTTTGTGGACCAAAAATTACAGAAGACAATAGCCTTCATAGAGCTTTTAGCTCAGTTTGTGAGCCTAAAATTACAGAAGACAATGATTTTCTTGGGCTTCGTAGACTTTTAGTTCAGTTTGTGAGCCGAAAAGTACATGAAGCAACGACTTTCATGGGTTGCATGAATTTTTAGCTCAGTTTGTGGCTTAAAAATTACAGGAGGCAATGACCTTTATGGGCTTTCGGCTTAGTTGGTGGCCCTAAAATTATAGAAGGCAATATAATGGCTTTTATAAGCTATATATACTTTTAGCTTAGTTTGTCGGCTGAAAATTATGGGAAGCAATGGCCTTCATGGGCTTTTAGCTCAGTTTGTGAGCCTAAAATTACAGAAGACAATGGCTTTTAGCTCAGTTTGTGGGCCAAAAAGTAGGCAATGGTTTTCATGAACTTTTGTGGCTCAGTTTCTAGCCCAAAAATTATAGGAGGCAATAGCCTTCATGGGCTTTTTAGCTCAGCTTGTGGTCCTAAATTTACAAAAGGCAATGTCTTTAATGGGTTTCATGGACTTTTGCTTAGGTTGTGGGCCAAAAAGTATAGGAGACAATGGGTTCATGAATTTTTACTTTGTTTGTGGGCCAAAAAGTAGAGGAGACAATGGTTTTTATAGGTTGTATGGATTTTTAGCTCAGTTTGTGAGCCGAAAATTATAGAAAACAATAGTCTTAACGGTCTTTTAGCTCAGTTTATGGGCCTAGAAAGCAATAATTTTCATAGGTTTGTATGGACTTTTAGCTCACTTTATATGCCGAAAATTATAGGAGATAATGGTCTTAGGCTTTTAGCTCAGTTTGTGAGTCTAAAATTAAAATTATAGAAGGCAATGGCTTTCATGGGTCTTATGGACTTTTGCATCAGTTTGTGGATACGAGGCAATGGCTTTTATAGGCTGCATAGACTTTTAGCTCAGTGACAATGGCCTTCGTGGGCTTTTAGCTCAGTTTGTGGGCCTAAAATGAATTGTGCTTGTCCATAATGAAATTTATGCAGACAAACCGATCACTAGGTCATTAACACCACACATTGAATAAATCTAGACAGTTTTGAGAAAGGGACATAGAAGGTTATTTACTAAGATGGAAACAGAAGTGTCTCAAGACACAACGATAAGAATAATATACAACATAATGCTTAGGTTTTTCTCACAAGTGAGCAGCCCCATGGATCTTTATTTAAGATAAAAGCACTAAGCTTAGATCACCATGTTCTTCACTTGTTCTGCAACATTGACACTGCTGGCTTGTCAGTAAACCAAGTGAATTCCCCATCTTGAAGTACAGCCATCTCTATAGGCAGCAAATCAGACGAAGTCTGCTTGTCTGAGAGTGCTTTCTGCACCGCACCAGCATTCCCAGCTCCGGTGACCACCATTGCGACATATGCGGATGAGTTGATCACGGGAAATGTAAATGTGATTCTCTCTGGTGGTGGCTTTGGAGAATCCTTGATGTAGGTGACCCACCTCTGGTTCTCATTAACAAGAGGGTGGCCTGGGAAGAGAGACGCGATATGGCCATCAGGGCCCATTCCCAGAAGCATGACATCAAACCTGGGAAATCCAGTTGTTTGAGACATTGCTATCACGCCATTCTTGACAAGCTGCTTCAAGCATGTTTCATAGTCATCTGCTGCTCCCTCAGCAGACAGGGCATCATTTATAGCATAAACTTGGCCAGGAGGAATTGGAACCTACGAATTTAAAACACGGCACCTGGTTAAGCACTTTTGAATAAACAACAAACAGATTTACAAACAACCAGGAAGATGATGAAATTGGAATAAGTTGACATCAGAATGCATCTCTCTCATCACCACATCAACCACTTCTTACCTAAAACACCACGGTTGCATTCTCTAATGATGCCATTGCCCATTTCTCCATAAACACCAATAAAGTATCACGGTGTCATTTTACGTATATTTAAAGAGATTGGTACACAATTGGGAACAATTGAGCATGGATACAGGAGAGCAGATTATAAGTGCCCAGTGTTGAATAAAGTGTGTCATCGTTGAGGAATCCAAATGCTTCCCTACCAAAATTATCCTAAGCTACTAACTCACAGAGAACACTAGAGGTTTTTTAAACTGGGATAAGAAGCTCGTCCGAGATAACATACATATCGTATTAGACTCAATGATCTATACAATCTCTCTCTCACGGAACCGAATCCTTAAAGTATTGCCTTACAGATATACCCTAGGGAACAATAGTATAAATAATTATACATTGAATACTCTAGTCTTGAATTTCCTGTATTTTCTGTCTTTTTTGAATATTTTTTTGTTCCCTAAGACTTTTATACCCTTAGTTTCCGAACAGTAGCTGAGAATATATTCATGGAAATGGAAGGGATGTCATGTAAGTAAAAAATCTCCATAGGTTTTTTTTCCTTGGAAATTTTCATCCGTGGCTCCCAAAGGAGGCCTAATAGTTCTTTGATTTCATCTTCAACTAACTCAAGCATTACCTAATGAACTCAATTCCTGAATAACTTTTATAAAGAACAAGAAACCCAGAATTCGTGGAGAATACCTTGGCGAGCAACCCATCCAAGGCAAGCTTGTAGTTGCTATCCTCATGGTCCTTGGGCACCACCCTCTCGTCCACCCAGAACACATGCCACTTGTTCCACGCCACCAACTCCAGGTACGGCGGCTCCGCGAGCTTCCTGCGAGACCAAAAGGCGAGAGATCTATGCGATCCGAGAACACCGGAGGAACCAAGAGATGGGCGACCTTTTTTGGGGACGCGCATCGATCCAATCACCTGAGGGCTTCGATGAGGGATCCTCCGGAGAGCACGACGGTGAAGGCGCCCCTCTCGCCGGCGAACTTCTCCGACATATCCGCGGTGTACTTAGCCAGAGATACGGCGAGGTCCTCCTCCGCGTCGAAGACGAGAAGCTTCTTCTTCGGTCCGACCTCCGAAGCGGCAGGCGCGGAAGGGTCGGTGGCCATCGCGGCGGCTAGCAGAATGGGGGAAGCGGCCGGAACAGGCGAGATGGCACTTGTAGAAGGTTCGAAGGCGTTTTATCTATCGCCGCGACCCTCGATGCCGGCGGCGAGCTGCGGCCGGTGAGCGGTGGGGACGGAGACGGAGACGGTGAAGGGCGGCGATGCGTTATAAGTGGGGAGCGGGGCTAGCGGGACATGTGACACGTGGATGGAGAAGCGTGCTGCGTTTTGTACCGTTCAGCTCGAAATAGACGGCTCCGATGCGGAGTGCCCGAGAAAAAAGCGTGCCAATTTTTCTTTTAAGAAATAGTGTTAGATTTTAAGAAATAGTGTTAGAGTATCTCCGATAGAAGTTCTCGAGTTCTCTTCTCTAAAATTTTTGGGATTAGAATTAAAAATATCCTCTAATAGATACTCTAAATGACTCCTAAAAATAAGTGATCCTCAAAATTAATCATTGTATTCCTTACTTGTAGGTAACATACTCACATACTCTGATTTAGAGATTTTATTGGAGAGAAACATATTTAAACTATTCGTATCCTTAAAACTGAATCCCGAAAAATTATATAGGGAATTATTTTTTAAAGTCATTCTTAGAGATGCTCTTAGAGCATCTTCAATGTATCTCTAAAATTTGACTCCCTATATAGTATTTTGACATTCTTTTTAGGGATGCAAATCACTTTACATAGATTTCTCTCTAATAGAATCCTTAAAATTGAGTTTGTGTCTACGCTCCCTATTTGTAGGGAGCGAAAAAATTAATTTGAGAGAATTCTTATTTTTGGGAGTCATTTAGAGCATATGTTGGAGTTGTTTTTTTATTGTAATCTCAAAATTTTAGGGAATGAAACTCTTTAGAGCTTCTCTGTTGGTATTTTTTTTGTTCTCTAAAATCTTATACGGGGAATCATGTGAATAAAATTTAATATATAATTCTTTTACCTCCAATTGATTCTCAATATCATAATCTCTTTATTTTATTCTTGTATCATTGACAAGTGAACCATACTTATTAAATATTTTATCTTTTTTGTATCTCTTATATTCCTGATGGGTGGGACCCCATTAGATAGAGAATGAGAATTACTTCCTACAAATAGAAAGCATGGAGAAAGATTTAAAGAGCACTTCATTTTTAAGAGTTTTTTAGAGTATTTGTTAGAGTTGATTTTTTTAGTTATAATCTCTAAAATTTAAAAATAGTTGTTTAGAGTTTCTCTTGGAGATGTTCATTCTAAAATATAGGATTTTTAACTAAAAGTATTAAACTTTATATTTTTTTGAAATTCAATATATATATATAACTTTGGACTAATAATTAAACAAAAAATATCTAGGCTTAGTGTTATACATGTTGCATAGTTAGATTGATATATATGTTAAAATAGAAAAATACAATTTACTATCCTTAAATATGGAGAAAGTTTGAATAAACCCTATTTTTTTCGTTTAAATGACCTTCACGATTTTGAAAACCAACGCATAATTTAACTTTCTGTCCAATTTTATTGACATAGCAAACAATAATCCGGTTTTGTACACGTGGCACTCGTGGCGCTGACTAGTTGATCCCACGTGGCAGCGAAAGAAAATATGAAATAGAGCAGACTGGCATGCACTACAACAAAACAGGGAACTTCCGTCGGCCAAAGCCGACGGAAGTTAGCCATTTCCCGACGGAAAAAGCTAACTTCCGTCGGCAAAAGGCTAATTTCCGTCGGCATTTGGCCGACGGAAGCGGGTAGACGGAAGTTAGCTAACTTTCGTCGGCGGCCGACGGAAGTTAGCTAACTTCCGTCGGCCAAACCTAGCCGACGGAAGTTACCAGGAAATCGGTAACTTCCGTCGGCCAAATCCTAGCTGACGAAAATTACTTTTTTTGTTTTTTCTTTTTTCTGTCGATGGGCCAATAACTTCCGTCGGCTAATGTTGGCCGACGGAAGTTAACTAAAAATTCAAAAAAAAAGAAAATACTAAAAATTCCGTCGGCTAATGTTGCATTCTCTGAAAATTATAGATACATATTAGAGTACACCATCCTCCGCAAACTAACTGCGCCATCTATACTTGTTCCTTCACCAAAAACAGATGTTCCTTCACCAAAAACCCAGGTAGAAAAATCATCAGAGAAGCTGCATTTCAGGACAAGCTTCCACCAAATGCAAAACTTCTTGCATCGATTTCAAGGGAAAACAGGCTGATTTATCTATACTTGTGAGTAATTTACAGCTAGATTTCTTCACTAAATCTATACTTGTGAGTAATTTACAGCTAGATTTCTTCACTAAAAACCATGCACAAATCAGTTTATGTAAATAACATAGAGAGAATGGGATGGAAGCATCTAAACAAAATATTACAGATGCAAGACTAAAAATGCTCAACAAGCAGCATCAACTTGTTATCAGGGTATATTAGTCCTTCTAGATACTCCATTATATAGAAAGGAGTTCCAATTAAACTTGCATCCGTGCAAAGACAGAACACCTTAGGGACAGGAACATCTGTGTGAGTACCCAAAGCTTTGAAAATCTGTTTCCAACTAAAACACAACTCAAGGAGTTAGTTCATAACGCTCATCAGTATACATTAGGATGAAAAACGTGCATAAGAAGCAATTAACATCACATCATCCGCAGGTTTGATAAGTATACTAATTATGTAGAAACAAAGAAACTAGAAGTTTCATATTGCTCAGAATAAACACAAAAAACTATGCAGTTGTACATTTTTTTACTAATCAACTGGGTTTACAGTGTTCAATTAGTGAAAATGGTTCGACGTGATAATTGAAAAGTGCTAAGGCTGCTCCATATACGTGTAGAGCAATGAAATTTGCATCACTATTCAGTTCTATCAGCACAACGAAATTCAGAATCTGGACGCATTGCTCCTGCCTGTTCACTTTTTTTTCACCAGGGCATGCTGATTCCACTTTACTCGAGCAAGCAAGGCCCTACCTACCATCAGATCGGGCACCATCATACCACCGGAGAAAAATACCCCAAATTAGCTCGAGCTAGCTAGGCTGCAAATCGGAACGAGCAAAGCGGAGAAATCCGACCTGGAACTCGCGCTCGACGGCATGGTCGGACTGGAGGATGACGTCGGGCGGCTTCTTCCGCAGCACGTAGCGCCCGGCCTCTCCGCCAGGGGCGGAGACCTCGAGGCAGTAGGTGGGGTTCGACTGGCCGTAGCCAAACTACGTGAGGACAAACCCTAGAGCCGGCGAGGGGAACCCGGCGACGTGCGCGGCCGCGTAGCACAGCAGCGCCGCCTCGTCGATGGCTTGCGCCGCGTCCAACGGCCGCAGCAGCTCTGAGGTCAGCCTCGCCATATTGCTTCCGGCGAGGCCAAGGCGAAGCGGTGGGTGGAGGCCGGCGACCGACGGTGCAGCCGTGCAGGGCTTGCGAAGGCGGTGACCGCTGGGCGGAGGCGGCTGCCGTCGGGCGGCGGCCGGGAGGCGAGGAAGCGGGGAGGGGAGAGGCGCGGAAGCGGCGACGCAAAACCTAGGGCGCGGGGAGGGGAGGCGCGGAGGCGGCGGCCGGAAGGCACGGAGGCGACGGCCGGGAGGCGGGGAAGCGGGGAGGGGAGGCGCGGAGGCGGCGGCGCAAAACCTAGGGCGTGGGGAGGGGAGGCGCGGAGGCGGCGGCGCAAAACCTAGGGCGCGGGGAGGGGAGGTGCGGGGAAAAATAGGGGCGCGCGCGGGCTGGAAAAACGCTGCTGAAAAAATATCTTCCGTCGGCCACAGCTAAAGCCGACGGAAGTTAATTTAATTTCCGTCGGCTTCCGACGGAAGTTTTAACTTCCGTCGGCCACAGTCAAAAGCCGACGGAAGTTAATTTAAGTTCCGTCGGCCTATAGGAGCCGACGGAAGTGAATTAATTTTCGTCGGCTTTTCCGAAAGCCGACGGAAATTAAAATTGCCGACGAAAATTTCCTGTTTTCTTGTAGTGATGCGACGTGCAGTGCGGCCGTGCGGGAGGCCAATGGGGGCACGGCGTGTATGTAGTAAACTAATGCTTGAGAGAAATAATTAAACCTTATCTTATTTCTATTTGTGTGGTAAGAATCTAGATAAATTAATGTTTTCTATATTTTAAATATTAGTTTATTTCTAAATTATATAATTACCGAGTTTTATAATTTAGAAGTAAACCTCAATTGTTTTATTTTAAGAGTAGCTAGCTTCACTTGCTAGAATTAATATCTGCAAATTTTACTTAGGGCACGGACACGGCGGAACGGTTTTCAAATTACAAGAGACAACAAAGAAACTGCATGATACAACTCTAAGTCCCTGGATTATAAATGCAGTTAAGAGACAATGCGTATAGAAAATCGTGTAAAGACAGGCTCTTCCCCGTCTCTTATATTTTTTCAGTTAACCCCCTAGAGACCTCTCAAGATACCACCTATTAAATGGGATTGTACACGCCCTTATGGCGTTAAGTTGTTGGTGGCATCGATGAGCCCGTTGCCCTCCCGACTCGATCGACGGCGGTATTTAAAAAAATATTTTTTTAAAAAAAATCAAATATGTATGCCGATTTCAAAAAATTGCAAAAGTAACAGACGGTCGGCACTTGAAGTGCCGACTGGATGCCACGTCAGCTCTAGTCGGCACTTGAAGTGTTGACTGGTGCTGACATAGGGTAGTCGGTACCAGTCGACTCTTCAAATGTCGACCTGTTACTTTTACAATTTTTTGAACTTTACATACAGATTTGATTTTTTAAAAAAATATTATTTTTTTTTAAAAAATCATTGTACGAGCATCATACATACGCTGATATGATATATGCTTATATATCTTTAGGCTTACAGTCATCGGCGGCCATGCCGCCGCCGCCGCTGCTTGGCATTTTCGCCTTGTTATCTTGCACCTGATGAGCTGAGCTAGCCAGGTGCAGATCGAGCACTGCACCACCGGCGGTTTATATTACTGATGCTGCTGCTAGCTAGCTGCAGCCATGGCCTGCTGTTTATGTGCAGCTATATATACTGCCTATCCAGCTATAGCTCGCCATGGACGACGACATATGCCAATTAACCGAGTAACCGAACAGATCGAAATGAGACAACTAACGCAACAGATAGAATAGAGATTTATTAATCTCGACATGTAACAACAACTTAACGATCGATGAGATCGACGACGACGTCGCGGCAAGGACACAGTATAGCTGCAGGTAGTAGGGTACGTATACGTAACGTCTTACAACATACATCAACTGTAGCTTTACTATTTGCATGCATGCAATGATGCAAATATAGGCAGGCGGCTGTTCTTCATCACTGGCGACCGGCGACTGGCGAGCGAGCAAACAAGCAAAGGCGACAACAAATCAACAATATAACAAGGAAGGGGGAGTGGGGGTCTGGACGCTGTCGACATTATATGCATGGATGTTCCTCTCGAGCAAGGAATCCGGAGCATGGAGGTGGATCCAGGAAATCCTGCAAAGGCGGCGAATGAAGGAATTTTTTTAGTCAGTTCCTGATCAAGACGTGTCATCGACCAAAATTGCGTAGCCTCAGCTACTCAACGAGCTCAGAAAAATGGCATCACGAGATCGACTTTGGTTCAGAACTTCGGATGCTTAACGCCTTTACCTTGTGTGTGTGTATATATATGGTAGCGCTATTTTACACCACGTGTGTAGAATAACTGTTCTACACCGTCCACTTTCAGTAGTAGATTTTCTCAGTAGAATAACAATTGAGTATTATTTTGTTCTCAGTAGTAGATTTCTCAGTAGAATAGCTATTCTACACCCGTGGTGTAGAATAGGGCTCACGTGTGTAGAATAGCAATTGAGTATTACTTTTTTCTTGGTAGTAAATTTCACGGTAGAATAGCTATTATATATATATATACAAATGCTATCCTACACCACGGGTGTAGAATAACTATTCTACCGAGAAATCTACTACTGAGAAAAAAGTAGTACTCAATTGTTATTCTACTGAGAAAATCTACTACTGAAAGTAGTCAGTGTAGAATAGCTATTCTACACACGTGGTATAGAATAGCGCTCCCGTATATATATAAATGCTATCCTACACCACAGGTATATAATAGCTATTCTACCGAGAAATCTACTACTGAGAAAAAACAATACTCAATTGATATTCTACTGAGAAAATCAACTACTGAAATTGTCGGTGTAGAATAGCTATTCTACACAAGTGGTGTAAAATAGCGCTCTCGTACATATTGTGTACTTCACTATGACTTTTCATGGTAGCTAGCTCAAATAGATGCATGTTATTTATGTGTGGTGAAAGTTCGTTTTGGTGATTTGGTCTAGCATAGTTTCTTCTAATGATAAAAGCATCTCTTAGAGATCATCTAAACTATATAATCTACAATAGTTTTTTTATATAATTATGATACCTATTTTTTAAATCCTATAAATATACCACCTATAATTTGTAATGATTTTGCGTGAAGTTGTGATACCTTCAAATATACACATTGTTCGGTCTATAACAATATATGAAAGAGAAAACAAAACACGTCTAAGAGAAAAAATAGGCACGAACAAAATAATTGGGATTGAATCGACCCATTTGATAATATCTTTTTGAGCACATGCACTTTATGTCAGCACCAACAATAGTGTTTTTGCCCAACACCACTACAGTGACGGTTTGTAGTAGTGACGCCACTGTATCGATGTGTTCATTTTAGTATGGCAACGGAACAAAATCCGTTGTTCCAATAAGAAGCCGCTCACAAACTAAACCCAGGACGGTGATTACCAGATTGAGAAAGCAAATAAACTTGAGCACAAACCTAGCATCATGCAGTGACAAGGCCCTCTGCATTGCTACGCCCATTGAGCTGCTCTGGGTGGATCTTCTTCCCTAACATCTTCCTCATGACCTACTTATTTTACAGATAACCAAACCAACAGATGCATTACAGGTTAGTGATAATTTACTTAAAACAAATGTAGCTCTATGGTAAAACATACGAATAAGTTATGGAACACAATCATGGAACAAAGTGTGATGAATTCCAGGCTAGTAAGAGATATAATGTGACATAAGACAGAGAAGAATTGAAGAAAGCCATACTCGACTTAATTTTCTTGTAGTAGCCTTCAGCTGCTTCGATGCTGGCTTTGTTGGCTTCTTATGGTGCATCTTTTCCGTGCACGATGTAGGAGGCTCCGAAGTGGTTGCTCCAGCAACAACGATAATGTTCTGGCGAAACTTCTCCGCTGTATCATTTGATGAGAACGTTTCTGCCGCAAATAGATCAGCGAGTGTGGTTCTCACTTTCTCCACACGCTCTAACATCAGAAGCGGCTGCTCCTGGATCTTAGCAACATCCTCCACTTGTTGCATGCTACGCATCAGGACATCTTCCTTCACGAGACACGTGAAGATGTCTTCTTTCGTTGATGATGAATGCATCTTCGCAGGCTCACTTCGTGCTGTAACCGGCATCGGCATGTCTTCTTTAGCCTCACTCTTTTCTTCTTCGCACTTCTCCACCTCCACTTCCTCATCACCCACGATCATGGACTCGTCTTGCTCGACGTAGGACTCAGGACAGAGGGAGTTTACGTTGTGGCCAAGCGTGCCAATTGCAAGTATACCATTAATAAGCACATCACGGAGCAGAAGGGCTTCGGTGTCTTGCTCATTCATGCTTGCACGCACAGAGTCTTCCTTCTCTTCCATGGCTATTCCATCAAGAAAAAAAAAGAGAAGAAATGAAAAGAGACTTGGCAAATAAAAATAGGAGTATCCAGCTATGCTTACCCCTGTTCTCATTAATGGTGCAGTACTCGATATTACAATGCTTCTTCCGATTCAGCCAATTGAACACCTGGTAGTGCCATAAGAACATAAATCACCAGTAATGTCATCAGATATAAGAATAGTGAGTTGAATCACATAGGCTGGTTCAAAAGAGACAGAAACTGTGAAGACCTGCACTTTACAGCATACACTATCCACTAGCAAATGGTGTATAAGCATGAACTAACTGTATACCTTTAGGGCCATCTCTATAGAACCAATATGAAATCAGGAGCAAAAGCCAGACAGTAGCTCAGACCCTCAAATGCATGGCATGGTTTTATATAAAGATACTAGTCTCATAATTGAATGGTCCAGGAGACAGAAGAATGGAGTTTTGGTTGCAACTGGCTTGGCCTGACTCACTTAAGTAAATTCTTTCACTGAGGTGCACACTTTCGACAGTATGATGCTACATTCTGTTTAAAGTCTGTATCAGTCTCACTAATCACAATAGGTAGGGAATGGTTCAGATAAACTCCAACCACAAAAATGTGGCCCACTGCATGACTGCATGTACAAGTTTGGAGCCCCCTGACAGAATGGATCAGGTCAAATTAGTGTGTAATATTGGGCAAACCTATAACAGAGTAGCCATTGCAGGACTCTAATAGCATGAAAGAGAAGGTGTCAAGAGTCAGGCTTAAATTGAAAGCCATTACTTTATCAGATACTTGACATCTGTACAAACATGATCATTATTCCATCTTTAGTAAGAGATTGAATTCTCATCTTCATGCAATTTGTTCTTCAATCTATTCCTGTTATCGAGACTCTTGAGCACCACAGCACCAAGTTTATGATTCAACAGTAAGTTTCACATGCTTATAACTTGTTCTTGGTGTCTAATGATCTTGCGCATAGTCCACAGCACACTAGCCACTGGCAATGAGCTGCGACATCAAGTAGCCGCTGGCAACAGGCAGAAGCCTGCAAGTTAGCAATTAACAGCATCCTATTGTGGTGACTCCAGGTGTACAAAGTTCGACTGACAGAGGCAGCAGCATGCAATTTATAGGGGCAAAAGTTCAATTGTTGTTTCCCTGTACCTGTTTATTAATATTCACATTATTAGATGCCAATATCATTATATCATGTTTTATAGAACAAAGATCATTTATTTAATAATGTTTTGTTTTAAAAATACCACATTTGATTACTTCGTATCAATTGTGTAGTCCGACTGGATGATACACAGTAGTCAGAATGACCCTCATCCTTGCCTCTAAACTAATGAGTACTAATTATTTGTTAATGATTTTAGGCTTTCATCACATATTCACAATCTGTTCACAATATTGTTATTGTGAACTATGATGTTCAATCTCACATTCTTTCTTATTGAAGCAAGTCCAGAAGAATAATTGCAACACAACAGTAAAAAAGCTGGCCGAAATAGCTTGGAAAATTCCAGGGGTCAGCTTTGGAGCAAAAATTGCTATAGATATAATGACAAGATGCAAAAATAGAAGTGATTTTCATTAGTCCTCTCATCTCTGACCGGCTCCACACATACAATGTTTTTTTTAGATTAAGGGTGTTTATTTCATTATCCTCACATACAATGTATCCAAAGATGTTCCAATGGCAGACCTCGTGCAGTTGTTTAATCCAAAACTGAAGCACCGGTCAAACCAACAAACCATAAATTATAAGTGGGGATGAGAAAAACAATACTATGCTGATCATATAATCATTGGAATACTAATATATATATATAAGAAAATTTTAAGAAGGTAACCTTGTCCGAGGCTCTTTCACTGCACAATCCCCCACCAGCATCATTCAGTATGGAAATGAGACCTGTGTGTCATCTTCACAATGCCAGCAAGCTCCAACATATGAAGAATGAGAGCCCCCAGGTGCATCCAGCCAAGGTTTAGAACGACAGAAATACCTGTTCTTCATCCACCTGTACCATGTGTGCTGTAGCAACCTTCCAGCAGGACCCATATTTGTGGTGCAATGATATGCCGCCCAGTTCCATCTGGCTTGGCGCTTTATGAAGGACCAGAATAATACCGTAGCAGGTTACAGCACAAGTTCAGCAGCTAGTTGCTTCACAGCAACCGTGAAATGAAACGAAGAGCACCAATAAACAATCATGGTGCACGCAGCAGGCATTAGTCGATGTAGACGACAGATACAACATACCAAAGAAAGATATCGTGCCATGTTTCTTCTGCATTAATATATATATTGTTGAGTAGAAAGAATGGATAGCCAAAAAGAGTAAAGAATTCTCTTTGCAGAAGGGCAAGGACTGATGAACAGACCAGTTTATGCAGATTGCGGCATTTCACCAAAAGATGGTATGAAACCCCCATGTGAAACAGACAGTCCAAATCATTGATTCAAGTGAGCATAAAAGAATTCCTGGGAGTGCAAACAGATAAGTCCATATGCTTCAGTCCTGGCATAAATATTTGGGAGTGCATCGGGTTAGAGTTATCAATCTCACATAAAATCTGAGAAACATGAAAAAATCCAGCTGTTACAATAAAGCAACTATTAGTTAACTTCAGGAAATTCCACGAATAAATATTTGGCATAATGAATCTAAGACATAAAAAGTATGACATATTTACATATAACCATTGGACCGACAATTGTCACTATGGATCCTAGAGATTATTCACAGAAACTATTGTTTTCTTTTAGGGAGTGTACTCGAAAATCTCATCCTGAAACAATAGTCCAGTGCAACTGCAGCAGGTAGAAATGTAAAAATATTCTCAGCCACAATAATTGCACCATTAAGGACTTAACTCTTACAAAAGCAAATGCAGCAGCAGCCCCCATTTTTAGTTGGACATTATCCAGATCTATTCTAATGGCATACCAGAATGTAACTCCAAACAAAGCACAACTTATGAAACTAACCGACACCTAAACAAATAATTGTGACAAACTATGGACTTCATAGAAAGATATTGGTAAACTATCTAGAATGCCAACTACAGTGGAAACTGCTGCAGTTTTTACAGATTCCAGTCTTTCACTATCTTCATCAATATCCCCACTTGATACATCTCCAAAGCTTTGATCCTCAAAACTAGAAGACAAGGAAAGTTCAAAGTTGTTCTTCATCAATCATTTATCTTGCCTGTAGCAATTCCCGCTGGGACTCTGCAATCTTTTTATGTAATGCAGCATCGTAAACACATCGTTAAGTTGAAATAGCCCACAGGAAGCATCAAGCTACAAATAACTCACGTCCTTCCCATGCCTGTTGAAGGAAAGATAATTTGATGATTGCAGAAATGAATTGCCATACAAAGTTGATATCACAACTAATAATCATTCTGCCTTTTTCATCATGGGACCACATGACTATGGCACATGACATGCTACTAGTACTTTATGTTTGCTCAAAATACATGGAACAATATAAACAATTGGTAGGATTCAAGGCATCTGATTTGCTACAAAGGCAAGAAACTCAATTATTAGTTTGCAAGATAAAACAATCCTAGAAATCATATTGTTATTATCTAGGAAAAAATGAAGGAAACTACACAGAATGACAGATTATTTGGTAAGGTGAGGTTATAATGGCATGAATTATCAAATATGTGTATAGACATTACGTCTTTACTGCTGCATACAGATACAATTAAATTTTCAGACGTAGGTGCTATACACAGAGAGATAGAGAGAGGGAGAGAGACAGAGCTTTTCACATTCTCTTCACACAGTCTCTCGAATCTCGGTAGGCATCTTGTCGGTTGCGTGCACCCTGAATCAAATGCGCCCATGGCGAGGTACTACTTACTAGGGTTCGGCTAAGTAAAGAGCACTCCTCAATCTCATGGGCACATTAGCTCAAAGTCTCAAACACAAGAGCGGAAGTCACCAAACATCTAGGGACACAGTGACACAGTACTACCACAACCACAGTCGCACGGCATCGCACTACAACACTGGTGGTGCCGGATTGCCAGTTCATGCTAGCCACCGGATGCGAGTATCACAGCGTCGACCGGCCAGGGTGCGAATTGGCGAGGAGTGTGTACAGTACGACCAGGTGAGGCCACGCCGCACGACCAGGTGAGGCCATGAGTAACCCACTCGCCAGGGGCATTTGTTCGTTCGCTGAGGTGAGCGAGCAGAGCAGGGCAGCAGGCAAAACATTGAATCAAACAGGTTCAAGGCGGCAGCATCTCGTGATGATATACGGATATACCATACCTCGTCGCGGCGGGCGGCGGCCTCCTGGCGCTCGATGTCGGCCAGCGCGGCGCGTGCGCGTGCGCGCTCGCCCTCCACCCGGCGCTCGGCGGCCTCGACACCCTACCGTAGCGCCCGGTTCTCCTTGCGCTGCAGCAGCTCGTCCAGCTTCTCCCTGTAACGCCTTGCCGACGACGATCGCTCGCCGGAGAGGATGAAATCGCTCGCCGGGAATGAAGAACAAGCAATCGCCTCCAAACCCAACACACACCAACGCTTGAACATGAGCACTGTTACCTTTCTTTACCAAACGGCGATCAAGAATAGCAGAAGGAAGCAGGTCTTGTATGTCCAACTCCACTGTAGTTAGTAATTTGAAGAATATCGGCATACGAGACGACACAAACTGTTTGAGTTGACGAACATGAAACACCGAGTGGATTATACTCTCAACTGGTAACTCAGTTTGTACGCATCCACCCGCTCAATAATCTCAAAAGGACCAAAGTACTTGAAAGAAATCTTCGGATAGAACCGATTGACGATCATGGACTGTGCATATGGTTGCAGTTTGAGAATCACAGCATCACCAACCTGAAATGAACGAAACGATCACTTGGCATCAGCAAATTGTTTCATTTGAGATTGGGCCTTGCTCAAATGATGTTGTAACATATCAGTGAACACTTGACGCTCATGTAAGAGGTGATCCACCTTTAGGACGGAAATAGAATCAGTCTGGTATATATACCACCGGCAGGAATGGATAGGCAGGGTCAAAACCATATAGAACTTTGTATGGAAAGCACTACAAGTTTGTAACGCAATGTGAAAGCCGGTATTATACTAGAATTGAGCCAATGGAAGTTATTGTACCCATTGTTTTGAAGATACATTTCAAGACATTGACTCACACTTTGTTTGCCCATCCGATTGCGGGAGATAAGCTGATGATAAATTCAGTGGAACTTGTAACTTTGCAAATAGATATTGCCAAAAATTGTTGGTGAAAACTTTGTATCTGTCAGAAACCAGTGACCTTGGTATCCCGTACGGTGCCACAATGCGATCCAAAAATAGTCTGGCAACTTGGGCAGCAGTAAATGGATGCTTGAGCAGTAAGAATGCAGTTAAACCCTTTTGATGTCGACAAGCCTTCGATAAAATCTAGAGAAACATCCTGCCAAGCCCCTTGTGATAGAGGAAGAGATTGAAGTAAACCTAGACTCTTGCAAAGTTCATGCTTGGCCTGTTGACACACACTGCACTACTGAATGAACTCTTGAATTGTCACCTTCATGCCCTGCCAGATAAAAAGTTTGGATAAACGTTCATAAGTTGCTTGAACACCTGAGTGACCCCCAACAACAGAGCAATGAAAAGTTGAAATCAATTTTGTCTGTAATGCAGCATTACTCTCAATCCAAATTTTGCCATTTAGCTGAAGTAAACCATTTTTCAAATTGTATCCTTGATCATTCACACTAGTTACGGCGAGCTCTTGTAACAGAGACTGGGCAAAAGAATCGACAACATAAGAGTTTAAAACTTTCTGAAGCTAAAGTGGTTGCACAGTCGATATAGCTTGCATGTGGAAGAAATGACCCACTCTGGACAAGGCATCGACCGCTAAATTATCCAAACCTTTCCTATACTGAAATTTATACTGCAGAACAATTAACTTCATCATAGCCTTCCTTTGCATTTCTGAGGTTAATGTCCGAGTTTCCAATTGAGAGAGCTTTATGGTCCATATAGATGATTAAGGGATCTCGAACCAAGTACAATCTCCATCAGTCATATGCCATTAAAATTGCCAATAATTCTTTCTCATATATCGATAACTTCTGGTTGTTGATACCCAACGCCTTGCTATAGAAGGGAGATTTGCATTCATGCTACACATAAATTGGTAGAATTTACTCTTTTGCTCCATATGAGTGTATGACATGTGGTCTTTAGGCCCAGTTATCAAACACACCGGACGTGGCAAAAAAGTAAACACCACTCAACTTTGTGGCATAAGAGCAAAAATTCCGCTATAGAAAGCCAACGGTTGTCCAGCTTCGGACAGTATAACACCAATGCCTATACCACACACGTCAATCTCCACACAGAATGGTTTATCAAAGTCAGGTGGCACAAGCACTGGTGTATTGCACATAACCAACTTCACCATATCAAACGTTGTTTGAGCTTGATTCGTCCAAGTAAATGTAACAAATTTCTTCAGTAAATTGAAATTGGTCAGGGGTTTGGTAATAATACTATAATTCTAGACAAATTTGTGGTAGTATCCTGTCAGACCCAAAAAACCCTGAAGTTCAGTGGTAGTATGTGGTCATGGCCAACTCTGCATCATCCTAGTTTTTTCTAGATCGGTAGCCACACGTTGAGATGAAATGATGTGGCCAAGGTATTCCAAATGAGTCATATCAAAAGTGCACTTACTGAACTTGGCATACAATTTGTGTGCTAGTAAAATAGATAAAACTTCGCCCAAGTGATGAACATGATCAGATAATGATTTGTTGTACACAAGTATATCATCCATGAACACCAGAACCGATTTCCTCATTCGCTTGGCAAATATAGAATCCATTAAACATTGAAATTTGGCTGGTGCATTTGTTAAACCGAACGACATGGCTCGGAATTGAAAATGAATGTGATGAGTCTTGAAAGCCATCTTGAATTCATCTTCTTCACACATCCGAATATGGTGATACCCACTCTTTAAATCTAGTTTAGAAAATACCTACGAACCATCCAATTCATCCAAGAGTTCATCTATTACCGGTAGAGGAAACTTGTTCTTCACTGTAACTAAATTCAGCTTACGGTAGTCAATATAAAAGTGTCAGGAACCATCTTTTTTCTTTACCAACAACACTAGAGAAGCAAATGGATTGTGGATAGGAATAGCCAGACTAGATGTCAACATGTCAGCAACTTGTTTTTTAATTTCGTCTTTCTGAGCAGGCGAGTAATTATATGGTCGCCTGTTAACTGGAATTGTGCCAGGAAACAATAGTATGGCATGATCAAAGCTACACTGTGGGGGTAATTGAGACTAAGACTGGAACACCGAAGCATATTGATCTAAAACGTTATGTATATCAGTTGAAACTGATTGGGATGACTGTTGTTCAATAGTATGCACAATAGCCAGGGCCCCAATACTATTACTTTTGTAGTATTTTAGCAACTATTGTGCAGGTGTACCGAATCAGAATGTGAAGATAGTACTTCTTGTAGTGTGATGGGTTGTTGCTTGACAACAGATGACAAAGTTTTATGTACCCAATCACACTCCATTGGAGTGTAACATTGCAACCAATCCATCCTAAGAATGGCGTCATAATCTCCCAACTGCAAAACTTTCATCTCATGACAAAATGTTTTACCTTGAATCCACCATTCAAAATCTGGGATTGTCTGTGTACAAGACAATATACTGCCATTGGCCACCATTACTTTGATCTTGGGAATAGGATGACCTTTTAACTGCAGCTCATCAATCAACGTCGAGTTAACAAAACTTTGTGAACTACCAAAGTCCACTAGGAAAAGTAGTTGTTGTCTTTTAACTAGTACTTGCAACTGAATTGTGCCAGAATCACTTAATCTGCCCACAACATTAAGGGATAAATAAGCGTCACCATCATCTTCTACCCCAATTCCTGAAGAAACCACATCCAACAACAAATTTGATAACAATGATGGCTGAGTGTCTACTTCTCTACTTCAGTTGCATTGATTTGAGTGGTAGAAATGATACATTGGTGGCCTGGTGCATACTTTTCACCGCATTTAAAACACAACCCATGAGTTATCCAATACTCCTTTAGTTGTCGGGCCTTCCAAACCTCATCTAAACCAAATTTTGGTTTATCCACCCCTTTCGCTCCTACTCCACTACCTTGCTTGGGCATCCACTTCTTTTTTACTTTCAATAAAGTCTCCCAGCCCCTCTTTGGCAAGAGATATATGGTAAGAATGACTCACTATTGAGGGCAATTGAGATCGAACATACAACCTTAACTCCTCTTTTAGCCCAAGCAAAAAATGTCAAACCAACCACGACTCTCCCATTTCAGCCTATTCATAAAGACGAATTTGATACAAGAGAGTATCAAACTGACTCTTGTACTCGTCCATAATACCTTTCTGCCTTAGCATCAACAATTCATTCATCTTGATATGCTGATTATTAGCCCCAAACTCATGCACAACAGTTGCACTAAAGTCACGCCATATATGACGCCCAAATTGTTGCTTCCACGCCTTGTACCAATGAGCAACCTTCCCCTTGAGCATCAGAGATGCAAAAATATTTTAAAACCTTCCAGGATTTGATACAGATCAAAATATGAAGACATTGATATATCCAAAGGTGCACATCCTCCCCCTCAAACCGTGGCAATTCCATTTTTTTGGAGGTGTCCACCGTCTTGTATACTTAGTGCCTCCTCTATCCCTATCTGTTGTATCAAATTGAGAGGATGCAGTAGACACGAGATCAACATTCGCCATCCCTTCCTGCTCTTGTTGAACTTGTCCCAACGAAGTCATTGTGAGATCCACTTTGGTCTGGATATGATCCACCTTGGTGACCAACCTCTCCTAATCTGCCTCCATGCCTTCGATCTTTGCAACTAGTGCTGAAATGACCTTCACCCTTTCCTCCATGGAATCCAGTGCAACGAGCACTTGTCATACTTGCAATGTCTATCGCGCTAGATCGCACACTTGCTTCGAATCAGCCGAACACTAAAGGGATTTACAACAGTAACGCTGAGGCGACCGTCGACCCAACCACGAAAAGGATTACTAGCCGATCAAGAGACAAAGAGCGCAACGATCCGCGTAACCTAAGCTCTGATGATTTTTAAAAAAATAATATTTTTTTTATTTTTTTTTCAAATTTGTATACCAAGTTCAAAAAATTGCAAAATTAACAGGCAGTCGGCATTTGAAGTGCCAACTAGAGTCCAGATGACACTTCAAGTATCGACTGGTGCCGACTACGCCATGTCAGCACTAGTAGGCACTTCAAGTGCCGACTGGTGCTGATGTGGCATCTAGTCGGCACTTCAAGTGCCGACCGCCTGTTACTTTTGCAATTTTTTGAAATTGACATACATATTTGATTTTTTAAAAAAAATATTATTTTTTAAAAAAATCAAGCTCTGGTACCGCTATAACACCTTGCCGATGACGATTGCTCACCGGAGAGGATGAAACCGCTCGCCGGGAATGAAGAACAAACAATCGCCTCGAAACTCAACACATGCCAATGCAGGAGACATGAATTCTGTTACGATTCTTTTCTTGAATCTCAAGCTCACGTGCAGGTCTATGGAAATATCCCGTCGTTGGGTCTGTTGGCCAAAGTTACATCTTCGCCTTTACAAGTTTACGTCTCTTGGCCACCGCTAGCGTGTTATATCGTCGTCGACGACCAACGCTCTCGCTGGAGAGGGTATTAACAAGTGATGAGATGAGGCAAAAAGGGGAGGGAATAGGTAGAATTATGTTTGCTATAGTGATTACTCGTCTCTTTTCAAACTCACTCTCTATTTTGTGCCCCAACTCACCATTTCCACCAACTATAGCTCTTACACCCAACTCAATTGCACTTCCACAATTAGTTTATGCCTTTACATCATCTATGCCTTCACTTCGTGGATGCACATCGAGTGTTATACCCGCCATTATGACAATGCCACCCCCTTGAGAGGTCGCTTTCCTCGAGTAGGCGCTATCATAAAATGAGCACAAAGCACCGAGTAGCCTTCCCACATAGCAAATATCATCGGCAATGATCCCCACTACACCTTCACTTGCACCAGCGCCGAATTGGCTGCAGGTCAGCGGCATCAAGTTGAAGTGGATTCGGTATACAGGAGAATAATCGGGAACGAGATTTTTGAGATGGAAAACATGAAAGACACGATGTATTAGTCTTTCCTCGAGCAGTTTAAGCTTATAAGCCACGCCACATGAGCAAGAATCTCATAAGGACTGAAATATTGTAAGGCTAATTTGGGTATGTTGTTTCATACAATTCTAAGCTCTAGCTAACTGATGATGTAACATGTCGACAAACAGTTTACGATCATGGATAAATTACTGAACGGAATCACCCTTAGCTAAAAAAACTATTGTCGAATCCAATGGAATAAAATGATCAACTAGCTCAGTACCATAAACCACTTTGTGAGGAGTACACCCGAGAGAAGTGTGGAAACTAGTATTATACCAATATTAAGCTAAAGACAACCAAGCAGCCCATTTCATGTGGAAGCAGTCGTGTATATCTCAAATACATCTCCAAGCATTTAGAAGACCATACAAGGAGACAATTCAATCCATGAACAACTTAGCCACTTGGACAACAAAAAATAGATGTTTCAAAGGTAGAAAGTAGGCATACTTTGAAAACTTGTCGACCACCACTAAAATTACATTATACCCTTTAGACATAGGCAAACTCTCAATGGAATCTATGGAAACCTCCTGCTAAATACCATGTGGTACAGACAATAGCTGAAGAATACCCTGGTACTTACAAAGTTCATGTTTAGTTTGTTGACAAATAGAGAATTGTTGTGCAAAGTCATGGACTATTATTTTCTGTCTAGGCCAAGTAAACGACTGGTGCAATCGGTGATAAGTCACTTGAATGCCCAAATGACCATCCACCGTAGAGGAATGAAAGGCAACAATTAATTTAGTATACAATGTAGAATTTGTACCTACCCATATTTTACCTTTGTGCTTAATAAGATCATTATGCAAAACACAACCCTAATCATTGCTCCCTTGAACTAAAGGAGTATGTGCATGCTATGATAGTAGAAATCAAAAAATTCTACCACGCACAACAGGACATCATGCGAGAGACTGACCATGGATTGTTTCCAATAGACATGCAAAGCACCAGAAGTAGTTTTGGAGAAGCTAATCTGACCATACGTGCGTCGAGGTTATAGTGGAAGTAGTCGATAAGATCGTCTCCTCCACATGTGATCGGCTTCATGCCAAGTTAAGGCTAATATGATCAGCAACACAATGCAACAACACATCTGGAGGTGGAACGCTGATTGCAAGCATACTAGCACATAGGGTTTGGCTCGGGAGAGGTGGCGACTAGGGTTTTCTTGAGGGGGATAGCAAAGGCACATAAGCACACACCACCGTGAGCCCCTCACCCCTCATATATATAGACGTACTCACTTAGGCATCTCTAGATCGATGCTCTAGTTGGGTTGAGTGCGAAGTCCCCATAAGACGGCTAGAGTTCTCAGAACCATCACTCAACGTATTTTTGGAGCAGATTGAAAATATAAGCTTTAAGCTCTTGAAAAATCATGTGTTGGCCCTCTCGATCTGTCCATTAGCTCGAGGGTGTACCATAAATGCATTCTTGACTTCAATGCAATGCTCCTCACAGAACTTTTAGAAGTCATTTGCTATGAACTGAGTGTCAGAGATCAGTGATGATCTGGTTTGGATAGCCAAACCTATACATTAGGAGCATGCTAGAACAAACAACTGATGGTAGTATAAATGAGGCAACACAGTGTGGAGCACTTGCGATTACAGAATGCATGGTTCAGAACAAAAATTTTCAACAGTTTTACATCCAAAATGGATATTGTAAATATCTAATTGACTGACTTGAAACCAGAAAGATGCGTTCATTAATCTGGCACAAACAGATACCGCACTTAAACATTCTCAGGCAGACATGCAATTATCAGTACAAGTAGCTAGAACAAGTGTTTGAATATTCTCGAACTTTATTTTAAGTAATAAGGAACATGATTAAAGCTCACTGTGAATACTATACACAAGTCAGAACATAAACTTAAAAAATCTGCTCAGGACAGAGGTCATAAAATAGTTCTACATAATAGCGGGTTACCAGACTTGATGCTTACTAGTTAGTGCAATCTAAATGAGATGTCAGTAAACTTTGCACAAACATGGGCATGGGCTAGTGGCCAATGGGCCAAAGGCCCAAGAAACTATCTTCTGTATTAACTTTTTTATTGCGAATATTTCTCCTGCTCGTGTTTATGAAGCACGAATCACAGTGAAAAAGAAAATCGCAAGCTCTGAACATGTACTGTGCCTCGTGATTATTCCACATCTCAAATCTGTATTTGTATATAGCATGCCACAGGGGCAAAAATTTCACATAGCTGTAGTTCAGTTATACCAGCTCAAATGAACAAATGGAGAAGAGTACTGATGAGAACAGTGGAGTGGAATCCACATGGCACAGGTCATGACTTAGATTGGGCACCAGTTGAATCAGAACTGAGAGTGACACAAGGGAACCAGTATCTGCGCTTGCCGTCCCTGTGCCCATCGTCGATCATTGCAAGCCCTTCCTGTTTGTGTAATACAGTTCGGTTCAGTTAGTAGGAAAGTGATATCAGAGATATGGATGCCAAAGAATTTGACGCTGAATTCTGATCTGGTCATAAGTGTCAACAGACATGCACATATATGCATGTCTGGCTTAAAAAAGTGAGATAAGAGCTAACTTGCATCAAAGTGAGATATGGTCATAAGCGTGGTTGTGTGGTTGTGTGGGTGTGTGGATTCACCAGAGTTCCAATTACCTAACTTGCATCAAAGTATCAAACAAAATTGCTTTTCTTTTCTTTTCTTTTGGCACTGGAATGAAGCACACAGGTTGCTTTCGTAGAGTAGAAATGCAGAAGCAGAACTTACCTTGAGCAAAGTTTCAAGGACGTCAATGGCACGGCCAGTTGACCATGTGAACTTTTTCTCGACTTGTTTTATGGTGACAAAACCTTCAGCCTGCATGTGAATGATGTTACAACTGGAGGGACATGGTTATTATGGTAGTGGTACAGGTGCATTATGCATACAGGCCAGCAATTTAGTTTTTCTAAGTTTAACAACTTTGTTGTGCATGTCACAATGTTGACAGAAATAAGCACAATAAAAAAGTTTTATGTGGTATAATAGTGCTTTGACCTCCAATCTAGGACAACCCTAGTGGAAACTATTGTCTACTAAAAAAACATTCAATGCTTGTATAATGTACTTTAGCATTTAATTATATGTAATTAAAAGATAGATGCCTGCAAACCTGAGCTAGCTCAAGTATCCCATTGTGATCTTTATTCAATTCAGTAGGAACAGAACGGACAAGCTTTTTCTTCCCAACAGAAATTACTTCAAAACCACTACCAAGGACCTGCAAGTTCACAATCGAAGGATCGGAAGAGCAACACATCCATTCTAAGTACATCAAATAAAAAATTATTGAACCAGGATCATCTGTCAATTCAAGTGCAAACTTGTCTAAATGGCGTGAATGCAATCCTAGGATTTCCAAAAGAATTTGTAACTGAAAAAATTGAACTTAAGAAAATACTTACCTTCAGCTTACTTATAGCACGTAGACAATCATCTGCCGTTAATGATCCAAGATCAGCTTTCCTCTTCTGACATAGCTGTTTGCGGAGATCTAGCAAGTCAATCAAGCCACCATTGTGCGGTCTGGTTGCTATGCATATATCAACAATCTGAACTCCTGATACAATAGACATGGATGTCAAGCAGAGCGTAAAAGGTCCCATAACAAAAGAAACTTCCAAGATGAAAACAACATATAGGTATCTTAAACTAAGTATACCAACCCAGTTCGTAGTAGAAGTCACCAATCCCTAGAAGTTCCGCCCAAGCTCCTTTATTTGAAGCCAGCGGATCTACTCCGACTTTTGCACACATCTCATGGAACTGTTGTCTAAATAGTGGATTTTTACGGATATCATTCTGCACTAGCACAACATATACAGAGAGTTACTAAAGAATTGTATTATGGTTTGCCAATTGTGTTCTATAGTGTTCAGTGTAGCGCATTGGTAAAAAATGCAAATATCACCCCTGCTGGAACTAGAGATGATGAAATGAGTGAAATTTATAATTTACCACAGGGCATAGTAATGAATTGTCACCTAAGCAAAATACCAAATGGTATGAGATGAAGTGCAGCATGCATCCAGCTGTTTTGGCACGAAATTAGTTCTTTTTATTTACTTGGTTTGATAAGGAGGAGATTCCTTAATGAAACTAAAATGGTATAAGTTAACCAATGAGGCAATAAGCCAATAAGATAGGTGGTTGGAGCAAATTTAGGCATAAAGCATCATGTTCCCATAATCCATGAAGCAATCTACAGATCTGTAGCTACAGAAAGCTCTGGATGATTTCTTTACTTTGGCATCCTTATCAGATATCAAGATTAGGATAGCTATCACGGCATAGCTATGAAGTGCTATTTCCATAATTGCAGAATGATCACGGTAGTATTTCTTCTTTTCTTTGCTCTATTTTCCAGCTTTAATCACAATAGCTCAGTGCTAGTATATGTTGAGCACTTGGGCCATGCACAAATAAGCTGTTTAGGTTCCCTTGTTCCCAGTTGGGTACACAGTGTTAATCAAGAGAGTGGTAGTAACTACATTTTTTCATGTTTGCTGAAACAACCATTTCATTTGTACGCGGCAGTATGAAGATTGTAAGAATTCAACCAAAAAATATACAAGCATGACTGATATATCCTAATCCCCCAAATCAGTACGATTGTGAAAGCATATCATGTGTAAATTGGGACAAACGAATAGTGTTGTAAGATTTCTCACCAAATTCAACTAGAATACAGGAGCAGAGAATAACCTTATGCTTGCGCGCAAATTCTTCAAGCTGCGTCCGGAATGTCGCAAGCTGCTCCTTCATGACATCCGTCCTTACCTTGGCCACATTTTCCCCAACCAGCCGGAATTGGTCCTAAAAGTTTTCAAGAACACATTCATCTCAGGATCCACAGCAAAGAAAAAAAAACTTTTAAGCTAGCCAGCAAATAAGTGCACATACGCGAGTAGCCGCCGCGTTCTGTAAGCCCGCGATTCCCGGTCGCCTCCTCATTCCTGCTCGTTTAAATCACGCACAAGCTGCAGTCGCAGAAGTCCAGAAGAACCGATTAGCAGGACGCCTCTCCCGGACGGCGATCGATTCGATCTGCCCAGCGTTTCGCTTGTGCCATTGGCCGAACATAAGGCGCACGTAGCGGAGAGGTGAGGGCTAGCGGAGTCGGTACCTCGATGCGCGACGGCCTCCGGCGACAGCGGATCGGAGCGTCTCCGGATCGGGCGGGTGCGGGCTCGGAGCGACCGAGCCGGAGTCTCTTCCCTCTCACCTCCACCACGCAACCAAACACCCCGACGCGGACGCGGCGACGGGAGGTCAACGGCGAGATATTGGAGGCGTGCTAGGTGGCCCAGGCTCGTGGGGGAGGAGGCAGAGCGGCGGAGACGGTGGCCGTGCGACGGCGACGTCCTGGACCAGCGAGTTCCGCCGCAGCCAGCAGAGAAGAGGCAACCAAGTCTGGTCCCTGTGATTGCCTTTTGGGCCCCACAGATTTTGGGCCCGTTTGTAATGAGTGGGCCTTCCAAAGTAGACGGCCCATAAGCTCCAGGCCCATAAAGCCCATGTCTTAGGAAGCCATGCAGGACCAACGTGGCACTTGGGATTTTTTTTTAAAAAAACAATACTTTTACTCGAAATTACAAAAATGAGTCAAGTTTTTTTTTAAAATTGCAAATTTATCTCTATGTCAACCAAACATATTGAGGGTGTTTTGGTTTAATTTTTCTAACCAACTTTTTAACTAGAAAGCTGAAAGCTGAATCAAACATATCACCCACTACCTAGATTCTAGAAGCACACTAAATTTCTCATTTATAATATAAAAGTTATTGTCACCAAAGGGTTTTACATATTCTCAAGCTACAATAAGATAATAAAACTGAAATAGTAAACCATGCGACTCCATATTGCCATGCAGTTTTAGGTCTAAAAATTATACATAATAAACAAGTTAAATAACCTTAGGCCATCTTCGGTGCTTAGGGCTAATATGAGTGTTTAGTAGAAGAAAAAAATTAAATATCTTTCTTAAGAGTACTATATCCCAATGTAAAAATACATAGTAGTGCTATATTTGTTGGCTAATTTTTTGCTATAACTACTTGATTATACATATATTGCTACAACTTCCTTAACTAACACTCATTAGCACATGATGCTACACTAAGCAGCGGCTCCTATCATTAAGCATCGCTGCTAAAAAAACCCGATTTTTTTCTTTAAGCACCACTACAAGCTTCCCACCGGAGCTGGCTTTAGAATAATTCTGGGTTGTTTCGCTAGCTAACATAGTATATTACATGTGCTACATATTTCCCCCTCTCTCTCCAACTTAACTCTCATCTCCGGTGTCATGAATCACAAGCTCTCGATCATCATCAATTCAACTGGATGACTGACCAAACCAGTTGCGTTAGGTTGCTGTTGTTGTTCTTGTTGAATCAGTGAAAAATCTGACAGAGCTACTTTCACTAGCTTCTCGACAGCGCCTTCTTTTAATAGTTGAGTTACGTAGACTTATTTCCTTAAAATAATAGCGCTGTTTCAACCAACCCAGAATGCAGCAGTTGCTAACTCATTTTATCTACACATATTTTTTGCATGCATGCATGATATATATATATATATATATATACACATATATGTATATATATATACGAGAACACTATTCTACACCACGTGTGTAGAATAGCTATTTTACACCGACTACTTTCAGTAGTAGATTTTCTTAGTAGAATAGCAATTGAGTACTACTTTTTTTCTTAGTAGTAGATTTCTCGGTAGAATAGTTATTCTACACTCATTGTGTAGGATAGCATTTATATATATATACACATACACAAATGATATTCTACACCGATGTGGAATTGGGGGTCAGGATTAGGTGGGGTGTGAGAGCACGCTAGATGAGATGGGCACGGTTGGGTTGATCGGTGTAGAATAGTATTCTACACTCATAGTGTAGAATAACATTCCTGTATATATATATATATGTATATATGTATATATATATGTGTATATATATATATGTGTGTGTATATACATATATACAGGTACATATACAGGTACATATACATACATATATATATATATATACAAATGCTATTCTACACCACGGGTGTAGAATACTATTCTACACCGACGTGGAATGGAGGGGTTGAAATTGGGTGGGGGGTGGACACGATTGGGATGATCGATGTAGAATAGCATTTACACCCATAGTGTAGAATAGCGTTCCTATATATATATATATGGTCTCTCTGCACACAACTGATGCATTATGCATTATGCAGCATGACCTTCGATCTGATGGATCACTATTAGCGTCAGCTGCCTTTTTACCGGCTAACCTTTTTGTTCTTTGCGAGCTGCAGATATTTTTCAGCATGTGATGGATGGAGGACTTTCGAGTTTCGATCAGGCGTCAAACAGTGAGTCTGAAAAGCAATTGTCGTTGGTTACTTTTAGACGGAGATGAATTGCGTGCATGGACAGCTGATTGCTGAAAACCTTTGGATTCTACCTAGATATATATGAACGAGAGAATTTGAATCTATAGAGGACAGCCGCTCTCATCCAAACCTCTAAATCATCCTGACGATATCCGACTATATGGAAGTAGAGCTTCGTGGTGATGAGATCCACTTCGCAGCAGTTGAGTAGTGGGGTTTTACGATGACCGAGACAAGCTTCATAATTTATCGAATATCGTCTAAGTGGCTCAGGCGACTGCCGATCGAGCTGACTGTAGAGGAGCTGGTTTCTCGATCGATCAGCCGTTCCCAGAAGAACTAACGTCTCTATGCAGAAAACTGTACAAAAACAAGGTGCTTCAATGATCTCTCAGCTCGACGCTAACAAAAACATTTCGCACTTTGACAATCAAATGTCTTGTGAATTTTTACGGATTGTTCCGACGCGTTTTGCAGCAGCTAGCCACGCCCATGCATGATGAACTGGAGAAGCGTACGTCTTCGATGGCAGCTGGCGTTAGGCGGCGGCAACAGTGACCGGCCGATCGGAGCAGCTGCATGCAGGCTGCAGCGTCGTCGTCGCCGTCGTGCCGTGCATGCATGCTAGCTTAGCCGCACACGTACGGCCGGTGCCGGCGGCCGGCCCGTCACTCACAGTGTCCCATCCATGGCAGCTGGCTACACCGGCATCTTCCCAGCGCAAGCGCGCAACAGTCAACAGTGGCCGGCTGGCCGCCGTACCGTACGCACGTTGACAGCTGCTGCGAGTCGATCGGGCACCTGCGTGCAGTGGCGGAAATACAGGGGGGCTGGGGGCGCGCGCCCCCCCTACTGCCATGCAGCTCCCCTGTTCCACTTTTTTTATATATAGATAATAATAAAAAATAATTATTAATATAATTTTTTATGTTAGAATGTAGTAGAATCTCAATATGTTATCTTCTTTTTCTTAAATTTCTTTGTATTTTTATTTACCTACATGGTTTTCTCTATTTTTCATGTATACTTTTTAACTTTCTCCTAAATTGCATTGCCTGTATATATACATAACTTCCTCCTATAATAGCATATACACGTGAACATAATTATCAAGTGATCTATAATAACCGATTATTCATGTATTTATAATTTTATTTTAATTTTTATCTCAATTAAAATCTCAACATGCCACCCTGCCCGTTCTGACTAGGCCCCCACGTGGCCACGCCACCTGCGGCAGACGTCGGTCGTGTCCTACCGTCCTACGTTACTGCGGTCGGTGTCGCCCTGCACCGTGCATCACTATTTATTGCATGTTTATTGCTTATTACTTCTTAGAATCTTATTTCTTAGAATCAATATAAACACGAATGGAGTAGTTCTCACAATAATAGAACCTCATGAATCAAAGAACAAATATTGAATAAAAATTAATTAATTATAAAAGTGTATTGAACCCTTGATCTTTAAACTTAGCCTCCCCTACATTTTCAGTCTAGCTCCGCCACTGCCTGCGTGCGTTCACCGTCTTCGCGCGAAAAATGGCTGAATCCGCCGTAGGGATGGAGACAGAGCAAGATCGGGCCGGGACCGGTGGGGACCCGCCCTGTGGCTAATTTTTCACCGTGGTGTTAGGTTATTGGACCATTTGGATTGGGTGAATCGGTAAGCTATGTTGCCAATAATTTTTAGTCTCACATCGGCCATGTAAGCGGGTTACAAATCCCTAATCTACCATGATCGAGGGATCTTGAGATCTCCACACATTTGTCCTCTTCTGACACCCGACACTGGCATTGAAACAAAGGCTTGTATCATGTGCACAAAACTCCCTCCGTACATAAATGCATAAGTCACATCGTAGCTCTACATTCAAAATCCAACAACCCTAGTTCGAAGGGTTTTTTTGCAAACTAGCATGAAAAAAAGCGGAGGAGCACTGCGGAGGGGTTTTTTTGTAAAAAAACGGAGGGTCGTTGGATTTTAGATGTAGGGCTACAATGAGACTTGTACATTTGTGTATGGAGAAGGTTTTGTGCATAGAATACGGAGCCTTGAAACAAAGTGTCAAGATATAACTTATGGGTATTTTAAGATGGACTTTAGGTAGATTGGACTGATATGATGATGGACCTAGTCTGTATGGCAGCCTGGTAATAGTTAAGATGTCTAAAATCGATAATAAATTATGATGTAATTATAGTAGTTAAATACTGATATGATATTAGAGATAAAATGAACAAATATTCTTATAAATAAGAGGTAAGCAAGAGTCTAACTGAAATCCCTGTATACAATGAAACCAACTCAGGTATGATCTTATATGTGTAATTCAAGTTTCTTGGCCGATATAAAGGGTGTTGAGGACCTATCCAAACGCATGTCACCTTAGCATCCAAGCATACATTCTATACATTCAAGCTTTCAAGACTTCTTACCTATTTAAATCCAATTTAGAATATATAAGATGTGACATAGGGTTATTATTTTTTAAAAGATCCAAACATGTATAAATATCTTAGCTTTGTCTTGAGTCGATCATTTAGCCTATTGTTGACGTCAAGATTTGGAAAAGCACAAGGCCCACCAAGGAAGGTGCACAGTCAACAGAAGACCAAGGAAGATCCGGTCAAAAAAAGTCAAAAGAGTCCATCTGCAATAGCTGCATGATCGGAAGGAGAGTCGATGGAGATAAGAGCAACAAATGGTTACAGGTTCATCTGAAATCGGCTGGATAAGTTACTTGGAAGGTAAGTCTACAGACTATAAATATGTATCCCTTAGGTTAGATTAGTTTAACTCTCGTTCAATCAACAATCGGCGCATCATCACCCTTGTGCCCTAAGGTTATCCGGTAGGACTCGAGCGCTCGAAGCTGGACTGCATCATTTTGATCTCCAGCGAAGAGGTGAGTCCTGCCAAACCTAAATTCTGTGCCAACTAGGTTAGTACCCTCACAGCTGCATCGGCTCATTTCAATCTCTTGAGGAGAACGATGAAACAGCACCATCGCCGGTTGTTCTCAGTGTATTCGGCAAGGTCTAAGGCTGCATCAATTAGGTTTGATCTCTAAGATTAAAGTGATATGGGTTTGGTAGCGTGAGGCTTCATTGGTTAAGTCTGACATCTTTTGCTATTGTATCTTCTTCATGTCGTATATTGTTCATTTAAATAAAGTTTTCTCGATTTTTTGATATATTGTTCAAATCATCGTGACTAGCTATTATCTCGGTTAGATCCGATCTAATTATTGTGATGATTTCTATGATATAGATCTGTTATTTGGCATGTTTTATTTATTTCTATCAGAGTACAAGCTGATAGGTTACCTTTAATTCATCTCCGTATCATGTTCACCGTCGAAGGGTGCACACCGGCCTATATACATATCCTGTTTTCTCAATCGAGCGATGGCGCGCTCGATCGATTGGACCAACTCAGGCTATCGGCCGTCCAGTCAATCGGCACACTGGTTCACGGTTTTATCTTTTACGTCATAGTCATCAGCTTGCCAGCCGATCGGTCATGCTACTAACATCTATCTCTCACAGGGTCAAATTGATTCGCACGCCCTGAACCCTTTTCTAAGACGTAAGACCTGCACTGGAGTTAAGCAAATCTCACAAACCACGCGTGTATAGCGTGTGACCAAAACGCACACCAACACCTAGAATACAACACTGCTCTATTACATAAATTACGACCGCAAATAACTTTATTGGTGGAATGATTGTAAAAACACCAACATGGAGCTAATACAAAAGCACTAGGGTAACAAATAGATTAGATAAATTAATATGAACAACACTGATAAATAACTTTTTTAATTAAAAAACATATTTTAAAAAAGAGCGCGTGAATAATCTATTTGATAATCCACCCATATTAGCTAAAACAACATGACTAGACATATCATTTGGAAAGTGAACTTCATTTATCTTTTCAGGCTCAGTTTGGGTACGCCTCGCTAAACTTTAGAAACTAAAACTTGCTTAAAAAAATTGATAATTTGTTACTCTCAAGATGTGCACTTTGATTATGATGTCACTACTGAGGCTAATATGTAGGACCACCTAAATCAATGACAATGGACCGAGATGGCAAAAATGCAAAATCACTTCTTGAAAGTGACAAATTCTCAAATCTCTCTTTTATGACTAAAGTTTAATCTCATTGATTGGATGTAAGGAATAAATAGTATTTAATGCTCTATATAATGATCATATTATCCATAATTATTGCTACCACTACCTTTTTCTATCTTCCTAAACAGCCATAAATGAGCGTAGATAGTATCATATGGTACCTTTTAATCCCCATAAGCAACCTCTTGATGACTTATAGACAAAACTTTAGAAACTAAAGTTTAGTCCTAATGTTGTTTGAAACTTTAGATTAAATAAGACGAAACTTTAGTCCTAAAAATAAATAATAAACAAGTGCAAATCAAACAAGCTGCGACTCCTATTGAGATCGGAACTAAGGATTCTCTGGAACAAATTAAAGAGTTTGTTTGGTTCCTAACCACACTGTCACATCTAAGATTATACAAGTTTGAATAAATTGGTAAATGTTTATGCTGCTACAAACTGTGGTAAAATTCTCTTCAGTCCAACATATCAATGATTTAAAAAGTGTGACAAGATTTCATTAGACTTGCTAGAGTATGAGAAAGAATTTGATAACATCATCTTAGATAAATGTGGCAACTTTTATGGATAAACGGTGATTAGGAACTAAGTATGCCCAAAAGCCGGTAGCTGATGTGCAGAGTAGGTCGTTGTGGACGCATGGGGAGCAGGGGCGGGGGGAGCATTGCAATTTGCAAGGCGATGCGATGAATCTTGTGACTTGACGAGCAAATAAATTCTGACACGGCGGTCTTTAAATTTCTCTTTATACTAGAATTTGTTTTTGAATCGATTTTTTTTATCACATGGATGTGATTTTTACGAGAAAACTTTAGAACCCATTCTGCAGGATTTATTTCCGTGCGTGATGGGCTGATCTAGGCGTCTGTGACTGTGAGCAGCGCAGGATGGGCACGCAGCCAGCAAAATTTATTGGCCGGCCAGGCACAGAGCGAGGGGAGCAGCTTGCAGCTAGCTGCACGCCCATGCAGTTGATGCCATGGTTGCAGTTGCAGTTGCAGTTGCAGTTGCAGTTGCAGTTGCAGTTGCAAGTAGAAACGGAAGAAACCCCTCCCATTTCATCTCGTCACTGACGAGGCAGTCGTCTGCTACACCAGATCGACCACCGGCCACGCCACTGCTGCTACTCGGCCAATCTCAACGGGTGCAGTGAGTGCACTGTTAGCGAAGCGGCGGCTTAGCAGGAGTTTGTATACAGCGCTAAAATTTTAACGCGTGTCACATCCAACGTTTAAATATTATTTTGTAGTATTAAATATAGACTGTTTATAAAATCCATTCATAATCGGTGGATTATTCGCGAGACGAATCTAATGAGCCTAATTACACCATGATTTGATAATGTGATGCTACAGTAAACATTTGCTAATCATAGATTAATTAGGTTTAATAAATTCGTCTCGCGAACTATTCTTCGATTCTGTAATTATTTTTATAATTAGTTCACGTTTAGTCCTTCAAATTAATGTCGTAAACATTTGGTGTGACACGAGCTAAAATTTAGCCCCTCGATCAAAACACCCCCTTATACTTTAAAATTTTACAATATCATAAACTTAAAATACAATACATTTTCAAATATATTTATATATATTGTAAATAGAATAATTATGTCACATAACTTCATAAATCTACTAAAATCAATATTTATATGAGCTAGTTTCTAATAATCAAATAGGTCATATTCTAAGGTGGTCTAAGATGCATCCGGACCACCTCTTAGAACCGCCACTGATTAGCGTTGTTTCTCTCTTCAAAACTTGTTAATATGTATGTTCTAAAATATAAAAAGTTTTAAACTTTGTTACTTATATTAAGAAAATAATTAACAAGAGCATGTTATGCTCCTCAGATGGATGAGTATGGATACGTGAGTGGTTAGATAGAGTAACAATGATTAATCAAGTCCATAAGTAGTATGGACTTTTGAGATAAAGTTATACTATATAAGCACTAATTTGTTGTATTTGTGCTTATTTTAAACACTAAAATTTGTTGCATTAGGCTATTCACAATGGGGTTTCATGGAGTGTTTCATGGTATTAATTATCATGCCACATCAGAATTACACGACATTCAATTAATGAAGAAAGAGAAAGAAGTAGTGTCATCACCATGACATGGTGCTAACCTGTTTCCAAGACGGATGAAACGAAATGAAACAACCATTGAGAGCTAAATCGTTTCATCAGAGAGAGGGTATTTCATGAGAGCTAGTTGCATTTAATTACACTGGTTAGCCTAGGAAATAGTGAAATGAAATTCTCCATTGAGAGAGAGTATTTCATTTAGTTGTAAAGGTGATGTGGCATTCTAGGAAACAGTGCTATGAAACCCACCATTGTGAATAGCCTTATAAGACTGTAAGAGAGAGTACATCTGAAATACTCTCTCCACATTACTATTATAGCTATATTTTGGGATATTGTAAAATTGGAGTTTTTTTCTAGATTAAGAAGAGGGGTAAAATTATTGTAATAAGTAGATATATTTGAGATATTTTATCACTATAAGGGCATATTTGGTGCAACTCCAGCTTTGAAATACATGTTAGAAATAAATTTTGTATGGTAAAATAAAGTGGTTTAAATGTTTTTTTAATATAAAATAAAAATTAAATCATTCAACTATACACTCTCAATACATTTGTAGCTCGAGCTACATTATTTCTAAGGAGTAGGTTTGTCCAGCTCTATAAAATAGTACTCGTCCTCAATTCCATAATATTTCAATTTAGCACCGAATTGTCTGGTATTTCGTATTACAATGAATCTACAGTAACACAGGTTCGTTATATTATTATGATTTATCAAATTCGGTTCTAATTTACAATAATATTACTAGATTGAACGAAAAGAATAGAAATAGTGAATACTCCCTCCTTCCCGTTTTTACCGTCGCGCTGACTCATGGCACAACGAACAAAGAAAAGAATTAGGGTGCGTTTGGCAGAGCTCCAGCTCTAGCTTCTTGATCCTGTGAAGCTAGAGTCAAACCAAACATTTTTCCTCATGAGTTGATCCCGTTGAGCGCTCTAGAAAAATAAACTAGAGTGGTGAAGCAGAGTCTAGCCAACTTCAAGTGTTTCACTCTAACTTCAGTATGGATTTCAGTATACGAAACTCTATCAAAAAGGCCCTTAGCGCGCTTATAACACTCCGCTAATCTACCTCGTTTTCAGCTATCCGCATGAACTCGTATTAAATCTGCTGTATGCCAAGGCCCCCTTCATACCAAAATCTGCAGCATATAATCACTTTTTGCTCGGAGCAAGCAAGGGACGTACGTAGGATAATACGGGTATAGAGTACGTTCTGGAAACAAGAAGACGAAGCTACGATGTTTTAGGTCCTGAAATTTAATCGCTATAAAGTAGCAGCAAAACGCGAGATTATATATATATACAAATGTTATCCTACACCGCGAGTGTAGAATAGCTATTCTACTGAGAAATCTACTACTAACAAAAAAATAATACTCAATTGTTATTCTACTGAAAAAATCAACTACTGAAAGTAGTCGGTGTAGAATACATATTCTACACACGTGGTGTAATATATATATATATATATATAGATATACGGGAGCGTTATTCTACACCACGGGTGTAGAATAACTATTCTACACCGACTACTTTCAGTAGTGAATTTTTTCAGTAGAATAGCTATTGAGTACTACTTTTTTCTCAGTAGTAGATTTGTCGGTAGAATAGCTATTCTACACCAGTGGTGTAGGATAGCATTTATATATATATATATATATGGGAACGCTATTCTACACTATGGGTGTAAATGTTATTCTACACCGATCATCCCAATCGTGTCCACCCCCACCCAATCCCAACCCCTCCATTCCACGTCGGTGTAGAATAGCATTCTACACCCGTGGTGTAGAATAGCATTTGTATATATATATATATATATATATATATATATATATATATATATATATATATTGGTGTGTTGCTGTCGTAACGGACGGACACCAACTGCAAAACACGTAACGCGACATCATTAATGTCAGCGTGTACATAAAGAGCCGGCATCTCATATCGGACGTATACAGCCGGTGCACTACATTAATCAACTTGATGCTGCAAAGTTAGACAAACAACAAATTAAAGGACCTGCTCTCACTAACACCAGTCAAGTACGTACTCTTCCGGGGTGTTTACGTCGGGGGCTAAGATTTTTAGCGTGCCGTTACAATCCAATGTTTAAATATTATTTTATAGTATTAAATGTAGATTATTTATGAAACTCATTCATAATCGATGGATTATTCGTGAGACGAATCTAATAAGCCTAATTAGGCCGTGATTTGATTATTGTGATGCTATGGTAAATATTTGCTAATCATGGATTAATTAGGCTTAATATATTCGTCTCATTAATTATCCTCCGATTCTATAATTATTTTTATAATTAGTTCACATTTAGTCCTTCAAATTAATATTCAAATATCTAATGTGACGTGAGCTAAAATTTAGCCTCTGAATACATACACCCCCAATCCTATAGCTTAGGATGGTGTCTGACTTGACAAAAAAATTAAATAGAGATTTGATTTGACGTGTGACGGAGATAAAAAATGATTGGATGAGAGGTGATGAGAAAAATGACAGGTATAAGAAATTTATTTAGCCACATTATAATAATATTTTTTTTAATTATTATTCAAATTGCAACGATTAAGAGCAATTTCAACCCTCCAACTAGAATAGTGTATTAGACATTTAATAGGTTGCTATGTAGGGAAAAAAGTGATGTGACAAGCAAATTAATAAAGAGATATGATAAAAGACTATGACATCATGTCTTTACAACCTCCAAGATAAAAATGAAAATGATTAGTTAACAGGTGGAGAGAGAGATAAGAGAGATATAAAAATATGTAATATGGGCTCACGCGAAGAAATCATAGTTGAAAGGATGATTTTTAAAGGGGTTAATTTTTTCTATGCCACTACAATTTTTACGTTTTGCCAATATGTCATTGATGTATCATTGATAAATGGGGGCCACCACAGTCTGACAATGGCATGTAGGTAATTTTTAAAAATTATAATGGCATGTAAGTAATTTTTTGGTTTCTCGATGACGTGACAAAATAGTACACCATGTAAAAAATAATGAATTGAGATTGTATACGTTACAGAGAAAATAGCGAGGCATGCATTACGGCCATGCTTCTTAAATTCAGTTTAATGTACACGTACGAACCCTTCGAGAGGAAAAGTGAAGCTATAATTAATTGAACACGCTTGCTCCTACAAATTACTCCAAAGAACTAGCCAACAATTGTCACCGCTCTCCGGTGAGTGATAGAACGACAAATCAATAAATTTCCGTAGCTTTTCCGGGTTTGGGTGACCGATAATGATCGATGATGTGGTCTTCTTGAGGTGTTTAATCAACATGCAACAATATCTAAGCACTGTCATTTTATTAGAAAGTTTCTTACATGTCAAAAAAAAGTCCCCCCCCCCCTTCTCTTATATAACACCTAGGCCTATTTCTTTTAGCTTGGCATTACTACATTAGAATAATACATTTTTTTCATAAATTGAAACAAACAAATAAGCTTAAACAAACAAGACAAATGTAACTTATATTTTAATACAATTTTTTTAAAAGCCAAAATAAATAGGACAACTTATTTTACTAGCTTTTAAAAACCGAAACAAATAGGACAACTTATTTTACTAGCTTTTTTTTAAATAGGCCACACGGGCTGACCTTGTTTGAAGGGCATGACGTGTGTCGAGTACGTGATACAAGAATATCCTGAGCACACTTAACATTAAAGTTCTAATGACATTTGATGCCAGCTAACTCACATCTTTTTCATTTATTAAATTATTATAATATAAAGAGTAGATTATAACAATCCAATAAACTTGTTTACCTATTTTTTCTATAAGCTAGATTTATAATGTCAAGCGTAATTAAAGTGAGAGAGACGGAGAAATTAAACTTGCCATGTATTCACCATTAACTTGTCCATCATGTGATTAAGGGCTCGTTTAAATGATAAATGCTAAAGTTTAATCCTTTTCACATCGGATGCCTCCATACCAATTAGAAAGAATATACATGAACCCCTAGACTAATTCACGAGATAAATTTATTAAACCTAATTAATTTATCATTATCACATTTTTACTGTAGCGCCACATCGTTAAATTATAAACTAATTAGGTTTAATAGATTCATCTCACGAATTAGTCTAGATATTCTACATTTAGTTTTATAATTAAATCATATTTAATCCCTTCTAATTACGATCCAAATATCCGATGCGCAAAACACTAAACTTTATCCTCCGTTTGATCTAAACATGGACTAAACATATACAACAACAAGCGAATAAAGGAATAATCACTTCAGTACAGAACACGTTTATAAATCAACTCATTCCAACATTATGCAAACACAAACGACCATGGGGATGTGATCAGTATCTCGTTTCTCATCTCTATATTTCCCCCAAATCTGGAGAACTAAAAATTAAGAACCATTCACAAAATGGCTAAAGCAAGCTGCTAGATATAAGTAAAGGAGATCAAAGCCCTAGGGTTTCTCTTTGACCAGAGACTAATTAAGTCAATACCCGAACCACCACATCAGCTTCCAGCCAAGCTTAGCGCAAGGTTCGTTCTTGACTTGATCCGTCTGCAACTCACCCCATTGCTCATCTATGCAAATAATAAACTCCACACCATAACTATATATATATAGCTTAATTAACTTTATTTTTCGGACACCATCGATCTCCGCGAAAAACACGGTCTACGTACTTAAGTTGCATGCACCATCCGTTCTCTCGCCGAAAACCTAAGTTAGACATTTGAGGTGGCATCCGACTGACCATGCATGCATGAGATGGTCCGAGTCGGAATCCACGTCAAATGTCCACTATCTAGGGCGAGATGATGCTGGCCTGCAGGGCAGACTTGATCTTCTGGATGGTGCAGGAGAGCAGGTTGCTGACGGTGTCGACGGACTCCACGGTGAGCTTCGCCGTGGGCAGGTTGTTCACCAGGATCTGGAACGCCACCGTCACGAGCGAGCCGGTGCTGTTGTTGCTGATGCCGCCGCCGGCCGCCGCAGCAGTGGCGGCAGAGTTGGGCGAGGCGCTGCTGCTGTGGGGAGGGGACGACGAGGACGAGGCGCTGCTGTGGCCGTCGGGGAGGATGGCGAACCCGGACGGCAGGAGCGAGACGTAGGCGGAGTCGCCGCCGTTCATGACGACGTGCATGGACTGCACGTCCACCGGAGCGTAGACGACAAGTGCGCCGGATGGATCGGTGCACGTCTCCTGGAGGATCAGCATGTTGTTCTGGTTACCGCTTGTAGCCTGCAGCAAGGGCAATACCGTAATTAAAGATAAGATTTATTTTATCCTTCCTATAATATATAACCTAAGTAATATCGGATTTGATATTTTGTAATACAATAAAGTTATATAATGATACTGTCCAGATTCATTATATTATGAAATATCAAATCCAGTTTTACTGACGGAGTACTTAGTGGATTTAAAGTTTTGAGCATATATTAGTGAATTAAAACAAACTTAAAAACTGAATTCAAACATTGTCTGCAAATAAACCGGGTAGAGACATCAGACATATCTAAGTAATTGTTATTTTGTTATGTGATTCACAATGGAAAAAACCAAAACAGTACTCTGAAAAATAACTGAAAAGCAGGATTGAACTTCTCTCCAAAACCTTATATACTTCTAACCATGGGACACTACTGCAAAGCTATTTTTTGTCTGCATTTCCATTTAACCAGAGGCATGTATCATACCAACAATCTACTATTCTAGTTTTGGAAATGCCCCCAACTTTAGAGAAAAAGAAGTGATACAGAGGGAGATCCAGTCAGGAATCAGTAGAAGCAAGTAATAACTGAAGAAAAAGATGTCATCCTTTACAGATGAAAAGATTGGGTAAAGCCTGGCAGAGACTTTCTCAGTGAGGACAAGAGCAGCAAGGCCAGGCATGCATGCAGGCTGCCTGCAAGCTCCCAAAACATAGAGAAAGTTAACAGCTAGCCTTCTCTCACAAATGTCAACCCTACCCCCAGTTTTTTAGCCTGGTATTTTTAATACTTTTCTGAATTGTCCTCTTCCTTCTGTCAGTGTGAGCTCAGCTCAGCCCATGCATCACCCATACAACCAGGCAACCCATGGTACAGTGCTTGCTACTAATTGAAAGTTGAAAAGCTGTAGCAAGATTCACTTATGCTCTAAGAATTACTTAAATACTTTATTTTAAGATAAAATTGGTAAATTTGTAGACCAAAAGATGGAAGTGTCAATGTTAATAAGAAATTGCAACACAAAGAATGTAGGGTTTAGTATGGTAATTCGTTTAGTTATGTGCACTGGTATAGTAAGATGAAGTGTACTTACATTTGGGCGGAGGAGGGAGACGGCGTTGCCGTGGTGCTGGCCCTTGGCGATGTGGTCCATCTCCTGCATGGCCTCGCCGTTGGCCAGGATGTCCCAGTCGCCGCGCCGCTGCTCGTCGCGGAGGTAGTCGAACACGCGCTGCGGCAGGGTGCCCGGGAGCCGCACCGACGTGGTGGCGCTCAGCACCACGCCGGGGGGCTCCCCGGGAGCGCCAACGCTGTGTCGCGCCATCATCCGCACCTTGTCCTCTCCGTCCCCGGAGCTTCCCTCGCCGCCGCCGCCGCCGCGCCACTCCTCCAGGCGGCGCCACTTCTGCGCCGCTGACGCGCACACCCCCGCACAGAAGTTGTCAGTCATCCGCTGCGCCAGCTTGAGCATGCTCCTCCTCCCGACCGGCGTTATCGCTGCATGCATGCAAAACCAAACCATCAGCATCTCCGATCTGATCCCCGGTCACCACCGGATCTGTCAGCTACTCAGCTGTCTACATCTGGCCGGCACTGTGATTACCGATTACTCACCGGCGTGGTCGCGGGCGGGGAGGGAGTTGGAGCAGAGGATGGCGAGGTACTGGCACTGGCGCTGCAGCGAGGCGAGCCAGCGGCGCGCGCCGAGAGCCTGGCCGGAGCGGAGCAGCGGGCGGTACAGCTGGTGCACCGCCGTCTCGTCGTACTCCGCGTGAACCACCCACGTGACCTGCCGCACGTACGCACGCACAGTAGTAGCCGCAGCAGCAGCAGCAGCAGGTGTTAGTTCAACCGCATCAGTTACTAACATCACGGCAAGCAAGCCATGCACCTTTCACCCCCGCCACTTGTAGACCTCGACAAGGCAGTAATGGCGGAGACAGGTGAGAAGGCTGCCGCTGCATGCAACCTTATCACGTAGTAGTAGACTTGCAGCAGCAAAAAGAGCAATGTAACAAAACAAAAAACAAAATGGCCATGGTAAAACTGGTTCTATAGATAATCCATCACACAAGAAGACAAGCCATGCAGCAATTGATGGGTCAGAAGAAAAGTTAAGCAACCCAGGGAGTAACATCGGTTGACCACCCGGCTGAAAACCTAAGCTAGGCGTGTATCATCTGAAGAACTGTAGGGTTGCAGAGAAAATGTGTCAAGCAAACAGTGGTAACCAATAATGTAATGGTACAGCCACTAAGGGAACGGAGGATAGATGCAGGATTGGATGCAGGGGTGAACTCCATGGGAAAAAAAACCCTAAAAAACTGGATCTAGGCGACCAAGCTCGCACGGGCGCTGGCAGTGCACGGCGCGAGAATATCGGTTAGCAGAAGCATCGAAACATTTCAAAATTTGGGCATGTGACGCTCTACTACATACGGCCATCGCAACGACGGGTCCAGCTAGCTGCACTCTGCACACAGTGTGCGCAAGCAACTGCGTACGACGTCGTCGTCGACGTCGCAGGCGCGGGCGCGGAAATCGAGTGATCTTACACGCGTCTCGGCGCGCGGGCGCAGTGGGTACGGGAGCATTGACTTGCCGACGCATGAATCGGTTGGCGCGCGGCTTGGAAGGATTCATTCACGCAGTCACCTCCTCGCAGTCACCGCGTCCGCTCCGTCGTCGACGTACGTAACTAGTACGTACGTATGCGTATGCCTAGCTAGCTAGCATAAAATACTGAGCTGTACAAGCTCTTAATGGCGGTGTCTCTCTCTGGGCAGGGCAGGCCAGGCCACCACATGCTCTCGGTGCGCCGTGCGGTTTCGAAGCAACAATTAATTACCTAATCGATCGAGGACTCGAGGTAGTTTTGCTTGCTTGGGTTACCTTGGAGTAGCCATTGTTCATGTCCTGCACGAGGCAGCCGGTGGGGAGGAGGCGGCAGCCCATGTAGGAGGCGCCGTCGACGCCGCCGTTCTGGTGGTGGTCGGGGCGGAGGACGGCGCCGTCAACCGAGACGTCGACCACGGCCCAGAGCCCCTCGGCGTGCTGCTTGCAGAACCGCAGGAAGACCACCTCCCGGATTGGCACCAGCGGCGACAGCACCTGCAGCTCCGCGTGCATCTGCGTGTGGTCGACAAAGTAGCAGCCTCCGTGAGCTATGGACGACGACGTCTTGGACGAACAGCTAGCCTAGGAATGGCGCGACGACGGGAGCGTGCTCACCAGTTGAATTGAACCGCTGCGCGTGCCGCCCATGCCGCTGGAGATGATGTCCGTCGTGGTCGCCCTTGCCACGATGCACGGGAACAACTCCGACCAGCGAGGCTGCACATTTTAGCAAGCCGAACCAGGATTGCATCGTCGTTTGGATCAGTACGCTGCTTAAAGAAATGAATTCTTTTTTGGAAGGCGTTAATGGTTGTGAAACGGTGCGTGCGTACCGCGTCCATGAGGCTGTCGACGAGGTCGATGCTGCTGGTGATGGCGATGCCGGCCTCGCGGGTGGCTTCGGAGACGTAGGCGGCGGGGCTCTCGGCAAGCACCCGGCCGAACGCGCGGTGGTACTCATCGTAGTTGAGCGTCTCGAACCCGCCGTCAAAGCTGGGGAGCCACAGCGGGCCGTCCATCTGGGCCACCTTGACGAGCTCGTCCATGGCGGCGAGGGCCAGCTCGAGAAGCACGGCGCGGTCGATGGCGCCGCCGTCAGGTCCCGCGCCGTGCATGGAGCCGTCGAGGCCGCAAATGCCCGCGGGGAGGCGCATAGCCGCAGAGCCCACGGTGCCTGGCATGCCGGCGGATCCCATCAGGTCGGGGATGGACTGCAGCGCCGAAGCCCCGAGGGAGCCGAGCCCAAAGCCGTTGGTGCCGACGCCGAGCTCCAGGCCGGAGCACGCCTGCAGCGACGGCGTGCTCGGGGAGGAGATGCTCGAGATGGGCCGGCCGAGGAACTTGCCGGCGAGCGCGCAGACGCGGTCGAGCTCGTCCTTGAGGCGCGCGTTCTCGATGCGCAGGTGCTGCTCCTCCAGCGACACCTCGCCGAGCACGGCGGCGCCGCCGCAGTTGGCGCACATCGGGTTCCGCATCGCTTCCCGGATCGTCATGTTCTCCGCCCTCAGCTTGTCGTTCTCCTGCCGCAGCAGCGCGTTCTCGTGGCGCTCGATCTGCGTCTGTTCGTCACCGCACAAAAGTAGTAAGAAAAAATCAAGGCACGATCAAACAAACGGGCAGGAGAAGCAAACACATGTCGGCCATGGATTGATCTGTGCAAACCTTCATCTGGGTGCGGCGATTCTGGAACCAGAACTTCACCTGGCGGCTCTCCAGGTTGAGCCGCCGGCTGAGCTCCATCCTTTGCTTCTCGTCGGGATGGGGACACTCCTTGAACATACTGCTCTCGAACACGTAGAAAACTCATCATCAAAACTGAGATTTTTTTCTTGCGTTTTCTTTTTGTTCTGGCGATGTGATTGAGGCTTACGCTTCGAGCTCTTGGATTTGCTGCGGCGTGTGGCGGTGGTAACGCTTCTTCTTCTTGCGTGGGTTGCTGTTGTCCGGGTCGAGGTCGTCGCCGGAGGCGCCGTCCAAGTTGTCGCTGCCGGACCTGCTGTCGTTCTCGTCCTCCCGGCCACGGCCCAGCGAGTCACCGTCGCCGCCGCCGCTCCCGCTCCCGCCGTTACCCAGCATGCCGAGCCGGTTCACGTTGCCGAGCTGGCCGCCGTCCATGTTCGTTTGCTAAAATCAACAAGACAAACAAATCAAATTTAAACATGGCGAAGAATCTTAAACAAGTAGAAACCTCGTGATGAGCCGCCCATGGAACGGCAGGAGAAAAAATCTACCAGGCCAAGGGAGAGGCCGGGAGCTGCGAAGCCGCCGCCGGGTGTCGCGAGGGGCGGCGTAGAAAGGAGGTGGGAGTTGTGAATTCCAGCGCTGCCGCCGCCGCCGCCGCTACCGCCAGCGTCATAGGAGAAGACGCCGGAGCCAGCGCCATCGAACATGCCACCGAAGTTCATCGCCACAGATGACAGACTAGTTTTTTTCCTTCTCCGGCGAAAATCCCTCCCCGTGATCCTACCTCCGGCGGATCCCCTCAGATCCCACGAATTTATGAATTTCTGTGAGCCGGGGAAGAGAGGATTATGCAAGCATTGAAATAGCCGGAGAGAAGCCGCGCAGCAATATACGGCATGCCGGCCGCAAATAAGGAAGCGAATTACGCTGCCGCCGCTCGGCTCCCACAAGGAAAGCAACCTATCCGGTTGCTGCAAACTTAGAAACAACACATCCGCCGCCGGAGACGAACGCAACTCCGGAACTCCCAAGTCCCAACCCTATGCGTACATACACCAAGCCCCGCCGCCGCCGGCGATGGCGACCGCTGACAGATCAGTACTCAAACCAAGAAAAGCTACCACCACCAGTACTGGCGCTGCGCGGTGGCGACGAGAAAGGAAGCAGAGAGGTAGCTACCATGAGAGAAGAAGGAGAGAGGAGAGTAACAGTATGAAAGGGAGGAGGAAGGATGGGAGAGGAAGATGAGGAGTTGAGAGGGTGGCTGGCGATGGCTATAACAAGCCTGTTAGATAAAGCGGGACAACATGCGGAAAGTCTATGCCCAGCGCACAGGTAAAACCCAGCAAACGAAGCCGACTGTAGGGGAAGATCATTCCACATCCTTCCACATCGTTGGATTTCGATCGGATGTCGAGATTGAGAAAGCTTTGGAGGCGGTGGGGCTTCCCCCTTTATAGTATGAATGGGTCTCCGCACCTCCATACCGTTGGATTCACGCCGGACGACGCGGATTACGATTGCAGAGAGCAGTCGGGTTCCCCAACATCACGGAAACCGTTCCTAAAACACAAGTCGCCGCCCGCTACTACCCTTACCAACCATGAAAAAACGGCCGGCAGCATGCCTGCCATAGCAAGCAAGTAATCCATCTATTCTATAATACTACAACCTATATAATAAATATAAATAGTATCATAATCTAAAATATAGATATTATATTACAACGAATCTAGACACCCAGATCAGATTTAACGCAATATCACAACCTAGGATTAGATTTGATACAGTATAGTACAATAAATATGTATGGTATTATCTTAATTCATTGTATTATTACGATATGTCAAATATGGTTTTAGGTCATAATATTATGAGACGGGAAATACTCTCTTACTATTTAGAAATTTTCATATGTGATTTTTTTACAAAATTAATTTAATAGATGTTTATGATATATATATCGTGAAATTTTATTGTGCAAGTTATATGTTAAAAATAATAAAAAACTAATACACCTTGTATTTTGAACACAATGAGTATTATATTCATCAAAAAATAATTACTTTTGAGATCGATTAATTTCTTAATTTATCATATTTAGACACATGTATTAAGAAGATGTGTAAAAAGACTATAAAAACCATCATCTAGTAAGGTGACTAGGTAAGTATGGGTCAGTAGTGGTTAGTGGAGAATGAGTAATGAAGTAATATACGTGCTTTGAAAGTAAAATTCTTTACACATATTAAATTGTTATATTTGAGACAAATTTTGAACAATAAATGATATTATATTTTGGTACAAAGAGTAAATTTTTTTATGAACCTATGGTCAATAAGGATATATATGTAAGGTAGTGTTTTGATTGTATAATGAGTTGTTATGTTGAGACGACGAGTCGTATGAGACGAGTCGTATGAGACGTTAACGTTGGCCGGTGAGCCAATAAAAAAGGGTGATGATGTTAAGGTGATGAGCCCATGAAATGAGATGGCGATATTGGAGTGGTGCCGTTGGCGAAAAGGGGAAACAGAGTTAGGATGATAGCATTGGGACGGAAAAGCCAGCAAAAATGGGAAATTGTGTTGGAGCGTCAAGCTGATGAAAATAGGACAACGCTAGGCAACGACATTGGGGCAGCGAGTGGACCGAAGGCGAAGAGGCAGTGACGTTGGGGCAGCGAGTCGATTTAAGAGGTAATGACGTTGGGGCAGCAAGTTGACTGAAATGTGGTGGCGATATTGAAGCGGTGCCGTTGGCACAAAGGGGAAATAGAGTTGGAATGACAACATTAAGACGTGAAAGCCAACAAAAAGGGGAAATGGTGTTGGAGCGTCAAGCCGATCAAAATAGGACGATGCTAGGCAACGACGTTGGGGCGGCGAGTGGACCGAAGAGGCAGTGACGTTGGGGCAGCAAGTCGATTTAAGAGCTAATGACGTTGGGACAACAAGTTGACTGAAATGTGGTGGCGATATTGAAGCGGTGCCGTTGGCACAAAGGGGAAATAGAGTTGGAATGACAACATTAAGACGTGAAAGCCAGCAAAAAGGGGAAATGGTGTTGGAGCGTCAAACCAACGAAAATAGGACGACGCTAGGCAACGACGTTGGGGCGGCGAGTGGACCGAAGAGGCAGTGACGTTGGGGCAGCAAGTCGATTTAAGAGCTAATGACGTTAGGGCAGCAAGTTGACCGAAAAGGGTGGCAACGTTAGACATCCGTGGATTTAAAGGCTAGCTACACTTTCCATCCCTTCTTATTTCCCTAGCTAGATCTCTCCTCATCTTTCAACCAAACATATAATCGTTCATTCGCCCAATCAAACATCCTTATAAAACCATCTCATCGTAAGACATCTTTTAAAGAAATATAGATTTATCTTATTCATTAAAAATAAACCATCTCATACATCTGTATTCACTCATCCAAACACCATGAGTACAAATTATAATGACTTTTTTAAAACAGACGGTGCTAACTAACAGTAGCCGTAAATCAGACGGGTAGAATATAGAGAAAAAAAAAGTCAAGGGGGGCTGACTCGCACACGCACGCACACGTCGTACGTCGCCGGCTAGAGTCAAATGGCCCCCACAGGCGATGGAGCGACCGCGACGATGAAATACCGGCGACGTAATCAGGTGCAGATCCATGCACATAACTCCAAGCTGGAGTATTTTAATATCCCAGATCCAGCAAATAATGAATATAATGGCGATTAATTAATAGTTCGTCTCCGGATTTCGCGTGTAAAGTACGTACTGTTCGTCTCTCCTGCCCTCCCAAAATATAATTTTTTAAAGATTAAAATTTATTTCAAATATAGCAATATGTTATTTCTAAAAAAATATCTGTAAAACGACGTTCAGATTATATTTGGAGTTTATTATTTATTATTTTATCTGATCTTTTTTTATCACGCCTACTTACAATCAGAGGATAGTATAGTTTTTATGTATGTTTTCTTAATAAATTTTAATAAAGATTGTTGTATTTTAAGACGGGATGAGATTATAATAAAATATCATAGTTTTTTTAAAAAACTATGACAACAGGAAAAAAATGGATGAGATAAAATTAAAATTATAAATAAGAGATACTTGTTGCAACAAACAATCACATAAGGTTATTTTGGAATAAATAAATTTTATATGATTTTTACATGGTTTAGTTTAAATACTCTAATTTATCCATTTAAAAGGTGGACTTGTGTTTTAAGGTATGTTTGGATAACTAACAATTAGCCGTTAAGAATAATCCTAGTTGATCCAAACAAATGAGTTAATATATTAGCTAATTGTTAGTCCATTAGCTCACAAAACTAGACTAATATGTGCTAATAGCAAACTTTAGAATCTATTGCACCTTGTGTAACAACAGTTCCGAACATTATTGAATTTCCAAATAAAAACAATAATAATAAGATGTTCATCACACGACATCGTACATACGACAAACATTCGTGGTTCGCGGACCACATTATTACATAAGTGTAAATATAAAAGAAACTAATAAAAGAAAGCTATGTGATGAGCATCTCCGCTAGTCTCGCGTCCTTGACTGGGTCGCTACTTCGGACCATCCTCATCGTAGTACGCAGCCTCTGAAGTGTGTTTCCAATGGGTATGAGTACAAAAGTACTCAACAAGCCACCGAGAATGCAATAGTAATGCAGGATAGTATCAAAGGAGGGGTAATGGTTTAAAGTGCGGAAAAAATATATTTTTATGTTGCAACATTTAATGTAGTCAAGTTTAATTGTACATAATAGTAAAACATGAATAATGCAACATATTCTAACTCGAGGAGTACAGTTGGCCCTCCTCATTCAACAGTTCTTACATGACATTCTATCATGCAATCATTCATAAGTGTAAACTAACTGTGGGATGTCACGCAACCCACCTATGACTGTGGGCTCAGCTTTTCGAAAAGATTTAAACTCTTATCAGAAGTGTACTACTGTACTCACAAGGCACGCACTCATCCCCACACACCAATGTGTATCGAGATGATCCATACCACGGGAACTCATGCCAAAACCTTTAGCATGAGACGCTCCATCCCAATAACACCCACTCTAGGTTTCGCCGGCGCACCAACGCACTGGACCAATGTCGCGCCCTCCTTTTGTGCCTCATTGGTACAAGTCACCCGCAGGTGCTACTTGCCCCTCTCCAAATGGTGCCTCGAGTTAGAACGTCTCATACCTCCAGTTAGGACTTACTCAGTAGACTTGTGGTTAATACGGAAGTGTATTGCAACGGATCTCGTGGACCGATCCTTGTAGTGCCCCGGGTGCGACTAACCAATGCTCTCGCTTGCACCCGGAACCCACCATACTAACATAATAAACCATAACTCCAAATCCAACAGAATTCCAGGGGTGAGAGAAATCACGGGATCATATAATAAAATAAAAGTGTCTACGACTCATTTTTATCCTATAACGGTTGTGTCGATACATTGGACACTATATGGTGACAAGGATTTGATCTTTTGTGCATAATTGTAGCATAGTGGTGAGTACTCATGCTCTCCACCTTGGAGGCCCGATGCGAAGGATTTGATTTTTTTCGTGCTTTTTGTGCGCAAGCTGTCATGAATAAAAAGATTGAAAATAACTTGCTGCAAAGATCCTCAAACCCTAGTCACACTGTTGGTAGGCACGCAGAAATACCACCATACCACATTGCCTACTCTGTCCAAAACAATAAGTGAAATATTTCGAATTAAGGAACCTCAGCGCCAACAGTATTAGCATTGAGCTCCATTGCCACGTCAGCTCTACGAGCAATGCGACATGAAGGTTAGCGCCAATGACACTGATGCTAAGTTGTTAATGCTCGACACTAATGGCACTGATGGTTAGTTTTAAGTCTACTTCTAGAATAAGTTTTTTCAAGAGTATATTTGTGAAATAAGTTTTTAAAATAACTAAATTATAAAATTTGATGTTCAACCTTGCACACCAGCTAATATATTAGATATTAAATAAACTGTCACGTAGATAAAAATATTGCGTGGCAAACAAATTAATGAAAACAAGAAGAAACAATATCTCCGTTAAGAAAACAAGTCGACACATTATCTCAAAAATAAGAAAAACCAATGATATCGGGGTTGGACGACTGATTTCTTCCCTTAGTTTTTGCATTGAATGTAATACAAATGCTATCTTACACCACGGGTATAGAATAACTATTCTATCGAGAAATTTACTACTGAAAAAATAGGAGTACTCAATTGCTATTCTACTGAGAAAATCTGTACTGAAAATAGTCGGTGTAGAATAGTTATTCTATGTGGTGTAGAATAATGCTCATATATATATATATATATATATATATATATATACAAATGCTATCCTACACCACGGGTGTAGAATAGCTATTTTACCGAGAAATCTACTACGGAGAAAAAACTAGTACTTAATTTCTATTCTACTGAAAAAATCAACTACTGAAAGTAGTCGGTGTAGAATAGCTATTCTACACACGTGGTGTAGAATAGCGTTCCCGTATATATATATATATATATATATATATATATATATATATATATATATATATATATATATATATATACGAATGCTATTCTACACCACGGGTGTAGAATGCTATTCTACACCGACGTGAAATGGAGGGAGTTGGAATTGGGTGGGGTGTGGGAGCACGGGATGATCGGTGTAGAATAGCATTCTACACCCATAGTGTAGAATAGTGTTCCCGTATATATATATATATATATATATATATATATATATATTGTTCTATCTCGTCTCTACAGAATACGATAGAAACACGTGTTGAGATTGCCCTTGCAGCTGATGAGAGCGGCCGGCCGGCAAATTTAAATTCTAAATTGGTACAGTTCTTGTCCGTTGCTTTGAACAGCAGAGCAAGTTACTCCAGTAAACAGTGAGAGGCGAGCCGTCTCGGATGCTTGATAAAAATTTAGTGCGACCAGTTAAGTGGCAGCACTGAGACGTATTGATGCTCCATGTACTCTTTCCCTGAAATCAATCAGATTTCATTCATTTTCTCATTTAGTAGATCGACTGATGATGAGACAGTTCTTCCGTCGCTAGTAACTCCAACCATGTAGGCCAAAAGCCACTTTGTTGTTTGTTTGTTTCAGTTTTAGATTATAATAATCTAGTTTTTTATAAGCTGAAATAAATATAATAATTTATTCTACAAATTTATTATAATTTGGAGAGTAGATTATAATAATCCAGTAAGCTAATGGAACCAAGTTTTTTTATAAGCATGATTTTTATAATCCAAAACTAAAATAAACATGCCCTAAACATAGATAGATGAAGTCGACCCAATCGACCCAACCTTCGATGAAGTTGAGAATTCGATCATCAACCGCACTCGGTCGATCGATCACTCCACTTTCTTGGCGCGGCCGGCCGCAATGAAATGCTATTCGCTGTACCTAGAGGATAGGGATAGAGGAAGAGGGAAAAATCGAAATGAAATAAATAAAGAATAAAGCCAAAAAAAGAAGTCGAAGTTAGAAGAGCAGGGGCCTTTAGTGACTCGGCTCCCGACCTTTTATCATGTTTAAAATTATTTGTATTTAAATTTTTTCGTTACAACTTATGGTCACTCAACTAGTGTATTGTTAAATAATCATACATATATTTGGTTTGGTTACGTTCGTTAACCTTATATATTAAGGAAGAAACTACCATCTTTTTTTTAAAAAAATAATTGAACGGTATTTAAATGTTAAACACTGATTGATCGATGTTTTATTAGTTAATAAAAAACGCTTCAATAAAATGAATAAACTAAAACACACACATATTTAAATTAAATACGTTAATCCAACGTACGAAACATAAAGTTTAAACTATTGAAATATAACAATAAGAGTGTTACGTCTAATTATTTCTATGTGTTATAAATAGTATTATTCGAACGTTAGATCTATTCGAAATATTTTTTGCCAATGCATCGAGCATTCTTTCAAAGCGCTGAAACACGATTGACGGCCTGTTTGGGAATAAAGTTTTTTAGAGTTTTAGAACTAATACTATAGTATTGAACAATACTACACTAATATATCATGAAAGATGTTTAATAACTCTATCTGAAATATCTGTAAAATAAACTACAGTATTATAAATACAGTATTAGATTTACAGTATTAAAAACTTTGATAAAAACACGCGGTTTTCTCGGTAACCGTCCCGCAAACGCGCTAGGCCCCGTTCCGACTTTTGCTTCCCACGCTCCGCCGCCTCCTCTTTCCGCCCTCCGCCTCCTGCACCGCCCTCGCCAGCGCCTCTCGCACCGCCCTCGCCCGCGCCCGCACCGCACCTCGGCCTCGACCTCCCCGAGGCGTCGCCGGCGCAGTCGTACGCCGCAGACCCGGACAACGTTGTCGAGGTTGAAATTTCTATTTCCCTTGTGTAGCTTTGTTTATTTGATTGCGATTAGGATATTTCATGGCTTGGACCGGAATAATTGGGTTTAATTAATCTCATCTTCATCGTTTGCTTGGTGGATTGTATCAATAATACGATTGTTTCTTCGATTAATGGTTAGATCACCTACGGATCGGTGATCAAGTTGATGCACGAGAGGACTAAGTTTCGGTTGCATTCCCACGATGTACCCTATGGGTCTGGCAGTGGTCAGCAGTCAGTCACCAGCTTCCCCAACGTCGACGACGCCAATAGCTACTGGGTATGCATAATGCATCCATTTCTTTGTTGCGTTAAACACTAGTTTATCATGTAAGCTGATCCTCTGAGCTGCTAAGTAGGATTCCAAAATGTACTGCTTGCTGGCATTTGGGACCGATCAACTAATTTTGCTGGCGGAATGTTTTGATTGTTTAGCTCTTTCGCTGTAATTGTTACATGCTTCTCCTTGATTTGGTGCTTAATATAATCCAATCCCAGAAAACTTTGGACAAGCAATCGAAGTGGTTGGGTGCAGAATTGGAACCATGTGGAGGTGATGATTTGAATGAAGCAAATGATGACATGCAACATGTTTTGGAGAATGATAGGCAACATGTGTTCTTTCTATTCTGATTTGTTGAAAACTGGGTTGTAATATTTTGAATCAAACACGATGTAAAAAATACTTTGCTTTCAAACACCTCTATGCATTTATTACTTTGGTATCTCAAAACTGTGGTATTATCATAGATGTAGTATACCGTAATTTTTGAAATACCGTAGTTTCTAAAAATTGTGTTCCCGAGACCCGGTTTTGAATTACAAGCCTCGTAACGTATTAAATGAAATATTATTGCTAGGGTATGCATATATGTAATGCTCGTCCGAGGCGTCCGATCGACGTGAGCCACGTGATCGGACGCTCACGGGTGCATGACATCCACCGTTTTTTCGCGTCTTTTCATCACAAGACAATTGCTTTGACAAAACTATATATAACCGGTAATAACTTTTCTATCCATATCATTAAGGATTTTTTTTTAAAAAAATGCTCTATACGACACGTCCAGAATAGTTACTTGATTTGTCGGACGGTGTGTCTCCTTTATTATTTTATTATTTTATACTTTTAATTTTAATTGTTTCGTCATTTTATTTTTAAATATTTTCACTGAAAAATCCGGAACCTACGTTGAAATCCGAACCGCAGCATCTAATTTATTGATATGTTAATAACTGAGATATCTGGAGCGGTCCTGATCCACCTCACACGTGAGTACGTGACGCGTGGGCCGTTGCATGCGCCATAAAAGGGGATGTGCAAACGCCGGCGGCCGCCGCGCCGCGCCGCCTAGCTCTCGGCTCGGCTGCTCCGGCCGGTGATCGATCGTACTTGTGACCTCTCGTTCCCCGGCGGCCTGATGTGCCTCGCCCATGCCGTCGTCGGCCGGCTTGCGTCGACGACGACGTCGTCGACACCGGCACGCACGAAGCCACGAACTGATTACTTGCTCGATGCCATGGCGCGGGCACGGTCAGGACGTATCGATCCGACGAGACGGGGGGAGGGCAGGCAGAGAGCGAGCGAGCGACGAATCAGGTCTCGACTTGCAGCAGCGAGCACTGAAGGAGTTGTACAAGTATCGGTGTTTGCTTCAGAGCTGGATGCAGCAGCTCTCGTTGGAAGTGAGAGCAAGCAAGGCCATTTCATTTCAGCTCCTGACGAAAGAGAGAACAGAGGACGATTCAAGTAAAACGGAAGTATTTAAAGTGTTGGCCATCATGAATGCGTTCCCGATTACCATACGGCAAGGGCGTACGTGCAGCTGCTGCCTCCTCTGAATCGTGCGGTCCCAACGCCTAATTTCTCGGGTAGTATCTTATTTTATCACGTCAACAAGATAGTATATATAGAAGCTATATTTTCAACTTTGATTTCTTAGCGTGAAATTAATTTATATATATATATATATCTTATTTCTCTCTTCCTTTCTATCCAACCACATTTCATCTCTGTCTTGGATATTGTGACAACATGATGTCTTATGGTTTGTTTGGTTCCACCCTGCTAAACTTTAGGATTTAAACTTTAGTCTCTTACTAAAAGGAACTGATCCCTCCAGTTTTAAAAGAAAATCGTTTTGTATACGATTTTAGATACCAAGGAATGTTTAATTAGTGTGTATATTTACCTGTTTGATCATATTAAACAAGGTGCATGACAACCAAATTTAGGCCTTGTTTGGGAGAGCTGCAGATTCTCAGAATCAACTAGTCCAAGTATCTAGCTGGCTGGTTGGAGTAGCTAGCTGTTCGGTGAGTGGGTTTTATTCAGTGACATAGTGGGTAAATAAAAATCTGCAGAATCTGAAGAAGCTGGGGTTAGCCAGCTTATCAGCTACTAGGCTTGGAGAGACTAACTGCTTCTACAAATTTTGAAAATCTGAGCTACCCGAGATGCTGTTTGGGGGAGCTTCTAGATACTAGAAATATCTAGCTAGCCAGAAGCTCCCCAAACAAGACCTTAATAATGTTTCTTTGTCCCATTGATTATTAGGAGTACTACTTTAAGAGTATAAATGTCCAAAATACACACAAAGATACAAAATGATATTTTTTTGGGAACTTTAGATACAATCCTAAAACCACTTCCTTTTGAAAACTAGAGGGACTAAAGTTTAGTACATAAAATTTAGCCTTTAGTCCCCAAAAAGTTGATAAAAGGGACTAAAAGATAGTAATGATAGGATTTGCCACTCATTAATATCTCTTAGGGTGGAAAAAGGCACCTATGACTTTTAGTCACTAGAATCAAACAGGAAGAGACTAAAGTTTAGTCAGCTGAACAAGGAGAAATTAAAGCTTAGTTTAATCTATAAAGAAACCAAACAGATCAGGCCTTATTTTAGACCAGGGGCGAATTCATGTACAAGGTAAGTGATGCATAGGACATAGATAAGTTTTGATTTTTTATGTATTAGAGCTTGTGTATATATGTGTGGGACACCTGTTGACTTAACTAGGACACCCGAAAGAGTTGAGGCCTAAAAAAATAGGCTTGATGATCTATCTAGAAAAATATAGATCTATTAAAAAGTTTGGTCATATTTTTAATAAGTAGGCATTTTTTATTAGAGAGAGTATATATTATTATTAAATTTATATTGTTTGATATTAAGAGTATTATATATTTATTTTGTCATATATACAGTGATATACATAAGACATCACATAATTTTTGTTCTGGATTCAGCCCCTGTTTTACACGTATTTTCTTTATGTTCTACTATCTCTTCATTAATTTACTTACCGTATCATATTTTTTTATATAACGGAATAATAAATACTTAATACACCATAATATAGGGATGGCTGAGAGTGCACTAACTAACAGAGCTAGCAGAGATGTGCATGGTGCAAGTCGAACTTTCGTGTGAAATCGGTGAGCAAAATGGGGGGCATTGGAATGAAATCAAGAACAGGTCCCAGGTCACATGGTCAGCGAGTGTAGACTGGGAGCTAATGGCACGCAACAGTCAAGCCTGACGAAAAACAAGAACCTCTCTTGTCTCTTCAGTCCGTGTCTGAAAACGAAATGTCAAACGTGACCATGCATGCTAGCTAGGTGAAGAGAGGAAGAATACATGAGCAGAATATATAGGAGGACTAGATCGAGGTATATGGTTTCTCATTATAAAGAGAGAAAAAAACCGTACATGGCTTGCACATCTCGAGTCTCGACGCAATTTCAGCCACTGTTCAGACAGCGGCGGTCAGGGACGAAATGTATGTAGCTCCAGACTTCAGAATTGCCGCTGCCCATATGACACAGACAAATGGTGAGTGCACACACAGAGGCGGTGTAAGAGTTTCAACTCAAATTTTATATAATCTGGATGAAACTTCAGGAAACATATCTAAATTCAAGAAGTTTCGTAAATTTAACTCGGATTTTATGAGACCTTTCAAAGATGTTGTAGTGAAACATGATACAAAGTGAAACTTATTTTGATGTATCCTAGTGTAAAATAAGTTACATTCTACCGTCGGAAAGTGCAATTTAGTCATGGTCTATGAGGCTAATCAGAAATGAACCAAACAAAAACAACTTGAAGTGTTGCATAGCAAAGTTAGGCATGGGCCAAACGCCCCCATACAAGCTAATTCCTTGCCTAAGAAGGCCCAACCTATGTTTGGACCATATGGTTTTCTTTTATCAATATGATATTGTGATCCAAGAGGGCAAGTTAAAGACTTGTATCCCGGATGGCGATTTTTTTTTGTTTCAAATAATACATTTTTTAAAAATAATTTTAAAATCTGGTACATGCTTTAAAAAAATTAGCCTTCTATCGGTATTTCAAGTGCCGGTCTAGATTGTGATGAGGCGGTTTCCGACTCCAACAACGTTTGAAATGCGGCCACTAGTCCCTAGATCAGCATTTCAAACGTCAACAGAGCCTAAAACTGCTCAAACTAGGTCGGATCGGCCTAGATCAGTTGATGAAGTGCTGATCTAGGGTCAATCGGCCTAGATCGGCACTTAAATTACCGACATAAAGTTAGTTTTGTATTTTTTTTAAAAAAAACGTACAGTAGTAGATTTAAAATTTGTTTTAAAATGTATTATTTCGAAAAAATCATCCTATGGCAGCAGGTCACCGATTAGAACTCGTCGATATTGAGTTATCGTAATGTTGTTTTCTGTGGTTCATATTTTTGATTTAAAAATGTGAGTACCGCCTACATATATATTGCTACAACGAATAGTTTGATTAACTCTTCCTGCTTGAACATGTTGCGTACATATTTTGCATACATAATTGGCTACTTAAATTTGAATTTAGCTATTTTTTTTTGAAAAATAAAGCTACAAGAGTTTCCCTAAATAAGCCCTTTCCTAATCCATTCCTTAATAAATCATCATTCATCTCTCTCAAATATAGGATTAATTTGGTAAGTCCCTATTTCCATTTGCACATATTTTTCTCTTACATGTACATTATTTTTTCACGTACGTGATGTTATAGGTTGGACAATACATGTATTTGAATGCATCATAGTTTTACTCAAAATTATTATATATTATAAATCATATTTGTAGGATTTAGAAAATAGGGATTGAAATTATAGGGGAACGGTTGTAGATTAATTAATTTTTAGGATGAGATAGAGTTTAGAATGATCCCTATATGTAATTTAGGGAATAATATTTAGGGTATCTCTTAGAGACGCTCTACACATATATTAGTTTATTAATGCTACTTTATTTACTCTCGAGCCTCAAATTTCTGTTTTTTCTTTTTTTTTTCTCTTGCATGCCACACGCTAATTACTGTTAGCGCCTTCTTCCGTTACTGCACATTCATAATTTTGCTCAACATTCCAATTTTGATTTTTCTTATGTTTCACTTGCAACTTGCAAGTAGTTTATGTTTATTTTAAGAAATTATGGCAAAAGATGATCATTATAAACCGATCAATTTCATTCAAAATCGAAATATAAATTTGAAAAAATGAAAACAATCTTAAACATTCATTTAAATACTAGGCGATGATTTATGGTGAAATTTGTTTAACATATATTAAAATTTTAGATGATTAGTATAAATTGATTTGTTTCATTCAAAATTGAAATATAAATTTGAAAAAAATGAAAAAAAATATTAAAAATCATTTTAAATAATAGGTGATTTATAAAAATTTATTTTCAAAAATATTAAAATTTTAGATAATTAATATAAACTGATGGTGAAAAGAAGCAAGGCCTAGGCGAACACAAAACAGGAGCAAGGAAAGGGGAAACGAGAAAAGTGGTGACAAGTGTTAAGATGTTGATCCTATCTTGATCACTTGAAAATCAGACAGTCGGTTGGGCATGCTTATCTTTAGGGGTTTTTGCCTATAAATAGAGGGGTTCTCTCCTCATTTGTATACCGTAGAATGAGCAATAAAGAAGATCGACTTTTCCCCTACACACCGTGTCTTGCCTGTTGTCGAAGACGTTCTGGACTACACATGTAGGAGAGCAGATTTCTTAATACGTTAGCACAAAGCTTACGTGGACTACACATGATACTGCTTGGAGCTCGTAAATCTTTGTAATAGACATATGCAGGTCTATTGTCTTCTTGATCCTCGTTTATTGATCATCAAAGTAGTCCACCTGAATGGACAACGCTACAAAATAGTGCTTCATGACTAATGCATTGACATGAGAGGCAAAGTAGTGCACTAAGTATCATTTGTCCACCTGTATGGACTAAGCATAAAAAATGAAGAATTATAAGAATTGCTATACCATTATTGTAGAGTTGTAATTTATCCGTCATGGAAAGAACATGCAGTTCTAAATGCAGCGGATCTCAAACATAATTCAAACTATTGACATACAACATCTATTCAACAATAGTGCAACTTGTGTTGAATTTCTTGTTCGAAGTATGTGCATATCCTACTACCATAGTAGATTGAAAAGGCTTTCTCCGAAAGTTAGTAAAACTTGTGAATGGATATTTGCATGTAGCTTTCTACTTTTGTAATTTTCCGTCATTTAGGGGGAGAGAATGAACCCTTGCATGAAAAATGTCGGCAAATTATGGTAGAAATGAAATGAATTTTGCACATTATTTCACACTAGTGAATGCAATGTAAGAAGTACTAAAAGTACAGAAGGACCCAAAGTGCCAAATAACTAGAAGTTATACTGCTTAATTATTTTTGTGATCTGAAAAGCATGTCTAAGTTGCATTATCTGAATGTAATGCACTGGAGAGGATGAAATACAAATGAATAAAGGTATCCCTCATCTCCTCCAGAGGCCTCAAACAAAAATAATAGGACGAGAACTCCGGTTCTTCATGTCCCTACGTAATCAAAGACGTCTGATGAAAACAGGATATGTGAGCTTATCATACTTAATCATGAAAACTACCCCACAGAAAGAAGGGGAGCTAGTTGATACCTGGCAAATGGTATGGAACCTCAGAAATAGGCATACCAGTATGAATCTTCTCATGAAAGAAGAAACTAGCGATAAGGTGTGCACCAAAATAAGCCGCTGGTACACTAAAGGACCTTGCTCCTATGATAGGAAATAATGGTGAGAAAGATGATGAAGCACTAGAATGTGCAACCCATGATGAAATAACTAGAAGTTCAGATGAATCTAGTGATATAGCAACTACCAACTATCCACATTTACTATTTATTGTTGCCACAATCATAAATCTTGACCTTGAGCTTGTATCGCTCGTTGATTCAACACATCTAGAAGTTATGAGAATTGAATCATATTAACACCCTCACCATTATCCAAGAAGATAATATAACTTGTGTTGCACAAATGCAATCAAGATATGTGAAGAGCAATTTGATGAAGCTAATAAACCCCAAGTTCTTCTATACTCATGAATTGCATAAAGACGAATGAACTAATAGTGATGCACGCCAAGTCATGTGAAAATCTCGTAGGTTGTTCACTAAGTTTCTCTTGAAACATCTAGCTTTGAAAGATGTGATCGTTAGACTTAAAGACTTGTACATTTTAGGGGGAGAAACTTCACATAACACTGACAAGAAGAATTGAATCTTAGTCAAGCAGACTAAGTACCCGAATTGATCTTGAAGATCTTATGAAATATTTGGGTGAATTGTACTTTTTTTCCCTTGAATGAGTTTTCCTAAAGTTTCTCATATTAATATTTTTAATGAGGAAATTTGTGCAACCAAGACGCGCGCTATGTTCTCTTTCTCCCAATTTTTCCCACTAGGTTTTTGGGGAGTTTTAATGAGTCATATGCATGTCGCGTAAGAATTCCCAAGGGAGAGTGTTAAGATACCGATCCTATCTTGATCTCTTGAAAATCGGACAGACGGTTGGGCATGCTTATCTTTAGGGTTTTTTGCCTATAAATAGAGGGGTTCTCTCCTCATTTATATACCGTGGAATGAGCAATAAAGAAGATTGACTTTTCCCCTACACACTGTGTCTTGCCCGTTGTCGAAGACGTTCTAGACTACACATGTAGCAGAGCAGGTTTCTCAACAACAAGTAATAGTCGTTACCTCTTTTTTTTTAAATTTTAAATTAATTTTAATTTTAATTAAAATCAATGGTCGAGATTAATTTGAACTTTTGATAGGTAATAGGAGCACCGTAACATAGCCCATTTTAAATATATTAATATCATTAAATATAATTATTAACGTAATTCAGAACTATGTAACAATTTTTATTGTTTAGAACATCGAAAAGTTTAAAGTGTTACAAGGATTCGAACAATGTTCGTGGCCTTAGAATGAATAAGAGCTTTCGAACAAAGTTGTATTCCAGAGTTACAAGGATTCCAGAGTTTGATTTCTAATACCCTCTAAGGAGAGGGTATTTATAGGCGGTAACAACATGATAATATTAGTTTACCCCTATGTTCAATCATATATCACAACGCAAAAAAGTGAATTACACAAGGATAGTTTAGTAACATTCCGTGTGAATGAGACAAGACACACGTCTTGTCGAGGGGACAAGGATCCCATAGTTTTGACGTCAACTTCGAACGGTTTCAACACACACAACTCTTTTGCGCAAAGGATGCTTCGGCTTATCAAGTAGCTCTGAGTCCCTAGCCTTCAAAAAATCTTGCAGTAACTCAAGCCGAAAGTGATGGCTCAAGCCATCGGTGGAGGCTTCGAAGTACTTGTTATTACTGTCTTATTAGGGTAAAAATATTTTCTCTCAACAATGATATATTGAAATATAATATAATTTGAATACAATATAATATATAATTTAATATAAGTAATATGTAACATATAAAAAAATCAAAATACAATTTTGATCAGAATTGTTGGTATGGGATCAATATTGTTTAGAATGGTTGGTATTGACCAGTATTAAAACCAAAATAGTATGTACTTAATATATATCGATTTAAGTGACAAAATGATACACACCAGTTATTTTAGATGGTACCAGAACAGAATAGATAATCGTGCCTCGGTACTCAAATCTAGGTTGAGACAACCTATTAAACAAATGGAATATTCGACAATTTGCTATCGATAAAAATTATTATTCGTTTCTTTAGTCTATGATCTTATACTTCAATAATCAAATAACATAAATTTTTGAGATAATTTTTTATATACGACTAAAAGTTCATCGTTCCTTTATATACCACCCGCTCTCTGGCTGACATATGATCTCCACGTGGGCGATCTCGTGAGGACGATGGCTGCAACGCCAAGATGATCAGGAAACCCTTAATGACGATGATTGGGAAACCCATTGGCGACGACGACGCACATAGACTGAGCCAAGGAGCCGCGCTAGATTAAACCGAACTAAAAACCAGTTTGAGAGCTGACCCTGCTATCGTCGAATTGAATTAAGTACATGTGTCTCACATATCCAACCATGATATACACTATTTTTCATGCATCTAGTGTGCATCCAATTTTTTTTCCTTATCCATTTGGCAGAATGAGCATGTAACATTAGATCTTGCTGCAAGTCTCAGCTACACAATGATGTGAAGCCTTTTCATGCGGTAGGAGTTAAATCACAGGTGACTGGATTCCAGCATCATATTGTCAAATATCATACACTGACTGACAAGCAAGTGTAGACAGACAGCAGCAAGTGGCCATGAGAAGTCTAACACATCTTCAGAGTTCACATACCTCCAGTGGGAAGGGAAGGAAGAAAGCATCAAACTAGTGCACTACTTATCCCTGAAGATATATACCTAGCTCATTGCAACTTATCACACATCTCCTTCTTGTATGTGTACAGTTCTTCAATTCCGATCCTGTTCTTCCTTATTCTGCTCCATTAACAGATGGAAGGCCTTCCTTGGACCATTCGTAGAGTCCTCCATCCATATGGAAGACATTCTTGTAACCATTTAGGACCAACAGGTATGCTGCTATCAGAGACCTTCCAAAGTAAATCAGATGAGAAGGGTTAGCTATGTTGTGCTCAGAGGCAAATACAGCCATCTTTATGAAACAACATGAAATTCAGACCTGAGATGAAAGAAGAAATGTGTGAAAATAACTAGGTGGTGTTTGGTTTAGCCTTTGAAATCAGCTTCCTAGCCAAGAAGCTGGAAGCTAAACCAAACAGGTTCAACGGTCAACTAGTTTTTCCAAAAATTGCAGTTTTTTCGTAGTACAAACTAAAAGCTTGGGATCCTAACTTTCACAGTTTCTCAATTCAACTTTGAACAAAAATTACCTAACATGTTATTATAACATACCAATTTATGTAAAATTTAAAAAGGTGAAATTTTAGTAAAATATATCATTTTAGTGTAATTTAAAAATGTATAATTTTAATATAAACATTACAAAATTTCGTGATTATAATAATTTACATGCAAAATTACGTATTAATAATGTAACCAAACATTATGAGCTACCAAACATAAATCCACAACTATTCCAACCAAATAGCTTCTCAGCTTTTCCGTAGCTCACATCTCACAATAGTTTTTTCATAGCTCACATTAATTTTTTCAAAATCTACAACTAACCAAATACACTCTAAGCTTATAGTCTTAGTAGCTGATTGGTTTGGGTAGCCGAATAGTCTGACTATCAAGCTGGTGATCAAGAATCTAGAGAAAATAGTTTTTCCAACTTCTAGATTCTAGTTCATTTTTAAATTTTATAGCTACTAATTCTTACAATCTAGGTCCAAAATTTAAAATTTAGACCATTTGTTTTAACTTCAGATTTTAAAAGTAGGTGCAGCTGCTAGAAACACTTTAAAGGTTTACATGATGCTATATCATGAAATAAACTATCCACATATTTCAAATAAGATAAATCTTCACCAATTAACACAGAAGATCTTGAAACTACAGAAATACTTTACAAAAAACTATAACAAGTAACAATGCTGCAATATAATCGACATGAGATTTCAGGGAACCAGTTTCTGATTTCAGACTTCAGAGAACACAGAAAAAAGTCTCACTCGCGGTAATTTTACTAATAACTGTACCCGTACTTCCATGTAATTAGAAACATGAAGTTAATTTGTAAAAAAGGATCAAGTTTAATTTACTGATAAGAATACCAAGTAACATATCGTAGTACCTGGATTGCTTCCCATCAGGTAAATTCTGGGTCGGCTTCAATGTTCCTCCTGTTGAACATGCCACAATAATCTTTGCATCTTTGTCGAGCTTCTCGTTAACACCTGCATAAAGATAACATGTCACCGATTGCTAAGTCACATAACAAGTTAGAGATAATTCTTTATATGTCACTGAAAATTCACTTATTCTCTTATATGTCACTCCTTCATACGATCATGGGACTCAAATGTCTTCAGAACCACGTATCAGTGAAATAGCGGGCGAAAAAACGAGTGACAGACATATAAGAAAACAGGAGAACTTTCAGCGACGTATAAGCAACTTTCATGACAAGTTTCCATACTTTGTATGAACTCAGGATTCTCTTCTGTTCCAGAAAATATGCCAAAGAATGCAAATCCTGCACGTCTGGCTATATCCCATGCCGTCCATTCCTTTATCAATCTGTATACTTGCACGTTAACAGCACCAGGTGGATGTGCCTGCACAGGAATAAAAATCCATAAATACGATGCAATTTCCACCAAATTTTAATGAATCTGGGCAATAATGTGTAGTGCAGAAATTAGATTGTGTCAAACATTACATGTATACTATGACAAAAAAACAAAGTTTGAGGTAAGCTTGGGCATCATTGGAAAGGACTTCATTACTGTTAGGTGTCTGAAACCTGAGCAAACTTTTATCCAATGTTCATCTATGCAAACCTTTTTTTCCTATAAATAAAAGTATCTCCATTCATTTCAAAATTGAAAATTGTATGAATTGTACTTTTGAGTCAGTACACAATCTCTAGTTTCGCCAAATTCACTAAGCTCATAATTCATATTTCTGATGGAGAATGGGTACTCAAATCGGCTAGGCTCAGCTCCCCCGAAGCACGACCGAGCCCGCGCCCGGCGCCCTTTGAGAGCACGGCCAAAGCGCCGCCACCGATGACGCGCCGAGGCTCCTGCTCAGCACCGCCGCGCGCTCCTCCCCCGCCTCCCGCCTCACGCTCCTCCCCCATCTCCCGTCGCGCGCTCCTCTCCCGTTTCAGATCTGGCCGGCGCTGCTCCCCCCTCAGGTACGACGGCAGCGGCGACGTCGCAGAGCGGGGCGTCATTGGCGGCGAGGACGCGGGAGGTGGCGGCCATGATCGTCGACGCCATCCGTGGCTTCAGCTGAGATGCTGCTTCTGCTGCTTGCTTTGCTTGGTCTGCTGCGACGCCGTCCAGAAGAAATTCTGAAAGTGTTTTTTGGTTGATAATCCAGTTCTGTTTGGTTGATTAAGGAAAAAGTATTACTGATCTATTGTGTTTACAAATAGTGTTCTTCAGAAATGACAGAAGGGAGTTTAGATTATGTTTGTTGCTTTTAGTATCTTCTGAACTGATATGTTTTCATATCATGAGATTAGTTTATTTGTGTTGTGCTACAGCAAGTCAGTTTTGTATCCATAGTTGTATGGTGTCAATTGGAATTTTGAAAATCCTTCAGGTCACTATTCTATTCAGTGTGTCTTGATTGTGTTTCATGTCTGAATAGAAAAGTAGTCTATGGTCTTGCCATCAGTTTGTCAAAAGTGCAATCAGTGTTTTGCTGTGTTCAGAGTATTTGAGCCAGATTCAGAAATTTGCTGCTAAATAGATGTGCTAAGGTAAATTGAGTTGTGAAAACCTTCTCTGGTTTCAGGTTCAAATACTATTTTTCATTCATAGACTTCGTTCCAAGTGTTGGTAAAAGCTGGATTGCCAAACAGACCCTAGCTTTCAGAAAGCTAGCTTTCAGAAAGCCACCATTCCAAAAGCAGAAGTTAGAAGCTAGCTTTTGGAAAGCAAAAACTCAAACAAACAGGGCCTCAGCCTAGCCCAAGAGAACAGTATTGTAGCAAAAATTAGAGATTTACTAATTTAAAAGTAAGATTAACTTAGATCAAATTGAGTCTTTTAAAGATAAGATTAGATAAGGTTTAGGGTTTATAATTTAGATTATTTCTTTATATGTTAAGTTAGTACTCAATTAACAATCAAGAAATAATTAATCTGATCTCTCATCAATGTTTCTCTCCTCAACTAAGTCTACCTCTCATTTCTAATAACGGTCACCATCCGACTATTCTCCCGACGGTATTTATCCTTATGTTCCAGCAGCCCGTGACATTATAATTGTTATACTTTAGAAGTAGAATTTTGTAATTAAACCAAAGTGCTGCATTGTGGTGCACATTAAAACTGAAGACAAGTGGACAACTACAAAATACCTCTTTAAACTCCGCTTCTGGCCTGACATCAAGAATTACAAAATTGTTTTCCTTTTGAAGACGCAATGCTTCCTTCACATCAGCGCTACGGACCTGCAACAACAAACAACACGAACAACTCTAATGGAAAATGGCGGGTGCAGTGCTTACCACAGAAAGTTTTATTACCATGGTCAACTGACACATGAGTCAACAAAGCGGTTCGAGAGATTTAGGGCCCATTTGTTTCAACTTCTAACAGCTAGTGATTCTCAGTAGCTACTTAGTATGTGGGTAGCTGGAGTTTTTCAGTTTTTGGATTCTAGTTTATCTCTAGATTCTGTATCTACTGATTCTCACGATCTGAGTTTAGAATCTGGACTGTTTGTTTCTGCATCAGATTCTAGAAGTAGCTGCAACTATTAGAAGCTGAAACAATCAGGCGCTTAATCATTCACCACTTTTTAAGAAAAAATGGTTCCACGTGCCATTTTTAAAGGAAATGATCAAGAATTACCCGTTTTTCAACTAGGACTTGCCTCTTGATCTTCCAATCTTCCTCAGCTGTACATGTGTGTATAGGAGATCGAAGAATGGAGGAAATTAAAATAACATCATGCATTCATGCACACTGCACACAACACAACTACTAAAAATGCTAGCTCCAAGCTAAGAACATGCATGCATGGAGCTTAGAGTGTATATTCAGTATTCACAGTGGTAACGTACCTGGAGATTTTGCAGGCTTTGTGGCGGCGCAGGTTATCTGTGGCGAGCGGACAGCGCGTGCGTGACGGAGTTTTGCAGATGTAAAGTCCAAGCAGCAGGAGCAGGAGGATATCCTTGGCGAGCAAGCAAGGTTGCTCTTCACTACAGAGCTACCAGTAGCAGCTGATCTAGCTGCAAGCATTGTGGTGTGAGGAGAAAGAACTATGGAGGAGGAGGACCAGTACTGAGAGTTAGAAGAAGATGAGATTTTTTTTCCGGATGGGGAAACGTCCGAAGAACTCGTACCAGCAGATCTGAACTGGTGGTGGAGGTTATCCGGATAGATGATAGACTATCTGACTCTTTTGACCGATTGGTTTAAAGCTTCAAACTTATAATGAATTTAGTGTTTAAAAGTTGATGAATAGTTTAATTTCTATTTTTAATGTTTTTATATATTGAAGTTTTTAGGAGAAATTGTACGGGGCTTGGAGCTATTACGTTCGATTCGGGCCTTAAACTTCGTGTATCTCTTTAAAATCAAACCCGATCAAATTGAGTATAGTGTTTTTTTCCAGAGAAGTAGATTTTTTCAGTAGAATAGCAATTGAGTCTCAGTAGTAGATTTCTCGGTAGAATAGTTATTCTACACCCATAGTGTAGGATAGCATTTGTATATATATATATATATATATATATATATATATATATATATATATATATATATATATATATATATATATATATATACCCGGTGGATGACATGTTGATGTGCATGGTTTTGCTCCGTTTGATTCTTTAGTTCAAAAGTTTAGTTTTATTACATCATATATTTGGATGTTATTTAATTTGAGTATTAAATATAGACTATTTATAAAACTCATTCATAATCAATGGAATATTCACGAGATGAACCTAATGAGTCTAATTACGCCTAACAATATGGTGCTATAATAAATATTTACTAATTATATAATAATTAAGTTTAATAAATTCGTCATCCAATTTTATAATTATTTATATAATTAATTTACGTTTAATCTTTCAAATTAACCCCGTAAAACTAAACGCCCGCTCAATTGGACTCTACGAGTGTTGTCCTTGCAAGCCAAATATCTTGTCTGAACAGTGAGCGGTGTCGTGCCGTCGAACAAACCCCCCGGTGGATCGGATCCACACGCTTCGCGCCTCGCCACGCCACGCCACGCCACGCGCACGGCGCCGCCTAATCCTCGTCGCCGGCCTGATCGCGTCACGTCGCGCGCGCTCGGCGCTTCGCTTTCTCCTTTCTCCTACGCGGAGGCGGGCAGGTGGCGCAGTGGGGTAGTTTACCATGCGCATCTTTGACCGGGGGCGACCCGGACCAACCAAAACCACTGTCTCTCGGCGGAGAGAGCAACGGCTCGGGCGCCAGCCTGACGGAGTGACGGCCCCTCCACCTACCGCGGGCCCCCGCCGTCGCTGTTCTCCTCATCCTCACGGCCTCACCTCTCCTCCTACTCCGACGCATCGTTTCGTTTCCCCCCGTCCACCTTCTTCTCCTCGCTTCGAAGCCAAACCCCACGAAGGCAGCAACTTGAGATCGTTCAGCTCAGCTTCGTCTTGCCTTCCACACCACTGAAACGAGGCAGCGAGGGTAGAGGAGGGGGCAGGAAAGGGGAGGAGCCACAGATGGCGAGCAACGGCGAGGAGAAGAACCGCGTGGCGGCGGCGACGGCGCCGGGGGGCGGCGGGTATGGTGGTGGGTACGGCTACGGCGGGTACGACGGGCGGGACGAGAGGAAGTGGTGGCCGTGGCTCGTGCCCACCGTGATCGTGGCGTGCATCGCCGTGTTCATCGTCGAGATGTACGTCAACAACTGCCCGAAGCACGGGAGCGCGCTCGGCGGCTGCGTCGCCGGCTTCCTCCGCCGCTTCTCGTTCCAGCCGCTCCGCGAGAACCCGCTCCTCGGGCCGTCTTCAGCCACGTACGTCACTCCACACTCCACAGCCTTACCTTCGTTCAGTCGTGCCGTGACAGTGCTCAAATTGGGGGTGTTTTCGCTGTGCTCCAGTCGGAATTGTGCGGGTAGATTGGGGGTTGATCATTTGCCACTCGAAAAGTCTAGCCTATGATTTGTTATTCAAAGCTTTAAGGATCTTAACTATTTGACATTTCACTCATTTCAATTCTTTTTAATGATTTTGACTACCTAAAAAGACAATTCTGCCTTTCTCATCTCTTTTAAATATCTACAAAATTTTTCATCTTTGCATATCTCTTCCTGACTCTAGGGAATGCACAATGTCTCACAGGAGAAAATGTTTGCACAATAGCAAATTACAGTGGGGAATTTATTGATAGTATAGTAGAATAGTAGATGAGCATGCAGGTCTTGCCGACGGCGCCGCCTCCCATCGTGATGCACTTGATGAACCGGGAGGGAGGCGCTGGATGCCACAACGAACCAAATTGAGCAAAGAAAAATGAAGCAAGCAAAGCTGAGAGTCGATTGCTTCTTCGTGAAGTGATGGTTGGGGAGACATAGAAAGAGAAATGAGGGAGGGCATGCTTGTCTTTTGAGGTGGCCAAAATTATTAAAAGGAATTAAAATGTGTAAAATGACAAATAATCAAAATCATTAGAGTTTTGGATGACATTTAATTGAAGACAAAGTTCTTGGTTGCAAATGATCAAAACCTAATTTTTGGAGTGACGAATGATCAAATTTTCCTTTATTTCACGTTTCAGGTCTCGTAGTTTGACCGAGGCGCTGTCTGGAATACGAAGATGAGATTTTTTGTATGTCTTTGTGGTTAACTTCTTGAGCAAAATTGTTTTTTGGGGGTGGCCGGGTAAGTTTTTGGTGGTAAATGATTTTCTAGTGACAAATGATCAAATTTCCCTTTATTTCATATTTCGGGTCTCATAGTTTGACCTAGGCGCTGTCCAGAATATGAAGATTAGATTTTTTGCTGTCTCCGTGTTAACTTGAGAAAAAATGTTTTTTTGGGGGGTGGCAATGGTTTGGAGGGTCTAGTAAAAAGCTCACATTTTAAAGCATTCATGAACTAATTACTGGTGGAAGGAAATCTTTGAGCTTTGTCGAATGAGAATATAAGACAATCCCAACCTAGCCACTACCAAATAGTTTTCATACTTGTCATGGCATAGACATTATGTATAGAAACTATACCCCAATAGATGTTTTTTTCAAAGAAAATTCTCATCCAATCATATATTTTCTCTCTCCTTTCCTCCACCACCCCCTTTTCTTCTTTCTTGGTTCTCATGAGAAACGATTTATTCTCTTTTCTCCTTAACTCTATTGCCACACCATCTTTTTTACTTACATAGCACACTAATTAATACTATGGAAACCATTCTAGTTATCCTATTTGGATTACCCTAAACCAGGACATGCTGCAAATTTCCTTTTCCTTGAATTAGATCTTTTCCTCCTTTTAATGTTCACAAAGTTCTGGAGACAAGGAACTCTGTGATCTGATGTTAACAATTCAGATATCTGTCCAGACTAGCTTAAACAGATATAGAATTTTTATTTCATTTTTTTCTTCTTCAAAGCATTTCCATCACAAGTTAGTTGGGGTAAGCTAGAGTTGAAATCCAAACTTGGGTTTCATCTCCATTTGAATGGCTAGGTTTTTCATTGGCTCACCAAACCAGATATAGAATTTCATTACTTTTGTTTTTTTAATCTACTTCATAACTTCAGTTTCCCTGCACTGCAATTCATTGTTGCTTGTTAGTAGGACACCCTGGGATATACCTTGAAACAGCCACGCAGCTTAATTATGTAGTTTTAGTGCAACAGTCTCTCGTTGAGAAAGTCAGTAATGATATTCGTGATGGCTACTGTTAGTATCAGTACTTTTGTCATTTTGCAGCTGGTAATTGTGTGGCCAGACTTTGCTGCATACTGCAGGTGTAGGATACTGTATTATTGTATATCCGTATCCTACTAGATGAAATCATGGGATCCGTTTGAGTTGCGCCGGTCTCTGTAGTGTAATAGAGCCATCAGAACAATGGTAAACTTTGGAGTTTTCTCTTTGACGACACTTGCATGGTTGCTTATTTTAGATGTAATGTATTTGTTTGGAATGTAGCTCAAATGGACACACAAATCTTCTGTTTGCTTTTACTTGAGGATAATACAAACTATATCTTCTGACTAATAAAATGTCGGATGAACAAGATGATCGATGATCCTATTAACAGTTCTCTTTGATCTGCAGTTTGCAGAAAATGGGAGCTCTTGACTGGAACAAAGTTGTTCATCAGAACCAAGGGTGGCGCCTCATTAGCTGTATCTGGCTCCATGCTGGCCTAATTCATTTGGTTGTGAACATGTTAAGTTTGCTGTTTATTGGGATCCGCCTTGAACAGCAATTTGGGTTCTGTAAGTTTCGTACTATGATGATTCAGTGTCATTGTTTTTTAAGTAAACTACAGTGGCTTTGCCAATTGCTATCCTCAACATTTTATGAAATATGTTCCACTCTTAATGTTAACATGTATAGGTTGAACACCCCCCATTTCATGAAATTTCTGGTTTGTGGATATTTTAATCTACAGGAAACAATCCTGTATCAGGTTTCTATTCTGGCATTTGAAATGCATGCAGTGCTGACATCATTCTGTTCCACGAACGAATAGGGTCCTAATACTGTCAGCAGTTCTAACAATTGAAGTTAGACATCCATACTTATGGAAAAGAAATCAGAAATAACTTCGTTTTTCTAGGTGTCACCATATTTTGTCACCATGGTTCTGCTAACTACTTTCTTTAGTTCTCTATTTAATTTCCCATTCTCTGCATATTTATAAGTTTATTTATGTATGACACATAACTAATAATCTGCACACTGACACTAGTTACCTTACCTGCTAGTTCGCATTGGTGCCATATACCTACTATCTGGTTTTGGTGGGAGTGTGTTGTCTGCACTTTTCCTTCATAATAACTACATCTCTGTTGGTGCCTCTGGAGCTTTATTTGGACTGCTTGGATCCATGCTTTCTGAGCTTATGATGAACTGGACGATTTATTCCAACAAGGTTCGCAAATGAGACAAAACACGCATACATTTCCTCTATTCAGTTGCTTGATGCTTGTTCTGATCAAGCTGATATAATCTTGCAGGCGGCTGCCATAATAACGCTTCTGTTTATAATCGCAATCAACTTGGCTATTGGGATACTACCTCATGTCGATAACTTTGCTCATATCGGTGGATTCGTCTCTGGCTTCCTTTTGGGATTTGTGTTGTTGGCAAGACCACAGTTTGGTTGGATGGAACGCCATGAGTTGCCCCAAACTAACCAACCTCCGAAATACAAAGCATACCAATATGTTTTGTGGGTTGTGGCATTTGTGTTGCTGCTTGTCGGGTATGTAGATCTGCCACAATTTGGTTGGACATACTGGGGACATCATTGTTATGTGCATATTCATAGTCCGAAACATGATAATATAGAATTAAGTGTTCTAATGATTTGGTCGGCGACATCATTTTGATGAAATCATCTTGATGCCAACCTTGAAATGATCTTGACACCAAGAACTTGCAATGCAGGTTTGTGATTGCACTAGTGATGCTCTTCAAGGGTAAGAATGGAAATGACGGCTGCCACTGGTGCCACTACCTGAACTGTGTACCGACGTCGAGGTGGAAATGCAATACCTGAGGAGCTTAGTTTCCTGTTATTTTCGGCCAAATACGTAGAGTAGTATTCAGAGGACCATTTTTATGCTTGTGTGCTTGTAGATATGAACAAATTTGTTAATTTTGTCTTTCCCTATTGTATTGCAATTTCCTTGTTTCCTTCTGTAAATTCGTTCAGTAATCGATGTAAGTTTACAACTTGAGCGTTGTAGTTTCAATTGTCTGGCTTTTCATCATGTTGTTTCCAACGTCATTCCATGCCAGAATATGTTATGTGAGATGATCTATTGTAATAAAATGAAGCTGCCGTCCTAGCTCAGTGGTAGAGCGCGTGGCTTTTAACCACGTGGTCGTGGGTTCGATCCCCACGGACGGCGCATCATTTTTAGTTTTTTTACTTTTATTAATAACTGCACACTATTTATTTCATCTTAAAATTATTGTAAGCTAACTTATAAATAATATTTTTACTATAATCTAGAGAAGAAATACGTTATTTATAGAATTATACGATATAACTTGTTTAGTAGCCTAGATTATTAGGTTTGAACGACAAAAGATCATATTTTTACTTTGAAAGTGCTTTTATTTCACCTTAGAATTATTCTAATCTAGCTGATAGATGATAAATGAGATTATAACAATTTTTCTTACAATAATCTAGATAAGAAATAAGTTATAAGTTGTTTGATAATCAGACCGTTAATTATTGTAATTCTGTTTATAAATAGGATTACAACAAGCTAAGATATAAGCTGTTTAGTAGCTTAGATTGTCATGTTTGAATGGAAAAATATTATAATACACTCAAAATAAAAGTGTTTGGATGAGAAGAGATTAAGATTGATCGATATGTCTTGGATGACAAAAAATCATAATACTCTTAAAATAAAGTGTTTCAATGAGAAGCGACTTTGATCGAGATATATGATAATACTGAGTAATTACAACAATGTATTGGATATATTAGTCTTTTCTCATTTAATAAATTATATCATATTTTATCATATATTAACATTCTATTAAATAAAACAGAATATTTGATGATTTATGGTTACTTAAAAGTAGCTTGATTATTTGTCATTTAACCTATATTATTATAAACTTACACAATCGAGAAAAAATAGTGAAAATTCATGGTTTAATTTCCTTAAGCTGTTTAGCTGTACTCTGTAGTCCTCACCATCTAATCTAATGTAGTAATGTATTGGAGGAAGAGAGAAAGTTGAAGTGGCGTTGTGTGAGTGATAGGCGTGGCTAGGGCTAGGAACTTTGACCTTGGCCGGTTTGAACAGAAGGGTTGTTAGAGAGAACACTCGTATTGGTAGACATGACACTTAGAGTTGGGATAATTTTTTTCTCATTCAAATCACTAAAATGTCATATCTAACCTACATAGTCGCGGATGATCTACCTATTAGGCTATTCACAATGGGGGTTTATGGAGGGTTTCATGGTATTAATTACCTTGACACATCAGATTTTTTGCTAACATGGTATTCAATTAATGACGGAAGAGAGGGAAGTAGTGTCATCACCATGACATGGTGCTAATCCGTTTCCAAGACGGATGAAACGAGATGAAACGCTCACTATGAGCCAAATCGTTTCATCATAGAGACGGTATTTCATGAGAGCTAGTTGCATTTAATTATACTGGTTATCCTAGGAAATAGTGAAATGAAACTCTTCACTGAGAGAGGGTATTTCATTCAGTTACAAAGCTGATGTAGCCTTCGAGGAAACAGTGTTACAAAACCCACCACTGTGAATAGCCTTAGGCAAGATGAAAGTCATCATTTCGAGAGGTTGGTACAACGTGCATTTTGTCCGCAATATAGGTTTGTATCGTATTAGATTAAGAGTACTAAAAAAACTTTTAGTACGACTCATACCTCTTTTGCTATTACATCTAACATCTGGACTTTGCAGCATCAAACCATCTCTTACTTTTGTGTCGTTGCACATTACTTGGATAATGATTATCAGTTAAACAAGAGAGTTATAGGGTTTAGACTCATGCAATCGCATATCGGATTTGCAATTGCTGAGAAAATACTAGAAGTGTTATAAGAATTTAACCTACAGGACATGATTATTTTCATCACTCTCGACAATGCTTCGACGAACGCGATGATGATGCAGATATTGGAGCCGCAATATAGAGATACATTGGTGGTTATGTCATCCACCAAAGATGCATACGCCACATTATCAATCTAATCACACAGGCGCCTATGAGGAATATTGATGATTTATTATCTAAGATACTTCGAACTGTTTGTTTCATTTCAGGTCACACAGTGTTACGGCCGAGATTCTCGAAGTACTGTGTTGTACAACAAAAGAAGCCGATGACATTTGATGTTGACATTAAGACCAGGTGGAGCTCAACATATCTAATGTTGAGGGAGGTAAAATGTTACAAGAGTTTGATATTTGTTATTTGTTTTTATCAACTCAATGAATGTTAAGATATAGGATGATGATGATATCATCGATAATGTTCTAATTCTTACTAACGTTGATTGGGAGGTCACTACACGTATGCGTAAATTTATAAAGCCCTTTTATAATGTGATAGTACTACTTTCAAGAGTATACTATCTAACCTCATGTGAGGTATTTGAGTGTCTTTAGAATTTTATGATTTAATTTAGTGATAACCGGTTAGATACACTCTTAAAATACATTGTTAAAGTAATGGAGGCAAACGACCTTGATTTTTCTTAGGCTTACCAACATGTTTCTGATGAGTTGTATCGAATTTTTTGTTTGTATCAGCAAAAGTTAGGTATGGTTTGGTCATTTGTGAAGGAGTCACTCAAGAAAAAGAAAAGCATGTCAAGTTCCAAGAACTTATGGAAGAAATACTTCAAAAAGGACAAAGAACCATCTTCCTCCACAAGCACACTAGGAACCAAGTCAAATTGAAATCCCGATTCCGAGATCAACTACTACCACATAGCTCACGACCCAATGCTTCACAAGGACAAGATCGACCTCCTTACACGGTGGAAGGATATGAAAAACACCCTTCTAGTTTTCGCTCACCTTGCTCGAGACATCCTACTAGTTCTAATGTCATCGATCTCATCCGAACAAGCGTTTAGCGCTATTTGAAGGATCATTGAAGAAAAGAGGTTATGTCTTATCGTGGATACCATTGAGGCAATTTTTTTCCTAAAAGATTGGTTTGAGGTGGACGGACAGGCGCAACATCGTCAAGAAGTAGAGATCAAGTGTCAAATGGCTGAGTTTGTAATATTGTGTTTTCGTAATGATGTTTGTAATAATATTGTTGTACTTTTTTTCCTCACAAGGGGAACCCTGTAGTAGGGTGTAAGGTTTTTAATGAGGCAACAACTTTATAACATTATTATTATTAATGAAATTCTTTTTCCCTAATTTTTTGGTGTTGTTATATTATTTTATGTGAACTAGTATTTTCATTATTCAAAGATAAATTAAATAAATATTTCTATAATCCTAGTAAGAGACAATCTAGCTTAAGAAATTACCCTCTAACTTTTATAATTTTATTTTCTCTCCTATTCTTCCCTCCTAATTCTTCTTCTTCCCTCATTTTCTTCTGGTAATCCGATCTTCCCTCCCAACTTTCCCCCAATTTTCACAATTTCGTTCAATCGCCCGTCGCCACTCGGTGCTGCTCTATCTTGGTGTTGTCGCGGCCGCGTAGTACATGTTGTCGTAGTGCCACTCATTGTTGGCGTGTTGCCGCGGCCACCCCGTCGTAGCGCCGCTACTGCTCGGGTGCTCGGTGCTGGCAGTTGGCGTGCTGCTCGCCTGCTCGATACTATTGCAGTCGTGAAGGAGTCAAGTAGCTGTCACTCGGAGCCTCAGAGTTGCTGCGGTCGAGCCACTCGTGAGCTTATCTGCTGGGCAAGAGGGAAACGACAGTGGCCCCCATGGCGAGTGGCTCTGGGATATTGGGATGACGCCGACGACAAAGCATGGCGCGCAGGGAGTCGGGGACACCGGCGATGAGGTCGCAGACTCGTGGTTTACTCCTGTCCCTCTCTTGGTACACCCTGTTCCACTCTCCATGTACATGTTGGGGGCCGTTCTTAGGCAGACACGGTCCATCTAGACCCGATGTGCTTTGGGTCATGATTAGGCGTGACGAACACTATTTCGTGCCAGCCCAGCATGACCTATAGATTTGTCGGGCCGGAACGGCCCAACCTATGTTAGCCCCTGGCACGGCACGACCCAAGTCCCAACTCTAGTTTCACTGTGGTAATGTATTGTACAGTGCTGCTTGTTGTTCTCTTTTGATTTACTTTGATCAATGTGGCAAGTAAAAGAAACAGTAGCCTTACTTTTGGCAAATTAAATTCCTAGTTGGTACGAGCTTTGTCGTGGCAAAGAAATTGTACTCCCAGATCAGCTGGACGGTAGGCAAGTCCCCTGTCAAGTGCAGCTATGTGACAAACGAGTTTCGATTTATTTTAGTTCTAGGTACACAATATTGAGTTGAGTTGTGTAGACACGTATTGAGTTGTTTAATTAAACATGTTATTTAATTTACTTAACGCTTTTATTTTTTTTGATGGTGTATACTTGTATGCATGGTGTATATATCTCGAACGACTGTTGCTGCAGTGTTTTATTGGTTTTACACCTCCACCGAACGATCAACAAGCAGGAGAGCCTCATTGATCAGCTAAGCAAATAAATGATCAGCTGGAGATCCGGACGAAACGAAGACGACGACGCGACAACAGCACGCAGCCACGCACGCACGCACGGTGTGCATGTGACACACTCACACACAGACGCCGAGGAGACTAGTACGTATACTAGCAGCAGGGATCGATCACTTGATGATCTCGCTCGCTTAAACCATCAAACATCTTATTTGATCGCCAGCTTCTCTTTCACTCTGCAATGATCGAGCATGTTAATTACTATGTTAGCATTTCATTTGTAGCTAGAGATGGAGATCGAATGATGGTGGATCGGTGTCTGTGTGGGTCTTACGGCAGGAGACGCGAGGGAGGCCGCACTTGGACGGCAGGCTGTTAATGATGTCGAGCGTGCCGCAGGCGCAGTCGCGCGACACGGCGCCCAGCGCCGAGCAGCAGTCGGCCCCCGGCGCCGGCAGCGGCTGGCCTGGAGCCGGCGGCACGCTGAAGCGCGCGCACGGGGCCAGCTGGCTGAGCTGAGCCGCGCAGCTCTGCTGCTGCGCCTCGGCCGCGCGCATCGTGCCCCCCGCCGCCGCCGCCGCCACCAGCAGCAGCGTCAGCGCCCCCAGCGCGCGCGGCTGCATGTGTGCCGTCCTAACCGCCATCGCCGTGTACGTACGTACTCGCTGCCGCCGTCCGTCCGTCCGTGCGTGCGTCCGTGCTAGTGAGTACGGTGGCGATCTATACGACCGAGAGCGCGATTTATATAGGCGCGCGCATGCATGGTTTCGACGGAGCGCGGCGAGCCTCGCGTTGCTCACCTACGCCGCGCACGCGGCCGGCGGGCGCTGATCGGTCGGCGACGGCCGCACGACGAGCGGGGAGCACTGCAAGCGTGTGACCCACCGAACGCGCGCCCGCCGCGCGCGCTGACTCGCCGTCCGTCGCGAACGAGCCGACGATTCGCGCGCGGTTGGGCTGGCGACCCGACCAGGCCACCTCGCCACGGACATGGCCCAAATTCTGAGCCGTGTGCCATCTTTAACATATTTTTCCTTTTGTCCGTGACAATCATCGTGTTTATTAAATTGTATGTACCGGTACAACTAAAAAAACTTAAAAAATTAAGTTTTTTAAGTTTTTACGAGCAATTTACTTTATATTCTAACACTCACTCGTGCAAGAACCCCTTCAAGTCTCAAGTAAAAGTAAGGTGTAATTTTTTTTTAATTATGATTCGAACTCGTGACTTTTAATTTTGCTACTATGATACCATAAAGTTGAGGAATAATAAAGAGACGACATTGTAATGTATTGCTGCTTATAATGAGTACACATGATATACATGGCAGGTCTAAACTAGGAAAGAGTAGCATGCTAAGCAAATGAATTATTTCAACAATACCTCGGGACGGGACGGATATGGGGTGACCCGATTTTTTAGCTGAGCTCGATATAGATGGAGGATAACTTGTGATACACTAACGATTATCCGGTTGTTCCTCTGCTGCTAATGCAACATATCTCAACCTTATAGATATTCGCAACCACACACTTGCGCACGTAGCCGTCGACCACGAAGCAGTGCTGCTATCTCCTAATTCCCAATAGAATAACAGATAACACTTGATTTTCCCAGTAGCAATTACACCAGATCGAAACAAAGTGGTGGAGGTAAAATTCCTGATCGAAATAAAGAGGAATTTGTGATAACCATAGAAGACATAATAGCACTTCAATCTAAATCAAGCTAATTTCGAAAATAAACAACCAAGTTTGTTAGGGCCGGCTATTTCTATATATATATAGGGGTATTTAAGAGGCTAGGGATGTGTGGGGGTCATCCAAATAGAATACTAGATGAATACAACTCGGTTACAACCCCATGGGCTTCAGACTGAATAAGTAACACACATTATTTTGTTGATTGTGATCTGCTCGGACCAAATCTAGAGGTGTAGCTTGATCCGTTGGAAAGAATACTTCTCAAGCTTTCCAAAAAGTCTAAGATCATCTAAATTGGTCCTTCCATGTAAATGTTATGCACGTTTTAATCTGATGTTGTCTCTGCAGTTTGAGTCTGAGTCCAAGTCCAAGACGTGTAAAAATTTATCTCCACCTTCTCTTGGCACAAAATTAACGTCCCAAACTTATATATTATCTTTGGATGGCCTTGACTTGGTCCCCAATCAACTTCCATGATGTTCCATTATCTTGATGTGCTCTCAACATGTCGCTTTATCCATATAAGTATTTCTGTAATTGAATAGCAACACATTTCATAGTGTAGTGTATATGGTTCAAATAAATAAAATGTAAATCTAATATAGAATGCATGTACCTTAGGTTGTTTATTATAAAGCATAAGCATGGTCATATCCCATCTTATGATGTCCTCATCACGGACGACATCGCTGACCAAAACGACGGCGGCGACGGCGACAGTGAGGGGCTGCCCAACGCTTTAGTTGTTTGGGGAAAATTGAACATATACTCAAAGTTGATGTAACTTGTAAATTCTTTTAATAAGTTGTAGATTTGCTATACTATCTATTTTAATTCTTTTCTTATTTTTATTTTGTAAATTTTCATTCTACCCCTATTCATTCCGATCAAACCCAAAGCCCCGCGTCTATTCGTCGTCGGCCCCAAGCCCCTCCGCCACGACCCACGAGTACATGTGCCCCTCCACTACCACGGCCTCGCGTGGACCCTGAGCCCTTTCGCCGGCAGCCCTGCTGAACCCCTCCGCTAGCAGCCATGAGCACCCGCATCCCTTCACCATGGCCTCACGCGGCTCCATCACCAGCCATGAGCCCCTCCGTCGCTAGCTCCACGCTCCTCCGGCTCCGAGCCCCTCCGCCATGGCGCCATAGCCCCGAGCCCTTGATCGAGTAGTTCTAAGAACCTGGCAGAGGGTAGACTTAGGATTCAAATTTTAAAAAATTGTAGAAAATGATTAAATCCTGATAAAAATGTGAAGCGGAGTAAATATGCAAATAGTTGTATGAAGTTTATAGTATATCTACAAGTGACATCAACTTTGTATAACTATCATACAATGACTCTTCAGTTTTGGGGTATACATGTAATTTCCCCCCTTTTTTTACCCAGGATTGTGACTTCTCTTTAACGTTGAGAAAACCCGACGTCAGGTGATCTCGTTTCGCTTCTCATGAGTCCGGACAACTCTCATTTCTGAACTCAATGAATTTTTATTCTGCTAAGCGATTGGACCTCTGAAGATCACCAAAACCATTATCTGCTAAACGAGTATTATATTTATCATTGAATCAGATAGGCATTGTTTCTTACGAACAAGGCAATGCATCTAGTTAGGTTGCCCTCCCTGATCCCCTTTCGGCACCGTATCTTTCTTTCTGTTCTTTTTTTCCATTCGGATTTCGGACAGTAGTAGCATGGCACCAGAAGTGCAGCAACAATAACAAAGAAATTCCCTTCAGCTTCTCTGTACTGAGTACCTAGTGATATTCTACTTAAAATAACGGCGATTTGATCAACAGTTCATCGTGTCGCTCATGTGCTGAAATCTGAACAGGAACAGTCGAAGGCACAGTCCAGTTACCAGGCGTCTGGATCAATCACCATGTCGGCGATTTCGTCGACAAGAACTCAAATGAACCAAACCAATAAGTGTCCAGTTTGCAAAGAATGGTTCAGATAGACTGCACACACACACAAGAAAAAGGCATCTCGTTCTCGGGTTTATGTTTAGGTTCATCCAAGTTAAAGATGATACCCATCGATGCCACATAGTTTTGCTTCTTGCACCACCTGTTTGTGCTTTCTTTTGAGTTTTTACAAATCATGTATTGTGTAATTGATGGGGTAAGTGATTTTTATTTCGTCTGGTCCCTCTAGAAGCATGTTACACTTTTATGTAAATTGCGAATTTAGATCATATACATAGCTTTTGTGCAACATGATCCTAGATTCCGAAAAACAATCGACAGCTTCTACATTTTGTACCATTTCTAGATTCTCTATTAGAGCCGATGTTTACAAATCGTTTGATTAATCGTGATTAATCGTTTTAGTCGGTTCTCTGGACCGATTAGCTGCTCCCATACAATCAGACCGAACAAAACTAAAACTCTGATCGTCCGACGACTATTCGCAATTAGGGGTGTTTTGGTGACCATCCAACTAGGTTTTATTTCTATATTTTTAGTGGGCCAACTCAGCTAGGTTTGGGAGCTAGTGGGATCTGTTAGGGACTTAGGGTTATTACTACACTGTCCCAGGCGCATGATGGCATTGCTGGTGTGGTTCTTTAGTCTAAAAATTTAGTCCAATCATATCGAATTTTTGAATGCTATTTTAGAGTATTAAATATAGACTATTTATAAAACTCATTTATAATCGATGGATTATTCACGAGATGAATCCAATGAGCCTAATTATGCCTTGATTTGACAATGTGTTGCTACAATAAATATTTACTAATTGTGGATTAATTAGTCTTAATAAATTCATCTCGCGAATAATCATCCGATTTTACAATTATTTTTATAATTAGTTCATATTTAATCCTTCAAATTGATGTCTAAATATCTAATGTGACAAAAACTAAACTTTAATCCATGTTGCACCATACATCCACAAGTCACTCGAATAGTGATTTGTAAACATTAGTTATAATCTAAACCGTTTAATTATACTGTTTAAAAGAGTTTTAATTCCGGTTGCTAGAAGCCCATTAAAACAGTCATGAGATATATATATTGAATTTATGATCTGGTTTTACTTGATTCCAGAATGCAGTTGAAATTAAGCAGGAGGAAAAACAAAATATTATACCCATGATATGATAACTTTACAATAGCTTTATTAGAAATCTGATCTCAGTTAAAAAACATCATTAATGGATAGCTTGCGCTCTCGGTTGTACAGGAACACGCAAAAATCAACCTAAGGCAGCTTGAAGGACATTACGCACCATACTCATTCCTTCGATATGGCATGTAGCGATGATCTTTGGAAGCATTCTTCCTCCGCCGCTTCTCCATAAAGGCATCAAGCTTTCCTGCCTCCTGTAAAACGACATACTTAAAATACATATCTAGATCCAGAATTTTTTAAGCTAGTCTAACCTTTCTCCATAAAATCTTGGATCTAGAGTTATATATGGATTAAGGGTATTTAATTAAGTAATATAGTTTTATTTTAGACTTAAATAAGTTTAAACTATTTTATTATATTATACAAATCATAGATCCAGTATAAATGTCAAAGTTAGAGCTATACCAAACATGTACTTAAATGAAATTGCTAGGGGTATATCCATAAGGGCGGAAGATTAACCGTCGTGTATGTTACCTTGAGCTCGTTGTACTTGTTCATCAATTTCCTTTCACGAATTTCAGCTGATCACGGAAATGACAGTGGGCTTTAGAATTTTATATACACACATAGTGAAAGAGAGAAGGACATGGGATTAAGGAACGAACATTTCTTCAGATAATATGGCTGTTTTCCAGTCTTTGCCGCTTCCCTCTCTTTCTTAATATGTTCATGCAGAATTTCTGACTCAATGGTCTTCTTAGGATGAGACCTCAATTGCTTATCCTGATATGTGTCATAAAGGCATCAACTAGTTAATGAAATTGATCAACCTGATAACATTGCTCATGTAAACCAGAGTGAGTGAGAGAAAGAGAGAAGTCCTGACAAAAAAGGAATGTTCTATATTGTAGGCTCTCTAACAGTAGACTTATGAAAATGTACTGGTCATTTGCTTAATTGATGAGTGCAGCTAGTTCCTTTATATAGTTTCATTCTAGGAAGATGAATTATCCTATTGTGGCAACTTCGAAAAATGAAGCTTGCTTGGTTGCATGATCCTTCTTGCTTGGCAAGTTCAAAAAAAGAAGACGTTGATAACCATATAATTTTTTTTATGATCTTCCAACAGGCGGTTATAAAATATAAATAGACAGATCTAATCATGCAGCATAGCAGACCATGCCTACATACCTAACTGGCTCTATCAGAAATTCGGTCAAAAAATCAACTCAAGAAAATGGTCAGCATGATGACCTTTTGTTAGCACATGAAAGTTTGACTGATCAGGTACTACAAGTATAACATCAATTGGAAAATACCAAAACTATACTTTTCACGGATACATTTCCAAAACATCAGCAAGTAGAAATAAACTTACAATCCAAGTGATACGATTCTTCATTTCTTCAATGGCATTAGGGTCCTTCGATCTCTTAATTGTCTTTAGTAGTTTCTGGTCAGACACATTAAGACAGAGCAGGAGGCACATTTAATTTTGTCAAATAGAAGCATCTACAAACAATCAAATCTGTGTAAGGCATACAACACCTCTTTTTCTGCAGGAAGTTCATTATCAAATAGGAAACTGTATCTTTTCCTGAACCTGCATGCCAGAAGATTTGATCAGTGTGTCAGTGAATTGTAATGGAAAACGACAGCTGAACTACTTAATACCAGATTATGCAAAAATAATATAGCACCATTAGTGGATTAAGACTTAGGAGACATGGAAAGGGAACAATTGCAAGAAATCAACAAGAAAAGCTTATGGTATAAAGCAAAATAGAGCCACACTAAAGCAAAGCAGAATTTCCCAAATTAAATAGCATGCATCATATGATACAATGAAGAATGTTTCTAAAAATCTTACCCTTCTTGGTCAACAGGTCCATATATAGTTTCGAATCTTGGGTCCCTTACAACCTTAAAAAGTAGAAAAGAGAAATTTAGCCGATGGAGCAACTGCAAAATGGTATATGGTACGTACAGCCATTGGAGACCAAACTAGAGCACATTAGCGAAAGAATTAACATATTAACTGCCGGGGTAGTTTGTGAACTAGACTTAGGTTAAAGGGAAAAACATTGGGATGAGATTAGACTAATTCTTTATTGTTTCTCAATTGAGTACATGTGATCCCTTTATATATATATACAAGGAGAACTAACTTGACATAAGGAAATAATCTCTATTATAGAAATCAATCTAATCTCTATATCTAATTTCTAACTAAAATCAATATCTTCCTATTCAACTCAAATCTTATCTTTTAAAACAGCAAATCCCTAACTATTGCTACAGTACCCAGGGATACTATTTGTTCTACAGTACCCTACATGATAATTAAGAAACTGACTCAAATGACTTTGTTGTCCCTTATTTATTCTACATTGAAAATATAGTCATTTAATTATGATTATTTATTCTACATTGAAAAATATAGTCATTTAATTGTGAGAGGATAGCATTTATTTGGCACGAGCAAACATGAAATAAAAGATGAAGAATTCCTAGATGTTCTAAAAATTCCTAGAGTTGAGAATGCTAGAACAACCTATATAAGGAATCAGAGGGAGTATTTGTCTGCAAGTTTACACAGGACACCAACAATGACAGGAGATCAGGTTCAATTACGCTAAAAGATAACTAGCAGTGTAGCACTCTGGCAAGATGCAAGACCTCTAATTTTGCACTACCAGTGTAAGTATTACTAAACCGATTGAACTCAACTATGTTCTTCCCTGCAACACACTAGTAGTCTAGTACAATACTCAATTCACCAGAACTGCACATGCAACTGACCTTCTTGGGAACCTGAATCACCTCCCTGAACCTCGGCGGAGGCACTTTGGTGCTGATCTCCATTGGACTGTTCAAAGAATACACGAACCCATCAGTACCAACAATCAGAAGCACATGAAACCCTAAAAAGGAAAGAAACAAAAGCTTCGCGCCGAGCCGAGCCGGACCTTTTCTTGCTCGCCCTACGAGTCTTCTTCTGCGCGGCGGCGGCGGCGGAATTGAACCCCCGAGCGATGAGCGACCCGTCGGCGCGGGCGCGCTGCAGCTCCCCGAAGGGCACGTCGGCGAGCGAGCGCTCCAGCTCCCGCTCCATCTCCGCTTCACCTTCGCTCTCACACTCCGACCCCGACGACGAGGAAACCTCCTGCGGAGCCAGCCGATTCCCACGAGAACCCCGTGGTTCTCGAGACGGACGGGGCGGCGGTAGAGGGGCCTGTGCTACTACCTCATCGTCGCCCGATTCCTCACACTGCCTCGATGCCGATGCGGCCGAGGACCACGTTTGTTCCGGCCTCTCATGGCGGCGGCGGCGGCGGCGGCGTGATTCGAACGCCGGCAATGGGCCATGGCAGCAGCAATCTGAGAACGTTAACCAAACGGAGCATGTTTATAAAGCCGATCAGATAAAATTCAGACGATTCGAATTTGGTTTTTATGATGCGAAAGTGGATATACATATATCTATAAAAATAAAAATAAGCCTACAAAATAATATATTTAATAATTTATAGATAAACTCTTAATTACCATGTCCCTCTTGTAACTAAGAGTGTTTCTTCCTTAGAAACGGTGATTTAGGAGACGTATTAGGAAAATAATTTAATTGGAGTTTATTTTTTTTATCAAAATACATAAATTCAAATTTAGATTTTGTATTGATCTGAATTTGGAGAAGTTTACATGGGACTATAGATCCTATGGTTCGTTCATAGCCAAACAAACATTTATTGAAGTTATTGGGTATATTACTTGTATCTCACTAGGGTGTTAGGGTGGGTTTGATTCCCACTGGTTAAGCTTGCTCATTGTCTTAGAGTCTGTTTGGTTTGAGGGATAGGATGTTTGGTTTGAGGGCGAAGATGGATAAGATGATCACATCATGTATTTAGGGATGAGATGACACATTTGATGTGTTTGGTTAGATGGATAGGACGAGACAATTTTTTGTTTAGTTAGATGTATATAACTTAGATGAGATAAGCTTAAATTTAGTGGGACCCACTTGTCAAATATATTTTTTAACAAAAATATAATCATATGAGATCTTATTTTATAGGTTAAATTATAACCAATACAATGATGTAATTAGATCATAAATTGGATAAATAATTTAGGAGTAAAAATCATTTGAATATTTATAAACGAAAAATTAAATGTGTAATAATCAATCAATAGATGACATATCAACTCATACAGAAAAATTTCTTAAATTCCCCCGTCCAGCATATTGAAAGAATATTTCTCTCGGTAGTCATCTCATCCACCACTTTTGCCCTCTAACCAACTAAACAACTGACTGGATGAAATGATCCTATCTCATCCAAGGATATCTAGCGACCAAACGCACTCTTAAAGTTTTTTAATGTTAGGACTTGTCCTTTCTCCTTTTTGCCTTCTTTTCTAACAATGGAATAAAATTTATACCCGTTCTTTTGATGTATAGGTTCAATGGGGGAATAGTGTCATTTTTGTTGGAGGTAAAATTGAGCCTTCATCTTATCGTTTATCATATATGTTTGCTTCTACTTCTTGATTCTCTAAATCTAATGGAATTTTGTTATCGCTATAAGTTTGAACTTTTGAATAGTTGCGCAACAAGTAATAGACATCATGTTATGTTTTGTTAGATTGTTATTTTTGTTATTCTATATTGTCAGAAGTACGGTGTATATTTGTATGTTGAGTCGAGCATGTTGATATTACATTTTTATATTCACGTTGTCATGTATGTATTGTCGTATTATTATCAAGTCTATCCCGATTCTAATTCTAACATACAAAATAATCTGTTTTGTATTCGCATCCGCTCAATATCCACGTCAAATTCAAATCCATAATAACTATTGTCCGTTCAAATTTGACGTATTTTCAATTTTAATATTAGCGTACAACTCTCCTAAGTGTGGACCGGGTGGTTTATGAGAGCCCAATTAATTTTATAGGTTGTTTAGGAACCCATAATCCCGACCCATTTCTTGGGATGGCCCGGGATTCTGAACTCTCAAACCAGCCCATACTCTTATTGGGCTGTGCCAAAATTCCTAATTTGAATAAGTTTTTTTCCGGCGCAATGCTGCAAATATCTATTTGAATAAGCTCTTTGTAGTGGCAGTACCACTTAGCAAAAATCGTCTAAAAAATCACAGCGGAAAAAATTGGACCGAATCGGCAGTTAAACCGGAAAAACTTGAAACCAGGCAGTAAATCGGTTATGTTCTATTAAAAGACAGTTTAAGCAATTGAACTAGAAAAAAACGGTAAAAACCAGAAAAAGCCAGAAAAAACAAAATGAATCAGAAAAACCAAGAATTTTTTTTAAAATAACCAGACGAACCGGAAAAAATATTTGGGAGAGATTAAATGTCCATAGCTTTTATTATCTTGTATTATTTTTATATTAAATAATACAAAATGGGTATCATATTAATAAATAAAAAACTAAAAAATTGATGGTCCGACTGGTAAACCGATAGTCCGATTAGTGAACCGGTGAACCGATAACCTGACCGATTCGACCGGCGGTCCGATTTTTTTCACAATGCTAAAAATTAGAGAAAATTAATTAAACATGTGTTACTTCTGCAAATATTCCAGAAGAACACATTGTTGGGATTTAGTCCCACCTCTCCTAGCGAGGCCGAAGGTGACCAACTTATAAGACAAGACAAACCATTCTCTTTGTCCACGGATTTTGGAACGAGAGAGATCAACGCGGATAATACTAGACTCGCCGGAATTCTTCCGTCCATGCGTAAGCTTCACTAATAAAGCTATATCTGGTATGACGACGATGTAGCAGATTATGAATAATTGGGGAGGATAAGATTCGGTAAGACTTAGAGCATCTCCAACCAACTCTTTAATTTTACCTCCCTATAACTCAAAATAGAGACCTCCCTATCAAGATTGCCTCTTCATTTCGTAAAACACTACATCCAACTTCCTATATTTGGCTCCTTATATTTTATCTACCTATATTTTATTAATATTTCATAACTACCAAATTAAAAAAACACACACATATATAATAACACATGCTAACAAACATACCAGATTATAATAAAAGACTTTAGAAAAATATAAATTGTACCGAAAATAATAATATATTGCATATAAAATTATAATAAAAATATAAAAGTGCATATAAGTGTTGAAAAATATGATAACTTAATTTCTTATACATATTATAAAATATTTTGATAGATTATTAATTTTGTCCAATATTTTACAACATATAAAATATTTTCTAAATAATAATAAAATGAGATAGGGAGTGACTTTGGCTCCTTGGCTTTGAGGAGGAGAGTGTCTTGAATAGGGAGGAAGATGAGATAGGGAGTGACTTTGGCTCCTTGGCTTTGAGGAGGAGAGTGTCTTGAATAGGGAGGAAGATGAGAAGATGAGATAGGGAGTGAAATAGGAAGTTGATTGGAGAGTGTTTTTAAGAATATTTTGTTAAATAATAGGATGAGAAGTGGGATGAGGAATTGGTTGGAGATGCCCTAAGGGCATTCCCAACCAAGAAACCATCTAGTAGTTTCTATACATGTCATGTCAATAATAAACTACTCATAGAAACTCACTCTCACAATGCATGGTTTCTTATCCCTATTTATGTTTCCCTCTTTTGCCCAAT